>OX443563.1:22783309-25183309 GCA_949372485.1 Cheilosia soror
GGAGTAGGTATTAAATAATACATATAGTAACTGTATGCACAGAATTCCTATTCGAAAAGTTTCACATTACAACAAACTAGCTCCGTTTTTTGATTCATGACAATCTCATATTATATTAAATTAAATATTCGTATCTTATCTTAAAAACACTGATATTTACATACGAGAATAATTTCCTGATCAAGTTGATAAAATTGAACTTTATGGGATCAAAAACGAACATAATAAATTTAATTAATTTAGTCTTAATTAATTTCTTATACAGATTATCACCCAACAAAAAACACACTTATGACAGCGAAACAAAGCGCCAAGGTTTGAACTCATAATTCACTTCCTCGAGATCATAAACAAAACCATTGAAGTCCGATCAAACTAAAATTTGGTAGCCCCACCGTGCGCTAAAGTATCTAGTTTCAAATGAAACTGAACTCAGTTTTGATGGTATACTTTATTGTGGTAAAAATGTTTCATTTGTTCGGTATCCGATACCCATGTCGCTAGGTTTTAGGTGAGCAGCAACAGGTCAAGCGTAATATCTATTAATAAACATTAGCTAGCGCTTGTTGTTATTTTATTTTCACCAGTGGAATTTTAATTAGGTCGATTTTTGAATTAGTCTCGGACTCCGTGAATTATAGATCTGAATACATAATGGAAATTTAAATTAATCTATACTGCTGGACGGGGAGACGTTCTTTTAAGTCTATGATATGATATGATGGGAATTTGAAACCTTTTGCTAAGTTTCTAAATTACCCTATACAGCACATTAAGAAGGCTGAATAATGGGCATGTTAATGTTTCTGATATTAAGTAAAGTATCAACTGATGGTCGGCAGGTATATTAGTTATGATTAACTCCACTTAAAAATATGTACAAATGTGAATATTAATTGGAAAAAGCTATTAGTGCCCATGCGCAGATTAACCAACACCTCAGACTATACTGATTAGTTGTATATTCTATACATTTTTTGGTGAGAAATTTTGTGAGGGATATGCATTAGATACATAATTCTTTCCACCATTGCTGATCTAGTGATCTATAACTAAAAGACCAAGTTTTAATGTATGTATATGTAAATCTTCTTTATATATAAAAATGTATCCTGATTTGTGTTCGGCTACTTATAACTTGAAAACCACCGCACCGACTCGATTGAGCTCAAACTTACAGATAATCTTAGGTATTGGCCCAGGACTGCATACAAAAAAAAAAACACTCAAAATCGTATATCTCGAAAACCGACAAATCGATTGAGTTAAAATTTTCGGACATTCTTAGGTATTGGCCAGGGAGCGTTCCCGTGAATATTGGTCAAAATTGGACAAAGGGGCATGGCGCCGCCGTCCATAGAAAAATATTCAAAATCTTTTATTTCGAACACCGAATAATCGATTGAGTTAAAATTTACAGACAATCTTATAGGTATTGGCCAGGGAGCGTTCCCGTGAATATTGGTCAAAATTGGACAAAGGGGCGTGGCACCGCCATACAAAAAAAAACATTCAAAATACATCCTATACAAAAAACATATTCTAAAGGGTCCGCCAAATAACTTTTTTTTTTGAAAATGCTATAAAAAAACTACTGAATATTTTCTCAAATTTCTTTTTTTATTTGAAAGTACAATCCTTCCGGTTAATAATGGGAAATAATTTCATTCAAATGGCTGCCTCGGCTGGCCATGCAGTAGCCTACACGATCGGTCCAATTTTTAAGCACATTATCTGTATTTCACCAATGGCTTCACGAATATTGTCCTTTAAAGCGTCAATTGTCTCTGGCATGTCGGCGTAACACTTATCTTCTACGGCACCCCACAAATTTGCGACAAATTTGCTTGTTTACATACCCGCCAAAATCAAAATGATCTTCATCTGAAAAGATGATTTTTTTGGCAAAATCGGCATCTTCTCTAAGTCGATCGCAGGCCCACTTAGCGAAGCGAAAACGCATTGGATGGTCAGTTGGCTTCAACTCCTGAACCAATTGGACTTTGTATGGCGTCATACCAAGGTCTTTATGCAAAATTCGTCTCAATGATGTCTCCGAAATGTTCAATTGTTGAGAACGACGGTGAATTGATGTTGATGGCGCTTCACGCACACTTTCTGCCACAGCAGCAATTCTCTCGGGTGTACGCACTGTTTTTGGCTTTTCACGCTTTGTTTTATCGATGAGGATGCCAGTTTCTTTCACTTTTTTCACAAGATAACGAACATACGGAGCTGACGGTGTTTCTCTTCTTCCAAAATCCGTACGCAATTTTCGCACACATTCTGCAACATTACCATGATTTTCAAAGTAATGTCGCAATATTTCCCAGCGTTGTTCAAGCGTATACACAACCATATTCATTCAGCGGAAGGATAAAACTAATTATCTGTCAAATCAGACATGAGCTAAGTGTTACCATTCGCGAAATAAGCACCAGTTGAAAAAAAACAAAAACCGTAACTGACTGACTCACTCCCTTACTTAGAGTCCTAAAATTTTGCAGAATGCTAGATCCTGTGGTGCATACACTATGGAAAAAATCTAAATTTCAGTTTTTGAATTCAGGGGCGTGGTATACGCACTTGACCAGTGAACCTGCCAATTTTTTTTAACAGTGAACCTTCTTAAACTAAGAACTTGGTGTACATTTAGTTCTCCTTACCTTTTGTGGCTGACGATAGTTACACGCTAAATTGGTTCTATGTTGCAAAATAATGTTACCTATGCTGGAGCTGGAGTTTATATGGATCCAAAGAACTACTACAACTGTATCATTTCGGATGGTCAGCAGCTCTTAAGGTCTTAAGATCGTATTGGATCGAGTAAGAAGCTGATTTGGATATATAGCAATTTCTCCGAAGCGCTGTCTGACGAAAAAAACACCAGTAAATGACCTGTCCTGTCCAGGTCCCGAAAGCAATCATGAAAATGTGATTATTGTAATTTCTCTACATCCTGGTAAGAACCAGCCCAAAAAAGGAAAAAACTTTTAGGGTAAGTAAACTTAAGCCATAAGTAATCGCCTTAGCAACTCGATGTCAGTAGATACAAGCCTACTCACATGACTTTACAATGTAGATGTAAGTACAAACTATGATTGATTACGGAATCGTTTTCAAATTTACATAGGTGTACTTTCCTCGACAGCATCACGAAGAATAATTATTTGATTTTGGATTTTACAGTTCACACATTACCCTAGCTTAAGACAAAAATGTTAAATCAAAGACTTGTCATCGAAAGACTTAAAAATAAAAAAATAATTAAACGAAATCCAAGCTCGGGTTAATAAATTTCTTTGTCTAACATGCGTGTCATGTTAAGTTATTTTTATTTATTAGAATGTCAGGTGTATACAACATTTGATTTGTTGTCTAATTTAAATGATTAAAAGTATGACAAATGGATTTTGGTATTGCCAACAGTTTCAACAGTTTTATTTTATTCATAATGAGAAGATGCCAATAAAATGTTGACTTGTGGTTATTGTTTTTTTGCTGTTTAGTGTGATTTTGATTGAGTGCAAGATGAGCTTGACATATCAAGGACGACATTGTTCATAGATAGCTAATTCTGAATTTAGTTAGGGAAACCAAAACATAGCTTTGTGTTATTTGAATAAATTTATTATATCTATCAATTTCGCACGTCTATATTGTGTACGAATACGAGTAGAACCACACATGGTCATGAAATGCAGGTCCGGGTAGACATTGTGCCGAAAAATGACTGAGTGGACGGGAGTGTTACTGTATTTCCGACTAATTAGGTTCTTGGAATGATTGACATATTGCATGATTAATATAATTATATGCATAAAGTGATTCTACCAGTCTTGGGTAAATAAATAAAATAAAATATCCGTTTGAACGCTATCAATTTTAAGTTCTTCATTTGAAACACTGGCTTTGTTTGTAAACTAGGTTTAAAACATATAACTGAATATTTGTAACTACCAAAAAGCATTTTAAAGTGTGGAGAAAGTTACTACGATATGGTGGGTTGCGGATCCTGCCGGTACCTACCTACTTATTGATCACAGGAAAGTTTGTTTTGTCCATATCGGGCTACTTGTTAATGACATCTGAGAGTCATTATAAAGCCGATCAGGTCAACAAGGCCTGTACATATGTTCCCAAAGTTCATCCATCTGTGCTAACACAAATCCGTGCGTTTAGTTCCGCATTTGTAGTCAGATTCAGCACACGGTCATCGATACCTAGTTCACTATCGCTAGAACCCTTTCGTCGCTATTTTCTCAACTGAAAAATAAACCAGACAAATTGAAGCGCATGGACGTGCGTCGATGGTTTAACTTATGACCTGTGAATCGTAATAGTTTTTATGATTTTAAATCAACGAAGCTAAACTCTGAAATACACCAAAGAAATATTGTTTCAGCAACTGAAAATGACCAGTTTAAGTTAAAGCAATTGACTAATTCAACTTTGATCTAAGTTCTGATTTCATATTTTTATCTCATTTGTATAGAGCGCTCTTTGAGTGCATTTTGCAATTTGTTTAGAATAATTTCAGTATAATTGATTATTGTTACAAGATGACCAAACAACGTTATAACCAGTGTTGCCATGAAAATATTTCGAAAAATCTGCATTTATGCAGAAAAAAATCTGCAATTCAGATTTCTATGGTAAAAAATTTGGGTTCATTAATATTGCGATATTAAAAAATTGTATTAACGCTGAAACTTCTACATTTCTTTTCTACTCTATGGAGTTCAGAATCACTAAGCAAATCAAATATATGCAGACAAAATCTGCCACCCAGATTTTGGGCTTTTAAAAGTCTGCGGTTGGGGTAAAACTCTGTAAAATGCAGATAAATCTACACTTATGGCAACGCTGGTTATAACATAATGTTGGAAACACAAACACCAAACAATTCTTGGGGCAAGGAATATTCAACCACTGACCGGTCAGATAAACGGTCGCAATAAACCAGGGAAGACAGCACTTGCGAGTCATATAGTTGATAACGTAAGAAGTACTCGTATACCTATGTCAAAGAGGTACAGCATGGAAACCCTGCATTTCATTAACAACAAGAATAACGTGCATAGAAAGCAGGACACCCAAAATAACTCGACGATATACAATTCTCGTTTTTGCAAAGAAATTTTAAATTCCGTCCGTTATATTCATGCTCGTATTAAGGAAGTTAGGTTCAGTTTCAACCTAACTTTTAACTTTTAAATTTTGTTTAACAAATTTTCTATTCTATGATTACATTGGCTTGTGGATGTAAATTTACGTTAACATTGTTTCTTTATGTAAGTGAACTGTACAATGTATGTTTTGTTCTAATTGTAGGTACATATAACGTTCTTTTGTTATAAAGATCCCCTGAAGAAGACAGCAACCCCTGTCAAGACGTCAAGAAACTAAATGGGATGACAGTATTTCAATGCATCACCAATTTGACCAAAAAAACGGAAGAGGAATAACTATCCTCCAAACAAAGTTATCACTATGCAAATAGCTATAGGTATTCAGAGAGTACCGCCTGGAGAAGATAGTACGATTTTACTGATCTAAAGTAAATAAATAAAAAGCGCAACAGATCCGTTTAGGCACTCCAGCTTCTCACAGGCGTTCGTTTGTGTGAGTTTTTATTTTGTGTAACTAACAATTTTTATGCCGAGTCCAAACCGAACGGCTGAAATGAGAAGCTTTTTTAGGACAGATACTCTCGGATGTTTGTCAGACGTTCGCGAGAGTGAACCTTTTACAATGTAATTTTAGTAATTTTTCCTATGATCGATTTTAGTCGAACTTAATCCTCGCATAGTAGTAGATCACATAAAATGCTGAGCCACTGAGACTACTGAATTTATCCCAGAAAAATATAAGAGCATCGACTTTAGTCGAGGACAAATCGCCGCGTGTTGATAGCTCAAGACCTATTGCCTAAGTGCGCTGGGTATGAGTATAACAAATGCATAATTTATACAAGTAAGAGATGTTCCTGCGCCCTATGTTATTTACCATAACAATGTCATAGTTTTGCTTTCGGTTTTTGTACAGCCCATCACTTCGTAGGCGCAGTGGTTAGTGTGCTGGATTACTGTGCGAGGGGTCCCAGGTTCGATCCCCGGAAAAAACAAAAATTACATCTAAGGTTTTTTCTACTGTGCCACCGAACGTCTGAAAAACATCCGAGAGTATAACTGCCTTGAAAAAGCTTCTCAATTCAGCCGTTCGGACTCTCGGCATAAAATTGTAGGTCCCTTTCATTCGTCCCAAGAATTTAAAACTCACACAAACGAATGGTTGTGAGAAGCTAGACCTAGGGTGTCTAAACTCCTGTTGAGTCAACTATATATTTATTTTATAACTTCGTACTTCCTGCTTTGTGTAATTTAAGGAACCTATGCTAATTGTGCTTTACGCTCCCGGTTTAGCGTCCAAACACGTTCACCTTCCGAATGTTGTAAGTTGTTGCTTGTTGGCTCATAGGCTCTTGGCTGGTTCGCAACCGATCATTTTGTCCGTAGTTGTGTAATTAACTACCCGTAAGTAATTAGGCCCTCTTACAGTTGACCAACATTTAAGTTTTGGTCCCATGTTTAACATCCTTGGAAAGTGCAAAATATGTGACAGTAAATAGTAGTCCTCAGTAATTGTAGATACCTGCACCTGGTCCTCAGATATTTGCAAGAAATGTTGGTATCTACCAGTTTTAATTGCAATTATATAACAATACGTATTATGAAAGATTCTCATGGTGAAAGTCTATGAGAAACTATTAGTTTGTGAATCTAGTTTTGTCGTTGAGGTTGAAGTGCTTGGAATCGTTTCTTGATGTAGTGAATGCAGTATCAGCATTGGGTGTCATAGAGCTGGCTGATGCTTTAGACCCATTTGCCTTACCTAACAGTAGGTATTTTCCTAAAATGTTAATTTAATTAATTTTTCACTAGTTCTCGCTGTGGCGTCTTTTGTGTAATTGGTATTAATTTGCAGTTAACTAACTCCTTAATTTTAAAGTAGCTGCTTTTATGACTATGAACTAGGAGTTAACTTCAAAAATAAACAATTTCTCCCGTTTTTTAATGGCTTTGCTTACAAACCTGCCAAAAGGTATTTGTTGTGTCAATATCAACGTCCTTGAATATTCCGATATCATGATAGTGATCTATGTTATTTAATATGTTATTTTTACTTATAATTTGGTAGCTAGGTTGACCTTTCTCAAGGTAAGCAATAATTGTAAATGTATGTCATCCTTATGTTAATTCAAACTCAGAATCTAGCACAGTTGCTCCACCCGTCCAATAAATATCACGTACTATCGAAAAACCATTGTTCAAAAGGCTGTAAATTTGGATTACAACCGCCACTTCATTTCACGTGAACAATCCCAGCAATAGTCCAAACATTTCTCACCGCCATTCTATAACTACTGATGAAACATTTTCCCATACGGATTCCAAATTAGCTTTCCATTGTTGTCACTCCTCTGCGTTAACCGAACATGAAAAAATATCATAATCCCTCTGGCTAAGTACCACCATCTTAAATTAAACTCCAATAAACCACTGTTTAGCACCCATTCTAGAAACTTCCAAAACCACTCCGCAGCACAATGAGTCCACATTTTATCGCCTCTTAAGTGCCACATTTGTATGTAAATCCTCCAATTTCTACACCTTGACTGAGTAAAAGAACTACTCACAAATCGTTCAATAAAAGCATATTTTCCCAAAATATAGCCCCCCGGCTCAATAACAACAACAAACTGTCACAACTCTACAGACGAATATAAAAAAAAAAAAAAAACATTCCACTTCAGCACACATTCACATTACCAATGGACAAAGACGACTTTATGTTATGAATTCGGTAATTATCCAATCCGTGCCAGAGATCTACTAGTTGTGGAGTTCCCTAAGCCCCCATTTTAACACTTCAGATACTTGATGACCGACAAAAAGACTCGACGGATACACAAAACCTATGCACCGATCCAAATCGAAAATCTCAATATTTATCTTTGAAAATATTGAGACAATTGTAACGATTGTCGAACAAAAACGAGAGCGGCAGCATTGTTGTTGACGAAAATTATTGTGTATCTACCTTCATACAAACACGGGAAAACACTTCTGGGAACATTCGAATCTACCACCTCCCAAAGACGTCAGTTTGTGGTCAAAAGGAGTTGTGGCATCCAGGGTGTGTCTCCCCGCTCTCTATACACTTGGAATGTCATCTCTTGTGTTTGATGATACAATTAACAAAATTTAGTGTTCGGTTTGGGAAAAGGAGATGGGAATCTCAGAAATTACACATGTAAACTGTAAAACCAAGTCAAGTGGTGTGGGCCATGGAGGCGTTCTCAATGAACGACAATGTTTGCCATATTTAACGTGTCCATATTGACATGAGGCTTTTTCGACAACAATTACAGTTTAGACAGCTATTGTAAGGAACAATAGCTATGTAGTTTGAGAATGAACTGAAAATTTACAGTCTCTTGCAATGGATAATATGGGTTGAAAAGTGGTTCGGAGTAAACAAAAGTGCCGCAGGCATAGAAGTCGTTTCGTGTTGTAGGTCAAATAAAGAAATTTGGAAGTGATTGTGGTGCATAATTCAAATGTGGTCAAGCTCGATTCATGGGAGTTTTTCCCTTATACAAAATTGACCGAAGACAATATGTGGCATAGAAGCGAAATCAAGATGTATACATACATAGTAGGTAATGTGTATAAACGAAAATATGCGTGTGAATAGCAATAGCATTGATCTTGTTATCCCTTTAAAGGCAAATTCCTTTTAATTCCAACTAGGGATCCATTATCATTGTCAGTTGAGGCGCAAGTTGAAACATCGGATTCCCTTTTGGTGAAAATATTGTAACCGAGCTTTAGCATAATTAATTTAGCTATCGTTTCTCTGTTTCCAACTTTATCAAATGCGCATTCTAATATTTTGCGATGGTCTCATTTATATTTCAAAACTTAGCCAAATAATGGATAGACTTTTATCTCGAAAACTTCCGAGTCGAGTTCAGTTTGTTAATGAGTTATTTAGCCTTATACATATTGTCTACGCTTTCGCTAGAAAAAATTTGCGAATTTCAGGAAATACTTTGAAATATACCTATGTACGGTGAAATTTTTTAAATATTTTGTACCTATCATTATAATTTTGCTCCAAATATGATTTAAAGAACAACATTGAAAGTCCGACGTAAGCGAACGTAAATTTTATGCGTTTTTTTTTTTAATTTTAGGATTAATAATACATATTTAGTTGCATTGTTAAAAACACAATAATTTTTTCAAATTCTGAATGGCCTAATACTAGGCATGAGTAGGCAAATTTTTCCAGTTGACGGACTACTATACTTACCTTTCAAAACTTAGCGGTCCACTTGGCAATTTTGGTCACAATACAGTAGACGCTCGATATAGTGAACAAAAATTTTACACAGTCTACTCTAAATAGTAAAATCTCGATATAGTGAACTCAGACTTTTTTTTCGCAAAATTCAACGAAAAAGGTGCCAGTTTTGAAATTCGCCTGCCTGTCAACTATTTTTCAGAACAATTTACAATTCATTTGTGTGTTTTTCTGATACATATTTTTAAGTTATGAAACGCTTACAAGAAAAATCTGAGCAATTGAATTTAAAGAAGACACAAATGAAAGTAATTTTTCAAAAATTTAATTCATTCATTCTTTATTGAAAAAAATTATATTTAGGTATATCAAATTAAGCTTTGGTAAACATTTAAAAACTCCCGCTCGAAATAGTGAACAATTTCGATATAGGTAGTGAACAGGCCTGGTTTTTATTAGTTTACTATATCGAGCGTCTACTGTACCTTATTTCATTTTTTGTTTTAGAAATAAATTTTCGGTTGGTGTTTTTTATTCAGAATTCAAAAAACTTACCAAAAAGAAAAAAGTTTTCTTAGGAAATAAAAAAATTATTTCATTACTGCTGTACACTAACAGCCTTATTTATAAACTTTATAAATATGTATATAAATAAGGCTGTAAAAATTTAAGAAGCTCAGCAGTTCTAAGGAGTTCAAGCAAAATACCCACTGCTAATCGTCCACAAAGTTTGTACATTTTTTTAAGTTCGTCTATACCTACTCTTTTTAGCTCATAAGCTTCCAGAAGCATACTTCGGAATCCGAACTATGAACCCTACAGAAAACATCACTTTGAAGGAGTAGAATTTTGTGATTCTTTAAACTTTCTCCTATACGTACTAAGAGAAAGATAGATATTGTTTTCGTACAAAATTTCGAACTCAAGCTCAAGATTTTAATCATTTTCATATTATACGATGCGATAGGCTAACTCAAAATGTATTCAGTCCGTCCGTCTGTCTGCACTGAAAAAAATATTGGTTGTCATGTTAACAATCGGTATAGTTGTTAACTGAAAATTGTCAAATTGACGAAAAAAATTTGCGATATGATGAATATTTTCTGAAAATATTAAATGCGTTTAACAACATGGATAGTCAATATGAAGATCGGGCTGTCGTCAATTCTTAGTAGATACTAAACATTATGAACAACTTTGTAAGATTAACAATTGCAGTTGCAGGATAAAAATTGATTTTGATTCAATCAAAAAAACCTGAAATTATAATCGAATTTTTTGAACGCCTCCAATCTCTTATTGAAACTTAAATCAGCTAATTAAAACTCACCATAAACACTTTCAGCTGTCATTAATTAAAAAATTATATTTGAATGTTTTGCTCGGTTTTGTGTAATTTCTGTAAATTGTGTAAATAGGTATATAATTGTGAAAAGGTAAAAGCTTGGATATATTTTATTGATTTTTTTTCAATAAGTAAAAAAAAATTACAGATGGATATGGACGAACAAATTCCGACAGGAACATCAAGAAAGCTGATAATGATGATGTGGAAACCGATTTGTCTGCTTGTCTGCACGAATTTCAATCAATCCTTCCAGGTTCCCAAAATCCCAAGGATTTGATAAGGTATGTTAAAATAAAACTTAACTTATTCTAAAACTATAAATCTCATAATATATAGCTAGATACATATATACATTTTTCGGTAAAATGTCATTGTATTTTACAAAATGTATGCGTTCTTGTTCATCCTAAGATACTCAGAAAAGCTATAGGATTTATTTTGGTATTTTTGAGTTAGTCTCACTGTGCGCTGTGCTCTATACCTACGGATATGTAAATAGCCCAATATGTATTTTATACAATGTTTTAAAATTTCGTTGTATGTACCCATTTATCTGTCGAATGGCATCATAAACACCATTTCGAAAAAATTGTCGCTTATACGAAAAACTTGAAGATAGGGCACGATCATTACTGTGCTACGTAATTTAGTTGTTATCTAAAGTGTATGGGAAATAACATGTAGGGAATTTAGAAGGAGTTTCGTAAGTGTAAAATAAAAGCAAATTTAAGATTAATAGAATATTGGGAATATTGGTTTCTTTTTTTTATTTCCGAATTCCTTTTGCTATTTGTTTTGTTATTAGGTCTGTTTTTTTCCTCACCCATCTCAGTGAAGTAAAGTAAAGTAAGAAAATGTGCAAAAAAACAGTCCCCAACCACTTTTCTGAACAGTCGGTCTTACCCCTGAAAAGTTAACAGCTGGCATTGCTGTCAAAATGGCCATCAATGAAAAATTCAATTTCAAAATCAAAATCCTTCTAGAAAAATGAATAATTAACCTTTTAGCGCAAAAAAAATAATGATTATCAATTTGTACAGAATATTTACTTTTTCTGTTTACTTTTTTTCTCTTCCTGGCGTCTTGTATGGTCAAAATAATATCACAAATTAATTGCCAAAGAAAAAAAAACAAAAACATGCGTGGGTGTGTTTATTAGGTGAGCCCTAAAGTGAAGAACGTGCTAATTCTGAGATTCGATCGAATCGAGTATTCCTCGAATTTAAAACTTTCAATCGAATGAACTTCTCACAATCTAAGTTTTGAAGGAAAGAAGGTCATTATCAAATGATTTAATTGTATGAACTTTATTTTCGAAATCAGCTGTATAAATATTTCACTGTCGATTGCGTTGGTTTTGACTGTAATTTGAGAAAAGATGGGTTTATTTACACATTCTTGGAGGAAGAAAAGATCAAATTGAACAGAAAAAATGCAATAAAAATTAAATAAATGAGCACTTCAAATCGTTTTGGTTTGTTCATTTTGATTGTGACATACGATTATTTACATTTGAAATTTTTTCTCCATAAGACGAACAAATGTTGCTTCCAATTTTGTATGTTTTATGTAAATTTCACTATAAACATTGTTTAAATAAAGACTTAGACCACAAATTTTCAGTCGAAAAAACTCATAACATTTAACTTAGGTAATGCAATCGAAAATGAGAATGTGCGAAGAAATGAACAAAAAAAATCCCCATCGAAATCAAAAGTTGGCATGTCAGTTGGCTGAAATCGAATGACTTTCACTTAAAAAAAAAGAGTAGCTATGTAAATAATACTTAACCTTTATTACATACTTCAGTTAAAAAATCAACAGGGAATACAAAATGGGAGGATTTCCTATTTATTATCTACAAAAAATGTATCCCATAACATATCAAAGATAGTTTTCAATTATTACAAGTCTATGTGTATATATAATTATATTTTGTAAACAAAATACAACTTAAATAAAAACGGAAAATATTTAGTATTTTATTACTTTCCGTAATATTCAGTTGTCATTTTTAAAGTTGTTTAAAATATGCAATTCCTTATATGTACATTTACACCCACCACAGCCGACAAAATAGTAGGTATCATAAAAGGAGACACTCTGTGAACAGATCCAAATTACACAAAAATGTGCTCCCCTGGTGTTCAGAATTGAAGAATGCTCCAAAGTTGGTCTTGCTGGAAATGAATAGCTTGTGTGAATCTCAGTGGTGTCAAATTGAGTGCAGTTGTTGTAATTGCGTGCTGAAAATCCTACTTTACTTTACTTCACTGAGAGCGATGAGGAAAAAAACAGACCTATTGTTAGTTTGTTAGTTACTCTCTCTCTTTTCTCTTACTGATACTCGTAATTGAGTTTTCTTTGTGTTTTGTATATGTATATGTTAGAGATCGATTGGCAGGATTTTGAATGAGCCTGTTTCTTTTCGTTTAATTTATACACAATTACAGATATATATTTTGGAACATTAGGTACACACACCACAACACACACCATTTTGTATTGGAGTTGGAGCCCATATACATACACCTAACAAAAGCTGAGTACACATACCTATCACATTCACAAATAGTTATTATAGATACATATGAAACAATTAATTTCTAACATGCAAATTAAACTACACAAAAATATATCCTAAGCACATATTATTCCAAAACAGTCTGCATATAAAATAATTTCAACTTTTTATTAATATTTACTTAAAACAAACACGAAAACAAGATGGTGCGTAATTGAGTTTGTATATCCCAACAGTAGGGAAGTATGGCGGCAAAATCCGGGATTAAACACCTTAACAGACCGCGAACGAGTTTGCAATCACCATTTCTCCTTGGTGATGTTTGGAAACTCTAAGCGATATCTGAAGAGGTGCGCGGGTCCGGATGTGCCTGTTTTTCGACGTAGTGCAAGGGACGGAGACAGTTTGACAAATAATGATATTCACGAAACTTCCGAAACTTATATTGAGGAACGTTTGGATGCCATACACTGCGGAATAATGCTCCTAAAAAGGTAAGAGCTAAGACCAAATTCAAAAGGGCATAATAATTTGTTAGGAAGAGTTAGAAGAGCAAATACGATTACTATTCGTAACAAAAACACAGAAATTTCAGATTTGAAAGCTGACGTATTTTGAAAATAAAGAAAAAGCGAGCATGGGAATTTACCGGACTCGCTAAAGGTATTAGTTGAAAACTGCTTTCAAAGCTCTGGTCGCACTGCGAATGCACCCCATATGCATTTAGGGTCAAAAGGCATTCGACCAACTTGCGAATAGAAAATTCGTTCGATTGCAATGGGCCGACTCTTTCATTCAGAAGAATATGCCAAATGCGAAAACCGGGTGTTTCCAATTGTTGTTCTGCTTTGGGGTGGTGGGACTGGGCCCACATTAAAAGTACTTATCTTAGTCATACACAACACACATTACATACATAATGAGTTCGTTTCAACATGAAGTCCACACAGTTTCAGAAAAACAAATTTGATTAAGCAAATTTGATTTTCGGAATTGACATAAGTGTACACTTTCCATGTCTCATGTCCCACTGTCGGTTTGTTTTCTTGTCAGTCGGGCGCCCGAAGGAAGCCAAGCACGTTCAGCTAGTAAATAAATAAGATTTGACCCCAAAGATAAAATCTTGCCATCTGGAACAATGTTCTTCTAATAAAAGATACTCTTGAAGTCTTGACGATGTCTTCCTGAATTAAAAGTGAATCCTTTTTTTAATTTTTAACTTACCTTAACTAGAAAAGGAAAATAAATTTGTTTGTTAATACCTACGTGCACCGTTCCCGTCAGTCCAATAACTAAATACAAAAGCTGTGATGTGACAATTTCTTACTTGATGACGTCAATACGGCGTCAGATTTTGTCTACACACACCTTTAGGACAGAATCTTACGTCAGGTTGAAGCCCATCTGGCACCTTTTCGGATCTAATAAAGTCAATTACCCATATCCAAAAACTCAGCTTTGCTTGCTACAATGACGTGACAAAGTCGCATTTTACACTTTTAGGACTCCGCCCGTATCAGAAAACTGCCAGACGTTAATTTAAGTTTAACAGAAAAAAATTAAAAATAAGCTTTGCTAAAATGACGTTGCATAAACATCAGCTCTTAGACAATAATAGTATCTAAACATTTCCATCTATTGTGCGTATAAATTCCATATTTTATTGTATTTTACTACATTCTAAATTAATCGGTATAAATGTAGAAAACTCTTTTATGGATAAATTAACTGTATAGCATTCAGCAATTGCTTGCCACTTCTACGTCAGCTTTGGGATGCATTAAACTCAAGTCATGGTTTGTCGCCGAAGTCCAATTGCGACGTGGTAAGATTTTTCCAAAACTAAAATATTTTTGTCTCAATTTGTCCTTAATCTCGTCCTCGTTCATAATGGCACTGGCTTCGCGGAAGTTCAAGAATATCCTTCCCTTTTCGTCGGTCTTGATCGGCAGTATTTCTGTGCAGACATTACGAGCTTTCAGCAGAAAGCCCTCTTCGGTATCTAAGCGTGAGTCAACCGATTGACTTCGACTGGGTTTCGAAGTATTTCGCTTCTTGTTTCGCAAACAAAACGGATCCCGATCACTTGCCTTAACGTATTGGACCACTGGTCGATTCACTCCCCACTTTGGACGATCGTCCATTTTGTCCTTTCGCTTTTTGTCCTTTTCCTTGGCTTTTGCCCGAAATGTAGTTGTTGTCGTTGTTGTGGTCGTAGTTGTGGTCTCATGATCTTTCTCGGAGCTTGTAGTGCTAGCTACGTAGCAGGGCTTAGATTTAGTCTTTGATGTCTGTGTGGTGGTGGTTGTAGAAACCTCCCTCTTAAGAAGAACCTTGTAAAAGTTGTCATGGAAAAGGCAGAGGTCACAGTTCAGAGGTAGCTCTGTTTGGGTCTCGACGTTTTTGAAGGCATCCGTGCTAGCATTGTCTTCAGGGCTTGGGCTTATGACGGGGATTAAAGCAATTTCTTGACCAGGAGCTTCTGCTTGAGGTACGACTGCAGGCGGCTGATCTATTTCAAGAGAGTCCTCCGGTGAAACATCTGTATCTAGTCGATTTCTGTGCGATGTCAATCCATGGCACTTGCCGCACATATTGCAGGCTGCATCGTCGGCCAAACTACTTTTACTGTCAAGCGAAGTTCCGGAACGTTGAGTGCCCGCGTCCTCGCACGACGTCTTCACACTCACTAAATCCAACACTTGAGGTGGCTTTAACTGTTGCTGTACGATATAAGTCGCGATTTGTAGGTTTCCAATGACATTTTGTAGGCCAAACACGTCAGTGGTCACTGGCAGTGGGATTAGTGTAGTGGGCTGAAGTACAATAGCGATGTTCTCGTTGTCCTGTGCTATTTCAATACGATCGATTTTCTTATCAGATACTTTTTTGACATTCTTGCGCAAATTTACTGGTGTTCCGATTAGAACTTTCTCTTCTTCGTCGTCTTTACCGCGACTCTTTACCATTTCCTTTTCGCCATTGATATATTTCGCTGTATCATCCTTGACATCTGTTTTTGTTGTTATTTCTGCTGTCGAAGCTATATGGTCTTTTGCTGTTGTCGTCGTCATCGTTGCTGGAGGAATATCACGAGTTGGCTCTTCAGTTGCAACCAGAGGATGATTATGATGGTGATGATCAACGGCATCGTCATAGTCGTCAACTGGAAGCACTTGTAATATTTCTGGTTCACGATTTTCCATATGCTGGCGCTGATGCTGTTCTACCACCATATTGACCTTCTTTGCCGGTGATAGTGAATGCTCCAACAGCAAATCACTTCTAGTCGCATCTGAGTCATTCTCAATGGTTATTGTTCCACTGGTGGGACTTAAGCTGCTGTGGGCGAAGCTGCTGCTGCTACTGCCAGTGTTGGTATTCTCAAGTGGTGGGATCTTATTCCGGCGTTTGCGCTGCTTTTCCAACTTAGCTGCGACTTCTGCTTTCGAAATAGCATCCAGCATTATTTGTTGTTTCTTCTTCTGGGCTTCCTCCTTCTCAATTTGCATTCTACGGTCGTATTCTAGTCGTTCCTGTTCTGCTTGTCGTTGCCGCATAAGACGCTCTTCCTCGATGCGTTCCTCTTGTAAGTGGCGTTCCATCTCCCACTGACGAATACGTTCACGCTCTTGTAGCTGCTGCTTGATAGCGTTGTGATACTCCACTGCCTTACGGCGCTTATCCATCCGCTCGGCGAGAACCGTCGGGTCCACTGGAACATTTTGTCCACGTATATGCGATTGCACTGACTGTGTATCGTCCTCGCTATCTTTCAGGTCATGTAATCCACGACTGAGCCAGCCTGGGCCACTGTTGTTACTACCACTATCGGTCATATTGTACTTGTAGTTGCCCCATTTGGCGCGTTCTTCGCGTGACTTTGGGTAATAGTCCACAGGGTCAGCTGGATATACCGGGTAAGTGTTCGATGTAGAGATATCACGGCTAGCATTCGAAGGGCTCGTAGGTGGAATGTAATAGCTGAAAGTCAAGAGTTTAAAAACATTTCAAATAAAAAGCAAGTTGAACCTACTTTGGGTGATACCCCACATTGTCCACCCCATTGGTTGCATCCAGGGCGTTGTTCACAATATCCTGGTTTTTCGGTTTACTGCCATGGTAGCCATTTGCATTGTTTGGCTGCTGATAATAACCCCGTTTGTTGTGACTGGATCGATTACTTCCTGTCTCGACCTCATTCCCATTGCCATCGTCATTATCTTCGTCGTTGTTGTACCATATATCCGGAGTGTGGGTGTTCTTCGGCGAGTCACTCAGATATCCCGACGTATCCTCTTCCTGGCAACCGGGATTATTGTTTATACGACTTTGGGTGTTGTTATGATTGTTATTTCGCCGCATTGCCAAGGCATAGTCCCGATGGCGGATTGCGGGCAAACTAGGACTCCTAATACGTTGCTTTGTTTTTTGTAATCCCACCCCCACACCCACATTTGGATGGCGACTTTGATGGTTGGTCTGTGGCGGATATCGATGAATTGTATAAGTGGCATCTCCATCATTTAGCAAATCATAGCTATTGCCACGTTGTAATAAATTATTGTTGCCAACAGTATTCATTTGTCTGGTGCTTCCATTCGATTGACTCAAATCCAGATTGGAGTAGTAGGTGCGTATCGAAGTACGCTCGAATCTGTGCGATGACGATGATGATTGATGATGATGCGAGGAGAACATTTCGTCCATTCGAGCCAGTTCCTCTAGACAAGGAATACAAAATCAGTTTAAACACTCAGCCCAATTCAATGCTTACCCCTCTCCTTAGCCCATTGTTGCCGTTTCAGTTCCAAAAGAGACTGTGTTTTCACACCATTCATTATCTATGCTCCAACGGAGAGCACATGAGAAAAAAAAAAGTCTCAACAAATCCTTTCCTTAATACTTCCTTACGTGAAACAAGTCTACACAAAGTGAAAGCGTGAGGAACACTATTTGCCTATGAATTGAAAATTCCGTCATATGCCTACCTTTTAGTTGTGGTATTTACTTTAGCGGGCGTCTGGTTGTCTAGGTAACCTGGTTGGTAAACACTTTCGAGGTCTAATGTTATTTTCAACACAAAACGATGGATCGACAACATGAATCCTTGCAGCCAAAAATGGAAAATGTGTGGCCGATGAAATATGCGCCATGCAAATAACTAATTACGTGTTTTGCCAAAGAAAATTACGACTGTCGTGCAAGTTGCGCTGTGTTGCTGTATAGCTATGTTGAGCGATATAAAGACAGTACTCGAATTACTATATGAGGTTTCTCATTTACTCAAGTACACACTGCATAGTCGAGCTTTTTTGGATATAAGAAGCAAAAATGAGTCATATGGAAAATACTTTCTGATTACTGAGACCAAAAAGACTTAAATTGAAGATGTCGAAAAAAGTTTTTTTTTTGTATTTGAATAAAATACCAAAAGCCAATCGGCTTTGCTTTCTTCGTTCTACAAAAAGAAAGGGGTTACACTTGCTTAACTAAATGATGATGTAATGCCTTCCAATTCCAACACTCGCCGTATTTACGCAAATGAAAGTCTTACACCTGCGAATAGGTATTAGTTCCCTGTTGCGGCATGCAAATCAGCTTCACAAAGAAGGATTATACTGTCATCAGTGAGAACGAGAAATGTTTTTTTGTATGTAAACAAAGTAATGACAACTTTGAAACTAATTACAGCATCGACTAAACTCTCCCGAAAGTGCTTTTCCTGGTGCATGCCGGAAGTTATCTAAAATTATTCCTGTGCCAAAGAAATCTCGCCCGTCTCTAGCAACTGATTTTTGCCCTATCAAAAACTTCGGAGAAGGTCCTTGTTAAGCAAATGTAAGGTCGGAAGTCTTTTAGCTTCACCCCAGTAGCAAGCTGCAAACAGGCGTACAACAAGCTGCAAATGACGAAAGCGTGCGTATGAAGTGCAGCTACGTGGACAGTAGGCCTAAGTGCTTTTATAAATTTGCACCAAATGTATTCCCCGTTTGCATTAGTATGTATAATGTACTTTTACAGCCTTATTTATAAACTTTATAGGTACACTCTCTATAATAACTCTAAACGCAAAAATCTAATATAAATTTTTGCGTTTAGAGTTGTTATAGAGAGTGTATAAATTTTATAAATAAGGCTGTTAATATTTAAATCCCCTGACGTTTACATCCTCTCCTTGCTCTGACAGTGTCGTAGATCAGCGGTTCTTAAACGTATTAAGCTGCGGAACCCTATAAAGAAGGCCCAAATATATTTCGGAACCCCAACTCTTTTCGATTACAAAAAAAAAATATTTTTGCTGGCCCCAGATCACTTTTTGCGTTCGTTTGGTACAAAAAAAGCTATCTTTTCAGATTCGAGAGCACTTTTGCGAATCTAGATTTTTTTCTCAGAGTTATAGAGATTTGCCAACTTACATATTATGATTTGTCATTTGGAGTTTGTTTGTTTACGGTTTACGGAAAGTCTTTGGCCGAAAAAGTTAGAGCTAGTGGAAAACCATATTATGTAAAATAAATAAACCAAAATATGGAACAAATAATAGATATGTTATTTATTATTTGCATATTCATGACGTGCCATTCTCGGCGGCGTCGTCTTGGGATAATATAGTTCGTTTTCTTCATACATACCTGCAATTTCTAAAATTCCAGTGTCCACGAAGGATATAAGAAACACTCATATAAGAACACATCGCTTATAAGAAACGCATGTGAAATCACCGTGAAACATTGTTTCTTATAACTCGGATATAAGAAACATTTTTTCTGGATTTTAGAGGTTTCTTATATGTAGTATTGAAAACATGTTTTGATGAAGAAGAACTCTGCAGATCTATATATAAGAGACTCGTTTTCCGGAATGCTTACGGTGTTATTATTCATTCGCGTTAATACGGATTAAAGTTTACACCAGGGTTTAAGTGAGTTTAACCCAAAAATTAAGCCCAAGTCTATAATTTAGTCTTTAAACCCGATAATAAACCTGTTTTTAAACTTTGTCAGAGTTTAATCCGATTGAATTTAAACTGCACTTCGTAGACCAGTTTAAGTACTTTAACCCGTGTTAAAAATTGTTCTATTAAAAAACAAATATATTAATATTTTTGTACACGAGTCCACTCATTTCACATTGGATACAAAAACAAGTGAAATTCACCAAATGCTGATGTCTCAACAAATCAAATCAATCTCCAATATTATTCAAAAACAAAAAAAAATGTTGTTTTATGTGAAATTTGAATTTACGTTGGTTTAAAATCGGTTAAAACTGTTTTAAATCTGTTTTTAATCCAGTGGGTTTAATGCGTATTTTTGAGTGAATATTATGGATATAGGTTTAAACTGTCGGGTTTAAAAAATGAAAATTTATGATCGGGTGTCAAATCAACTTAAACCTGATTTACATCCGGAGTGAATAATTTGGCCGTTAGTGTCGTAGCTCGTAGTCTGGTTTCATTCGGACTATATTTTCATTCTTTGTCAGATATTATGAGATTATGACGAACATTTTTAAAAAAAAAACTGTGCATGAACTATACCCACTCGCGTAAATTTGTGTGTCAAGTTCATTCTTTGTAAGATAAGATGTAAGACCTACCTCATAAAAGCTATGCGCGAACTATGTATATTCAAACGTGTGCATACATCATGGATTGTTGCTCGTAAATTTCTTTGGAAAATGAATGTTGCGGTACCATTTTTGTTTGCTTTTTTAAGGTTGCGTTCCCACAGTGACAAAACGGAATTTCAATAAAATGGAAATATAATCGTGAACAATTTTTGCGCAAAAATGTTTCTAATTGCATACTTACAAAAATTATTTTTGTGTTTTATCACCTATTTTTAATTCAAGAAAGTCACGGAACCCTGACAACAGTTCCACGGAACCCCAGTTTAAGAACCGATGTCGTAGATAACAGCCGCACATTTTATGCAGTAGTTTATCTGTTTACTGCATCTAAAAACTTTGCAGTGCATAGCGAATCCAAGAAGTAAAGTTCTCCATTTTAATAGAAATAAATTGCATTCTAATTCCGACACAGACCAATACCAACGCAATGCATTGATTTTGTGATTCCTTTCCTGGTCGAACGCAACAAGTGCCGTTGTTGTATTCCTGTTATATTTCTATAGTTAGTCTTTTGCTTCATAGCAACAAAAAAGCTTTATACAACCCATATCCTGTCTGGCATTAGTTGCCAACACCCTTACATTTTGGTTCAATGAACTAAACTTGGCCATTATGCAGCTTTGCTTGCTGTTGACGGTTCGAATACAAAAAAAAATGTCAGTAATAATTCCTGGTTGTTAGGGTATATTTCGTTGACAATCGATTGTGCTTGCATTTAATTTGGTGTGGCCGTAAACCTTTTTGTGGATAGAGTTATTTACTCGAATTAATCTGATGGCAAGCTTAATTTAAATAAATGCTCTTTTAGCTCATTTTATTTTTTTGGTAGATTTCTTCATCGTTGATGTTTTTCAATGGGGTTAATGTTTCCTAGTTCATATGCAAATTTTGACCGAGTGCTATATGACCTGAAGCTACTTAACATTATTACATTTACCTAGTGGAGTATACTGTTGTTATCCATTGGCGTCAAAAAGGTGTTTGACACAGCACTAACTGACTACTAAACTAGGACATACTGTATTTGGTGTACATTGTACAATGGAGTTTCCTGTTTGTGCCATCTAAGGGGGTTAAGGTTTTAGTTCCTTAGTTAAGTAATTTATTGTGTGGGCGCAGTTGCTGGGTATTGACTAACTGGGCGATGATTCTTAGGTTAAACCCCCGAAGAGATGTAAAGTATAGCTTTCGTTAAAGCTATATAGTTCTCGCGAATATGACAAAAGCAAATTGTATAGTAAGTAAAGTAGGTTCTACTTTGATTCTTTCTCTAATCCGCAAACCTTACTTAATCTATAGAAAAAATTAAAGGGTATCTCATATACATATATCAAAAATTGTCATTTTGAGACTTAAGTTAAGATCATACATAAAAAAAAAATATAAATAGGTGGCGCAACAGGCGGGTGACACCCAAGGCCTACCTTCTCGCAACCATTCGTTTTGTGTGAGTTTCTATTTTTGGGACGAAAGGAAGGGACCTACAATTTTATGCCGAGTCCGAACGGCTCAATTGAGAAGCTTTTTCATGACAGGCATACTCTCGGATGTTTGTCAGACGTTCGCGAGAGGTGGCGCAGTAGAAAAAACTTTAAGATGTAATTTGGGTTTTTCCGGGGATCGAACCTGGGATCCCTCGCACAGTAGTCCAACACACTAACCACTGCGCTACTGCGCCGACCAAATCATACATACCTACGTTTATTTGTTATACTTTTTTCCTGCTGTTAGTTGAAAGTCGTTAGGTATTAATTGAACTCGATATATATTCGGCCCTAGCGAAGTATCCATCGGAACGGAGAATTCTCTGCAATGAATTTCTATCAGAATCTCAAATTACATTCGAGGTATCATTTTTCGGAAATGAATAATTAAAATGCGACGACTCATTGATATGACATAATGTTGTTTCGTGCTACATCGGGGTTTTTCTATTTGGAGCTTGTTTTTCGTTAGCTTTGCCCTGGGGCCAGATCACGTAAAATGAAAACGATCGAACGACGTCGTTTCGACAATAGCAGTCTCTGTTTATTGCCAGAGATATGATAGGGACAGCATGCGTAAAAACGATATCGTTCAATCGTTATTATTTTACGTGATCTGACCCCTGGAAACACAAATTTAAGTATCAAATACAAACAACTACCTACATTGCTAAAATGTTTTTTCTTTATTGCTTTAATTTATCAGTACTTAACTGTAAATCATAAACAAATTCCGCAATCCATTTATAGGTCTGTTTTTTTCCTCATCGCTCTCAGTGAAGTAAAGTAAAGTAGGATTTTCAGCACGCAATTACAACAACTGCACTCAATTTGACACCACTGAGATTCACACAAGCTATTCATTTCCAGCAAGACCAACTTTGGAGCATTCTTCAATTCTGAACACCAGGGGAGCACATTTTTGTGTAATTTGGATCTGTTCACAGAGTGTCTCCTTTTATGATACCTACTATTTTGTCGGCTGTGGTGGGTGTAAATGTACATATAAGGAATTGCATATTTTAAACAACTTTAAAAATGACAACTGAATATTACGGAAAGTAATAAAATACTAAATATTTTCCGTTTTTATTTAAGTTGCATTTTGTTTACAAAATATAATTATATATACACATAGACTTGTAATAATTGAAAACTATCTTTGATATGTTATGGGATAAATTTTTTGTAGATAATAAATAGGAAATCCTCCCATTTTGTATTCCCTGTTGATTTTTTAACTGAAGTATGTAATAAAGGTTAAGTATTATTTACATAGCTACTCTTTTTTTAAGTGAAAGTCATTCGATTTCAGCCAACTGACATTCCAACTTTTGATTTCGATGGGGATTTTTTTTGTTCATTTCTTCGCACATTCTCATTTTCGATTGCATTACCTAAGTTAAATGTTATGAGTTTTTTCGACTGAAAATGTGGTCTAAGTCTTTATTTAAACAATGTTTATAGTGAAATTTACATAAAACATACAAAATTGGAAGCAACATTTGTTCGTCTTATGGGGAAAAAATTTCAAATGTAAATAATCGTATGTCACAATCAAAATGAACAAACCAAAACGATTTGAAGTGCTCATTTATTTAATTTTTATTGCATTTTTTCTGTTCAATTTGATCTTTTCTTCCTCCAAGAATGTGTAAATAAACCCATCCTTTCTCAAATTACAGTCAAAACCAACGCAATCGACAGTGAAATATTTATACAGCTGATTTCGAAAATAAAGTTCATACAATTAAATCATTTGGTAATGACCTTCTTTCCTTCAAAACTTAGATTGTGAGAAGTTCATTCGATTGAAAGTTTTAAATTCGAGGAATACTCGATTCGATCGAATCTCAGAATTAGCACGTTCTTCACTTTAGGGCTCACCTAATAAACACACCCACGCATGTTTTTGTTTTTTTTTCTTTGGCAATTAATTTGTGATATTATTTTGACCATACAAGACGCCAGGAAGAGAAAAAAAGTAAACAGAAAAAGTAAATATTCTGTACAAATTGATAATCATTATTTTTTTTGCGCTAAAAGGTTAATTATTCATTTTTCTAGAAGGATTTTGATTTTGAAATTGAATTTTTCATTGATGGCCATTTTGACAGCAATGCCAGCTGTTAACTTTTCAGGGGTAAGACCGACTGTTCAGAAAAGTGGTTGGGGACTGTTTTTTTGCACATTTTCTTACTTTACTTTACTTCACTGAGATGGGTGAGGAAAAAAACAGACCTTATGTTGGAGCATATTCGGAATAAAATTCGTATGAAGCTGTCAAAAATATCAGTCAAAAATGCATTTGACTGCACTGCAAAATTCGTATTAGATTTGACTCACGTTGTACGTGTACATACTTACTAGAATTTGTTTTGACTAACTAATTTCGAAACTCATTTAACTTTTGAGCTTCATACCAATGACCAATGGTATGAAGCTTAAAAGTTGAAGTCGAAACTAATATGAGTTTCGAAATTAGTTAAACACGAGTTTAGTGATTGGTTATTGGTAGATAAGGTCCATTGTGTTTTATATTTTACAAAATTCATCTTGTTATAAATAACATTATTCTTTGCACAAAAAAAGTGTTCTGTTATCAGCATTGACATCCGACAACACAACACTAGAAGTTGACGTCCACGGGCATAATGTCCAAATAAATAATATCCAGGGTATAGATACTCACTCATTCCGTAAATCTTAGATTAGGACGATAGTCGAAACGGTAGTAGTGATTGTAGTGAACGAGATCGTGTCATTAATAGTGCTTTCACATACCTAACTGTGCTACTATCCTGTCAAAGCTGAAGCGCTTACTTGAAATAAGCACTAAACGTTATTTCTATTGTCAAAACTTAAATTTGTCAAACTATTTTGGTTTTTGTGTTTGATGTTGTTGTTGTTGGGGCGCGAATTTAATTCACAGTTGTAAAAAATGTAAGTACATAATTAATCTTTGCTTTCTTTTTGATTTATTGTAATAAACGTTCAACATGTTTTTATTTATGTGAGCTATGCCGACTTTATTAACTTTATAGAGTTATTGTTACATCAAGCTTTGTCAAAGGGCTACCATTTTTGTGCAAGGCAAGCCCCGCATAAATCGAATGTGTGCAGAATTAACTGCACTTTTAAATCCCGTTCCCAATGAGCTGCAAACAAAAACTGTGTCGGCTTGGAGAAAGGTAATTGGAACAATTATTTAGATATTTTCATTTCGTTTGGTATATTAATTATACATAATCTAATATACTAACATTACATTGAGTCTATTTATTACTTCAAGGTATGGTCAGACCTGAGGTACCTACAAATCAAAAGAAAAGATGCAGCCAAAATTTAAAGTCCTTACAAAATATAGGGGGCGGAGTGGACCTGCTGTATTAATTTACATTTCTGAGCAGGAAGAAAAAGTAATCTAAATTACTTCGCACTGATCTGCAGTATCGGGCAGCTTTGAGCTAAGGAAACCGTAAAAAAAATAACGGACAGGTGGACGACTTAGAAGATATCCAAGAGGTCTGGTGGATATATGTAGTCCAGTGCTGCTTTTGGCCCCAGTTATAGCTATCATTGAAATGCATCACAGAAACAAATCAGTTAGGCATAGCAATCATTGAAAAATTGCTGTCAGTGGAAGGCTCTGTTAGTGAAATTAAACAGATGTATAGTTTGGTCGGAAGAAAACTCGAAAAAACGGAACGGAATGCAGGTGAAACAGTTTTAAAATCGGAATTTGGTAGGTATTGCATAAAATATGGAGGAGGATCGAGAGCTATGGAGGGTCCACTTGAGCAACCTACACACGCGACCCACTTAATGGATAAGCGGGATATTGAAAATGAATGAATGAATGAATGAATAGTTTGATTGAAAAAAGAAAAAGTTACAGTACGCGAAATCGAATATTCCAAGTAGGTACCTACCTAACCTATACATCCTTTGTATCGTGCCCGATACGTTAATGCATCGTTTGGAAATGTTTCCAATGATTTTCTGATGAGAAAAGAGCAATTTAATTTTATATTAAACAAAAATCATAATGATATAAGGACTAAGGAGTAATATTTGTTTCGAAATCCAAAATATTAATCTATATATAGTTCAAAAGAGAAACTTTGTTTAACTTTGCGGTATGTAAAGATGAAAAATGATTTATTTTTTAAAGAATACCTACATTCATGTATACCTAATCTATTTTCAGACTCCTTGAAACTGGGGATACCTTTGCCGACCTATCATTTCGTTTTCTGATCGGAAAGACCACTTTTCGGAAGTGTGGGGAGAATTGGGCGAATAGACTCCAGCGCTCCGGCCCGTAGAGTAGGTATTCGATTCCAACCCCAAGGGACAACGGAGTGGAAAAAGATATCGCCTTAGGTGCCTCGCACAAGAGTAGAAGGGGACCTGAACTAAATTGGAGGCGGTTAGCCAAAGATCGGGATGACTGGAGATGCACCCGGACTGTAGCGCCATCGAAGTAAGTAAGTAAGATTATTGAGTTACGGGGAATGAGTGGCCACATAAAAGGCACGAAATTATTTATTCCGTTTCCGTGTGCCAATTGCTCTAAATAATAATTATCTTTCGATAATTTTCTGACACTATCGTGGTGAAAAACGAATTTTGTTAGGTGTTAAAAAATAATATTTATCCCACAAAGTAGCGAATAAAAAATCCCTTCGAACATAAACTTATTCCAAGAGGAAAATATCTTAGAATAATAAAATGTGGAATTTTCTGTTTATAAATGCATAAAAAGTGGTTTATTCGCATTTCATCAATTCGTTCGCTCCCATGTGAATGGTCCTTAACCATCCAGTTAATTAAACGAAGTTGTGGAAGCTATGTTTTAAGAAAAGTTGGCAGCACTATTGTTTTGAAATGTCTAATAATTATGGCATCTTTCGATTTTTTTTCTTGTGATTTTGCGTTTGTATCTATGAGTTCGTTATAAAACAAAAATATGAAAAGTGGAAATAAAATCACATTAAAAAAAAGGAGTTCCAATTTTTCAACCGCGGACGTGGATATGCTTGTGGAGTTGGTGCAAATAATTGAGAATAAAAAGACGGACAGAGTCCAGTGGAAGGAAAAGTTATCGGCGTGGGAGTCAATCGAAAAGGAATATAATTCGAGAAGTGGCTCTGACGTCTTCCGGACAAAATTTGATAATTTAAAAAAAAAAATCCAAACAGAATTATGCAGCAGAAAAACGAAAGCTGTATGCAAATTGTGGCGGTCCATAAGAGACTACTACCGATACTCTAGACGCGGCCATTCTAGAAATTCTGGGAGATCAGGCAGAAGGACTGGAATCTGTTTACGACAGCGATGTGCTAAACCAAAATGGTATGAGATTTAACATAACAAACGTTTTTTTCTTTCGACATTACTACCAATTCTATTTCAATCTAATTTTAACTAATGACGAGGTTAAGGTCAAGCGCCAAGGAACTTTCCGACACTCCAAGGCAAATTCCAGATGATAAGGAAAATCCTGGCCCCAGCCCTTCAAACAAAAATATCTATTCAGCGCAGAAATCATCTGTGCTTTTTAACAGGAAGATAAGTTTGACCAGCGTTAAGTGGCAAGAACTTGCTGAGGAAAAGCTCAAGTTAGTTAGACAGCAACAGAAACAGAGCGCAGAGAGACATAATCTTGAGTTAATTTTCATGAAAGAGGAGCATGAAAAGAAAATGCAGTTGTTAGATGCTACGTTAGTTAATATTAAAAAAAATGAAGTCGTTAAAGCATCTTTTTTTTAATTTTTTCTTAGGTTAAGCTATTTATTCTTTTCTTTAATAAAGCGCAATGAATGCCAAAAGTTTAGTTACTTAACTTATTTTTTTTATTTTTGTGAACTCCATATTAAAACAATTTACTTTTATTACAATATCATTTTAAAATCAAATAAAACTGTAAATAATATTACCAAATCAATTTTGTTGTTAGTTCTTAGTTGTTGTCTTAAAAGACTTCTAAAATAGTCGTTAATCAGCATACTCCGAACGTAAGTGTTTTCCTCATTCGCGTTTGAAATTCTTTTATTGTTCGCAGTAGATATTTATTGGGTTATTCACGATTCACGAAATCATCGGCCAGAGACGGATCAACTTCGTTGTTTATACAGCAAACGTTATGAAGGACTGCTGTTGCTACTATAATGCTCTGAATGGTTATTAATTTTACTTTCATTCCCGCAGATAATATTGGAAACCTTCTCTTCCATACTCCATATGATCTTTCAATACAATTTCGTGTTCGGATTTAAGACTCATTATGTATAAAGATTCTTGTGGACTTTTGCAGTTGGGTAAGGGAGTCATCATAATCGTTTGCACTGATAGCCACCGTCTGCTACTATTAAATGATTTTCGAATTCGCCGCTTTCGAACCTAGCACAGATTGTTGAATTATTGAATATTGTAGAATCATGACTCGATTCAGACCACCTTGCAACAATATCCATTATTTCGAATCACACATAGTTTGCACGTTCATAGAAAAATATCCTCTATGATTAGCACTTCCTAAGAAAGAAACAAAGTGTACATTTATACATGCGGGTAAATAAAACTAGTATTGGGACTATTAGAAGCAAACATTACCTGGGGAAATTATTCTTACATGTGTACAATCTAATGCAGTAATCACTCTAGGAAATTTTGCAAAATTTATGAAATCCATTTATACATTTTGTAGTTTTTCCTCATCTGTTGTCGGAAATTTAATGTATTTATCTTTAAGGAGGGCCAGGTGTTGGGACACAAGGCGACAAATTCTGCTGGATTTTGAAACACCAGAAAAGTCTCCCGCAGTTTTGAGCAGGGATCCACTTGCATAAAAGCGTCAATAAAAGTTTGGCTTTGGCGGATATTGAACTATTTCTAGAAAATTATGTGCATTAATTTTTGTTATTGTATGTTAAAACATTTCATACCAATTAGTTTCATTTTCGAATTTGCTTCAAAACAATGTAAGTAGAACGCTTCGAACGCTTAATCTATCAAAAAATTCTTCATCGTCCCAGTAGTTGAAGTGATCTGTCCTCCACCGAATCCTCTTTTCTTTCCTCACTCTAACAACAATAACAAAATTTTCTCCATCACTCATATCATTAAAATCACTTTCCGAACTCGAAAACATGATCAGAGAAAAATTATTTGCGAAATAAACTATTGATATTAAAATATTATTCGTTCTACGACGCGCACTCCTCTGACACTGACGTATGAACTAAGAACTGTCATATGTAACTGCAATATGTTCGTAGATCGTTTCCACGTGGTCCCTGTCACAAAACAAACAATTTTTAGCGATGAATGTATGCATCATCCTTCATATATCTATTCATATTTTACAATAAGAAAACGATCAGTTTCACACCTTTTATCTCTTATTTTCTATTGTACCCAAAGCCTCTTCACTTTTTGTGTATCCTTTGGGAATTTTCGTCATTTAATCCAAAGAACGTGTGCCGTTGAAGAAAATTTCCAAAAGTGATCAAAACATTAATTCCGCACACCGCAAACAAAAAAGCGCAAAACAAACACCGGAAAGTATTTTAAACGTCAACTCGAACTCTACTCACGCATGTAATTACTCAAGAATTAGGTGTACCCAATGCACAGGATAATCTCTAAGATAATGGGAAGTCCGGAAGACACAGTAAAATGCAAACACACGGCCCTCAGTGCTCGATGTCCTTCCGAATGTGAAACCTCACACTCACATAGTACACGAATATGTAAGTACCTAATCGTGTTGAGCCCACGTTTGCCCACATTATTTTCCCTAGGCATGTGCATATATGTACGTACGCATATAATGCTCGGACAGGATCATTTTGTTTTGTCGAGGATCATTAAGTCGTATCAGATGTTTGGAAATTTGGAGGAAATTAAGGTCGGGAAAAGAGTCCAGGATACAAAGTACTGACACACTCCATTATATCCACATCAATCTGTGTGGTTTTTACCAAAAAGGACTTACCGAGGACATATTCAAGCGAATCAACCAATGACGACCGCTGCGCTGTTGCGGTTTTACAAACTACTTGGGGTTTCCCTTCTCACACTTAGAAAAACAAATAATTACATTATTTTGTGTATCCTGATCGGGTATTGATGCTCACTCACCAGTCACCACTGTGATCATTAGCCTTTCAACAGTTGTTGTAGATCCTGATGGCAAGGATACCGTGAACAAATAAATACGAAATAAAAAAAAGTAAAACAAATAAAATTGAAACAAAAAAGGAATAACAATATTTGAAGAAGTTAGGGTTCGACTGAATAGACCCACAAGCATTAAGGTCCATGGAGGAGCAAGAGGTCATAGCCCAAATTTAATGGCAGTCGCGGCAAAATGAAGAACGCCCATTGTCCGCCCAGTAATTAATTATTATGCGGTCTTTATCTCTTCTGTGCCAGAGCTGCTGGTGGAGTATATGTACAGATGCATCCTTATTGCGCGATCTGTTGTTACTTTTTGATCTTTTGCGAATTTTTTGTTCTTCTTCGTCGTCGGCGGCGTCATTGTTGGTAGCCGTAGCCGCCACCACAGAGTAGACTCAACGTGTGCGGTAAATTGAGATATCGAATCGTTTTTTGGACGACTTCTTGGTTCTTGCGGTTTCTCAGAGTGTAGTGCGGACAAGAGCCATGAGAAAATTATGGAAAATCTTAATTTTGCTTGTGCCAGTTGTTGGCCGTGTTTATTTCCTGCACCAGACGCACTGGCCATATGGATAATTGAATAAGAAATGGAATGCTTTAAAAAGGGACCCGTTTGAAGCAATTATTCGGCAAGCAAAGAAGATGGTTTTGTAATTATATAAACGATTGGATTCTATAAGAAGGCCTTCTTGCTTTTGGGAATGTCTTAGGAATGGAGGCAATGCAAAAATGGATCATTACGGGATGAGTTCCAAAAAGTAATGCTGATAATTGCAGAGTAATTGGGCTGTTAGGGTAATCTGGTATTTGTACGCTAATGCCAAACTGAATTAAGTTTGTTTTTTTTCTGTTTAACCCAGTATCTAATCATTTGGTAGCTCAATTTGTAGATAAGCAGCTAACAGCTCTCGCGAACGTCTGACAAACATTCGAGAGTATGACTGTCATGAAAAAGCTTCTCAATTGATCCGTTCGGACTCGGCATAAAATTGTAGGTCCCTTCCATTCCTCCCAAAAATAGAAACTCACACAAAACGAATGGTTGCGAGAAGCTAGGCCTTGGGTGTCACCCGCCTGTTGCATTTATTTTTTTATTTATATAGCTAACATTTTATGCACTGATATTTTTCGTTGATCGAATTTTAATTTCGACTTTAAAAAAAAAGGAAAATAAAATGGGCAAAAAAGAGGCCTTAATCGAGGCAGAAAAAAGATTTATCAAAGCTCACCTATTTATTGTCAAATTAGCTAAGAAAATCGAGAGGAGCCCGACACGTTATATTCATATTTTTAAGAAAAGGCGGACTTCCGGAAAGGCGACTTATATTTAAAAAAAAGCGTTAAATTCTCACGACTCTTTGGCAAAAATCAGGGAAAGATGTGGTAGTGGTATCAAAGCAAGTTTCACAACTATGCGTCAAAATATTTCGAATTCTAAGTATATAAAAAAAATAACCAAGAAGAAGTTACCTTAACCCGGTTCGAAAAGCGCAACTCCTCCATTTTTATGGCGCACATTTGACTTGGACTTCGTAGTGGCATCGTGTGGTCTTTTCAGACGAAATATTTGATTTGGAAAACCCTGATGGCTATATAGTATACTGGCGATCACTAGGATGCGGCCATACATTTTGCAATCGATTTTCACTCTTTATACCTGTTGGAAATTTTGTACCCGGAAACTTGTGCTACCTCGGAACAGATACATATTTTCCTAACAGTAAGTTATAAAATTAAAGGGATAATAAAAAACTGCGGCTGGAATTTCCCATGATCAAACAATGAACTACCTGAAAAGTCTATAAGAAGATGAGCCGCTAAGATGAGGCCACATGCAAAATCTTTGAAAGAAATCAAAAAATTAATAAAAATTTTATCTACATTTTATGGTTTTTAAAACATTTATTTTTTTATTTTTTTCTACATTAATAATGAGTATGCCCGCCATTTTTCGATATGACATCTATAAGACGGTTTGGAATAGAACCATAGTGTTTTTTTTTTTTTTTAAATAATTAAGAAAAATTAGGGGCCAGGCATAACGAATAGCTTCGATTAAAATGTCCTTGTCTTCAAACATTTTTAATTATGTTTAAATCCAGTGAATAGGGCGGCCCGGCCATGACAAAAGTTAAATGTCTTCTGATTGAATCCAACTTCTAAGGCAATAACGCCCAAGGAAATAGCGCCCAAATCGATTTCGAAATAACGCCAAAAAAAAAAAAAACTCGTGTGCAATTTGTTGTTGCAAAATTTTTCGTCGTTTTGGGTGTTATTTCCTTTCCAGGGTTGGTTTTTTTGACAAGCAGTAAAGCTCAAATTAGTAAGTGGAAATGCACAGAAAGTGGAGTAAGTATGGGTATGGGGGGCATGCTGCCCCCCTGCAACCCCCTGCTTGAGTTTTCTGTTGGACTTTGGAGTAGGTGGGAGTTTGTACTGCAAAAAAAACCTTCAACATCCAATTTCACACAGACTCCAAATCTGACAAGAAACCTCAAGCAGGGGGATTGGCGGGGGGGCAACATGCCCCCCCCCCATATGTCGTATGAAACTGCAAATTATTTTTGAGCTTTATTTCCATCTTGTTGTTTTTTGGGCGTTATTGCCTAACGCCCTTCTAACAACCCTGGAAGTGTGGATAGGGACATTATCTTTTTGGAATATCCAAGACAGGGGTCTTAATCTTGTTTTTTACTTTTGGAAATCACAGTTACAGCTAACATTTGTAGTTCCCGTTCATTGTTGTGCACAAAAAATCCAACTCGATTGTGAAATAGTAGGTAATAGCTCCCCATACCATTACACCTGATGTACGGCTGTGATGCCTTGCCCAAATAAGCTCCTCTTTTCTTAGACCATGGAAATAAAAGTTGTAACCATCGGGGCCGTCAAGGTCAAATCAAATCAAAAAATCTTGCAAAATTCATTCGATGCTCCTTGTGTACTTGCCTCAAAACAGGTTTTATTTTAAGTTTTCTTCTCTGTATATTCCCACTTTTTCGTATTATCCTGTGGACCGTTGCTTTTCTGGCTGATACTCCACTTTTGGCCGTTATTTATTTTATTTAGCAAACAGTAGAACTAACCGATTTTCTCGCAATGCTGTTGTTTCTGCCGTGCGTCCTTTTTGATTTTTCCCATATTTACAACAGTCTTACTTCTTTTCAGCCTCCTTGCAATTTCTCGGCCTGAGAGTCCTAACTCCTTGAAAGCATCTATTTTTTTCTCTTTCTGTCGCTGTCAAAGTCTTTCCGGAACCTTTTGCACTAAACAAAAAACTGTTCTTTTCAAAGCTTTTTTTAAATATTCTTAACAAAACTTTGAAAAAATAGCTGATGTTCACTCTTGCAACGAAATTTTCGCAATGGCCTCATCCTAGTGGCACATCTTTTTATACGCTAAAAAAACTCATCATTTGGACCAGTTGCATAGCAGAGTTGGAGATGCTATGGTGTGGGGGCCGTTTGTATTATTAGGTTAGGTTAGGTTAGGTTAGGTTAAAGATTTATTATAATTCTTTTTATATTACATTTGCATGTTTTTCAATCTTTTTAAAGCATGGCAAAGCCGTCTGCCAGAATGACAATTTTAAAAATTATAATGTTCTAGTGAACCTATAGCTACATTTTTAATTCATTTATTATATGTGTATACATAGTTGATAGGGCTTAAATATATGTAACTCAAAAAGCTTCTTGTAGTATTTGTTTCCGATATTTACATGCATCTTTGATATATTTGTAAAGAGACAACCAATCTATGCCGTTCAATAAATGGTGTACTTCTTCTTCTGTGAGTTAATTTCGCCCGAAGTGCAGCCTTCTTGTCTCTTTTAGTATTGGACAAACTCCTATGAAGTGTAATACATTTTCTCGCACATGCAGGTTGCAGATGCAGATATTGCATATTATTGGTAAATCTGGTCGATGAGGGACGTAGTTCAGTGCCAATAATTCTCCTCGTGCCTTAAAAATCGTTGATATCATATCTGTTCCATATTTTTCATCCATATAACTTACATCACTGAGGTCATGTAGAAGTCGTGAGTACACTTCTCTATACGCAGAAGATTCTGCTTTTTCTACACATGAATTGTGTATCTTGGCCTCTAAGCTGGATAAGATGGTATATAACTCCAGTCTCAAATGCTCGGTGTTCCTCGCATCCAAAGTTAGAGGACAATTCGCTCTATCCGCTATCTCTTTCCATTTTGCAAAACAGGATGCACTTCTAGTCATAGCGTATTCTGCTACTATCCTTGGTATACGTCTTGTGTCCATGTTTAGGACTCGCAGCACGTAATCGAAGTGCATTTTTAAAGTTTTTATGAACATCACAGGAAGTCCTGTTTCTAGATAAAGCATATAATTGGGGGTAGACGGAGGTAGGCGAAGTATCCGCTTAAGAAAAAATCGTAGTAGGCGCTCTACCATCTCATTTTCTAAACATCCCCATACTTGTGCTGCATACGTCATCACAGATTGTGCAGTTGCCTCGAAAACTCGATATTTTGTGGATAAACTGATGTGTTGGTTAGCCATACACTGAATCCATGTTGAATTTATCGCATTTTTTGCTTCCTTAAGTTTCAGCTTGAAATGGATACTCATGTTGTTTTGAGGTGTTAGAGTTACTCCGAGATATTTGTACTGACTTACAACTTCCACCGGCTCACCTCCAAATTTCCACACGTCTCTTTGCTGTCGCCTTCCTCTTCCTGTTCCGAACACCATGACTTGCGATTTACTTCGGTTAACCTCAAGGTTCCACATTTGGCAATACTCTTCTAGTTTCGTCATCATCATTTGTAGCTTATTTGGTGTGTCGGCTAAAAGAACTATATCGTCTGCAAACATCAGAGTTTTTATTTTGACATTATTAATATACAGAGTCCTCCGTTCAAATAATCTGCGATGTCATCTAAAAATAGGACGAAGAGGAGTGTACTTAAAGTGCATCCCTGTCGTACTCCCGCAGTTACCAAGAAACTTTCTGACATTTCGGCTCCATTCCATACCGAGGCTGTACATCGACGATAGAGGGCCCTAAGTGTTTTCATCATTTTTGATGGTACTCCCATGCTAGATAATTTATAGAATAACTTTTCCCTGTTTACACTGTCGAATGCTGCTTTAAAGTCCACGAAATATGCATAGACTTTTTTGTTTCGTTCGCGGTATATATCCACAATCATACTATTATTATGGCACCTGTAAATTACAATTGTAGTGAACAACAATGAATGGCGTTGTCTTACAATAGTATATTGAAAAAGGCCTTTCCATACTTTCATAACTTTTTTGGACCTCTCCCGTGGATTTATCAACATGATAATGCGCCATTACATACATCCTGGGTTCTTAAAATGTATAAAGAGAGCCAAAATGTGGAGCTATTAAGCTGACCGCACTACTTACCGGATTTGAAAATCATCAAAAATGTGGGGATGGTTGAAACTTGCCCAAGGTGTGCGTTTTGTTTTGGAGCAGAGAGGTGGCTCAAAAAGAGAATTTAAAAATTTAAGTAGGTAATGTTTGTGTTAAAAAGAATCAGAATTCTATTCTAGTAGCACAAAATTAGGACACCACATTTTGGGGTGCGTATCATAACGCCCTGGGGCACCCCAAACCTTCATCTGACAGTAAACCAAAACAGGGGGTTGCACTTCCTACAGTGTTATAAAGCCCACAAAAAAGTGACTTAAAGCCCGTCGGGCGATATGACACTTTTAAAGGTGTCATAGCGCCAGAGGGCCTTATGACACTGGGCGTTATGACATGTATTTAGTTATGTAATAAATTTTTGTTAATACATACTTAAAGCTTAAGTTTTAAACCTTCCTTCTAGTCAAATCACAACAATAAATGAGTTTTAATTAAAAATTTATTCTCTAGCATGATTGTTCGAGCTTGGGACAAGTGGGCGATAGAAAACCGACCTACGCCATGCAAATAGATAAACTACAGTCGCTTTCAGCTCTTAGCCGAATACGTAGTCTGTAAGGCGAAAGTGTGATTCTAAATTAAGTTTAGTAATCTAGTTATTTGCAAACAATTTTACATTATGCGCCATTTTTCAGCTGTAGGAATACCTTCATCATCATAGCATCATCTTTGAATTCTTATTTTAAATGTGCAAATTGTACAATCAGCCATTAGCCTAAGCACTACATTCACCCATTGCAGTGATCGAAATTGTCCTCATCGACAGTTGAAATAACGTAATAAATGAGTATAATGTCCCCTTCGAAATATTCACCTATAACTCCTCGTTTTCCCTGCAGCACATATTTTGACAAGCGAACAATACAAGAATGAAAATCAAATCAAAATGATATCCATGAAATACTTACATCCTTTTCCATCATCCACCAATCACTGCCAACAAATTATCATTAATCACAAATTTCATTTTTACCGTCTGTGTGTATAAAATTTCTTAACATCAATTAGGTGTAAATATGATGGATCGCTTATGATGATCCTTACATGTCTATCGCGTTGTTCCACTCGATTTGAGAGTATCGTCCGTTTGCCTGACAACGGCAAACAAATTTGAACGAATTTTCGATTAAGTAGAGATACCCAATCTGCAATCACTCCTCTTCCTGTCTGTCTGACTGTCTATGTGGTGCCTTGCTTGGCTGCATTCATGCCCTTTGGCATCATCTGTTGGACACCCTGATCAATCCATCCTTCATTTTCTGTACGCGGATTTATTTAACATACAGTCTGACCGTCGATTGTATTGTAACAGTATAACAAGCCGTGATATGCACCCTAACTCGATGATGCCAATAATCGATCTTTGTATGTAACATCGTAATCCCGTTGATCTCTGGCACTGTTATTCTGCTTCTCCACGCTTTAGGCTTGGAATTAAACATTTTTTGAAATACATTTTTGAGGCAACCCATGACCATAGACCATAGTACCTGTAGGGAGGAGGCTAAAAGAAAAGGAAAATAAATATATTGAAGCCTTGTGATAGATTAGGTCGTGTTATCAATTAATCATAACGAATTATTGATTGAACTCGAAAAACGTACACACATTTCTGATGAGCGCACTGAACAGTGAAGTCCCCTGCGTGGAATCTCAATTTGGCGCCCATACCTATACGCCTGTAGGTACAGTTTATAGTTACCTATACCTACTCGTATTATATTGTTTCTTTTTAAAACCGAAAAGGTTTCCAATGTAGCTAAAACAAATCTGACATGCTACAGGAATTTCGTGAGTATGTTTAGAATCCACACCAAAAACCTTACGCTAAGATGTAGCTGCAGCATGTTTGTTTTGATTGATTCTTTTTGAGAAGGAATAGCAAAATTTAGTAGTTGGTACCTATACCTACATTACATAGGTTTATGATAGAATGTTTGGTTTTGACGCGTCATTGTATAGATATAGATGATCTCGGTAACAACATGTTGCATGGCTATTTTTATTTGTTCAAATTCATGCAGTTGTATAGCTATATATAGTTCCAATTATAGTTGCAATGCCTCTTTGCTAGAGGAACCTAATTTTTGCCAGTGGTAATATTGAGAACACCCCTTGCGATATTACACAAAAGGAGGCGACTATACCTAGACAGTTTCTTATAATAATTTTTCGGGACCTATAGTGGGAAGATGCACACAAGAAAGCGCTGCAGCGCAAAACAAGGGCAGCGAGAGAAGAGTATCGAGCCAGGAGAAGGGAGGAAAAGAAGAACCTGCGTAGAAAGAAGAGGGCTTACGCAGCTTCCCAGCTCAAGGAGATCGAAGAGTCCCGCGATCGTAATAAAATCCGGAGGTTTTATAAAAAAGCTAAGCAACTGGCTGGTGGCTACAAAACCGGCTCTTCGAGACAGCGAAGGAAATTTAGACACCGAAGCGCAGGGAATAGTAGATGTGTTTAAGCAGCATTTCCAGCAGCTGCTTAATGGGCATCATGTAGAGAGAGTGATAGGGCAAGAAGAGAACCCACGTCCAGTCAATGAAGAACTAGTTCTACCACCTAGTATAGAAGAAGTTGGCTTAGCTATAAAAAAGAACAGGCGGAATCCGTTGGGTTTGAATGAGGACAAGACTAAGTACATGCTATCAACAAACAAACAAGCATCTGTCCACCGCCTAGGACAAAACATCACTATTGATTGCAACAATTTCGAAGTTGTTAAGGAGTTCACCTACCTCGGAGTAAACGTAAACTCCACGAATGACACCCTAGTGGAGATCCGGCGAAGAATTACCCTAGGAAACCGTTGCTACTTCGGTTTGTCAAAACAACTGGGTTCAAAACTCCTTACTCGAAGGACGAAATGTGTGCTCTACAAAACCCTTATCCTGCCAGTTCTGCTTTATGGCGCCGAGTGCTGGACGATAAGCAAGAAGGGAGAGCAGATACTGGGCTCCTTCGAAAAAAAAATACTTAGGCGGATTTTTGGTCTTGTGTGCGAGGAGGACGAATGGAGGAGAAGATACAACCGTGAATTCTATGAGCTGTACCAAGATGTGGATGTAGTCCAAAAAGCCAAAACACGTCGACTACAGGGGCTCGGCCACATCGAGCGAATGGACAATAATGCTCCAGCTAAGAGGATCTTCGAATCCCAGCTGCCAGGTTCGAAAAGACAAGGAAGACCGAACCTCCGTTTCAAAGACGAAGCCCTCGCGGATGCCAGAGCGCTTGGTCTGGACAATTGGTACTGGAAGCAGCGTGCCCGGGATCGTAGAGAATGGAAGGCTGCAGTGTCTCAGGCAGAGACTCTTCACGGGTCGGGAGCCCGATAAGTAAGTTAATAAGTAGTATCTCATTGCCGTAGAATTATGAAATTTGGTAGAGTGGTCCAGGCAGAATGTTGAAATTCGGTACAGCTGTAGGACTCTTGCAGTGTAAAGAAAGACAAAAATCGAAAATTTTATATTCTGCCTTCAGGAGGCGTGGTATCCACCCACTTTTGAAAAACGGTTTTTTTTTGGTATTTGGGCCACTTTCAGCTGCCGTAGAATGTTGAAATTCGGTACAGTTGTAGGACCTGCAGTACGAAAGCTGAAATTTCAAAAATTAAAAATTTTTAATATAATTAACATAATTATATTAGGTATAATTAGAGTTACATACTATTAAATTACCACACTTGAACAAAAGGGTATGTAGGCATCATTTTTTGCCTATTCAAAATAAACATAAAATCGATTTCAGGAAGCTATGTAATTCACACATATAGAGCACACAAATTAGCGACACAATCAGATCGAACTAATTAAACCAAAACTGGCGGTTTACTTCAGGGCGCTGATGACCATAGATTTGCCCCATCGGGTGTGGAGATTGCAGAACTGCAGCCGTGTTGATGAGAACACCAACTCTTGACTCTTCTGTATGAATTGGCTGTCGATGGTCTCAATGCCACCAGGCGGGTGAGGTGAGGACTGGTGTTTGCTGAGAACCTGCACCAAAGCGATCGTGTCGAGGCTGCGATCTCTTAGTCAGTGTCAATTTGGCCGTTTTGGCTGGGGGGAGTGAAAATCTATTGTCAGCTAGTACAGTAGCGGTGTTGGGATAAATTGATCAGTAGCTCGATTAAATATATGGCTTTTAAGAAGCAAGCATACGGCGATTACGGATCCTCTAAGCGGTTTGCAAGTGTCACAGGGGGAACGATGGGATGCCTCTTAAAATTTCAACGGTGCAGTGAGCGGCGATTTTTGGAGATCAGGCCACAACGGATCTCTCAGGCGCAAGAGTCACGATTCAAGGTCGTGGGACTGTGGTGATGCGGGCTTAGTGAAGGGAAGGATTCTGATTAATATTGCGAGACTAAATTAATCTAAAGCACAATACTTAATATGTGTTTGAGTTGGCCACGGCTAGGACTAGGAGGTTATATACTTTCCTGCTTGAACAGAAGACTTATTGGCCACTCTGACAGTCGCACTTATATGCTGGCTTTTTTTAGGATAATCTAAATTGCTCACGCAAGCCAAATAAAAACGTATGTTTTCATTACGAGCCTGTATGTACTTGATAAATCTATACAACGATTAATGCGCTGAAACCGAATCTATGTGAAACGAAAATAGTCAGCCAATAGTAGGGCACAAAATCGTACCGCACCAGCGGATGTTGAAAAAGAAAGAGTTGGGGTTTCGACTTTTCTATTATGGTGCCTCAACCCAAGGTACGACTATGCTCGCGTTCACCGTGTCAGAAGTGTTTGCAAATAGTAGTAGTAAAAATGGGGAAATCTACTACCATCAAAGGTACTAGATATACTATATCGGTAGGGCAGAGGAATTATAATATTTTTAATATTGTTAAATTTACATAAATGGTTGATAGAATTTACTACAATAGCTATAATGTCAGACAGCCAAAGGTGCTTTCATCGCACTTGATTCTTAAATTTTAGGTCTAAACTTGTGTAGAATATAGACAGAAGCATAATGTAATGACTTAGACGGGAGAAACATGCTGACTCTCTCTTCGGTACTGCGCCATGTGGGGATATAATATATGATGAATTGTCCGACTCCATAGCAAAAAGTGAACATCAGTAATTTTCCTAAACCATTCTGTGGAATAGGTGATCATACGACACCCCCAAAGATGGATTTGGAAAGCTTGGAACCGAAAACAGGGAACAACACTCAGGGCGTGAGGCGAGCCAAGAAACGACTAGGCCAATATAACCTTTAAACGATTATAAGCATGCATCGGCATGAGCGTGTTTGCTAACTGGCTTTGTAGACCTAAGAACCTAAGACCTATATCTGACGAAGGTCTTGGCAGATTCTCCGCTGAGTCCATTGAAATCCCAGAATATGTGCTGGGATTGGGATTATGTGGGACATATCCCTTTCTTAAATAATAATAATCAAGTCTTCATTTATTTGAAATACCTTAACGCAATATCATTCGTCTGAAGTGACCCTTAGACACCATTATAATTACTTCGCGATCAAAATCTCAGCATGAGTCGCATAATGCATGAGCATGACTCTCAGCGGATAATATACTCGTATACGGATTGTGTACACATGTACGTCTAACATGCTTTGTGCATACTTCAAATATACAACATACCAATTTTGATTGAAAATAAAAATAACAATCTAAAAGCGTTTATATAATTAAATCGTTGAAAAAATCATTTTCGGTCACTGTCTCATGTGCGCCACATGACGATGTGATCGGTCGTTATGACATTACAAGAACTCTCCCCCGACAACAACGCATAGATACTCAGTGCAAACAACCACAAATTGAACAAAACCACTATAAGTTGTCAAAAAGTCGTGGCGGAATCATTTTGATTCACGGGCTTAGAAGAGCGAGCTATATGCGAGAACCTGAAGAGCCCAGCACGAACCATACACACACACTCTGTTTCCCACAGATTGATGGAAAGTTTTAGCCGAGATCTAAATTATCTCTCCAAACAAGACTTACGTGGGCGTCAAATCAGCGGTCTTGTCAAAAGGTCACCGTCACATTATATGGTGATCTTCAGGTATACGCCAGGCCTCCTTCATGCGATCATCACAAAGAAGACGATGCTCTGTCTGTGCACTTGGTACTAAAAAGCAATCTATTTGAACTCTCTTTGCCGATATAGGACACCATAATGGGATTTTATGTCCACTAAATGATACTGGAGTGCATGAGTTGCCCTAGGGCGTCACAAAAGTGTACAGAGAGTCAGTGTATACAACAAGCCGGCAAGTGGATGCTGGTGTAGCAGATAGTCAACCATTTAGATCGACCGAGATGAAGACAAGATGATGATGATATGATATCCAGAGTCGTTAACCATAACGTCACATTAGAAGTAGTCATTATCTCGTTCAGAAGACGGCTAGAGGAGTTGACCTCGTTTATGTATAGATTGATTTGAACTTGGAGAAATGTGTATATGCAAGAGCTCTGTATAGTAGTTAGGGTGCGTGTTTAATCGTTTAGTCATTGCTTACCTAAAATGTCTTTCGTTAATCAATTTTTTTATAATATACATACGAGTAGATACCTAATAATAATTTGAATAGTTTAATTTAGAATATGGGCTAAATTCAATACTTTCTTGAATTAATTCTCCGTTGACCATAATATGACAAGGTCGCTTTGATTTCGTCCATTATCGAATACAGGATTAAAGCGCTGCTATATCTTTTGTTAATATATTTTTTCGTCTACTGATGCACCCACCCACCACATATCGGGGCGAAACGAATTTGGACTTCAAGCCACTTTAATGTTTATAATAATAAAAAAAACTTTGTTTAGAAAATCAAAAAAAGAATAAGACAATCATGTCTATGTCTCTTCCGTGAGCTCGCTGCGTCGCCGACGGATTCTATGTCGCTGTCGATGAGTTTTCTGTCGTTCAGGATGGTCTGTCCGTCCATTCCGAATGGGTTCAGCTGTAGGGTGACAGACAGAGATTGGGTTGCCCGTATCTCCATCAGTACCTAATCACTTCTACTTATGTATAGGTTACGTTAACCTAATGTTAGTAAAATTACTGATGGTTTCTTAAAAAAAATAGTTTGCGCAATAGCTCTGACCATACTGCCCTAGCATCTCACAACCATTCGTTTGTGTGAGTTTTTATTTTTTGGGACCAATGGAGGAGACTTACAATTGTATGCCGAGTCCGAACGGCTGAATTGAGACGCGTTTTCATAACAGTTCTCTGTGACGTTTGTCAGACCTTCGCGAGAGGTGGCGCAGTGGATGATTTCTTAAAACTTATTAATTTCACAAGGAGAAATTGTCATAACTAATTCCGGCTCTACTCCGCCGGAATAATACTTTATACATGTTATTTTTCATATTGAAGTAAAACATTCAAGCCTTATCCTAGTATCAAATTGAACCGCATTCTTCTCGTTTTTCTTTTCGTGTCTCTATGTCAAAATCCGTTTTTCACTAGGCTATGAATATCTGCATTTTTAAGAAAATTTACCATCTGAACTACGACCGTAGTTCCCATTGACACCGTCAACTCATGTCAAAATAATTCACCGAATGTGACACTTAGTGACTGTGATTAGGTTGGGGCTAAGGGAATACAAAGAATCTTAATTTTAATAAAAAATAATATATACGTGTGTGTATGTGTGTTACTATCCGCATGTCTTTTATTCGTTCTTTACCATTCCTTCGATTGTGACGAATATTTTGCAAGTTATTGAGCGCAAAGGTTTCTAACTTGTTTCTGGTAGCTTTCGACAAAGCGACTTGCGACTCCTTTGTACGGAAGGTGGGTACAAAAAATGCAGAAGGTTCAGGACAAAACGATACGTTTGACCGTAGGACTTTAGCCCGTATTCATAGAAGCACCTAAATGCAACAAATCAAAACAAAAGCCTGTAACACAGAAGCACGTAAATGAACATTTTCAAAAAGCTTATTTTGTGGCGAAAAGTCGCTTTGTACATACTCAATCTTGCACCTATCCCATAATCCCACAGTGACCCCAATAAGAGGGGTTGCAGCAAGCCACCCCATAAACATTGCAAGGTACCTACAGCGCTCATTTTTTTTTTTTTGTCAAAATGTCTCACTCTCAATTGCCTCGTAATTTGAGATCTAAACCCCCTCAGCAAGTGTCACCGGCAATTGTGTTTTCATGAAAAACGAGAAAATGTGGAAATCTCTTGAGATGCGATTGAACAAAAAATTTGATGACTGCACCTCCGAACTAAAAAATAAATCTGAAAGAAATTCCTTACAGCTAAACCCTAAGAAATCTCAATGCTTAGTTATATCTAAAAATGGTATGGATACAGTTGGTTTACCAATTGTTAGCTTAGGCAATGATGTTATTGAATTTACAAAAAAAGCAAAGAATCTAGGGATTTGGTTCGATTCTAGGTTAAGGTGGGATAACCATGTTCGCACTGTGATTGCAAAGATATATGGATGTTTAAGAAATTTGTCCATGACGCAACACTTTACGCCAATAAAACCAAGATTAATGCTTGCTAAAGCACTGATTGTTCCTATTATAAGCTTAGGTTGTGAAATTTTTTGCAATTGTTCGGCTGAAACCTAGAGACAATTTAATATTGCATTTAACAATGTTACTCGGTATGTTGATGACCTGAGGCGCTATGATCATAGGTATATCGACTTACAAATAGAAAATTCTTGGTTGTACTTTGGACATGTACTTAGAATACTGTACAATCAAATATTTGCATAAGATTGTCGTCAAAAAACAACCCTCTTATCTTTATGAAAGACTACGTTTTTCTAATTCATCTCGATCTTTGAGTTTTATTCCTCCGCGCACTACCTGTATAACCACTGAAAGGCAATTTTGTATTCATGCCATCCATAACTTGCTTCCTCTTGGTATAAGACGACTTTGTTTTGTCAGTGGTTTCTATGATTCTCTTTTTGCTTATTTGGCTGGCAAAAATAGGATAAATGGGTTGTATAATTTTTTATATATTTATTTTGTTTGCAAATTTATTTATCCTTATCTAGATTAATTTAAATGTTTTCTCCATTCTTCTCTCTTTGTTTGTACTTAATGCGTAATCTTTAATTTAAACAATTCCTATACATATTATATAAACAAATGCTATACATAATGTACTTATTCTTGCAAATTAATTCATTGAAAATAATTGTATTGTTCACATCTAGGTACACTTTATAGATACTTAATTGTAATCTTTTGTAAATGGTTGTTTCTATTATTAAATATACGAATACGAATACTTACAGCAATTTGCGCTGTCGGTGCTGTAGGTACTCTAAGCAGAGAAAAGTAATTTTCCATTTTCTCAAAAACTAGACATCCATCAATCTGGTTTTCAGTGTTCGATTAAGAATTGATTTGGGCAGTAAAAACCATAAAGAAATAAATCACCTATTTTGACAATATTGACAAAATTCAGCGTACTTACAACATATTTTTTAAGTTCGAGACAATTATGAGAGATAATTTTTTTCAAAAAGTATTAACAGATATAACTTGATTTAAAGATACATACTACTATCAAAGAACAGATTCCTGGCTTCAAAAAATCCTAAAGTCTAAAGAACAAAGATAAGAAAAGCTCCTTTTAGTTTTAGTTCGTATGCATTTTCCAACACGTCATAAAGGCATAAATGACTATAGTCTGAAATGATTATTTACCCTGATGAAATGTTACTAGGCAGCATCTGCAAAGGATTATGCAGCGATCGATTGAACAAATAATCATTTAATATCTTTATCGATCTATTATTAGTGTTTACCACATAGTGACTTATGTTCCATTTCAAAGAGAAAGCTAGACCACTTAATCAATTGGTTTTCCTTTTCTTTGACAGCCGCGGATTTTTTCTTTGAAATACCACCAGTTATGACCAAACCTTTTCTTGTTTTATTGTGCAATTCCTCAATAAACTTCACCACTTTGAAATCAATGCGTAACATTCTATGAGAAATGTCAAATCATAAAATACATAAATAGTATCTTTGTATAGGGACCTACGTAAAACAGCGAAAATTACTAATCATCTTCGTATTCCCATCAATGCGCGACGGGCAATAAAAGTCACCGTCTAGTCTAGGCCTCAATAAAAGTACACATTAAAAAAATATGAAAATCGTACCTACTTCAACTTCTACTTCTACCACACTACTATGGGCTTAGGGTTGTCATGTTAAACTCAAGGATAATTAATTCAAAGGAGACAACAGGTGAGCAAAAGGGTTTATCCATATATGCATACGAGTAGACACAGATTCATGTCAGCATATAGTTTACGACACTATTCGATTTCGACGACATCTCGAGTATAAATTATTACCTCCACACAAGTGGCATTAATAAACAACACCTGGATAGAGCGCAACGTCTACTGTCTGAGCATTAGATGCATAATGTGTGCGCACTGACACACGGCGAATGCATTAATATTCCATCGGATTGATATTGTTCGAAATATCATCATGGCTGACTATAAAAAGATATATTGAAGCCACCAAAGAAGGTATTATGCCTAAGGGTATAGAAAGGAAAACCTCATAACTTTTGATATATTCTAACTGAATGTCAAAATAAACCCTAACATGAGATGTGCTGCGATGAATAATAAAAAACACTATTTCCGTTCTGCAGAGGTTACTGCCAACAACTGATCATAGAAGAATCTTATCGCAATGACATCAAGTGAACTGAACAACTGTTGTGCACATAATCTTAAATATCTATCATTCACAGTGTTGCTAGAAAGAATAAACATACCAATGGGTTTCTTTTACACTGGAACAACTTTTAAACTGTTGTATCATTTATTTTTTTTTTTATTTTATAATCGGTATTTGTTGACTCATCATTTATTTGGAAAAACAATTTTTTAATTGTTTCCGTTTGAATTGTTTTAAAGCTGGAAAAACTTGTATAATCCCCGGCTTGCTCAAAAGTAACAAAACTATTTAAGCACTCAACCATTGTTTTATTACATTGTTCATTATTTATTACCTGTTATAAATTATTTATTTTTTTATTATTTACATATTTGTTATATATTTATTAATTTTTGTATTCGTACATATATAGGTACCCTTTTGTGTACATTTAAACGTACTTGTACTTCTTTTTTTCCTCGCGCTTATACTGAAGGATTTTTTCGTATTTTCCTTTAAAATTCATAATTTTTTTTTTCCTTAAATGTTATATATTGTAATAATGACAGAACTAGTACTTTTTTAGTACAAAATACAACTACCTTTTAAACTACCCAGGATCGGTGGGGTGGAGCTCTCCATTTCCGAAAGCGCAAGATATCTTAGCACAGTCCTGGATAAAAAATTTAATTCGAAACTTAATGATCATAATGCTCTCTTCATCTGTAAGAGAACAGCAGGAAAAAGTGGGGTTTGAGTCCATCAATGATGCACTGGGTGTACATCATGGTGGTTAGACCCATTCTTACCTATGGGGCTCTTGTTTGGTGGGAAGCCACCAATAAGTTATATATAGATACGGGATATGTTGATATGTTGACCAGGGTACAAAGAACAGCCTGCACTGCTATCACTGGTGCTTTACGCACCACACCCGCAGCTGCACTTGAGGCATTTATGTATCTTTTACCCCTGGACCTACAAATAAAACTGCAAGCAGGTAATAGTGCGCTTCGCCTAACTAATGCTCAAAGCCGCGGATCTACTTGATATGGGATCAATATCCAACAAGAATATCGCTATCTACATTGATAGTCAGGCTGCGCTAAAGGCGCTAGAGTCCTTTATCATCAAATCTGACCTAGTCAGGAACTGCCGCATAATGCTCAGAGCATTATGCGCGCAGATTGTGTTGGGTACCCGGACACTGTGATATTGAGGGTAACGAAAGGGCTGATGATCTGGCCAAAACCGGAGCAGAGCTTCCACCTAATGAAACAATTGAGGGCATTAGACCACCAATAGCCGTGGCCAAGAGAATTATTCTCGATAATATTAAAAACAGGACAGATCAGAGATGGTTGAATATAGTAGGGCACAGGGTCTCAAAGGCTCTGTGGCCTAAGCTAGATCGAAAAAAATCTGTAGAATTACTGAAGCTCAGCAGATCAAGGCTACATGTCACAGAGGATATAACTCATCTCCTCTGTGAATGTCAAGCTATTGCTCGGTACAGGAGGAAATACCTCGGTAGGTTAGGTACTAATTCGACAATTTGGAGGAAGTTGGCCTCGCAAACAAAACCGAAACAATTTTCAGGTTCTGTAGGGAAATTAATTGCTTGGGCGAAGTGGTTTAGGTTATTTGACGGTTGAAGTTCCCCAGGGATGGCGATGGGTCCAATATGGTGCATAGTCCAATGTGATTAAATAACACCCTATTCAACCTGACCTAACCTAACCTAACCTATATATTGTAATATAGAATACAATTTCAGTAGAAAGATAAAATCTCAAAAATCAAATGTACAATAACAATAATTCAGTAAATACAATTTTTTATACGAAATAAAAATATCTATCTATCTATCTAATTAAATTAAGAGTTGGTTTTTTTTTTGCATAAGAGAAATAACATAGATCTTGTAGGTATTGAGATCGATTTCTTTCCATGGGATGTGCCTCTAAAATATTTCGAATAACAAAACTAGCTTTAGGTCAGAAAAATGAGATTTTAGATTGGGATACAACTGTTCGTATACCCCTCAACATTTAACTTTAGATATTATGTATAATATATTTTAATAGTACATATTAAATAATACTGGCGAAAAAGTGGCTTAGTGTCTCAGGTTAGATCCACAAAAACGCAAATTACATCTTAAGGTTGTTTTCTACTGCGCTAACCTTTCGCGAACAAACATCCGAGAGTATAACAGTGCTAAAAAAGCTTCTCAATTTCGCCGTTCCGCTTTGACACAAAAGTGTAGGTCCCTTTTAATTATTAATGACAAGCTAGACCTTGGACATATCTATTTACAAATATTAATTTACTTACAGCGGCCATTCCGTAATAGAATAATAATAATATAATTGTTGTAATAGACACTAGCTATTGACAGGAATCCCGGACAGATGGCAACGTTACTTGCAACACAGACAGTAAAAGTATCTTCGATTTATATAAATATTTGTGACATTTGGACACACACTCACCTTCAACTTCCTGTTTCTAAGCATAGCTTTGATATTTTTTTTGTTGTTTATAGTCTATACAATAAAATTATACGTCTTTTCTAAATTGATCTTGAACTGAATACAGATTACTTGATGGGCGGAGTGTAGTGACGATGATGAATTGACATATGAACAATGAGAGAACAAATTATTCAAGCCAATCAAGTAAACAACTACTACCTATCGTACGACCAAAACGCGTATACACAGGTTACAACCTTGACCGTAACTCATTTAACCATAACAAAACACCAAGATCACTTCCATTCCAGCGTGTGCTCCAATGAAGGATGGAAAATTCACCTGAGATTAAATAACACCCTATTCAACCTGACCTAACCTAACCTAACCTATATATTGTAATATAGAATACAATTTCAGTAGAAAGATAAAATCTCAAAAATCAAATGTACAATAACAATAATTCAGTAAATACAATTTTTTATACGAAATAAAAATATCTATCTATCTATCTAATTAAATTAAGAGTTGGTTTTTTTTTTGCATAAGAGAAATAACATAGATCTTGTAGGTATTGAGATCGATTTCTTTCCATGGGATGTGCCTCTAAAATATTTCGAATAACAAAACTAGCTTTAGGTCAGAAAAATGAGATTTTAGATTGGGATACAACTGTTCGTATACCTACCCCTCAACATTTAACTTTAGATATTATGTATAATATATTTTAATAGTACATATTAAATAATACTGGCGAAAAAGTGGCTTAGTGTCTCAGGTTAGATCCACAAAAACGCAAATTACATCTTAAGGTTGTTTTCTACTGCGCTAACCTTTCGCGAACAAACATCCGAGAGTATAACAGTGCTAAAAAAGCTTCTCAATTTCGCCGTTCCGCTTTGACACAAAAGTGTAGGTCCCTTTTAATTATTAATGACAAGCTAGACCTTGGACATATCTATTTACAAATATTAATTTACTTACAGCGGCCATTCCGTAATAGAATAATAATAATATAATTGTTGTAATAGACACTAGCTATTGACAGGAATCCCGGACAGATGGCAACGTTACTTGCAACACAGACAGTAAAAGTATCTTCGATTTATATAAATATTTGTGACATTTGGACACACACTCACCTTCAACTTCCTGTTTCTAAGCATAGCTTTGATATTTTTTTTGTTGTTTATAGTCTATACAATAAAATTATACGTCTTTTCTAAATTGATCTTGAACTGAATACAGATTACTTGATGGGCGGAGTGTAGTGACGATGATGAATTGACATATGAACAATGAGAGAACAAATTATTCAAGCCAATCAAGTAAACAACTACTACCTATCGTACGACCAAAACGCGTATACACAGGTTACAACCTTGACCGTAACTCATTTAACCATAACAAAACACCAAGATCACTTCCATTCCAGCGTGTGCTCCAATGAAGGATGGAAAATTCACCTGAGATTAAATAACACCCTATTCAACCTGACCTAACCTAACCTAACCTATATATTGTAATATAGAATACAATTTCAGTAGAAAGATAAAATCTCAAAAATCAAATGTACAATAACAATAATTCAGTAAATACAATTTTTTATACGAAATAAAAATATCTATCTATCTATCTAATTAAATTAAGAGTTGGTTTTTTTTTTGCATAAGAGAAATAACATAGATCTTGTAGGTATTGAGATCGATTTCTTTCCATGGGATGTGCCTCTAAAATATTTCGAATAACAAAACTAGCTTTAGGTCAGAAAAATGAGATTTTAGATTGGGATACAACTGTTCGTATACCCCTCAACATTTAACTTTAGATATTATGTATAATATATTTTAATAGTACATATTAAATAATACTGGCGAAAAAGTGGCTTAGTGTCTCAGGTTAGATCCACAAAAACGCAAATTACATCTTAAGGTTGTTTTCTACTGCGCTAACCTTTCGCGAACAAACATCCGAGAGTATAACAGTGCTAAAAAAGCTTCTCAATTTCGCCGTTCCGCTTTGACACAAAAGTGTAGGTCCCTTTTAATTATTAATGACAAGCTAGACCTTGGACATATCTATTTACAAATATTAATTTACTTACAGCGGCCATTCCGTAATAGAATAATAATAATATAATTGTTGTAATAGACACTAGCTATTGACAGGAATCCCGGACAGATGGCAACGTTACTTGCAACACAGACAGTAAAAGTATCTTCGATTTATATAAATATTTGTGACATTTGGACACACACTCACCTTCAACTTCCTGTTTCTAAGCATAGCTTTGATATTTTTTTTGTTGTTTATAGTCTATACAATAAAATTATACGTCTTTTCTAAATTGATCTTGAACTGAATACAGATTACTTGATGGGCGGAGTGTAGTGACGATGATGAATTGACATATGAACAATGAGAGAACAAATTATTCAAGCCAATCAAGTAAACAACTACTACCTATCGTACGACCAAAACGCGTATACACAGGTTACAACCTTGACCGTAACTCATTTAACCATAACAAAACACCAAGATCACTTCCATTCCAGCGTGTGCTCCAATGAAGGATGGAAAATTCACCTGAGATTTGCATGGAGCACAAGCAGCCAAAGTTTTCCATTGTCTCGTCAAGCGTGGAAAATGACATTGTCACTTTACCCCCAAATGGGTATGGATGGATTGTTGTTCTTTTTTTGCGAAAACACGGAGCACGATAACCGTGATTTTTTAGTTTGGTGTGGAAAACAATATTTTGGAAAATTGTATAGGAAAACCCATCCCCACATTGTGAATGGCGAGGTAGAGAGTGGAAGGAATTTTTCGGTGCATGATCGATGATCGTGGAATTTAATTCAAGTTCAGGCCGTGACAAAGATGATGCTCTGCTGATTTCGTAATAATAGATTGAATGGTAGAGGTTGTTGTTATTTTTCTGCACTGCTGGCACTTATAAGGCTGACGGAATTATTAAAATGGAAAAATCACGACTTTATTTGGATGACAGGGAAACGGTGATTATAATCATTAGCGCAGTTATTGGACAGGAGGGTCATGATCAGTATCTAACTATCGCAATTACGGGAGAGGAATTTCAATTATGCCTAATCACGGCGAAGATGTGTTTTAATAAATTATGCAAGCAGGTGTTTCTTACTTTGACTGCTATTATAAATGGTATGTCAATTCGAAACTCTTGACATTTGAACAATTAACATGTTAGTGTTATCCTGATTACTCAAGCCAAGCTTCTGATGATGTTTGGAGACATACAGCTTTTGAAAACACTAGATATGTTGTTATGTTTTCTTTTTGATAGTGTTATTAGGTTTGTTATGTAGATTATGTTGTATGTACTTGGTAGGTACATAATAGGTATTATGTTAGGTACCTATCTAAATTTATTCGATCGGGAATTCGTTGGCCAAGTTAATGACCCTCTTTTTAACAGTCTTGAACAATAATGACGATTGTCGATTAGCACCTTTACCTATACAGGGTGGCGCATACTTAATTATTGAATAATTTTTGTTTGTTTACGAATTTCTTTTTAGAATTAACTTTGAAAAACTGAAAAATGTATAATGAAAAGGCCCAGCGCAGAACAAAATAACCAAAGTTATTATTCAATTTTATTTTAAAAATCGGCATTCGATTATTCAGGCACAAAGATTACATCGAAATTTCTTACGTTGGAAATGCGCGCAGTACTTTAATAAATTTACCGATTAGTTCGTCGTCTTTGTCAGCAAAAAGGGGCTTTCTTTGATCTTTTGAGTGCTGGAAGTCCTCGTGCTCGTGCAGTTCGTAAAATGAAGCTGAACATTGCTCGGGTGGGGTGAAAGCAAATATTCACAAAAACACAAAAGCTCCTATCAAGCGACTTTCTCCAGCAATTGGTGATGTCTAGACGGTATTTGCAAACAGCCCAGAAAATATAATGGTTCCAAACAGATGCAGCCAGAGTACACACTTCACGCAGCTCGTCCAAAAAATAACCCTCCTGAGAACATTTTTGGCGATGGATTAATATCACGTTTTTATGCATTTAACTGGCCACCGCGTACGCATTATTAAACGGCTCCGGAGTCCAGATTTTTTAGTTGGGGCTACCGCAAAGGTAAGGTAAAGGGTGTCCCATAATTCAGGCATAATTTGAATTATGCGCCATTTAATAGTAAAAACAGTGATGCCTACGGAAAAAAGATAACAATGTGACAGCTGACATTTCAGGGTTATATAAATAAAAATAGAGCGATATACAAAAGAAAAACCTATTTTCATTGTTGAGCAATATTTTACAAATAATGAACGTTTTTCAGCTTCACTCCGCAATTTTCGAACAAAATCATCTTCAGTGATGAAGCTCATTTTCATCTTGATGGCTTTTGGCTTCGTTAATCGTTAAAACTGTCGAATTTGCGGCTCAGAAAAGCCACGAGTAATTTTTGAGAGACAAATGCATCCACAACGCGTGACTGTTGGGTGCGGATTTTGGTCAGGAGGCATTATCGGACAAATGACACATCTAAATTCGAATTGATCGAAAAGCTTTTTTGAACTTTAAAATTATGAAGTTTAATACAAAGCCTACCAAAAAAAAACAGTAACATGAATAGCAACTGGGATAACATGACACCCAACCCAAGCCATGTCCCTAAAACAAAAAGGACGACCTTGCTGCAGCCAACTGTGACCCAGAAATGTATGACGCGAATGTGTTGCTGTTCTAAGCTAAAGTACACTGAAAAAAATATTGGTTGTCATATTGACAATCGGTAGTTGATAACTGAAAATTGTCAAGTTGACGAACAAAATTGTCGATATGATGAACATTTTTTGAAAATATCAAATACATACATTTAACAACCGGATAGTCAATATGAAGAACGGGCTGTTGTCAATTCTTAGTACCAAAAATTATGAAAAAAGTTGTAAGATTAACAATTGCAGTTGTCAATATTAAGAATGCGTTCGTTGAATTGAAAATCGGGGTTGTCAATATGACTATCACATAAATGCAGCATTTCAAAATCTTTATATTGATGAACTTTGTTGTAATATGGACAATCGCAGTTGTCAATATGAATACTCAAGAAAACAGGTTTAGGTTTATGATTTACAGTCACTTTTGACTGTAAAACATATGATAGTCTCGGTAAACGTCGAGTAAATTGTGCGTCTAGGCATATGTGGTGGTTCGTCTACTGATGAGCCCGATGTGGTGGGTCATCGGGGCGAAACGCATTCAAAATCAAATCCTAAATCAATATCTTTCCAAGCTTTAAAGTTGTCTGCATTCGTTACTAATTTTAATATGTCGTCAAAATCATCACAGATGTAAGGTTTGAGTAAGAATTATAAAAAAGAAAAAATATGAGGATTTTAGTCAAAAAAATGTAAATCGCCAAAATCTAAAAATATCGCCTTTTTTGGAGTGCGTCGCCAAACCGTTTTTCGTGTCGCCAAATGAAATTTCAAATCGCCTGTTTGGCGTTAAATCGCCACATCTGACAAACCCTGTGACAACTTAAGTCACAATATTAACAACTACGGTTGTTGGCTCAAAAATAACAACTTTTTCTTCAATATGACGAACTTCGTTGTTAATATGACGTACCTTTTTGGTTCAGTGTAGGCAAGTTGTGTAGGAAACAGGCTGAAGCAACGGTGAAAGTATTGCACTTTATGGAAACGTCAATCACGTCTTAGGAACTGAACCATTTGACCTTGTGAGGCTCGATATTAAGGGTGCTACAAAAACCCCCAATTTGTTAGAATATGCGACTTTCTTGTAAGGCTACTATTTTGTTAACTTATACATAATATAGCTACCTATAGGAAACCTGCCTCATTTTCATTGTGCAGAATATTTAAATAAAAACGTTTCTTTTGCGAATTATCAACTCGACCAACCCTTTGGTTGAGAGCCTATTCTTAACAACTCATACAATACACAATCCGAAACAAAAAATATCCCAAAACAAACTGTACATGAATGACAAATGAACAGTCAACAGTAGGGGGTACATCACAAACTAAAGCGCATTGTCAAAATAACTATACACGCTTTTGTTATCCTTTATCAGAAAAAAAAATTAAAAAAGGACAACAAAACATTCGGCTAGATCTAAACACTTCAAAACAATTAATCATTCGCAAAACTACAAATCCATCCAAACGCTGTCTGACTGACTATTGCAATCCTTCACATAGCTATCTACGAGCATCTTATTAACGCATAATCAAAATATATTTGCACAAACTAAACCATTAGGGATGAGAGCTGCAAAAGGGCCACATGTCAAGATCAATACAAATATTTATCCATTCAACCGGCAACAACACAAACACTCTCCTCTCCGATTTGCAGATGAGTTTTTCTAAGACATTTGCAAAACGAGCCCTATAGACACTTCCTTCTTCTCCTCGGTCCACTAGGCATATCTTGAGATAATATCCTACTTTGAAGAAATGATCTATTCGGTGTCGAGCACTGATTCCCCAAGGAAGGAAAACAATGTAATACAAAAGGAATGTGAATCACCCCAGGATTCGGGGCCTAAACTAATTTCCATTATTTATTTTTCGGGTCGCATTCATTGTCTGGAGATATGGTGTGTGCCTGATGTTGAGCTGTGATGATAGCGGGTTGCGATATCGTTATTCATTTTGAGTCGATTCCTTTCTCGGATTTAGTTCGGAGTACCATGCTTCCGAGACGATGATTTCAGATTCGTTTTTTTTCGAGCCCAACATTCTCCCATGTCGCTGTTTTAATGATTTATGAAAACGAACTTTTAATGAAGATCATTAATCAAATCCTCAAAATATTTTGCCGTTTTGTTTGTGGCTTCTATGTGTGCACAGAGGCATAAACTAATAAATCAAATCAAGGGAAATGTGTAACAAATAATTGACATGGCATTTTATTCTAAGAAACTTATTCGTATGTAGATTGACTTTCCAAATGACGATGTACCCCTACCCGTATCAATTGAATTTTTAAAATAATTCTACGACATTCAATTAATTAAATTTAATATAAATATTTTCCATCCCGTACTTAGAATTTTTGTTTCAAATAGGCCCAGTATCACAATTTCCGCTTTAGATCGAGCACACGTCGCCATTTCGTCTTTCGCAACAGGTTTGCTGAATCCATTTGTAGAAGCCGTCTGGAATACTACTTTTCGTCGGATATCCAATACGGCCTCATTTATGGATTTATTGTTTAGGTACTTTGAGGTAGACAAACCCCTTATAAGTACCTCAGAGTGCCTATTTATTATCAACATAGTAGACTTTTGTCCCAGACTGTGGAGTCGACTATTAATTGTTTGTTTGTTGATAACAAGTTAGCTGCGTGCTTGTCATTTTTAATTTTAAGACGAATTGGATCTCTTTAAATCGCCGTGGACGGTATATATCGGTCCGCTTGGAACAGCCTACGATGTTAATATCGTCCCAGCAGTTGGATGGATCTATGCTCGGAATACCGATTTCGGCTATGGTCATAATATTAAGAGCTTTTGACGTTAATCAGGCACGTAGCCAGGGGGGGGGCTTGAGGGGCTGAAGCCCCCCCCGAAAGTCTAGACATAACACTAAAATTTTCTAAAGCCGAATTTAAGACTATCATTTCAGTTTCAGTTTTAGTTGAGTTATCAGTTAAGCTTGTTACAGCCGATTTCTTCACAAAGTACTAGCGCTAGTACCGGTATTAAACCAAAAGTTGATACTCAAATACCTAGGTATCAGGTCATTTCTTCACGAAGTACTAAGATGAATTTGGTACCGAGTATTAATTAGTACTCGGTATGAGCTTGACCCTCAAAATCGGTAGTCTAACGTCGTTAGTACCTGAATTAGATCGATTTCATTGCTTTAGCTCTTGCCTATTTTTGTCAAAAAGTAAATACATGGTAGGTTTAAGTCTAATGAAGTTGATTAGAAAATGGATTTCATTTTTGATAGGGATAATTGGTTCAATAATTTCGATGACGACATTGAGAATGGTGAAGAAGGGGTGGCAACTCGTTGATCTGAGCGGCGCATCTACCATATTATGCTACAATGGAATACAGTAAATACTATGAACGATGTGGATTTTTTTGGCAATTTCAGTTGTCCAGAGTAACGTTTTTTTACGTTCGAATGTGGACGAATTGCAGTACGGTTAACATATTTTATATACTATCAGTTTTAGTCGGTAATCGTTTTTATTCAAGATTTTACCAGTAATCGTTAGATATTGCCTGAGCAGCAATTGCTGATCACTCTACGATTCATGACAAGTGGATCGATTCGATGTAAATAGTGGTTGCCGACGTCATTTGCGTACCAGCCGCTAGTGTATGTCGCACACTGCCAAAAGTATGATGTATGGCCTTGACACGCCATTTGGACAAATTTATTTATTTATTTATTGAAATGTCAGCAACATTGGAAGAACAGGAGGTGGCCGCTGCTGCATTTTATCGCTTTGCATAGTCTCCACGAACAATCAGTGCAACCTACCGCACTCAAGTTAAATTGCAAACACCGAATTGGTCAGTTAAGTTCCATAATGTGCAATAATAGAAAAAAAAAACAACCAATCATATATGCTATCAAATGCTATCCAATGCTGATGGATGCCCCTAAACACACACTATTTTTACAGCAGGAAAGCAACAAAAATATTTAAAAAAAATACTTGCTCTCTTATGAATAAAAATCAGTCATCCTGCAAGATGTTTGACGCCCAATGAGCATAAAAATGTCACCGTTATGACATTTCAGTCAAAAATGGGTACTAGACCAGTTTTTAGACGTATTAGTCGTAGTACGGTTGATAAATTTAGCTCCGGTACTAGCAATGTGAAGAAATACACAAGTACTAAGTTCTCGTTAGTACCGAGTATCAGAAGAAATCGGCCGTTAAACTGATGACTAAATGCAAAAATGAAAGCGTTTAACTAAAACTAAAACTAAAACTGATGGAATTCCCATAAGTTTTCAGAAGTTTTAGTAGATAAATCTTCTAACCTTCGGCTAATCACGAGTAAATTGAAAGCTCTACTGAATACTAGACTGATGTCTAAATACACTGCAGTACATCAGTTTAACTGAAAGCTTAACTGAACTAAAACTGAAATGATTGTCAAAATAGGGCTTTAACCCCCAAAATTCAAATCTATAAAAATAAGACTATCCCGGTAGGTATACAGTATTCAAACACTAGGTATGTACACTGTGCAAGCCATATCTTTAACCTGGTTCTGCCAAGTCCTGCAATTCGCAATTGCCTTTGTGTAGTTTGGCGTATTTTTTGGGGAAGTGAGTATAACAAAACCAAAAGAGAGTAGAAAAGTTTTGCATGGAAAAGTAAAAGTGACCTAGCTTTAGATTCTAAAAAAAATACGCCTGTTAGTGAAATTTCTTCCGCAACTGTTCAAATGCATTACATATATTATAACTTTCAAAAATGTCATTACAAAGCACGCACCAGAGAGCTAAAAAACTCGACTTCTACGCCTTTGTTAAACAAGATTCATTGAAAATACATCTCAATAAGTCTTGAAGAAATAACGAGCAGAACGATGTCTTTGAAAGCATCAACACTTTTGGCAGCGCCAGCGGTCCAAAAAAGTAATTTCCTAGTAAGCCTCATTACATGCGAAAATCTGTTTAGTTTAACGCTGCCCTTATCAATTTTCCTTAGATTTCGTTTCTGCAATAGACCGCACAAAAAAAGTTCTAAATTCTCTTAAGAACATCAGAGAAAATACCGAAGATTTTTGCAGAGAGACTTTTCAATCCGCATCCCAACTTGCAGAGGACTTATTTTAAGTTAAATTAAGAGCTCCAAGAACTTCATTGGAATAAACAACGCGTTCCAATCCAGAAACCTTTCTACTGAAGCCTAGTTTAAAGTGTCTACAAATACGATATACTATTTCCTTGCATTACACAATCTCGTTAATACAAAATCTTACGGACAGATTCATGGTCAACGATGACGTTCTACCATCGTTTCAAGCTCTTCTCCCAGGTTTTGCTGCAGTTGAGCGAGTGAACGAAATGGAAAAGCTAACTGGCTAACCCGTTACTTTGATAATGCAATTTCGTTGTCAGCTGTGAAAGCTGAATACATTCTTTGGTGGGAAAAAAAATCGTCGAGTGATACTTCTACCGAAGTTTTGAAATTGCTTGATATATGTGACAAGACTTACTTTAGAGGTATAAATTTCTTGCTTACGGTTTTAGCAACGCTTCCAGTGACCACAGCTAGTGTTGAAAAAACCCTTTCAGCTATGAAAAGGATTAAAACCATGTCCCGAAGCGTTATAGAGAATGCAAGGTTAAGGTAACTTGCTATGATATCTGTTCATTCGGATATTATTGTGGATCTAAATAAGTTTATTGATCTCATGTTAAAAAAAAATCAAGAAGTCTTCTGCTTCAAAAAATGTGTGTAAAATTATTATTTAAGTACCTAGGTTCGTTTAAGTACATACGATTTAAAAACTAATACGACTCAATGAATTGGAATATTCTTAGTTTTTTGCTTCATAAAATTTGGATCAAGCCCCCCCCGAACCAAAATCCTCGCTACGGCCCTGACGTTAATTACCTACTATCGATAAAATTGTGGCGGGTCTCTATTCCAATTTTGTTGGTCTTTCATTTTTGTTGGTTTTGCACTACTGTATTGTAACACCTTCTGACGCCTTTCTCGGCAAAATCGTTCCTTTTCATACAGGTTTTTCCTCGGCTACCTTTTTCTCTTATTCCTTTCAAAAAATAAGCTCACACAAACGAATGGTTTCTAGGCCTAGGGTGCCTGGCTAACGGGCCTGTAGTGCCAGCTTGTTCTGATTATATTATCAAGCCCCGAATTTAACCCATACCTATAATGGCCGAGGTGTGCCTTCGTTGAGGATTTTGAATAGGTGCCTATGTAGCTTACCTATACAAAGTCTATTATTTTCTTTTAGGTATCGAATGAAACGGTAACTCCATTATTGCACCCAAATCTATAGAATAATAGTCCAACCAAAAAAGGCTGCTAGTTGTACTAATGTTGCATTATTATCTGTGTTGGAAAATTTAGTTTGAAACGACATCGTGCCAGAAAATAAAAGCGTATAAATTGGAGGATGATAAATGTAATAACCGCTGGTCGAAAGAGGCCAAGTAACTGGTAACTTCTTTCAAGCCCAAAATTCAGGTTTCCCCGGGAGAGTCAACAAAACCCAGTCGCCAAACTGCATGGAACAACACATGATTTAAGCTGCATTCAGTTAATGGAGAATCAATCTCTCCTCACAGTCTTTATATAGAACCTTTAGGTAGCTTTGACAGCTTTGCTAATACTGGAGCTTAAGTCGATTGTAGATGTATAACGATATGTCTGAACCCACGCCTCTTTTCGTCTAGAAACTGAAGATTCCGATAGACGATTACTGAACAAACTAGAATTATACTAAGTTGACGAAACTCAGGTATCTAATCTGATAGCAAGTTTAAAATTTTTTTCAAGTTTTCAATGCACCGTACGAGAAAAATGGAATTGAATAGTTTGCTTAAGATTGGCAATATGTAATTGTTGCGTCACTATTTCCACCCCTATTGCCAGTATAAATACTGAATTTTACGCCTTATGTAAAAATTATGAATTGCATAAGAAGTTCAACACATAATCCACCACATTTTGGCTCGACAAGTATATAAATATCTCGTACTCGTACCTATTAGTCAATGCAAACTTAAGTGCAACAAATTAATTCATATTCAGAAGTAATCATAATGCAGGTTCAATTAAGAAGCGACTATACAAATGCGGTCCAATGGACTCTGTTTCGCTGGCCTGTCACAAGTCTCACAATTTATCTTTTCTATAAATTGAGGTCTCGCCAAGTTCACTGAGTATCCTTATGTTGATGCAATATAAGCGCCTTGTCTTTCCCTCTTCTTCCTCATCTTAGTGGCGACTTTATCCAGCGTTGGCTTGGTGACCTTATGACATATTATGAAATATATAGATTCTTGCCAACGCCAGCCACAACAAACAACAAAGTGACAAAATACCTCTTTCATCATTACCCACACCTAACAGCAGAAGCAGGCGGCCATCTCCATTCGCCAGCCACTGCACTGCACTGCACTGAAGATTCACGCCTGCCAAACTTTTTGAGTTATGCGCTTCGCGTCAACTTATTCCAAGCATATCGATTGGTAGTGCGGACCATGCATCGACGTCTTCCTGTGCTATGAGCTGAGCACAGAGAGCGAGGTGTTAAAGTGTCCATCCATACGTCTCTTCAGGCGTTTTGTGCATTTTGCGCCGGCCGGGGCCCGCAGCTGTTACAGCGATGCACCGAGCCTAGATTAAATTATGAACTCTTTATGGCGCATGGTGTGCGCGCTTTATGTCGCAACACCCTGCAACGCCTCGAGGACATTTAATTACTGTGAGAAGCTCCGCGTCGACGTCGCGTCGCGTCGGTTTGCTTTGGTCGTCTTCTGCTTGGACTATGAGCATACCTATACGGAAAGATTCGATTGTGCAATTCTCTGCACAGTAGCGCAATCACAAATGTTCTTTGATACGATCAGGCTTGGTTATAGATTAACTCACCATCTTGGGTGACAAAGTATCTATGCGCGGCTGTTGGGAGATTTATTTAGAATGCACAAAAGTTCCGTTTATCTGTGCGCCATCTCTCAATAGCGGGTGCAATTCAAATTAAGTTTCCCTCGAGATGGCGATGCATTCAACAAGTCACTGTGGCTGAAGACTGATTGCCTGACTGTGGGGCTGCAACGGATACAATGCTTGTAATTACGAACAGCAAAGTAGGTCGGTGCAATATGCCTTTGAGCTACAATGGAATGATTTTATTATGCTTTTCCTCTATGGTTGCCTATTTCTCATGACATTGGCAAGTATCGCAGAATTGTGAATAGCAGCGGTGCAATGTTTCGAGATTCGAAGCATAATTAAAAAACTAGAACACAGCTGGGAATTGGAAAAAGTGTTAATTTACGGTCGGATTTGCGTTTGTCGGAAAGGTTAAATCGCTTGAATTGCATTGAACTTGTTGTAAGGGCTCATTACTCTTGTTGCCGCTTGCACTGGGGGTCAATGGGAATCGAATTGGATAATTAACTTAGCTTTGGTGTTGGTATTGCTATGATGCCATCTTTGTTAGAGTTGGGAAATGTAGGTATTGGAGTGGAGGTGATTTATTGTTGTAGGTTATGTATCTGCATAAGCTGTCGGTGAGTGGAATCTATATTGTGATTATAAAGCCTAAGTGCAAATATTTATTTTTTTGTTATTAAAATACACTATAATGAAATGAGAAACAATTATTTTATTTATCTTTTTAAGGCACTTCATAATAAAGGTAGTTTCTGGTTTCTTAAATTTGTGCACCATTCAACGACTACTTCACAAAGAAACGCATTGCCGTCAGATGTCCTTAATAAAGCGGATCATGTGCGTGCTTCTAAATATTATTAGTCTTTAATGATTTGCCAGCTCAGATACCGGCACCTTAACATATCCGCACAAGAAATAAGATTGTGGCGTTAAATCGAATGCCGATTTAATGTAAGTTTGGAAGCAAATAAGTTGATAATCGTTCGGTAAAGGGCTTGTTTGATGACAACCCCAATACCAATACCCACCCAATTTTGTAAAAATACGAAACGCGTAGAGCTGTGAGTATGCCGGGATTGAATAAACCAAGCTGTGGGCTACATTCTAAATGCGAACATTTTGTTTGTTTTGCTAAAGACCCAACTAACAACCAACATTTTAAGGTTCGACAAACCAAGGCCTATATGTAGAGCTTCTCGCTTTAAATTGTATAGTTATCGAAAGAAGAAGAAAAAGTTGGAGTTTTCAATTAAAATTTTAAACACTGCTATTACATTTTTTATAAGAGAGCTTTTAGATACCTAATACCTACTTTCAAGATTCATTAAATAAATTTTTGTGTACGACTGGCGACGATAAAATATTAAAAGAGGAAAGAGTTGATGGTGGGTTTTAGGTGAGTATAACACCATTTTAACGAATGATAAATTTACAAAATGATAAGTAGGTAAGGTACACTCCTACATAGAAAGGTTAAAAAACATCTAAAAAGTAATTTAGAAAAAACTAAAGAGGCGTGTTCTTATATTCTAAGCCGACCGGGAGATAGATATACAGTTAAAGGAAAAAAAAACAAACAGTGCAGATCAAAAGTTTATCAATTTATCAATTTAGACAATTAAGATTTTCCACCCGACTCCCAGTGGCCTCGAATACCAACCTTTGTGGCTGCATATATAACATCTAAACATTTAGATCCATTGTTATTTAACATGAACAAATATATTTTGACTCTCACTCTCGACCGATGCACTCTTGCAGATATATAAATTTTGTAAGATGTAAGTAGGTATTATATTATATTTTTTTAGTGTGTGGGCGTACCCGTGCGTCGTTTCGCCGAATGTGTAGTTTTTGGGTAATGTGTTTCTTATATGACATGATAAAAACTAGTTCCTTTACTTTTTTTATTTATTATAATGATTACCCTAGATTTATATTCTATTTTACCAAAGAATAAATCATTATGTAGGTAGGGGGGAAGCGGAAGACTTGAGCCACTTTTTGTTAAATCGTTCATAAAATGTTTTTTATTAATCGCAGCCACCTATTAAATGCATTTTTTCTAGCTACATTAATCTGTTTTAAGAAAAGTCCCATCAACTTTAAGTTAACACCAGAGATTTTTGACAAATGCTAAATGTTTGAAAACAGTCTCCCCTACCAGCGGGAGACTTGAACGCATATTTGGGGAGACTTGAACATACTCAAATTCTACAAGCAAAACAATAAAACAAATAATATAACCACTTTCAATCTGAATAGATTTTTTTTTTATTAATTTTGTGGTATTAACAACAAACAAAATGTTATGTTTAATGTTTTATAATAAAAATATAAAAGAATTATAATAAAATGTTAGAAACATTTACAGGTAGTATATAAAAAACTAAGTAATTCAGTTTTCAAACATAAAATAGAAGTAAAAAAACTAAATGGACTTCCGAAACAAAACAAAAATTAATAAATAATTTAATTTTTTTATGAATAATTACCATATCACATAGGCAATGAGCCACTGATCAACTCTCCCTTCATAAAGTGTCTCAAGTAGTCTCCCGTTCGCATTTTTTTACAAAATAACATTTATAACTTTTGTAAAATACGTGCCAGAGTGGTTCTATGCTAATATTTACAAAGTCAAATATCAATATTATTAGGTAACATCAATATTATTTACTAACCATGTTCCACATAAATTTTATGGAGAAAATACAAGTTTTTTTTTATAAGTTTTCGTACTGAAAAACACATTTTCTCAAATACAAAAGTTTTTTTTTTAAGTTTTCGTACTGAAAAACACATTTTCTCCTCCACCAAACAAAGTGAACGAACGATTTAGGATTCCTTTTGTATACAAGTAGCGCACCACGTTCTGCATCACTTACATTAAAATTCTTTGAATTTGAATAGAATCTAAGCGAGTTATTGAGAGTGTCTCAAGCCTCCCATATGTTCAAGTCTCCCGCTTTCCCCCTACCTATCGTTTTTTTTTTTTTTTTTTTTAGTTTTTGCATAGGAGGTATATATATATGTACATACTTTTGACTTGAAGTCAAACATTTTTGTTTAAGACTCAAATAATATAAAAAAATATTTTATACCTATCAACGAAGTTTTTATATATTTATATATATTTTTTATATATATAAGTTTTAACTACCTTTTTAATGTTTCAGAAGCAAAAGTAAACTTATACTATCTGGTATTACAAAAAGCCTGCAAAATTTAAATGTAAATAGTAAATCTCTTCACGAATGATAAGCTTATATTTGTCGTAGTCAGCAATATTAGCTGTTCAGGGTTAAATTGCTTGATCCATCGTTGTTTCTTCTTTCTTGGACGAGGAAAATTCATCAAATGTGGAGCCAAAATGATGCCTAGTTTTTCTGCAGACATTTTGTTTTTCTGAAAGTAGAAGTAGAAGTAATTGCGCGGGAATGAGCAAGCCAACCAGCCAAGTCCTTTATTTCAGTAGTTTGTTGTTTCGTTTGAATTCTTATCATTGCAAAGAGAGACATTTTACAATGAGATATAGGGCAACATTTCATCGGAAAAGCGTGTCCCGACTTCTGATCGAACTTCCAAGCAAAGCTAGAAGTAAATATTCTGTAGGAAAAGTTAGGAACTCAGCCTCGGTGATGGCTTCACAATTCGAAAGCAACAATAAGTCTGTAAAATACGGAAACAAAAGTACCTGCAATCTTTCACAAGAACTGCTGCTTCTGATTTTTTTTCTTCAATTGTAAAACATTTACACACTTGACGAAACTAGCGTAAGAACTCTACAGAAATCTGATTGAATTCACTAACAACGAGAACGTTAATATTGCACAATTATCACCAACATAATTTCCACAGAGGATATAACCCATCTCCTCTGTGAATGTCAAGCTATTGCTCGGTACAGGAGGAAATACCTTGGTAGGTACTTCTTCGACAATTTGGAGGAGGTTGGCCTCGCGAATAAAATTGAGGCAATTTTCAGGTTCTCTAGGGAAATTAATTGTTTGGGCGAAGTGGTTTAGGTTAGGTAGGTTAGGTTAGGTAATTGGATGCTCTTGTGGCGGTTGCCACAGCTTCACATAGACCATCCGTTGGGTCCATTGTGTCCAGTCACGGGAACCTTCCATTGCATACCTGTTGGAGACAAAGAAATTACCGCTTTATTTTGGATCGCCTAGATTTAGTAGTAATCACAGGTGTTCCTAGCTCATGTATCCAGATTCCCAAGTTTGTTCTAAGAGTAACTGAAGGATGTGAAGTTTGTTCACCTATTGGAACCACCCCGATTTAAGTATAAATCTCAGGAGTTCCTTAAGATCAACATTCTCCAGATCCTCTAGTTCATCGAAGAAGAAACTATTGAGAGTCCTCTGTCTACTGTTTTTAAGGGCTGGGCATTCGCAAAGCAGATGGCGGACGGATTCTATTTCTTCTACGTCTCTGCAGCTTCTGCAAAAGTCATTATGCAGTATGCCCAGCCTTCCTGCGTGTACGCCTATCGCACAGTGTCCAGTAATGACCCCCGTGAGTATGCGAATATCCTTGCGGTTCAGTCCGATCAAGAATTTGGATCTCTTTTTGTTTACTTCTGGCCATAATTCCTTTGCATGCCTGCAGGTGCTGAGATTGTTCCAACGTAGATTTGTTCTACTCAAGGCTTCAATATCAACCTTCCTAGAAAGCGTGCTTAGCGGAGTTATTACAGATTCTAGGGCCATTGATGCGTGCATTTTTGACCCGTTTCTTGCAATCTCATCCGCCTGTTCATTTCCCGGAATATCCATATGCCCTGGTACCCAGCATAGGGTCACCGTGTTGGCTTGTGATATTTCGTCCAGGTATTTCTTGCATTGACTTACTGCCCTTGACTTCACCACGACTGACTCCATGGCTTTTATGGCCGCTTGGCTGTCAGAGTATATAGTGATCTGTTTGTTGGCAATGTGTCGTCTCTTTAGGTCATTTGCCGCTAGGGTTATAGCAGCAATTTCCGCTTGAAACACACTACAGTCATCGTTGATTCGAAATGATTCTCGCAGGTTAAGTGTTTCACTGAAGATACCCGCTCCTGTGCCGACATCCATCTTTGAACCGTCGGTATATAGGGCTATCTCCTCTACTTCTGTAACTGCTTTGTGCTCCCATTCGCTTCTGTCCGGAATTCTGGTTGTGAATCTCCTTTCAAAAACGAGAGTGGGCGGCATATAGTCTGTGGTTCTCTTCTCCTTCGCCGCGCTCCATTGGGTTTCGATGGAGGCGTGTCCATAGGGTTTGGATGACCATATTCCAGACTCTCTTAATCTGATTGCGCTTTTTACCGCCTTACTGCTACAGTAAATATCCAAAGGGGTGAGGTTTAGCATCACCTCCATCGCTGCGGTGGGTGTTGTTCGTAGTGAACCTGTTATCCCAATGCATGCCGCCCTTTGGACTTTAGTGAGGCTTGCGAGATGGTACTTTTTCTCCGTGGCCTTCCACCACACGATTGCACCATATGTCAGGATGGGCCGCACTATTGCTGTGTACAGCCAGTGTACCACGTGCGGCCTGAGACCCCATGTGTTGCCGAATGCTCTTCTACAGGCATATAGTGCCACGTATGCTTTTTTGATGCGGTCCTCTATGTTTTCCTTCCAGCTGAGCTTGGAATCCAGGATTATGCCCAGGTATCTCGCTGTTTTTGATATTTTTAGATCCACCCCACCCATCCTTGGTGGATTAAAGGCATGGATCACCCTTCTTCTCGTAAACAGCATGATTTCTGTCTTCGATGGATTCACGCCCAGTCCGCGCCCCTCGACCCAGTTGTTAACTAATAGGAGCGCGTAACTAAGTCGTTCGCTGAGGACTGGAGTGAACTTACCTGGAACTAGAATTACTACATCGTCTGCGTATGCGCTCACAATGAAGCCTTCCTTTTCTAGTATTTTCAGCAGTTCGTCTACTACGAGGAGCCAGATGAGCGGTGAGAGAACCCCACCTTGTGGTGTTCCCCTACTCACCTTTCGTTCAATACTCACGTCCCCTAGTTGCGCCTTGATCCGTCGTGTACCTAGCATGAGTCCAATCCAGCCACATAGGCTGCTATTTAGGTGGGCTTTCCTCAAGCTGCGCAGAATTGCGTCCGCTTTTATGTTATTGAATGCCCCCTCAATGTCTAAGAACGCGCTCAGTGTATATTCCTTGTGTTGTAAGGATTCTTCCACTACCGATACTACCTTGTGTATCGCCGTGTCTACAGATCTGCTCTTTATGTACGCATGTTGCGATTTTGATAGATAGTTATCGCCAATCGCTTGCCTTACATACAGATCGATCAGTCGTTCCAGTGTTTTTAGCATGAAAGATGACAGACTTATTGGTCTGTAGTCCTTGGATGTGGTGTGGCTAGCCTTCCCTGCTTTTGGGATGAAAATCACTCTCACCTCACGCCATGCCTTAGGAACATAACAAAGCCTCAAACAGCTCGTGTAGATGCGACTTAGCCATGGAATTATAGCTTCCTCTGACTTCTGAAGCATTATGGGTCGAATATTATCTATTCCGGGTGCTTTAAACGGGGCAAAAGTGTTGATTGCCCAGGCTATTTTTTTTGTCAGTTATTATTTCTTTTACTGTTTCTACCTCCATTTCTTCCCTCGTTCCTGGTGTAGTTCTGCCGTGGCCATCCGGCATGTCAGTGCACCCTGGGAAGTGTGTTTCCGTTAGTATCTCCAGCGTCTCTTTGTGAGATTCAGTCCAGCTGCCGTCTGCTCTTCTTAGCGAAGACATCGGTGTCGGCGCCTTTGAGAGGACTTTTCTTAACCTAGACGCTTCATTCGTAGAATCAATTGACTCGCAAAAGGACCTCCATGAGGTTTTCTTTGCGAATCTGATCTCTTTTTTCAGGATTTTAACGCTCTCCCTGTAGGTCGTCCATTCAATGAGTCCCTCTTTGGCGAGGTTCCATCTAGATCTTGAGCTACGCAGAAGCTCCGCGATCCTGGGACTCCACCAAGGGGGGCGTTTCTTTCCTGGTGTTCCACTTTTTGGACATGATTTTTCAAAAGATCTGGAGAGTACTCCTGTTAAAGCTTCGACTGCGCCGTCGATCTCTTCCTCGGAGGTGAGATCTCTTTTCGGACAGAGGTTGTTGTGGTTCTGCACTTCCTCGCTAAACTTTTCCCAGTTCGCTCTTTTGGGATTCCTGAACTGTTTCCTACCTTGACAAATCATTTGTAATTCAAAGAAAATCCAGCAGTGGTCTGATAGCGACGCTCTGCTGGATACCCTCCAATTAGCAACTTGGACAGAATTATTTTGGGATGCAAGTGTTACATCTAAGACTTCCTTTCTGCTCGCCGTAACGAAAGTGGGATCATTTCCCCGATTACAGATAAGCAGATTGGTACTTAGAAGAAAATCAAACAAAGCCTCACCTCTAGCGTTAATATTAGAGCTACCCCATATAGTATGATGGGCGTTAGCATCACAGCCTAAGACTAAGTTTTTCTTACCTTGTTCTGACGCCGTTACAAGCGCCTTTACCGGTTCGGGAGGTACTGTTGTGTCGCCATCGTCTGGCATGTACGCCGACGCCACTCTGCAGCTATCGCCCTTGCCCTCTAACTCCACCACCGTCAGATCGCCTGTGCTGAAATGAAGTAGTATTAGTGCGTGAAGTTCTTTCTTTGCCATGATACACGATCTTACCTTGCCTTTATTTCCTACATATAATGTATCGTATTTGTTCGACCCTAATCCCATCACCTGATTGTTATTAATCCATGGTTCTTGGATTAGGGCCAGGTCCAGCTGCTCCTTCTCGAGGAGAAGCTTCAGGTTGCCAGAGGCGACCTTACTATGATGTAGATTGATTTGGACTACTCTCATTGCTGGTCGTAGCCGTCACCTCCACCATCTCAGGCGCCTTTGTGCTCTCTGCAGTCCGCTTTAGGAGCTTGAGGGTCACCTCGCTCGCTGCAAATGATAGCGGCATCTGCATCTCTTTTTTCAGTTCTGCGGGTGGTTCGTCGAATAGAATGACGTACCCTCTCGCACCATTCTTCGGTTCCTCCTCGGACACAATTTCCCAATCCCTCATCGGAATCTGGGGGTTCTGTGCCTGCAGAACGCTGAGGATCTCTTCTCTTTTTACCCCTATCTCGGGGATGGAGATTCTGCCCTTTACCTTTTTGGGCACTTCTTCTATGGGTACAGCTTTCAGCATTGCTCCCTCCCATAGTTGTGCGCCGTTTAGCACGGTCTTGGCAAAGTCATTTGATACCTGGTCCTTGCAGTCAATATAAGTGATGCCTTTGGACCATCTCATTTTTCCATAAGCGGGGACCTTTGCATCTGTCTTCGCTCGAATGTGGGAGATAATCGCAACACCCAGCGTGTTCTCGATGATCTTTCCACACTCCACAGAATATTGTCCACTAGGTTTCCTCGAGTCTACCACAGCTAGCTGCAGCGGGTTCTTGGTTACCTTGCTATACTTCCCGGTTGGTCCGGTTCCCCACGCGGGTGTTCTTCTGGGGCTCCCCGTGTTCTGCTCATTACGCTTAGCCTTTTTCGGAGCATTGGGGGCGTCTTCTGGCGACCTCAATCTCTTCGCGGCTAGCTCATCTTTGCGCCCTTCAGTAGCGGGTTTCCGTCGGAGTCCGCTCGGGCCCGGCTTTTCGTCGGTCACCCTCTGCTTCGTCCTAGTCTCCCCCTTCGCTGGGTGGCTGCGTTGGGCCTTGGGGTCTGTCTTAGCGACATCGTCCCTTGACCGTTTCGCGCCGTCGGCTTTCTCTTTGGGGCCACCTCTCTTGGACAACATCTTTGCGGCTGGCGGTCTTATCGGCTCAGGCCTCGTAAGAGCGTCCTTCGCAATGGTGTCTCTGGCCCATTCCAGTGAGGCTCGTTCTTTCTCTGTGAGGGAGCTCTTCTCCTTCGCGACGAGGATGCCATAGATGTGTTTGGCCTTTAAGTATTCCCTTTTTCTTAGTAGACCTGGGGATACCTTCCTTTCCTTCGTCTTTTCTTTGCGGGTTTTCTCGTCCGAGGGTTCGGCCAAGAGCCTCTCTTCCTCCTCTTTCGAGATCTCCTCGTCTGTGGTTCCGGCTTCCAGAGCCTCCTGTATTTTTGTGAGGTCGTATGGCTCCACGGGTATTGTGTCGGCCACCGTCCCACTTTCGGTACTTATCGCACCCTTTCTCCCTTCATCCTTTTTGTTTTCTATGTTTGGATCTATTTTGTTCCCACGAGTATGTCCGGAAAGAACTGTCGATCCCGGCAGAGCCGACATACCGGGACAAGGCATAGAAATCAACCGACCTTGCCTGGGCATCGGAGGGGACCGTTAGCGATCTGCATTTTTAACCACCTGCTGACCATGCAGCCATCGGCACGGGTACCTCAACACCTTGGCTTAAGTGGGATTTTTGCTGGGGTTTACTCCCCAAAGTGGTTTAGGTTATTTAACCGTTATGGGTCCCCAGGGATGGCGATGGGTCCAATATGGTGCCTAGTCCTATGTGATGAACTCACACCCTATTCAACCTAACCTAAACTAACCTAAAGAGGTACCTAAATTATCTTACTTAAAAAGCAAGGTTCTGAAACGAAGTTCTTTAAGATTATCTGGCGATGATTGCTGCAGGTTCAGCCTCAGGCATTCGGACACTTAATTACCATAGCAAGGCAGCTACGACGAGAAATTTACGGAAGTAAATGTTAAGATACACATAATTTGTTGCAAAACCCGACATTTTGTTCTAAGATATTTTTTGAAAGTTAAAATGTTAAATAAAATAAATAAAAAAGTTAAAATAACTCAAGTATTTTTTACGAGAATTTAGTACAAGTTATTATTGAACTGGCACTACCAACGGGTTTGATAGTAAAACCTTAAAGTCATAAACAAATGCCAGGGATTTCCAGATCCAGCGAAAAGTGATTTAACGTAGACAGATCTTGATAAATACCTTAATATCAATTAATTATCAAGATCTGTCTACGTTAAATCACTTTTCGCTGTCAATGTCAATTTCGCTAATGTGTCAACCATAATTTTTGTATCAAATCCTTCACGTCTTACCCTACCATTCAAGCTGAGTAGGTATCTATTTGTGTGATAATCTTAACTATGTACGAGGTTGTGTTATAAGAACGAACATTGCAAATGCATCATATTGTGTTGGTAATTCATAAGAAGCCATAAAATATTACAATTCTGTATTTAAATATAAAGATGAAAATCGTAGGGACTTGTTCAAATGTTGCCTGATTGCTGTCAAACTGCTTCCCATTAAAATCAAACCAAAAATACAAATAAAGATGTTCTCCCAGTCCCAGAGTCCTAATCTCCTGGTTGACTTACAGAGAATATAAAATTAATGTTTACCCAATGCCAATTAATCATTTACGCTATTCCACGCATTAAGTATGATCTCCCATGAACTACACAGTTCGATTCCTTAAAAATATCCTATCATACCAACAAATCTTTTTCATTGGAAAACATAACATTTCCTGCCACTGCATTTACTACCACGTTTCTAGGACACCAAACGCATCCTATCTTGATTTCTCAAATCAAACAATACCATAACTAAGAAATATAAATTACGAAAAGTCCTTCACACTTAACACACTTATCGATCAAATGTGTACTTCTCCTCTAAACACACACGAAGAGAGGAAGTAGACAGCAAACTGATCAACAATCACATCACAAACGGTGTGCCCCGCATTTTAATCCTCGTAATTGCACATTTCGCAATAAAAATACAACACGTTCTCATCCGATCACTATCAGATCCTTAGGTGTCCTTTTGTTCTGACTGAATGTGATTGACGCCTTGGGATTACCTAACAACACTAACATGACCTGGTAGCCGAAATCTATGCGCCACTGCTTCATGGTGGTTAGGTTATCTATTGTGCACAATGCAGATTTGTATCACACACAAAATTACAAAAAAAAAAATATATAAAAATATGTACGTATATACTACCAACCAGGATCAAGACAAGAGGATGTTACAGTTGGTCTTTTATCGATACTAGTGAAAAGATTTCGAGTTACATGTACGACGAATATGCCAGACTTCCCAATGTCACGCAGGTGGTTCAGCCATTCGGATTGATTTGATCGATCCTTGGTTGCTGTGATGTTGATGATTCTTGTTCATTATGTGACAAAATGTGCTATAACGATCGCCTTCTGATTCGAGTTTTCGGATATCAGTACGGAGGTCCTGTAACAATAGTCTAGTAACAAAGGTAGACTGCTGTGAGCAATTTATCATTGGATAATCGACTTACTCAATAGTACGTTCGATTGGTTTTTTGTTCTCCCTTCAATATAGGAGTTGTGTTAACCGTGCGATGTACAGGGGCATCAGGATCAGGATACCTACAAGAGAAGGAACATTGTTTGATTTTTTAAATTGATCGAAGAATGGATAGCGCAAACATATGGGTTCTAAAATAGTGTGATTTATTTAAAAAATGAATGCGGGGTGATGTTGTTACACTTAAGTCATAAAAATTTGATGACCATGGGCCATTGCCATAGCAAAGAATGGTTTGAATTGTCTTTTGATTTATCGGTTCGTCTAGATTTTGTGTCTGGAAAGTAACAATAGAAAACAGTTTTATAGTTTTTTATGTATAAGGAATATTGAAGTCTGGAATGCCTTTAAAAAGTAGGTGCGTGATTGTAAGATTATAGACCCGTGAAAAAATCTGAGCTAAATATCTCCTTATCTGGAAAGCGGTTCTAAAGCGTTCGATTCAGGTCCATCATATCGGCCTCTTTCTTGACCACTTCGCGCTTCCTATGTAATGTAGCTCTCCAATTGTGTGCGCCACCTGAGGTGAGGTCTTCCTCTGCTTCGTTGTCCCTCAGGGGTGAAATAAAAGACTCGTCGGGCTGGTGCGTTGTTATCCATACGCTCCACATGACCCAGCCATCTCAGCCGCTGTATTTTGAGCTTTTTGACTAGGTCAACGTCGCTATATAGCCCGTAAAGTTCGTCGTTCAATCTCCTCCTCCACACTCCGTCGATACAAACTGGACCGAAAATCACTCGAAGAATCTTTCTTTCAAAGGGTGCCAAGAGGTTTTCATCAGCATTCATCAAAGGGCTTTACTTCTTAGATGCCTTCTTAGCCCGAAGAAACAGCGATTGACAAGAGTGATTCTTCGTTTGATTTCTACGCCGATGTCGTTTTGCGAGGTAATCGTAGAGCCTAGGTAAACAAAGTCTTTAACTACTTCGAAATTATATCTGTCAACCGTGATGTTTTGTCCGAGTCGCCGATGTTGAGAGTACTTTCTCGATGACAGCTTATACTTCGTTTTGTCCTCATTAACAGACAGACCCATCTTTGCAAGTATAGTTGAACGGACTTTTGAAAAATTGTTCCTCTGATGTTGGCTTGTGAGTTCCGTACAATTGCTTCAAGAATGATGTTAAAGAAGTTACTTAATAGCGCGTCGCCTTGTCTTAAACCTATTTCGACATCAAAGGATTCCGTGGTGTTCTTTTCCACTTTTGCGGAGCAGCGAGATTTCTCAATCGTCATCCTGCATAGACGGACGAGTTCTCCAGGGATGCCGAAATTTAACATGGCTTTGTATAATGCGTCCCTACATACGCTATATCATAGGCGATCTTGAAGTCGATAAAGAGGTGGTGTGTATCGATCTGGAATTCCTGCGTTTTTTCTAAGATCTGCCGGAGCGTGAAGATTTGGTCGGTGGTTGACTTTCCGGGCCTTAAACCGCACTGATATGGGCCGATCAGGCTATTTGCGAAAGGTTTTAGGCGTTCACACATCACAGCCGACAGGATCTTGTACGCATCATTCAGGAGACTTATTCCTCTGTAATTGGCGAAGTTCAGAGTGTCTCCCTTCTTGTAGATGGGGCTCACCGCTCACGATGCTGAGGTTACATTCATCGGGCATACTTTCTTCCGACCAAATGTTGCAGATAAGTTGGTGGATGCTCCTTACCAAATCATCTCCCGCTGCTTTAAACAGCTCGGCCGGTAGGCCATCTGCTCCAGCCGCCTTGTTGGACTAAAGCTTGGATATCGCTATCCTTACCTCATTTTGGTCGGGTGGAAGGAAATTTTGGCTTTCATCGTCCGGAATGAATGGATCGTTCTGCCTGACAGCGGCAGCGTCTTCGCCGTGTAACAGTCTGCAGTAGTAGTCTATCCAAATCCTCAGCACGGACTGTGGATCTACCACCGAATTCCCATGTTTATCTCTGCAGGCTTCTGTTCGGGCCTTGTATCCTTGGGCAGATCTTTTTACCATCCGAACATTGCTCCTGCAATAGATTCCCTCAATAGATTCGACCAATCTTCCATTATGGTACAGAAAACAAACTCAATCTGCGTTTTGTGGACAGGGTTTGAGAACGTCCAGCACGCTATGAAGCGAAAATTTATAGAACACATTTGATCATCTAGCTGTCATATATGACTATGAAACGGTACCTTTTGTTGAATTTCTTTAGTCTACAGACTATTTATAACTTATTTTTACAATCTACTTAAATTGTTTGTACTTGTCAGATATGCAATTCAACAGTGTGCCTAAGCAGGGGAGTTCTATGGGGGCCGCATCACCTCCATAGCCATGCATATTTCACTGTTCATGTATTGTCGAATTACTTTGTTGGGAATTAAAGTATAATGAACTAGGATCCTGCTGAACTATGTACTTACCATCCAAAATTATAAACTTAATCTGCATATTATTTGGTGAGACTTAGCTCATTTTGGCTAGTGGCTTAAGTGTCACTGCAAGTGGCTGGATTTATCTGAATGTCAGTTTTTTTTTAAATGCTGGCTTAAAGGTATTAGCACAAACATTTTGCGATTCAAATCAAATGTTTATTTTTGATTTTTTTTTGACACTTTTAATACCTGAAAGACCTACTGACATAATATGCAATCATAGATCGGTATCTGTTAAAGATGCCAGCCTGGAAACTTCTTCTACTCTGCTGCATTATCATTTACTTTTACACCCGTTCCTATTTCCAATAGTTAGTAGGCTCATAATATTTATATTATTCGGTATAAAGTAATTGAATTTCTAAAGCTATAGCTCTACTCACATTATTTTTGCCGGGTCTCTTATCGACTCTTATATTGAAAAATGTTAAAGCCTACAAAAGTGTATACCTAATATAATACGCCACCTTTTAAGCCACTCATTAGATCCACTCAGTGTAATTTACATTGGAATTGAAAATGGTCGAGAGAGAAATGTACGCATAAAGATAAGTAAATTACATAGAAAAGTGACTTAAGCTAAATTTGTGTGATATTTGCATATGATAACTGTAAATTGTGCGTTATGGCTGCTAGTGACTTTTTACCCCGTGAATGTGTTAAAATTAAAGTGCGATCGAATATTTCGTAAAATTTAGTTAAATAATTTGTTTTGGCTTATTCCCCAAATCACCACCACTCAGAGCGATATTATAGTTTGCCAGTTACCTCAATTCAAAGTAGGGGGTCCATCGAATCCGTGTAAAGGAATAAATTCAAAAAGCAAATTACATTTTGTAGATATGGCAAATATGGTTGCGGTATAAGTATGTTATTTATTTGATGGTTCATCGCACAGCGTTAGGTACCTACAACAGTATTATGAACTTTAAATGTAGCCAGTCGCTTTGCGATTGCGGAAACATATTGAAAGCCATCACGAATTAGCATAAACAATTTTCGCCCGTACGTATAGTGTCATTGGTTAAAAGTTAATAATAAATAGTTCTATATAATTCTGTCTAAATACTTATATCTGCATATTTATATTATGTAGTTAGGTATTACAGATGTTGATAAAGCTGGGTGGGGGACTAATTTGTGCTGATCAAAGTTTTGGGAAATAAATTTGGTTGAATGACTTTGTTCTTCGGAAAGCGGCCAAGTTGATAAATAGCGTACCTACCAAGCTCATCCATGAAATTTATTAATTGACTTATGCTTACAACTTGTTTGTTTCGAGAGTATTTACATATTCTGAAAAAAAAACACTACCCTAGCCGAACGGGTCGCCGTTCACCGGTGTTGAATATAACTCGATTTCCATATTTTTAAGCAATTTTGGTAGTTTGTAGGTGCCCATTTCTAGTATTATACCTACTGATTAGAACTACTATCTTTTATTCCGGTTTTTGTGTCCATCTGCGTTACATGTCCTATCCATCTTAGGCGACTTATGGCCAATATTTTTTTCACTTCGATGCCCATGTTCAGGAGTTTCTCCTCCAAAGCCCGTCAACAGACAGAATATTTTACAAAGGATGTTTCTCTCAAAGTATCTGAAGATATCTTCACAGGGCTGGCTCGCCCAATGGGTGAAATGTCGCGATTAATAGATATATTGATTTAATAGGAATTTATATGTAAGTATGTAATTAAACGTAATTTTAAAAGATCTTGCCTTGTTTATTAATTAAATGCAAATGTTGTATTGCGTACCTACCTATTATAAGAAATAATGTTAGTTTTTACATTTCCAATACTTAATCTTACTATATAGATAAGGTTAGAAATTTCTTTTCCCCGTTTTGCATAAATTTGGCTTAATTTCGTCGACACAGAGCTCACTTGGTTCTTTCAAGACGTGGGTGATCTTGGGCTTCTTGACAAAAATTTTAGACCAATTTTTAAAAATCGGTTTGGAACAAAATCTTAAAAGTTAAGAAGAGTGAGTTTGGATTTTCATATAGGTATAGGTTTTCAAACTTGTAAATGTATACAAGTCGGCATTTTCAAAGGTTCCAAGTTTCGGAAATGCCAATTTATATTTGTTTCTTTTTGTGTAGCTTCTCCGAGTTTCGATTTATCTAGTTACGATTCGATTTAAATAGAACGGTCAGCGTCGGTGAATTTGCCGACTGAACACGGAACACCTTAAAATTTAGCGAGTTTCGATTCGATTTTAAAAAGAACGGTAGGCATTTTTAATTTGAGTTTAAATATGAAAGAATGTTTTGTTCGCTAGTTTGTGGAACGCGGCTTAGTGAAGTGGATTGCGGATAAACTTTCGTTTTGTTTGCGGAAAAAAAGTTTGGATAACGGAATGCCCTTATTGAAACTGTTTATAAACTGCCCTCACGGCAGTTAAAATCGAACGGTTTTGTGGCCAAGATTTGGTTGCTGCAGATATCACTTACCATGCAAACGGCAATTGGGAAACCTTTGTTGTTGCATCGGCTTACTTTCCCTATGACTCTCTAACTCCTCCACCACCAAAGGCAGTTGTTGAGCTCATAGAGTACTGCGAGTCTAAAAAGATTGGTCTTATCCTATGTTGCGACGCTAATGCCCAAAACACTGTTTGGGGCAGCAGCAAATGTAATATACGTGGAGATCGTCTTCTGGACTTCATCCTCTCGTCTGACATCACCATCAACAATGTGGGTTGTCGACCTACATTTGTTACAGCCAGGAGACAGCAAGTAATCGATATTACTCTGTCCAACAGGCACTCCAAGTCTATCAAAAATTGGAGGGTATCGCCAGATAGCACTTTGTCAGATCATCGATACATCGAATTTCAAATCTACTGTGAAGTTTCGCCTTCGCAAGAGAGGAGAAATCCGAGAAAAACGAACTGGGCACGGTTTAGGGAGGAACTTGGCAACTCTGTTAAAGTTCCACTTAAATTAAGATCAATACAAAGGGTAGAGAGGTCTGCTCAGGAGCTGAACAGCGTCCTTATCCGTTGTTTTGAACAAGCGTATCCGGTTACAAAAAACTCCTGTAGAAAACCGGTACCTTGGTGGAACACCGAACTACAGTGTATTCGTAGAGAAACCAGGAAGCTTCTAAATCGGTCTTTAAAAACCAACTTGGAGGAAGACTGGAATCTCTATCGATCGAAACAAAAAGAATTTAAGAGACTAATTCGAAAATCGAAAAATGACTCTTATAGGAAATTTTGTGAGGAGGTCGAATCACTAAGTGCAACCAGTAGGCTTGTTAAAGTCCTCAAAAGGGACGGACCAAGTAAACTGGAATCGCTCAAAAAATCTGATGGCACCTACACTGAGACAAAGGCGGAGACTTTTAGTCTTCTGCTGGAGACTCACTTCCCGGGAAATCAGGTCACTATGCGTTCTTCAGTGGTACCGGTAACGGTGGCCACTACGGAACTGACAAACTCCACGCGGCGTAGCTGGTATATTGCATCCAGAGTGGTGACGGATGACGCTATCAAATATGCAATTGCATCGTTTGACAGTTTCAAGTCACCTGGTCCGGATGGAATTTACCCGGCTATGCTGAAACAAGGTTTTAGTCAGCTGATGCCGACGTTGAAAAGAATTTTCACCGCTAGCTTGGCCTTGGCCTACATACCTTCCCTTTGGCGTATGGTTAAAGTCGTGTTCATACCAAAAATCGGTAAGACTGACTATACTCTCGCCAAAAGTTTCAGACCCATAAGTCTGTCTTCCTTCTTGCTGAAAAGCTTGGAGAGACTGGTTGAGTTGCACATGCGCAATGTTGCTCTTCGATTGCATCCTCTTTCTGAGACGCAACATGCTTATCAGCGCGGAAAATCCTGTGAGACTGCGCTTCAGAACCTCGTTGGTAGGATCGAAAGTGCTCTTGATCGGAAGGAGTACGCGTTGGGTATTTTCGTCGATATTGAGGGTGCTTTTGATAATGCGACCTTTGATAGCATGTGTAATGCAGCCAGACATCACGGTATAGATGAAACGTTGGTGTTGTGGATTAAAGCAATGCTAATGCACAGAACGTTGATTGCCGAAGCGGATTGTGGCAAATGCGTCATGACAGGGGTAAACAGGGGCTGCCCTCAAGGTGGTGTTTTGTCTCCCCTCTTATGGTGCATGGTAGTAGACTCTCTGCTGACGACTCTCAATCTTCCTGGAACCTATACACAAGCATACGCGGACGATGTCGCCGTTCTGTCTGTCGGTTCAGACCTTGGGACTGTCTGCTCTCTGGCGCAGAGATCCTTGGGTTTGATCGATGATTGGTGCACAATGAATGGGCTTTCAGTGAACCCTCTTAAAACTACGGTTGTTCTCTTTACGAGAAGGAGGAATATCACTGGTCTGTCTCAACTTGTGCTAAAAGGTGTCACTATTCCGATTTCTGATGAAGTCAAATATCTTGGAGTAATCCTCGATAGAAAACTTCTTTGGTCCAAGCATGTTGAATCAAAAACCGATAAAGCGCTGTCGACTTTCTGGCAGTGCAAAGGCGCTTTTGGGAAGACATGGGGCTTATCTCCTAAAAGGGTCCTATGGATCTATACGGCAATGGTAAGACCACTTCTCTCATATGCATCGGTTGTGTGGTGGAACAGGCTTTCGCGGAAACGTGTTGTGGCCTCTTTCGCCAAACTCCAAAGAACGGTTTGCCTTGGGTGCACAGGGGCCTTCCCCAGCACTCCGGGCTCCGCTCTAGATGCTTTGATGAACCTCCCCCCCCTTGATATTTTTATCATGGGGTGTACGCTGAAAACCATCTCTCGGTTAAAGAGAGGTGGCTTTTGGTACCACGCGCATTGGAATTTTGAAGAACTTGTGCGAGAATTATCCTTTGACCCCTGTCTTATGGATATGCCGTCTGACGCAATGACACCAGAAATCCTACTGCGACAAAACTACCACGTCAACTTTCCTCAGGCAACAGAATGGCTTCGGCCAGACTCGGAGCCAGGGAAGGAATGCCATCGTGTATTCACGGATGGCTCTAAAACCGGACAGGGGTCTGGTTCTGGAGTCTTCGTGGAAAGCGAGAACATTAGACTACACTACCCCTTGGGTAACCATGCGACTGTCTTCCCGGCGGAGATTTTCGCTATCCTTATGGCTATGCGCTATATTGTGACAAACAGGTGGAGGGCTGGAAGCATATGCGTTTGCAGTGATAGCCAAGCTGCATTAAAAGCGCTGCTCAACCCTCTTACCTCGCACAAGTTAGTGCTCGAACTCAAGCTTTCTCTGAACTTGGTCGGTAGGCTAAACACGGTCAAACTTGTTTGGGTTCCAGGTCACACTGGTATCCAGGGAAACGAGATCGCTGACGAGCTGGCCAGGTTGGGTTCAGAAGAAGATTTCTTAGGACCTGAACCTGCGTTGGGTTTGCCTGCATCTGTGGTTAGGTCATCCATTGATACTTGGGTTTCTCGTGAACACGAGCGTCGTTGGCGTGACTGTGCTGGGTGTAGACAGACCAAACGACTGCGTCCGGACATCTGCAAGAGGTCCTCGTCTTTCCTTCTGTCTCTCAGGAGAATCGACTGCAGACTTCTTGTGGGCGTTCTTTCGGGCCACCAAGCTTTTGCCAAACACTTAAATGTGTTGGGCTTGAGCAACACCACCATCTGTCCTGCTTGTGGAGAGGATGACGATACAGCAGAGCACTTCCTCTGTAGTTGTCCTGCCTTTGCTCGCATCAGGTGGCGGATCTTTGGGGCTGACGTGGTGAGTGCCGAACATCTAAGCTCTTCATCACTGAAGCTCCTTCTCATCTTTCTTCGAAAGACGGGAAAACTAAGTACAGCAATGTAAGGTGTCTGTTTGGCAGTACAATGGACCAGTAGTTGTGTCTGAGTGCTCCATCGGATAGTAACAACCTCCGACAAAGAAAAAAAAAAAAAAAACTTGATTTGACGATTTGATGAAATGCGAACAAACACTTATTAAGCATTAATTGCACATTGCACATTTTATTAGATATCCCACCCTCCATAGCTTTCGATTCTCCGCCATCGACTCTAAATCATCATGGGCAATCCCCATACGGGTATAACAGAGATTATGGGCTTGGTCTAACCATCTCATCCTTGGTCTACCTAGAGGACGCCTGCCTGATGGTAAGGATTCCATAGCACGTCGTGGGATCCTGATTGGGGACATGCGTTTAACATGACCAGCCCACCGAAGCATGGACCGCTCCGTCCGGAGAAGTAGCAGCTCGACATTGAGTTCCTCACGTATTCTGCTATTTCTAATGCGATCTCTACGGGTAATACCAACGCAGAAATCTCATTTCGGCAGCTTGTATCCGCGATCTAATTCTTTCGGCCATTACCCAAACCTCATGACCATAAGTAAGAGCTAGAACAAACACCAAATTAAAGACTGACAACTTAGCTTTGACACCAAGTATGACCAAGCTGTCTCAAAATTGATCCAGCTTGAGAAGTTTATAAACAGTTTAAATACCTAATGAAATTTTGAATTACAAACTTTTTGCCGTGAAGGAAAACACTCTTGTCGCGGACAAATCGCCACAAACTAGCGAATAAAACATTCGTTTGAACCTAATATCAAGTTGGAAATTTCTGATAAAAAAACTGATGGCTGAAGTTCGCGGTGCAGGGAAATAAGTCCCCGGGAACTAAGTCCACTGAGGGACTTGGTTCCCACCTAGTGGAAAATAAAACCACTTTTGGAAAGTGGACTTAGTTCCCATGTAAGGTGGGAACTAAGTCAATTTTTTAATAGGAACTTAGTACACATTTAACAGTTTAATACGTATGGGGGGGACTTATTTCCCTGCACCGAAGTTATCGCGAACTGTCAAAACTCCCGAATATTCGTTCGTTCTTAGTTGGTGCCTTCATGTAAATAATCCTAAAGATACACTGTAACCTTTTTTTTCTCACTCAGTGATTTCGCTCTGCAAACCCGGTCACATTTGAAAGTACATTATGAAAAATTGTAAACTTTCTGAACTTAATTCAACTTTTAATTATGTACTTTTAAAATTAAAAATTTGAATTCAAAATCTTATATCTCGAAGACCACCGACTCGATTGAGCTCAAATTTACAGGTGATCTTAGATTGGGCAAAGGGGCATGGCAGCTCCCATACAAAAAAAAAAACATCTTCTATGAGGTGAAAGTAGTTGACGTTACTTATAACCGCTGGGTCGATTTAAATGATTTCTATACAGTCGGCAAATTCCTCAAATAAGTCGACATTTTAATGAAAGTCACCCCCCATAGCTCGAACCCTCGCTACGCCCCTGCTTGTATCTTATTTTATTTCTCGATCTGCATAGAATGTGACACCGTCTTGATGGAGCCACATGTCGTCTTCATCCATATCTTCCAATTTATGCACAAAATAACTGTATTACCATAGCACTATAGCAGGCACCATTAACAGTAACATATTGCCTTACCAGCCGCATTTTCAAATAAAAGTGGTCCCATAGTAGCTTCAGCCCAAAGTTCGCATCAAACAGTGGCAAGTTGTGAATGCATTTGTTTCTCAAAAATTGCGATTTTTTTATTCAAAAACTTTGATCTGAGGATTAACAAACCCATAAAAGGTAAAATTTTGTAAAATAGATATTGCTCAACAATAAAAATGCGTTGCTCTTTCTTGTACCGCTCCATACATAGGTAATAAAATAACCCTGAACAACGGTAACGCTGTTTTTTTATATGTACGTATTATAATTATGTAGGTACTTTAACGCACAAGGCACAAGTGGTTAAAAATTCAAATCTTGAGTGAAATTTGGCACACTCCTTACATGAATTAAATGCGAACTCACATAAACAATAATACTCGTACAAGTGGCATGTGAGCTTGTTACCAAAACCAGGGATATAACTTATGTATAACACAATTGGCTCACCTAAATTATGATTATGTAATATATATGTATCATAATTTAGGTGAGCCAATTATGTAATATATATGTATCTCTGTCGGAATGACTGACTGAACGAGTCTCAGAGGTCTTACATGAGCCCCTCAGAAAGAGGACATACAGCGGATGAATACACAAGATTGAATCAACGGTGTTGTCAACAGTCGAGATGGCAGATACCTTGCGTGAGCTTCTCTGACATATTTGGAGCAAAGGTCTGTAAGGATTTTTAGCACTAGTCAGGGTGCTGAAATAGAGATGGTGGCGGATGAACCCTTTATGGGCCAACGGCAGCACTCATATCCCCGAAGTGGGTTACTGACAACGGAGTATCCGACCCGCTGTCCTAGGGTTATCTTAGGGCCTGGTCCTCCAGGTTGGGGGTTGTGCGTGGGGCTAACTACCCAACCACGGAAAAAAAATAATGGTTACGAAGCAACCAAGAGCCTCGGATACGGATGGATTCACTGTTGACGACCCTGCAAAACGAAAAAAGGACAATGACTTTCGGATCTGCACGTGGAATGTTCGAACCCTGAACAGACCGCGTGCAGCCGAACAATTAGCGGAGGCCCTAGACTGCTACAAGGCAGATATCACCGCCATTCAGGAGGTGCGGTGGGATGGGCCAGGCAAAAGAAGGATGAAAACCTGTGACATCTACTACGGTGATTGCTACAGAGAGCAGAAGCAGCGTCTATTTGGATGCGGATTCGTTGTAAGCGGCAGACTTAGGCAAGAAGTCTTGAGCTTTCGACACGTAAGTGAGCGCCTTGCAACTATCCGCATCAAGGCTAAATTCGCCAACATCAGCCTGATATGCGCTCACGCCCCCACAGAAGATAAAGACGACGCTACCAAAGAATGTTTCTATGAGCTCCTCGACAAAACATATGAGCAATGTCCTAAATACGACGTTAAAATTGTCTTAGGTGATTTTAACGCCAAAATAGGAAAGGAGGACATCTTTGGTAGCACAATCGGAAAGCACAGCCTACACGACACAACGTCTGGAAACGGACTTAGGCTAATTGACTTTGCTGCGGGACGTAATGTTACTATAGCAAGCACACGGTTTCCACACCTCAACATTCACAAAGGAACATGGCGGTCACCAGACCATCAAACGGTCAATCAAATTGACCATGTTGCGATCGACGCAAGGCACTCCTCCAGTATTCTAGATGTCCGAACTTTCCGAGCGGCCAACATAGACTCGGATCACTACCTTGTTGTAGCCAAGGTACGTATGCGGATATCCCAGGCACCACAACAACGAGGAAATACTGTGAGAAGATTCAACGTTGAACGGCTACAAACGCAACAAACCGCCAGAACTTTTGCCGATCGCGTCTCCCTCAACCTCTCGAGAAGTCCTGTGCAGCCAGCATCAAGTGCTGAAGACCAGTGGCATCGATGCCAAGAAGCCATCAGAAAAGCCGCAACTGATGTGCTAGGTTTCACCCGACCACCACCGCGAAACCCCTGGTTTGACGAAGAGTGCCGGCAAGCACATGCAGCAAAGCAACTGGCCTACAAAGCGGCGCTGCAGAGAAGGACGAGAGCAGCTCGTGAGCTCTACGAGCAAAAACGGAGGGAAGAACACCGGCTTCTCCGGAGGAAAAAGAAAGAGCATGAGAAGCGCGCGATCGAGGAAATAGAGAGGTGTTACTCCAGGAACAATGTTCGGAAGTTTTACCAAAAGGTAAAAAGAACGTGTCAGGGGAACAAGGCCCGAACAGAGACCTGTAGAGACGAACAAGGAAACCTTGTAGTAGAGTCACAGTCGGTGCTGAGGACATGGAAAAACCATTTCTGCAGACTGCTAAACGGCGAAGACGACACAAATTCCGCTGTCAGGCAGAATGAACCATTCAACCTGGGCGATGAAAGCCAAGACTTCCGTCCACCTGACCAAAATGAGGTAAGGATAGCAATATCCAAGCTGAAGTCCAACAAAGCTGCAGGACCGGACGGTTTATCGGCCGAGCTTTTTAAGGCAGCGGGGGATGACTTGGTAGAGAGCATACACCAACTCGTTTCTAAAATTTGGTCAGAGGAAAGTATGCCTGAAGAATGGAGCCTCAGCATTGTTTGCCCGATCCATAAGAAAGGAGACCCTCTAAACTGCGCCAACTATAGAGGCATCAGTCTCCTTAACATCGCTTACAAAATCCTGTCTTCCGTACTGTGTGAACGCCTGAAACCATTTGTCAACGAACTGATTGGACCCTATCAGTGCGGTTTTAGGCCCGGTAAGTCCACAACCGACCAAATATTCACACTACGGCAGATCCTGGAGAAAACCCAAGAAGTCCAAATCGATACTCATCACCTATTTATCGATTTTAAAGCCGCATATGACAGCATTTATAGAGACGAGCTATACAGAGCCATGTCTAGTTTTGGCATCCCTGCCAAACTTGTCAGATTGTGCAGAATGACGATGGAGAACGCTCGCTGCTCCGTAAAGGTCGGAAACAGTCTCACCGAGACCTTTGATGTCAAAAAAGGATTTAGACAAGGTGATGCGCTGTCATGTGACTTTTTCAACATCATTCTTGAGAAAATTGTGCGAAACTCGCAAGCCAACACCAGGGGCACAATTTTCCAAAAGTCTGTGCAACTACTTGCATACGCTGACGACATCGACATCATTGGCAGGACACAGCGAGCTGTCACTGGTGCGTTTGCAAGTATCAGTACAGAGGCGGCAAAAATGGGTTTGGTGGTGAATGAGGGCAAAACAAAATATATGCTGTCAACTAGAAGGGACACACAACATCGACGAATCGGACAGAACGTCACGATAGACAGCTATAACTTTGAGGTAGTTCGGGACTTTGTCTATCTCGGCTCCGCTATTAATTCTGAAAATGACATCACATCCGAAATCAAGCGAAGAATTACACTTGCCAACCGCTGTTACTTTGGCCTAAGAAGGCAATTGATTAGTAAGGCCCTGTCGAGAAACACTAAGGAGACTCTATATAAGACCCTCATCATCCCAGTCCTGTTTTATGGCGCAGAATCATGGACGTTGTCAAAAGCGGATGAAGATCTCCTTGGTCGCTTCGAACGCAAAATTCTTCGAGTGATTTTCGGTCCCGTTTGCGTTGACGGGCTTTGGAGGAGGAGATTTAACAGCGAACTCTACGAGCTGTACAGCGACATCGACCTTGTCAGAAAAGTACGTATCAGTCGACTAAGATGGCTAGGACATGTAGAGCGAATGAACACCAACGCTCCGGCCCGAAGAGTCTTCGATTCCAACCCGGAGGGACAACGCAGTAGAGGAAGACCTCGCCTTAGGTGGCGCGCACAAGTGGAAGGGGACCTCAACCAACTTGGAGTGCGCAACTGGAGGCAGTTAGCCAAAGATCGTGCTAACTGGAGAGGCGTGTTGGTTGAGGCCCAGGTCCACCCCGGACTGTAGCGCCATCTAAGTAAGTAAGTAAGTAATATATATGTATAATTTATAAGATATAAGATACATTTTCATCTTTAGATATATGTACATGTACCTTTTTTTTTTTTTTTTTTTTTTTAACATTCTGACTCGCCCTGGGCGATATAGAAAGAGCACTTCGACCTGTAAGGTCTTTTGTGCTAGAAGCGTCAGAAATTGGTTAGGAGAGTAGCGTTTCTACTTTCTTAATGTAGCTGATAATACATTCAGCAGAGGTCGTCCTTAGTACATTGGTATTTATAATTTCCTTGAAAAATGACTTCCTTCTGATACCACAGAGGGCTGGGCATTCACACATGATATGCTCAGCTGTTTCGTCTTCCTCAAGACAAAGTCGGCACTCCGGTGAGGCGACTACTTGCATATTTTTTAGGTGATATCGTAAACCATGGTGACCTGTAAGGTAGCCTACTAAATTTTTGATATCATGCCTGCGTAGATTTAGGATTTTTTTGGCATCCTTTTTGAAGGGTTCTATCGCTTTTTTGGCTTGTCTAAGTCCAGGGATGTCCTCCCAATGTGATATGCATTTATTGCGTTCCCAGCTTTTTATGGCCGCGTTTATAGCTGATTTAGAGATTGAACAAAACGGTTCTGGTCCTATAAAAGGGGATACCGAGCCCTTTCTGGCTAGTTCATCAGCATTTTCATTTCCTACAATACCCTCATGGCCAGGAACCCAACATAACCTGATTTTATTTCTGGTACTGAGTGTCTGGAGGGTGTTGAAGCAGTGGAGCACTGATTTGGAGTCAATAATATATGAGCTAAGGGCTTTTATAGCTGATTGACTATCCGTGAATATGTGGATGTTAGCGCCCTTGATACCTGAGTTTAAGATGGTGTTTGCGCATTCTTTGATGGCATGGAGCTCTGCCTGAAAAACAGTAGGGGTTTTCCCCATAGGTATTGAGACATTACGGTTTGGCCCATGAAAACCAGCTCCCACCCCAGATTCCATTTTGGAGCCATCCGTATACCACTTTAGGCCACTTTGGCAGTTTGGTGGGCAGTTACTTGCCCATGCTTCTCTACTTGGGATCTCCGTGGAGAACCGTTTGTCGAAACATAAGGTTTTTGGTATGCGGTCAGTGACCGCGCAGATCATTTCAAGTTCAGGAATTTCCGAAAGAAGTTCCATAAGTTTCGGATGGTACTTGTGACTTAACTCTTTCGCATGTAACAAACTTACCGAGCTGCGAATTGCCACTTTGTTGATATAAATGTGGAGAGGTGTTAGTCCTATAATAGCTTCTATAGCAGCCGTAGGACAGGTGCGCATGGCGCCTGTTATACCCAGGCATGCTAGGCGTTGTACTTTCTTGAGCTTTGAGATGGCGGTTATCTGTTTGACTTTGTTCCACCATACTACAGAAGCATATGTTATAATGGGCCTTATCATCACTGTATAGATCCAGTGAGTGATTTTTGGGGAAATCCCCCAGGTTTTGCCATACATTCGTCGGCAAGCCCATAAAGCGTTTGTTGCTTTTGTTATTTTATTGTTGATGTGGGAGTTCCAGTTAAGTCTTTTGTCTAGGATTACTCCTAGATATTTGACTTCATCGGAGTACTCAATGATTGTATCATTTATTGATATACTTATACAATATTATTTATTAATATACATGTACCTAACGTATATTTATAATACATATATGTACCTAAATACTTCTAAGGAGGATGTGTTTTCAGCATGTAATGGTAGAAAATCAGTCAAAATGCGGCTTAACATCCAACGATATACAAATACAAAGTCCTTGCAAAAGAAAAGAATTCGTTAATTCTTGATCGATTTACTCTGATCGCCATGAAGATTATTTCCCTTTATTATCTACTCACATGGCATTCAACTCGACTAACAAACAATATTTTCCATTTATTCGTCTATTTCTTTTTGGGAAAATTATTTGATCTGGGCCACGGAATATTCATAATGTTTTCGGCTGCCTTCAAAGCAATTGCATAGTGGGTACCTAATAATTGTTAGGGGGCCTTCTAGAATTCAATTACACAGTCAGAATTGCAGTCAGAAATCTTGAGAACCGAATTTGTCATAAGATCATTAGCTGTTGTCCTATCGCTCATGAAAATCATAGCAACTAACTTTACACCGATACAAATCTAGAACGCACGGTGCATGCATTTACAAGAACAATAAAACTCCCCTCTGAGACAGGTAGCCATATCTAATGCACGCCTGCCCCCGACGAAGGTTCCACTGAATTCATTGTGCTTGCGTGCATTCACCATTATTAAAACAACAACTTGCGGCCAACATAACCTTCAAGCAAATGCACAGGCAAATTAACCTACAAAATTTAAATCAAATAATCCACTCAACAATGAAAGACAATTGCGTTCCATCAGCCCTCGCGCTCGCTACCACCACTGCCAGTGCCACCAAATTAAAAGAACCCAATTGGACTGAGAAATATACTTGTATGTACATTGTATGCCGGGCCGGCACTTTGTTTACAATGCGAAAATTTGTAATAAATTTGTCTCTTGAAACGCAACAAAAGTTCAGTGAACAATGTAAATGGCACACGCTGTGTATCTGACGACCGGCGAGCGTTTGTTAGAGGAGCGTAGGTGGGTGTACTTTGTACTCGTACAGTAGTATCTACGCGCAAGCTCACATCAGTTTGCGTAACCAAAAATTTGTGGCTCACGATAGTGTACTCGCAGATCCTTGAAGGTCAGAAAGGCTATAATTCTGGTAGGCACTCTACTCCATTTGGGCGGCATTAATTAGATATGTGAGCATGAGCAGCATACGTGCGCGCACTCGACAGTAGATTGTGTCGTGCCTTAAATCTTCGTCGAAGCTAAAGAACACTCATACGCTGAGTACTTCAGCACATGCGAGCACTGACACCCCATCGGGTTACAATGCTATTGTCTTCCAAGGTAATGATCGCTTCGGCACGGCACATGGTCCGGTTGATGGAACACTCAATTGGAGGAGGGAAAATGCGCTGTTACGAAAACGTAAATTGTCCGCCCGTGTGATTTGACACAATTTTTTCCGGCCAATTTAGAGTTAGAGTTCCCATATTTCAAGGTCGTGACGGAAGTCAGTGTTTATTGTCATTCACACAATGGTGTTTATTGGCGTGATAGATCACAAAATGAAGGTTTCATTTGATGGGGTTTGATATATCATTCAATGTGTAGGTAGTTATTGTGCTCCGGTCGAGTATTTTTTATAGATAACCCCCACAGGAAGATATATTCACTTTGCCACCACATTTGTAAAGCCAATAAGAAGGAGTCACCGGAGGCCCCATAAAGTTCTATATATTTTGAATCAGGATCGAATTCGGAATTGATTTAGCCATGTCCTTCTGTCTGTCTGTCGTCAAGTTGATATTGAAAATGAGATATATCGGTCGAATAGTTCTGGTACTGGTCTGGTCATGTGTTGTGTACGCACTAACTCACATGCTTAAGGGTGCTAGTACTCGGCATTTAGCAAGCCACATAGATATGTAGCACTGACGACATTTTTACGTCAGCGTATGGTTCCAATGGATACAAGCCGTACAAGTACAGCCGTGCACACTGCACAGTCTCTCTTTGTGCTCTCTCTGTTGACATCAGAGCTAGATACGTATTTGGCTTGCTACATGCCGTGTACCTACTAACACCTTAACATTTTGCATGACTTGTGTGCAGTGGAGCGTATCAAAGCATCTGCCAGGCCGATGATAACACTTTTACTTATTTTTTCTTTTAATTGATGTAAGAAATTATTTATTCAACGTGTTTCAAATAATCTGAGTCACGTTTTACTGCTCCTTTAGGTTAAGTAAATAAAGACATTATTCCTATAAATTCACACAGAAAAATTAAAGCCATTCGAAATGGACGCATACCATGGCAAAGTAAGAATTTGGCAAATTTTTGGGCGGCACCCGGGTGATTGCTTTATTTAATATTAACTACCTATAGGAAACCTCAGCCGCAAAAAAGGAAGAGTTAACCCTATATAACTAAATTTAATTTCGAAACACCTCATAATATATCCTGCCTATCCACAACAATTTACTGCAAACGTATGCTCACGAGGACCGTCCATTAATATAGATATTCCGCCCAAACTCAAAGGAAGACTAACTGATCAGACATCTTGAGACCCGGGTTTGAAACATGCCTTCAATGTCAACCATTTGAAAACGTAAGTCCATATCTCCTTGGATCAGGTAGCATACCCATACTCCGTCCATAAAAAATTTTAAATTTTGGTTCCTAACCTGCTATCAAAACTATCAGTCCAACGAATTATTACAGTACATATTTACGATTATTTAAAACTTTATTTGCTATTTCTTTATAAATATTTACATAAAATCACGATGCTTCGCCATAACATGTATGTGTTAAATTCTAAGCTTTTTCGGTCGACTATATTCTGATTCGTTGCCCTTCCATTGTTTTGGGAAATGGTCCTTTGTCAGACTTTGTTGAGCTTCAAGTAGGGTTGCCAGAAAGAATTCGAAGAAAGTAGATACCGAGCATGAAAATCGCGGACTTTCCCGGACAAAATAGGATCTTAAAAAGAGTACAAGTCTAGGACCAAAATGTGGGTACCACGTCTTATGAAAAGATTTTAACTTTCTCGTTTTTATTGCGGTAGGTACTTCATGCTTTAAGGCCGTGTGTCAATTGCGCTTGATTATTATTGTCGGCTTATTTTCTGACATGAAAGTGTAAAGAAAAAGAAGTTCACTAAACTTAAAGTCTTCTGGAAATATATCCCCAGGAAGCGAGTTCCAAAGTTTGCTTGTCCTGTAACAGAAGGAGTTTTGGAAAGATGATGTCCTCGCGGTTGTCAAGTGTACTGTATGGTCATGAGCATTAGCAGCCTGTCTTGTGGGGCGCCCAAAAATTGCATTTCGAGGGATAATGTCCTTGAGTTCCTCGGAACATCTACCATGAACAGTACCTATAGAACAAGCATAGGTCAGCGACTTGTCTTCTGTGCACCAACGGTTGCAGATTCGATGTGTGTGTAGGGTCTCCAATAAGTCGAACTGCTCGTCTCTGTATGCTGTCAAGTAGGTAAAGTGAATGTTTTGGAGCCGAGCTCCATATATGGGAGCAATATTCCAGGCCTGGTCTAACCTGTGCTTTGTAGAGAAGGAGAAGTTGCTTGGGGCTTTGCTCTAAATAGGTAGCTTAACTTAGCGGACGCCGATCTTGCGATATAGGATATGTGGTCCTGCCATGTGATTCCTGAATTGACTGTGACTCCTAGAAGGTGCATTGCGTCCTTGGGATGGATTGGATGGTCATCCATTTGGATCTGAGGAACTGTTGATGCATTTTTCCTCGAAAATGTTGTGAGCTGTGTCTTGTTCGCATTAAATACAAGCAAGTTGTTTTTTCCCCACTTCAAGATTTTGTCCAGATCACCATTTAGAGAACTAATTTGTTCACATCTCTGACTGTGTGATGTAGCCGCATTCACAGGCCCACTGTTCGAGATAGAGGATATAAGAGTGCTGTCATCAGCAAAGCTGTAGATATTATATTTGTCAATCCAAGCAAATCGTTGATGTGGAGAAGAAATAGAGTTGCGGAAAGAATAGATCCTTGGGGCACTCCTGCATTTATAGCAAATGAATTAGATGATATACAATAGGGCTCTATGCCAGACGCGGTCAAATGCCTTTGATATGTCCAAGGCTACGGCTCTGGATTCGCCGTGTTGTTCAATTGCTTGCGTTCATATGTGCGTTACGTAGCTTAACAGGTCTCCAGTGGAGCTCGAAAGGAATAACATAATATATCGATTTCAGCGAATTTCACCGAGGGCGGTTTCTTATGCAAAATGTGCGGGGTCCTTTGTCTTGGGATCCGTGTATTTGGGACATTATATAAGAATTGTGTTATAGATTACGCAAATTTTGGCATTCACGAATAGAGTTTTTATCATTGAAAGAAAGCCTGCCGCTTTAAACAACTAAAAAAAAGTTGTATATTCTCGTTGGACTTTTGACGTCATCGAAATATTATTTCATGCCTACTGTCTACGTAGCTGGGCTTTATAAGCACGCTTTCGTCATTTGCAACTTGTTGTACGTTTGTCTGCAGCTTCTTTGAAGCTTGCATATACACAAACGAAGCTCTGTCCACGGAGCTGCAAGGAAGCTACACGCAAGCATACAACAAGCTGCAAATGACGAAAGCATGCGTATGGGTATGAAGTGCAGCTAAGTGGACAATAGATCTAATAGTTTCAAACATTAGCAAAAGTCGTTTCACTGCCGGCTGAAGAAAAAGCCATCACTTAAGTCATTTTTTCATTCAGCGTTTTCGAACCAATATTTATTACAATAACATGTTGCAGAATTCGGGAGCAACAAGTTACGATTCAAAATCATAAAAAGCGGGAATAGAATTGACACTTCCAAGCTCTGTTAATTTCGAATTTTCTTTTCTCTTGACGATGAGATATGAAAAACCCGAAAAATCTAGAAAAACTATCCCGGACGTTCCCCGCATAGGCGAAAAAGATACATGTTCGGGAAACCAAGGACGGATGGCAACGCTAGCTCCAAGACGTTCACACTACTGTTCCCCTCGATCTCCAACTTACCTATCGCCGCGCCGCCGGCCGCTTTACAAATTACTATAAAAGATACAGGTATACGCATCCAAACGACAACGATTATACCTACGAGTACTTCTTTGCGTTTCCATAATCTGCATAAATAATTTGATTAAAGCATCAGCTATAAATCAATCCAACTTTTACCACACAGAATCCAAACCATACAACATTTATTACAGACCCTAAATTCTCGCAGAAACTAAAATACAAACGACTTCATTATACGCACTACGGAGTGCTCTCAATTCCCTAACCGCACCACAAAATATCCCTTCGATTTCGAAAACCGAAAAAAGGTCGTCTTTATGACCTTCAACTTCAACCCTTCTGCACGGATGTTTATTTTTGTTTTATGTGGTTGACCACTTTTGACTTTCATTGTTCTTTTGCCAAAAGAAGAACGTAGGTATAGCTGGTACCTGTCTGACAACAGTGCAAAGGGTTTGATATTCCTGTGGAATTATTGGTAGAGTATTATGTGCATCTTTTATGGGCATTAATTATCATAATGATCCTTTAGCTACTTTTCTTGAACGCGACAATCTTCAATTGGAATCAGAGTAAAGCAAATAAAGATGTAACCGATTCCATGAGCTTATGGGTGATGTGTGTAATGTCATTAATAAATTACGTGGACCCTTTTGCAGAATCCAGGCAGAGAAAAACGGAATGCGTCAGGATGTGTCCATTTTTCCGCAGTTCCGTGTGTGATAAATTCCATTTCCTGCTTATCATTCGTCATGGCATTTACAAGCATTGTTCCGTGACAATTTAATGTCTTCATTAGGATTTCACTATTTTTTAAGGATTGAGTCGGTCTGTCTGTCTGTGTTAAGGTGAGAGAATGGCACTCATAGTGTTGTATGGGAATAATCTTGTTATTCAAAACGAAAATGAGAGTAATAAAGTGATTTTTATTGCTGGATTAATCCTTTCAGGAATTCTCTTTGGTTTGGTTTGATGTGTAGACTTATCCTAGCAGAACGTTTTTATGCAACATCTGCCGACAATCATAAACGGGTCGTTTTTTTTCTTACAAGTTAGAGCATAAGAGGTCTGAGTTGCAAATCAATTACGGAAATAAGCAATTTATACCACAAAATCTCTATGGATGCTTACTTAAGAATGCAGCGGAAGCAGTCGATATTTGACTCTCGGTAGAGTTAAGGACGATTTATAATATATCATTCATTACCTACATTCCTCGAAGTATCGATCGATTTGGTTTTGGTTTTCTATTCTACAGGGTCTGCTATAGTGTGAAGATTTGGTCGGTTGTGTAAATACCGGCCCTAGAGTCGCACAGATAAGGGAAATTATTATTAGTTGTTTAAGACTTTCACACATTACGGCAGACATTGTCTTGTATGATAATTTGATAAGACTGATGTTCTATAGTTTGCGCAGTGTATTTTTTCGCGAAACACAAGAGTTGCTTTTGTTATTTCATAAGTTTTAGAAGCTTATAAAAAATACTACAATTGACAACAGATCGAAAGCATTTAAAAGTGCTGTCGATTGGTCTGATAATGCTCTAGGCTAGGCGGAGTAACAAACATTTTACAAGCAGTGAACATGTCACTGTAAGCGGCAAAAGTTCAGAGTATGTGGGAACATTGAGAGCAGCGTTGTTCCGGAGAAATTTTGGAGTTGAGCCATTTCACACAAGTTTGAGCCACTTTAGATAAAGAGGGGCGGGGTGCTGTTCTTAATGTGTTGTGATTTCTTTCAAAATTTTTTGGAAGTTTGCTGGCAGGAAAAATCATCGAAATACATTGCAGAGCTATTATGCGAGGGATACTTCTGCAACAGTGTAGGGACTTTAAACCGATTTAAAAAAAATTCTGATGGGGCTGACTTTCGGTTGGTGGTTCGGTGGTTTTCCATTGAGACAAAAAAGCAATCTTTTTTTATCTAGATCTCTTTTCATGTTCCATTGGGCAAAAAATATCCTTTTGCAGATCTAGTTATTTTACGTCATTCAGAATTTGTTTTCAAAACAAAATTACGAAAACAAAAATTACGGTGAAGTTCAAATAATTGAAAAAGCTAAAATGATCAGTCTTTTCGGGGAGGAGGTGGCTTTTATAATACATACTTCTTTCTTTCTTTATCGGGCTCCCGACCCGTGGAGAGTCTCTGTCTGAGACACTGCAGCGTTTCATCCTCTACGATCCCGGGGCACTCTGCTTCCAGTTGTCGAGACCAAGAGCTCTGGCATCCGCGATTTCTTGGTCTTTGAAACGGAGGTTCGGTCTTCCTTGTCTTCTCGAACCTTATTGTCCATTCGCTCGATGTGGCCGAGCCAATGTAGTCGACGTGCTTTGGCTTTTTGCACTACATCCGCATTGGTGCGGAGTAATAAGTCCCCTCACTTTCGTAAAGTGGACTTAGTTCCCATATCCCATGTAAGGTAGGAACTAAGTCCACTTTCTTATGGGAACTTAGTACACATTCAACAGTTTAATGTGTATGGGGGGCCATATGCTGCACCCCTGCAACCCCCTTCCTTGGGTTTACTGTCAGATTTGCATTTTGTGCGAAGTTGGGTATATTGAAAAGGATATAAAACCACTCAGAGTTTTCGGAATTTATTTCCCACCTTACATGGGAACTAAGTCTACTTCACGAAAGTGGTATTATTTCCCACAAGGGCACCAGCACTCGGTGCACATAAAACAGAACTGGCAGGATAAGGGTTTTGTAGAGCACACATTTCGTCCTTCGAGTTAGGAGTTTTGAACCCAGTTATTTTGCCAAACCGAAGTAGCAACGGTTTCCTAGGGTAATTCTTCGCCGGCTCTCCACTAGGGTGTCATTTGTGGAGTTCATGTTTACTCCGAGGTAGGTGAACTCCTTAACTACCTCGAAGTTGTTGCTATCAATAGTGACGTTTTGTCCTAGGCGGTGGACTGGACCCAATGCTTGTTTGTTGATAGCATGTACTTATAGTCTTGTCCTCATTTACTTCAAGGCCAACTGATTCCGCCTGTTCTTCAATCGCCGTGAACGCTTCTATCCCGGCACGCTAGGAGCGACCGATGTTGTCTATATCGTCCGCATAGCCAGCAGCTGGACGGATCTGTTGAAGATACTGCCTTCCGTGTTGACACCTTTCCTGCGCACTATCTGCTCCAAAGATTTGGTCTATAGTCCGTCTGACGGGCCGGAAGCCACACTGATACTGGCGACATTTAGCAGGGATATGCCTCGATAGTAGTTCTTGCAAGACATAGGATCGCCTTTTTTGTAGATGGGGCATATGGAGCTGATAGTCCAGTAATCGGGTATGTTTTCTTCCACCCATACTTGGTTGATTATTCTGTGCATTCTCCCTACCAAAACATCACCCCCGTATTTAAAGAGCTCCGCTGGTAGACCATCAGAGCCTGCGGCCTTGTTCTTCTTAAGGTTTTTTATAGCTAAGCCAACTTCTTCAATACGAGGTGGTGGAACTAGTTCTTCATTGACTGGACGTGGGTTCTCTTCTTGCCCTTGCTGCTTAAACACATCTACTATTCCCTGCGCTTCGGTGACTAGGTTTCCTCCGCTGTCTCGAAGAAACTGCGTTTCGGGTTTGTAGTCAGCAGCCAGCTGCTTGGCTTTTTTATAAAACCTCCGGATGTTATTATGATCGCGCGACTCTTCGATCTCCTTGAGCTGGGAAGCTGCGTAAGTCCTCTTCTTTCTACGCAGATTCTTCTTTTCCTCCCTTCTCCTGGCTCGATATTATTCTCTTGCTGCCCTTGTTTTGCCCTGCATCGCTTTCTTGTGTGCATCTTCTGTCACCTTTTTCCTGTACACGCATTCATCATCATACCACGGGCTCTTTCTCTGGGGTGGCTGGTACCCTACAGTGGTTTCGGCTACCTCCTTGATGATGTCGCGATACTGGCACCACTGGTTGTTGACGTTTGTGGTAGGTGAGTGCACAGATGAGAGTTTCGTAGGCTCTGGCTACTCTAGGTGTGCTAAGGCGTCCAACGTCTAATTTCTTCTTCTGGGCGGTTCGCAGCTTCTTCTCGTTGGACAGTCGAGCTCTGAATTTATCCGCGACAAGAAAATGGTCAGAGTCGACGTTTGCCCCTAGGAATGTGTGCACGTCGAGAATGTTGGATGCGTGCCTCGCATCGATTAGCGCATGGTCGATTTGGTTGGCGGTTCGACCGTCTGGAGAGCGCCAGGTTGCTGTGTGGATCCTTAGCCTTGGAAACCTAGTGCTACTTATCACCGTATTACGAGCTGCTGCAAAATCGATTACTCGGTAGCCGTTGTCTGTTGTCGTTTCGTGGATTCTGTGCTTACCAACTAACCCGCCAAAGATGTTTTCCTTTCCGACTTTAGCATTGAAATCCCCGACTACAACTTTTACATCATACCTACTCCGGACAGGCTCCGTAGGCTCCATCCAGGAGGTCATAAAACTCCTCCTTGATGGGATCTTCAGCCTCGTCGGTAGGGGCGTGTGTACATATAAGGCTTATGTTTTGGAAATTAGCTTTGACGCGCATCACAGAAAGGCGATCACTCATCGGCTTGAAGTCAATGACTTTTGTCCTAAGCCGATTTCCGCATCTTAATACGTGCAATCTTTTGTTGCAGTTGTAATAAATGTCGCAATTTTTTCTCCTCATCATACCTGATCCTATTCATCGTATTTCCTGGATAGGATCAGTCAGTAACCGGATGTCAGTAACCCATTTTGGGATATGAGCGCTGCCGTTGACCCATTGAGGGCTAGTCAGCCATCGACTTTTTTTTAACACCCTGTCTCAGTGTTGAAAATTCCTATAGACTTGTTGTTCAAATAAACATATAGGTATTACACTTAGTAGTCCGACCTGACTGGAACTGTAGGTGTAGGAGCCACCGTTGATTTCACTTAGGGAATTCCTCCGCTGCCGCCTGACATTTTCTGTTTGAAAAATATAAAAATCGTCTTAAAACATTTATTTTAAAGAGTTAAAGACCGCAACGCCGATTCTCAAAATTCATCTATGTTTTTTTTTATGCACTTATTCTTTCCTTCTTCTCCATTGTTGGTAGACGGAACAACTTTTTCAGACTATTACTATGTATTTGTTTTCAGACGTTTTAAAAATTGTTTCAGACATTTTCAATTTCTGATTTTCTATTTCTTTTCAGACGATTTCTATTAAATTTCAGACGTTTTTTCGACTTTTGTCAACGTTTCCAATTTTTTTCTGACAAATACTACCTATTTATTTGCAGACGAAAAAATTGTAGCCGTTGGTTACCCCATCTCCAGTCGAGGTGACCCACCAGTCACCAACATGGAGGAGAGAGTAGGCTTTTATAATAATTGGTGACTAATGCCAGGTCTCCACCTTCTACAAAAAAAGATTTATTTTTTCTACCGCTATCAGCATTCGGCAAAGATTCGGCGATTTGTTGCTGCCGTTCAACAATCTCCTCAAAATTGTCTCCCTTATCTGAAATAAGATATTCTCAATAGATCATGTTTGTCCTATGCTTGAATCTTGACATTGAAAATACTAGAGGGGTGACATAAAATGTCACATAATCTGTTTACTCTACTCAGTGTGTCAAGCCTTTTAGCTAGAGTATAGATAAATAGTATTTATTGAGTACAATGTATGTATTGTATGATCTGTGAAACAGGCACCTGGTTAACACTAGACCACTCTTACATTACAGAAACTTTAACGACAAACCCAAATGTATTGACTTCAATGATGATAATCAGACTGACTGTCCCAACTCCCGCACATCCTTTACAAGACGGAAACAACAAACCACAAGCCATGACTAAATACTAGCCGAAGGCACATTAACTCTCCAACACATGAGATTCCATTTATCTGCCATAAATAAAAAGGAAAACAATTTTTAAAAGGCTTTTTATAGTCCACGACACCGAACCGATAAGGAGTGGAAAAATGACAAAAAGGCTCTGAATCTGAACTTTAATGGCCAAATGTGTGGTACGATCATAAAGTTCCATTAATCGCATTTGAATTACTTTGGTCACATTTATTTCTCATAAACAATTTTGCCCATCATTGTGACCTACCGCCCCTTGCCTTGCAAAACTGACGTTGCCAAAGAGGAACACACGCACATACCCGTATAGTCCGTACACGCCGCCATCCCACAACTGATAGGTGCACATCATCCAGCGTCGAGTTGTTGGATATTGTACCTACCTCAGTTTCCCCCAATAAGCCTTCCAAAAGGCATTTGTCAACTGATTCTATGTCAAGTGACTTCCTTCACTATACTATATAGGCACCTCGTCCTGTCCACCTCATATATTGTGGCGTGGCGTGGCGGACAACAGCCTCCTCGGATGACAAAATGACATTTTCCTCCTGCGTTGGTCAGTCAGCCTAGAGTTCTTTCTCCGTTGTGTCATGCTCGTGATCGCATGAGAAACTTCTCTCGCTGGGGGAGCCAAGAGCCGGTACCGGGAAAGCCCAAGGAGGATGGAGTGGCTACAAAACAACAGCACGCTCTGGCTAGAGATGGCCAATATGGAAGTCATTTATTGTCATTATATGACACTTTATGTCCAAACATTAGATATTTAAACCAAACGACGACTAAACTGAGAGCGGGAAAGGAAGATGCTTACTCGGTGTGTGCGGTTGGGCCGCAATTTGTAATTCTGGAGGTTTTACCTACGCTTTTAATCTGGTGATAAATAGCACACTTGGTTCGGGTGTCAAAGTAGGATCTTCTTGGGTTTGTTGTTTTTTTTTTGTTTCTTTTTTTTTTGGAGCAGCGCATCTTTACGCGACCTCAGAGAATTCTAGTTGTTCGTTCCATTCAGCGATCGCTTTTGTCGTTGTCGGCGTGGCGGGAATAAGGAAAGAAAATCTTAGGACAGTTTTTGATTTTTTCCTCTTCTTCAAGTTTTAGGTTTAATTTCATTGCTTGTTGCGTCTCCTTTTTATTTGTTGTCCATGTAGGTACCCCGTTGTTGGTTTTGTTGTTGTTTTATCTAGACTGTGCGGCAAATAGCGATTTGTTTTCGTTGGCGAGTTTATCGCGTCCGTAGAGAGGGCACGAGACTTTCCATCATTAATTTTTCCAAAGTGAACCACAAATGCAGACAATTTGTCATTACACTAGCGCATTGTGAACATGTCCATGGTGCTGGCGGTGCATATAGCTTCTATTGAGCGCGGTGGGAGAAGATTAGTATATGAACACGGTGGTCCGTTTTCGATTTGAAGAAGAAGGTGTCCTCCAAAAGGACCGTTTATGTATCGCCTTGGAATGAAATTGAATACATTTTTCAATGCTAGAGTAGGCATTTTGCTATTCGTGATAACTATGCGACAATTAGGGACAATTGGTTGACCATTTATTATGAGCTCGCGCAGGTTTGTGTGGTGGTGAGCCGTCGCGCGGAAGAGTGGTGGTGATTCGATTTGGGAACTCATGTTAGGTGAAAAGAAGGCGATATGGATTGAGATAGTGAGTGGAGAATTGAGGATCTTAAGTGGAGGGAATTTGTCATATAGAATTGGGTATAATGGATTCACGGAGGATTAGGGTGGGAATAATTGATTTAAAATGTAGGTTGGGATATAGTTAATGATGCATATTCTAGTTGGTGACAGTAATGAATTGGGGATCACTTGAAAGGGCAACTGGAATAGGTGTTGCTCAGTGGGATTCAGTCTACTTTGCAGTGCTAATGATGATACAATGGCGCCATTATTAATTATGTATATTTCTGTAGTTCTTATCGAATATTAACTTGTATGTGACGGTGTGAGGGGATGATAATGGAACGCTCTAGCAGACGACAGAATTTCTAATTCCAATTGAAATCGTGAATGGTTGAAATCCTTTCATTTACTGACATTTTTAATCCATAGTATAGCTAGTTCTGGCCATTTTCGAAATCAGCTGTCGGCATTATGGATTAATGTTATGCGTCATGGATATGGATTGATTGTTTGGCTAAGGCATTAGTTAGAGCTATAAGAAAAATGCTTGGATGACGTTGTTCATGAGCAGGGAACGAATTTTGTTGACCTTGCCTTTTTTTGCCTTTTTTACTCACATTGCCTTTTTTCCTAATATTGGCTTTTTCTGCATTTTTTGGTTAAAGTTGAAATTCATGTGCACTTTCTTCTTACAAGTAGGTACAATTTAAACAAAATATCGCCAAAGCATTACTTGCACACGTTGTTTGTGAACTTCCGACAAACATCCGAGAGTATAACTGTCCTGAAAAATAGTCTCAATTCAGCCGTTCGAAATCGGCATGAAAATTGTAGGTCCCTTCCATTCCTTACAAAAAAGCTAGGCCTAGGATTCCTATATATGAACTTGCTGCTATTTATTTATTTATTTTTTCTGTCCAGTGTGCAATTGATTTTAGATAATGTACTTTCAATATTTTAAGATGAGATGAGAAATTGCAAACAGCAGAAGACTGAAGTTGAAGTTGTTCTTTTCTTTAAATATAAGAGCAAGACCATCAAAGAAATAAATAATTTAGTAAATGGTGCTGAAAAGTTCAAATTGCCTCCAAATATTGCAATCTATGACAAGACGTCTTTTAAATGGTATCCACTTGTCTTTGAATATGCTCCTCTTTTCAGTTCTTTCAAAGCTTTTCTCAGGAACAATCGCAAGCGTTGACAACAGACAAACAAACAAATTCTAAAATGCTTATATGGTTGTATAAGTGTCATTATAAGTCTTAAACTCTTTTTTTTTTTTATTCTTCAGGTCAACAAAATCCATTCCCTGTTTATGAGTTTCTTAACTGTCAACCTGGTTAAATAACATAGTTTTGTTTAGTTCAACTGGTACAGCATTATGATGAACGAGACGACTTTAAGTTTCAATTGTGTAAATTCGCAAAAATTTAGCGTGAACGAAAAAGATTGTCTGAAAATGTAGAGCCCAATTCGTTCGGTTGTCTTCGAGATATACGATTTTGAATGATTCTTTTTAGGATTTGACCATACTTTGCAGGGACACTCCCAAGCTATTCTCTTCTTCAGGGGTTTATTGGGGGTGGATTTGTGAAACAAAGCACATCAGTTGCGGCTTTTCTGATGGCTTCTTTGCATCGATGCCCTGGTCTTCAGCACTTGATGATGCTGGCTACATAGGACTTTTTGAGAGGTAGAGGGAGACGCGATCGGCAAAGGTTCTGGCGTTTTGTTGCAATTGTAGCAGTTCAACCTAAAATCTTCTCACAGTATTTCCTCGTTATTGTTTCGTCTGAGATATCCGCATTCGTACCTTGGCGGCAACAAGGTGGTGATCCGAACCTATGTTTGCCGCTCGGAAAGTTCTAACATCTAAAATACTAAATGATTGTCTTACGTCGCAACGTGATCAATTTGGTTAACGGTTTATTGATCTGGGGACCAGGGTTGGCCGAACTGTCACTTTTTAGAAAAAACTACATTTGTTACATCTGCTACGTAGTTTATGTAGTTAATGTAGTTAATGAAACAAATTGTAGCAGACGTAGCTTCAACTGTCAAATTTGAAATGGAACGCTTGCTTTTGAATTCGAAATCGCTTCTCGAATGTTCATTGTTCAATACGAACATCCATTGAAAGACTTATCCCACTGGTTTTTTGTTCCCACAAAAACAAGGAACAGACTTTCACAAGAAAAGTAAAAAAAAAATTAGTAGGTACATATTCATTATACCTTGATAAAGAATGACTCTAATAAAACAGACGAATATTGACTGCCTACTTACGTTTACATTGTTACTTCTATACATTAGGTACCAGGTACCTATAAGGTTAAGTTATTGGGAAGTAAAATATCGAACTCCACATTGTGACTACGAGTAAAACTAGTACAACCCAATACTTTTGAATCTTGTTAACTGAAATTCTATTACTTTTCTGCATTTTCTACGTCTATGTAGCAGACGTAACAAATTGTAGTAACGTGTAGTTTATTTAATTTACTACGCGTAGTTAATGATGTAGAAAATGTAGTGTAGTTAATTCGACCAACCCTGCTGGGGACCGCCATGTTCCTTTGTGGATATTGAGGTGAAGAAACCACGTAATATAGCACTGCTAGCTATACTTATTATATTACCATTACGTTCCGTAGCAAAGTCGATTACCCTAAGATCGTTTCCAGACGTGGTGTAGTGTAGGCTGTGCTTGCCGAATGCACTACCAGCGATGTCCTCCTTTTCTATTTTGGCGTTAAAATCACCTAAGATGATCTTAACGTCCTACGAGTAGAACATTGCTCATGTGTTTTGTCGAGGAGCTCGTAGAAACACTCTTTGGTATCGTCTTTAGCTTCCGTGGGGGCGTAAGCGCATATTAGGCTAATATTGGTGCGTGATGCGGATAGTCAGAAGGCGTACACTTACGTGGCGAAAGCTCAAGACTTCTTGACTTGCCTGAGTTTGCCGCTTACAATAAATCTGCTTCCAAATAGACGCTGGTTGGTTCCGTTTTGCGGTTCTAAACAGTGAATCCGTCATTATCCGAAGTTCTTGGTCGATTCGTAACCGTGTTGTTTTCCGTGGTTGGGCAGGTAACCCCAGGCACAACCCCCAACATGGAGGGCCAGGCCCTTTTTGTTACCCCTTGGAGAAAAGAGGCGGGATATTCCGGAGCCAGTAACCCGCTTCGGGGATTATGAGAGCTGCCATTGACCAATTAAGGGTTAATCCGCCACCATCTCTATTTCAATACGCTTTCTAGTATTGAAAAATGCTTAATGACCTCAGCTACAAATACGTCGAAGTAGCCTATTAAGTTATCTACCATGCCGACTGTTGATGTCGATCATGTTAGACTTCTGAGGCTCGAGCAGATAGTTGTACCTACCTATACGAAGTCAATCTGTAATAAACACTTGTATAAGAATTGGTCTTAGTATCTACGTGGAACGTAACGTTAGACTTATTTACCAGAAAGCCATTAAAATCAACGATGTAATTTTAACAATATTGATATCTAAATTTAAAAAAATACTTATGGTCTAGGATGAGCATACTCATTTTAAATATTTGTCGAGCTTCGTGTTCTTTCACTACTGATCGAGTTTTTAACAGTGTCAAGATCCCTCTACTATAATTAATCATTTTGTTGATATCTATATTTAATTATTTTATGGAACGCGTCACCTGCAAAATGTTTAATTTTTAACCCTATTCTGGTTCTACACGACTCAACTAAATATAAAATAATTAATATTGTCCATAAAGCAAAGTAATTAATTAACCAAATGCCGTTATATCGGTGCCTTCAGGTGGGAGGCTTTCTCTTTGACTTTCCAATATCAAATTGAAATTATTCTTCTTCACTCCTCGGATAGATAGCGATCTTCGATTTTTAGCACCGTCACTCTGTGTGAATAGCAGCCTTCTTTATTGTCGATAATCACTCAGGGTGTTTATTTGGTAACACAGCAGAAGTATTTCTCTACCACCCACGGTTGCTCGAAGAATTCTTTGGGTCAATTAATCAATATCAATTGACCAAAAAATCACAGGCAGCTCTGGTGACCACTGGACCAGGGAACAAAACAATACAACAAGATAATCGTTAACATGATCTTATTTTTTTTTTGTTTGGGCATACCTACACATATTCGATTCTGTTGTGGTTCAGGTCATGCTCCCTTTTCTTTGTATACGATTTCAATTCACAGATCTTTGCATTTTTTGGGAGTAGTCAAAATGGAGTTAATAAATATATTTTTTGTTCTTCTTTCTCGATTTTGGTCAGATAAGAAGGCGAAAATCAGCTTCAATTTATTACCATAAAATCAATTGGTATTCCGAGGTTTTTGGTTTCGGTTTTGGTTTCGTTTTTTTTTTCTGTTCTTCCGATCGCATGCGTGTGTTCTTGTTTCTTTTCTTTTATTGCAGAAAATAAGCACATGACAAAATTGAATAAACGAGTAGGGATACTCAAATTCCACTTTAAATTTATCGGTTTTACTGCCGCGGTCGATTTGTATTAAGCCACTGGAGTAACAGCTGTTCTATTTTCTAGCAACAGAGCTGTGATTTGTTCAAAATTGCATAGATATAATATTATAGATTTGTATTTCACAATAAAAAAAAACAGTCTGCCTGAACGTGAACATATCATACAGGTTGTATGAAATTGATTCAAAATTTGTTCTTAGATGTAGATACATCATGTAATTTTTATAAGTGTTTTATTTTAATTTGTATAAGAGTTTTAGAGTTTAAAAATTTATTTTAATATAACTAATTAGGTACCTATATTTCTTCTGAAAACTGCTAGATATTAGGTAATTTTTAATTCTATACATCAATCATATATATATTTACCAGTACTGACTCCGTAACGCTCCATACTTTTCTTATTTTAAATAAAAGTAGGCGGTGGGCATTTGAATAAATTTTCAAAATTTGAGTTTTATCATTATTCAAATACCGCCTACTTTTCATAAATTAAAATTTTCTTTATGGTTCAAACTCAATAAGACTAATGCTCGGCAAGTGTTTTCAAAAGGAAATTGGCAAATAAAACCGCAACCATGAAACCTGAAATTTTGCAAAGGAGTTTCCTATAAAATGTATACAATAAGTACAAGCAATAAGGAAGGATATTTTGAGATTCAACCCTTAAAGGGGTAAAATTGAGGATCAAAGTTTATATGGGAAAATTTTTATTTTTCATCCGATCGGTAGGTATTTTGCTTTGGGCTCGAGTTATTGGCAATGATTTTAATCAGAGCTTTTTCATAACTCACGAAGGAGTTCGTCGTATCAATTTGAAACTTTGTATATTGATAAAGAAGTGAAATATTTTTTATACTCATAAATCTAAATCAATAGATACAAAAAAAAATTTAAACCATTTTTAGGCACTACATATGTTCTTTGCTACGAATTTTTAAATCACTGACCTACTAACTTCTCCTCAGGTACTTTAATAGGAAGGTTTATTTCGCGATATTTAAAGAGAAAACTAACTGATCGTGAACTGAGGGCTTTTAAAATTTGAGTTTACTCATTATTGCAAAATTGCCGCGGGTAGCAGAACTGTATGAAGAAGAATTATTTCGACACGCAATCACAATAATTCCATTTCCGATAAATTCTAGCGTACGCTATAACAATAAACAAGGCTCAAGACCAGTCATTTGATCACGTTGGCATGCATTTGAAGACCGGAGTATTTTCATTCGGCCAACTGTATGTGGCTTTATCACGATCATGAGTTGCAAGTCAAATAAAGGGTTATATTGAATCTAATCCACAGCAAGGAAGATTATTAATTAACCGGAGACAATTCACACACAATGTAGTTTTCAAAGAAGTTCTTTAAATAAAATCAATTTGTTTATCAAATATTGCTTTGCATACCCAGCGAAGCGGGTACAACAACTAGTACCTATTAAAATATTTATTACATTCGACTGACAAGAATCGTCAAGAATTTAACATAAAACGTATTGAGACGTATCTATTTCATTTGAAAATAAATTTTTTGCAATCTGTGTAGGTACTTGATATTCTTATTCTTATTCTTTAATTCATATTATAAAAGTATAATTCACTATTTTGCTAATAATAAACAATAATTACATAGGCATGAGAAATTTATGTCGTCTGCCAGAGATGCAATTTAATTGATTTAGCTTGCAGGTTTAAGAGTGCAGGGCGAGATTAATGAAGCAAAAATTAAATTCAATTAACTTTTAGTATTATCTTTAAAAAAAAATTATTAATTTTGTTTAAACATTTATATCTTTGTACTATACAATCAGAAAACAAAGTGTGCTTTAATTAATACATTTTAAATCTTTATTCCTCTTTAAAAAAAATAACCTATTCTTGGCATCAATTTGTCTTAATAGAGACCAGTAGTAATCGACTAACATGTTTTTATCCCAAGAACCTTGATACCTGTCCTCATAAGCCTCTAAGACTTGATAGAAACGTTGTTGATGGAAACCATGTTTATCACTTATACGCTTCCCAGGCAGGGAGCCTGCCTTTACAAGATTTTTTTACAAATAGAAGAAACTAATGTGCATCGGTAGAGTAATGAACCCTTACTGAGATACTGCAGTCGAAAAAAATAGGACGTCAAGCTTTTTTTTTTAACTTACCATATTTATCTTCAAAAATTTTGTAAATGTTACTTATAAAAAAATTACAAAGATTACTCCTTTTTTATATTGATTAGCGTAATTTTATTTTAATACAAACCAGCAGTAATCGGCTAACATATTTTTATCCCAAAAACCTTGGTATCTACCTCTCTTCAAGCGTCTTCAAGTCTTGATGGAAACGTTTCCCATGTTCATCACTTACGCTACCCAGGTTCTCAGAAAAAAAATTCAGGTGTGAATGTAAAAAATGAATTTTTAACGACATGTTCAGTCCACCCCCATAGCCCCATTCTGTGGTAATTTTTCAAAAAATTGGAAACAATTTCTTTAAAATCCTCTGATTTATATTTCCTCAAGAAATTTTTTACTACCGCTTTAAATGAATACCATGCATCTTTTTCGACACTGGATAGGTGACCATCAAATTTGTCGTCCTTTAATATCTTTCTAATTTGGGGCCCTACAAAGATTCGTTTTTGGCATCAGAAAGATTAGGAAAAAGTGTTTTTAAATACTTAAAAGCAGGCCCGTCTTTGTCAAGTGCTTTAACAAAATTTTTTAATAACATTTTTTTGATCAATCAGGGAATCGTTTCTAACATTCAGTTTGTTTGGTATATATCCAATCTTTTTTAATATAGTGATCATTCCAAGCTCTACTGTCCCATAAGCATAAAAAGCAGCAATGTTTGGTATAACCACTTTGCAAACCAAGAAGTAGCCCCACAACTTTGAGATCTCCAAACATTTTCCAATTTTCCATTATGCAGTAATACTGCCTTCAGGCTTACTTTTAAGGAATCTATGAATAAACGCCATTCTTCAGAATCGTATGACAGGCTCATTGGCTTGGAAAGACCACGAATATCATGGCAATACTGATACCCATCCTTTGATGCAAAATACTTAGAAAATTGATAGGTAACTCCTACTGCGGTAAAAAGTTACTCGAGTATCAGAGGCTAATAAATTCCATTGTTGGAGCCGTGAAGCCAGCAATTCAGATTCACTTTTCGAAAGCTGTACCTACCTAAGTCTGTGTGAAATTAAATCAATGCATTGCTTAAATTTTGTTTCACATTTCAGACCAATGAAATTAAGTCCAAATGTGAAATCCTACAATTAACGAAGACACAAATGTTGGAGGAGCATACGTACGGAGATCCTTCAGCTGGAAAAAGTATAGATACCGTGTTAAGGAAATCAAAAATGCAATAAATCGATTTTCTTATACGTACAGCATTTAAGCAAAACATTTATTTTAAATTATTTTTTTATTTTAATTTTTTTTTTTTTTATGCACATAATTTAAGACATTCAATGTTGATTATTTTTATTATGCACTTCGCTATTTCACTTTTGAATTACTAATTTTTGGTTGTTATCTTCTTTCCTACCTTGTATTTCATTCGTCTTCTTTTTTTTATATAAGCTTTTCCTCGTCGCCAATTGTAGAGACCCAATATTTCATAGTCGATTGCTTTATATTTTTCTATCAATTGACTTATATTTTCCGTATTTTTATTTTATAAGTGCGACTTTATTTTCATTGTTTTGCATTTTATATAGTCAAGTGTTGTTAAAAGTCGAAAACAAATAAAAAGGAATTCATCAACAAGAGCGACAACATTCAACATGTGGAATGGACATCGAAAGCGACATCCACATCATCCACTCCTGCTTCTGCGCCAAGGAAGCTGTCAAGAAATAATGCGGCTAATGTAAGTTAATATGAAAATGTTATCAAGGCTTTGCTTAAATCTTTTTTCAAATTTCAGACCAATGAAATGAAGTCCAAACGGTGGTCGCAAACAACCTGTGTATTAATGGAGTAGTACCTATCCTTTTCTGTTAAAAAACAAAAACTGTCCAGTATCTCCCCCTTGTCTCTGTATTCGAATGTGGGTTCAATCAATTGCCCCAATAACATGGGGAAATCCACGTATTCGCTTAAAACCTTCCATGCCAGCTATTTGCGCCAATGTGGTTTGCGTTTGGGGCATTCTGATGTAATGGCCAGATTTAAATGCAAACGCCCATGCTACTCTAGCACTTACATTGCTTAGCGTTGGCTGGCTAAGGCCATGCATATCCGCACCGTGCGTCGCGTCGGTCGTCTTGAATCTTAAAGAGAATTCAACAATTTAATTAAAGCATTGAGATTATTGCATTCTTACCTCATTACGACCCCAATATCGTACTGCTGCCATCAGCCATCACTTGGATATTGACTGGAATACGACCACCCCGTTTGTCAACTTCCAAATAATCTTTTACGAAATTTATTAATTTAAGCATATTGGCTTTTGAAAAGCGGTATTTTTTTTCAAACTCATTATTTCCTAATTCCTCCATGGGGCTGATACGTTCTTTATATATTTTTTGGCGTCTGATGATTTCAGGGTCATTCAGCCTATCCATTCGATTTAATAAATCGATAAAATTTCAAGACATTTTGGCAATGTCGTGGTTAACTTTCTAAGTAAAGGCAAATATAGTTCACAGATATTCATAATACAATATTCAAAACAATTTACCTTATTCGAAATACCGATTTCTTAATTAGCAATATTTGTGTAGGTACCTACAGCTTTGTAGGTGCTAGGTCGATTTTAAATAATAATTAATTTTGTTGATGCTAAACGAAATGTCAGCTGCCAATTTTGACAACAAACTCAGTGCATGAAAGTTCAGCTAAAATGTTATCCGCTCTCTATACGCCGAATTCGGTGAGTTAAGTTATCCGCTCGTAAAGGCATGTCAGTGAAAACTAAGATATGTTTATTAATAAGAATTACGAGTTAACAGATGTATTAGAGCTAACTCGCCGCTATGCGGTATTTAATAATTCGGCGGTAGGGGTATTCACGATTCAGTATAAGGTCTAGTATTATTGTGAAAGTGTAAAAGTGTGAAGTTTTCTTACACTATAACAACAAAATATACTTTTTACACTTTTACTATACCCCAGACCTATAATTAATAAAAAAAAAAATTGCTGGCGCAACAGGCATGTGACACCCAATCCCTAGCTTCTCGCAACCATTCTTTTTGTGTGAGTATCTATTTTTGGGACGAATGGAAGGGACCTACAATTTTATGCCGAGTCCGAACGGTTGAATTGAGAAGTCATACTCTCGGATGTTTGTTAGACGTTCGCGAGACGTGGCGCAGTAGAAAAAACTTTAAGATGTAATTTGTGTTTTTCCGGGATCGAACCTGGGATCCCTCGCACAGTAGTCCAGCACACTAACCACTGCGCTACTGCACCCTATAATAATTAATAGTAACAAACAAATTCAACAACATATAAAACGTACAAGTTCGCAAATAATGTCAGTTCAATTTCAAATGTTTTTTGTTGTTTGCTCAGAGATTAGAAAAAGTGTGTGAATATTCATGAGGTGATAAAAATTGATAGCTTTTATGTTGTGTATTCATCTATTGTATTGTATTGTTATCAGATGGATAGATAGAGACACCTATCTATTCTGTTAATACTAAAAGAAATCTAATGCAAGCCACTAAGCAGCGGATTTCCCGATCTGTGAAGGTGTAGGTAAAGTGATAAATATAATTTAGCATTTCAGTTTGCACTGCGATTTTTCTTATGTTAATTGGGTTACCTAATTGTTATTAGCCAAATCGGGTCTTTTCTCCAGATATTCCATTAAATACATATTTTGGGTTCCTGAAACCCTTTGTCTGTGCTTAATTTTTATTTCCATAATGGGGCTCAGTTGCTTTTTCTGTGCTTTTCTGACATTTGTTTCTGACATTTGTTTTAATTTTTTTATAGGTAGATCGAGGAAACTCTTTTCACTTCAAAGTATCACACAACGAGAATCGACCCCTGAACTCTTGATCTCCAACATAAGAACCAGCGATTCTCGTCTGAGTACATCCATTATAATATGATGGCCATTGAGCTTCCATTCGCGGACGGACACTCGTGTTCTTATATCTTTGTATTATAATAACACTCGAATTTAAAGTAATAAATTGCATTACCATCCTACAACGTACGGTAGTAACCAAGCACAATAATGTGGATGATCCTTTCGTAAGAAATATACATGTATATTGTATCTGTACGTACATGGAAGTGAATCATTCTTACTGAAGAGTAACTTACAGTGAACGTCCTCTTAGAAAGTGTGGTAAAATTTCGAAACCAGGGCGACAGAGAAGAACAAAGTTCGATGTGTGCAGTTCACCACTTGAGTCTTGACTTGACGCGTCCTTGTTTATTTAAAATTTATGTGCATGCGACAGAAAAATGTGTGCACCTCTGTTACTGTATTGTGTACCGATTGTATCTGGGCTTCTTTATTTCTCACCTTTCCCTCAGATCAAATTTGACTTTTGTGGTCAAGAAATAATTTCGTTCGTATTCCTTGTTCTGATTTTGTTAACGTTGTGCCTTTTGTTGTGTTTCGTGCTGCTTGCAACTGCAGTGGGTCCTCAATGGTGAACTCATAAACACCAAAGATACGAGTACCCTAAAGGTCGTCTGGGGTAACCTCAACTATTTTTCACGACATTTTATTATATCTCTGTTCGGCTGTCAAAATATTTTAAACTTTATTGGTTTTCTCGATCATCGAAACGAGATGCCATATATCTTCTAAAGAAATCAAAACTCGAAGAAGCAAGCGACCAAAGAGAAGCCTCTTAGTAAACAAGATGCCCTGAGAGAGATTGGATGAGGTGGAACGAACAGCAAAAAATGTGTGTGTGAGGATTTGAAGTTATATTGGCTTCGAAGATTCGAAATGATCTAGATAAATTTCACGAGGCAGAAATGTGTGTGTGTGCCTGAAGATATAGAGAACTGGGAATGTGCCGTGTTATTTTTCATGGAACATTTTTGGTGGATCATAAATTGCGATGGTGTGGTGGTATTTCTTTTATATTTTTCGGGGTATGGATTTCAGATGCACCAAATATGATTGTGGTGGGAGGGTCCATATCTATGTTGTTGGGATTGCAATAAATAAATGCGTTTGGACGCGTATTGTTGGGCTTATTTGATTTTCTGTAGTGGTCATTGGCAAATGAGATTAGCACGATGACAAATGTAAGGAGTTCTTCGAGGGATTTTGTTTTGCCTTTTGGTATAGAAATTGTGTGGAATGAAAAATGTGGTTTGGAGATTTATTTAAATCTGATAAATTTGTTAGGGTTTTATTTAAGTTTGACGTTTGTTTGAGGGTGTGAAGTGGGATTGAGTTACATCTTCAGTGATATTTTGTAATCAGCAACTTTTATATTTCATTACAAGTTTTAAACAAACATTGATCGATTTATAAATTGCTATACATATGTATGCAAACTGTAAATGTGTAATATGTTTGCACATACCTACGCTTGAGATGTCGATGTTTTGAAATGCAAATTTTGTATTCCATTCACAAAGAATATGAAGATGGACGAAAACACCCAAAATGATATCTCTGCATACCTACATACATTATAATAAAATTGTAGATTTGTTTGTTTGTTCCACGTCCAGTAAGAACTACTAACCTGATTGGTATGGATTTTTTTGGAAAAGGTTGGGCTTTTAGTCAAAATTGGACAAAGGGGAGTGGCACCCATGGACATACCTATAAGCAATACCTACAATTTCTGTGCACCGGCAGAGCCGGCGGGTTCAGCTAGTGCTAGAATAAGTGTGTGGATTTGACATAAGGGATGAATTGACATTATCAATTGTTTAAAAAACTAAGAGAATTTTTTCTTGCGAGTGTTATACATAATGTACCTCCTACCACGTCGATGTGCTCTTTGTGGGGACAGTTACGACTCTATTAGATGTATCTATTAGTTTAATTCAGAAAAAAATGAAGAGTTCACGACCCCCAAATGCGTATAAATTGTAATGAGATTGATTATAGGTAATGGAGCCATTTATCAGGTCTGTTCAGCGTAGGTATCTCAAATATGTAGGTACAAAGATAAACGAACGAATCATTTTCTCAAAGGGCTAGACAATCGGTAAGCAGAACTGGAGCTCTCATTGAAGAGATCACCTAAAACTTTAACATGATGCAATTTAAATAATATAATAATTATAGAACTTAATGATTTTCTTAATGAAGTTAAAAAATTGTTCAACAATAATTTGTCGAACTTTTGGAAAAAATCAGGCAATTTTAGCCCAAATGCAATTCAATGAAAGGAAGACACGTTTTACTTCCTTGAGTTTATTTTCTAACAAATTAATATACAACAATTTAATAATTAAAAAAAAGGCTTAATATTTTTCGTCTATGCAACTACAGTCCAAGAAATAAGAAGACCTTAACAGAACTGAAGAAAGTTCAGGTTCCAGCAAGTCCGCTTCGAAAATATTATTTGTAAACTGTGTTTTGTTCCATTTTATCCCGAAACTTTAATGGTTCAATCTATTGATTTCTAATTGGTAGCATCTACATTCCTTCAGGAGCGGGACGGCGCTAAGCTAAGAGATCTTCTTAATGCCCTTCATATTTATTAATAGTTATGATGCGGTTATTATTGGAGGGATTTCAACACTTTTCAGTGTCACTCTGCCGAAAGAGTACACTCTTAATAACAATGGAAATCTTTTCAGCTTGTTCAATAACGGCCCTAAAGCTCGACATAATACCCCTAATACCCAGACATATCCGAGATCCTCGGCCTATTTAGATTTTTATAATTTCGTCATCTCTAAACCCTTAACGTTTTGCAATCAATCCGTCGATATAGGTAACATTTTTCAGCACTTTGGGATCATTTTGGAATTATTTTGCAAGTAAATATGGAAGACTTCTGTCCTAATTTTGTGATTTATATGAAATTTAAAAAATACATATTATAGAAAGCTTTCAAGCTTTACGACTTGTTTACAGCTAAATGGGATTATTTCTCATTTTTCCCTTCCCTTACTGAAATCAATCTTTGGTGAGATTTCCATTCCGACTTTCGTATTCATATCGCTCTGTCTACAGTCTTCGTAGGTATAGGTACCATCTCAAAAAACATATCAAATCCGGAAATATGCAGATAACTTTATAGCCCAATTGAACTCGTTAATTATTGGTAAAGTAGAGTGTCATTCGAAAGTTCATATTATTGAGGATCACAAGTTTCATTGCATTTCTGATTTGACAGAGAAATTCATTAAATTACTAACAATTTTAAGCAACTAAACAGATCTTACCACAGTCCACTTTAACGGGCTTAATCCGGAATATTGCGAGCTTTATGATAGTATATACAATACAGTGTATAAATAGCCGCGTTCTTAAATCTTTTTTGAGAGGATGCAAACATAATTTCAAATAAAAAATGTGGGCTTAGGCAAGGATAGATACTCCGCAGAACATATTCTGCTCATTTTTGAAAATGAGGTTATCAAAAATCTGAGAAACAAAAAAAAGTAGATAATACAGTCACCCTAGATATTGATCCTGGCATTTGATGATTTTCCTCCTTTTTTTGTCAAACAGAAATACTCTACTATTTTTTGGAAGCGTTGTGTTTGAGTGAAAATTATATTATTTATAGAACAACCTGGAGACATTATAGGTTTAGTACATATACTGTTTTCGCATAAAGACCATAATATACTAACGGCGTGTGGCAGCTACATTTTTGGTAATTATAAATTCCTCCACACATCAATCTCGTACGTATGCAACATGTTTGCCTAGTAACTCTATTGATGCCGTCATTATATAAGCACTTAAGAAATTAAATCAGTTTTTGACATTGATTTATGACCTCATAATATCGTCAGGTCATTAAAATGGAGAATTTAAAAACAAAACGAAATAATATTTATAATAAATTTCTCTCTTAGAATACAGTCAAACATTTAAATGGAGCACATGGTCTGTCAGCATGGGTCAGTTGTTTACTTAAAATCTACCACATGCTATGAGCTTGAAACAATTTACATAAAACGACACTCATAAACAAACTGACACCTTTTCGTCTCAGTCATATTATCGGTCATTTTCCCAACAATCAACAAATCTTGAAACCCAGGTGGTCCAAAAATCGCTGTCCGACATCGATACGAAGACATAAACAAAGTGCGATCCAAATGCCCACAGTAAGCAAGTGACTCCGATTCATACCACCTAAGTAGTTTATGGAAATGAGAGCCAATTCCTCAAAAACCCAATCCGGGGAGAAGTTCAACCAAACACCTAGATAAGCTAAACTTAGCATATTCATTAAGTTTTATGTTTCGAAACGCCTCGCTTATCGAAGATGAATATTATTCTACAGCTATTTGGACGGAACAACGCCGACACGGGTAAATATCGTGGCAATGCAATACTGCCCAAAATGTTGGTTAGTAAGTACCTACCTGTAGTTGGTGTGCTTCAGATACATGGTAAGTGTATGTCAGCCATCGTATTGCAAACACATTTCGGACGAGTGTACACGAACTGGAAGTCAACATGGGCCGCTCCCCGAAAAAAAAAACAAAAGCCCAAAGTAAATTATTAACTTTGCGCTTCCTCCGAACGTCAGTCAAGAAACCAGCTCTTTGCCTTGGATTGATTTCACTAGTGTTCTCTCGACTAACCATCGGATCAAATCGGGAAATTATGTACGCTGCTACAAACAACGCCACCAAGACCAACTACAGCAGGTGTCCCTCACTATGGGCCCCGCCAACAAACAAAGGAAGATCGGATTGTTTCATTTGTTTTAGTTTCGTTCGATACTCGTACACCGTGGCCCACAACAATATTTGGATGACAAATTAGATACTTTCAGTGGATACTGTTTACTCCAGCAGTATAGCTCCCTTGGACATTGAATGTCTTTTCACGGAATTTTAGGGGAAAGAAAGAAAAAAAATCTACGTACACTTTCGGTGTTCGCTATTGACTTGGCCACTTAGCGTATGCTTTTTGGGCTTTTCACACGGCGCGTTCCCAGGCAAGCGGCTGGGAATTGTTTCCTGCTAATTGGGTGATCTGTTGTTTCTATTGAAGCTCTTCATGGGAGACAGATAGGTACGTAAGTAATAAAATCAGTAGGTACGTTCATTGAAGCTCAACCCTAATGGCTTCAACTGGTGAAATTTGCGTTTCCACTTTCAGTATAAGTGGTGCTGGGGCGGGGGGAGTACCTATGTGATAGATCTTAATGGGATATTATTAGGCGATTGAAATTGGTTGCGTTTTGTTTTGGGCTGCCGGATGGGTGTTTTGAGGATTATTAAATTAAAATTGTTAATTGAGAGTAATTCACACGTCAAGAACTCACCTGTGAGTGGGTGTATGAGAAACAAAAACATCGAATATGGGAAACACGAGTTCAGAAGGTGTTGAATGACATATATGACCATAAATGTCAGTGAGCAATAAAAAAAAGACACATTGAAATTCTATTTACGATGTTTGTATGGATTGGTCACGAGATTTGTTTTTAGGTTGGTGTAGAAGGAGATGTGTATAATGACTTCCGTAAATGGTTTGCTCTAATTTCGAAACTTTGCCCACGGTAATGTAAAATATGTAGTTTTAAATAAGTACACCCAGAGAAAAAACAACGCAAAATCAAAGAAAACCACTTTGATATAAAGATTTTTCGGAATGATTTAGCTTCGAAGACGAAAATTGTAAAATCAATGTGTTATAACATGAATTCAAATCGTTTCCGTCGAATTTATCCATCTTTAAAACAATATTAATCAATATAAATCCAACCATAAGGCATCGTAGATTCAAATGCATTCAACTTTGAAATTATTATGCCTTGATTTTCATTTGACAATGATTCGTACAATCAAATGCACCTGAATTTAAAAATACTACAAATACATTTTGATACCATTATTATGCAATGTAGTATCCAATATATCCAATTTTGGAAATAGCATGTTTCAACTTTGGAGTATTGATTTAAAGTTAATCCATTTAGAATAAGTATTCTTTAACTTTAATCTTACCATGATGCATCGTAGATCTTACTGCTTTCGATTTTGGAAATATTACATTTAATATTTGATTCAATCGTACCTACTTCGCTGTAAAACCAATACAAAAAAAAAATACACCAATACAGAATTCATAAATTTTATTTCCAACAAACACAATTACACAAAATTCTTAAATGTATTTACTACAATATCTTATTTACTAATGTATTTCTTTAAAAAGTATATATTTTGGCTAAATAAAATTAATTTAGTGTTGTTATTAGCTAAAATAAAAATCTGTTTAATTAAGTCAAAATCTTTGTAAAACAAAAAAATGTTATTTCAAATACTTACCAAAGAATTTAGTTCAATTACCCTCTTGGCACTTTTAAACGAGAAACACAAATGAACTTGCTATCGCGACACATAAAAGTTAAGAACAAACATAGTCTACTTTATTCTACATTCCTGTCACTTTAAACTGAAAATGCAACCCTTAAATTAACGTTGATCCAAACTTGAAGTTAAAATGTGGGAAAAAAATGTATGTTAGTATTTTAAAATAACTTTTTAAAATAACGTTCAATTAACTATGCAATACTTTGAAAGTACGTAAATGACACTTTGAAATTTAATTTTGGACAAATATTAGCATGTTCTACTTTAAAATTACGTTAAAAAAACTTTAAATATTACAAAATATGGTTTCAATGTAAAATTGACCACGTTTCAATTTGAAACTCGGTTGCGTTTATTAAAAATTACATTGCGTATTTAAATCAAATATTTATCAATGTTAAATTAAATATACTTCACGGCATTTTATTCCACTTAAAATCAAATGCGATCATATTAAATTTTACGTTGCATTTTTTCCCTCAGTGTATAGTAATATATCCAACCTGCACAATGTAAGGGGCTATAAAAATGTGGGACTGGTGCGCATTTTATGGTTACTTTTTCTGTTGTTTTTGCTAAAAGTTTTAGTAGGTGTTACAGAGCTATAATACGCTATGAATTACTATCTCAAAAAAATCGTTGACCTCAATATTTGCAAGACAACCCCATGATTAGCATTTTATTATATGGGATAAGTTCCACGTCGAAAGTCAGAATTGACTGCCTACAGAAATGCAAGGTTAATTTTTGTATTATGAGATAACGGATGTTATTTTCCTGAAAGAGAAATCGCTTAGTTCGGGTACTCGTCTGAAAAACGTAAAGTTTTATTAAACATTATTGCGTTAACAGTGTGAACTTTTCGACATACCAAAAGATGAAATCTTTGGAAAACCTTGCAAAATGGAATGAAATTTGCTTAATCGTTGTGAAGTCTCCAAAATTGTTGACTATATTATAAAAAGACAGCATTCAGCCAATATTAACGTCTTTTAAAGTAATCGTTGGATAACAATCTACTCAAAATAACGTATGGATTATAAATAAATTATGTATCTAACTGCTTTTAGTCACAAATGAGTTTTTTTTTTTATATTATACCAAGTTATTATTATAACCAAATCACTTACCTCGAGTTTAACTAATTTCAAAACTAACCTTCGTAGGTATTGACTTTAACTTTTGAGCTAATTAAAAACGAAGACATAATTGGCGCAACAGGCTTATAGACACCCTAGGCCTAGCTTCTCAGAAATCACAACTACCTATTCGTTTGTGTGAGTTTTATTTTTGGTATGAATGGAAGGGACCTACAATTTTATGCCGAGTCAAAACGGTTGAATTGAAAAGCTTTTTCATGACAGTTATGCTCTCGGATGTTGGTAGCGAGAGGTGTCACAGTGGAAAAAACCTTAAGATGTAATTTTTGTTTTTCCGGGGATCGAACTGGGACCCGTCGCACAGGCGTCCAGTCCAACACACTAACCACTCAGCCGACAACTTTTAAGCTACCAATAACCAAATTAATTTAAAATTTTACTAAAATCGACTTTAGTACAAATTCTAGTACAACGTGAGTCAAATCTAAAACGATTTTCGCAAAAACTGACAGTTTTATTCGAACGCAATTCATGGGTAATTTTTATTTATTACTTACTTACTTAAGGTGGCGCTACAGTCCGGGGTGGACCTGGGCCTCAACCAACAAGCGTCTCCAGCCAGCACGATCTTTGGCCAGCTGCCTCCAGTTTCGCACGCTAAGTTGGTTAAGGTCCCCTTCCACTTGCGTGCGCCACCTGAGTCGCGGTCTTCCTCTACTGCGCCGTCCCTCGGGTGTGGATTCGAAGATCTTCCGGGCCGGAGCATTCACGTCCATTCGCTCTACATGACCCAGCCACCGCAGTCGTTGGACCTTCACTCTTCTGGCTAGGTCAATGTCGCTGTACAGCCCGTACAGTTCGTTGTATCAACTCCTTCATTCACCGTCTATGCAGACGGGACCGAAAATTACTCGAAGAATTTTCCTCTCGAAGCAACCAAGAGTAAGCTCATCCGCTTTTGATAGAGTCCATGCCTCTGCACCATAAAGTAGGACTGGGATGATTAAGGTCTTATAAAGGGTCACTTTAGTTGTTCGAGAGAGGGCTTTGCTACTCAATTGCTTTCTTAGCCCAAAGAAACAGCGATTGGCAAGAGTTATTCTTCGCTTCTCAGCGCTGGTGTCATTGTCTGAGTTAATAGCGGAGCCTAGGTCAGTGATGCCAGACTTTTCGCACTGACTTTCCCACGACGATTATCAAAAATACCCTTTTTGCCCACGCCGTTGTTAGTAAAAACCCCACGATATTCCCCACGAAAATATACATATATAAAACTACTAAGCACAAAAATTTTTTTTTTGTGAAAACATTTTGCTTATTTGTGGCGTTTCCTTGATTGATTTTAGATTTGTTATATGTTTGGATCCCATACTATGGCGTAACAATTCGCTCTTTCCACACAAAAAGGATGTGCCACATGCTTTACATGATGCCTTGAAGTCATCATTTGGCAGCGGCCTCAGCCAAGCCGCAAATTTTGGATCATCAAGCCAGCTCGCCTGGAATCGTTTTTTGCTTCCTTTTTCCGTAGACATTGTACTACAATAGATAATCAAATATGTAGGTCAACACAACCACTAAATGTTAGCACAAACTTTTTAATAAATTATTATTTACCTATCTACTATCTGGCGAAAATAACAAATTAAAACAGACAAGTGCGCAAGGTATTGAAAACTATTGACTTATTATATATGGCCTGCTAGTGAAATGTCAGTCCATACAAATTTTGCCCAGAAAATGCCGCCAACATAAACTAGTGCTCTTGGTTCGGAGCGGAAAATAAGTGAAACAAAATGACAAACCATCTTGGATTTTTCCATAGAATGCTAGAGAAACCTATTGGGCGTCAGAGAAATTACGAGGTAAAACGGTTCAAATTCAAATTGTTGCGTTACTGTTTACAGTATATGGCATTGGGAAACGGAGCCAAAGTGACAACCATCTTTGATTTCTCCATAAATTTCTAGAGACACCTATTGGGCGTTAGTGAATTTGGCAAGTAAAACGGTTGAAATTCAAATTGTTGAGTGCATTCATTGAATGAATCTAAGTGGGTTGCTTCAGAGTATGCATTATTTAATGATTGCATTCAGATTTTAAAATAATTTAATAAAATGAATATTGCTAAGAGATTAGATGAAGTATTTCAAATACCCTTTTTTTGTTCTGAGAGATATAAAAATGCCCTTTCGCCCTTTTAGCTAATTTTGAAATGCAAAATGCCCACGAAATGGGTAATTACCCACGATCTGGCATCACTGGCCTAGGTAGACAAAGTCCTTTACCACCTCAAAGTTATATCTGTCTATAGTGACATTCTGTCCAAGACGTCGGTGTTGGGTGTCCTTTCTCGATGACAGCATATACTTTGTCTTGCCCTCATTGACCGCCAAACCAATCTTTGCCGCCTCCGTCTCAATGCTCACGAACGCGCCAGTGACATCACGCTGCGTTCTCCCGATTATGTCGATATCGTCGGCGTAGGCGAGTAGATGGACGGACTTTTGAAAGATAGTGCCTCTGGTGTTACCGTTTGAGTTTTGCACTATTCTTTCAAGAACGATGTTGAAGAAGTCACATGACAGCGCATCGCCTTGTCTAAATCCTTTTTTGACATCAAAGGTCTCGGTGAGTTCTTTACCGACCTTGATGGAGCAGCGTGCATTCTCCATTGTCATCCTACACAAACGGACGAGTTTGGCAGGGATGCCAAAACTAGACATTGCTCTGTATAGCTCGTCTTTATAAATGCTGTCATATAGGCGGCCTTAAAATCGATGAAAAGGTGGTGGGTATCGATTTGAACTTCCTGGGTTTTCTCCAAGATCTGCCGCAGTGTGAATATTTGGTCGATGGTAGACTTTCCTGGCCTGAAGCCACACTGATAGGGACCAATCAGGTTGTTGACGAAAGGCTTCAGGCGTTCACACAGCACAGCAGATAAGATCTTGTAGGCGATGTTAAGAAGACTAATACCTCTGTAGTTGGCGCAGTTTAGAGGGTCTCCTTTCTTGAGGATCGGGCAAACAATGCTAAGGTTCCATTCATCGGGCATACTTTCCTCCGACCATATTTTACAGATGAGTTGGTGCATACTCCTAACCAAGTCATCGCCTGCCGCTTTGAATAGCTGCAGGCCATGACTTGGTTATTTATAGATTATATTTTTTAATGAAATATTTTGTTTTGCATAATTCATAGTTTTATATCATTTTTTTTTTTGTAAAGATGGTAGTAAACTCCATATGGTTCCAATAGTTTCATGCAAAATGTACTACTAGCTCTCTTTGTGACACTCAAATATGGTACACGAACGTACGCTACTTACTAAATGTACCGTGTAATTTTGCGTAAAAGTCGAATCTAAATTTGGTATAAGGCCTATTATGCATTTTTTCTTTCATTCCTTAATTCAGAAAGCATAATTAATGTACAGTGGCTCAGTGATTATAGTCTGTTGGACTACTGAAGTTCGAGCCTAGGAAAAACAGATTATTCAGTAGAATTCGGTTATAACGACCAATCACGGGAGACAAATTTTTTGTCGTTATAAGCGAATGTAGCTATATCCGAATCAAGCGTTTTTTTATTTATTTGTTTGTCATAAATAGAAACTCACATTACAAACGAACCTGCTGCACCAACTTTTACTTTGTTCTTTACAGTATGGTCTGAAGTACCTATATTATATATGTATATCGAATATATACTATCAGCAGTACCTAGTACTATCATCCCTATTAGTAGGAATTGGTCCTTCAATAACTGACAAGTGTAGTAATCGCGGCGGTTATTGTCGCTTGTGTGCTTATGTCCATTTCCTACTGCGACTACTATATTTAAATCGCTGCGACTGGAAATTGCATGTGCGCGCCTAGCCTCATGACGCTTTATAAAAGTGTCATAGTGTCAAATGCTAGAATTTGGCCTTATGTCGCTTTGCTAAAGTGACATAAAGCCAAATGGTACTCAAATCACGCTCTACATTGTATTTCGCGAGAAAAAAAAACTGCTTGTTTGTAATAACTGTTTAGAGTAAGAGCATGAATAATATTTGTTCAATGGCATGTAGCAAACTCACACACTTTTCATTCGTGTTACATCGTTTAAAGCGTGATAAGATGGAAAACTCTGGTGATTTTTTGAGGGTTTTAGGAGAGGGAGTAAGTGACTCTATATTCCCGAATTAAACAATTACGTATATCGGTTTAAAAGTAATTTTCGAAGCGATATATCTGTTACACTAAAACATGCAGTGCCAGTGCAGTTGTCAATTTTGAGAATCAGACATTGGCTAGAATTCCAAAATCAAGTGTCGTGCGCGTGCATAATCATGGAACAAATGAAACAATTAGAGAAAAAAATTAAAGTGATAAGTGAAGTGAAAAATGAATGCGCAAATGCCTCACTAAAAAGAAGTGGCTGTGGCATTCGGGAAGTTTTCGACGAAGATATGTGCAGAGTGCAAAGGACAATGGAAGTGCTCAGCAGGTAAATTTGTAAAACAAATCTATTCAAGGGCCGAAGCGATATTTCAATTTTTCTGTAACTACACCGCTTATGTACATATACTTGTACATGTTTTTAACCTACTTGTTAATCGCGTGTGTTTTCTTCAATGTACAGTGTTGGTTGGAAAGTTCCGTGGACTTTCCCTAGCATAATACTTATCTTACATGCAATTCCTAACTCCTAACAAAAAATCTATATATATAAAAATTGAGCCCTAAAATGTTTGTCGTCGATTCACCCCTTAACGCATTTACCGATTTTAACCAAACTTTCACACATCTTTGGTATTGGTCAATATACGGTTTCTCTGAAGTTTGGTTAAAATTGGACAAAGGGGCGTGGCACCGCCCATACAAAAAAACATTCAAAATCGTATATCTAGAAAATCACCGAATCGATTGAGCTCAAACTTACAGACGATCTTAGTTATTGGCTCTGGAGTGCTCCTGTGAAGATTGGTCAAATTTGGTCAAAGGGGAGCGGCACTTTAGATACAAAAAAAATATTCAAAATCTTATACCTCCTATACAAAAAAAATTGTCTATGGGGTGAAACTCGATAACCGCTGGGCCAATTTTCATTATTCTTTTTTTGTTTTGTTCGTATTGCTGTATTTCAGGTTTAGGCAGAAAGAAAATTCCATACCAAGTCGATTTATTATCAAATCTCTCATTTTACGAAAGAACATTATTACCTAAGACCTATGTAATACAATTCCTGTGCATGGGCAATGCCGGACGGGTACAGCTTCTTCGACAGTCTTGGAATTTAAAGCCAAAATTTTTAAAATTTGTAGCGTTGGTATAAATAATGAAAGTCAATAATATTGTCTGGGCAATACGGTTTCTGAAAAAAACAAAAAAAATTGTGTACCACAGAGCATTACAATAGAAACAGTTTATCTATTTAACTAATTAACTTTTGCACTACGAAGTGTGCACGGGCTACGCTAGTATTAAATAAAAAGTAAAATTTTACGTATACAAAGTTAGGAGTTATTACACCTAAAAGAACTCTTAAATATTAAAAACAAAATAACTTCATATAATAATAATGAATTACGAAATGTAATTTTAAGAAAAATTAAATAACTTCTAACAACCTTGAGTGAAATAGCTCCTAATTAGGATTTATTTCATGATGAAAAAATACCCAACACTGAAATATGCAATAAGTCCTAACTTTCATGTATAAATAAACTTAATATTTAGGAGTTCATTCACTTTTTATTTATTTTTTTTTTTGTTAGGAGTAAATACGTTAGGAGTAATTGCATGTAAGACAAGTATTATGCTAGAGAAAGCCCACGGAATTTTCCAATCAACAATTCGCGCTGCCCGCGTCAGCTCGCCCGCGACGAACGCGTCCCGCGTCTCACAAACCGCCGAATCGATTGAGTTGAAACTTACAGAGAATCCTAGGTATTGGCCTAGGAGTGTTGCTGTGAAGATTGGTCAAAATTGGACAAAGGGGCGTGGCACCGCCCATACAAAAAAATATATTCAAAATCTTATATCCCAATAACCGCCGAATCGATTGAGCTCAAATTTACAGAAAATCTTACAAAAGATTATTATTGTCTAAGATCAAAGCAGTACAACTTCTGTGCACGGGCAAAGCCGGGCGGGTAGAGCTAGTATTTACATAGATGCATAGAGCCTTAAATTTTTGGTTCTCATTATAAATATCTGGGTATTCAATTCGCAGGCAAAATGCGGCAAACTACGAAGGCAGCTCATACGTATTCGAAACCAAGCATTTCCAAAAGATTGTAGAGGGGAGGTGGTATAGTAAATCCCAGATCACTGCGGCCATAAGTGGGCCTATTGTGATGTTCTCCATTTATAGCTCATCCATGATGCCGCAGTTTGTAATAAAGGCGGCAGCTCTTTGGGTGTGCTGGTAGCTATGTCCGCTGCTTCGAGGTAGAATTTACCTAGATAACGTTAACGTGTTTTGGTTAAACAGTTGCAGTCCAATAATATGTGTTCCGCTGTTTCTGCGTCCTCGTTGCATAGTCTACAAGTGTTGTCTTGTGTTATGCCCATTGTCATCAGGTGTTTTTTGACTCTACAGTGTCCTGTGAGAAAGCCTGTGACCAATCGAATCTGACTTCTACTTAATTGTAGTAGTTGTATCGTTTTTTTGTGGGAACACTGTTTGGCATGAAGATTTTGGCTTATCTGTTTCCTTCGGTGTTCCTCCAGAAATGAAGCTTTTTTTCGTTCAGCCAAGTTTTCACACTACTTTTTATAGTGTTGATTGGTAGCCCGCAGAATGGTCTTGGCATCATGAATTGGGATGCGGATCCTTTTCTGGCTAATTCGTCTGCTTTTTCATTGCCTTCATATCTACTGTGCCCTGGCACCCAGATCAGGTATGGTCTTTGTTTGTAGTGGCCAGTATTTGCAGGATTTGGAGGCAGTCCCATACCAGTTTTGATGTTATTTCAAAGGCGTCAATTGCAAGTAGAGCTGCCTTGCTATCAGAAAGAATATAAATGTTCTTATTTGTTATAGCCCTGTCTAGACTCTCTCTAATGCGGAGTTCTATTGCATGTATTTTGGCCTGAAATACAGAACTGTTTATGTCTATACTAGCGAATAGGGACGTTTTAGTGCACGGACCGTATACTCCAGCTCCAACTCCTTCATCTGTTTTGGATCCATCTGTATACCATACAAGTGAACCGTTGGCAAATGTTGGTTTGTTCTGTTCCCAGTTTAAACGGTCTGGGAATGTAACCTTAAAGTTGTGTCGGATGTTATAGCGTGGTAGACATTTGTAAGTCAAATGTATTCCAAGTAGTTCATTTTGTCTGAATTCTTGTAGGATATCAGTATGGACTATATTGGAATTTCATTCATCTTCTGTGATAAGCGTATAGGCGTTAACCATTTGCTTCTTTCATGAGTTCTAGATGAAGTGGTGGGATGTTTAGGATAACCTCGAGCGCAGCTGTTGGTGCAGTTTTCATTGCTCCAGTTGCACAGACACATGCTAGTCTCCCGTTAATCCTAAAGATGTGTCGGATATATTTAAAATTGATAGTGTCATGGGTAAATTTGGTATGTCTAGATACCAAAACAACGATCCCTTTTATAGGAGTACAGTACTCGAGGAAAACTTTAGTTACTTTACCCTTGCTATTGCAACCGCAATCCAAAATCTATCCGACAAATCGCAACGAAACTAGCGCTATATTCATTGGATAGTACTTTCGATGTTGTGCCTTCTTGCGGTTATAAAAGCAATTATAAATTGTATACTTTTCTCACGATGATCATGTAAGCAAAAAAAACTAGTTATATGTCGTAAGAGTTCCTAATCAGTTTTGAAATTTTTTTGTATTACAGAACCTGAAAACGCTATGTGTATTTTTACATCTTGTTCGAGAGTTTCAATTTCAATTCAAAAAAAATTATTTTGTTACGAATTATGAGAAGGCCATAAGAAACAGCTTGAGCTTGCAAACTGTTTATCCAACGGCAAAGTGTTGGTTTCATTATTGCCAAGCTTCAAATTCTGAATACCTACATAATCAAATGCTACACATTTAAACAAAAAATGGCGAAAATGTGTTCAAGGAGTTTTTGACGTATGCTTTAGAAGGCACTGGTTGGAGAAGGTAATACTATTTATATGTTCGTTTTAAACGAATTTTAAGGAGAAAGAAATTAATGCGCACATAAATTTATAGGAAACCCCTTTAGTTGTCTCCGTATGAGGACAACAAGTGCTCTTGAGGGCTATAACAGCCGCCTTAGTCGAAAGCTCACAAAGCATGGCAATTTTTACAAATTTCTCGATTGTTTGTTGGATGAGGATCGAATAAAATCACGGGAGTTTATCAGAGATACAAGGATAAGATGGACAAGTTGAGGCAGCCTTGAATGAGGATGAGCTGTTTATGGTGCAACCACTTTCATACATATCCTCGGAGTAGGTTACTGACACCGAAATACTACAAAGCAGACATAACTGTCATGCTGAAAGTAAAAGCGAGAACTTTATGGTATTTATTTCGCCCATTGCTACAGAGAGCTGGATCAGAGATTGCGCTTATTTGGATGTGAATTTTTCGTCTTATGTCGCAGACATACAGTGGGTTGCTAAATTAATAGGGACAATCATGAATTTTAAGAAAAGTATGTTTCCGTACCAAATTAATGAAAATTCTATGTGTCTATTGATAAATAGGTATTTTATAACTATTAAATTAATGGTTATTATTACATAAAATAAGTAGTTAAATAGTATTTTTTTAAATTAATAATCTGTGAAAATAGCTCTTAAATCAAAAGGAACTAAAAAAAATTACAAATAATTAATATTTTGTAACGTTTCCTCTTGCCTCAATAACTGTTTGAATACGTCTCGGCATGCTATCAATGCACATTTTAGCGCATTATTTAATCGCAGGGCAGTGGTGGCATACCTCAATTAATTTTTGTATAAGTTTTACTTTGGTCGTATAATAACTTCTTGGGCAAGTTCCCTTTTAGCTATCTCCCATAGGTTTCCTATGGGGTTCATGGCAGGGGAATTGCCTGGCCAGGATAAATCTGGTATGTTTTGGTCACTCAGGTACTTCGTCACACTTTTAGCTTTATGGCACGGGGCTGAGTCATGCATGAAAAGATATGGTTCGTTGTTTGGGAACCATTCTCTTAGCTGCAGATGACTCATCGGAGAAGCACACCTGTAATAAAAGGAAACAACATTAAAAATTAAAAAAAAACGCATTTTCAACTTTTTGAATATTTGAAACATACGCATACCTTACTCCAGCCATCAATTGTCATGTGACGATGATCCCGAGACCAAGACAAGCGTTTTTTGATCATTGCCTCTGTGAAACGTGGTTTCTTAACAGGACGACGAACCGAAAGTCCTTCCTCTGCCAAACGTCTCTGCACAGTTATTTTGGAAACCAATATTCCCGAATCATGGATCAGGTTCGTAACAACTGATGCACTTTTCTTGCGATTCTGAACGCAGATGTCTCGAATTTTTCTGTCCGTTCGGGGTGTTGTTATTCGCTTTCTTTCACATTTACCGGATTTGTTGGGAGTAATTGGAATATTTTGCTTCAATTTTAAATTTAATCTAGAATGAATTAACAAAGTTTTTATTTCCGTTTTTCTTTTTTTTTTTGGAGTGATATCCATTCCTCGATCCATTCTGTCCCGAAAAAATGCCTAAAATCATTAAAAAATATATTTTTTTTGAAAACCTTCGTTTTAAACAAAATAAAGACTAACTAACTATCTCCCACTTAGTAGATAGGGACAGTAGGAATCTCGTTAATCCATTCATGCGCGTCACTAATTATATGACGATGCATTTGGCTAGAACAAATTGAGGCCTGTCTGCCAGTCGGCCAATTTTTATTTATCAACTTAATATTAATATAGTTAACTTAAGGCTAGATGTTATTTCTGACAATTTCTCAATATTTCCACTTTTACGGAGGTGGTACCGGATTTAAGGTCATGGATTTACCATGAGTTCAATTCCTCTCACGTTGGCATGTTGGGGCGTCTACCCGGAGGGATCGCTGGCCTTCTTTTCCAGACAAACGCCATGAAGTCCCTATGAATGGTGATACTGCCTTTGATGGTGGTTGATATGATGTCCTCGACGTCCCTTGCTGTTAATTTTAGATGGTGGGCGATAAATTTTTTTTTGCTGACACCATAATCCTCGGGCACCCAGAATCAATGGTAGAACATGGATGTTTTTATTTGGAAACATATGTGATAGTTTCTCCAAAAATGGTGGCGAACTGTAGGTCGTGACTTTGTGTGTATATTGGAGGCCTAGATGGTTTCCCAATGTACGCCCACATCGCAAACCGTGAGCTTCTGATCCTTTAATAATAGGATATCCGGTTTTTTTAGCAGTCCGTCGGATCCTCTAATGTTTGGCTGGATTATTGTGGACCATCCTTTTCTAGTTGCAATGTTGTGTAATCTTTTCACAGCAAAATTGGCCTATGGATCCTTCGTGCACTTGGCGGGTTTGACGGAATGCCAGCGCACAGGAGAAGATTATACCTTAGTTGTACTGAGCGGATATAATCCTCCCCACTCCAATTTTTCGGCGGGTTCTGCAGGAATTTGACAACATCGTCGCCTGATGCAATCCGTTTCCGGAGAATGAGGCTTCTAGTTTAGAGGCGTGCTTTAACCAGATGGAAGCATTATTCCTATTGCGTCTTTTGATGAAGAGCGACCGTGTTTTTGAAGAGTTCATTTGTAGTTGTTAGGTTATCCATCCGCTTCTTTATGATAATTGGTATTTTATCGGTGAAGTTAAAGAGGCCGAGGCCACCGGCTTTCATTGAAGCGTAGAAAATGTTGGAGAGGGCATGCGCATTAATATGTAGATAGATGTGATCACAGACAGACTCTAGTTTTCCTGTCTACGACGTTCAGTGTTGTGATGTTTGGCGCTTGCAAATAAGCGATGTATCTCGGGATGAGAAGCTCTTTCACTATACTGAGCTTTTGTGATGGTTTCAATGGAGCTCTTTTGACCCTTTTTAGCTGTTCAAATAGTACACTAGGATTAGATGGTAAAAGTCCCGTGAAGTTGAACCGGCCTCCCAAGTATTTGAGACAACTCTCCGTGTCCATATTCGGTATGGTGTCTTCACCAACGGGGTAAATAGCAAGGGTGTCGACGAAGAGTTTTTTTTTTTTTGCCGGAACAGTTCTTAGGGTAAGGGCAGCGCATTTCTTGGCGTTGAGTTTCATGCCCATGCTATCCAGGAATTTGAGCATTTCCCTAAGCATCAACTGCGTGTCCTCTGGTGTTTTAGCTGTTAAGATTAGGTCGTCAGCATAGGCTAAACAGCAAATTTTTCCTTCATCTATGCCTATTCCGGAGAACTTGCTGTGCAGTATGGATATTATTTCGTCCAGAAAGATGTCAAACAAAATTGGTGAGAGTGGGTCGCCTTGTTTCACTTCTCTTTTTTTATATTGACATGTTCCCGTTGCAGGAGATTGTTGTCTTTGCTCCTGTGTAACTATTTTTGACGAGTTCGACGAAATTTTCATCCACTTTTGCTCGCTTTAGAGCCCTGCTAATGGCCCAATGGAGAACGGAATCAAACGCACTGGCCAGGTCGAGCGAGAGAATTTTTATTGGCCGTCCTGTGAGGCGATAGTGCTGAATTAGGCTTTGTACTGATCAAATGTTAGCGAAGCACCCATCGATCCTCGTAAATCCCCTCTGGCAGTCGTTTAATTCCAGCTCCGACAGTCTTTTGGAGTGTTTTTTTTTTTTTTTTTTTTTTTTGACGACGTTGGGATTCCGCAGAATCCAACAAGTGGCCGTCCTGAATTATGCCTGAGGCAGCACGATAAGAATGGGGGGGGGGGGGGAAGGGAATAAGGAGGGGGATCATCCTGGGTTCCACTCTCTGGTGGTAGTGGCTTTGTTGAAGCGCTGGAAGCACATGTAGGTACCAATCAGCGTTCGTGTGCTGATTAAAGCGGCATCTGTTGCACTGATGATGTTGTGCATTGATAGCTGGTTATAGCTATTTAGCGACCATATCCCTCGCCAATTAAGCGTTGTGACATGCACTTCTTGCACTTGGAGTCGGTTCGCTATTTCGGTCCTAATTGCAGGGGTGTTGTACTTGGCTTGCTTCCGCTGGTGAGCCTCCTCGAGCGACCTTCCATCTGTTACCACCTGCGCGTCGATGATGATGGCTGTGCGTGGGGTGGCAATTATAATGTCCGGCTTCCTTACGCCTTCGGGAGTCTCTATTATTGGTTCTTCTAGCGTGCGAAGTCCCTGGTTTGTTGCGTTCCTCTTTATAAATTTGACGATGCTATTATGTCGGTCCACCCGACTTTGATGGGATCGGTGGCATTGCTGGACGACGTGATTTAGGGTCTCCGGTACTTGGCAGCCTCCTCTGCATTCCCTATCGCTGCTTGCTCGTCCACGTGTTGTCCTTGATCGTGTGGGCAGAGCGTTTATCCTGGTTTTGACGGTGTGGATAAAGTCCCTACCGGACAACAGTCTTGTCGGTTCGTGTACCCATCGATGGGCATTTTTGACGTAGCCTGCCTCACGAAGTCCATGTCCGTCCACTGAGCGGTGTAATTTGTCCTTCCAATAGTCGTCGATGTTTTGACTTGTGCTGAGGATGGTGTCGTTCACTCTGAGGCGGAATGTAGCCTTATCGAGCTCCTTGGCAAGGTATGTGTTGGCGATGATATCCTGCTCAAGGTTCGGCAGTTTAAGGTTGGTTAACCTCTTCATCCTGATAAGGGGTGCTTTCCACCTCAGGGCGACGATTCCCAAACCTCCCTGACTGACTGGCGCATGGAAGTAGGCGGTTGGTGTGTCCTTTGGGAGATCGAGCTATCTCCTGACTGCTGCTCTGATCAGCCTGTCCATCCTGTTGAGGGATCCAATATTGGTACTTCCCAGTGTCAACTGGTGGTAAAGTTGGGGTATTAGGACACTCCGGCGCTGCGAAATTAAGCCCGAGGAAATAAGGCCCAAACAACAAAATGAAATAAGGCCCCAAAAATTGGGCCAATTTTCATAATGAAATAGAGCCCAATTTATTATGTGGAAATAAAGGCCAAAAAAATGAAATTTCCCCCAAAAAAAAAATGAAATAAGGCCCCAATGTATATTTTTATTTTTTCAAATTTTAAACAAATGAAAATATGCCCAAATATCTTAAATACCTAAACACATTCACATTATTGGGATACATGTGCACTAAGTGGAATAAGAAGAGCATTTCGTCAAAATTGTGAAAGGTAATAAAACACAGAATTTGATTTAAATATATAAATGTGTTATGTTGATATACATACATGTGGATATAGTTTACCTAATTTATTTTCGGAATTTCAAAAGACAAGGCAAATCCCAGACCGTTTTATACGGCATGTATAATGGAAGAAACTTTTTCTTTTTGTTTGTTTTCGTCGTTAAGGACTGTTGACCTTAAATTGTTCCACAAGGATGCTTTAAGCAACTGCTTATTATTTATGTTGAATACTTTGACGAGGTACCTAATTCAATTATATTTCCATACTCATTTAAAATTCTTTTTCTGTTACCTTAATCGTCATAAGAGGGATAAAGTGAAGAACCTAAAGGCGTAGCCAAAAAAAATTTTTGAGCAAGGGAGGACCGATTTGAAGTGTGAAAATTAAAAATTCGCGCGAACCTTTAGGTTCTTCACTTTATCCCTCTTATGACGATTAAGGTAACAGAATTTTATTTATTAATTATTATTATTGTTAAGGTATTCCCAATATTTTTTGTATTAATGGACAAGCGAACTAGAACGTGCTATGAACCAGTTACTAGAATACATCAAATAGAATATCTTCGACATGAATCCAGCTATATTTATTACTGATTTCAAGGTAGCTATGAGGCAAGATATCCGAAAAGTTTTTCCACAAGCCGTCGGCCAAAATATTAATCCTTGCCCTGCATGAATCCCTCCAGCATACATAATGCACAGTATTCTTATAACTTGACTTCTTATAGATCATCATTTCTTCAAATACATAAAGAAGTTCGCTATTTCTTCTTTTTCCCGAAAACTTTTCGAAATTCATGATTGAATTCATGAAAATAACTGAACTTATCACTCGTTAACTGATCACTAATGTTAATGGTAATGGTAACTAATGGTAAAAGACGAATCTCCTTTTTTTATATATTTAGTTTTATACCTTTTTCCAGTTTGACTATATTTTCTCGAATGATATTCTATTTTTCTATTTTCATCAGGCTAGATTTGTTCGTACTTGATCATATTAATTTAATCAAAGTTGATTTCTTAAAAGTAGAATACTTTCTTGGGTTTCAGAAAAATAACAATAATGAAATAAGGCCCAACAAATATTTCTTGGGTCTTATTTCATTATCAAAAGTTGAGGCCTTATTTCATAATGAAAAAGCACCCAAATACGAAAAATGAAATTAGGGCCAAAAAAATGAAATTACACCCAAAATATATCATATTTTTGTTGTTATTGTATTGTGAGCATAATTTGGGGCCCTATTTCATTTTGTTTTTTGGGCCTTATTTCCTCGGGCTTAATTTCGCAGCGCCGGACACTCCGTATGATGTGTAGGCGTTGTTGTGGTTTGAGCGGCGCTCTTGTCACGCGGTCCAATTTGGGGATAAGATCCGCTCGACCTTGCATTTGCCATCCGCTGTGAATTTAATCCCTAGGTATTTCCACTCGTCGGTCCTTTTGAGTGCCGGCATCCTCTGTCTCGCGATGGTAAATGTGCGTTGCTCTATGACGGTGGTTTTCTGCTTAGGTTGTCCCTTAATGCTGATGGATATGCATTTAGCCGGGTTGAGGGACATGCCACATGATGACAAGAACTCGTTCGTGCAGTCCAGCAGCTTTTGTAGTCCCATAGGGGTGGACGCGCATAAAATACGGTCGTCCGCAAAAGCGATGCTGTTGGTCGTGGCGGTGCCTATGTTGCACCTTATTTCGCTGGGGAGGGACCTTATCAGGCGAACGATGACCATGTTGAAGAGGGTCGGAGATAGGGGGTCTCCTTGCTTGACCCCGCTCCTTGGGTGGATCGGTCCAGATCGTTGTCCTCCAACGTTGATGTGCGTCCAGGATTTGGCGTAAGTGCCCCTAAGGTATTCTACAAGCTCCACCGGTGCTCCAAATGATCGTAGAGTCCCAAATATCGTTGCGTGTGAGACCGAATCAAGGGCTTTGGCGACATCTAGGGCAGCGATATAGCAACTAGAGTGCTTCTCCTGGTGGTGACGAAGGAGGCGATGTTTGATGCGCATCCGTCGGTTTCCCTAAAGGCCTGCTGCCTTTGGTCGAGCTCCACCAATCTCGCAAGTCTTTTGGCTAGGATTCCATGGAGCAGACGTATTATCACCGAGGCTACGGTGATGGGACGAAAGTAGCTTGGGTCGCTGGAGTTTGTCTTCTTCGGAATCAGTGTTGTCCGGGACTCCTGGAGGTGTTGTGGAGATTTCCCGCACCACATAATGGTGTTGAGAATACGGGCGATGATCTGTACCGGGACTGCTCTGATTTGGCGCGCTGTTACACCATCGGGGCCTGGAAATGTTGTCAGGGTTGGGCGACATGCGGTTATTTCGTCTTCGGTGAAGGGGGTCCATACCGTCTCGAGCCGTTGGTGGTGTTGCTCGTCGTTGGGCGCTGCGATGGATTGTCGCTCCATGATGGTCCTCCAGAAAGTCTCCATTATCTGCATTGGCGGCATTATGTTGGTGGTTGGGCCTGTTAGTAGGGACTTGAGGTGACGATGGTGTTATTGATGCTGGTGTTTCCAGTAGGGTTCTGTAATTTTGGACGTCGGCACGATAAGTGGCTTTTTGCCTAGCCTTCTTCATCGCTTCGACGGTCCGTTGCGGGAAGTGTTCTGCAAGAGCTAGGTTCATGTACCTTATTCCTCCAGTTTCCTCCATTTCAGCTTCCTTCCTGGCTAGCATCTGAATTTCTTCGTCTGTCCAGCGGGCTTTAAGGTCAGTTCTCATCTTCAGGGTGTCCAGTTCATTCGGGTGGGCTCGTCTTTGGTGAACTCCTAGGACAGTTTTGGTTCAAAATGTTCGGGAACAATAAGAGCAGATGTTGGATGTGATTGGGTTTTGTTGAGGGTGGTTAATTTGTTGGGTCCCAGAGCCAGAGGGCTCCGAGCTATTTATCCGAGGCTGGTTTTGTGTGTGCTAGGTTCATGTACCTTATTCCTCCAGTTTCCTCCATTTCAGCTTCCTTCCTGGCTAGCATCTGAATTTCTTCGTCTGTCCAGCGGGCTTTAACGTCAGTTCTCATCTTCAGGGTGTCCAGTTCATTCGGGTGGGCTCGTCTTTGGTGAACTCCTAGGACAGTTTTGGTTTAAAATGTTCGGGAACAATAAGAGCAGATGTTGGATGTGGTTGGGTTTTGTTGAGGGTGGTTAATTTGTTGGGTCCCAGAGCCAGAGGGCTCCGAGCTATTTATCCGAGGCTGGTTTTGTGTGTTTGGGCCAACAAAAGATGATCGAAGGGACTGGCAACCCCAGGGATCCATTTTGAGCCTTCTCCGTTAGCCAGACCTAAGTCTGTTTCCGGCAGGAACCACGAGGAGCTGGGAACAGGCGCATCTATGTTTTATAAGGGAGTCAGTTACCGACTTTATCGATAACCTTTCCGTTGCATAACACCTCAAGGAATCGGACGTCCCTCCTTGAGCCAACGTCTTTTCCGTTGCAGAATTGCAACACCTTGAGGAATTGGTTGCCGGCCTATGGCTGGTTTCCGTTCCGTTAAGCAACACACTTAAGAGAGTCATAGTTACTCCCACCGTTTACCCGCGCTTACTTGAATTTCTTCACTTTGGCACTCAGAGCACTGGGCAGAAATCACTTTGTGTCAACGACCGTTAGGTCCATCACAATGCTTTGTTTTAATTAGACAGTCGGATTCCCCAAGTCCGTGCCAGTTCTGAATTGATTGTTAATTGATAGTCGTGTTGCATACGTAAATATGCCTACCTTTACTCTAATTCAAATTACCATTGCATGCGCATATATGCCCCTCGTATATCCTAATTACCTATCCTATTTTACATTCGCATACTTCTTCCCACGACACAATAATTTCTTATCGTGTTATATCACCTTAATATGATTCCTAATTCATTTGCGTTTCCAAATTCCTTTCCCACGATCCCGCTAATTCGCGAAGTGAACTGGTCACTTCCATCATACACAAATCATATTACACAGTCTTACTCTTATTCGCATATCCCGCTTATCTATATTATGCGTGTCTACCTTATATCTATACGAATTCAAATTACATGAGTGAACTGGTCACTGCCAGCGTTCTCAAAGGTATCACCTTCAGCGACTGTCAAAAAATGCATGTTCGGAGGCAGAGCAGATCAGACCATTAAAAATTAGTTTTAGTTGATATTCAAGTGTGGTCGGTATTGCACATCGTCTCAGGCAATAATGTCTAAACTTTAGAAATTAAATTAAAACAGAAAAATTAGTTAAGCAAATTTATACACAAACTCGACGACACAGTTATAGTAATTATATTATAGATACACACACAACATAAGCCTGGAACAACAAAAAGTATTTACTTAGTATTTAATGAAGAAGAAAAAACTCGTGTACTTTTTATTTAATTTCGTTGTGATAAAGTGATAATAAAAAAAAAAGCAAAATCAACTCTATAACTTTTATATTTGGTGGATTGCTACTGGTGGTTTTTGGTGGTTGCCTGTGGACATTTGCTGTACCAACTCCCCCTTTCCCCATTCCGTTATAATAAGGGATCATTGCGAGCGGCGCACTAATCTCTGTACCAACATATATAAATATAATTACAAAATCATTCCGCGGTAAAATAAGAATAATTTGGCGCAGCCGGTAGGATCTAGGAAGCATCAGCGGTTTTCTTTAAATTATAAGATAACTCACTGGTAATAGCTTGAAAAGCCTAGATTCTTTGTATACTGGGTAAGACACAATAACCCGCAAACTTGGGACTGAGTCTGGTCTCGAGAGTATACATACCTAAAATACAAACTCATGAACGAGGAAGAAGGCCATCAGGAAGAAAAGGACGGACAACAACCCAGCACCTCCCAACCGACCCTCACAAGACTTAGAAGTGGAAGGTTGATACCAAACCCCAACGTAAGTTTAGGAAATTATTTAAATATTGTGTACGAGGAAGCGCGAGAGAAAAATAATCTATCAATTCCTCAGCTTGACGCTATTGATAGAGCATTAAAACTAAAACGTGAAGAACGCCTTAAGAAAGTAAGGGCTTGTGAACAGAGCACTGAAGATTTTAAAATAGAATTGCAAAATTTCGATTGTCTCTCGCGGTCTCTCAACTTAAATAGAAGTAAGTTAGAAGAGGTCGAAGACCTTAGCATAAGTGAATCACATCCGTTACACACTAAAGAGGTTATTTTGGATTGGTTGAGTGTTTCGTTAACGGAATCCGAAGAGGGTAAACTGCTAGAAACTAGGCAATATAAGTCCAAAATGAATCCAGATTACGCTAAAATAGCTAAGTTATTAGCACAAATGGTCCCAATTTTCGACGGTGAACCTAGTGCGACTGTGGTAGTAGATCTGCAAACATTCTTGGGCTGTTGTAAGCGGGTATTAAAATGTCTTACGGAAGACGAAAAGCCAGCGTTTTCGCAAATCTTTCCCACGCGGTTAAGAGGTCAAGCTTACCAATTAATTGCGTACCACCAACCCGGTAACTTCGAGGAAGCTGAAAGTCTTCTTAATCAATCCTATCTGCCCCGTGAAACGTACCAAGAATTAGTTAGCAAATTAATAACAATAAGGCAGTATCCATTTGAAGCTCTCATCGCTTTTACCGCTAGGTTAAAGCAGATGTTGCAGTTTTGTAAGGAGGCAGCGGACCACAAGTATGGTTCAACGGCAGCTCCCGCTGTGAAAGCACAGCTGGAAGATTTTGCCAAAAATGCCTTAAAAACTGCTGTCTCTAATCCCCATCTCTGCCAGTATCTATTAACGATAGGAGATGGAACCCTAGACCAATTAGTGCAGAAAGCATTAGATATGGAAAGATTACAACAAACTGTCTTTCCAACACAGCAAATTCTCCATTCCACTACCCAGTTTCCTACTAATACATCCTACAATAATAGTTTCACAAATCCACAGTTATTGTTCGGGAACAATAGTAGTTTTTCTCAACCGCAATTAAATCCGCAAGCCACACCGTTCGATTCACAACATAATAAATTTAACCACAGCATAATTTGTAGTTTCTGCGGAAAGACTGGGCATACTTACAGTGATTGCCTAAGTAGAAAGAATACACCTTTCTGCACAAATTGTAGGCTATATAACCACGATATTAGAGACTGCCGACGAGCTAACAGGCCAAATAACAACAAATTTTCCAATAATAGGAAAAAGGACTTCAACAATCGAACCCCTACAAGAGTTTACGAAAATTCCCCCTCAAACCAGACGACCAACAACTCGCCGCAAAACATCTCTAGGGTTTATAACATACAAAAAAAATGTGATTTCTGTGGTCGACCTGGTCATGAAGTCACCCAATGTAGACAAAAGGTTAAATGGGAATCGGAGAACCAGGGAAACTCCCAACTGTCGAGCCCAAAACCCCCGGCTCGACATTAACTTCCAACAAAAAAGACAAAAGGTACTTCCGGAAGCCCGAACACGGTGTCCCCACAATAGTTCTTCCTCTTGACATAGGCCTAAACGGTCATGCAAAACTAATCGTGGACACCGGCTCCGAAGTTAGTTTAATAAAACAAAATTCACTTAAGCCAGATATAAAACTAGAAACCGATAAGTCATGCCTCCTACAAACACCATTCGGGAACGGGAAGAGCATCGGAGCTTGTCAGGGACAATTTGAGCTCAATACTAAAATTCCATGCACCTTCCAAGTTGTGGGTAATACGCCCACGTTTCCAGACGATGGGATACTTGGAAACGATTTTCTGTCAAAAAATTGTAACGTGGAAGGACCTAACCAACATCTTAAATTCCCTCAAACGAAAACTAATCCCGAGCTGTTTGGCTTACCTCTCAGCTCAACTAACAAAGGTAGCTCAATCCGAAATATTGCACAAAATAGGCAAACTACAAATAACAATAGTGCAAATGTACTAATCTCTCCCTATAGCGAAGACGGCCCTGGTATCAAACAGTCAAACATACTAACCTCTTCCTATAGCGGAGCAGACTCTAGTACCACTATTATAGAAGTAGTATTAGATAAGCCTATCTGCCTGCCTGAACGTTCACAAAAACTTATAACAGTTCCTTTGGAATGGTCGGAAGAAATGCTCTGCTTACCCGATAAGGTAGGCGATGGAGTCTTCCTATCTAACTGTATTTTCCCTTCAGGCCATAATAGATCTTTAATAAGTGCCCTCAATACTAATAACAAACCAGTAGCTATACAAAAATTAAAGCTGCAACTAAGTCCAGCGCAAAACTATAAAATAATCCCTCTGGAAACCGAAAGGGAACACCCTCTAGAGACGAAACATTCAATACATCATGTAAAATGCTACCCACCGGACAACGAGATTCCGGAACACACACAATATAACTGGAGAATTAAAAAACTCAAAAACGAGCTCAACGTAGGAAAAAACCTTTCTTCTGAAGAAAAGGCCGCTATAATAAACCTCTGCAATGAGTATTGTGATATTTTTCATTTAAAAGGCGATCGCCTCTCACACACAACAGCTATCACACATGAAATACCATTAGTTCAGAATCAGGCACCGATAAACCAGAGAATGTACAGACTGCCCGAGTCAAAAAGGCAAATAATCAACGAACAAATGAAGGAAATGTTGGAAAATGACTTTGTCCAACCTAGCAAGAGTCCTTGGAACTCACCCCTCCTGGTAGTTCCCAAAAAGCCGGGTCCGGATGGTGAAAATAGGTGGCGAGTTGTGGTTGATTTTCGCAAGCTAAATGATTGCACCATAGGTGACGCTTACCCTCTACCTCGAATTGAGGACATACTTGATCAACTCGGTCATTCGCGTTATTTCTCCACGCTCGATCTAGCCAGTGGCTACCACCAGGTTCTGGTAGATCCCAAAGATCAACCAAAAACCGCTTTCAGCACCAACTACGGACATTATGAGTTTAAGCGCATGCCTTTCGGTTTAAAAGGAGCGCCGGCTACGTTTCAACGCTTGATGAACTATGTCCTTACCGGGTTACAAGGCATAGAATGCTTTGTATACCTGGATGACATCGTCATATACGGAAAAAATCTCACAGATCATAACAACAAACTGAAAAAGGTCTTTAATAGACTAAGAGAAAATAATTTAAAGTTGCAGCCGGAAAAGTGCAGGTTCCTACAAAAGGAAGTAATATATTTGGGACATATATGTTCAGAAAAAGGAGCACTTCCAAATCCCAGCACAACTGCCACTGTTCAAAATTTTCCACCTCCACGTACAGTTAGGCACGTCCAATCTTTCTTGGGACTCGCCAACTACTATCGTAAATTTATACCCCAGTTTTCTAAAATAGTTCGACCTCTGACTAACTTACTCCGTAAGGATGTAAGATTCAACTGGACCGACAAATGTAAGATAGCATTTCAAAAAATTAAAGAACTTTTAGTCTCACCCCCTCTCTTGATCTACCCTGATTTTTCAAAGCCTTTTAATCTGACGACGGATGCCAGTGGCGAAGCCATCGGGGCTGTACTTTCCCAAGGCGACGTAGGAAAAGACCAGCCCATTGCATATGCTAGCCGCACTTTAAACAAAGCCGAACGTAACTACTCTACTATTGAAAAGGAGTTATTAGCGATTGTATGGGCTACCAGAAATTTCCGATGCTACCTTCAAGGACGCAAATTTACTGTATATACAGATCATAAGCCTTTAAAGGGCGTATTTAATGTAAAAGACCCTACAACTCGCCTCGTTCGATTTCATCATAAATTGTCGGAATTTGATTATAAAATAGAATATAAGCCAGGCAAATACAATACTAATGCTGATGCCCTTAGCAGAATTCCACAATTTAAGGTGGCAAAATCTGCACAAGAACCCAAACAGTGTACTTTTGCAGACAAAATCCTAACATATGATGAGTACGAAGCCGAAAAAGCGAAGCAAACAATTAAAGAACCTGTAGAGTGCACAATGTGTGCGAATTTAAAAGCATCTCCCTCAAATACACAAGAAACTACGGAGCCTTTTTCAATGACAGTACAAGCCGAGGTGCACCAACCACCAAACGAGCTAATCAACATTGTACCGATAAATACAGCAGCATGTAATGCTGTAACGCGGTTACAATTACAAAAAAAGAGTACAGCTCCTGACCAAGCACATACGGTTATTCAAAGCAATCAAACCAAACCAAGCGATTCTGAAAAACCAAAAGCTGCCATAACACCGAGCGCAACGGAATTGCCACCCGTAAATGCAAAAACCATAGAAGTAATCAGTAGCCCTGAGGAGATACAAACCATTCTCAAGGACTATCATGACTCGATTTTTGGCGGTCATCAAGGCGTAGTAAAAACGTATAAACGAATTCGAAAAAAATATTGGTGGCGGCACATGCTCAGAGACATAAAAAAATACATTAAAAAATGTAAAAAGTGTCAGACCATGAAAGCAACACCTTTGATACGAATGCCAATGATGATCACTGATATCGCCGAAAAACCTTTTGATAAGGTCTATTTAGATATCGTAGGCCCATTAGAACAGTCAGAGTCTGGAAATTTGTATATTCTAACTTTTCAGGATAATTTGACGAAAATTGTTGATTGCCATGCCATGCAAAATGCAGAGGCCCAAACAGTGGCGCAAGTGGTTTTCGATAACATAATTACACGTTTCGGTATTCCTAAACGGATTGTAACTGATCAGGGGACAAACTTTCTCAGTGACTTATTTAAAGGGCTCTGCAAATTACTTAAGATAAAAAAATTGCAGACAACAGCTTACCATCCCCAGTCTAATGGTGCACTTGAACGAGCACACCGGCCAATAGTGGAATATTTGCGCAGCATAACTGATGAAAACCCCAAGTCATGGGATCAGTTTTTGCGAACAGCGACGTTTGTTTATAATAATAGTATCCATGATAGTACTAAACTCACACCCATGGAATGCCTATATGGGTTCACTCCTGACATACCGTCTAATCTGAAAAGAGATCCTGAACCCATATATAATCATGAAAATTACTGCCATCTTCTACGATATAGACTTCAAAAATCGTATTCCATAGCCCGACGCAACCTCTTAGCAAGCAAACATAGGTCGAAAAACTATTTTGACAGAACAATAAGACCTCATTCATTTCATGTAGGGGATAAAGTACTCGTCAAAAGCGAAAATCGAAAAGGGAAATTATCACCCATATGGAGAGGGCCTTATCCAGTAATTAGTATAAAAGGACCCGTAAACACAGCTATCAAATTTGGTAGAAAAGAAATTGTGATCCATAACAATCGATTAAAGCCTTACTACGAGTAACGCAAGATAATACTAACACTTGACACATTTTTTTTACCGTTAAGTATTACTTTCTGACTTCTCCTTTTCCATCTCCCTACAGTACATTATGGAGCTGATGATTATTATCTTAATAATTATGCTTCCTGGTGGTCAACCTTTCGCGCAACCATACACAGTAAATACTCTTAATAACACAGGCGTGGTATTCGAGGGTTTAGGCGACTTATGGGTGTACCACAACACATGGACCGTTTTCACAGAAATAGACTTATCCGAATTGAGCAACCAAACACAGCTGGCCGAACATGCGGAACACCTTGTCAGCCAACTGTGTAATACCAAAAATAGCACGGATTATTGCAAACTGCAACAACGGCACATTCATGCAGCGATGGAAACGATTAAAAGTCGTACCAAAATTATCCATGAGCTACTTCCGAAATCCAGGCAACCGAGGTCTCTGTTTAACGGAATAGGAAACGTTTTCCATTACCTTTTTGGCACGATGGATAACGAAAACGAAGAAGAAATATACAGTAAACTAGATCAACTACAAACCGATGAACAAAAACTAGTTGAACTAAATAAACAACAAATTTCTATAGTTAGCACCACCCTTAAACAAATTCAAACACCCTTAAGAACCCTAATGGACCGGCAGCAACAAATTGGTCTCCAAATAAACGAGATCATAAAACTGACTGACGATTTCGCTAAAATTCAGTTGAGGCAGGAGATAGTAACAAGTATCCTTCTACAAGTCCTCGAGATTGAAACACGCCAAAGTACTCTAATTGACATCATACTAGCCTCCAGAAACAATGAAATACATCCCTTATTAATCTCCCCAAATTCTTTTTCAAATATTTATAAAAGGTCGAACCCAATTTGTGAAGACAAATGCTTGTCAATGGTATACCAAACAGCAGAAGTTAAGTCACATCTCTTACAGGAAAAACTAGTAGTTAAAATTATTCTACCTATTTTTGCATTGCCCAAGATGCAATTTTTTAAAATTCTTTGTTTCCCGATACACTTTTCAGCGGGACATTCTTTAGTACCCGATATAAAGTATTCCCATATAGCCACACAAACAGAATCCCAAGAGTTTCTCCTAATTAAGGGTGACGAAATCAAATCTTTTACCACAATTACCCGTGGGTTGAACGTTACCACTTATGTGGGCAAACTAGATATTCCAATAACACGCGCAACAGCCACAAACGAATGCATCGTTAAAGTATTCTTTAATCCCCTTAATGATAGCACCCAATGCCATTATCGAGTACAATACCCTTCGCAAGATACACTTATCAAAATGACTAGGCCAAATACTTGGTTGTACTCAGTTACCAACCCTACCATACTCCACATAGTCTGCTCGAAGGTATTATCAACCCCAAAACTGACAGGACAAGGCATCCTAACAATAAACGAACCATGTGAAGTGCAAGTTCTCGATAAAACGATCCATTATCAAGGTAATTCAAGACCCATTTTGTTCATTGTACAACCACAATATTTCCCCCCTGCTAGTGAAGAACTGTCCAGCTTAAACCTTACTTCCCTTATCCCCTCTGCTACAAATTTGAATCGAACGCGATTAATAATAGGTTCAGATACAAATGCAATTATTCATAAAGGCACTCAATCCCTGGAGGAAATACAAGATAAATTGGAGCAACTAAAAGAGGCTACCAAAGCTACTAATCACCGCACCCTATCCATAACTTCCCTCTCAATTTCCAGTCTACTAATAATAGGACTAATACTAGCTGTAGTGTTTAAAACTGTATCCATCAAATTAAGAAACTGGCAGAGTAAAAAAAGCACTCCTTTAAAGGACATAGAAATGCAGATTATAGAGCCCGCCACAGAGCCCCCAAAGGCTAATGAACCTTCATGTAGTGAAACCCCCCGGAGACCGTTAACTCGATCACTTACACTACCAAAATCCGTTCAGCTAGTATAAAAATATAATTAAAAAAAAAAAACATACATTATACCTACTATTACACCAAAAATGAATGCTTAATAAAAATAAAAATATATTTAAGAAATGTAACATTATATATTAATATACATAAAATAAATATTAGATTTAAACTACATACATAGTACACACTATCAAACAAAGAAAATCATTAGATTTTTAAATTTGTAAATCCAGTTTCAATAAACTACCCGTATATGTCATAAACATACATACCTAACGATGTAAAATAGGTTTCGATAATAAAAATAAAAATAAATGAACACAGATTCCTATTATAAAAACAAAATTCTGTTGCCAAAATAATTACATATGTATCTATGCACAACTAATTATGTAAAAAAAAAATATAAAAAAAATTTTTGTAAACATAAACATAAAATATATACCTATTAGTAATTATTATATCATAAATTACTATACGTTAAAACATAAAATACCTACGTAATGATAAAAAAAAAAACTTTGTAAAATATTGTTCTGATCTGCCTTCAAAGCCGTACCGAATATTCCAATTCTATTACATATTAGTTTCTGAGTATTATTCCTCTTCAAAGAATAATCCTCTTTTATTAAGAGGGAAGGATTTGTTGCATACGTAAATATGCCTACCTTTACTCTAATTCAAATTACCATTGCATGCGCATATATGCCCCTCGTATATCCTAATTACCTATCCTATTTTACATTCGCATACTTCTTCCCACGACACAATAATTTCTTATCGTGTTATATCACCTTAATATGATTCCTAATTCATTTGCGTTTCCAAATTCCTTTCCCACGATCCCGCTAATTCGCGAAGTGAACTGGTCACTTCCATCATACACAAATCATATTACACAGTCTTACTCTTATTCGCATATCCCGCTTATCTATATTATGCGTGTCTACCTTATATCTATACGAATTCAAATTACATGAGTGAACTGGTCACTGCCAGCGTTCTCAAAGGTATCACCTTCAGCGACTGTCAAAAAATGCATGTTCGGAGGCAGAGCAGATCAGACCATTAAAAATTAGTTTTAGTTGATATTCAAGTGTGGTCGGTATTGCACATCGTCTCAGGCAATAATGTCTAAACTTTAGAAATTAAATTAAAACAGAAAAATTAGTTAAGCAAATTTATACACAAACTCGACGACACAGTTATAGTAATTATATTATAGATACACACACAACATAAGCCTGGAACAACAAAAAGTATTTACTTAGTATTTAATGAAGAAGAAAAAACTCGTGTACTTTTTATTTAATTTCGTTGTGATAAAGTGATAATAAAAAAAAAAGCAAAATCAACTCTATAACTTTTATATTTGGTGGATTGCTACTGGTGGTTTTTGGTGGTTGCCTGTGGACATTTGCTGTACCAACTCCCCCTTTCCCCATTCCGTTATAATAAGGGATCATTGCGAGCGGCGCACTAATCTCTGTACCAACATATATAAATATAATTACAAAATCATTCCGCGGTAAAATAAGAACAGTCGTTATAAATCAAAAGAAAATACCTTGCGATATATCTTGTTATACCAGTTGCATCTAAGTTGTATATATCCTGAGGTTCAAATATGTTACGCTGATCACTTTTTCACATATTGTACCAGTTCTTTTTCTTGCAGCTTCGTAAATGTTTGTCGCGCCGTATATTTCGACTGAAAAGCGAAATCTTCGTCAAAGCTTTCATTGCACGAATCAGACCAATCTTTGAAGGGATCCTGCTTTTTCATCCGCATTATCAATGTGGTTCTATTAACCCCATATTTTTCAGCTGCTGATGTTGCTGTTTCACGCTTTTTGCGTATGTCTGAAATAGCTCTCTTCACTTTTGCTTCATCAATCGCACTTCTTGGAGTGCGAAACTGGAGGCAGTTAGCCAGAGATCGTGCTAAATGAAGAGGCGTGTTGGTTGAGCTTGAGGCCCAGGCCCACCCCGGACTGTAGCGCCATCTAAGTAAGTAAGTAAGTAGTAACCTTCTTTGCATTTGTTGATATTTTGACTACCTCTGGGCCATTTGTCTTATAAATCCTAAACATTTGGCGTCATAGTCAGAACTTCCGAGTTCGAGATCCCAACTACTTTTGGCGGCGATTAACGTAGGTCAGGTACAACCGACAACGCCCAAAGTTGTTTGTTGTGTGACTTTAACTGGCTCTGCGAAATAAGGCCCCAATGATATAAGGCCCCAAAACAAAAATGAAATAGGGCCCCAAAAAATTATACAGGAAACAACAACAACGATTTTTAATAAAATTTGGGGTGTTATTTCCTTTTTTGGGGCCTAATTTCCTTATGAAAATTGGGGTTTTATTTCATTATGAAATAAGACCCCCAAAGAAGGAATGAAATAAGACCCCAAACGAAAAACGAAAACGTATGGGGGGGCATGCTGCCCCCCTGCAACCGCCCTGCTTGGGTTTACTGTCAGATTTGGGGTCTTATTTAATTTTTTTGGGGCCTTATTTCATCGCAGTGGGGCCTTATTTCATATTTGAAATTGGGGTATTGTTTCATTATGAAATAACACCCCAAATTTGGGGCCTTATTTCATTTTCTCTTTTGGGGCCTTATTTCATTGGGGCCTTATTTCCTGCAGCCACTTTAAATATCTATAGATACCAGGTCAAGACAGGTTCCTCAAATAGTCCGTAGCAATTGGAGATGTCCACAAATACAAACCGGCAAAAGCTCAGAAGGTTTGACTCAACCCAGTGTGAGAGCTCAAGTGACACAAAAGTTACCAGACGAGGACTTCAGCCAGATATAAGCAGACATAATAGTGGATAACCACCATACATGTAGGTAGCGCCAGTAGGTGGAATGTAACAATCCTTGGAAAACGCCGCAAGCAATAATAATCTAAGAGCACTTTACTCCCACAAAGTTAGAAAAAGAGCCACCCATTCGAACAACTAAAAATGCTGTCAAATCATGAATGTACTTAGAATGCATTCTCAGACCTACCAATGTGGAGATTGCCTACAGTGGGTTGCCAAATTAATAGGGACATTGCAATTTTTTATAAATTTTTGGGTTTCGGTGTTCTTTTGAGCTTTTGTTTTGGTTCTAAGTGTACGTGGTGATTTTTATTTCACAGTCTACCTGGTTAGGGTAAACTGGGGTACTTGACACCGTGGCACATTTGACTTTTCGAGTTTTGGTGTGAACACAATGTTAAAGAAGAAAAGTTGGCATTGAGAACAAAGCCTAATTTGATGTAAAGAAGCGTTATGAATTTTCACAACATTACTTCAACTCTCCTCAGAGAAAGGCGTGTTTTTGTGTTTCGAAATTTGATGTAATTTTTGACCACCGGTAAGTAAGGATTTGTGAACTTAGTGAAGGAGTTTTTTTAATTGCGAAACAATATTATGATAGCTCTATTCCTAAAGTGTTTATAAATTAAAGCCAGATTTGTAAAAGTGTATCTACATACTATTAAAAAAAAAAGGTATAAAGAACCTTGATCTGTTATGCTTATGTTTATGTTAGTGTTTTTTGATTTTGTATTTATATTTTGTTTAAAGATATGGTTCGAAACTACAAGAAAAAAACAGTAAAAACGAGTTTTGGATTTTATTTCATTTTTGAAAGTGCAATAAAGCCATTGGGCATTATTGCACTCAGCTATTTAAAAGAAAGACGAGCAGGGGGGTTGCAAGGGGCAGCATGCCCCCCATACATATTGTACGGTTTATGAATTGTGGATTTTATTTCCACTTCGATTTGGACTTTATTGCCATTTTGAAAATGAAACAAAGTCAAAAATCGTTTTGGACTTTATTGCAATTTCAGAAGTGCAATAAAGTCAAAAATTACATTTTGGACCTTTTTTCATAAGACTTTATTTCATGGCACCGAGGTCTTACTCTACGGCGTTGTCCCTCCGGGTTGGAATCGAAGACTCTTCGGGCAGGAGCGTTGGTGTCCATTCGCTCTACATGTTCCAGCCATCTTAGTTGACTGCTACGTACTTTTCTGACCAGGTCGATGTCGCTGTACAGCTCGTAGAGTTCGGTGTTAAATCTCCAACTCCAAAGCCCGTCAACGTAAACGGGACCGAAAATCACTCGAAGAATTTTGCGCTCGAAGCTACCAAGGAGATCTTCATCCGCCTTTGATAACGTCCATGATTCTGCGCCATAAAGCAGGACTGGGATGATGAGGGTCTTATATAGAGTCTCCTTGGTGTTTCTCGACAAGGCCTTACTATTTAAATATTTCATTGTGTGCATTTTGAAAATAAAATCCGCACACACGAATGGTTTTTACAAGCTACCGCTAGAGTCCCATATGGACGTTTATCGCTTTTCTAACATAGCACTTTTATCCAATTGGTGTACTTACCAGGTTCCGCTTAAACATTGTTCCGGTTTCCTTGGTATGAATTATGAAACTATATTTCGATTGCCAAGGTAAGTACACAGATTTAAAAGACCAAAAATATAAACATCGGCAATCGGCAAAGTACAATTGACCAAATCGAAACCAAAAATCAATCATTGCTTCAAAGTTCAATGCTATGAGATGCGATAATTTGAACATCTGACCTTCCTTATAAAACAATTATTTTTAGATAAATTATTGTCAACATTTACTTCTCTCTTCCTTCCATAATTCACGCAGAAGACAAGACCTTGTAGACAATTTGCGCTTCAATGCGTGCAACATTCTATGCACTGAGCCATCTCACATGACCTTATTCACCTGGCATGTACATGAAAAATTAATAATTTATTTATTTTCCATAATTAAAAGGTGTGTGATTATTCAATGGAAAACTTTGTTCATTCTTCGTACATTACTTTATGGTTACAGAGATTCCGATCGAATTGTTGGATAGCCATTTGTGAAGAAACACGAGGTGTTTTGTCGAACGACACAATTGGATTTTAACCCAATGACCTAAAGACAAAATTAAATTTTAATTCAACCATACACTACCTACTTGTCTGGAGTTTGTATTTATGATGTAGCGATAAGTTAGTAAGCCCGTTTTATAGGCAACAGCAAGAGTTATCCGAATGAATACAATTATTGCTAGCTAGATATAAAAGACAAGGTGGAAATCCTTTCCCGACCAACGGTAAGAACGGAAAGATAGACTCACTGTAAATGAAATCAATAATAAGCATGCTGCATGTATACGGCATATACCCCATGGGCCATGCTGCAAAAGCTAACACTTCCAAGTTTGCACTTATGTAAATCAGTTGTTATTGAACCTCAAAAAATAGAGAAAATTTTCTGGTTAGGTTGATTCTGTCCTAAAATTGTGTTTAGACAAAATCAACATGTCAAAATTTACACGATCTTTGGCGTGTGTAATGTAGGTAGATAGGTATTAGTGGCGCTTAAAACCCAAGTAGCACTTAGTGCCGGTTTGTTACCACATACTCATTTGACCTGGTTGCTGTAGGTATGCCTCCGTTTTGTGCGCTTGTGGTTGTGGTTGTGTCTGCGCTTCCTTGCGGAAGTTGAAGTACACGTCAGCAATGCGCTGATATTTGTCTTTTTCAGCCAGAGCTTCCCACTATAGTCTCCTGACTGGAGGCTAGGAGGTCATCTTCTGTTTTTTTTTGAAAACGGAAAATGGGTCACTCCCGACAGAGCCGTTTTACCGGGATAAGGCTGGAATACGACAGGAGCTAGTTAGAGACTGGTATAACCCCCAGCCTTGCATTTTTGGGCACGGTTTCGTGCTTTGATGCAATCACACCACCCGCAAAGTCAGGTACACCCGTCCGATGGTCAAGAAGCATGTACAAAGAATTAAACTATTGAGAAGTTAAGAATTCTATGCAATGCTCCCTGACTTCAGCTAACCCAGTCTTGACATCGCACACAACAACTGTAGGGTCATTACCAGCCGGCACCCCGTGGAGGATTTGGATGAGAGTTTTCGCCAGGCATGTGTAATAGTAGCTTAAGTGTACTGACGTCCTTTCCTGCCCTGCCTTTAGATACAATAGTTCCACTTTTTATGACTTTTATCCTATCCACAGGAAGGTATTGCCATTACATTTGGAATGCAAAGAAGGAGTGCACTATAAAGTATAATAAGTATTCAGAATCGGGATCACATTCTGAATCGATTTAGCCATAACCGTCTGTCTGTATGTCTGTTGAAAACACGATAGCTTCCAAAGGAATCGACCTAGGCAAATTAAATTTGTGAGAGGACTTATTTTTACCATCGTCAGGTTGACTTAGGTGAATGCACTTTTGTGAGTTGACTTATTTTTACTGTGCGTCGCGGTCGTCAGGTTAGTATTAAAAATGGGATATGTCGGTCATGTAGTTCCGGTACCTCCATTACTAAACCAATATTAGACTCATGCGTGTACACTTGCACAGTATATACTAACTCGTATGGCAAACATTTAATCGGCCAGGCCGATGATAACACAAGGGAACAAAATTAGACTTTTTTTTTGTTGCATAATGATCACGACGATCTCGAAGAAAAACACCCTTCAAGTGATGAAAGTGTGGCAATTAACTTTAAACCAGATATTTCTTCTGAGCCCCAGCCCCGGTCATTTAATCAGGAAGAGCTCAGCGCATTAGTCAGAGACCTTGGCCTTTCTAAAAAAGCATCGGAGATACTAGCTTCTCGATTAAAGCAAAGAAATCTTTTAACACGTGAAACGAGAATTTCGTATTATCGTAAGAGAGAGACAGAATTGGTTTCATTTTTTTCTGAAGATGATGACTTTGTTTACTGTTCAGATATTTATTGACAGCAATGGGGGTACAAAATTATGATCCAAATGAATGGCGTTTATTTATTGATTCCTCTAAACGTGGCCTGAAATGTGTACTCATGCATAACGGCAATAAACTGGGTTCGTTACCGATTGCACATTCAACTAAAGTCAAAGAAGAGTATGCTACAGTAGCTTCTGTTATGGGTAGAAACAAGTACAACGAATACAAGTGGCTGTTATGTAAGGATCTGAAAATGGTGAATTTTCTTCTCGGCCAACAAGGAGGCTATACAAAATATCCGTGGTTTATCTGTCTGTGGTATAGCAGAGCTAAGTCTGAGCACGGGATTAGAAAAGACTGGCCTTCCAGGCTAACGAAACTATGGTTCCGGGACAACTGAATGTGATAAATGAACCACTAGTGTCTAGGGATCGCATAATACTTCCACCTTTGCATATCAAACTAGGACTCATGAAACAGTTTGTCAAAGCTCTGAACAAGGATGGTGATTGTTTTAAATACATCTCTAAAAAGTTCCATAATTTAAGTACAGATAAACTGAAAGCCGGAATTTTCGATGGTCCACAAATAAGAAGGTTACTAAAGGACGAAAACTTTAACAGTCATATGACTGATATCGGAAAAAAAGCCTGGAATGAATTCGTTTGGATTGCAAAAAATGTTCTTGGAAGCAAAAAGGATGATAGCTTAGCTATGCGGAACACGTAGAAGAGATATGGTCGCACTTTAAGCAGCTTGGTTGTAATATGAGCACCAAAGTGCACTTTCTCCACAGCCATTTAGGCTGTTTCCCTGAAAATCTTGGTGATCTGAGTGAAAAGCAAGGTGAACGGTTCCATCAAGATATTCGAACTATGAAGGAGCGGTACCAGGGTCACTGGAATGCCCACATGATGGCGGACTACTGCTGGGGCATTAAAAACAGCCCTTGTGAACCAACTGAGGGAAGTAAATCTTATAAAACAATAGTAGTTGTTTTTTTAATTAAAATATTTTTTTCTTGAAAAAAAAAAAAAAGGTTTTTTATATGTTAAAAACTAAAACTGATACAAAAAATCAGACTTTAGATCTAAAATCAGCACCCCGAAAAGCTATAATATTAGTCATAATATTGAAACACAAAAGTTTATTAAACCGATGGGTTTAGGACGCTACTTCTTCCAACATTTAGAGGGATAGGCCGTACTAACTACAAAAGGGCTACCGGGTTTCTACGAGTAAATGTGATGATTTTTAACGACAAGTGTTGAGGTGTTATTCCATCCATATCCGTATATCGTTTCTTAGGACAGTAGGTCTTGCCTGTTCTGACTGAGTTGGTCGATTTTGTTGGCGGCATAGTAGGGACCTATAGATTGAATTTTATTTTCTTCTCTCAACACATTTTTTTTGCAAAAATAAGCAATGCAAGTGTAGTCGAATTAACCAGCACACTTTATCAGCATGAAATATAATTTTTGTATTTGGGTAACCTACTCTTTATTAAATAAACTGATTTATGCTATTCGTTAAACTTTTCCAATTCCAAAAAAAGTAACTCGAAACGTTCACAGGCAATTATCTAAATCCCACTTATATTAGTTAAAGCATTGCCGTTGAAACTAATTAACCTAGCAAGCAAACAAATGTACCATTCAGGTCAACAGCGACAAATCGCAAACACAAAGTGAGCAGAGTCTACACCAAAAACTAAACCTAATCCCATGGCATACCATATAATATACATACCCGCCTAAAGTCTAAGCCTATCTAAATGCTGCCTTATTTCTGAAACGTGGTCATCCACTGATTTGGCTTATTATATGCAAATTACCACACAATGACAGGAACGAATGTCGGCAATAAAATTGTTGACTTGTCTTTCCCATATGCGAGAGTCATTGCGACGATGATTGCTGTTGTTCGTATGGAACGCATCTATCTGTTCGCCCTACAATAATTTTGGTTTGTTTTTGTGTGACTTATAGGACTATGGGACATAAAGTGCAATCTTTCATTGTGCTCGTCAGAGAAGGATGGTGGAGCGCAGTGAAGTTGAAGTCTTTCCTTTGAATCAGCAGAGCTAAAGCGGTATTTCTCTATTTTGACTTTGATAGATGGGCGCAAAGCGTTGTCAACACAACCGAGACAATTCCAGCATCATCAACAACACCCCCTTAGCATGGAACTAATTTCAAGCATGTAACGAGTAGGTCTAGGTATAGGTGAATGCATTGCACACCGAAATAGATCGATTTTCCACAAAACTGAGAAAAGAAACGAACGAGATTTGAGATGTAAATATTGCTCAACTGGTTACCGGCATTGTCCAGGGATTGAAGTAGCTATAGGTACACGTGATCTGCATAATAGATGACGACGAAGCGAATCAGCTGCGGAACTATATGGTATAACTTGATGACTTTAAGATCTAGGGACATGGAAGGAGCATACTGTAATAGAATTGTGAAGTGCAGTCGGTTTTAAGCAAGTTTATGAAACCGTAATGACTGAAAATGGGTGCATATTATTAAGGTAAAAGTTAAAAGCGGTTACTGGTAGTAGCTAGTTCTCTTCGAATTTTGGACAACGAAGAAAATTATTAATGAATTACTAAAATTCAGATATGAAGAGAAATAGGCAAATGCAACACACATTCTTAAACGATCATAATTGCAAATCATTAAAGTTTAGAAAAAAATCAGTCCTCCCTAATGTAGGTATTCATAAAGCCGCCAAGGGCTGTCATTCTGTGATTCTAATTAGTGTTTCACTTTTCGCATTTTTTTCTTACTTGAGAACACTTTTCAAATAAAAGGGGTCGTTTTGAAAAAGGAGCATAAGTTATTTTTTTGTCATTTAATGCACAATTTTTATAGCAGCTACTTTCAAGTATTTTACCCGTCAAGAAGCAGGATATATTAAGGTACATATAAGTCTAATATGAACAAAATATGGGCGTAAAAGTGAGTTAGATTTTTATTTCCAGTAGGTTAGGTTAGGTTAGGTTGAATAGGGTGTGAGTTCATCTAGGTACCATATTCGACACCCTGGTTAACCTTAACGGTCAAAAACTTAAACCAATTCGCCCAAACAATTAATTTCCCTACAAAACTTAACAATTGTGTCAATTTTGATTGCGAGGCCAACCAACAGATCCATCTTTGGTCTGCCCTATTGTTAATTTTCTCGAGAACATAATTCTCTTGGCCACAGCTATTGGTGGTCTTATGCCCTCAATAGTTTCAATTTGTGGAAGCTCTGCACCGTTTTACCCAGAACGTCAGCCCCTTCGTTACCTTTAATATTACAGTATCCGGGTACCCAACACAATCTGATCTGGTTCTAAGGGAAGATTCCTGAAGTTCATCCGAAAAAAAAATTGTATGGGAGGGTCTATTCTCACCATATTTCCCGTTATAGCCCATCAAAGTAGGTGACATTTAATTTAGTGGTGTTACCACTTATAACTTCTAAACAATTATAAGGTACAAAAATAGTTTTATACATTTTGAAAAGACAATTTAGCATACAAGTCCTAAGCACTTCGAGTACATCTATGCAGATCGTAAATATATAGTTTAAAATTTTTTTAAATTTGTATACGGGAAGTGCCCTTAATATCAGGGGTAACATAAAAAAGCGCCTTCTATGGGTGGGCCCACAATTTCTAAACACGTAGGTTGAAACAAATCCGTTCAAGTGTATATGCTGCAGGCATATTGGACGGACAGATGGACGGACGGCAAGAATTGCGAGACCCATGCATTGCGAGAACTGCATTTACCGTTATCTGGTTGATCCTCAGTTTGAGATTTAGTTATTCCTCGCTCATCAACCTACTTAAATTTATTTTTAAAAATGTATGCGACTTGATTTCTTGCAAGAGAACTTATTTGACGTGGCTCAGTTGGTATCTTATAATCCGAGGATCGGAAAAATGTCCAAGTGTTGTTCGAGGTGTTTTTCTTACAAGACAAATAATATATAATATCTACTTTAAATAGCACAAAAGATCGATTAAAGACTTTAGCCAGAGGCTACAAGCGGCCGTCAGCGCCAAATAAGCGCCACGAAACAATAAGCCAGCTCGATAAGATAATGACCCTGAACAAAAGGTGCATTTTGTGAGGATGTAGCTCCCACGTCCCACCCCAGAGCCTAGAATTTAATGCCATAGACATTTTGTGGGTCTATTTGAAAAAGAAAAAAAAAAAACTTAAAGCGGAGCTCAAACGACTTCGCCTTATGCTTGTTCTACCATTCATTACTACTTGACATAAAACTTACCAACCAAACCACACTTCACTCATGTGTAATTGTGAAATATGCTTGTATACATATCGTATGGTATCCGTCTTTCTCTTTCTTACAGCAGACAGGGTTGCCAAGTCCCTCTTGCGCTACAAACTATCGAAAAGGCACCCAAAAAAATCGGACAGAATTTAAATCTGTACAAGCAGTAGGAATAGTAGAAGCAAAGTTAAATGTATTAAATAGAAAAAGGCAATAAACCTTAATTTCTGTACAGTTATTAAAAACCAAACATTTTCAATAAAAACACTTTCTTGATAAGCGCAAAGTATTAGATGTTTCTAGTGTTGTTGTTGTTTCTTTGTACTTTCGCTTATAAATAACATGCCAATGTTCTTACAATTCTAGTCAATTTTTTGTAAGTTTCCTCGCTATCATCGGTGTCATACAGAACACCGTCAATTGTAACTTGAAATTTATTTTTTTCTTATTTTTTCTAGCAGTAATATTAAAACCACGTAAAGTCCAACAATGGAGTGAAAATTTCTTCGATTTCAATCAGCTGTTTATGATATTTCTCAAATCGACTAAGAACTTAGGCAGAAATTCTTGCCTAACTTTCCAGTCACCACAGCTGACCACACTCAGGAAACTTGCCTAGATTTGCAGTCAAATCGACCAATCAGAGGCTGTTGACTAGCTAGGCAAAAGCGTATGTTTTTATTTTACATATTTTAAAACTAGAAATTTGTAAATCGGTGCAATATTTCGAAAGATTTTTGCAGGCATACAATTATGTACCCATTATCAGTTTTATATGGGACTAGCTGGACCCGTGCTCGCCTTGCCCGCTCTCACAAAATTATATTTGGTTCATTTAAAATTACACTTTGATTCATTGAAATCTGTCCAGTAGTTTTCGCGCTTTTAGGAGAAAAAGAAGATTCCTCCCTCTCCTAGATTTTGCTACTTATTTGTAGTAGCTACTGCATTTCCTTTCCTTTGTTTCCTCCTTCCTGTGGTATCCAAGCAACTACCTACCCCAAACCCACGCTGTTACCATACGCATACCACATATCAGAATGAAATTCTGAAGTGAAACCTGTATAGTACGCCTCTTATGAAAATGAAGATTATTAATATACCCCCTGCCATACTCCAGCACGCACCCATCTCCATCTAGTATCGGGCATACAATCATAATACATACCTTCATAAACAACTGACCATAGAACTCACTGCGAAAATCAACCCTTTTCGAATGTGTAGTATACGTATGCTGGTATGTTTTGTTTTTGTTGGTCCTGTCGCACGATCGCAAAACTATAAACATCCATTTGTAGCAAGGTATATATGTGTATGTGTATATTTTCACTTCAAAAAATACATTTTGGCTAAAAACTGTTCCTAAGGACGTGGCTATAAACGACATAGCCTATAGCAGTCTCACAGTCTTAAGGAATGTTTTTAAAAAAAATTCATCAAAATCTGTTCAGTAGTTTTCGAGTTTTTAACGGCCGAAAAAATGCCTACAATTTTATTATATGTATAGATATGTGTTGTGCATAGATTTATTACATTACATTTATTTAGATTAAAGTGTATCGAATAAAACTCCATTCAGTTTCAATATAAAATGTGCTGCAAGAGTAACGCAAAGTTCGAACTAAACGCCGCTCAATGTGTGTGTGGCACACAGAATGGACAAACTTCGTTGAAGTATCTTCCATAATCCAAACAATCTATATCGCAACACGCAACTGCTGCACCATTCCATCAAATGTCACCATGAAGGACGGTCCGGATCAATCTTGGCTCGAAAACTTTGACAATCGAATAAGTTATGGGTTTGACTTTTATTGTTCTTCTACCAGGACGATAAGGATCTCCGTCTCAGGCATTGTGCACACAATTGGTTCTTGCGAAAGTAAGTGGTACGAAACGGTTTGTTACTGTGTTGCATTATGGCAATTCCAACTGCTACAATTGCAGACAATCTGTGCTGCGCACGTATGTACGTGCTCACGGTCTAAGTATTCTCCTCTGCGGCTATAGCATGGACTCCAAAGAGTTATGCGTTCGGATTGCTCGTATCGAAAGATGGAAATCACCTTGCGGTAGAAATTCGCATTGATTCGGTATTAGGTATTGGCTTATGGCTGCGCGGTGGTAGTCAATGGCCAAAAGGAAACTAATTGGAATTCGAAACCATAGATGCCAGTCAACAATGGAAAGTGCATTACCGCCGCATGCGAATGCGTTCTATGAGCGCGCGCGCGGTAATGTCTTGATCAATAGAGACGACGCGTGCAATGGGGCAATTAATTGTTACGGCTCCAATCGGAATCAATGCGAAAAAATTACTTCAAATTTCTTCCCATAGGTCGGTTTCTGCGCATACACAAAAAGTCAAATAATGCACATGCGATGCATTTCAAATGAAGATGCAGAAGATGCGATACCCCTGTGTGCAGTGCAGGGTATATGCATGCCATAGTAGGAGTAGACGAGCTCAAAGTATCACAAGCAGTTTGGGGCCATCGCTGGAAATCAAAAGTAATAATCTTAATCGGGATCGAAACGAATTCATGGACGCCCATTGTTCCGCCTTCGTTGGAGGTGGTTTGATTTGATTTAGTTTATAGTGAGAACCTAGAGGCTAAGTTGATCTACATTAAGAGGAGTCTATAATTTAATGCTATAAGCGCCAGTTAATTATTGGTATATTATATAGTTGCATAAAGGACTATTGAATGGAACAAGAGGTGATTCACTTTGAGGGAGGTGCAACTATGTATTTTTTTTCTGCGTAAATTATTACATTACTATAATAATATATTTGTTTTGAAGATAATAGGATTCAGACCGAATCCTATTAAGCTCAACCTAATGATAAAAAAAGTATAACATAAATCATTATAAGCATTTAAATTTCGTTTTTTTTTTTTAAATAATTTAATTTATTGACTTTGCATTTTTTTATTTTCTTAAAAGATTGCCATTACCAATCGTTTTGAACTCACTGGGTAGTGCAATAATTATTTTTCATTCATATTTGCATTCCTTTCAATCATACCTTTCGTTTAAAGACACTATAAAAATGGTTTTAACTAGTCCGTAAACCTATGTTTTTAATCATGCTAGTAGTAATGTGGGCGCAGTAGCGCAGTGGTTAGTGTTCTGGACTACTGTACGAGGGATCCCAGGTTCGATACTCGAAAAAACACAAATTACATCTTAAGGTTTTTTCTACTGCGCCACCTCTCGCAAACTTCTGACAAACATCTAAGAGTCCTGATAATAACTGTCCTGAAAAAGCTTCTCAATTCAGCCGTTCGGACTCAGCATAAGCATAGGTCCCTTCCATTCGTCCCAAAAATAAAAACTCACACAAACGAATGGTTGTGAGAAGCTAGGCCTACGTAGGGTGTCTACGCGCCAAGGGACATTATTATGTATGTATATGCTCATCATTAGAACTTAAGCACATATTTAAGACATTTTTCTGTCTTCTTATATAATATGATATAAACAGATACACACGCTAAAAAGGTTATGACTAAATTTTATAATGTGGAGTTAGTCTACTGCATTAGAGTTTAGATATAGTTTTCAGTTCAATAACAGCCCGAGCGGACCTGGGCCTTAAAGAACGTGACTCTAAAGCCAGCTCGATGCATGGCTATAGCTAGCTGCACACGCTATGTAGGTTGGTCCCCTCCCAACAAGACGCCACCTGAGATAAGGTGGTCTCCTACTTCTACCGCGTTGTCCCTCTAGACTTCAATCTTGTTCGGGGCGTAGCATTACGATGTGTTTACTGTAATTTCAAATCGTTTGTCTCAAAAAAGTTATAAACACTGACATAGAACCCTAATGAAATATTAGGCGTTTATGACAAACGCCAACGGGAATACGAGTGATTATCATTATCACCTAATATACGTATACGTGTGTAGGTACTGTGTCGCTAATTAGCCTTCGTTCTTGTTCATCATTGTACCTTGCCTTCCAGACTCCTGCGACATGAATAATAATCACGTGGATAACTTTTCGCTCAAAGCACCTATGTGTTATCTTATCAACGCTATTTTAAATTTATTTTTGGGTCTTGAAAAAGTTCTTAAAAGCCAGCAATCTGTAAAAAGTTTAATAACGAAATAACAATAACAAAATGTATTTCACTTATACAGGATACAAAACTTTATAGGTACATATTTAAAAAAAATATAGTTTCCAGACTATACGAAGACATAATGAAAGCATCTTACCCCATTAGTGTTCACTCACTTTTGACGCTCACTGTATATACATATTTCATAAATCTAGTTCGAAGATGATGAATTTGAATTTCTAAAGCAGACCCTTGGAATTCTTTAAAAATTAAGCTACCTATCTATGTGCCGCCTTATATTTTTCGAAATGAATCACAACCAACATGGCTCTGTACTAACTAGCCTACCACATTCGTGACACGATTTGAATGCAGCCAGCAACTCAGCAGCAATTAAAATTAATTTCCTTTAATAAATCAGTTATCTTAAAATGAAAATGTCATTGCCACCAATCGAATTACATATTCAAAAAGCACTTCAAGTAAAACTTGAGTTAAGAACTTCCTTCTTTGGGCCCCTGTGTCGTCTCAATGCATTTAACCAAAATCAGTTATTATGCGCATTATGTTCGATACCTTTTTGATCTTCGACCGACACATCAAAGGCCCTTCAGTGTGTCCAAAAATCTTTCGCAGTTACCTTATTAATATCTCTCTGACTATGGAAGCCACCTCCACATGATTCGCTGTATCGACCATGAACTCAACCAGCAAGAACACCTTACCCCAAGGCATGCCACCACCACCATCAACTGGGGGAAAGAGGTGCTACTATGGCGATGAATTAAAAATCGATTTTTCCATTCTGAACAGCATTTCATTCATTCATCAAATAAAACAGCAAAAAACGCGAGTAACATTTATACCGCCAGATAAAGTGGTAGCGTGGCGGCGCAGACAAATTGTTATGCTGCATTTGTTGCAAGAAAGGAAACGATATTCAAATCAGTGGTAATATAAAATAAAGTCACCACCCGATCGGCAGACGGACGAACGTACGCTGGTCATACGCAAATGCAAATGTTCAACAAGAAATGCCCTATCTTGGTGCGGTGTTGGTGGTGTGTTGTCTTTGTGGTTCTTTCTGGCGAGAGGGGGCCTTTAAAGCTCATAAACGACACACTCAGTGTGTAGGGTACACGGATCGACCGCCACCGATTATTAATGGAATTCTCAAATATCAAACATCAACAGTGAAATGAGGAAAAAAACAGTCGTAAAAATGAATATAATATTTCAATTTCAATGCTCAAACGATCATAAAACGCGTCGAATTAAAATATTAATGTCTTTGGACGAAATTCAAGCGCACGCCTATTGAATGCGTAAATAGACGATGGCCCATCACTGTATAGAGTTGACTCCACCTCGTCCGTTGGTAGATATTGATTGCTATGGCCATCCAAAATCTGAAACTAAATCATTTCCAAGCTGCCGTAATCGACTTCGTCGTTGTCATCGTCTATAGGGGGCTTATAGAGCAGCCACCAATTGATGGAACAGTTCTTTTGCACGTTAATTGGTATGATTTCAACGTCACTCGCAACCGCTTGCCATGGAAGAGAACCCCCTCAGACGTCAGACCTCAGACATGATATACTATGAAGTGCTCAGTCCTAAATTGGAAGGTGGAGGCACATTATGACAAATATGGGCACCTAATGGTTCCTCGGAATAGTATTCAATAGAAACACCACTTTAGTGCGTAATTAATAAATGTTTGCTGTTTATACTGAAGGCACCCGTTTAGCTGGACCTGTGTTAATGGGCATATACGTGCGGTTTATCAGAGCTACGCGGTCAGATTGTTGCGGTAATTAATGGTATCGAAGTGGTATGCGTGGTCAATATTCAAATCATGCGTTCTCATTATTGCGAGCGTTGCGAAATGGCATACGCAAATGGTTTTGCTGGCACTAATATGGAAGATAACCGTAATAAAACAACTAAATTTGGGAGTTGAAAAATGCAGTTGTTGACGACGATGGATATGGAAAGTTTAATGGCATGTTTACTTTGTAACGCAATCGTGTATATGGACTTATGGAGAGGTCGAAAACACTGCGACCACACGCAGCCGGTAATAGTAGATACGGCAAACTTAGTTCAAATAAAAAACTAAGGGCACATCAAGTGTATGACGATACCCATCTGGACGATTTCGATATTTTAACTGTCATAAGAAAATCGTTTTTAACTTGGTTCTTTTTGGTTATAGTCAGATGTTATAGTATTAAAGGAAACTGAACTGATGGATACCAATCGCCCGAACTTGTAAATTTAGCACTGGGTTCACGAAGCAAGGGCACAGAATTCGGGATCTGTATACGTGGAGTGTTAGGTCCCTTAACAGATCACGTGGAGCTGAACAGCAAGCCGAGGCTCTGAACTACTATAAAGCAGACTTAATCGCCATCCAAGAAGTGCAATGGGATGGACCGGCCAAAAAGGAAATGAACAAGTAGGTAAACGTCTTGTCATCGGCCTGGCAAATGCTTTGATACCCCCCACTGCATTTAATACAAAATGTTAGGTTAGGTTAGGTAAGGTGGCTGTCCCAAAAAGAAACGGGGACACACTTAGACCAAATTTGATTGGTCCATTGTGATACCACCCTCTGTGGGGGGGTGGGGGAGTTCGGGGGGAATCGGCCAGAAATATTCTATGTGCCGGGCATTACAGTGGGAGTACCGTTGCTATTTGTGAAAATTGGGTAGATTATCTCGAAGAGAGGTAATTGGTGGTAACCTCCGTTAGTGAGGGGGTGGCTGGTCCAGATCAGACAGGAAGACTGCGGCAAGAGATAGCGACGAGGAGTGACCGAAACAGTCTAACCCTCCGTCCTTATCCCCTCTGACGGAGTCTGAAAGTTCTACGTGTGGAGGAGAAATTGACTGACGTGTTCAGCCCATCCCGTTGGTGGTTAGTCTTCAGCAAAAAGACAGAGGGTGACCGAAACAGTCTAACCCCCCGCCTATCCTTTCTGATAGTCCGAAAAGAGGTACCAGAATTGGTCTACCGATAAAGCCTATTTTATAGAACAGTATCATAGCAAGTACGCGGTTCCTGCATCTCGATATTCATAAAGACACATGGAGATCCCCCTATCAATCAACGGTCAACCATGATTGACAACATTGGGATCGACGCAAGGCACTCCTCCCGTATTATGGATGTCCGAACGTTCCGAGGGGCCTACATTTACTTGGACCACTACCTTGTTGTAGCCATGGTATGCCTTCAGATATCCCGAACACCGTCAAGACAAGCAAATACTGTGAGTAAGTTTGACGTCGGACGACCAAAATCGAAAGAGATCACCAGTTCCTTTTCCGATCGAGTCTCTCTCAATCTCTCAAGAGGTTATATGCAGTCAGAATCAAGCATTGAAGACCAGTGGAAACATTGCCAAAAAGCCATCAGAGACGCCGCCTCTGTTGTGCTTGGTTTCACTCTACCAACACAACGGAACGGAACCCCTGTGTCGACGGCGAGTACCGACAAGTAGCATATTCAGCGAAAAAAGAGGCATACAAAGCGGCGCTGCAAAGAAGGACTAGAGCTGCTCGTGACTCGTGAGCTCTACGCGCAGAAAAGAAGAGACGAAAACCGGCCGGAGAAAAAAGAAGGAGCACGAGAAGCGCGCGATCGAGAAAATAGAGATATGTTACAGCAGGAATGAACTGAGACCCTCTGAACCGCGCTAATCACAGAGGTATTAGTCTTCTTAACATCGCCAACAAGATCTTATCTGACGTGTTGTGTCAACGCCATTTGTTAACAACCTGATTGGTCCCTATCAGTGTGTCTTTGAGCCAGGAAAGTCCACTATCGATTAAATAATCAAACTGCGGCAGATCTTGGCGAAAACCAAGGAAGTCCAAATCGATACCCACCACCTTTTCATCGGAAAAAAGCAATTGAGTATCAAAGCCCTCTCTCGAACAACTAAAGTGACCCTAGGAGCCTAATCATCCCAGTCCTACTTTATGGTGCAGAGGCATGGACTCTATCAAAAGCGGATGAGCTTACTCTTGGTTGCTTTGAGAGGAAAATTCTGCGAGTAATTTTCGGTCCCGTCTGCATAGACGGTTAATGGAGGAGGAGATACAACGATGAACTGTACAGCGGCTGTACAGCGACATCGACCTAACCAGAAGAGTGGAGATCCAATGACTCAGGTGTCTGGATCATGTAGAGCAAATGGCGCTGGGATTAATCTATGTTTGAAGCTCGCCATCATAGCTCTCAAAGCATAGTACTTCCTGACATCGCGAACGAGTCCATCTAGGGACCAGTTGACTGTTTTTTTATATTATATACTTTAAGTAATACTTTATTTATAAATTTTCACTAACCACCGTGACTTAATTGGTTTTAATTTCGCAATGATTGCCTCATTTCCATGGAATGGGAATTTTGCCCATGCGCCCATTTGTGAATTGTGATGGTAGTTGGTTTACTAGTGGCACGACCGTGCCATATGTCCTACTCTTTACAACCTAACAGGTAATTCAATGCCCAACGAAAGAGTAAAGGTTACGTTTACACACGTCAGTCAGTTCGAACACTTACCCGGCTGCTGTAGGTTTGTGCCGCACAAATAACCATATGAGAGTGAAAATGATTTGGAAGACAATATTCAACCAGCTGGGCTGGATAAAATTGTTAATTTCATGTCGATATGATTGCCTCATTATTCTATGATTGTAATAAAAATAAATTAAAATAAAATAAAACAAACAAGACTGATGTTTGTTGTGAATGAGACGTTAAGTGTAATTGGACAGGTGCAGCATATGGAATGACATTATGCAGTAATGCACTTAGCGATAAAAGCATATTTCGCTTATTGCTGTCGAAAACTTGAGTGGATATTAGTCATGATTTCGAATACCTAATCAAGGAAACTATGAGTTTTTCATTCAGTTGTAATTAAGTAAGTGAATAGGCATAGTGTTGAATAGCAACAAATATTTGATAGATTAACTGAAATAGCTAACCATTCTCTTAAGCGTTTAATAAGTTAGTGTCGATCACCCAAAAAATGTATTGGCTTTTATAATAAGCTATACATTTTAAATATTTTGGGTCGCAAAGACATTGTAGGATTTGTTTTTCTTTTGAAATGGCTTCAGGCTTCACGACTTTGATGAAAATTAATGCCAAAATATTTAATCTTGTTTTAGTCATTGCAGTCATTGGGAACATATTGCTCCTGGAGTAGCAATGGCACGTTACTATTTCCTTGACCACGTCCTTCTAATCTAATGCCTTTATTTTTAGAAGCCGAAGTTCATCCCCGTCATCACTCAATTTTTTTATATTTTAGGGCTTTCTGGTGACATTCCGAAATAAATATATGTAGTATATATCCCAAAATATGGTTCGTCTTTTTATCAAGCCATAAAGTATCAGACGTTCGCGAGAGGTGGCGCAGTAGAAAAAATCTTAAGATGTAATTTGCGTTTTTCCGGGGATCGAACCTGGGATCCCTCGCGCAGTAGTCCAGCACACTAACCACTGCGCTACTGCGCCCATACTGTTACTAAACTGTTTACCTAAAAACGGAGGTATTCTTCAGGATATAAGCATTACCTATAGCAGTTACATTTTTATCATAATAGAAAATGGCTTTTTTGAGATATGAACAGTTTCTTAAAGTAGATACTATTATTAGGAATTTGAGTGGGTATCAAAGGACGAAGTAGCAGTAGCGCAGTGGTTAGTGTGCTGGACTACTGTGCGAGGGATCCCAGGTTCGATCCCCGGAAAAACACAAATTACATCTTAAAGTTTTTTCTACTGCGCCACCTCTCGCGATCGTCTGACAAACATCCGAGAGTATGACTGTCATGAAAAGGCTTCTCAATTCAGCCGTTCGGACTCGGCATAAAATTGTAGGTCCCTTCCATTCGTCCCAAAAATAACTCACACAAAACGAATGGTTGCGAGAAGCTAGGCCTTGGGTGTCACCCGCCTGTTGCGCCACCTATTTATTTATTTATTTATTTATTATCAAAGGACGAAGTCTTTTAAGAGAAAAACTGAGTTTGCTATTAAGTTAGGAATGACGATAGTATCTTAAAAGTAAGTTTTTGTAAGCATTTTTTGTACCGTTTTCGAGAAAAAGCCAATTTTCAGGAGTGCCGTTGCTGTACTTTTTAGCGAAAAACTGTATTTATGCAGTCATGTTGGTCATTCATTTTCAATGATCTGCTTGTCCATTAATTGGGTCGTGGTTGTAGGTTGCTCAGGTGGACCCTCCATAGCTCTCGATTCTCCGCCATCGACTCTAAATCATCAAGGGCAATCCCCATACGGGTCTGAGAGAGATTATGGACTTGATCTAACCATCTCATCCTTGGTCTACCTAGAGGACGCCTGCCTGATGGTAAGGATTCCATAGCACGTCATGCCTATGGGGGAGTACTGTTAGGGATAGCATAAAAAAACGTCTCCTAGCGAAAAAAAAATGGTTTGCGTAACATTTTTAGCGGCAGATGTATCGATGGGTACTTTTGGAATATTGTTTAGAACCACAAAAGAAAGGTTCATGCAAAAATCCAGCTTTCTCCTTATTTTTCCGAAATGAATGCCTTTACCTATTCCCCGTATTATATGGTTATCAGCTTGTGTGGTCTTATATTGGCGTTGATATTTCGTCAATTTTTTTTTTGTTTTTATTGTTTTCTATATTTATGGATGATATAAACTCAAATCTAATCTACTATTACAACCAACATCAATATAACTATGACATTAGATTGAGGAATTCCAAAGGATGTCATAAAATATAAATCGAACTTCGTTTTTTTTCTCGAAACCCTAACGCAGTTGTAATTAATTTTTGTGCTCATTTTATATAAAATTTCATTTTCGAAAATAGGTCGTTATACCAAAACAAAAAAAGAAGAAGAATAAAAATGTCTTTGTTTCTATCCTGTTAAATAGATACGATAAGATCTTAATGGACATATCAGATACTGTTCTAAATTTTTACGAGCGATTGATTTTTTTGTTCTGTTTGCCTTTATTGATTCAATGTTTAGGCCACTTTAATGGGTAAGGCATGGGTCTTGTATGGAAATAAATCGTAAATAAGAGAATCAAATTTCGAGCAGACATGATTCATCATTGAATTAACATTTTGAGCGGTCTGTACCTCATTTAGGATACATACCAACCTACATTCTTGATTTTTAATTTTGATTAAGGTATCTGTTTTCGTGACATTTAAGTTTCTTAAACTCTATTAAAAGCGCCTTCTAATTGCGTCAAAAGGCAGTAAATATTCAACGAAACTGGATAAAGTAGATATACATTTGTCGTTGAATTGTGTTTTTGTGGTATAAGCAAAAGCACGTGTTGTAGTTCTAACTAATTTATTTATATCTGAATAAAATCGTGGGCGATGGTGGCGCATAAAAACGAATGTTATGCTAAATTATTTCAAAATTAAGTGGGAAGAGTGTCGTATTAAAATTAGCGGTACTGAATTGGTGGGCGCATGCAATAAATCGATTGACAGCTCTATGAATCACGTTGATTGATTTGGAGTAAAAATTCTGGTTTCAATTTTATTCCGTGAGGTATCAAAAGAGATGAGTTGGTAAGTAAAATGAAAATAAATAAAAACAAGTAAAAGTGTTATCATCGGCCTGGCCGATGCTTTGATACCCTCCACTGCATAAAAGTTTTGTATGGTAGGTAGCAAAACTACCGTCGAGTCGTTTCGATGCTATCGTGCTTTAACAGACAGAGAGAGACGTGTGTCCAATAGTGGTTTTGTATGGGAGGTAACAGAACTACTTGACCGACATGGACCATTTTTAATACAAACTTGAAGGCCATAAATATAAGACCTCTCATAAAATTTCAGTTCCCTAAGTCGATTCGTTCGGACGCTATCTTGATTTCAACAGACAGAGAGAGACGTGGGTCTAATAGTGGTTTTGTATTGGAGGTACCAGAACTACTTGACCGACATAGCCCATTTTCAATACTAACCTGACGACGGTGAAAGGAAAATTCTCTCAAAATCAAAAATCTCACAAAATTTCATTCGCCTATGTCGAATCGTTTGGACGCTATCGTGGTTTCAACAGACAGAGAGACACATGGGTTTAATAGTGGTTTTGTATGGGAGGTACCAGAACTACTTGACCGACATAGCTCATTTTCAATACCAACCTGACGACGGTAAAAAGAAGTCGTCTCACAAAATTTCATTCGCCTAGGTCAATTCCTTTGGACGCTATCGTGCTTTCAACAGACAGACAGACAGACAGACAGACGGACATGGCTAAATCGATTCAGAATGTGATCCTGATTCAGAATATATATACCTTATAGGGTCTCCGGTGAATCCTTCTTGGCGCTACAAACGTAATGGCAAAGTGAATATACCTTCCTGTGGAGGGTATAAATATGCCGGCCTTATATCCAATTCATAACAGAATAGTTGATTTTCATTTAATCTATTATTACAATAATTAGCGGTGTTTGCTACGGCTACCGCACATTACCTTTCCTGATGGATGTACTTAGATATAAACGAGTCCAGTGTCCTGTCTACGTCTACTATCTAGTGGCCAATATATCCAGTTGTCGAATTGTCCAATCGTGTTTGCTTGTACTTATTTTATTCGATGATTAATTTGGAATGCGCTTACAGTCCATGGTGAATTTGTATGGCCTCAACCAAATAGCATCCCAGCCAGCTTAATATATATATTACGGTGTTGGTTTAATTCGCAATTCAATTATACATACGTACCACCTAAGGTGGGGTCTTTCCGCAGCGTCGCGTCGTTCTCTAAAACTCTTTGGACGAGTTTTAATATACTCCTCGTGTCCCATCTAAGCCGTTTGATTTGACATTTTACACAATATCAACTTCGCTGTATAGCTCGTTAGGTATGAAATAAATGTCACTTGTGCAATCGCTTTTCCTCAAAATACTCTATGAAGTTATTCTGGACAATGCAAATGACACGAAAGATATAGGTTATGAGAAAAACCTTAACATCTCTAATTACTTCTTAGGCCATAGAAATACCCATTCGCAAGAATAATTATTTCAAGTTATATAATTAAAATATTGTAACTTACCTAGTCTAAAGCATTGGTTCCTAACCTTTTTACACCCAGAGAAAAACCTGTGTAAAATTGACCTAAATCGGGGTATAAGCCAACTTAGTCCTAAGGCCGTTTTGAACCTGGTAAGTTCGAAGGTAACTTGCCTTAAATTCCTTAGGTAACCCAAGTTTTTGAAACATGTGTAAAATCAACTTAGTTTTAGGTAACGGTATGCAAGCTTGCCTTAGGCAATTTACCTTATACCTAGACAGAATTTAGCCTAGCATTTTACCTAAGGAATGCGTAATTTAACCTATTTTTTTTTAATACGGGTAAAATCGACCTAGTTTTTGGTAACGGTACGCCAGGTTGCCTAAGGAATTTTACCTTAAACCTAGGCTGAATTTAGCCCAAGGAAAGCGTGATTTTACCTATTTTAATTTTTTAATATATGTAAAATCAACCTAGTTCTTGGTAACAGTATGTAAGGTTACCTGAGGAATTTTGCCTTAAACCTAGGCTGAATTTAGCCTAGCATTTTACCTAAGGAATGCGTAATTTTACCTATTTTAATGTATTTAACATGAGTAAAATCAACCTAGTAAGGGAGGAGTAGGCGAATTACTTGCCGGGCGGAACGCCTACCGCAGTAATTTCCGAGGGCCTTAGCTGGAAAAAATGAAGAGACTGCTAGCCTGGCGGGACGCACAGCGTAGTAGCTACCAAATTATCTGTAATGTATGGAGAAAACAGACATTAATAATTTTTAAACTTTTTACTTACCTCGCACAGTAGGTACATCAGTTGACAGGTAATCATATTAAATTTTGAAAGTTGTCTTATGATAATTCACTCAGTAAGTGAGTGTGACTTTTAGGAACGAATAGAAATTATTTATTTTATAAGGCTTTATCGTCCGCCAGATATATTTACCTTAGAACTAAGGCAAATCTGCATGGTTTGTGAACATTTATGCGGAATATCACCTTAGGCCTAAGGTACATTTACCTAATAAACTAGGTGATTTTACTTTTTGGCGGTATATTACCTTAGTAGGTGACCTCTAATTTGGAGGTGTTATCACTTAAAACGCTATAACTTCTAAACTATTACAGGTACAAAACTAACCATTTTGGACCATTTTTATCAGACAAAAAATGGCTTTTACTACAACTTCTGTTGATCGTACGTAAAAAAGTTGCATAATTTTTAGGAAATTTCTCAAGGATAAAAATTTCATAAAAAATTTAAAATTTATAAAGTCAAAATTTTGAGAAAAAGGCATTTTAAGTAAACAATTTTAACAACAAAATTTTGAGTTTAAGGAGCCATAACTTTTTTGAAGCTGCACAGATATACCCGAAGTGCTTAGGATGCGCTACTAAATTGTCTTTTCAAAATGTGCAAGAGAATTTTACATGCCATTCTGAGTCGGACACATGGGTGACAGGCGCACATCAACATATTTGTGACATTTATTCTGACGTAAAATTGACGTCAGACTGGCCTACGTATGTCGTGTTTGGCATGTCGTGTACTGTACTCGTAACTTAAGGACAAACTATTACTTTGTTTCCTCTTTTGAGGAAACGTTTTCAAGATTTTAACGTTTTTCTTCAATTTTATAATGTTGTTACCCCTATTAGCGATAAATATTTATGCGTTTATTTTAAGTTATTGCCAAATTAACGCAACGACCGGAATTTAAAGAATGGTCCAAGGAAACAATTTTCTGTTTCACTGTTCGAACTCAGTGCAAATGCATTTTTAATGTTTGCCAAAAAACATTTTTGAAAATAATTGGAGTTACAGCAGCTCGTTTTCGAAACATATCCGATAACCATTTTAAAACAGGTGCAGTCCCATCGGATCATCGCGGTGGTGATCGGAAAAGTTGTTAAATTGCAGATTCAAAGCGTTTGATTGTTAATTTTATCAAGCAGTATTTAAAACTGTTGAAGTACATTACTGCCGAAGTAAGATCGCAAAACGACAATATCTACCTGCAGAGCTTTGTATTAATAGAATGTGGACGGTTTATAATCGAAGTCATCAGTGCAATCAAGTTAAATGCAGTTATTTTCGTATGGTTTTCACAACATGCTTCAATCTTGGCCTTCATCAGATGTTTGCTCAACATGCCTTCAACTAAAGTAACTTTTGAGAATTGAACGAGAAAAAGAAAACAAGACTCATCTCATGTCTGAATTGAGGATCCATAAGTTAAGGGGAAAAGCTTTTTTGCAACTTTTAAAAGAAGAAAGGAATGATTTGTTGACAATGTTTTTCGATTACCAACAAAATATGATGCTCCCTAAAGTATCTGATCAAGCAGCGTAATATAGTCGGCAGATTTATTTGCATCTTTTTGGCCTTGTAATCGGTATTTCCCGTCCATCTCTTGCTAAGGAAAATGTGTTTTTATATTATTGGACTGAAAATAGCAGGCCCAAACCCAAAGGCATCTGCAGTGTTCCACCAGCTTTGTAAAATAAGCGTTCAAGGCATTAAAACGATTCGGCTAGTTGCTGATGGATGTGGATGGCAAAATAAAAACTCCATTATGATTGGTATGTGTGAGTATTGGCTGGCAACAAAAGCACCACGTCATGTGAATACAGTGGAATTGATTTTCCCAGTTCCTGGACACTACTACATACCACCTGATAGAGTGCTTGCCCAAATTGAAAAATGAAAGTTAAGGCAAGGGAAACCAAAGTGGCTGTCGAGGAATAGTTATCCATTTATGAAGAACACGGAACTGTAATAAGCTTTGGAATGGAACTGATGAATGTCCCGTCCTGGATTTTAAGGGCGAAGCCTTAAAATTTACAAAACCTCCTTCTGCTTGGCATTTTAAGTTCAACGCCTCAAAAAAATTTATTTTGAAAAGAGGTAAGAACGGTGTGATTGGTGTGCGAGGTGAGAATTTTTATTGGAAAATTAAAGCCAAATACAAAAAGAGGTAAAAAAAATCGTCCATGGCTCCGAAAAGACTGCCATTAGGAGTAAAATTAAAGGATGCAAAGTTAAATGATGTCAATAATTTATTGACAAAACATTATGGATGTGATTCGAAATCATACTCGCGAGGAAGAATATGATAACATTGATGATCTGCGAAATTCATGAACCAGAGGTTGCAACAAGAATTTAATAATTTCAATAAGTTATGCTGTTTTGCTTTATCGTTTTAACCTTGTTTGATACTTTTACTTGAACTCCTTTCACTTGCTTCGTTTATTTTCAAATCTTATATTCGTAATTTACTAGATTAAACGTTGGTAATACAACATTTTGCATTATTAGATTATAATTTTATTTCATTTTATTGGTTTAATAATATTTATTATAATTATTCGTTGCTATTATCTATTATAATAATACCTACATAATATGAATTTGTTTTCTTTCTCTTTTATAGTTTTCAGTTTATTTATTTATGAGTGTGAACATAAAAAAAGAGCTTAAATAAAAAAAAGTTGTACTTTCGTGGACGATCTATTCCAGAGAGAACATTTCAAAACGCATGTATTCCGCATTTCATTTTCAAAACAACTCTATTCCAAAATGCATTGCTAAATATTTCCAAGACCATTTGAGGTTGCACAATATACTGTAATTAGTAAAGTTTAAAAATGTATGATACGATAAAAAAAATTAAATAGTTTCTATTATGTATTTTGAATGGGGCAGAGGAAACGTTTATCTCAAAACTAAGTGGTAAAAGTGGAATAGCTACATTGTTTTTGATTCTAATAAACACACTTCTTTTCGCCAGTAATACTGAAGATCTTGAAGATTTCAAAAAAAAGATTATGTCGAAATTCGAGATGAAAGACCTGGGAGAAGCATCTGCTATTCCTGGGATAAATCTGAATTATAATCAATCTTCTGGTTTGTTGAATATAAGTCAAGAAAAATTCGTTGAAAATGTTTTGGAAAGGTTTGGAATGTCAGAATGCTATCCGATTTCTACACCAATGGATTCCAATCAAAAACTGGATTCTTCGAGTTGCCCAAAGAATGAAGTAGAAACACTGGGAAATGGCCAACGTACCTTACCAAGAGTTGATTGGCTGTTTACTTTTTTTAACGAATGCAACGAGACCAGACATCAGCTTTGCTGTAAACTATCTAACTCGTTTTAATCAAAATCCAGAAAGAAGTCACTGGATAGCAGCAAAAAGGATCCTGCGTTATCTGAAAGGAACGGTGAGAAACCAATTATTTTTTAAAAGGGGAGGGAAGAATGAGTTTCATAAAATAATCGGTTTCTACGACTCAGATTATGCAGGAGATTTAGATGAAAGAAAATCGGTCTTTGGTTTCGTCTTTAAAGCAGCTAATGGATGTGTTTCTTGGAGATCGAAGACACAATCTTGGGTAGCTCTTTCAACTGCGGAAGCAGAATTTGTCTCAATGAGCTTGGCTCTGCAGGAGCTTTTATGGTTGAGCTCTTTTCACATATACACCGAAATGATTTTGCATTGTGATAATAAAAGAGCAATTTGCATGGCTTTGAACAGAGGATGTCAATCAAGAACAAAACATATTGATGTCAGACACTATTTCTTGAGAGTTTGTATCAGAGATAAATGCTGCTCACTTAAATATTTATGTTCGAATGGTCTACTTGCAGATAATTACTTACAAAACCGCTGCCAAAGATTCGTTTCGAGATGTTATGAGAACGTTTGAATGTTTGTTCCGACATATGAAGTTTAGGGGGAGTGTTGGAGTCAATACCTACTTATGAAAACTATTGTATTATATATAAAACTTCAATAGTCCTTGCTTTTTATGTTTATTTAACTTTTATAAATTTTGTTTAAATAAATTCATTCCTATTTCTTACTTCATTACAATATGAGCGAGAGGTGGAAAAAACCTTAAGATGTAATTTGTGTTATTCCGTGGATCGAACCTAAACCTTGCATAGTAGTCCAGCTCCAGCATACTAACCACTGAGCCCATACTCTTGGTTTGTTTCTTTGTTTGGGATTAATAATAGCTTATGAAGAGTAACAATGAATTCAAACTTAAATTAATATTTTGTGTCTCGACCAATTTTTGTTAACCATATTTATGAAAACTTTATAGTCTTCAAATTTGGTAAATGGTTGACTGCGGGTAGCATTTTACAAAATGTGGCCAGAATTGTTCATTCAAAACAAAAACATTACGAAGCACCCATTATAGTTAAAGATTTAAAATGTGGACCAACAACAAGAAAATAATATAACCAATCCCCTTCATGGGCATACGCATACTAGATACTAGAAAATTTCTAAGCTTTAAAAAACTTTCTAAGTAGTTTACGTTTTGGTTTACTTAAATGAGCTATTAGGTTTAGGTGCAGTAGATGGTGCAAAATATTATATGGTTTTTCATTTTAAATTAAGATAAATTAGGCCGGAAAAGAACAGAAGATGTCATGAGTCAGGATGTCTATACCGTTAGCTATATCATATACGTATCCATAAAATCCATTTCCTTCTTCCTCTTACTAGTGTCAGGTAAAAATGCGAAAGCAAACGGAAGCACTTCCTCGTGCACTACCAAAGAAACTATCAGCTCCACAGGAAATCAGATTGGACATCTCACGGTACGGAAGTCATTGTCGTTGAATATCTATCCCATTAGAAACTTACTGTCAACACACATTCGACAACAAAAACTCCTCTCTCAAACTCTAATTCATATTCTTACACCGGTTCAAATCAAATCGATGCTCTTCCCTCCCATTCACTCATTCATCCGTATAACGATTATTGTCTCTCATTTTGCCCGTATTTATTGTGTTCCTTGCTTTTTGTATTCGTACGAGTACGATTATATGCATGTCTGTCCAGCATGTTCACAGGTTGATATAAATCAGTACGCGTCCACATTTTCTTATCATAAGTGCACACAGAGGCCGTGGCTTCTTTGAATGTTGCACTCTCACTCGATCAGAATACTAATCGTGCAATGGTACCCAAAGAAGCCGGATGTGGCATCAGCAGTCCACCCTGCACATGGTCATGGACAATCCTAGAACCAGACCAGAACATTTGTTTCACTGAAAGAAATCGATTTGGTTGCATACTCGTACACTGGTTGACACTCATGGGGAAGTGCCATGCGATTTGGTATTCATGTGCAGTACTCGAAATGCAGACTAGACCGCCCTATGTGGCGGGTGGATTTCTGATGCGGATGACATGGCGGCGGCCGGCGTTCGCGTCTACGACATTCGAAGACGAGGACACGCCACGCGGACGTAAACTATTTTCGTCGTTCTAAAATGGAAATTCGTTCAGTGGCCCTAAAGAATTGAACAATCCTTGGGATGGTCTCCCCCGGACTGTATTGCCCAGTTGAACACCGAATTGTTCACGGTGATCACGTTTTAATTGTTTTCGAAAAAGACACAAAAATTATCCAGCCGGCGCCAATGGGCTTCACATAATTAGCATGTTCTTCTTTGCGGGAAAGAGCGTACCGACCAAATGATCGACCCTGCGTGCGGCATACAAGAGATTGTCATTCCAAAACGGATTTCCCTCTCAGTCCGGCCGCGTTTATGGGAGAGCATCTACAAGTGGCGTCTATGTGGTGTAATTTTCCCAGGAGTACGCGGGGTTCTTTTGTATTTCAGTTAAACAGTCAATTGTCATTGCGGACACTAATTCACACAACACCAGATACCTTTGGTTGCGTTAGACTTTGGACGTTTGATTTTAATAGTGGTCATTACATGAGAGAGTAGATGACAGTTGTAGCCGACAGCAAGGAAATCAGTTTCTCCTATTGAATAGCCCATTCCTTGATCTTTTAGTGGGGCTGTCTGACAATGTTAATTATTTTTGTTATTATTGCGATGATGATCGGCGTGAAGAGATGACCTGGATCTGGTAATAACTGCGCTCAGAGGTGACTTCATTTACGAGATAATATCTTCACCCAATTTTCTTAATGTTTTGTTGAATTTTTTATAGTAGGAAGGGGTGAGGGGTGAAGTATCTTTTGCAGAAGATCTCTTTACATAACACAAGCGTTTGCAATTATGATTTCAGGTTGAGCTCAGACGGGCGTGGACATAATTATCTCTACTTAAGTGGATGCGGGTCAGTTTTTTGGGGAAAACTTTTCGCTAATGCACTTTTGTACGGATGGTATGCTTTCTGGAGCTGCGTGGCTATATAATTGTTGAAGATAATTGTGAAATGTGATTTAAAATGACGGAGTGTATGCAAAAAAAAATGGTTTGATGTCGAAAGTAGAAAGTTAGCTTCACCGAATAAAGCAAAAAAACACTAGCTACAAGATGATAATTTCAATTAACATCTATTTATAGATTTGCCCATATAAATACATATAAGTTATCGCAACGGTGATTTTCTAATCAAATCATATTCCGACAAATCATATTATATCCACACCATATACATAATGTGTACCCACTTTCATATAGAATTTAGGTAAATTGGCTATTACAATTTGTGCTGGCCTCGACTCCAGTAATGCGTTTCGCCCGAAGTGGTGGGTGGGCTCATCAGTAGACGACCACCACATCTGATCTAGACGCACTGTTTGCTCGATTTTCGACGAGACTATATGATTTTTCAATCAACAAGACGACTGTGAATCTGGCTATTTACTGCACATTTAAAATTAGATGCAGAGATCTCAGAAAGTGTCCATTCACTCTACATGCCCTTATAGCCATAATGGATCAGCGACTGTTTTTCATAGTCATTTTTCACAACTTGATGAGTTCGGGAAGGACGCGTGAGCGCATGTCAGGTTTCCAGGAGAAGATTCTTCTGAAAGGACATTTTGGGATAACCCTCCGAAAAGTCGGGAAATTAGAATAATCGAAAGTTGATTTTTGTACCTATGCAATTTTGTGCGCAATTGTTCCGGAATGGATTTTCGAATGGAAAAATAAAAAATTCGTATCCCCAGTTTCACACTCGTAGTTTAAACTATAATTTAACTGAACCTGAACGTGAGTTTAAATTCGAAGTTCAACTCGTCCGGTTTCACAAAATAATCTGAACTTCAATTCAATTGAACTCAGTTTAACGAATTTGTATAAATAGACTTTGGCAGTATTGTACAGTAGTTAGATTTTATACCTACGTCTTTTTCAAAATCGTTCATTGTATTTTCTTTCAAAGAACACACAAAACAACGTCAAATATTTGCGTTTTTGACAATCGCTTGATCTGAAGCTTAAACGGCAGAATACTGTAGTTTAACTTGAACTACAGAATGAACTCCGTTCAAGGTTTAAACGAAACTCTGAAATCGAATTAATTGTTGAACTGAGGTTTAAACTGAAAGTGTAGTTTAAACTCTCACTGTGAAACTGGGGGTTAGTGAAAAACTCGGAAAATTCCGGCAAAAAGCGAAAAATGTTCATATTTTTTCAATGAAATTTTGCATTACCTACCCCATGATTTGATGATTTAGGACGATGTAAAGGTGCAAAAGCTTGGAAAATTTCGGATAATTGTGAAATTTATTGTGATAAAAGCCAATTTGCGTGCATTTTGGGTGGAGACGTTAACGAGTTAAATAATAGATGACGCTGTGCTCCGGTCAATGCCATAACCCGATAGATGGCGTTATACGTTGACGTAGGCTGTGCGCAATTTGACAGTTTTTTTTCGCATTGTCATTTTGTATTGAGCAAATGTGCTATTTACTATCTGTATATTTTAATATCTTTTTTATCTGAAGGCTTTAAATTGGGGCGGGACGAAGTTCGCCGGGTCCGCTAGTATTTTATGTAAATCATATAATATTCTTCATAATTTAGCGAGTTTTAGTTTCAGTTTGAGCCTTTGCTTTGCGATCAAAGTTATTACAGCCCAATGACAATCAGTAATATTGAGAAAATTCATGTGGTCACCTGCACTATAGGTATTGGTTCTGTACGTTGACGCATCAAAAATAGTATAAGCTGTTATGCAAGAGAAAGAAAAAATGCTAGTATGAGGCTAACTAACTAGCACTTTGAAACAACGCAGTGCAATTCTAGAAACTAGCTCGGAATCTCAACGGTAGGAAGTATATTCCATCAGCAGCGATTTGTCCGCCAGTAGGTATACATACTAGGTACTGACACATTTTAAGAAACTGTAAGCCCAGAAGTAAGCAAAAAGGTTCTTCATTATACGCTGATTTATTGGATGCACCGATAATTTATGAAAAAAAAGTCAAAGCATTGAAAACACACAAGGATTATTAGGCTCCAGGATCGGATCGAATTCCAATGGTAGTAAATTCAAATTAGTTAAAGGAGTCACCAAGTCCTTTCTAGTTTTTGCAGCTCAAATTTGATGAAATAAAAGGTACCTACGATACGGTTGAGAAACTGCTAAAATATTTTATTAAGCGCATTTTCACGCTCCTCCAAGTACGACCAAAAACTTTCTAGCGATCGAAACTGGGCGGGGTTGTCTCCTCTATTTATAAAAACCTTCAAAATACAAATCGGTTACGTGCTCAAGGTTCTTAAGATGGTAAACCATTGTCTACCCAAAAAAGTGGGGCTTAGGGCAATTAATATCAGGTCTAGTTGGTACGGAGACTGGCTAGAATTGGCCCAATGTTGTGGAATCGAGTTAAATCTCAACCCGGAAATACACCAAAACTCATAAACGAGTTTATAGATTAGGTATGTTATAATCTAAGCTATAATTACTTTCGGGACTAACACAGTCCAGAGGTGATCCCAAGCTTCAAGGAGAATTGATCCATTTATATATATGAACTGCCCGTCCTTTGTGTTATTATGCAATACAGCTGAAAGGGAGAATGTCTTTCATTTTATGAGAACATGTCCAATTCTTCGGTACGAACTTTTCATCAGAATACCAAGTATCCCAATATCAATATGAATTGAGGATAATCATCGAGAGCTTTTAAGATCCCCTTTTGGCATAGCCAACTTATCTTTTTATGTAGAAAATAAGAGACAATTGAGAAATTGCTTTTATTGATTTTGTATGCCTAACTATAATTACAAAAAAAAAATAATAAAGGAATTAATAAAAAAAATCATCTAATCTAAAAAAAATCTTAAGTCTATTAATTGGTCACTTAGGCAAATTGTTCATTTCGGCGAACACTACTATATTGCATTTTTGAGTATGTCAAACTCAAGTCCTATTGCTTGCTTAGAGCTTAAAGAGAGAACCGGGCAACAAAACGTTGTCATTATAGCCTTCTTTATTTAACACAAAGATGTTTATTCTATGTGGACCATATTTTTCTACGGCTTACAACAGCAGTTAAATAATCAACTGTAAATCATGTAAATCAATGATCTACATGCAGTCATGTGAAAAATAATAGGGACACTTAAAAATTGTTCCAAACACAAATCTGTTTCAATTGCAATAAATTAGTTAGAAACGGCACATTAAATTACTTTTTTGGGATATTGATAAAGCAAAAATACCGCTATCATAACATAACATACATAATTAAATAAGCCTTTTTAAAAATAAAAACACTACTACAAACTCAATGAAAATATTCTTGTTTTTTGTATTCTCACGAAATACAGACAGAGACTAATTCTGCCGGCAGAAAAATTATATATATGAACCCCTTTTCGAGCGGCTTTTGATACAGCGAAACGTAATAGCCTTTTCTACAAGCTTTCACAAATCGGAATGTCCACGAAATACTTAAACATATTACGAAGCTTGTACACCAAAAATAAGTCAGCAATATGGTATGGGAAAGGTCTATCAGAATGGCTTAATTTAGAGATCGGAGTCAAACAGGGGTGTCTTTTAAGTCCCCTATTGTTTGCGCTCTATTTGGATGACCTTACAACTTTACTGCCGGCTGGTATAACCGTTGATGGATTGGATTTGACTGGTGAGGATGATAGGCGGCTTGTAAAAATATCGGCATTAAAAGGTGTAAGGACAAAGTCACACTTCTATGCCGACTGGGAAAAGTTAGCAGCAAAATATAACTTGTGCTTAGCACTATTGGAAACAAATCTTGCGGAATGGGGCAGATGCATAGAGTAATTTATAAATGACGTCTAACATGCCTTTACAAAAGATTTTAATAGACAAGCTCGAGCATCAAACACCCGCTTAGTTTATAAAAGCCTAAATCTCGAGCAACCCAAAGTCATAGACTCTAACTTAAGTGTATCGGATATGTCGATGGTGCTGCGATTAAGAGGAGAACTTTTGAACTGACCTACCGCTTCAGTGATCGCTATGCAACACAAGGGAAAAAGAAGACATCTTTCACTTTATCGGCTCATGCCCTATTCTAGCCGAAATCAGAAGGAAATTATCTCGGTGCAAACTTCCTAAGAAAAGAAGCAGTTCTAGATATCCTGAATGGTCCCGACTGGAGATAGGATACAGTAGGATAGCTTATAACTACAGAACAAGAACTATGAATGAGAACTTTTAATCTTACATTACAAAATTTGGAATACATTTTAATTTTATGATCAGTTGGATAAATGAATAAACAATTCTTTTATTAAATTTGTGTAGTAAATTGTCAATCTTTGGCAGACGGCAAAGCCATGCTATATTATGTACTTATAATACAATATTGTAAAACATTTTTCGACAAAAATAAAGGTGCACTATTATCTATTATCTATCTTATATATATTATGTGGGCAAAATAAAAAACAAAACGCGTAATGTCATGACAACCAAACGCGACTGCAAATTATATGTATTTAAATTCAAATAGGTACAATTTTCAGTCACTATCCTAATCCCTAAGTCAAAGTCACACTTCATTATCAAAGGTCTGTGCCGATCGGTAAATTGCTAAGTTTACTTTGTAGCCACCGCATATATAGTGTTTGATCAGCATTAGTATTTGTTATTATTGATCAGACCACGTTAAGTATCGGATGTGCATCTAAAGACCACCAAGACCACTGATTCACTTACACCATAAAGTGTGGCCTATTAAGGAGCCGTGACTTTCACAGTGTTTGTACAATTATTAGGACAACATCATTGTTTGTGCTGTGAGTTCTTTTGTGGTGCACTACCTGTCGGTTTCTTTCACTGGATGCGGCAAGGTTATACATTGTAAAGTAGCAGGAGGTCCTGTTGAGGTAACTGAAAGTGCTAAGTTGTTTTCGTTCCATTTCATTCAACTTGTTATGATTGCTTGTTAGATTGACGGTTAAAGATGAAATATATCTATCGTTTGTGGGACAAAAGTGAAAACGAATTTTTATATTTATAGAAGTCCGTCTGCTCTGCATATCTCTCATCACCAATGCAGATAGATTGGACTCATCAATAGCTCAGCAAGTAGTATTTAGCCCTCCAGGCGAGAATGTTTTCAAAGTCCCAAAGATGTCGGCATCGGTATCGCCATCGATTACCATCATTACCGACTGGCTCTTGTGGGTGATAGAAGTTACACACGGAACAGTCATAGAGAGAAAGGCCACATAATTAGAGTCTGACTATTTGATTTTGATATTTATCTCGATCTGCATGGTGAATTTGAAATAATCATATGTTTCCTCCTTAGCTGCATGTTAGGCTAATGCATCTCTGTGCAGCGATGCTGGTGATCTTTTATTTTCGTTCATAGACCAACAACGAACACTCAATCACGAAGTAGTAAAATCTAATGATCATGCCCTAATATGATAAGTAGCCGAAGAGATTTCTGGGGAATCTTTTAGCAATTCGAACAGCATACACACAGTTGTGGTCGCTTGCATCAGGTGGATTCGCGAGGACGACGACGGTACATTTCTTTTGGAAATGCAAACGCATTTGCCTATTTGATTTTTCTTTTATATCGAGACAAACTTAGCATATTGGCTGTAAATGGATTTTAAAACCTTATACCTAGATGAACTTGCAGGTACCCCCAATTGAACAGATATGTATGGGTACATTCGACGCGACAATAAATGGAAATGATTTCGAAACGAGAAAAAAATGAACAAAAAAGAACACAAACAGAAACAGAAAAATTTCGTTGTATTTTTTATTCGCGTTGATATTTTCTCCTATTTTCTGTCCAAAGTCATTTATGGTTAAGTCACGAAGGAATAATTTGTTTTATGTTAATGCGAACTGGTAGCAAATGAATTGGAATTTAATTTGAGTCCATCTCTTTTTCTTCCTGCCATATAGGAGGAGTGTGTGAGGATTTTTTTGTTTGTTTTCTTTGTTGGTCAGAGAGTCGGTGTATTTATTCACAATGTCGGCAAATCGATGTGCAAATCCCTACAGAGAGAGCGAACGAGTGCTTTGTTTTTATTGTGCATAGCGTAGCCAAAGGGGGCTGCATAGTCACAGGTACATGTGTGGTACTTTCTGTTGAATTGCAAATATTTCTGTTTTTTTTTTTTACATAGGAATCTATCGGGCACTGATTAAAAGTCAGAAGTGTTTACGGAGGGTACATGGTATGGAGAAAATACTTGAGTTTATTGGTTTTATTTTTTTTTTTAAAGATGTGCTGTGCACATATGACGCAATGGACATACATACGTATATAAAAGTTTCAAGGATGTACAAATTCTTAAGTTTAACCAGTGCGGACTTTGACGATACATTTTGATCGCTATTAGGAAGCAAATATGTATGTAGATTCTAACAAACACCACTGTTGTCCTATTTCCGGATTTCGCTTAAAAAAATTGTTGGAAACAGGTACGTATAGGCACCCTAGGCCTAGCTTCTCACAACCATTGCATTCGTTTGCGTGAGTTTTTATTTTTTGGAGGAATGGTAAGAACCAAGAATTTAATGCCGAGCTCGAACGGCTGAATGAGAAGCCTTTTCAGGACAGTTATAGGCTTGTGGAAATAGCCCTAAGATACTATTTTGTGTGTTTTCCAGGGATCGAACCTGGGACCCCTCGCAAAGTAGTCTAGCACACTAACCATAACCATTCAGCCTAATATTGCGCGTGTAGATTTAAAAAAAAATACACCCTAGGCCCAGCGATGACACTTTACTCCAATTGGAGTAGATCTACTTCACTTTTTCAGAAATTTCAGAAATCTACTCCCTACTTCGATTAATTTTTTTTAATTTCCCATTATCTACTCCAATTTCAAATTTTAAGCCAATTCTTTATTTTGCTGAATAAAAAATATTTCACATTTTTCGAAAATGTTTTTAAAGCCATTAATGAAAGATTGAACCTTTGATTTAGATTAGAAACAAAAATTCTATGCAGTTTCATTAAATAGTATAGGTGACAACGACATTACTAGCTACTTTATGTATTCTTTTGTTGCACTTTATCTGGAAAACTGTTAGCCCCAGGTAAAACTATGTTGCCATACATTTGTTGATTTATTGAAAAGCTTTGTTAGGACAGATAAATTCTCGGATGCTTGTCAGACGTTCGCGAGAGGTGGCTATAATAACAACCAGTTTGTTATCCTGAAGGAATCCTCTGTCAGATGGAAAATAACTGGGAGCCTAGACAAAATTTGAAACATAGGTTGATTCAATGTAAAATTTATATATATTTTGGGCTCTGATGAAGTAACTTACGAGGACTTGTAGTTTTCACCCTATAATGGATTTCCTAACTATAGGACTGCTGTAAGTATGTATGAAATATTTGTTCAATAGGATAAAATAGTTTGGGGATTTCCGCCCAATAATTGTATAAAAATTTTTCGTGCTGAAAAGTCTAAAAATTTTTAAACTTCAATGTGTCTTGAAATTTGGTTTTAATGTTTTTACATCAATATCTATAGCTATTTCATTTATTATGGCGACTTTGCAAACAAGAAAGTTTCGTAAACTTCTAGTATAGTTCAAATTTATGAATTCTTCCCTATTGACGGTTAAGAGAAATTTGTTATGCTGTCAAGTCAATGGAATTGATGAAAGCAACCCAGCGTTTTTAACATAAAGAGGTCAATGCAAATGTTCTTAGAAGTGAAATAAGGCAATCGGGGCCAAGTGTTGCTCATGCTCATCATATGAAATAAAGAGAACTCTTACCCCCCAGTTTCACTTTTAGTTTAAACTTCAGTTGAACAATTAATTCGGTTTCACAGTTTCGTTACCCTGAACAGAGTTCTTTTTGTAGTAGAAAAACGATAGTATTCTGCCGTTTAAACCTCAGTTCACTTGCAACAGTGACATTTCAATTTCAAAGCTTTAGGCTTTTTCTTTTGATAGGCGACCTTGAAGTCGATAAAGAGGTGGTGTGTTTTCTTCTCTGTATAGTACCACTTTTTCGTATTATCCTTCGGACCGTTGCTATGCTGGGTGATACTCCACTGTTGGCCCTTATTTTAGTCGCTGGTAGAGTAAAATTTGACGCAAGCCGTAGAATCAACCGCTTTGCTCGCAATGTTGTTCCTTCTGCCGTGCGTCCTTTTTGATTTTTCCCATAGTGTTGTGGATCTGCAAGCTAACTGTTTACAACAGTAAAAGGAAATTTCTGGGCAGGTACTTCTTCCAACATTTAGGGGAGATAGACAATACCAACTTCAAGGGGCTACTTGGTTTTTGCAGGGAAATTGGGGCTTTCTCAAGGGCAGGTGTTTAGGTGTTTTTCCATTGTAGGTCACTGCAATTGGTTCCCCCTATTGATCGCGATGGGCCCTTGGTGCCTAGTGCCGTATGAGACATCTCATACCCCTTTTTAACCTAACCTAACCTAACCTAACCTACTTCTATTTAGCCTCCTTGCACTTTCTCGGCCTGATAATCCTAACTCTTGAAAGTATCTATTTTTCCTCTTTCTCTCGCTGTCAAAGTCTTTCCGGAACCATTTGAACTACCTATAAATAAAAACAGTTCTTTTCAACGCTTTTAAATATTTTTAACAAAACTTTGAAAAAAATCGCTGTTGTGCATTCCTACAACGAAATATTTGCATTATCCTAGTGGTGCATCTATTTATACGCTTTTCAGATAGTTCATTGATTGATTGACATTTAATTTTATGAAAATACATATGAATACCTGTTCACAGGTAGTAAAAGTTTCCGGGTAAAACATTTTCATCAGGTATAATGACTGAAAATCGATTGCAAAATGTATGGCCTATAAGATTTTGTATGGGAGGTAACTAGGCCGATATAACGCATTTACATTTTCAATAACCTGACCATTGTAAAAAGGTCCTCTCACAAAATTTTATTCGCCTAGGTCGATTCTTTTGGGCGCTATAATTTTTTTAATTCAAATTTTCAAATTCAAAATTTGATCCTGATTCAGAATATATAATGTATAATTGTATACTTTATTGGGCCTACGATAACTCCTCCTTGGCTTTACAAAAATGTAATGGCAAAGCTTCAAAGCATATTGAGTTCGTAATATAAATGCAAAATAAAAGAGAGAAAACTTCTCCTCTATTTGGTTCGAAAACTTCTTTGAACCCTTTTCCAACTCAATATCCTCCTATACTACAAGAATCTATGATACGCTTTCAATAAAAATACATTTTAGAACCTGGAATTCGTGCAACTCGTAGATCCTCCAGCATAATGTTGCATTAAAATCCAGCTCACGACTGTCCGACACTTCGAAGTGTGTATTAACCACACGAATTCGGACTCTTTTCCCCAGTAATGTGCTCCTTGAAATGTAAGACACAAAATATGAATACTTCATGCTCCAACTCCTACCGTTGTTGTTGGCACGTTAGAGCCCTTGCCTAGAACAATACCGCACACATTACCCCAAAGACGGCAAACACTCATACACACTCTCTCGCCGAATATGTTGGTATAATAATAATTTCCATATGGTGTGACCAGTCGATTTCGTGATAATCCATTATTAATGCCAATCAGCATATTATCTTGTGGCGCTTATCTATCGAAGACTGTATATACTGTGCTGGGTAGCAAAGTTAGTGATCGCTATTGTTGCTCGCCATCTCCATACTGATGTAGTGCCCAGTGCCAATATGCTCTTGTGTTGTATGGAGTATGGGTAAACCTTTGCAGAGCTGTTACAATAACTCCCATGCTGCATGTAGTTTAAATTCGAATCTATTCAGTGGCGGTCGGTGGTGCTGTTGTGCCAATATCGATACCATCGATAGATGGCAGTAGCGCCTCACTTGATATCCGTACTATATGTACGATGAAAGCGCCTAGCGATCTATTATTCTGAGCGTGCAGCTAATATTTTCTTCACAGCGCACAGTGTTTAGGTCGCCTTCTTCTGCATTTGGAATTCTTCCCATAGCCTCTTTTTTGATCCGAATTTGGATGCACCATTCATTTCGCCAAAGATCAGCCCACACGCGTAGATCCCCCCGCACTCATACAGCAAAAGGTGAGAAGCAGCGGCACCAAATGAACCCATTTGCTTCAACCGACCGGCCGGTGGGGTGGTAGCAATGATGGGCAGACTCAATACCGTCTTCGAAGTGGTACACTGTGTCTCTCGATATTACTTTGCATTTACATCAAATGCGTGCCTTGCCATATTTAGATGGTCCATTGTTAGTCAGATTTTCAGGCCAGCTACTAGCTGTATACTCGTATTTCGGTGTTCGATGTTTCTTCGTATTCCAGCATGTCTCCCGGTTTTTGGCCTAAAACAAAGTATAGACCAACTGTTGACGACATGAGTTTTCCGTTTCCCTCATATTTTTCGCTACTCCCATAGCGCGCTGCCGCCGAGAGTAGGGGGCCTAAATCTCTCACGGTTTGCAATGCGTCGTATAACAATCTTCTTTGTTTATAGTTTTTGTGCGACACATGGGTTAACAGTCAGTGGTGGTGCTGCTGGTGGCACCAGTCATAACAGTTGGAATAATAATTATCAGCAGCAGCCGCTTGGTGGAGGGATTATGAAATTGCAATTATGTGGAAGTTGCACGTACCATTCACGCATTCAATGTTCATGTTCTTGGGCGGCTGTTGGTGCTGGACCCATGCTGCACTCGGGGTCATCCCAAGTGATTTATTCATGATTGTTTTTTGCATTCGTGAGTTTTCTTTTTCCTGTTTTAATGCGTCAAAATGTGTTCCATCACTGAAGCTGGTCATCATCTGCAGTTTAATCGTTTCTTCTGGAATAGAAATCATTTCGCTTAATTAAAGAACCCTTAGCTTTCTACACTTTTTTCCGTGTTTTTTGTCCACACCTCGAAGCGATTATCCTAGGATATGGTGTGGGGTCAGCTTTACCTACACACATGCAGCTGGCTGCAGCTCGCAGTTATATTGTTTTTTAAACGGCCGCTGAATGCAGAAGCGTTATTACAATATGATGCAGTTCATTTGCAAAAAGAAAAGAAACAATTAGTTGGTAATCAGTGAGGTGGTGGTATGGAATTAATGTCTACCCGTTGTGCTCGATTCAAGAAAAAGGGATCGCAATGCGACGACTGAACGGATGAACCAAGATATGTTTTCTCAGACCTTAATTGATATTAAATGTGGAGTTTTTACTAACATCTTCGTAAGAGGAGGTCATTTGAACGGCCATTAAATGGTAATTGTTAATGCGGTGGGGGTCCCTGCTGGGGAAGGAATACTTTGTTTTTGTTTAAAGTTCAAATTAATTCAATCTTTATAAAAAGGAAGATGGAAGACCTGGGAAGGTAATTAATGTTTGATAAAATTATTTAAAGAATTTAATGTATTATGATATTAATTTTTGCGCAAGACTCAATTAAGCCCGCTGCATTGGATATAGAGGGATATAATTGAGTAGTTTGTCGAGAATTAATATTTTTTTTAGAAGAGAGTATATGCGGTTCATCGCGGACTAAATTCCCTCCACTAAAGCCCTTGAATCCAAAATGGAACCTCTCCTTGCATAACATCAGGGTGGTCGAATTTTGAAGTCCATGAAGGACTTGTAAGTATTCTATGGCATAAGACGTTTACGATTGTGAATGATTAGCGTTATCTCAGTCTTTTGTTACACTCTAAAAAAAAAATCGTGTAATTTTACTATCATTAAGCGAGGAATCTACTTGCCTACCATAATTGCAGTATTTTTACGCACGTATCAATTTTAAATATTTAATGCGTAAATCTTACATCTTTGTTGTGTAAATTTAAACACAGATTTTAAATATAAATGCGTATTTCTACACTTAAGATGCTCAAATTAAATGTACATCTACATAATTAATGTTTAAAATCCAACATAATTTTAGAAAGAAATGCTTATAAATCAACATAAAATGTGTAAATTTAAACCATTTATGTTTAAATTTGTAGCAAAATTCGACATACAATGTGTAAAATCCAACAAAATTGTGTATGAAGAAGCTGAAAATTAGACTTTTTTATGTAATTTTGCTTAAATTCAATATTTAATGTGTAAAATTAAACAAAATTATACATCGTCAGAAAGTATATTCAAAACAATTTAAAAACAAGTAAAAGTGTTATCATCGGCCTTGATATCCTCCACTGCAGTGAACCTGTCTAAACGAAATAAAACAATCCAAAAATGCTTAAGATATTTATTAAAAATTATTCGATTTAACAAAAAAAAAAAATGTATTTAATTTTATGAAACATGATTTCACATGGATTTCGATTGAATCGAAGTATTTTGTAGTCGAAATAAAGATGTTCAATTTAATTTCTGGGAATAGGAACCTATTTAAATCAATATGTTTCCTGTTTGAAATGAAGATGTTCATTTTATTTTTTCTAAATGGAAACTTATTTAAATAAAACTGTTTTCTTTTTGAATTGAAAATGTTCGATTTAATTTTATTAAATAGGAACTATTTCAATCAAAATTTTTTTTGTTTGAAATAAATACGTTCGAGTTAATTTTGCTAAAAAGAAACCTATTTGAATAAAACTTTTTTTTTATTTAAAAGCATAACCAGTTTTTATTAAAAGCATTATTTGAAATTAACAAAATTATGAAAATTATTTGTATGGCAATTTTAGACGACAAAAAAAAATGAAATGATTACCGATCCTTGATGGGCAAAGAGAAAACAAAACTTTAAGGTTTACAATTTCCCAGAAACTAAGTCCATTGATGAACTCAGCAGCGAATTGGGTTTCAGCTTCGAACACATCCAGTATATATCAGCGAATCCAAAATAGCAAAATCGGTCAAGGACATAACAAACTGAAAGATGTACAACTTTAATCAAAACAAAACACCCGCATATAAACCCATTAGTTTGCTTACTATTTTATCTGCGTCCTTGCTCTTGGCAGTGATGATACAGACTCCTTCATCACATATAATCTTCCACCCAGTAGGCTTGCCTTCATAATACTCCAGATCATCTAAATTTTCAGTGTTCATATTGAATCTGCAAAATTGTTATACCAACGTAAACAAATAAAATAAATTGGAAAAGGGAAAAGCCGAGCTCATCATACATCGTTTGAACTTTTACATTTAGATCATTAAATACATACCCGCATAAAGTTGTCCGACCTAAAGTCCCATTGTCGCTTTGTGAAGAATTGCCGACATATCCAACCCGATGGCGATTTTAGTCTGAACTCGTACCATGCTGTAAAATTAAGAAAAGCAAAAATTCTATTAAATATATAATAGAAGATTTAACTTACCAAAAATAAACTCCACTTCTCCAGAAGAACTTGCAAATCTGCATATATCGTAACGTAATCACGTGACACTACCTCACTGCACATATTTTGTAATGCGTAAAACATATTTCTTTTAAGCGTTTATAGTCAATTAAAATAGAAATCTGTTCAAGTTTTTCATTTTCAATCGATTTTACTAGAATTCTGTTCACAAAAATCTCGGTTGTGATTTTATTGATAATATCAAACATGAAAAAGATTAAACAAAATACGAATATATTTACAATATTCTTTAATTCAAAATGAAACGTGTATGTACTGTACAGTACATGTTTGACTTAAACTAATCGATTATGTTTAATTCAAACACGTTTAAGTTTGATTAAATACAAATCTATTGGAATATTTCATTTCCAACTAGTTTGAATAGAATTATTTTTCAAATTAGCTCGTTTACGTTTTATTAATAGTAAAAACATGAACGAGCTTAAACCAAAGACAAATATATTTAAAATAACCATTATTTCAATATAGAACATGTTTTAGTTTGATTCTACCAGATTTTGGATTGAATTTTTTGTTAAGGCGACATTTTTTAATATGGAAAAATGAAATATGTTCCTTTTTGATTTTTTCGTTGCAAATTATTCTCAGTGTTGGTATCCCTCATAGCTTTATATACCGCACTATGTTTACACAGGCTTTATCACTTCCTTATGTAATAAAAGCTTACAGCTAGGTTCCAGAAATCGAGTGAAATCGAAATTGCTAATCCATTGAATTCGTTTTCAGTGTTTTGCATTTCGAGCGATTCGGAAACTCTGAAATTTTTTCGAAATCACAATTTCACTTTGTCTTAATTCCGAAAATTTTGAAATCGAAATCGAATACAGTGAAATTTAGAACACAAAAATTCATTTCTGATTTCATTTAGAGTGAAAGTGAAATGTGGAACCTAGCAGTTAATCTCGAAGTTAAGCTTGAAATATTGTCGGAATAGCCGATTAAGTTATCTTAATTTACTTTTGAGTTAGCTGGAATCATTGTTCGAGGAGATCTTGTTATAATTTAAACGAAATGTCTATGTACCATAAATTGTGCTTGCGAAACGTGCAAGAGCTTTCGAGAGCTTCCTAAGTAATCGAATGCACTTGATCGATCGTTGAATGCTTGCCTCTATCAGAGTATATCCATTAATGAGTAGGGACACTCTCCACGTGTTTCTTATCAGTTTACAATTTGCAGTACACATACACGAGAAATAGACGGCACTAAAAGTGCTCTAGTAAAAGAGGGATGGAAGAGTAGTCGAACTATTTCAAAATGTGGTACAGGGTGTGACGTAAAAAAAAGCAAAATCAATTTGTAATATTTCTTATTGAACATTTTATATCTAATATATATTCACATGTGTGCTACACTTAAATATTTTTGTTTGTTGGTACATTTTTTGTTATTTTTATTGAACTGTTTTAGAATAAAGTAAACCCGTACTCGGACGTAAAATTTTATAAGAAATTCCTTGTTTTGATTTTTGCAACAATTGTAATGAAATTCATTTTTCAAAAAGTTAAAAATATTCCGCTCAAAATTATTTAGGTAGCACATACCTATTTGGAAAACAAGAAATAAATTTTTGTTCAAGATTCTCTAACGAGTCTAAAAATTCTTGATTGGGCCGTGTCAATTTCGCATCTTCATATTCTTTAAAATCTGTAAAAAGGGAGGAAACGTTAAGTTGCGGACTCAATTTTAACTCACACTTGTGGTTTAGGCGGTATTTTTTTTAAATATAACCTGCGAAATAGTAGAATGCATTATCAATACCAAAGTCCACAGTTTTATAGTCAGGTTCAGTTTTGAAAGCGTAAACCAAATTGTCCTTATTTTGTTTTTGTGGTTCCATCTGCACTTCAATGTCTGGAAGTTCCCGGTTAGCAGTTGGCTCACAGTTTCCACGTGTAATATTCTTCCCCGATCTATAACTTATATTGCTTACCTCTCACTATTATCCGGTATTTTGAAATTTGATTTTTCTGCTCTCGCCCATACGCCAAACATTTAACATAATGTTTTCCCATTATTTTATTTAAAGTTCTTAAACTATGCAAACTTGCACTTCAACTTTTAATTTTCATTATTTTTAATTGTTTGCCACACGCACTGACACTGAACACCCTGTACTTTGTCAATTGATGGTAATGAACGACTGATAACAATCCAACTCCAGGTCGCCTTTAAAAATACGTGCGAAAAAAATGTAAACAATCCCCTCTACAACCAACCTAAGTAATTAGTATGACCATCTGCTGTGAATTATATTACCTAAAAAGTGCTGGCAATAAAACTTAAAATCGTAAAATATGGTAATTAACGAAGTCGTAGCAAGGCAAAAGGGTTGAATTTCGTGATAGAGAATGAAACATTTCTTTTTCATGTCCATAACAAAGACCATTTAATCAATAACCAATGGGAAAAACTTCAAAATTTGTTTTTTATTACCAATTCTACGAAAGCAAAGCTGGTTACCTGATCAACCTGCATGGTTGAGAGAAAATACTAATATACTGACATCACTTCAGGTCGCCTTTAAAAATGCTTTATGAAAAAACCCACAATCGTTTGTCGTACACAGCAAGCCCCATGCAGTGGTACAGGCAAAATGTGTTGTGTACCCTTTTTTTCTCAAGCAGTCGTTGTATGCAGGTAAATAGTATTCTTTCGACCTGCTTCCACTTATTGTACGATTTTTTCTGCATTTTACTTTGTGGTAGTAGGAAATGCATATGTAGAGAGAGTGTCCCTACTCATTAATGGATATACTCTGGCCTCTATGTCCGAATTAGTGGTCAAAAACTTTATAAATAACTGAACAAAGGGTGATCGGTCTATAAACTTGTTTACCTAGTCTAGCCATAAGGACTCCGCGACTTTCATTTTTCGCGGAGTGTGGTCGAAATTTAATCCTATCTTATAAAATCTATAAAAGACCATGGCTTACTGAGGTAGAAATTCACCCGTTATAAGTTGGTTCGCCGGAGCTTTCTTCAATTCGTAGGAAACTCAACAACAAAAACATCAATATTCGACCTGTAAAATGAATTTCTTGATTTAAATCTCATTTAAATCTCGATGGTCATGTTCCTCTCAATCTGTTTTACCGAAGCCTAGAATCTATAATGGATACAGTATCCACACGAGATATGATCGTGAACTTAAATTTGAGCAGAAAATAAAAACAATGAAAGTACCAATATACCTACCCTCAATCACAATCCCATACAACTTACATTCAAGGATTATACCGAGCGCCCGTATAATCGTCATCCAGAGCGTAATAAAATGGTTGTTTTCAACCGAAACATTATACACAAAATATTTAACGTTTAAAATATGTTTCGACATTTTTTATGTCTTCCATACAGGGTCTTACACTTTAAGCCATGTTATCAACTCGATCGTTTACCCGAGCAAAAGACGTAATTAAATACCCCAAATAATTTCAGTCTCATCTGTGCTGAGACTAGGATCTCTATCGCTTAATGGTCGCCACTCATCAGCTAAATTGGGAGTAATACGAAGAAATAAAAACACAGTCTGTACAAATTTGTGATCATTATACCCCGAGACAGCCATATCGCTGATGCTCTGCTTCTCGCTGCTCTTTTGAATTGATCCACTATGGGTGATCTAATTTATGGCTAAATAAAATTCAATATATACTTCTCTTGATTATGTATGCGAGTATTTTCTCCAAAGAGACATTCCTTGAAATTGGAGACCAAGGTGATAAATTTCTAAATTGAGATTGAATGATTCGTGGAATCGTAAAACGTCCCCATATCCCATGAGTGCAAGTTATCGGTCAGTCCGACGACACCAATGACTACAACAACGACGACGACGAAAAGGAGGCCAACAGAGCAAAGAGTCTGTGACTATGTGCCATATCTCAGACCAGGGTGACTTAATACCCCAAAATCTTTTCGGTTTTATAGATTTGATACAAATATAAGGAGAGTACGGTTTTGTTAAATAATATTTTATGATATCGTTAAAATTGTTTATGGCTATTTATTGATGAGGAATTTCATTCGTCATTCATAATTGACGAATCGGCGTCGTAAACGCAACCCAGGTATGGTACGGCTAGACATAAAATTCCCATCGGAGTGTATATATAATTGTGCATTTAGAGTTTATCCTAATCATAGATACCCAATATCTGTATCGGTGTATCTGTTGTGCCTTGTGTGTGTACATTGAATTTGAGGAAAGCAGCACTTTTATTTTTTGATTATTCGATATGAGAACCTCTATCGCCGCAAGTGAAAAAGCGACGCGCATCAGATAGGTAGGTATAGGTGATTTTTATTACAGCTTGTTTGGGTGTTAAGTCTGTTTGTTATAAACAGAGTGCACTGCGCGTAGGCCTGCTGCGGGATTTTCTTTCGAATGAAGCGAATCAAAATAAATGTTGGTAATATGAAATCACGTTGATCTTTTGATTTATTGGATCTACCTACAGACCGTCAGACAGCCGCAATCAGACCTATTTAAGAAATCCGAACAAGTTCGGACAAAATATTTATCTTCCGTTTTAAATGGCAATCCCATGTAGTTATGTGGTTTGGTCATTAAAAAATGTGTATATCCCTCCGTCTATTTTACAATTTGGACACTGTGAATCTTTTGTTAGAATTATCTGACAACGTATTCTGATTGTAATAATAGAAATAGAAATTGCGAAGGCTTTGGTATGATATGGCTTCAAATGTATGCCCCATATCGATTTCATGTAATTTCTTCCAATATTATTTCTTAATGAATTTGCGCGAAACTCAAAAGTTTACCTAACATACCTAATAGTAGCATTTTCAAAAGTGCGTTCAACGACATTATACAAACCTACTGGCACAAATGCTGATGATTAATTAATGATATTTTATTTAGCTCTATAAGCCATTTTTGTATATATATTTTGCTAATAAAATAGTGTGTTTTAACTGTTGTCCTTATTTTCTTGTCATTTGGACATTAATTTGTTCAGCCGAATATAGCCATGTTACAATAGTTCTTAAAAATTTAATCTATGACCTATTTTTCTTATAGGTAGACTAGCGAACCCCTGCACACTTCGTAGTGCAAAATATAAAAATAAAAAAATCAGTTTCAAATTCATTGAAATCAGTGATCAATAGTTTTTATTGTAATAATGTGGTACACATTTTTGGTTTTTTCGAGAATCGTATTACGTAGAAAGTATTCTTGTCTATCAGGACAATGCATAGCTATCAATTTTACACATTTTACAAACTTTGGCTCCCATGACTGTCGAAAAATAGCGCCACACCCCTTTATATACCTAAAATGATCTGTCAATTTGAGCTCAATCGATTCGGTGGTTTTCGAAATATACGATTTTTAATGTTTTTTTTGTATGGCCAGTGCCACGCCCCTTTGTTCAATTTTGGCCAATCTTCACAGGGACAATAACTAAGATTTTCTATAAGTTTAATGTCGTTTTCCATTGGGATGGTCCCAATTTATTTATTTCAGATCTCAGATTTTGTAAATGTATTAGTGCATTATTAGACAGTACATCAGCTGTGCACATTTTTTTCGTTTGTCGATGAAAACATACGAATTTAATGTGGGAAATCATATCGACGAAGAATCGAAATCCACAGACCACAGAGATGACGAGGAAGAAGACGAAGATGATAGTAATTGCTCCAAAATTAAGTCCATGCCCATTATTTACGTTTTTGTTCTGAATAATTGCTTTTCACGAGGCTTTTCGTAATTTTGTTTTGAAAACAAATTCTGAATGACGTAAAACAGCTGTGCAAGGTAGGTATATTGGTATTAGTGAGAGTGTGTGCAAATCTCGAAAATTATCGAGATCTGCAAAAAGTGATCCGAATCAAAAAAAAGATTGATTTTTTGTCCCAATGGAACACGAAAAGTGATCCGGATCAAAAAAAAAGATTGATCTTATGTCCCAATGGAAAACCACATAAGTTCAATCGATTGGGTAGTTTTCGAGATATACGATTTTGAATGTTCTTTGTATGGGAGGTGCCACGCCCCTTTGTCCAATTTTGACCAATCTTCACAGGTATACTTCTGGGCCAATCAATACCTAAGATTGTGTGTAAATTTGAATTCAATCGATTGGGTGGTTTTCGAAATATACAGCCCTATTGCGAAGATCAACTATCAATTATTGATAGTTGATACTTATCAATCAATTTTTCGAAATGCTATTGCGACGATCAATTGTCAATGAAGTGTTGACCGATTGTGAACGTGCATCAATTAGCGATAGTCGGTTGAGAAAGCGGTATTGTGAAAGTCAATCAAAAAATAAATAAATAGGTGGCGCAACAGGCGGGTGACACCCAAGGCCTAGCTTCTCGCAACCATTCGTTTTGTGTGAGTTTCTATTTTTGGGACGAATGGAAGGGACCTACAATTTTGTGCCGAGTCCGAACGGCTGAATTGAGAAGCTTTTTCATGACAGTCATACTCTCGGATGTTTGTCAGACGTTCGCGAGAGGTGGCGCAGTAGAAAAAAACTTTAAGATGTAATTTTGGTTTTTCGGGGATCGAACCTGGGATCCCTCGCACAGCAGTCCAGCACACTTTTTTTGACTTTTAAATTCATTTTTATTGATTCTTTCTTTAACTTACATACTAGACAAAAATGATTAAATCTAAATTAAAACTAACATTTATCTAAATCTAGCTTACTGGCTCTTAACGAGCACTCTAAACTTAACTGTATTCTTATTACTATTGCCTTTCGGCCTTAAATCTATCTATTTTTTATTGTTTGCTTTGTTTTTTAATTTCCAAGAAACTTGCAAAAACTTGGATACTTTATTATGGTGTTTTTCTTAAAACTACCTAAAACTACTTAAAACTACCTAAGCTACTTAACCTAAATTACCTATAATCAGGGTGATGAGCAATCTCTCGATTGGTCACCATCCCGATTGCGTCGATGGGCGCCTGGCAGTCCCCAACACGGTGCACACGCGCCGCCGGGACTCGAGCGAGGCCATAAGCATCGGTCAAGTCTCGGTAGCACTCATTCATGTTGACGAGCCCGGCCCCTCCCAAAGACCCCCTAAGATACACCTAACTAACTTACAAACTAGCTTAAAACTAAGGAGGATGTTACCTAGGTAACGCACCGACCCGGGAGAGCGTGTCTGCCCTCACCTCTTCCTCAAGCCACCAAAATTCGGCGAACTGCTTTAAGGTATCAACCGTGTCCCGATCCGCAATTGCGGTATTAAAACGGAGGAGCTCCTGAGCATTGGCGGCGTACCCGTCGTGGATGAGCCGCTTATCCCTCGCGCCGCGGTGGCTGTGGTACAATACCGGCACACCATCTTTATCTTGGATTAACCCTTTCATGTCTGCATGAAGGAATGCCTCAGGCGGGACAAAGCCAGACCGGAGCGTACTCTCGTGGTACATTAAATTCGGGTAATAACCACCCGAGATCAGATTATTAGCGTTGGCCATCGCCCTTGCAACGTGCCTTCGAATCACCTTAATTAGGAAATTGTCAATCCTATTCAATCGAGCCCCATCGTATAGGGTCTTGTTGGGATAATATTTTGTGTACTCAGACTCGGGAGTTCTAAACAACCCTAGACAGGTCCTGAGACACTGTCTCTCAAACACCCGAATCTTTTCCATATAGGAAGGCGCTATATTGAACCAAATGGGACAGCCATAAGCGATGATCGGCCTTATAAGAGCCACGTAGCATATGACCTTTACTCTAGAATCAAGTTGACTGCTGCGAAACAGTCTCCTTGTCAGAGCATAAGCCCTCTTGGCCCCAGCAAGACAAGCATCTATATGTTTGTCAAAATATAGATACTGGTCCAGCCAGATGCCAAGATACCTGACCACGCTTCGCACCGCCAATGGTTGTCCATTTTGTCCAATAATGGCTAATTTTCGCCAGTTTTTTCTGGTATCCCTAGAGGCCCCAGCCAATGGAGTTCTGAACAGGATTGTTTCCGATTTTTGGAAATTGATTTTCAATTTCCAATCATCGCAATACCTCTTAATTTGATCGAAGTCACGCTGCAAAAGGATGTTGATGACCTCGACTTTTGGACCTGATCTGTACGCCACTAAATCGTCTGCGTACGCTATAGCATGTCTGAGGGAACCCACTAGATCACTCGTGTAAATATTAAACAGGATCGGAGAATTCACCGCTCCCTGTTGTAAGCCGTTTTTAATTTCAAAGACTTTGCTCGAAGTCACGTTGCCAGATTTGACTACGAACTTCTTTCCCATAAGCATGTCATAAATCATATATAGCAATGGTTTTTGCATACCCAACCTAGTCAGCTTATAGAAGAGCCCCTCCAACCATACGGTGTCGAAGGCCTTCTCAAAGTCGACCAGGCAGGCACCCGTGCATTGGTTCTTGCATTTGTGCCACTGAATGTCGGACACCAATTTCGACGCGGCATGAATCGTTTCATGCCCCGCTCTAAAGCCAAACTGATTGTCCGGAATAATCTTATTTTCTTCAGCCCACTTCAAAAGAGCTCTATTAACGACCTTCTCGAATACCTTGCTAACATTCGGGAGCAAACTAATTGACCGAAGATTAGCCGGGTTGGTCCTATCTTTATCCCTTTTGGGGATAGGATGTACCACCGCCATTTTCCACTGCACTGGATAATATGCATTATTCAGCGCATTGTTAAATAGCGTGGTGAAGATCTCAATCGCTTCTAGAGGCAGGTGTCTTAATACGACGTTTGGGACACCGTCAACTCCCGCCGACTTTTTATTTTTAAGTGACTCAAAGATACACAAGAGTTCATCTTTGCTCACGAACAACTGGGAATTTGTCCTTTCATCGGCGATTATGCCGTTTGCAAGGTTGTCGTCATTGAACACGGTGAAACCGTTGTTCTCGGATCGCCAATTCTGAAGTTCGGTGCGCAGATAAAAGTGGTTCAGAAAGGCCCTCTCCTCGATGTCGTGATTACGGCGAACTGGGTTGTTCACAGTATACACGGTCTCAAAGAAAGCGCCCATCAAATCCACTCTCTCCTGTGGGTCTTCGACCACGTAAAAACCGTCGTTCGAGTCGGCACCTTCCGGACTTATGCCAGCAGTCAGTAGTGTCTGTCTGTTTTCGTTCGTCCGAGGGATTCGGACACATGAAATGTCGTTATGATCTTTCCGCCTGAACAGTTTATTTATTTGTGGGAACATGTTCGGACTACTGGATTTTATAGCCCGAATTTTATTGCCCCAATACAAACTTACAGATTTTCTGTAATTCTCAACTATCAACTGTTTCAGGTTTTTGATCATCGACTTCAGTGTCCTCATCTCGGGATCGTTCCTGTCAGTAAACTGTCTGTGCAGCTGTTTAAGCCTCGAGAGCAGTCTACTTTTCTGTCTGTATAAAGCATCGATTGTCGCGTTTCGATACTTCTCAGTCTGTTCTTCGTCAGTGGAACGTCCTACCTTGGGGATAGTCCGCTCCATTGTCCGTTTGATGACGACATTCATTTGCAATAAATGGCTGTCGATTTCATCGTTTGTCAAGTTCCTGTTTGTCGGTGGGTTGATCTCACTCGAACGTATATCACGCTGTAAAACCCTGGAGAAGCGCGACCATTGTGCTCTTCGATAATAAAGAGCGCACTTGATCGTACTCCTCCAGCTGCGTTTGTTCGTTCGGGATCCGTATTACGACGGCGAGTCCGTAGTGGTCACTATCGTACTCAACCGTTCGTAAACAGTTCCGCGTTCGTCGATCTGTGTCTGTCAGTTCTAGTCTTTCGTCAACTAGCGCTAAGTCCAAGAAAGAACCTTCTCTAGGGAAAGACGGGAAATCCGTCGCGTACAACTCAAGTTTGTACTCAATCATATTATGACGCCACCAATCGTGAAACTGGTTGCCCCTAGGGTTCGGAGTATCATTTCCCCATGCCGCATGTTTAGCATTAAGGTCTCCGCCCAAAAAGTAATAATTGTCCTCCGATTGAAGCTGTAAGCAACGAAAAAGTGTTTCGAGCTCATTTAAAAATATAATGGGTTGGGGTGCGTCAGGTGCGTAAAGTGACACCACATACACCCGCCTCTGGCTATGGAGGGGAATGCACACGATGCACGCTTCCAACACCCGGAACCTACGCACGTCCCTGCTATATATGACCCTATGGCGCAAGCCTCTGCGTATTAAGATACCGACACCGCCTCCTTGACTGGAGTTGGGCCGATCTCTTCTAACTACCTTGTAATTTCTATAGCCCACTTTGTGCTTCGGAGTTAGCTTAGTTTCGCTAACCAAAAGTACATCTGGCTTTTCGGCTTTCAACAGATTGGAAACATTGATCCTTCTCTCGATCCTGATCATTGAATTAACATTCAACGCAAGGATCTTTAGTTTTTCCTCGTCCAGCGTACCCATCATATTTATGGCGCGGTTGACTCAGCAAACAGCGTCGAATAGATAACGTCTATTCGAGCCGCTTGCTCATTTAACTGATTCTGGAATTTGTCGATCTTTCCGTGCAGTGACAGAAGGATCGCTTTCAAATCCAGATCCGCTTCAGGCGTTGGAGCCTTTGGTGCGGTTTTTGTATTTGCCTTACCCGGTCCAGATACCATTTGGGCAAATGACACATTGGGTGCAACAAAATTTGAGAACGAGCGACTCTTTCGACCCTTCTCTTCTTCGGACCTCTGTTTCCGAGCCAACACATTCTGTTTGACCTGCTGATACTTGGGACATCCCTTGAAATTGGCAGGATGCCCTGAGCTTTTGCAGAGTACACACGAAAGCTGACCCCGATCCTCTACTCTATCCCTTCCCAAAGGACACTCCCCATGCTTGTGGTCCCTGTTGCACTTAACGCATCTGAACTGCATATGGCAATTAGCTGCGGCGTGCCCGAACCTCTGGCAGCGCATACATTGAAGTACGCGATCTGACCTTTTTAACTTTTCCCAACGTACTGCATGATAGTACAGGAATCTGATCCTTTTCAGACTATCGATTTTGCTGTCGGGGGTTAATTGAACCAAAAAGAATGGTAATTTGCGGCTACCACCCCTGTCCGAAGGCGAGGAAAACGGCTTGACCCCCACGAACTTAAGGTCGTCGCACTCATAATTCTTGAGCTCCTTCTCGAGCTCGTCCGTTTTAACGCTTGGGTCGATACCCTTAAGCAGCACGGTTTGTAATTTTTCTCCCTTTGGAGTATAAGTAAAATATTCTGCTTCTGCTTTCTCCAGGGCAGTGCGTACCTTTTTGTACTCCTCCATATTGTTACACATTATTATATGTTTATCGGCGTTAAGCCTTTTTATATAAAAATCTTTACTTACTAATCTACATAACCTAATGCTATCACTAATGTCTAAATAACTTACATTAATTGGCGGGACTTTTACTTTTCTTTGCTGCTGCTGTTGTTGTTGTTGTTGTTGCTGCTGCTGCTGCGGTTGCTGTTGCTCCTTCTGCTGTTGTTGTTGTTGCAGCGGCTGTTTTTGCGTCAGCTGCTGGCTCTGTTGTTGCTGTTGCTTTTGTCGTTGTTGCTTGCTTTGCTGCGTTTGTTGCTGTTTTTTCAGCTCTTGTTGTTGCTGCTGTTTCAGCTGCTGTTGTTTTTGTGTTTGCTGTTGCTGCGCCGCTTCAATTTGCTTCAGCTTTTGTTGTTGTTGCTGAGCTTTTTGCTGACGCAGTTTCTCCCTTTTCTCGAGTAGCTCTTTGATAAGACGATCGAGCTGGGCTTCCTCATCTTCCTCTTCTTGCTGTTGTTGTTGTTTTTGTGTTTGTTGTGCTGGTTCATCTTCGGCGTCCAGTAACTCTACGAACGAGTTACCTTCGCCCACGTACCGGCACTCTCCCCCTTCTGACTCGTACGAGTAGCTGAGGCCATCATTGTTGTCGTCTGTGTCGGCCTCTGACGTCAACACAGAATCCCCAGAATTAGCCTTTCGTTTGGCTGACATATTCGGCTTCACTTTTATTCGTCGTCGCCTTTTATTTTCAACTTTTGTTGATCCCAGCGACTGTACATCTGCTGGCGTGGTTGGTACTGCAAATGCTGCTGTACTTGTTGTTACTGCCTTCATTGTTGTTAGTGCAGCGATTGCTGCTGCACTTGTTGTTGTTGTTGCTGCTGCTCCCAGCTGCTGCTGTTGGCCTTGTTTTCCACCAACTCGCTTGGGCAACGGGGCATCGCCTTGCGGGACCTTTGGCTGGCCAGTGTCCATCGCGTGATTGCCTTGCGGCACTTCCACTGTTGTTTTCACTTTAGCTTTACTAGTAATTATTTAATTAATAAATAAAAAAACAACACTTCCCCCACGGGGACTCGAACCGACACCTCTGGCGTCTCAGTCTATTGCTTCAACCACTAAGCCAAAGGGCTTACAATGTCTTTTCGATCAAAATCACTTTGTATCACGATTGAATTTGCTTACGCACCACTAACCAAGTCGACTGTTCGCGTTGGCTGCTGAAGAGCGACTGAGTCCAGCACACTAACCACTGCGCTACTGCGCCCACAAGTCAATCGCGAACAATTTTATTGGTAGCTGTCAATTTTTTAATCAATCGGAATTTCGGTGTTGATAAGGACGAATGCTTAAGAGAAATGGAAGAATTTTTAAAATTGTTGAAGATCAACATTTTTAATTGTTATTTTTTAAGGGGTAAAATAGTTTGCAATAAAAGGCAACTTAATAGATTGGGTGAAGATTTATTTCCAAAACTGGTGCGTAGGCGAAGTGGGAACAATTTGCAATAGAGCTAAATATCTTAGGACCACCTGAACAAGATTGACAGAAATAGCAAAGGGTACATTGTACAATATTTCCAATAACTTTATGATCAATTTAAATATCTGCCCATGTATAGGTGTGAATCGACCTAAACTGCAAGACAAGAAAAAGGTTGAAAATAAAGTCGAAATATCTGCGACTGGTGGTGGCCCAAACCGATGTCACCAGTTTAATGATATGGGAAAGAGGCTGTGATTCGTATCCTTCAATTGAATACATGCGTGCATTAAGACTATAAAAGCCTTTTCTATTACATATAATAAATGTGGCAAACCTCTTTTTTGGGACCAACGATTTTAAGGTGTTTCCCATCCAAGCATCCTATTAGATTTGGAATTACACTTTTCTAAAAAAAGGAGCTCAGAATTAGCCAAATTTCATTCCTTGGAAATTAAATTAGTTACCTTCGGTTTTCCAGTTCCAAAGGATTAGATGCGTCTCACAAACTCCTCCGTATAGCAGCCAATTCCGCATAATTTGTCTCGCCTTCGTCATCATCAAAAAATAATTCCACTAACGACATGTTTTTCAATAAATTGCACAATTGCAGATTTATATAACTCCTAATTATGTATATTGTTTAAATAATGTGTTTGAAAGTCGTAACAATCACTCTTCAAATAAAATATATTTTAGAACTGTCAAAATTGAGTTTTCATTCACAATAACTTTATTTTTTACGTTATGTTCACAATAGCTTATATTTTTATCAATTATATTTCGCAAAACCAATATCAATTGCAATTGATAAATTGTGTCAACCGTCAACCGATTGATAGTTGATCTTCGCAATAGGGCTAATAATATTTTGAATGCATTTTTTGTATGTGAGGTGCCACGCCCCTATAACTCATGAACCAATACACCTACAAAGACCGTATATACTTACAAACCATGGTATTAACGTCACCTTTCATAGGAAATTTCCAGAATCAAAATCGGTTCACGCATTACAGAGAACATTGGCGACAAACACAATACAACTTATTTTTATATATATAGATGTATACATATTTAATAACTTTTCTTTTAAATATGGAAAATTCGTGACTCGTTTTTTATTTATAGTGGAAGATTGTTGAAGCTTTGAAATTCGATAGGTATCGTATTATTCGTCCTTTTATTGGTCTCGTTTTTTGGATTCTAAAATCTCCTACCTGTAAACCTGATGGTTGGCACTCGTTGAAACGTTCTCGCGGACACAAGATGGACACGTCTCGTTTTTTATTTTGTAAATGAAAAGGAAAGGGTTCATGTTGCTGTTGGATTACAATTATCCTTAAATTCGCGAATATTGTTTGGAAAATACAAAACGCACGTTAAGCATATTGTCATTTCCTTAGTCAATTTTATGTATGCGCGTGCGGTGCACAATATATTTGATACTACTACAAAGCTTCTTTTTGCCATACTGTCCAAAAGAAAAAAAAAATGTCCCTTCGTTTTAAACTATACATAGGTATAGGGGCGAGCGGGACTGGAAGTAACAGGGTCGAGGAGTATTTAGCTAAAAAAAAGAGGATTCTTCGCGTGAAAGATAAAAATGTTTAAATTCAAGTCCTGGGCAAGAGCAAAGCCGTGTTTTTTAGAATAATAATTTGTATGTTATTTAATTAAGATGTTTTTAATTTTTTGTATTACATAACTACTATTGAAAATAAATTGATATTTTCTGTAAAAAAAAGATTTCTTGTTTTTATTGTTCTATAGGTTAGGTAAAACATATTCCGGTCTATGTTAAAAAAAACACGATTCCTTTTCAATGTAGGTATATCTTGACATAATATTCCGAAACGACTTTTAGCCCCGCTCTCCCCTACAGATATCTACATATTCTTATTTAAGAAATTAATTGATTGAGATGGTGGAACTCTACAATAAAGGTGCTAGTACACGGTATGTAGGTTAGGTTAGGTTAACGGGTTGACAGAGCAGGTATAACCTGCTGTGCCACACTTAGGTCCTTGTGGACCCATTGTGATGCCCTTTTTTGATGGGGTTAACCAGTGATGTTGGGATGGTTAGCCTCGTGTCCCTTCTTCTAGCGATTACTCGACGCTGTCCAGCCATCCTGATATCCTCAGAAACCTGTAAAGACCAGAAAGTGAGACATCAGAAAGTTCTTGTAGGTCATGGAAGTAATGACTTCCAAGTGTTCTGTTCCTCAAGTGACAGAGGCTCGGGCAGTGACAGAGGAAGTGAGGTGTATCCTCATGAACCTCTTCGTCTCCACATCCTCTACATATATCGTCATCTTTGAGATTTAGTTTCATTGTATGATTTCTTAGGAAGTTATGACCCGTTAGAGCCCCTACCAATTTAGACAGCGATGACCTGTCAAACTGTAGAAGTTTGATGGTTCGGCCACTGTCGTATTTTGGCCAAAGCTTCCGTGATACTTCGCAGGTAGCTAGTCCCTTCCACCTGTTGTTGGTTTTCATGCGAATTTTATTTTCCACTCTCTCTCTAAGATTACAGAGTGGTGGCTTAATCGACTGTAGTGCCAGATCATGATCCATTGCAGACCCGTTTCTCGCTAGTTCGTCGGCCCTCTCATTGCCGGCTTTGTCACTGTGCCCAGGGACCCAGCAGAGGACCGTGGAGTGCTGCGAGCAGAGAACCTTAAGCTCTTCGCGGCAGCGTTGAACTAACTTTGATTTTATTTCAATAGCAGAAACTGCTTTAATAGCCGCCTGGCTGTCAATGAAAATGGTAATATCATTTTTTGGTATTGCCAACAATGACACCTTACGGGCCGCTTCCGCGATTGCCAGAATCTCTGCTTGGAAGACACTGCTGTTGTCAGGAAGCCTGATTGAACAGTGTATATTTAATTCCTCGGAGAAGATGCCGGCACCGGTTCCACAGTCCATCTTCGATCCATCTGTGTAGATGGATATCGATTTCCTCTTTGTGGGTCCATCTGTGTTCCATTCATCTCTACTCGGGAACGAGCAGGAGAATGGTCTATCAAAGTTTAGATGTGGGATCATATAGTCAGAAGTGACAACATTCCCAATGTATTTCCCTAGAATCTGTGAGTGACCAAAGTTGCTCACGTTCCAAGTACCCGTTTGGCTAATCCTTAAGGCACTTTTGGTAGCAGATTCCTCCATGTACAGGTCTAGAGGAGTCAGATTGAAAATTGCCTCCAGTCCAGCCGTAGGCGTGGTTCTCATCGCACTGGTTGTCCCTAGTGCTACAGTGCTACATATATATGTGGCGTGCTACATACCATGTACTAGCACCTTAAGACAAAATTGAGGTGTTCATTTGATGGACAAATTCTGTCATAATTTATAGTGTATTCACAATACTGAATATAGTGGGTGTGAGTGTTATCTTATAATTAATTTCTCCTAAAAATGTCATCAAATCGACCCCTAAAAAGGTGTAATTTACTTAAAAAAATCACTTGGAATACAAATTTACTTGGCCAACTTTATCTGCAAAATAGTTTTATTCTTTGCGCATGCAGTAGTTCCATATTCACTCATCGGGGACGATACACTATCGCTTACTTATAGCTTCCTTGTGTTCGTCTGGCAACAAATTATTCGAACTAGTTAAGTTCCCCGGATTTTATGCCCATCATCGAAATCAGTTTTATCCATGTTCTATTTGCAGTTACGACACACATAATAATTAACAAAAGTCTCAAAAGAATGTTCCTCCCTAAAGATAGATTATTATAAGTTTTACTATGAGCTATTTTCTAAAAGCCTTTCATAATTTGGCATCACTTTTATTGGGCGGTACTCATAATTTGAGATGTACTAAAAACGATACAATGGATGGATGTTACTTCGAAGTAGTTACAGATTTTGCCTACCAGGCAACTAGAGCACCACTATTACCTCTTGAAATAACATCGTCACATAGGTAGATCAAGCGATTTATCGCTCTTGTCAATCGGTATTTCTTCATAAGGCATATAAGTCATAAAGTCCTTCGCCTTCCTGAATCGAGAAAATATATTTATTGTAAGAAGGCTAGGTCACCTGGAGAGAATGGACCACTTTTTGTCGTTCCAAATACATGTGCTAGATTATCTTTTTGAATTTTGGAAATGTTCTTAAACTCCTGATTTATTTTTTATGCTAAACACTACGCATTTTCACTAATAACGGTATATGCCAACTAAACATCAACGAAACGTCAGGAAAAGAATAAAATAGTTTTATTTTGATTCGGAAACCATTGACCAGTAAGCTCAAACATAACTATGTACTTACTTTTATCTATAAAATACCTTGTCACCACTTAATAAGAAAAATAAAGAAAGACCCATTCGAAAATTGGCTTAGTTGATTCGGACAGACGTCGAAAAGAAAGCAATTAGGTTCCACCATATGGAAACTGAACCTTAAATACTACCGGGCGCAGTGTCAAAGGCACTGCGTATAGGTCACAAACACTATCCACAGCAAAGCAAATGGACCAATCTATACCTAGGTACTTGTACAGTAAAACTTTCTCAGATAATCAACATCAGATGATCTGGGAAATGAAAATGACACCATACGGTGGAATCGGAGAAAACACCAGTAGCACTAATTCTCTTAAGCACTTGCGTGACATCGTCACCTTAATTAGGTGACACTTTGCCTATTCTATAACACCAACAAATTTCTGTGACCACAAATTATGAACGACATCTTTCCCGGGCAAAAATAGAAGACAAGCTATCACGAAGGGGTCATCTAGTTGTTAGAGTAACCAAATCCCTGTGTGGATGATAGCGTGTTTTTAACTCATTCTCTACAGAAAGTGTAACATGAAATAATTTTTATGAAATTCGAACGACAGAATAACGACCATGATTGCAGTCAGACCGTGAGACCATTCCACAAGGAATGTTACACTTGCGTATCACACACACCATTCCTCGACCTCGATGATGTTTTACCATCTATTCCAATATCATTGTGTTGCTTCCTCTGTAATTGTGTGTAGGATGCGTTAATAGCCATTTGTTATGATGTGTCGTCTACACACCGCAGGAAAAAAAAAACACATAAATTTTCTTTATCCTAGACATAAGATAGGAGAGCAATACGCGTGAATACCACCTGGAATGCGCCTGCCAGGAGAAATCTTGAATCAAAAAAGAATTATGACTGTCATCATGATTGGGCAGTTAAGTTGACATAAACGTTCTGAGTGAGCGCTGATGTGTCGGGAGAAGTGTGTCCATTATTCGTTATTGTTGTGCTTTTCAGACCAAGTGTACACACAATGGACATTAATTCGCTGCTAAGCCTTTAAACTCACTCATCAGTGGAGAGTCAGTCTGGTCAGCGGGTGGTTGAATCCACAGGTTGTCGTTGGACAATTTGCACACACCAAACGCTTTGTAGGGGCACTGTTGGGTTCGCTCCATTTGAATGGGGTACCTTTGAGAAGTTCCTTCGGGATTTGGTTCACAACGCAAAATCTAAGTATGCTTTAGTATGTTTGACAGGAAAGTGTATACTAGGACATGACAGCTTTTTCACAATGGCCTTTTAAGAATTTGATGTTTATAGCATAGACTAGACACATTATTAATAATAATTATTAGGTAGTACCTAATATGTGTCTATGTTTATAGTGAGATATCTTATCTTGAGCAGCATTAACCGATAAATGACTGGTTATAAGGATCTTGACTTAGGGTCCTAAACAAATGCTGAATTGAAGAGAATTTCCCGCTGTTGTAGCTGTAGGGTAAGGGAAGAAAAACAAGTTCATTGTAAATATTATACAAACAATACAAACAATACAAACAAAACAATAAATGTTAAATTAAAAATCAGAAAGATTAGTTTAACGTCTATTATAATTATACAAGAGGTATATCATATATTGCGTTTTGATGGATAGCTTCCAACCTTCAGTTTAAAATTCTTTCTTGATCGAAGGTTACAACTGAGCACTGACCCCGTTTTGCAGTCTGTCAATTAAGTACTTTACTTCAAGATTCTAGTAATTTTTTGGCAGATGCGATGCTCTCGTTTTCAGTTAATAGTTTACTCTTATGTCCTTTCATCAATTTGAAATTGCTTCTAGTAATGGTTAGTAAGTTTCATAAAGTGTGCTGGAGTATTTGTATTTATATTGAAGATTGAAGAACTTCTATGTAATTTATATTCCTTACTATGTTGAAAGCGTTCTAGACATCTATCACCTTCCACTGAAGCTTTGGCACGTTGTCAATTGATAGGCAACTGTTACCACGTTACCAATGGAATCGATAGTCAATCAGGCCTTACACGGACTCCATATTGCTGTTTTGAGAGACCTTCTTCCGATTCAGTAAACTGAAGCAGTGCTACATTATTTAAGTTACTGTTCCATTCATGAGCATAAATTGGCTCAGACTCAGAGTTTGATTCGAAATCGGACAAATTATTAAGAACGTTTATTTTCATTTTCTGCGCTTTGAGACTAAGAATTTGAATTATTTGGAAGAACAATCGACTTCCTGAGAAAAGCCTGAGATACTCTAAGATATCTATATTAGAAAGGTTTGGACATAAACTTAATTTAAGGTATTCCGAGCCGTTTGACTACCATACTGACTATAATTTTTCACTTTCTTAGGTTTCTTACCGCGGGCCATGGTCTCAAGCTCGATAGTTGGGTTCACAAACTATTACGATTCCAATAAATACAACAGCATAAATTAAAAGTGGAATAAGATAAGATATAGTTCTGATTTATTGCAGTTATAGCGGTACCATACCATATCAAATACTTTCTTACCTACAGTTTTGCTTAGTGAAATGATTTTTGGTATCCCTTCGGTCAAGGTGGTCGTGGTACTATACATATATCTATAACGTAGTTTTATTTCTTGATAAATTAATACACTTAATTGCTTTAGCACTGACAGACAGACCCGATTATGTTTTAAAAAATAATTGCAAGCACCATTATAATGTAGAAATGTCTAACGTTACCGTTAAGCGACTTTCTTTTTTTTTTTTTTTTTAGATATATTTATTTCGTTAATAAAGTACAGTTTGCTATCGCACAATTTACATTATTCGCACAGAGATATGATTTACAAATGTATATCTTTCTACTGAAAAATTATTTATATGTTATTAAGTGATGCTGTAAGTTTACAAAAAAGAATCTGAGGAAACAACGAAAAAAAAACCTCAATTTGAAAGAACGAAGAAAACAAAAAAAAAAAAAAAAGCCAAAGCCAAAGATATGACTAGAATAATAAAACAAAATAAGTAAAATAAAATGACTAGGTAAATAAAAATAAATTATTAGATAAATAAATAAATAAATAAATAAATAAATAAGTAAATAAATAAATAAATAAATAAATAAATAAATAAATAAATAAATAAATAAATACATAAATAAATAAATAAATAAATAAATAAATAAATAAGTAAATAAATAAATAAATAAATAAATAAATAAATAAATAAGTAAATAAATAAACGAATAATTATAACAGTGTAAATAAATTAATAAACAAATAGATTAACAGATATATCTATAATTTAACAATAATAATTCAACAAGCAAATAGATAAATTAACAGAAAAAACATAATAGATTAACAATTAAGAGATAATTAAATTAAGATTAACAATTAAAGGTAATTAAATTAATCGTAAACGGGTTTGACATTGCCATGTTTAACTATTCCATATTTAATTGGTTAATAAGAGGATTATTAGGGATGTCGCATCTGATCCTAAAGGAGTCATTGAGCCTTCCTATTCTATTGGAGATCAACTCAACATTTGTTCTAATATGCAGATCTGAAGTAGAATGATGCCAGGGCAGATTAAGCATCATTTTCAGTATTTTGTTTTGAGAAATTTGTAATTTTTTTATTGGCATTCAGCACACTTACCCCACACCTGGCAACCATACAAGAGAATTGATTGAAATATGGTTTTGTAAATAACAATCTTATTTTCGTTTGAAAGTAGCGAATTTCTATTTATAAATGGATATAACATTTTGATAGCAATATTCGTTTTTTTAAGTGTTCTCATATTATGTTCTTTAAAAGTCAGTTTTGTGTCAAGATGTATTCCGAGATATTTAACAGAAGGCTCCCATCTAATAGGGTGTCCGTTAATAATTAGCTGATGGTTAGCCGGAATGAAGCAAGGTTTTCTTTTTCGTGTAAAAAAGATTGCTTGGATCTTTTCGGCGTTAAGCTTTATTCTCCACTTTGTGTAGTATTCTTGCAATATTTCAGTCGCATTTTTTAAATTCGTCTCAATATTGAGACCGAACTCATGCGATGAAAGTATTGCCGTGTCATCAGCATATATGGCTGCTTCGCATTCTGGAAGAGTCGGAAAATCGGACGTATATAAGTTATATAAAACCGGTCCAAGAACCGAACCTTGGGGTACGCCAGCATGAAAATGGACGATGTCGGACACACTACTATTAACATGCACTTTAAAAGAACGATTCGAAACAAAACTTTGGACAATTTTACAAAGAAATGGATGAAGATTTAGATTTATCATTTTATACGTAAGCCCATTATGCCACACTGAATCAAAAGCTTTTTCGATGTCGAGTAGAATCATGCCTGTTGATCTACCTATTGCACGATTAGATTTTATGATATTACATATCCTAAGAACTTGATGTGAGGTCCCGTGATTTCGCCTAAATCCGAACTGTTCGTTTGGATAGATTTGGTTTTCTTCAATGATTTGAACAATTTTTTCTTTTACAACTTTTTCGTAGATTTTGCTTAAAGCACTTAATAAACTTATTGGTCTGTAGCTTTCGGTTTTATCGGGAGGCTTCCCTGCTTTTGGAATGGGAATAACCTTTGCTACTTTCCATTTATCAGGAAAATATTGCATTTTTAAGCATGCATTGATGATAAGGGTAAGGAAAGCTATCCCTTCTTTAGGCAACTTTTTTAGATAAATATTTTTGATGTTATCGATTCCGCCTGTTTTTTTAATAAGCAAATTGTTTACGAAATATTCTATGTCTGATTCTGTTATGAATTCATTTGGTGGAGTTTCGTAAATAGCTAAATTAAAGGCATGAAGAGCGTGTTCAACGAGGATGTTTGTATTTGAATCTCCTAAATTTTGAGCGACAACGTGATTTTGCGCGAAGTTTAGAGCTAACCCCTTCGCCTTTTCCGTATCAGTAAAGAAGGCTTCTGTACCACTTCTGATGCAAGGTAATTCCTTGGATTTATTTTTAACAATTTTCATTATATTCCAGAAGGGCTTGGTAGCTTTATCAAGTGTGCTAAGTTTATTATTCCATTCCTTATTTCGATTATCTTGAATTTGTTTATTTATTATTTTATTTAATTGAGCTACTTGAATGCGAGAAGCAGGTTGGCGAAATCTTTGCCAGTTTCTTCTGTGCATATTCCTAATTCTAATTAGTTCCAAAGTTTGAGCTGGGATTTTAAGGCAATAGATTTAAGCGACTTTCGTGGCAATTATGCACTTTTTTTTATCACCTTTCAACAATGAAACCGTTTTCCTAAAATTTCATGGTTTTTCCCTTAAGATGATTTTGAGGTAATTTCTTTTACATATATTTATTGCCTGAAGTGTCATATTGTCATATCTGAATAATTGGCCGTATTCACAAATCTAGTTTGGTAAGTGTGACAGCTCTCAAAATTCATGTTGCTTACTTTTCATTGGGCAAAACTGGTCACGTGATCAGTTTTTTCAGTTGACGTCTTTCTTCGCAACACCGACCAATCTAGTCAAGAATTTCTCGACTTACTAGTAAGTTGACGTTTATTTCTAGCAACATTTGTGTTTGACATTTCGGTTCGCGTTGACGTAAAATATTAAAAGTTTTATTTGAATTCGGTTATATTTAGTTAAAAAGTTAATACAAATTTCGTGCCGTGCAGTGAATAGCTCAAAATATATGTTATCTTTTAGGTAATACAAATCCGAAGCTAGGGATATCAAATTCAAGGCGATAGCCTTTATAGTTTTACAACAGGACGTGTGAAAGTGAACATTTTTTTTGTTTGATACCAAGAAAATGTGGCAAATGTGATACTATCACACATCCTGTTGGAAAACTATAAAGGCTATCGCCTTGAATTTGGTATCCCTAGATTTGGATTTGTATTAGCTAAAAGATAACATAATCTTGAAGTATTGGCTGCTCGGTAGGAATTTTGAAGCTCAAGTGTATTCCGTTTTATTGTACAAGAAAAGTTGCACTATTATAGAAAAGTGACGTTTTAGAAATGATAGCACAAATTATGGGCAGGTAAGAAACTGTTTTCATCGTCTTCCAAACAGATATTTTCTAACTGTGTTACTTTTTAGGTCTACAAAGCCCGCGATAACCACACATCCGAGCTGGTGGCTCTGAAAAAGGTGTGACTCGAACGTGAAAGGGAAGGTTTCCCTATCACCACACAAAAAACAAACTAGAGAGCATCCATTTTTTACATTCAACGTGTAAACGGTTATTTGTATTTCAGTTTTAGTTTTCTTAGGTATACAAAATAAATATGTAAACTAATTTGTTTCAAAAACGAATTTTAAGAAGAATCTGCTTCATAAGGAAAGTTAAATAATTCTTCGTTCTATTTACGACATCATCCCCTAGCTGTGTTTAAAGGCTGCGCCAGCCTTACCATTATGATTGGCCCTACTTGACTTATTGGCATCTTTTTTGTGGGGATTGATAAACACATCTTTTTCCTGGTCATGACCCTTAGGAGCACCAACAACATTTTTCGGTTTACTTTGTTGAGGCGGCGCTCGATAACTTCGGGATCCTCACAGAAATTCATTCGTTTGTCGTAGTTCTCTTTACCATTAACCAGATTTTCGTCGTTCTACTGCTCGCCATTATCTTTTGACGAATTTTCATCGTCATCACTCTTATGCTCAATATCGTGATTCATTTTCCAATATAGCATCGTAGCTATCCATTTGTGTCATTTGACGTTTGACAACAAAAATTACCGACGTTAACGTAACAAATATTTAAAAAAGGAATAAATAAGAAAAAAAACCGTGAACATGATCGTACAAGTGCTACATAAGGGAGTGTTGTATTCCTTGGAGGCTCCTGAAGAGGTCTGCCTTAGAATTCAGACAGGTAAGTACAATTTGTGGACACAATGGAGCACTTGAAATAAGATATACCAACAAATTTCAGACAGTTGCTTCGCTTCCGGATATTTGGATCGCCTTTTAAACCCCCATGGCCATTCTGGTAAGTGTTTGAATAATTGTGCATCTATTACTGGAATCAAGGGATACTAAAGTGAAAGTGATAGCTGAAATAGTTTTCCAACAGGACGTGTGAACGTTTCACATTTTACCACATTTCCTGGTAGCAAGCAAAAAAAAATTTCACATTCACACGTCCTATTTAAAAACTACTAATGCTATCACTTTAATTTAGTATCCCTAGATTCGGATAAGCATTAGCTAAAAGATAGCATATATCTTGAAGTGGTTGAGGTATTAGTTCAAAATTCCAAATTCCACTTTTGAATAATCAAAGTAAAACTTTTCTTGTCCAATACAGCAGATCCGACAATCTTATCAACCACTGCTGAGGTTCCTCTAAGAGATCCCACTCGAGCTCCCACTTCTGCCGAGCCATTTGATCCTACCCAGCCGTCCACTTCGTCCCAAGCCATTTCGTCCATGCCAATGGAGCCTACAGGATCAACACAGCCGCAAAGCGCAGACGAGTTATCTGCCATTGGTAAGAAATATTTGTGCATTCCATCTAAACATATATAATAATGTCCTGATTATTTTATTTTTTAGACGTTGCGTCGTTGCCTTCAACTACAAAGCTGTATTGTTGTTCTTAGACGAGTGCATCAAGCTGAAGGAAGATCTAAGAAGTTGTAAGGTTCGCCGAAAGCATGTTTTTGACAAAATTTCGGCGGCTATGCGACTTCATGGATATTCCTTCAGCTCGGCCACACTCGACAAAAAATTGGCCAACCTAAGGACAATATATAACAAAGTGAAGGACAACAACAATGTCAAGAAGAGGACAGGGCGCGGGCGTATGTCTTTGCCATATATGGAGCAAATGTGCTCCATATATCAGCATGAGCTCAATATAGCTGATGCGCCCGCGGTTGAAAATTTGCTGCGTTCGACCCCTGTGTCCTCTAGGTCACGACCCAGAAGCTCGGCGGCATTGGGTGATAAGGGTGCCGGGAACGAATTGGTTCAGAGACGGCGCACAAATTGCAATACTGCGCGGGAGGAACTAATGGCAATGGAGCGCCGCAATGTGTAGATCGGGACAGGAATGTTGGAACAAATCTGCAGATTGTCGGATGCTAGGGAGAGGCAGGACAGTTGGGAAAGGGAAATGCGGAGCAAGCAGTTTGACCTGGATAGGGAAAGGCTGGAGTTCGAAAAGAGAAAGTATGAGGAGTCAAAAACAGAAAGGTAGGTACATACTTAGAATCCAATTGTTTGAAATATAGTAATGAGTATTTTATTTTTTCAGGAATTAATAACACTTTCCATACATACCATGATATTAGTAGTAAGTTAGTTCTTAAGAAAATTATGCATTATTTTAAGTAGTTATTTAAGTATTTATTATAAATTCTTTTTTAGTGCATGAAAGTATCTTAAGTATTTATTGTAAATTATTTTTTAGTATATGTAAGTATCTTAAGTATTTATTATAAATAATTTTTTTAGTGTAAGTTAGATTTTAATATAATTATGTTCTTTTGTAGGTTAAGTTAATTTTTAATACACAAAATAAATAAAAAAAAATGAATTAAAAGAGAGGCATTATATAGTTTTTTTTTTAAAACTCCCGGGTTTCTAGGTTGTTGACGTTGGACTGGCTGTTGCTGCTCTGATGGAGGATCTTCGGCAATTTCTTCAACTAAGTCGTCTCCGCTTCTATCACTTTCGTTGTAGAGGGTGATGTGGTTGTGTAATATTACACATCCAGTCACAATTTTGTTTGCCATGATTGGGTTTGCCACATCTAAGTACTTCAGTCTACGGAACCGTCCTTTCAATAGCCCGAATGCTCTCTCTATGGTAACCCTTGCACTGCTCAGTCTGGTGTTGAAATGAGACTGCCTTTCGGTTAAATGGCCATTGTTTCTAAAGGGAGTAATCAGGTTTCTCATCAAAAGGTAAGCTGCATATCCTACCAGGTGAAACTCTGCTGGTACCATAGTGTCTAACTGCTCACAGAGAGAGCTGTTTCTGAACACTATTGCATCATGCCGCCTACCTGGTGCACCGACGTACATGTCCGTAAATACCGTACGATGATCACATACTCCTAGGAAACAAATGAAATGTTTATTGTCTTGTTCACTAGATATATGTAATGTATAAAATTACCTTGCAGTATTACGGAATGTGTGTTCTTTCGGTTATAGTAATCAGTGGTGTTCGCCACGGGTTGTTTTATTTGTATGTGGCAACCGTCAATGGCACCAATAATACCAGGAATGTAGCCACCGCTCTTTTCTTTGAAAGCCTGTATTAATTTGTTGTATTATTACTTTTTAAGTATAAAAAAAAGAACAGAGTTACCTGAGAAATCTCTTCATATTGATGCCTTGAAGGCCATTTAACGTAATCTTGCAGAAATGTTCCGATAACATCCAAAATTTCGCAAAATGCCTTATGAGCAGCACTATTTGCGTAGTCAAAACGATCACCCGCAGATAAAAAACTTTCCTGCTTACTGACCATCCAAATGGTAAACAGTAGTTTTTTTTTTCTATATCTGCTATTCGCTTAGCATTTCCTACTTTATCCAAAAGAACCTATAGGTTTAAAATATACAAGTGTGTAACTACATATAGATAAATATAACATATATACATAACAACCACCAAAACGATTTTCAGACAAACATCGGCATTAGTCTGGAAGTGTTTCTATTAAGTTTAGACAAAATTGGACAAAGGGGCGTGGCAGCTCCCATACAAAAAAAATATAAAAAATGGTATATCTCGTAAACCACTAAACCGATTAATATCAAATTCTCAGACAAATATTGGTATTTATACGGAAGTGTTTCTGTTAAGTTTAGTCAAAATTGGACAAAGGGGAGTGGCACCTCCCTTACAAATAAAAAATAAAAAAACGCATTTTCTCGACACTTATGAGAGCTAAAGTTGTAAAACTTGAAACAAAGCACTTCGCGCAATGTAAATGTAAACACAATCGAAAAACGTTTCGTGACACCTCCCCAAGAAAACTGTCCTGGTAGGAAAGAACATTACATACCGCAAAACAGGTACGGCTCATTGTGAAATGTGAACGGAACTCGTCTGGAGAGTACATCGCAATTACTTCTTCTACATAATTTTGGTTGCGTTGAGGTTCTTCCTGCATGCCGAACAATTCTGGATACCTCAAAAGAATTGATGTGCTCATTAGCTCATCCATTACAAAAGCTGCTGCACGAACTATAATGAAATAAAGTTTATCTTAATTTGAAAGGAATATGAATATAATTTACTTACTCAGAATTAGATCTTCCTCTGCAGTATTCATTTTCTTGTGATAATAATTATGATGGTTATTATAAATATTTAAATGTAATTCACAAATCACAACTTATGGTGGCAGAATCCAATAATTTCTCTTTCCGAAATAAAAACTGTGGCGTCTCTAAAAAGACAAAACAAAATCACAGCTGTCAAGAAGTGACATACCGACAATTTAAGTTAGTTTTCGCATTCACTGCAATTTGAATCCAGACAATTCAAGTCGACTTACCTTGACTAGATTCGTGAATACGGCCATGATTTATTTTCGAGCGTATTTTCGAAACTGGCTGTTTGGTTTAGCTTTGAGAAATTAGTAGAGTGATAATATCTCTAACATAATATCAAAAATTTGACTTTGCTATTATGACTAACATTTTGCCTTTTTTGCACTTTAAAACCGGCAAACTGATATGGAAATTGCATTTTCTGTCTACATCGGTCGTAAATTAACACATACCAAAATCTTAAGTTTGCTAAAATGAGGTACCTACCTACATTTTTTGCCTTTTTGAGGTTATGGCATTAATATATAAACCAACGCAGCGCTGCCAGAAATATATTTTCGTGTTCAGTGGTCACCCCGAACTAAGCTCACAAAGTTATAGCCTTGCTAAAATGACTTGAGAAAAAACGTTGCTATCTCTTAGTCTATTTAGAAACATGATGACCCTTTTTTCCACATTTCCCTCTTTCTTGTGACTTTTCAATATTTGGGAACGGTAATCCTAAGTGCTTGTATATATTGTTCACTATAGTTCAATTTTGTACATATACGATTGGAAATATGTATATCCTTATTATGTGCAATAAAATTTAATGATATTTCGCCTATTATTGTGCGCACGCCTTAACATTTTACAACATTTTACAAATAGACGTGGCATATAGATATATACGAAAAAACATTCAAAGCTTTATATCTCGAAAACGACCAGGCATTGGTAATGCCCCTAGAGTAGGTATTTTTGTGAAGTTTGCTCAAAATTGCAAAGAGGGGCGTGGTACCTCCCATTCTTTACGAGTTTCTCAATCGCGTGCATCAGAATCAGAAAAGTAACGAACCATACCTATGCATCGAAGCCAGAGCATTTACGTGCTACTTGCCTACATTTTGTTTCTTTGTGAACTTAATACTTCTTTCCTACAAAAAATTATATAATAAAATATAAAGGAATAACTTTATTCTTTCATACACACACTGTGCGTATAAATTGCCATTTGACATTTAATAAAGGTATAGTATGCATGCTTTCCAGAGAATGAGAATTGCTTAGACCTCACCAGACCCCCTAGTACGATGACAGACCGGGAGTAAATAGGAGATCAACAGCAAAAGACAAGCACTTGAAGTTTTCCAGAATACCATAGTCGAGTTCTCATAAGTCCCGAGGCATTTGTACATTTTTCTGTATACTGGCCTTCACATTTTCCCCGTACTCCTCCTGACGGATCTCCTTTTCGCTGTATCGCATGTGTAGATTTTGTTCGGTTATTGAAACTCAGCGCATTACGGCTGTGCTAAGGTGGTGCCCTATTGGTTCTTGATCGCATATGGTAGACTTCATCCTGGCTTTCGCTCTGTATGTCATTTTATGACCAAACGCTCGTAGTGTATATACATCTGTTTTATTACCTACCCATGAACGTCTATCATTATTGCGAATCAGCTCTCCACCGACTACGTCGACCATAATAAGGACACATATTTGGCAGCAATCAGCAGCCAAATGAAATGTTTTCGACTTGTTGCTTTTACATCCGTTGAGATCCCAGTAAACGAAACCTTGTTGCCGATCTGATGACGATCGACCAATCGATTCAACGTGTACACACTCGGTTTATTTGACATTATTGAATATGATTGATATTGTAGGAACATGGCTTCAGTTACCTACCCCCTTCGGATAGATACACAGCAATAAAAGCAACTAGTTTCTAAATTATATTCTGCAATTATGTCTCGCGGATATCTATGAATAATAATGCAACAATGCTTAGCGCCTACACTTTGACAACAATCAACCAGTAGGTCGATTGGCATTGTCAATCGTATGTTATTTCTGCTCTGGTGCGGTGCCAAGGGGCAGCCAGTGCTTACAAAATGGCTGCATTTTCAAGCTGAGATGCATTAATCTCAGCGAAAACCGTAGGTGTTAATGTGGAATGACATATGAAGTAATTGTTTAATTGAGTTCGCAATTGTAGAGCACTATAGATGCCAAGTACGTTAATGTACAGTATGATATATTGATTGGATAAAGTATACATAGTTGTGGGTTACAAACGAAGAATGATATCAGACTCTGGCTTGTGCAAATAATTTATTTGCGATGGTTATTTGTTTGTATCCTGGGATGTGATTTCTGAAGTTGAAGCCTAGAGGTTTAAAGCTTACTTAAGGATACAAACAATACCTTTTTAGCAAACGAAACGTTTTGTATACATACGAGAGCAAACTTAAATGAGAAAATACCTATACGTTCTCTCAGTAAGATTATCATCATAGCACATTCTGTTCTTCTATTTATTGAAACTCTATGATGGTATTCTTTTGTCCGATCTGATGTAGTAGTAGCTAATGAATTTATTTCAATTAAAAGAGAATAAAAAAAAACAATTCATTCTATGAACATATTGTAGATACATATATATCATCATCCATATAGCCACATTTCCCAAATCTAAGTTCATTACAAGTGGAGACATCGCAACCTATAATACCATAATCGGTCACCATCTTGCATTTGCATGGCTCTGGATGGCCGTGGCTAATTCATCATCAGAATTGCACTCATTCTTATGAAAGTCGTGGCATGGACAAGACACAGGCCTTCCCATGAAAGTTGTGTTGGGAGAGACAGCTCGATTTTGAATGAGTAGACAATAAAAAGGTTTTTTTTGGTGTAATCTACCCTTTTTTCTCAAGTAATCTTAAAATCTATCCTACATGACCAATTCCAATGGAGAAAATGGAGATAATTGCGTGAACCCCTTCCAGAGAAGTTCGATGTCACCGATAGAAAAGGCGTCAACGCCTCAGAGGATTGCAGAGGAAGGCGTGGCACAACCGCCACACGTGGCTTCTGAACCACAATTTAACCATCTACCCACATGTCTGTCTTCCAAAAACTGGGAGAACAGATTAAAATGTTGGTGGAAATGGTAGAACGGTAAGAGGCGCTCCATTCACCAGCCAATGAGAGATCCCATTAAACGTATCAAGGCGTTCTACGAGCTCTCTGCAATTGAGATGCCGACGATAAAGCCAAAGAGGTCATACGAAAAAACAACACCTCGCAGACATCACCATGGCTAAAAATAGTAGGTAGTCGCGGACTCAAAAAGAAGATCGGAACCCGACGGCGAAACCCCGAGCTCAAAGCGCCGACAGAAAACGCCATCAGCTACTAGGAACAATGCAGCACGGAGCAAAGAGGATAGCCAAAATAATGGCAATGCTGAAAAAACTGCTAAAGCTATACCCCCCAAAGACTGACAAAACCGCGAAGGACAGCCAAGCAGTGAGCGATGATAACAATGCTTGGTCAAAAGTCCTTAAGAAGAAAAAGGAGCTCAAGAAACCAAGGACTATTAAGCAGAATACACGTCCCGATGTAATTGTGATAGCAGCCAAGGGAGAGCTTTCATATGCCCAAATACTATCGCAAGTGAAAGCTGACCCCAAACTTGGTACCTTCGGGGAATCCGTAACAAGGACTAGGAGAACACAAAAAGGCGATCTGCTGTTCCAGCTTAAGGAGTTGGGTGAAAAAACCGAGCAGCTTAAGGCAATACTCATAGAAACTCTTGGCACTAATGCGGAGGTCCGGAGCCGGACGCTGACAAACCGAACTACGATATAAATCAAAGACATCGACGAGGTCAGGAATGTGCAATATAAAGACCATCGACAAGTACCATAGTATGTGCATTTTAGAAGCTTTTACTTCTGTTTCTGAAAAAAATCATTAATCAATTTTTCACTAAAGTACCTACTTAGAGTTCTGAGACTTTGCAATCGTGGTGATTGCATTAGTGAACATGTGCATAATCCAATAATAAAAGAAGGGATTTTGAAAAAAAAGTTCTGGTACCTCCCATACAAAACCAATATTAGACCCATGGTGTTGTGTATGTACTAACTCACATGTCTAACATTGTCATGACTTGTATGCAGTGGAGGGTAGGAAAGCATCGGTCAGGCCCATGATATCACTTTTACTCGTATGACTTTACTTCCTTCTGCTTCAGAAATCTTAATATGTAGGTATATAAATACCAACAATTATTGAAATAGTTTACGGGCAACTAGGTGACCCCTCAAACGTTGTTCTACCTAAAATAATTATTTTATTCCAAGATTAGTTTTGAAATGTACTTTAATTGCGCACCGATTTTAACTCCCACCAATTGCGCACTACTATACGTATAGTTCGTCGTTGAATCTCCTTATCCAAAGCCCGTCAACGCCCGAACATTTTACGAAGAATCTTTCTCTCGAAGCGACCGAGGATTATCTTCATCCGTTTTATATAGAGTCCAAGCTTCAGCGCCATAAAGAAGGACTGGAATGATCAAGGTGTTGTAGAGAATCTCCTTAGTTGTTCGGCCTTTTTAGCCGAAAAAACAGCGGTTGGCAAGAGTTATTCTTCGATTAATTTCGTCTCAGATGTTGTTGAAAGAATTTAACAGTCTGATCTCAGTAAATTTTAATTTATTGTAAGCTAACTTGTGGGCCATATTTTTTGTTTGTTTCTCCATTTCCGGCGTATACTAAATACAAACAAATTGTTGGTCTTACCAACTCTGGAGTAGGCTAGATATAACTGACCATGGGCGAAGCATGCTCAAGCTCATGCATGGCTTTGAGAATTGCTGATTGTCATTGCATGTGTGGGAATTGCAAGTGTTTAAACTTTGACTTTATTTTTATTTAATTGTAATTTTGAAAAAATAAATCGACATTTTAGTGAACTACTTAATTCAATCCCCATCAAGGCTAGGCAAGGCACGATCCACAGAGGAAGAAATTACGCTACCGGCTACCAAAGAATATTATAGGCAAGGAGGACAACTTTGATAGTACCACAGAAAATCATAGCCTATGACACCACGGATAAAAATGAACTTAAGCTTATTAATTTTGAAGCACTGCGCCCGAATTTCATCAAACTTGCTACAAAATCTTGTTGATGATTTTATGCACAGGGAATAGAAGCAAGAAGGCCACTTTTACAAAACCAGATGTAGAAATATTTTGTTTCATCATCAATGATATTTTGTTTCATCTATATCTAGTATTTGAAATTTGAATGACCTTCGATTCTCGTTTGTTTTTTATATAATATAGCTGTACCCGCCCGGCTTTGCCCGTGCACAGGAATTGTATTGCTTAGGTCTTGGATAATAATGTTCTTTCCAAAAATGCGAGAAATTTATGCCTGAAATACAGCAATACGAACAAAACAAAACAAGAATCATGAAAATCGGCCCAGCGGTTATCGAGTTATAACTTCATCGAGTTTCGAGCGGTACCACGCCCTTTTGTCCAATTTTGACTAATCTTACAGTAACACTCCTAAGCCAATACGTACCTAAGATTGTCTGTAAGTTTAAACTCGATCGATTCAGCGGTTTTTGAGATATCCGATTTTGAATGGTTTTTTTTGTATGGGAGGTGCAACGCCCCCTTTGTCCAATTTTGACCAATCTCCTTCAGTGCACTGCTGGTTGGCCCAGCTACGATTATTTGTAAAATTATCTGTAAATTTGAGCTCAATCGAGTCGGTGGTTTTCAAGTTATATGTATCCGAATACAAATCAGGATACATCATGTGCATACCTATACAACCCTACATAATTCAGAAACCAAAAACGTCAAATATTTTCTCACACAGTTTTTTAAGTCAAATTAAAATGAGTGTACGTACAATTAAAGGAGATTCAGCGAAAATACACCATCAAACATCCCATGACCTTACATATCGCAACACAAGTTCCCGGTTCAACATTCGGGCATAAAATGGATAGCAAACTTAAAAAAATGCAATATGAATTTTTTTTCTGGCTCTTAATAAAATCACGATCAAACCCCTGTTCTTGGACGTCGAGTGCACTTGCATGACTATCTTAGTCTTCCAGTCTCTCCTACCTCATTTCATGATTGCTAAAGAGGGGCAAGAGTTGAGTTTATCTAGTTTCTTCGTGTTATACCAGTTTCTCCTACAGATATACCGCAAGCTTATGACTTTGGGCCATTTCCAATCGATAAACCACAAAACTAACCACCTATCTGAACATCTTCTCTCTCTCCCATCTTGTTTCCAATATTATTAAATAGATTTCCGATCAATTGATTATCATATGGATAATACTAAACAAAATGTCATCATCATCATCGATTCCTCCTCCTACTTCTTGTACAAGACATCACTTTGGGTGGAAAAAAGATCCACACGAAGTGAAACGCAAAGAAATCAAAACAAATCCTGGGAATCACCTTGCGACATGGTATCCTGTATCACGTCCGTCACGATATTTCGAGCCAAACTACGAGCTTGAAATAATAAAGAGATTTTCACTCGGTCCAAATGTACATGTGTACCACACGGCCAACAACAAAACGTTTTGCCGCATGATGCACCGAAAAACGACGTGTACCTTCCTAGTGGATATCTTCAAACTAGATTTAATGTAACAGTAATCTTAGCAACGAGAGGAAGATACTATCATAATATCTTTGAAAGCATATCGCTTCATCGAAACATTACAACAAATACATAATAATGGATACAACCGCTTAACCAAATTAGCTGTGGAACACAGCTAAGAGTAGTCAGCGCTCACCAGCACCACAATGATGGCGTCTGTGTCCGTGAGAGGACGAACAGCACCGTGACATTAAATATGTGCATTTGGGGCTAGAGTTTTAGAATTTCTGTTGCGCTTGGCTGCATCCATCCCATGGTTGAAGAACGTAATTAGGATGACATCAGTTAGTACAAAGTTTTAGTGTACATGCCAAAGCGATGCTGACAGTGTTTTGAATCTTCTCTCCAAACTGTTGTTTCTTAATTTGTATTCAATGCAAGATTTAGTGAATTTCAAATAGGGTCACATGCACTAAGCATATTGCACATGACTAGCTAAGAGGAAGTGAGTTGCTAGCATTGAGAATTTGAAGATATAGGTAGTATGTCTTGCAAGAATAAGTTGTTATAAAATGTGCTGTCCTTGGAGATCACGATTATTTTATAAATTATTGGGAAAATTCCTAAAATAAAATCACAATAAAAAAAAGTTTTTTTTTTGTCTATATTTTGACGGGACTATGATGATCAAGAGTGGTCCTCAGTAGTTACAATTGGCAGGTTTTGGCGCAAGTTGCAGGTTGCAGTGACGTCATCGCTAGTATTGTTTTTACTGTTAGATGATGATCTTACTATATGTTTGGGCTGTTTCTTTTACTGGATTTTATGTAGCTTTGTTTGCTAAAGAGGGGAATACTGTCTATACCTATATCAATGGCCTTAAGAGTACAGGCATCCTTGAAGCCCGATGATTCAAAAATCCTAGAGAATATTTATAGCTATTGACATTCATTTGTTAACATGGAGATCAAAAGTGAATTTACTATCAAAAAAAATACCAAGATCTTTAAATTCAATATCTGCTAATAGCTTGGTTTCCAAGTCCTGCCCGTCTGGCAGCGCTTAATGGCAGCTAAAGGGTGCAACTGCATATTAATAATGCGTTTTGATTTTAAACAGGAATAATTGGTGCAACCCCTTGAATCTACTACCAAATAATAGAGAATGGTCCCATTTGTACAAATACGAAATACATGGAGGTATCCAAGACGTTTTAGGTGGCGCCAAAGCCCTGGCAGACGAGGTGAAAGTGCGTTAAAAATTCCAATTTTGAATAATTAATACAACCGCACCAATTTTTCCTAAAAGGTAGGATATTACAACGTAAATACAAATTTGATTATCCAAGACTTTTTGCATGTCGCCAAGTCCTTCCCAGACGCATCCAAAGTGCTTAGAGATCCGCTAAAATTGCCCTATTTATACACAAAAACTCGCAACTGAACATTAAATAATTGACGCAACCACTCACAATTCATCTTAGGCACAGATTGAAACACCAGAAACATAACTGCATATGTCAAAGACGTTTAACGTGTCGCCACACGCAATGAACGTTAGCTCAAAATACTCGGTGAAGTAAAGCATTTCTTTAAATGGCATACATAGATTTATGAGTTCAATGGCAATTTAAGCGTGGTAATGGTAAGGTCGAAATAGAAAAGTTAGTTTGAAAAGTTTTTCAACCCTTATAGGACGAATTTTGTAAAACGATGAATGAGTTATGTGTAATAATTTTGACTTATATATCAACATACAAACTCAAGTTAATAAGGTTAACGGTTCGTGAGACCCCTATATTACTCCCCGTGACCACTTTACTCCTTAACAATTCTCACCCACCCTACGGCCTAATTTGGGCACACATCTATAAATCAGAAAAAAAATCATAAAAATCGGACGAATGTTTCTCGAGTTCTGGAGTGACGAACAGACGGCCGTTGCATTATAATATGTACATACATATATTAAAGCAGTATGGATAGAGAAGGGATGTACCGGATCTAAGTCACCCACTCTTACTTTTAGCGGATTTCCCTTCTCCATCGCTAATGATACCAACTATACTGAATTTTCCAGTACCATACTGGACTCAAGGCTCAGATACTGGACAAATTTCCATACTGGATTTTATACTGGAATTTCATAAATTTTGTCAGTATTTTATGAATGCGCACTCGCACGACGAATATTCACCCTTATTCTGAGTGGCAGTTACGAGGACTTAAAATACTCAGAATTAATAGTGCGTTTTTTCGTCCTTGAGCTTGAACGCCCAATTCTTGTTAAAGGCCTGTGGGACGAACGTCATGTGAGACATTTCGCAGACATTCTTTAAGGTGTTTAAAGGCCATAAAACGACAGAAAAACGACGATTTTTTACGCTAACAAATAAATGATCGCCAAGTAATCGAAACGCCTGAAAATGTAACTCTTCCTTAATTGTTAAGTCATCATCATTCATTTTCAATGGTTCGCTTGTCCATTAAGTGGGTCGCGGGTGTAGGTTGCTCAAGTGGACCCTCCATAGCTCTCGATCCTCCGCCATCGACTCTAAATCATCAAGGGCAATCCCCATACGGGTAGAGGAGAGATTATGAATTTGATCTAACCATCTCATCCTGGGTCTACCTAGGGGACGCCTGCCCGATGGTACGGATTCCATAGCACGTCGTGGAATCCTGGTCGGGGACATGCGTTTAACATGACCAAACCACCGAAGCATGGATCGCTCCGTCCGGAGAAGTAGCTGCTCGACATTGAGTTCCTCACGTATTCTGGTATTTCTGATGCGATCTCTACGGGTCACACCAGCAATACTACGGAGAAATCTCATTTCGGCAGCTTGTATTCGCGATCTTATTCTTTCGGTCATTACCCAAACCTCATGACCATAGGTAAGAGTTGGAACAAACACCGAATTAAAGACTGACAACTTAGCTTTGACACCAAGTTCAATCCTCCTGATAACAGAATGACCAAGCTGTCTCAAAATCGATCCAGCCTGACCAATCCTACAGGAAAACTCGGCATTGCTCCTTCCATCACTCGTGAATAAGACCCCGAGATACTTAAACTTCTCCACCTGTTTCAATGGGACTCCACTAACATGCAGAGTGCATTGAACTGGCGTTCTGGAGACGACCATCACTTCAGATTTGTTCACATTTACTTTCATCTCAGCTTCAACACAAACGGCTACAAACCGATCGAGTGCGCGCTGAAGTTCAGTCTGAGAGGACCCAAGGTCCAAGGATGACCAAGTCATCAGCGAAGAGCAAATGACTTATCCTCAGATCTCCCAATTCGAAACGTTCTATAAGTTATTCGTATAAATAAATTAAATAAAATTCTTTTCAACGGTTAAAATTAACAAACCAGAAACAATTTAATAGAATTGATAGAAAAAAATTGCATTGGCAAAGGAATTTGAAGAGGAGAGTCTTAAAGGTTGACGCTAAAACCGAATGGGTCTTATGTGGTTATAAACCCAGCTTAGACCACCATCAAGAGGTAGAAAAGGTTGGTTATATACTGTACTTTTGTATGTATTTTATATCGTCCAATTGAGATTTCATTAGTCATTTTAAAAACATTTTGAATCTGCTGGTTAAGATGGCATGTATTTCACATACTTTAACGCACTCTTTCAACACACACAAAATGTTAAATAAAGCTATCAAATAAGATCAAACATACATTTTTGCGTTTGGATCAAAGTTTTTTTTCTCCCAATTTAACTCAATTCAATAAAATGGTACCAAAACGTGAAAAGTATGTGTTAAATTCGGAATTAAAAAAATTAGAATAAAAAAATTAGTTCGTAAATCGGACATCGAAAAACATTTGGCGTCTTTGGAACACAAGAAGGTATTTACGGTAGCATCGTGCGTAGGCATGTGGGCATAGTATCTACCACATCATAAAGGCGAACGACAGTTTTCTGTCGTCACAAAAGAAAAATATCTGAGCAAGTACCAATGCTCTAAAAAAAATTGTCAGTCAGCTGATGTTAGTGTGATGTCAATTTAGCATAGACTTAGATTAATAAAAAAAATTGTATAATGTACTCTTTTTAAATGCAGTAGTAAGAAATTAGTTGAACTGAATATAGGTAGGTACTGCAATTATATTAAATTATATAAAAAAAAAAATTGTTTATACGAAATATACTAGATTTTATCCAGAAAGAGTTGGTATCATTATCCATCGCCATTTGTCTTTATATTTATATAGTGTAAGTAAATTCCCACGGCTGACTTCACCAAATAGATAGATAGTGTATCGTGTACCGGAAATCTGTGCAATCAAATTAACAAGCACACATTTGAACGAAGTATACATACATAGAAACAAAAGTAAAAAATCACAAATTTTGGATCTTGTAAAGTTTTAAAATAAGTATTTTGTACCTATATATGACCAATACATCTTCAATTGTAATTTATCATCGTCACGGGCGTCATCATTCTCGTTGTGAGTTTAATCTAGTATCGCATACACATATATGGGAAAACCCAATTGAAGGTTTTCGATATAAAAAGGTTAAGAAGTCTGAACAATATGGGAAACGCATGCACTTTTGTGGTTTCAAGACTGAAATTAACATTTTAATGGAATTTAGTTACCCGTAAACAAATATTGCACTTTAATGAGTGGTGAGCAAGCGTGATGATTCAACCAATTAGAACCGATTTAATTCAATCTGTGATTAGATACCCACAGTCTACAGATCTAATTGCAGCACTCAAAGAATTCAATAATTACACCTTGGAATTTATTTCGCGTTGCTCAATAATAAGTTAATTAAAATTTTCCAATTAAAGATAACACTTATATAGCAAATAATAATTCCAAGCGATAACATCTTGGGATAATGTCAACCACAAAAGCGGATTTAAATGATAACTAATGGCGTTGTGAATTCAATAGCACGAATAGTTTTGTTTTTTACCTTCGATCGTGCATTTCCATATTCGAAGAAAAATCAATATGCCCGAAGTTGCGTATCCCCATCCATTGCTGACCAATTTATGAAGAACTAGATACCTACGCCAATTCAATAAGAATAATCATTAGTTTGGAGATTACTTTTCCTCGAACTCAGTGAATCCGTTTCACAAACAGAAATATTTTCTTATAGATTAATTACCTACGTACATATAAAATAAGTCCTCCCTAAGTCATTTTCGGAAGACGATGTTTTGAGATACATACTAACATACTTACTTTTACGTTTTACTTAATTTTGATGGCGCTACAGTGCGAAGCGGACCTGGCACTTAGGCAATATTTATATCTTCAGCCAGCCTTATCTATCCCCAGCTATCTAGGGTTGCGCACACGCGCCGCGCTGTGTTGGTTATGGCCCCCTTTCAACTGCGCGCCGCGCCACCTTAAATAAGATCTTCCTCTACCGCGTTGTCCTCCTGAAGTATAGGCTGACCCAACGTTCTCTTTTCAAGCTAAAAAAAGGCTGTCCGGTATGTGTTCTAAAGAAAAGTAGCTATTTTTTTTTCGGATCCAATAAAAGGAAATTTGTTGGTAAAAGCATTCTTCCACAATGACTAAATTATTCATTTTTCAACTTAAATATTTCGACGGTCACATTGGATACATTTATACCTATGCATATTTTCGCCATTGTGAAATTGTAAAAGTCAGCCTGAACACTAAAAGTGATTAATTAGCACCGCGGTATGTCATTAAAACTATTTCTAGGATAAAATATTAAATATGACTGAACCTAGTATAGGTATATAGGCCACCCATTGCATAATTCAGATGACCAATCGTTCTGCTGCAACTGTTATCTATGTCCACAACACGTCCTATGTTGAACGCATATTTTCCGTAATAACTAGGCGCAATGGCCCGATGAAAGGAAACGACTTACAATACAAGTCAAAAATGTGAACTTGAGGTATAATACATATTTTGCAACCAATACCAACGATATTATTTTTTTTTGAGTACAGTTGAGGATTGATGTCCACTGATGTCCTTCCATACGCTCTATATGTCCCCTAGAGAAGGTAAATTATTCGCTGATTAGACTAGACTTTGCCAGTAATCATTTTTAATTTTAAACTTCAAATTAAATTTCCGGTTAGAATACATGATTTTTTATGAAAAATTGAGTTGTGAGTTCATAAAATGTAAACCAGTTTCAAAAACTGATCCAGCAATTAAAGAAGGCTGAAGTCATATTCTGAGGAAATTATCCTCAGCATAGAAGGAAGGGCGGATCTTGTAAAATCATTAAAAAACTTTTCCAAGATCATCCACAGTTAGGGTGAAGAAGGGGTAAACTAGATGACTAGAAATTATATGGATAACATTAATTTTAGCACCATGGATTTAAAGGCAAGGAGAGACAATCCAAAAGAAGGGATTCACATTCATTTATTGGATGTCTTTTCGAAAACCTTACTGAAACCAGTAATACCTCTGACTTCTTTACCGCTTTCTAATGCTGAGATTATAGAGGATACGAATACTCACGAGGACAGTATTTATTAGACCATTTGTTTGCCTAATATTAAAATTAGCTATGGGCCAATTAGGTATATTATGACTTCGCTATTTAATCCCCTTTTTATGTTTTGGTTATTATGAAGAAAATTGTGTGAAAAATTGTCTGCAAAAAGTGGATACCTACAGAATTATTACTGATATAATTCTATATCAGTAGCTCTGAAGCCCCACCCCCCCAGGCCTTGATGATGATGAGTTGATGTTCTCGCGGTTGTCAAGTGTACTGTATGGTCATGAGCATTAGCCGCCTGTCTTGTGGGGCGCCCAAAAGTTGCTTTTCGAGGGACAATGTCCTTGAGTTCCTCGGAACATCTACCATGGAAGTACTTCTACCTATAGAACAAGCAAAGGTCAGCGACTTGTCTTCTGTGCACCAACGGTTGTACATTCGATGTGAGTGAAGGGTTTCCAATAAGTCGAACTACTCGTCTCTGTATGCCGTCAAGTAGGGTAAGTGAATGTTTTGGGGCCGAGCTCCATATATGGGAGCAATATTCCAGACCTGGTCTAACCTGTGCTTTGTACAGTAGGAGAAGTTGCTTGGGGCTAAAGTACCTCTTTGCTCTAATTAGGTAGCTTAACTTAGCAAACGCCGATCGTGCGATATAGGATATGTGATCCTGCCATGTGATTTCTGAATTGACTGTGACTCCTAAAATGTGCATTGAGTCCTTGGAATGGATTGGATGGTCATCCATTTGAATCTGAAAAACTGTTGAAGCATTTTTTCTAGAAAATGTTGTGAGCTGTGTCTTGTTTTGCAGCTGAAACTGAAATAACCGTAATGGGGATTAATATAAACTCAAATCTATAAAAAGAAGGAGACTATACCGGTAGGTAGGTATACAGTATTCAACCGCTAGGTATGTACACTGTGCAAGCCATAGCTTTAACCTGGCTCCGCCATGTCAACTCCTCCAATTCGCAATTGCCTTGGTGTAGTTAGTGAAATAGCTAATTTCTTGCGCAACCTTTCAAATGCGTATTATGTAACTTTCAAAACTGTCATTAAAAAACACGCACCAGAGAGTCGAAAAACTCGACTTCTACGCCATTGTGAAAAATTCATTGAAAGGCATGACAGTATCAATTCCTTTGTAGAGCTCTTCAAATGCATCTCAATAAGTATTGAAAAAATAACGAGCAGAACGTCTGCAATTTCTTCGAAAGTATCAACACTTTTAGCAGAGGTCCAAAAAAGTGATTTCCGAGTAAGCCTCATTTTATGCCAAGAACGATTCAGTTTAGCGCTGCCCTTATCAGTTTCCCTACAGAACAAATCCTTAGCTTTTCAATCCGCATCCCAACTTGCCGAGGGCTTATTTGAAGAACTTCATTGAAACCAACAACGCGTTCTCATCCAGAAACCTCTCCTTCTGTAGCCTATTTTGGAGTGCCGATACTGATTTCTTGCATAGATCCGTTAATACAAAATCTTACGGACAGATTCATGGTCAACGAAGACGTTCTACCATCGTTTTAAGCTCTTCTCCCAGGTTTTGCTGCAGTTGAGCTTGAGCGAAATTGCAATGCAATTTCGTTATGTGACTAAACTTACTTTAGACTTATAAATTTCTTGCTTACGGTCTTAGCAACGCTTCCAGTGACCATAGCAAGACCTCTTCTGCTTTGAAAAAATGTGACTAATGACTATTCAATGAATTGGAATAGTTTTTTGTTTCGTAAGACTTAGAAGCAAGCCCCCCCCGAACCAAAATCCTGGCTACGGCACTGACTGGAGAGTAGAATCGCCTAAAAGAGAGAGATGCAATGGTGGGTGAGTAAACGTTATCAAGAGCTGCGAACGCTATTTCTTTACATTTTTGGAAACTGCTTTAACAACGAATAGCAATGAGTAGGTACGTCGGAAAAAAATTTACTTAATATCATTTCTGGGCACGAGCAGAGACAGGTTGGTACTGATAATTGCAATAAATTGTTTGGCATTTTAATAATAGGTGCTGTCCCCACCAGGAGTCATATAAACTCTTAACTCATTTGCTGCCAAGCCAATTTTGGCAATATGTGCCAGATATAAACAAATACCTAAGTTGTTTTTTTTTTTTTTTTTTTTTAAATTGAACAAAAAATCAACTTTTTTTCGCTTTTGATATTTTTCGAAAAATTCCAATGAAACATTTCATTAATTTGTCATTAATTTTTGAATGTCATGGCCTAATAGAGACATGTTACATACACATTTGAATGACGTGGCAGTAAATGTGTTAAAGGTAATTAAAAGAAGCCGTAATCGCAACAATCAGCTATTAGTTGTCTAAAGACTGCTTTCCTCTCATATAAATTTGACGGGGTAGCCACCCCCATCGAATACGGCGGCTAGAGAAATATTTAAATGTTTTACCGACAATCCATTCTTTAGCATGTTTCATTCGCGGCGGCATATTTGACAACAAAAATTGCAAATCCGTTAAATTTATTCTAATTGATTTAGAATTTTGTTGTGGTTTAAAACGTAAAGTGGTTTAAAACGTAACATATTACGCTAGTTGCCTAGCATTTATTGCGTTTGTCTGTGCACAAAATATACTAGGACATGATAGTCCTAGTTAAGTCCTATTAATATGTACTGTACAGTACATCCATGTATACAAAATTTGACAAGTCTGACTACCTAGACCTACTATATAAGTTTCCAGATATCGAGTTTTAAGTATTTAGGATCAAAAGTGGTGAGTTTTATTTTTTTGGATGAATGGAAGGGACTTGGATTTCGTTATTTAGCCGACAATGATTTAATTTAAGAGATTTTATAGTAGAGTTACATTTTCAAAGAACTCATGATTTGTTAATAAGAAATCTATTGTGTTTACGGCAAACTTTTAAAACTACATCCGCTAAAGTATAAGGCCACCTGAGCCCACCAGAACCAGAGTGGCCCAAGTGACAATTTTGTGATTTTGAGTTTATTGCAACAATCCCTATACAAAATTCATATTTTTAAAGCCAGAATGGCCTAACATTGGTTTTCTATTCTAATATTATCACAGATGGCACCATTAAAATAGTATTGGCGTAATTTCTTATGAAAAATTAGTATACAACAGTGGCCCAAGTCACTTGGATCTGACATCATTTTGCCAGTTTGCTTTAATTTATAGCTTATCTGACTTGGGCCACTCTGACTTTACAAATTTGAATCTTTAAATAAAATCCTCTCTCACAAGCTCTCAATTTTTCTATGTAGTAGCCCATAACGGCTACATTTTTTAACTATGTTGACAAAGTTTATAACAGTTTTGCAAGTGTATGAGTGTCCATTTACTTTAATTATAGTCACAAATCAGTACCCTCACATATTACGACTCTTCAGAAAATGCCTATTTTTCGCTTTAAGCTTCAACTTCAAGCTTGAGATTATATATCCAAATGGGAGAAAAATCAGCCCCGAGAAAAGGAAGGATCTTCTATGCCTCTTGGAATATGTGACACCTATCTACTAACATTTTTACCAACAACTCGCAGTTTTTTCCAATGTAAGGATAGGACAGACATAGACGGTACAATAAGTGATTCCTCAATTGATATGCTCAGCTGTTTCGTTTTCCTCAAGACATAGTCAGCACTCCGGCGAGTCGAGTAAATGCAATTTATTTAGGTGGTATCGCAGATAGTGGTGACCTCTTAGGTAGCTTACTAGATTTTTGAAATCGTGGCCCCTTAGATTTATTAACCTTTTGGCATCGTTTTTGAAAGGCTGTATAGTTTTTTTGTCCTGTCTTAGACCCGGGATGTTCTCCCAATAAAAAATGCTCTTGTTGCGTTCCCAGCTTTCTATAGCCGAATCTGTAGCTGATTTGGGGATTGCACAGAAGCGTTCAGGTCCTATAAAAGGGGCTTCCGGGCCTTTTCTGGCTAGTTCATCAGCTTTTTCATTTCCTTCATTCCCCTTGTGACCGGGGACCCACCATAAACTGGTTTTGTTCCAGGTACTAAGTGTTTCAAGGGAATTGAGGAAGTGTAGTACTGATTTGGAGTCAATAGTGGGTGAGCTAAGGGCTTTTATAGCTGATTGATTGTCCGTAAATATATGGATGCTTGCACCCTTTATACCTGAGCTGTATATGAGTTGTATATATGATATATTGGCCCATGAATGCCAGCTCCCACCCCCGAGTCCATTGTGGAGCAATCCGTATATGTACCACTTTGGCCGTTTTGGCAATTTGGTGGGCTATTGCTAACCCATATTTCCCTATTTGTGATTTCTGCGGGGAAATGTTTGTTGAAGCATAGTGTCTTTGGTAGGCGGTCTGTAACCACACAGATCATGTCAAGTTCTGGAAGTTCGGAAAGTAGTTCCATTAGTTCTTGATGTTCGCTAATATTTAACTCTTTGCCTTGTATCAGACTTGCAGAGCTGCTTATTGCCACTTTTTTTGTGTAAATGTGGAGGGGTGTTAGTCTTATTAAGGCTTCTATAGGCGCAGTGGGACAGGTACCTACGCATAGCTCCGGAAGCGAAAAAAACTGCGGGAGCTGTTGTACCTTATTAAGCTTATATGGCTGTTTTTTGGGTGGCTTTGTTCCATTATACTATCGAATCGTATAGGTACTATGTTAAATTGGGCTGGCCATGATTATGTAGATCCAGTGATTTTTGAATATTGTTGTTTATGTGGGAGTTCCAGCTTAGCCTTTTATCCAGGATCACTCCAAGATATCTGACTTCGTTGGAGTACTCAATTCGTACATATTGGCTTATTATTCATACATTTGTTTCTATATGCATCCAACATGATGGGTACCATAGTGGCCCATCTGACAAAAAAATTAAAATGCCTACAGTATTTTCTTGCACTACTATGTCATTAAAATCTTCGTAATTTTCTATGATTTGTAAGCGAACTCAATCATATGTGTAATACAACTTTATTTTGTTATCTATACCTAAAATATTACTTGAAATATTTTAGCTCATATCCACAAAATGTACTTTTGCTGTTGGGCCACTCTGGTTCTGGCGGCCTCCCTACAATTAAGCGTTAGTTTGGTAGATTAAAGCGTCTGTGGACTTGCTACCGATTATAAGACTTGATTGTGACTTTTAAGACCATTCTGCAAATGTACCTAAATTTGTTGTTACCTACCGTTTTTTTTTTTAAACATCCTATATATATGTATATGTATACGCAATTTCTTGTAACCAATTAAAAATCAATAACATACTGTTCAATTCAAACAGAAGCATCCGGCGCTATTTGTACGCACGGTGCACCTATACTTACCTTACCTCCCTTTTCCGCCGCTACAACTACCACTCCTTCGCTGACCGATTGGAGGCACACACTTTAAGATTCCAAAGTGTCCACACTCTTGAATGAAGATTTCCGTTCACTTGACGCAAACCTCGCGATTCGTAATTCATAATCCACACCATCTGGATGACTCACAACAATTTAACAAGCAGCCTATTCCGTAACGTGCAAGCATACAAATCAGAAATATAGGTATCCATCTACCTTTGGCTAAAAAGCGCGTACACGACCATACTTCGCCTATGCAATATAGACGATTGACACATTCCACTCCAATCCATTGGGCCAAAAAGAAGGCATACCTTAGCCATTAAATGTTAGTGTGTGTGTAAGAAGTGCGCTTCTATTCTAAGGTACATCGAACTACGAGTGGCAAAGTGATTTACCATTTCTCCAGTTCACCTCTGATTGGGATGGGACGGGTGTGTTTCTTGAAACGTTAAAGGGAAATGGGAGCGTTGTGATCACTGTCTCTATATCATGCGACACGTAGGTAACCGCTTGAACTGCATATGGGTAATACGAAAATTGGCGTAAACCCACCTCCACAGTGTGTACGGGCTTTCCAGAGCCCCCAGAGGTTTAAGCGATTTCCAATTAATATTCAGCAATGCATATTTTGACATGTGCTTCACGATGCACCGCTCATTGGTAATTCATTCTGTCATCACGGTGGCAATGTGGCATACGTACTGGTATCCGAGTAAATGTGCGGTTACATTCGCGCAGAAGCACAAGCCGAAGCCACATGCCAATAAACGACCACCGCTATAAGAGTTCAGGCATAGGTCTGTGACCGAAATTTCCACCACATGTCAGTGGACGCTATTTAGAAGCCAAATAGCCGAGCAAACGAGTTCCAAACGAATTCATATGAATATTCAAAAATCCATCTATTGCCGTGAGACACGATTTCGACTAATAAATCCATCGCCATACCTAAAGATTGAATGATTTACCGAAGACATCTTAATATTCACTCACAATTATCTGAGGTATCGCACCAAAGAAATTAAATCATTTTCTGGCCTGTTTGGTTCCCGGAATACATACCAACGATTTTGTCCCAATGGTCTTCAGAGTCAGCGACTTTGTTTCGATTTCTTTGGCATAAATTACAAAACGGTCCAAAGATTTCTATCGAAAAAACGAAATTAATAAATTATTTAAAGCCACACTGATTTATGGCGGCGATCGATATGAGTCAGATTGTTGATCTAGAAATTTGTGATCTCAGGGTGTTTAAATAGTATCATTGCCGCATTTGCATCGATCTTTGTCCAGCTTTGTCTTCTGCTACTACTTCCATTTGCATACAATTTGATGGGTATTAAATGAAGGTGGATGTCAAGTTAAGGTTTCTATAAAAAAAAAAACAATTTATGAGGTCGATGATATAATTTCTTGTTCATTTATGGTAAAACAATGTTTCACCTCAATCTGGGGATTTTTCTATCAAGCAACGTGTGGGAAGTGACGAATATCGGTGTAATACAATCGATCACTCCTACGTGCTGTGATACTAATCAATCACTAAACAAGCTCAGAACGACAGGGAAGCAAACATTGTTCAATTAAGGAAGAAATTGAATAAATTGCTTGTGTTTTGGATGATAGGATAACAGTTTTTGACCATATATCATAGTTAATTGCATAATGTTATATTGAAATGATTGTATTAAAATCGTCCTATTAAATTAAGTACAACCCCAGAATGAGGTCATCATACGGCGACAAACTGTCCTCTGTGTTATAATGCTTCCACAGGCACAAAAATTTCCATATTCTATCAGACCCAAGACTAGTTTACAATCTCAAAAACTACATAGGACCGGTCATGTTCTATAAAATAGGTAAGCTTATAAAGGCTTGCAGCCATGGGCATTGACTATTTATAATACTGCCAGCTAAGAGCACAAATGGGAAATTTGCAAGCTGCGTGCCAGCATAGGGTTATTTATAGATTGTGCCCGGTGTAAATAAAATGACCGCCATTAAGCACATTTATATTTAGAAAATCCTTTACAGACTCGCTTAGTTAAAAAGTTCTGTGCAGGAATTTGGAGTTATAGTGAAATGACGGGTTATAAACTTCATTCTCCGCACTATTCCCACCATTTTTTAAAACCATATCCCCAATAATGGCCACTTCACTTGTTTCAATAATTTCTTTGACCATTGCAATCACCATGATCGATCACAGATTTTGTAGTCCTTTTTATACGTTAAACGTATTCACACACAAACAAGAAAATTGAAAGCGAACTGAAAGGGTGTTTGCGGGAAAAATCGGATATGTCTATAGCCGGCAGTGTATTATTGTATAATATAGTTAACTAGCATTTATCTGTTCTCCATACAAACTGCACCTAACTTTTCCCGTCTCTAATAAATCAGGCAACATGCAAAATGACCAAAACCAGGGATACTGGACTTGGTGTTGTCTACTTCTTATACACTCCGCATCACTTGAATAGCACCCCCCCCTAAGGTCGGTTTTCTATTGCCCGCTGGTCCCAAACCAAGCATGCTAGAGACTTATTATACCCGGTACCACACTGTGGGTGAGGGTATATTCACTTTCACATTCCATTTGTAACGCACATAAGGAGGCGTTGTATAGGTATGACAGCATCACTTTCTTAGTCGATATAGCGATATCCGTCTGTCTGTCCGTCTGTATCTCCGCACGATTACGGAGTTTAAATTTAAAAGTTATCAAAGCTATCGACTTGAAATTTGAAATTTTAGCCACCAAACTGAGGCTAAGTTTGAAGATGAGTAAGATCGGATGAAAACTACTACTACCTCCCATTCAAAAATATAGCTAAAGTTTTTTCTGCACATATTTTTTTTAATAATATTTAAAAATTTTTGACAAAAAATGAGCTAATGTTTAAAAATGTTTGACAAAAATTAAGCTTGGTCGAATGAAAACTACCCATACCTCCCATAACCCATACAAATATATAATTTTTTAATACTAAAATTTTTTCTTTATTTTTACAATAATATACCTAGTACCGGGTATTTGAGCTTCGCCATAGTCGAAGATAATTGTATTACGTTTTATTTTTTATTTTTTAATTAAATTTTTTTTAATTTAATTTTTGTGATTTGACAAGAAGGAAGATTTAAAACTAAAACTTTAACAGCCGTATTAATAATAGATCTCAAACCATTCTCTAACTCACTTGTTACGTAACTGGTAGTTAAAATTTAACTCACTGACTAAATTTTCTTATTTATAAAGAAATATAACCCATGCATTAACTAATTGACGTGTTTCCTATTTATCGTAGGTTTGTGATGGCAACGCTTCTCCAAATTGTATTGAAAACTGACAGGAATGCGTCCTTCTTTTCTGCTGCCTTCTTCTTCTTCTAATGTAATTAGAATTTTCTTACTCTTACTAATGCAATTAATTTTTTTATATTTCGTTTTGAAAATCTATATTTATTTTTGAATGTTTTATATAAATATTCTCATAGGATTTTTTCGTTTTTTTTTTTTCGTCTAGCATATTCAATTTTTTCAAAAAGGGTGAACCATTTTGTTCCACAATTTTTGCAAATTTATTCAATTATTTATTACCCTTTTACCACATTCATATCAATCAAACGAAATTAAACGCGAAACACCATTTGTCATTTTGGGCGGGAAACATGTTTTGCAAAGCTAACAAATCGCTAACACACCTACCACCGTGAGTTAGTTATGCAAAAGTTACGAAAGCTTAGTTATCTTCTAAAAATGTTTATAAATAGGAATTTGGGTTTAACCAGTGGGTTAGTCATTAGTTAGGGATAACACGAAGTTCCGCAGCTATTATTAATACGGCTGTAAGTATTAACAAAAAATTGTTAACTAAAAACTGGCAAAATATGGGGTATTAATTTTGCGTCACTTGAATAGCACATGCATTTAGTTTGACCGTTATCTTTGGCAAGTGAACTCATATTATTCTTTGATCGAATTTTTTTGTTAATATGGACTTCCTATTTAATTTACAAAAAATATAAAATGGGTAGGGAATAAGCCTAAAGGACCATTCACATGGGAGCGAACGAACGAATTGATGAAATGCGAATAAACCACTTTTTATGCATTTATAAACAGAAAATTCCACATTTTATTATTCCAAGATATCCTCCTCTTTGAATAAGGTTAAGTTCGAACGAATTTTTTATTCTCTACTTTGTGGAACGCGATTTAAATAATGTGGATTGTGAATAGACTGACAATTCGCGCCAGGGTGTTTTCGTTCGCGGCAAAAAATTTGGATTTCATAATTTCGTTATTTAAACTGTTAATAAACTTGTTTTCTTAATAAATTTTGATGGAATAATTAATTATCCTCATCTTGGAGTAGTAGAATGTGAAATTTTCTGTTTATAAATGCATAAAAAGTGGTTTGTTCGCATTTCATCAATTCGTTCGTTCGCTCCCATGTGAATGGTCCTTTAACCATGGGGGAAAAAGGCCAACTCAAAGCTTAAAGGGCGATGGCAAATTTATTGCCAAAGAAAGAAAATCGAGAGGAGCCGACACGTTATATCCACATTTTTAAGTAATGAGTCTAACTATGGATAAAAACATGAAAGACCGCATATACAGTGTGCTTACTACTGCCACTGCGAAAAGACGACTTATTTTCAAAAAGGCGTCAAATTCTCACGACTCTTTTCCAAAAATTTGGAAAAAATGTGGTATCAAAGCAAGTCTCACAACTATTCGTCGTATTATTTCGAATGCTAAGCATTCGCACTACTGTGCGAGGGATCCCAGGTTCGATCCCCGGAAAAACCCAAATTACATCTTAAAGTTTTTTCTACTGCGCCACCTCTCGCGAACGTCTGACAAACATCCGAGAGTATGCCTGTCATGAAAAAGCTTCTCAATTGAGCCGTTCGGACTCGGCATAAAATTGTAGGTCCCTTCCATTCGTCCCAAAAATAGAAACTCACACAAAACGAATGGTTGCGAGAAGCTAGGCCTTGGGTGTCACCCGCCTGTTGCGCCACCTATTTATTTATTTTTTTAAGCATATAAAAAGACTAAAAATCAAGAAGAAGTCACCCCTTAGCCCGGTTCGAAAAGCGCAAAGCCTTCGTTTTTGTCGCGCACATGTGACCTGGACTTAGTAGAAGCATTATGTCTGGTCTTCTCAAACGAAAAGAATTTAATTTGGAAGCGCCGGCTATAGCTACCATTTCTATTTGCGAATTTCAGTTTGAGATTAAGTTCGAACGAATGTTTAATTCGCTAGTTCGGGAACGCGAATTAAATGATGTGGATTGCGAATAAGCTTAGAAAATTCGCGCCAAGGGTATTTTTCAATGGACCAACAAGTTTTTTATTTAAACTGTTTATAAACTTGTTTCCTTAATACATTTTGATGAAGTATCCTTCTCTTCGAATAGTATGTAAATTGTGGAATTTTCCGTTCATAAATGCATCAAAAGTGGTTTGTTCGCATTTCATCAATTCGTTCGTTCGCTCTCGTGTAAATGGCACTTAACTACCGCGCCACAGCCGCACGCAATAGATAAATACGATTCCGTAGTCCATATCCAACAGATTCGTATATTCAATTTCACACAGAATCACGCTGCCTCCAAAAACCATAATTCACTGATAAATACCTGAGCTACCTTTGAGCTCTCACCCATTATCAATGGTGTTGCACCTTTCAATATAACATTTGCATGTCAGCTCCCAGTTGCGATACAACAATAGAAATCGAAACAAAAATCATCCAATTCGGCATTACTATGGAAAGATCGCGGCTACTACCATGCAAAGCCAAAGATTCAAGACTCTCTCGGGCAAGTGCACCGCACAACAGGCACTTCGGCTTGTGCATCGGCATTGTGTGACTTTTCTCGTCTATCGTCATTCGGACCTGAACGTCATTGTTATGGCCGAGCAAAGTGAATGTCTCTCAAGACGGATATTTGGAATTCGTGAGTGATGATCTTTGATTAGGACAGCGCAATGGTGCGGAGATTCGATGATTTTCTCTAGAGGTGCCTTCAGGCAAACATCACCCGGTCGGGGGACTCCCTTTGTCACACCAAAGACGATGGGATGGGAAGGAGAGATGAACTCCTTTTAAAACTGATTTCGGTTTCTTTTTTTTTCTCGCTAGTTGCTACTCAACTCATAATGAAAACACATTTTGTAACAATTGAAATTGGGACACCCTTGGATGTATCTGCACTTACAGCAAGCCACCTAGCAGACGATCTCGATGGTTAAATGAATTAAACGAGCGCAACGCGGAATAAAATGTATGCAATGAATTATTGCTCAATTGAAAAATGCAGGGATTAACAAACGAACTCGAGAACGGATGGATGGATAACTCTCGATGAATCGCGATGACTGTGGGCGGTTTATTGGGAAAATATTCGCGCGCGCTCGTTTGGTCTCCCATTTGAATTGAACCATTTGGATGGTAATGCAATGATGATTGACTCCAGACTCTGGGCAGAGTGGCAGATACTACATAGATACTTTGAAGGCGTTGTGGCAGTGGCGGACCTGGCGGTGGTGATGGATTAAGGCTGAACATCTTTTGGATGATGATGATTACGATGACGACGATGACTGCGCTGTGATGACGATGATCATGACAGAGATTTCGGAGCTGCGCAGCAATGTTGACGTGGGAAATTTTTCTCGCGTTCGGGATCGTGGATTAATAACGATCATGACCGTGTTAGAGTTTTTTGTTATTTTCGATATTGTTTTCTTAGGAGTTCATAAATTTTAAATTCGTTTACGTAATCGTATTGCGGATTGTGTAGAACTCATTTAGTGGTAGGTTATTACGTAAGTAAGATGGCGGTAGTGATTAGTCGGGGCAACGAATTACAGCAAATAAATATCCATATAGGCATAAATGGTTGTCGCATTAATTTTCGTCCTGGTCGTTGAGGCTTTAGCGGACGTACAAGCTACCGAAATGAGATTTCTCCGTTGTATTGCTGGTGTGACTCGTAGAGATCGCATTAGAAATACTAGAATACGTGGGGAACTCAATGTCGAGCAGCTACTTCTCCGGACGGAGCGGTCCATGCTTCGGTGGTCTGGTCATGTTAAACGCATGTCCCCAACCAGGATCCCACGACGTGCTATGGAATCCTTACCATCAGGCAGGCATCCTCTAAGTAGACCAAGGATGAGATGGTTACATCAAGTCCATAATCTCTCCTATATCCGTATGGGGATTGCACTTGATAATTTAGAGTCGATGGCGGAGAATTGAGAGCTATGGAGGGTCCACTTGAGCAACCTACACCCGCGACCCATTTAATGGACAAGCAGATCATTGAAAATGCACCAATAGATAGTTAAACTTTTTTAAACTGGTCGCCATATAAATTGACTGTGCAGGCGAATCGATTACTATCAACTGCTGGGCTATTGCTTTTGGTAAGCCGGAATATTAGTTGCGTAAACTAAATTTGTTCTGTAAAACTGCAAATTTGAAGGAGTGAGGCAAAATGTCTCTTAATGCTATTGAAAAACTTCCCAAAAACGTTTTAAACAAACTTTTAAAATCCCTTCCAAAGGCTTGCCACCATTTAGAAAATCTCGTTTTTAAAACATACAGTCATGTATATATTGTAAAGGCAAGAGATATGAGGTAATTGAAAAAGCTACATTTAAACTATTGAATTTTATATTTTCTGTATGTTCTGACATTTCACTTACTTTCAAGGGCACGGGCTAATATTTTGTATTTAAACATTTTGTTTACTGACTTATCGCATTTTTTTTACAAAACTAAAAGATACGTATCGGGCCATGCTGCAATGTTTTTGCAAACATGCATCTGTTTTTTAAAGCGGAGGTCTTTGCTATCGTAATGGCTGCCCAATAATATATTGGTAAGAATAGGTGACAGGGTCGGAGTATCTGCGTCTGTAGCGACATCGACAATCAAGCTTAGCTTAAGGCCTTGCTCAACCCTGTCAACCTAAGTGCTGCCATCTATGAGATATTGCCCGACAACCTATGACACTTTTTTAAAAAATTTAAAATTTTTGAAAAATGCAGATGCACCACTGCCACATTTTCGAAGCTACAGGAACCGTCTACCGCTTGACGTAAGCGTCAATGTCTCCTCTATCCAGCAAAATTTAAAACGTCAACCTAGGTACTGCCATTTATGAGATTTTGCCCGACACACGTTCCAAAATAGTTCGGAAATGCAAGAACTCTTTGAACTCGGTCGCAAGGCTGAATTCTTTGACTCTGGTCTGCGTCCCAGGTCACACTGGGATTACTGGAAATGAGAAATCCGATGAGATTGCTAAGCAAGGCTCAGAGGATAATTTCTCGGGACCAGAACCTGTGTTGGGTCTTCCTTCGTCCTCGGTCAGGGCTTCCATTGACGATTGGGTCTCCAACGAACACAATAATTGTTTATAGCAAGCGGGCAGACTAAACATAAGCTTCCGAAAGTCAGTAAGAAATCTGCGGCATTTCTGCTGTCTCTCAGTAGAAATTAATGCACAAAACTTATTGGTGTTCTTACAGGGTAAGTCATGAATATAGTACTTCCCCGGTAATGCATGATAGGTCATGAAAATACCACTTATTCGGTAATGCAGGACATGTAAGTCATAAATATACTACTTCCCACTTCGCTTTTGCTAAGCATCTTAGTGTCTTAGGCTTAAGTGATGCCGCTGTCTGCGACGCTTGTTGAGAGGGCGACGATACTTCGTATCATTTCCTTTGTTATTGTCATTGTCCTAATATAGAAAGCATCTGCGCAACTGATTCGTGGCAGAAAAGCCTGTGTAGTCTGGTCTACATGTCAATGAAATTTACTCAGATAAATGTGCATCATTCTAAGGCTTCTACCGCTCTTCTAAGTAGGAGACTTTTTTTGGTGCGTGCAAAGCACCACATCATCAAAGATCAAAGTTATAAAAGAGCAGCGGGTGCGGAATAAACGCATTTGCTTTGTGGAAAGTTCGGGTCAGGGTATCACTGTACTTTATGACGACCGGTCTAAAAGACCAAGAGCTTATCTAATTACAGCAACTTTTCTCTCAATGATCAAACTTGGATAATTCTTAGGCCAGGATTGGGTTGCTACATCAAGTATAATCTACGCCGAATTAAGAATGGAAAACCTTTACGATTTCGTCAGGTTATACTATAGTATAGTAAATACGATCTGGCTTAGCTCATCTGATTCCAATCGTAACATATAAAATAACTAAATCAGTTCTGACATTTAGCTATTCAGTTTAAATATTCAGACAGGACATACATACAAGCAGATAACAATAAAACTAAATGAGTTATAAAATATATATGCATGCATATTTGAATACTGAATAGTTATAGTGAAAGAATTGCAAGTGTATGTTATGACCTAATATGCTGCTACTTAAAATCGAGTAGAACAAAGTAACCAACAACTGGTACCTACCATTCACTGTTGCATCATCAGAAGACAGAAGGAGCCCACCACACTTCCAGTAGTTACCAAACTCATTTCACCTTGGACATGTTCGTTGCACAAACACAGAAGGATCCAATCTGCAACAACTGCAATTGACATAAGTCACCTCCAGTTCCAATGTGATTTCATTCCATCCATGTTCGGTTTGTTTATCTTTTAACTGAGATGCAATAATGAAGTGATCGTCGTCGTCGATGTTACTTAGTTAGAAGCAAAATCATCATATGGCCGCTCCCATAATCGAAAATTGTTGTCAAATTAAATTAGCACCTTAAAACTCAATTTATTTGAATAGAGATTCAAATCGTCTTATTGCACGGTAGGCAATAGGTACATTCTAAAGTCTCGCGAAAGTCGAAGTTCCATTCATAGATCTAGAGGCAACACCTGTCTTTGTATTATAATTCGGTGATCGGATCACCTGCATGACACTAGTTGAGGCTCTTGGCAATCGATATTGTTCGAGTGTCATTTGGGCTAGATGCGCGACCGATAACCTAGCAATAATTAACACTGTCATTCGACTTAATCATCTCCGGATAGAAGGTATCTCTATACGGTATTTGTATTTCGCATTTGGTTGGTAGGCATCTCATAAAAGAATCGAATTGGCATGTAGCTATTTCGCCTTTTACACAATGCGCTGGCTGTCTGTCTGGTGCTGCTCGTGTTGTTTGACGAAATACTGAGAGCATTGCGTCAGAGCAGGGTGTGACTAAATCGCTGTTTGGCTTCGCCAAACTTCTTCATATCGTATCATTAATTAGATGAGAAAATATAAAAACACCAGATTTCGATTGAAGTGAAATAATGTAAAGCATTTTTTTGCTGACTGGATATACAGTTCCAAGAATCCAGAGCGCGATATTTGTGGAGCGTGAGCTTAGTCACTTCACTTTGTGGTGTTGATTGTTAGAACTGGTTCAAAAGATCACCGTCGTTGATTGAATATGAATAAGTAGTGCTTCGACGGAAATCTAAATGATGGGAACTTCTTTGTAAAAAAAAACAAACAAACAAACTGGAACTTATACGTTCGCGGGGAGATGACTTGGGGACTTGAAATGGGTTCATAAATTAGATTTAGATTTTCGATAAAGGGTTGCAGTTAAATGAATAGAAGACTAACTTAGCTGTCTGGCAATCAATACAATTTTATGGAATGTCAATTAAAATGTGAAATTCTGGCCGATCCCATTTCACATACCTAATTTGACAAAAAATAATAGGTAGGTGGGTTGGGCCGAGTTTAACTAATTGAACGATGGATTTTTTGCATTTCCTTTTGTCGACTAAAGTTTCACATATCCCATCCCAATAAACTTTTTATATTGCATTTCAAATGTCTCTCATTTATACCTCAGCTTTTATAAATATAAATATGGACAGATGTCAATGCATCATCAGTAACGATGTGATCCGAGGCCTAACTCAGAGAAAAATCACAAGCTAAAATGTAGTATGATCAGACTTGTTTTTAGATTTTTTTTTATTTTTACTTGCTAAATCTTAATATGACACCCATAATTGGTCATGCAATAATATAATTCTAAAAACAAATTTGAATTCATCATTTAGGAACAAAAAAACGTGATATTCTGCATATTAATGTATTCAAATCTAAATGTAATATTATGTTCCTAGATTAAGCTCGCCAAAATCTTAAGGAGTATATATCGTGCTGTGCCACACTTAGGTCCTTGGGGACTCATTGTGATGTCCTTTTAAACTCGGGTTAACCGGTGATGTTGGGATGGTTAGCCTCATGTCCCTTCTGCTAGCGATTACTCGACGCCGCCGGCTGTCCAGCCATCCTGACATCCTCAAAAACCTATAAAGTTCTTCATGACTTCCAAGTGTTCTGTTCCTGTGAAAGTGACAGAAACTAAACAATACTTAAAGTGGATGCATGTATTTTGATTTTTATTCGTTCATAAAATTCACACCCAGTAACTTATTGAATTCTCATAAGGCAACATTAAAAATGTAATATTATTACCTGTCTGCTGATCTACTGATGTGAATTTCCAGCTAAGGACACCTAGGAAATTACTGCGCTAGGCGTCCCACCCGGCAAGTAATTCGCCTACTCCCCCCTTATAAAATTATATTACAGGATGGTTGATATATCATTTTAGTTGTAGTATTTTTTTGTTAAGGGTATTTGTGATATTGCCACAAAAAAATAAAAGCCAGATATTCTTACAGTGATCTATGGTTTAGATCTTCATTCATTCATTAATTTTCAATGATCAGCCTGTCCATTAAGTGGGTCGCGGGTGTAGGTTGCTCAAGTGGACCCTCCATAGCTCTCGGTTCTCCGCCATCTAAATCTAAATCATCAAGGGCAAACCCCATACGGTTATAGAAGAGATTATCCTTGGTCTACCTAGAGGACGCTTGCCTGATGGTACGGATTCCATAGCACGTCGTGGAATCCTGGTCGCGGACATGCGTTTAACAAGACCAAACCACCGAAGCATGGATCGCTCCGTCCGGGGAAGTAAGTGCTCGACATTGAGTTCCTCACAATGTATTTTGCTATTTCTAATGCGATCTCTACGGGTCACACCAGCAATATAAGGGAGAAATCTTATTTCGGCAGCTTGTATCCGCGATCTTATTCTTTCAGTTATTACCCAAACCTCATGACCATAGGTAAGAGTTGGAACAGACTGACAACTTAGCTTTGATACCAAGTTCAGTCTCAAAATTGATCCAGCCTGACCAATCCTAGAAAACTCAGCATTGCTCCTTCCATCACTCGTGAATAAGACCCCGAGATACTTAAACTTCTCCACCTGTTTCAATGGGACTCCACTAACATGCAGAGTGCATTGAACAGGCGTTCTGGAGACGACCATCACTTCAGATTTGTTCACATTTACCTTCATCTCAGCTTCAACACAAACGGCTACAAACCGATCGAGTGCGCGCTGAAGTTCAGTCTGAGAGGACCCAAGGATGACCAAGTCATCAGCGAAGAGCAAATGACTTATCCTCAGATCTCCCAATTCGAAACGTTCTTCGCCAAGACTGCGCTGTAACATCCAGTCCATATAAGTAATGAAAAGGAGAGGCGACAAGACGCACCCCTGGCGAAGTCCAACGCCCACGGTGAAAGGTATTGATTTAACGCCGTTTACCCGAACACAGCTTTTACAGTTTGTGTAAAGAGATTGAATGGCTCTCAAGACATACCCATCAATTCCATACTCCTGTTGTAATACACTCCAAAGTTTCCCTCGATGGACTCCGTCGTATGCTTTCTCCAAATCTACGAAGCATGCGTAAACAGGTGTAGCATACTCCCAAGCCTTCTCAAGTACCATTCTGAGAGTGAATAACTGGTCGATTGTGCTTCTGCTGGGACGAAAACCGCACTGCTCATCTCCGAATCGTGCCTCGATCACAGCTCTGCAACGCGTTTCCAGCAACATGGCAAAGACTTTCCCGGGGAGACTTAAAAGCGATGATGGCGCATAAGTATCTAACGTTATTATCTCGTTAATGAATAATAGAGTAAGAGCTCGCAACGTTTTTCCAAGTCATTTTAGCAAGGCTATAACTTTGTGAGCTTAGTTCGGGGTGACTACTGAACACGAAAATATATTTCTGGCAGCGCTGCGTTGGTTTATATTGGAAAGCCATAACCTCAAAAGTGAAATAAATTTACCTTTGAGGTATTAGTAGAGTGATAATATCTTTTACATAATATCAAAAATTTGACTTTGCTATTATGACTTAAATTTTACATTTTTTGCACTTTAAAACCGGCAAACTGATATGGAAATTGCATTTTCTGTCTACATCGGTCGTGAATTAACACATACTAAAATCTTAAGTTTGCTAAAATAAGGGTACCTACATTTTTTGCCCTTTTGAGGTTATGGCATTAATATATAAACCAACGCAGCGCTGCCAGAAATATATTTTCGTGTTCAGTAGTCACTCCGAACTAAGCTCACAAAGTTACAGCCTGGCTAAAATGACTTGAGAAAAAACGTTGCTAGCTCTTAGTCTATAACTTTCAACTTTCTGATTTTATTTAGCTTTGACATTTTACCTAAATTTATATTATAATTTGATAGTGCCCATTGTTTTCTTCGCCCTGGCTGGTTCTTTTCAGAGCATTTCTTGTCACTTTTCTTAGAATTTTAGGTCCCAGCGCCACAGACCAAAAGCGCCGACCACTGGGACAACTCCCTTTATTTTCATTTCATGGTATTTATTTAATACGTACTCGTACTCTACATCAACTTCGTCGGTGGTCAATATGCGTCAATTATGCTTAAGTGTCCTATTCGGTTGCATGTTGTTATCCCATCTTCCGGAAACGCCCCTGACAGACACATACTCAACTCCATCAGTTCCTAATGCCTCAATTTGCCAGTGTCAATTCCGGCGGAAATACACAACATCTCACTCATTCCCAGCTCTCAGGTACCCAGATCTGTAACATTTCGCACACAACCGACGACCCAATGATTATCTTCAATATTTGTCTTAATCCTACCCATCAGCATGGGTGGCAGAGTGGCAGAGTACCTATCTCATATGATCCCAGGATCGCACACACATTAACTGCGTAATTTAGACCTCTCGCGTAGATCCTTCGCACCGTGGTAAATTATAGGGTTTGTGGAATATCGTGTGGGCTACAGTTATTCGTTTCGCCATCTGGTGAACGTCTAATTACATATAGGGCAGTCCAAATCGTGATTAATTTCGACTAATTTCTCAATTTGTATTCGACTGAAGGAGAAACCAAATTACAATGCCGATGTAGATGAAGCTGATCTATTCAAAACTAAGGCCCACGATGCCAGTCTAGAGTCTAGACGGGACATAAGTCTGCATAGCCATATCAATCTCACATGATCTTTGAATTTTTTAAGCTGATTTTACCAGCAAAAGTCCAAAAAGATCGATCCAGACCAATTTGCTACGAGAGGCCCCCTTTATGTGGGCTCCCTATGGTGCGATTCGAAGAATTGTCAACTGTAATAAATCTGGAATCTGATAATTTCAGTAGATCTGGTGTCCTCGGATTCTCCATCAGATTTATGACCGTAGGACAATGTATGGGTCTAAGGTCTGGGCTTTATTAAGTCAACGCGAGAATTTCGTAGACATCTTCATCATCGTTTGGTCGGGAAGGTTTAAAGTGAGAAATGAAGGCAAGTGAACGAGATTAAAAGAAAGTCAAGAACATTTGTCGTCGAGCGGTGGCGTGAATTAGTTATTTAACATTTTCCTTCATCTATACTTTCATTTTTATGTGTGTCTTTTCTCCGAAGGTGTGGAGAGATAAATGGTACAGACTTTACATATGTTATTCATTGTACGATAGCGGTAATGAATTATGTTGAACAAATTAAATTCTTTTCTTGCGATGGGGGATAGATCTAATTGACTTAATTGTCTTTATCGTCTGCAAGAGATTTATGGAAATGGTGACATTTGGTTCATTTGGATTATTAATGGGGCGACATTTGGGCCAAAAGGGTTTATTTATGGTAGATATACGGATGTGGATGCATAGGTACATATATAATTATCTTACACAGATTTTTGTTGCGTTGGTAGGTTTAGGTGGTACTGCTGATATAAATGGGTTTTCAATTTCGCAAATGGTAAATAACTCTGCTGGTTCATGGAGATGACATGAAACCACAAGAGGCCCCACTCTAGTCTCCCACAAAAAACGGCCCAACGCCTACTCTCACCTCCACTTTGGTGACTGGTGGGTGCCTAATAGTACTCTGACTGGACCTGTGGAATGTTGTTGATGGCAGCGGACTAGGGAGGGGAAGATAGGTTAGGTTAGGTTAACGGGTTGGTGAAGCTGAGTAGCCTCCTCTTCACCCCACTTAGGGCCTTGTGGACCCATTGTGATACCCTTCGAAGGGGTTAGCCGTGTTGTACTGGCTTTATTTCATCCTTCCCGTGGTTACTCGACTTTGTCCAACCATCTCGCTGCCCTCAGAAACCTGTAAAGATTGGATATTGAGACGTTAGAGAGTTCTTGGACATCCTGGAAGCAGTAGCTTCCAAGTGTTCTATTCCTCAAGTGACAGAGACTCAGGCAGTGACAGAGAAAGTGAGGGGTGTCCTTGTGGGCCTCTTCATTACCGCAGCCTCTACAAAATGTCGTCGTTCTTGAGATTTAGTTTCATTGCGTGGCTTTTTAGAAGGTTGTGACCAGTGAGGGCGCCAACAATCTTAGACAGCGATACTCTATCCTATCGCAGAAGTTTGTTGGTTCTGCTTTTGTTGTATTCTGGCCACATCTTCCGTGATATGTCACAGGTGGTTACTGTTTTCCACCTGATGTTGGCTTTCATTCGGATCTTGTATTCCACTCGTTCTCTGAGACTGCAGATTGGTGGCTTGATCGACTGAAGTGCCTGGTCTAGGTCCATTGCAGAACCTTTTCTTGCCAGTTCGTCAGCCCTCTCATTGTCGGTTATGTCCCTGTGTCCAGGAACCCAGCAGAGATTCGTACTATGCTGCGAGCCAAGAACCTTGAGCTCTTCGCGACAACGGCGAACTAGTTTGGATTTTATCTCATTATTAGAGATTGCCTTGATAGCCGCCTGGCTGTCAATAAATATGGTAATATCATTCCGTGGTAGATACTGCTATTATTGACACCATGCTTGCCACTTTCGGCACCGCCAGTACCTCAGCTTGGAAAACACTACAGTAGTCCGGAAGCCTGATTGAACTATGTATGTTGAGTTCCTCTGAGAATAGTCCGGCGCCAGTTGCACATTCCATCTTTGATCCATCATTGTAGATGGCTATCTATGTCGTTTCCGTGGGTTTGTTCCTGTCCAATTCTTCCCTGCTCGGAAACTGGCAAGAGAATGGTTTATCGAAATCTAAGTAGGGTGACATGTAATCAGAGTCGACGTCACTCCCTACGTGTTCCTTGAGGATTCGCGCATGTCCACATAGACTGGGGATCCAGCATTTTGTCTGGCTTATCCTCAATGCACTTTTGGCAGCCGATTCTTGCACGTATATTTCCATAGGTAGCAGGTTAAGAAGCGTTTCCAACCCAGCAGTCGGTGTTGTTCTCATGCCAGTCTTTGTATTTTTGTCATTGCCTTTAGATTGGTTACCTTGTTTGTGGCTTGCCACCAAACTATATTCCCATATGTAAGTATAGGGCGGACGATTGCCGTATACATCCACAGAATTATCTTCGGGTTAGGTCCCCGAAGATACGGTTGCATGCATAAAATGCATTCGCCGCCTTTTTAACTCGTTCATTGACATTTAGTTTCCAATTAAGTTTTCTATCGAGAATTATTCCCAGATATTTCGTGCTCTCTGCAACCTGTAGGGGTATTCCCTCAATGGCTGGTGGTTCAAAGTGCGGTATGCTTCTTCTGTTTGTAAACAGCACAAGTTCGGTCTTCTGGGGTTCACCCCAAGGCCACAATGTTTTGCCCACAAGTTAAGTGTCCGCAGTGAGCTTTCTAACAGTTCATTTATAGTTGGTAGGAATTTTCCCGTTGCAGAGGTACTACATCATCCGCACAAGCAACGGCTTTTACCCCACTGTTTTTGAGTTTCATTAGTATTTCATTGATGACGAGAGCCCAAAGTAGGGGAGAAATGACTCTTCCCTGTGGTGTGCCTCTGGAGGCAGTTACTTGTAGATCAATGTCACCTAATCTCGCATTGATATTCCGTTCATTGAGAAAAATCACTAAAAGATAAAGAATACACACTAGCTGCGTTTTTAGACATTGAAGGAGCGTTCAACAATATCAAAACGTGTGCAGTAAAGAGGGCGCTGAAGAATTCCAAAGTTGATCAATCTCTCACTAATGTGATCATGAGTCTTCCGAGGTGCAAACTTCTCGACTCTGATCATTTTCTTGTTGTGGGTAAATTCAGAGCTCGACTGTCTAACGAGAAGAAGCTGCGAACCGCCTAGAAGAAGAAATTCGACGTTGGACGCCTTAGCACCAGTGTTGCCAGTTTGACTGTTTTCCAGTCAAATTTGACTGGATTTTTTCGGTTTTGACTGGAAAAAAATCAAATCCAGCCGACTGTTTTTTTGACTGGAGTTTTTTCCTAAAAAAAAAAAAAATTGCACCTCCAATGTAAACCTAGTGTATATGAGATTCGCGCAGTGCAATGAAATGAACACACCCATTTTCCGCAAGCCGCTGAAAGTCAAATTGAATTTAGTATTTCTTGCAGTTTGCGCAGCGTTTCATGAGAATTTTGAATGATTGCCTTTGCATTTAATTCGGTTTGTTGTATGTTGTTTATGTTTTGAGTTATGACTGCTGTTTGTTCCAGATTTTAGAAAGAAAAAATAAACACAACTCTATTTTGACCATTAGAAATACCTAATTTGCGAGATAAAAAAAAATGTGTACAAATTTTGAAATGCTTGAAGAAGTTATACAAAAAGTTGGAAAGACTACTATATATCAAAATGTAAAGGGTGGACCAAATACAAGTTTCTTTTTAAAAATGCAATAATATGAACCAAATAAAATTGTTCAGATGTATTATGGCTTTATTAGTAAGAGCAAACATTCCCATTAATTACGGAATACAATGTCGTTCAAGTTGCTGCCTCGGCTGGCTTCGCAGTAGCGTATTCTGTCACTCCAATTGTCCAAGACATTGTTGGTGGTTTCGGGCTGTAGCTCACGGATTGCTTGGATGATATTGGCCTTAAGTGCTTGAATCGTTTCCGGATTGTCCGAAGTCCAAAGTCCAAAGGAGTCAAATCGCAGCTCCGAGGAGGCCAATTGACATCGCCAAGACGGCTGATAACACGTTTTGGGAAGTTGGTGCAAAAGATCGACTGTGGCGTGGGCTGTGTGGCATGGCGTGCAATCCTGCATGAACCAGAGGACGTCCAAATCCATGTCTTCAATTCCAGTAAAAAAAAAGTCGGTTAACATGGCTCTGTAACGCCCACCGTTGACCAAAACGTTGTTCCCAGCCTCATTGTCGGAGCAAAATGGTCCAAACTGTCAACCTCTGTGACATTGTCCTCTGTGCGCACCGTACGATGACGGGGACCAAGAGTTTTGTCCACTCCCATACAAGTCACACGAACTTTTTGCACAAACTTGCGTACAGCAGGCGCGATGGGTGCTTCATTTCGGCCGAAACATCTAAAAAAACGCACTGTTTGGGCTACACAGCACTCACTTTGGAAATATTTTTTCAATTTTTCCCAACGTTGCTCAAGCGTAAAGTGACTCACTTCGTTCCGCGCAGGTATGATACTGACTTTTTGTAAAGATTTCGAGCTGGAAGCAGCTGTCAGTATTGAAATAACCTTTGATTTAAAAAGAAACCACGATGACCCACCTAATTTTGTTTTCGAAAAAATAGCTGTTTACATTTTCGACTGTTTTTTTGACTGGAATTTTTTGTTTGTAATGTTTGACTGTTTCTTTTGACTGGACTCGGAGAGAAAAAATCCAGTCAAACAGTCAAATTTGACTGGATTTTAACATTTTCGCCTGGCAACACTACTTAGCACATCTCGAGTAGACATCGCCAACGGGGAGCACATTAGTATGAAATTCTCCTTTGTGTACTCACCCACCACAGACGACAACAATGAGTAGTGCCAGTATCGTGACATCATCAAGAAGGTAGCCAGAAACACTGTAGGCTACCAGCCATCTCAGAGAAGGAGCCCTTGGTATGATGATATATGCGTGTACAAGAAAAGCTAAGCCAATCCCGATACGAGTAAGTAAAAGACAAATTATGCATAAATGCAAGATAATGGATTTGAACTAACCATCTGAATCCTGGGCCTACCTAGAGGACGGCGGCCTTCTTTCGGTCATTTCCAAAATGAGGAGTTTAGCCTATCTATTTATTTTTTTTAAGAAAAATAAAACCGAAAAACATTTTTTTTAAAAACAATTTTATTTTGAAAAAGGTATTGGATAGAACCCTTGTTTTTTGGATCATGCTATAATAAATATAGCATAAAATAATATAAGAAATTTATAAAGAACTACAATACAAAAAATGTAAAAATCATTTTGAGCATTTATGGCAAAGTTCGACTTTATTCTCTCAGAAAATAGCTTGAATCGAACACTGAAAGTTACGTAGAAGGTAATCTTCGTCATTTCGATGAGCATTGGCGCCATTTTTCGATAAAAATAAGACTAACACATCCAGTTTTTTCGACAAAAGTCCGCAAATTAGAAGAACTTAGAGATGGCAGGTCTAACAGACAGAGAAGATGCGATCGGGATATCGAAAATTGATAAAAACCTCTAGTGAGTGACGCTTTAAGAGAGATATTCCGAGAGTGATATTCGGTTTAACTTTATGGATGGAGCGTACACGATAAAACTTAACGACACGCTTTACGAGGTATATACAGCGACGTTGAATTGTTACAACAGCTAAAGTTGCTAGGTCACGTGAAACGCGTGGACATCAACAACACACCAGCTCAACGATTTTGAGTCAACTGCTCATCTTTGCATTACACCAACCCATCTCAACATACGAATTGTAACATTTAAATGCTTAGCTTAGCGTTTTTAAAAGACCTTGAACCCTCGAAATCTAATAAAATTATTCATAAGAGAATATTATTCAAAATGTATCGTTAATCTGCGTATAGGTAGATTTACAACCGTAGGTATAAACATAACTATTCTTATTGTCCTATAGGAACTTTTTTTTAAAAACGATATAGATACCTATGTAGATCTATTTGAAACAGAGACACGTGCCACAGCAAGTACATATACGATTTTTAGTTAATCAAATACATATTTTATATGCAAGGTAAAAATAAGATGACACATTATTGCACTTCGTTTTGATTAAATATCCGTGTTCTCCCTTTGCAACGATTAATTAACTCACCTTACTTACTATCCAATAGTATTATGAATATTCATTAGGCAATCTGTTTCAATATGCCAAAGACAAATATCTCCATCGTGGCATATTCAATTAAACATCAACAAGTGTTCGCCTCTAACACACAAAGTCATCATTTAATAGAAATCGTTTACAAGATACGAGCATGAAGCTGCAACAACCTCCTGTGGGGCGAACACATCAACCCATAACGGCGCTCATTAAACACGGTCATCCAATACTAATGAAATAAATTTTTCGCTCGTAAAATCTAAGTCGTGCCCGTGTGTAAACAGCAGAGCATTCGTCTTCTACGGCCTTTCTAACTTAAACCATAACATTTTATTGATACGATAAAAAGTGAATTATCAACATTGTCAGAACAGAATACAACTGATTACCAGTGATTAGTATCGATGTCTACCCCTGTATGAACATAAGCACACTCCAAACAGAAAACAAAACATCCAATCAAATTATGAAAACTTTAGGCCCGAAGCACTCTCGACTATCCCATTCGCTGTCTGCGCTAAAAATTCGAACCGCGCCGTTCTAGAATTACTCGTACGTTCGGTTTTATCTGTAGACAACTGGACCAGCTATAGAGAATCTGACTTATATTGCCGAGCACGGGGTTTGAGAAAGATAAAATCATAATTTTATAGTAGCAATGAAGCTGCGGCGACATTCTACTCCTTTAGCTGCTGCTGCTGTCTCCACAATTCACATGATAGTCGTTCGGGTCTTCTTCGCTTCGTAGGGTATAGATTTGTGCTTTAGTTCGCATCTCTGATCAAGTCAGAAAATCATAACAATATTTTACCCATGTTAAATATGACAAATTATTGTTTTGACATTTACTGTTACGGATTGAGTAAATACCCCGCCGAAGGGGTAAGAGTGCATATTGTATGGAATGCAAATGGTTTCGTTTGTGCGTATGGTATTTAATGAGCGCATATTTTTATTGGATAAAGGATTCGATTACATTTTGGTTTGATCTTGAAGTGGGATCATGTTGTTTGTTTAAGTAGGTACTATATCCACGTTTATAGAGTGCATTAAACCAAAAAGTGGGTGAGTCTTAGTTTATTCGAAATTGTTTGCTTACTGCCTTTGTTTGGGTTATTATTGTACGAAGGTAAAATCGATCACCTTTTAATCAAGATTTATATAGAGTGCTGGCTTTCAAAAAGAGAAAACATTTTTAATTGGAAGCTTTAATTTATTTGCGCAACAGCTAATAGTATTAGGCAGCGAGGATAAGAAATTAACAAGTCTACTTATTATGGTTGTGAAACCGGGGAAATGTGCAAACGATAAGAAATCATATAGACCCATTTCCCTTCTGCCGATAATATCTAAAGTCTTTGAAAAACTTCTGTTAAAACAAATACAACCACTAATTGAAGAAAAGCGCTTGATCCCGGATCATCAATTCGATCAGGTGTATCGAATAACAAATGAAATTGAAAAAGCCCTGGAAGGGAAAAAGATTTGCTCTAGCGCTTTTCTCGACGTAACGCAAGCCTTTGACAAAGTATGGCACGAAGGCCTAAGGTATAAGCTAAGGACAATCCTACCTGACAAATTGTATAGAATACTAGAATCCTACGCCTACCTTGAAAACAGACTCTTTCGTGTTAAACATGAGACTGAATTTTCAGAATTCAAAGAAATCTACGCCGGTGTTCCGCAAGGAAGCGTTCTCGGTCCATTTTTATTCCTGCTTTATACAAAAGATATACCACAGGATGAAGGGACTATCGTACCAACGTTCGTAGATGATACAGCTATCCTCGCAATGGATGAGTCAGACGAATCATCAACGCGAAAACTTCAAGGGGCCTTAAACAAAGTATGCAAATCGACAAAGACATCGTCCTTAACGAGACCAAGTCAACGCATGTAAATTTTACATACAAAAAGGTAAACAACCTACCTATTTACATTAACTCGGTACGAGTACCGTACGCAAACGAGGCAAAATATCTAGGAATGAATCTAGACGCAAAGCTGAAGTGGAAGCCACACGACGAGTTCGAAATCAGACTGAGAGAAATGTATTGGCTACTCGGAAGATACTCGAAACTAAGCATATACAACAAACTGCTTCGGTATAAGCAAGTGCTAAAACCGTCTGGACATACGGTATAGAACTTTGGGGTTGTACCAAACCAAGCAATATGACTCTACTACAAACATTTCAAAACAAAACGCTAAGAGCAATTGTGAATGCTCTATGGTATATAAGGAATAGTGACATTAACAGAGATTTAGGAATTGCTACCGTGAATGACAAAGTAGCAAACTTTGCTCGCAAACTTTACACTCGAATTCATGTTCATTGCAATAATGAAATAGTTCGTTCTCTGGACGTAACAAACCTCGAGCGCCGACTACAAAGAAGTACTTACAACTTTATGGAATGTGTTCATCAAGCATACAGTACACCTTTAATAATTTACTCGTATGCGTATCTAACATTCTGGGGGATCACACAATCCGTCGTATTCGGAATTTTGCTACGAACCCCGAAAGAACTATCACAGAATCCGTCGTAGTGGACATTTTTGCTACGAATTTAATCCGTAGTAGTGGAAATGTTCGATAAGAATTTAATTCGTAGCAAAAATGTCCACTACAACGGATTCTGTGATAGTTCTTTCGGCGTTCTTACCAAAATTCCGAATACGATGGATTCTGTGATCACCCACAATATTTCCCTTTTTAAATCAGTTGTTTTCTTTCTCTTTTGTAATTAAGTAGTACATACCTACATACACAAGAATACAAAATAAAAGAATCGTGCTAGTAATGAAATTTTTTTGATTCGTGTTTTCTTTATGTACAAAATAAATATCACAATAACATAAAGAAAATCTTTACTCAAACATCCTGTTAAATATTGCTTATGAACCATATTTTATGAAGCTGAGTTTTTTGAAAAATAAATATCAAATACATACATATATACTCTACCATGCGGAAGAACGTAAAATTTCCTACTTTCTTTCACATAGCATTTTTTTAAAGTACATAATTATATGAAAGTGTATAATTGTCTAGCCAAGTTCTCGAAAAAAAAAATGGTTTTCAATAACATTGTCGGTTTCTTCTTCTCCGACTTCAAAACTTTCCAATCTGTATTTAACACAAATGTTATGAAGAGCTGCACATGCGTTTATTCCGTGTCCGTCGGAGACTCAAATTACATTCGAGCGAGGTATCCGCCTTCGGAAAGAATAATTTGATTAAAATGCGACGACGCATTGATTTGACATGATGTTGTTTCGTGGTACATCGAGGTTTTTCTATTCTTGTTTTTTTCGTTTTGTGTTTGCCCTGGAAACACAAATGTTAGCAACAAATACAACCAATTACTTTGCTAAAATGTATTTTTCTTTATCACTTTCATTTATTAACACTTCACTGCAAATCGTAAACAAACTCCGCTACAAATTCCTGTCGGAGCATATCGGAAGAAAATTCGTATGAAGCTGTCAAAAATATCAGTAAAAACGCACTTGATCGCACTGAAATCCTCCCTAGGGCCGATTATTTGGGTCGCTTTTTTTGCAGTGTAATGTAGTTCTCGCGTTTGTAATAAGCATTTAAATCTGCTTTTTAATAATCCAATAGTGCGTTCTATAATATATAATATTTCGGCCCTGTGCATGCTTTCGATTAAACGTTGATTGTAAGGAACTTTCTGCAGCATTCCTATATGGCGTCATCAAATACGGTGAAAGAGGATATCCTCCGTCTCCTAAAATGTTTGTTTAAATATTTTATACAAATAAACTGAACTGTTTTTTTTTTTTTACCAAGAATGCGAAAGTCAGTTCTTCCTTTACGATATGTATTCTTCTATCTTGACTTTTAATTGCGACATATTTCATATACCTACTAGCGTAGCCCGTGCACACTTCGTAGTGCAAAATAGTTAAATAGAAGAACTGTAGAAGAAATTGTATTGCCTAGACAATATTATTGACTTTCATCATTTATATCGATGTTACAAATTTTAAAAAACTTTGGATTCCAATTCCAAGACTATCGAAAAGCTGTACCCGCCCGGCTTTGCCCGTGCACAGGAATTGTATTGCTTAGGTCTTAGGTAATAATGTTCTTTCGTAAAATGCGAGAAATGATAATACAGTGGCCGGCATAAGTATTTTGACAAAACTAAAGTTAATTCTGCTCATAATTTAAAACTTACTTCATGTAAATTTTGGCATCAATTGAAAGGTCATTTAAATTCCGTTTAAATGATACAAAACTTTCCTTAACCCATTAAGTACCCATTTAAAAATTTTAGATTTTAGAATTTTTGTCAAGGTCTACTTTTTTGACTTTTTTTCCTCGGTATCAAAAAAAAAATATTTTGATGCAAAAAGTTTCTCCAAACAATTCTAATAGTGACTGCAAAAAAAATTTTTTCAAAAATCTCTTCGCTAATATTTTTTATGATTTTTTGAAAATTGCTAAAAATGACTATTTTAGTCACTTTTTCCTCCTTTTCATACAAAATGTTTCTGAGATCATCCCATTCAAAAAATCATAAAAAATATTAGCGAAGAGATTTTTGAAAAAAAATTTTTTGCAGTCACTATTAGAATTGTTTGGAGAAACTTTTTGCATCAAAACATTTTTTTTTGATACCGAGGAAAAAAAGTCAAAAAAGTAGACTTTTACAAAAGTTCCAAATTTTCAATGGGTACTTAATCGGTTAAGGAAAGTTTTGTATCATTCAAACGGAATTTAAATGACCTTTCCATTGATGCCAAAATTTACATGAAGTAAGTTCAAATTATGAGCAGAATTAACTTTAGTTTTGTCAAAATACTTATGCCGGCCACTGTAAATCGACTTGGTGGAATTTTCTTTCTGCCTAAACTTGAAACAAAGCAATACGAACAAAACAAAAAAAAGAATAATGAAAATCAGACCAGCAGCGGTTATGGAGATATAACGTCATCGAGTTTCACTCCATAGAAGATGTTTTTTGTATAGGAGGTATAAGATTTTGAATATTTTTTTGTATGTGAAGTGCCGCTCCCCTTTGACCACATTTGACCAATCTTCACAGGAGCACTCTAGGGCCAATAATTACGATTATCTGTAAGTTCGAGCTCAATCAATTTGGTGGTTTTCGAGATATGTATAAGATTTTGAATGTTTTTTTTTTGTATGGGCGGTGCCACGCCCTTTGTCCAGTTTTGACCGAACTTCACAGGACCACTCCAGGGCCAATAACTAAGATCATCTGTAAGTTTGAGCTTAATCGATTTGGTGGTTTTCGATATATACGATTTTGAATGTTTTTTTTGTATGGGGGGTGCCACGCCCCTTTGTCCATTTTTGACCAAACTTCACAGGATTCATGTATGGACCAATACCAAAGATGTGCGAAAGTTTGGTTAAGAACGGTAAATGCGTTAAAGCGTGAATCGGCGACAAACATTTTAAGGCTCAATTTTTGTATATATAGATTAGCATTACGTGAGGATCCTGGATGTTTTGCATTTATATATCTCATGCACATTAAGTGATCACAAACCTAAATATACAATCGAAATAATAATTATTGTCTATATTGCAGCACAGAAAAAAACTTACAAGCATTGCATTTATACTATAAAATCCCTTTCTGTATAGTACACATACCGAAGATCTTTATTCGGACGGATTATTTTAACGTGTGTTCCATCTATAGCCCCTACTACATTTGGGATTCCACTTTTTTCGAAGAAGTATATTTTTGCCAGACGTTCTTCTTCTGAATTTTATCCATTTGAGGCAAATGTGCCTTTCCAAAACATTGAGTATTTCTTTAAGAACAACAGACACCGTTGGCTGCGCCATGTCTATTTTGAAATAATCATTCCCAACGCTCGGTTGATAACTTCCTTGAGCAAAGAACTTAAGTAGGTACTGCTGCTAATTTAAGTACATTTAGGATGGATTGTTGTCTTTTCATGGGTTTCAGTTTGTCGTCAATATCGGTCAATACTTCTAAGAAGGCTTGTTTCGAAAGTCGGAAGTTTCATTATAAATCTAAATAACCAAAACACATTAGGTAGATATGCGCTTATAAAATTTGGAAAATGTATAACCTACATAATATGTACAGGAACATAATTATGTTTCTTCCAAATCGAGAGGGTTTGAAGCATCTCGTAATATCCTGCGTCTGATGGTTTGCTCAAGTACATTTTCTTCCAAAAAACAATTCTACCGAAGACATTTCGTTTTTAAAATGGGGTTTAAAAAAAAAACAGAAATTATTTGTATTTTGTACCACTTATATATATATTTGATATATTTGTCAATGAAGAATTTATAACAGAAAGAAAATTTGATAGATATCAACATTTTTGACAACCATAATACCAAGTTTGTCAGTAGAACTATTCACAATAGATCTTAAATCTGCATTCAATTCACATTTTATCAAACATTTTCATAATTGATAACGATAATACCGATTCTTTAATTTGACAACCGTTATAGGAGTGTTAGTTTAAGAAGGTTCAATGTTAATAAGCAGGTAATGTAACATTTTGCAAGGTACTCTTTGTTAAAATCTAAGAGCCCTTAATACATTAGAGTTATTTTCCATCTGACAGAGGTTTGCTTATACAGAGGTTATAGTGGGATTGAAAATTTGGACCTAGCACCTAGTATACATTTTACAGTGCCGCCAAAAATGGGGGCTGTAGGGCCAGCATGATCCTACATATTCCACGGTTTGTTGTCAAAATGTTGTTATGAAACTGAAATGTTGGGTAAATCCCTTCCATTCGGCTAAACAATTTGAGCACACAACACGATTGACTGCGAGAATTTTGGTTCTATTTCCAAACATTCCAAAATCCAAGGCCGTGCGACAGTTATAAGATTCTGCACCAGTAAACTGTCAAACTAATTTTCTTATTGAAATTGAATGAATACCTCTCGTTAATTATTTAGTCTACACATCGGAGTAAACTCGACAGTCCCAAGTGCAAACACAAATTTGCTTTCTCATGATTACAACTAAGTCATTTTCATTAATCTACTGTCTTTTAATAATCTGAGCAATTTAAATGAATCTATTCCACACTTCTGAGAATAATTACCCAATTATGCAATTTCCAATATGCATGTGTAGTAAATTTACATTTCGTCGATGGGAATTCCCAACAGTCGCGCACATCACAAGTGCACACTGCACACACCTTATTTTCATAGGATCTGCTTCCGAATGTCAATTACTTAAGACAACCTCTCTATGGTTCGTGATCGTAATTTCCCTTAATCGCTTTGATCGACAACATGCAATCTTCTGGTATTTCTAGAGCAATTCATCGCATTATTTGCGAGTACCTTGTGCTCACGTTCCCATTGACTACCTACCACTCAACCGCAACACTTCTGAGTGATGTCATGTTCTTTCACACCAACCAAGTACAAGTACACGACCAGCGACCACCGACTCCAATCTAATTGTGCAGATTGCATAAGCTGAATACTTAATGTGTACCTAAAAATAGAACCACTCAACAAATCTACTGCTGGAAACGTTGACCACAATTCGCGAATCATGCGCCCCCAGTCAATGGTTCTCACAGCGAAGATGATGCCAAAGATGATGATCGTACCCGGGATAAATAGGAAATTCCTTGACTCATACCACCCAGTCGAAGCCTGGGAACATTTCGCCAGACGTTCCGGTAATTAGCATATTTTGTATCTTTTAAATTATGAATTAATTGTAAATTTAAAACAAATATTCACGTTTCTACAACTAGTTCCGCTTCAGTTCCAATCGGATACCAAGTAATACGTATGCAATGTAATATCAACACGGCCAAAGGATGATGATGTGTGCAGTGTGCACCTTAGCAGTGATTAGTTGATGTTCGGTCTTCGGTATCTGGCGGTGCAATACTCCATAGAAATCGATGACTATTAGGCTGACGTAGGCGCGTACTCCAAGTCTGGGGTAATATATGCAGGTAATGACCGGACAATCGCATGTGATTCTGGCACTTTAATTTGAACGCAGGTGTTAGATGAATAGTTGAAATATTGCTCTGACGAATATTTATCGAGTCGCGCAAACTTGCAAATGAAAAATTGTATCTGCTGCGCATGTCATTTCCATATGGACGGTAAGAGGCACACACTGCCTGGGAAAATGTTGTAAAAACGGTGATTATCGTATCAGTTACTTGACTGGGCATGTGCGCATATACTCTGAGATAATAATTTATTTATAATTTTACAATCATACAGGTAGAGCCGTTGATGGTTTGTGGTTCGAGTGCATCTAGTTTTGGATGGTAGATCAGAACTGGACACCAAAACCCGGATGAGTAATTTGCACCATAACATATGGAGTGATGGCATGAATTTGTTGGTCAAAATGCAGATGAACATCAATCATGATCAATCTTGTGCTGTCGAATAAGGAGCTTGCGATCTTCATCTGGTAGAATGTGTGTAATTTAATTGGGACTCCAATTATGAAACAATTAATACAGAATTTTATTTTAAAATTTGAATGAATCAGCGCTCTTGGCTGAAGTGGCTTAAGGCTACTGAATAAAGTGGTAATTTGAATCTATTCAGTTCGACACCGGTTAGGTATAGCTATGGAGAATGGATTTGAGTAATGCCAGATGCACTTATAATGACCTGACTTGAATGGTAAGGCCGGGCCATTAGGATTCGTTAGCCGATAATCATCGGGGCTTAGGTATGCCTTAGCCCAGATAAAAACTGTGCTACCAATTTACGATTGCTTTAAATGTTATCGAAAGTGGTATCGTTTGTGTCAAAATGACTTTAATTTGACAACCAATATTAATAAAAAAAGGAAAACAAAAAAAATCAGCAATAAAAAGCCAAAAAGATTGCAACTCACAATTTGGACTCGGGAGGGGATAACTATGACTACTGAAATGCTACACACTACACTGCACATAAGGACTGATTCGCTGCTGGAACTTGAATCAATAAAGCATCTGAAACAAAATATATTTCTTCTTATTTGTAAAATATTTTAATATACCAATACCCACCTACGTGTTCTCATTATCATTTTACTGATAATGCCTGCACATTTTTTTTGTGAAGACAGAAAAAAAACCGCTGAATAGTCAAAATTCAACTATGTAGCATACTGCTGCAAGTCACAGTAAGTCGTTTTTTTTTTATTTCATCTAAGCCTATACAGGATAGCAAAAAAAAGCCACCTATTGTTTTCGTACAATATTTCGAACTATCTGACAGATAGTATCTGTCAGTCCCATAGGCCTGCAGCGTAAACTCTGAGTCGGATTTGTTTAAAATTTCTTATGTAGGTATGTAGGTACTTTCCATATAAACATTTTACAAAATATTAAACAATTTACATTTTTTTAGAAAACGGCTCTAACGATTTGACTCAAAATTGATACATACATAATTGAGTTAACATACCACGCCTACCTTGGCTATATACTCAGTTTTTCGCTAGAAAGTCCTAAAACGGTACCTACTTTTGAAAATTGGCTTTTTCTCGAAAACGGTATGTACGATTTGACCAAAACCTAATTTTTAAGATACTATCAACCTTCCTTACTTTATAACTTGACCCAGTTTTTCTCTAAAATGACTGCGTTCTTCGATGCCTACAATCGCTAATAATGGAACTTTAAAACTGCTTATTCGGGGTCAAATTTGGCAGAAGTATAATAAAGTGTTGTAGTTTTCTTTTTAACATTCTCGTTTCAAATTTGTGTTCGTGTAGAGTGCAGTTTAACGTAGTGAATTTGGTAATATCTACACTTTATATTATACTAGCGGAGCCCGTGCAAACTTCGTAGTGCAAAATAGTTAAGAAGATAAACTGCTTTTATTGTAATGCTCTGTGGTACACAAAATTTGTTTTCCAGATATCGTATTGCTTTGGCAATATTCCTGACTTTCAGGACAATGCATTATTCATATCAATGTTACAAATTTTAAAAACTTGGGCTTCCAATTCCAAGACTGTTGCCCGTGCACAGGTATTGTATTGTTTAGGTCTTAGGTAGTAATGTTCTTTCGTAAAATGCGAGAAATGAGAATAAATCGATTTACTGGAATTTTCTTAAATTTTAAATGACTCGGTCATTCAACGAGAAAGTTGCGTGCAACCCATTCGTGCACTTTATTTTACAGTAAAACTTCCATAAGTCGAACTCTCAAAATGAAAGAAAATAAATTCGAGAAAATGCAGAGTTCTCAATAAAACTTCGAATAATAGAGAAATTCGACTAAAGCTAGTTCGAGTTATGGAAATTTGACTGCATAAGCTATATATTTCTAATATTCCATAAGTTTTTATTTGCTGGCTGACTGCTGGCTCGGTAGTAAAGCAAACTAATCACTCCACTTAGCCACAGCGAGATGAACAAAATCAATAGTATGAAACTGTGCATCATAGATTCCCTGTCATATCATAGTATTACCTACATACATCTCTCCTTAATATACTTTATGCGTGAACCCTTACATTTTGTATTTTTTAAGGTCTGATGAATATGACAATGACAACCAAAATCAGCAGGTAGACGTTTCGGAATGCAATGAATGAGTTGCAATATTGAAGTGGTTGTTTAAAAAGGTTCACTGATTTTGAGAGCTACATTGTCGCAGTTAAGTAGCATTATTCTTTAAGGGAAAATTCCTAAAGTTCCGCCGAACCAAAACTTGTATGGCAAGGCGGGGTCTATTCACACCATAATTTCCCGTTATATCACATCAAAGTGGGTCACCTCTAATTCGGATGTGTAATCACTTTAAACGCTATAACCTCTAAACTATTATAGGTAGGTACAAAAATTGTTCTGTACATTATGAAAAGACAATTTAGTAACATAATAGGCTTAAGCACATTGGGTACATCTGTGTAGGTGCAAAAAAGTTTCAAAATTATGAAAATTTGTTGTTTAATTTTTCATTTAAAATGCTTTTTACTCAAACTTTTTACTTTCCAAATTTTTATTTTTATTTTATGAGATTTTCATACTTGAAGATTTTATAACAATTATGTTAAGCAATTTTTTTTACGTACGATCAACATAAGTTTAATGAAACTCATTTTTGTCAGACAACAATGGTCAAACAAAATTACGTGATAATTTAAATAAATAAAATAAATAGGTGGCGCAACAGGCGGGTAGACATCCTAGGCCTATAGCTTCTCGCAACCATTTATTTGTGTGAGTTTCTATTTTTGGGACGAATGGAAGGGACCTACAATTTTATGCCGAATCCGAACGGCTGAATTGAGAAGCTTTTGTACGGGTTTTGCAATGGAAACGCTTCTTTGGAAATATATGAGCACCAACGCAGATATTCGCTGACGCGTATCAGCGCTGTGTTGATACCGGGTCAGCTCCTCCAAATTAAAGGATACGACGACGTTCAGACGCAGAGGAGGCAGAAGGTGGTCGTTTTGCGTGGTGTTGAAGTTCAGGCTTCAGTCAGGTCCTCTGAACTGGCTGTGCCGTTGGAACTTCCCAAAACCAGGATTCACAGAACTTTATTCATAGTAATAGATTACACACTTTCAATTTAACATCGGTACAGGCTTTACTAGGGGATGTGCAAAGAAGAGTGGAGTTGCCAGTAGCTACTTCGAAACAGGACAGAAGACGGCCACTTCCTCAATAGATAAATCTGTGTACCGTACCGACGACCGGCGCAATTCACAAGAGATGGGGTTACAAGCCACCACAAATTTGGTCCCAATGCCCATTTAATACGCAGGCTTCAAAGGAAAGAATTTAATTATTGTGAACAACTTCTTCAAAATGTGTTCCTTATTTTAAAGGATGTTTTAGTAAATATTTGGAAACACTTGTTCTTCCACAAACAGTTAATTCTCATTACTACCTACAATTTCCTTGGAATTTCTTAGGGAACAATTGCCGGAGCTCCTTGAAGATGATGTTCCTCTTGTTCAGAGAGGGGCGATGTTCTTTCAACGAGATGGAGCACCTTGTCATAGTAGAAGCGGGATAACTCCATACCTCAACCGTACTTTTAACGAACAGTGGACTGGTCGATTTGGCCCCAACCCTTGGCCACCCAGATCTCCTCTTGATTTTTTGTTCGGCGACACTTCAGCAATCTTCCCTTATAGGATTATACCGCTTAACTGGAACTCGCTGTATGTAGTAGAAGTAGTAGAGTAGTAGACATTGGCGACATCAATTTTAACTACAAAACAAACAAGAGAAAATCTAAAGGAAACTATCTATATAGTAAAAATTTGTCAGCGGCCATCTGCTTGTTTTTTAGTTTAAGAATTAGGTTCGCTCTTTATTTGCCTACTGAAAAAATAATTTATCATTTGCATTATAAAAAGTACCTACCATATCAGTATCTAATATTTTCGATTACCTTCCAGTTGTTATAAGACAAATAGGTATTTCACGAACGCTCGAATAATACAAAAATTATGCGGCTGTGCCCACCCAACACCTTCAATACCATAAGTATACCCAACAGCATAATCTTTTGTCAATATGTACCAACTACCCACTGACACTTTGTCGATTTTGAATATTAAAACCAATTGTTATAAATTAGCTCGCTCATTTTTTCTTCCTTCTCCCAGACAATTTGCCAAAGCAATATATTCAAGAGCACCAATTTGCAAGTGGGCATCGATTAAACAATGCCATTTACAATCTACAGTAGTTACCGCTCGACACCCTCTCAACAGCCCAGATACCACTTTGTTATCCAAAGTAATTGGCTACCGTTTGCTCAATTACCAAAATTAATACCGCCAGACATACTACACCCGGTTTGTGCGAGCACCAATGTTTTCCCACCGAAAAAGAAGAACAAAAAAAAACACATAACCTTCCGGCTACCACTGTCATGAATTCGAAACCAAAAAACGTCCACAAATGACCTAAAGTGCGTTAAACGAGCACACAAAGCCAACATGCTGGCTCACACAAAAATATCAGTTTTTATTTACCTTCCACTTAGCTAATATTTGAAAGCTCAAGCGAACGCTATTCCAGATTTTAACTATGTCGCGGCGTATAGCTGCCACTTGAGCCCCTTGATTTTGGGCAGCTTCTGATGTCTTATTTGATCATGACGTGCCTACTCGTGTATATTGGGCCACGGGGTGTGCTTCTTTATGGAAATCACATATCTACAGGTGAGGGCGACTTCATTATTGACTGGATGGGAATGAATAAAGCTTTTCACAGTTATTGAATCACACAATGAAGTGGAGTTCTATTTTTCTCCGAAATTTTATTATTTATTTTATGTGTTTGTAGTATTTATTGGTGGTTTTGTAATATGTTATAGAAAAGCACTTATTTATACGGAATTGAAAGGTCAGAAAAGTGGTTTACAAAAATGATTTCAGTGCCTTTTTTTCGGAGGAAAAAAAAGTTGGGCTCGTGTAGAATTTTTAATCGCAACAATGCTCTGCTATACAGGCTACTGGAACCGTGTCATTATTTAATTCAGATTCTCCGAAATTGATTGTTTCACTACTCGTAGTTTTCAATTTGTGACACGATTTTTATGTCGAGTGAAATTGTGGCGCCATGACCTCACAGAAAAACACATTCGACGTCTTAATTCTATTGGCACCGTCCTTGCTTATCCCATGTCAACCACTTCCACAAAAACTGAAATTTATTGCATTCACACAGTAACCACAAGACAACCGATAAATCTCAATAAAGGATCATGCTGCATGGGCACCACCTATTGAGCCAACAAAATATAATGTTGTCCCTGCGCAGCACCCGCACACTGAAAGTAGAGACACCGGTGGAATAAAAGAATTCATTATTTCGTCCTTTTGATGCAAAAGTCAGGCAGCGAAAAAATTGACATGTTTTTACCCTTGAGCGATGACAACACACTGCAACGACATCAACATCCGTCCTTCTGATATTAATATGCAATCTAAGTACACATATCGCATGGAATGTGATTTATTTATCACATCACCTGGGAGAAAGCCTGCAGTAGTGTGTTTGTATAGGGAGCGATGAGAATAAGACATAATTCCAGGACAAATCGCACAAACGGCCGTGAGAGGATCTCGGATCACGTGCGCCAGCGGCATTATTAATTATGAATACGTTTTCTACTTCTACCTACGTCTTTTTTGTTTTTCTTCTTTGAAAGGAGGGATACGAAAAGGATATCCGTTGTAAATTTCCTGTTAGGTATAATATATAAAACCAAGATCAGACGTAAAGAATCTGAATTGATAACGATAGTTGGAAATTCTTCTCGAATATTTATTATAAAATATGTAGTTCAAATTGAGGCCTTACTTGTATCTGTAGGTATCTCGGCTCACAAATGTGAAATTTGCAAAGAGATAGGACTGAGCGTGTTGCTTCGAAATATAAGAGAATGTCTTGTTCTGCAGAAAAAACCTTCAATATATTCAATTTCGCATAATACATAGATAGAGATACTCCAAATGTGGCTGTAACCACCCCACGCCATACAACAACAAATTGCGTAGCAATGGTTTGGGTGTAATGCATTTTTTGACGTTATGGACGTTATGATTTTGAGCGATAAGACCTAACGCCTAAGAGATTTCGTCATTCCAGTGTTATGTTATCGAATTTACATCCGTATGGCTCATTTTTTTTACAAATAAATAGGTGCGATTTAAGCATAAAAATCGTTTAAACTGGAAAAGACCAGTCAAAGACAAAATTCCTTCCAGCCAACAAGACCAGTCCTGTCCCCAACCTGCTACTGGTATGAAGCAGACTGCTAAAAGGATGAAGTCTGGAGAGGAAGTCCAAGGAGAAACAAGCAAATTGAAGCCTTCACTATAATTTCTTCAAAGTCTAGTAAAAGAGGTATTGAAAATCGGAAAGGATTTTTTGTCACTACTGACAAGAAGTCTCTGGAATTATTGACGGAAAACGGGGTGAAACATCAAGCTCGGACAGGTTTCCGTGAAAGCTTTTTCTAAAAAATTAAGAAAATGACCAAAGGAAAGCTCACAGACAATTTAAAGAATGAAAAATGTACCTATAATTTAATTGCTTTAAATGATTTCAAATTTAAGGAAAAATTGCATGTAATTTGGTACTCTCTTGATTCTAAGACCCACGACAAATCTGTCAAAATGTATACATACAGGTGCCTTGGCAGGGCCTGTCGTATTTACTGCCTTACCCCAGCAGAACCGGCTATGTTGTGGCGGACCTTTCTTCACCGGCTTACTCGTGGAAACATTTATGGACTTTCAAACAAAAACAACAAAACATTTCAAAATTCAGGACACGTAAACGACGAAAATGACAACGTACCGACAGACACGACGAACTATAGGATAAACGGAGAAGAAAGTTCACCCCCAGTGACAAAAAATCCAAGCAGCTACGCGCAGCTAGGCACAAATTGGCGGCAGTCCTGGCGAAGCCGGACAGTTCATGGGATGAAAAGAATAGGGAGACCAACTGATGGGCGGGCGCAATACTAAATGAGGAGGATAGTCAACCTGATGCGGGAGGACTTCCTTGCTGTACCAGAGGTCGCAACCAACCGTCGGACAACAAACAAAGACAATGGACTTTTCTTCAACAGAACAGAACAGACCCTTCAATGAGGTCGTCAAGAACCATATGAGCAAGATGAATGGGGGGAACTGGTTGTCGCTCAAAGCGACCCTAGCCGGAGAAGTCCTCAAATTCTTGGACGCACATCCTTCGGCGGAGCCACCGTCCTTCATGGATGGTGGATACTACACAAACGGGGTAAAACTCATAAAGTGCAAAAATAGCAGTGCGGTCGACTTTCTTAAAGTAACGATCCCAAAGATTAGTCCCCTGTGAAACAACGCTAAATTGCAGCTACTGCACTGGAGCGACATTCCAGTTTGTCCAAGAGGACGCGTGTGGCTTCCCCCGGGTCCCACCAAGGAAGCAGACATCCTAAGACTAATTCGTCTGCAGAACCCTGATCTCCCAGTGAGCAACTAGAAAATTATTAAAGCCGGTGAACCGGAAGAGAAGGGAAGGCTGGTTTCTTTTCTCATGAACAAGAAATCTCTCGACCTGCTTAGTAGGAGGGGTTACCGCTTCTCTTACGAGAAGTCCTTAGAGTTCAGGAGAAGGATGAGAGAATTCTGTCGGGCGTGGTATCGTCGCTAGGGGAACTTGGCCTGGATGACGGGCCTGATGGTCCCTCACCCTCCTCCCAGAAAAAAAAACCAGCCAGACGGAAGTCAGGCAGCCATCTGATACGGATAGCGCCAAGACTAACGTGTAACCCTTGACGATAAACGTCAGTAGCGAGCCATCATCTGATTCGGAGGATGGCATAAAACAGTGATATAGGTGTCTGTACCGGTTAGCAATGCTGCTACGACTACCGAAGTAGGTGCTTCGTCTCTACAGGCCTCCGTTCTTGTCTTGTCCCCGTGACACCTTCTTTTACTGATGACTTCACTGGTGTTCAGCACTTGATCCTGGCTGTATACTTGTATAGGACTAGGACTTATCAAGAGGTTGAGGGGAATGTGATCGGCAAAGACTTCGGCGATTTGTTGCGAGGCTCGTGGTTGTTCCGTATCCATATTGTTGTTAAGGGTTAAATACTTAACCCCACGCACAAACCCCAATCTGGAGTGTTTGGCTCTTTCTTTGACCCCTTGCGGACGAATGAGGCCGGATATTCCGGAGTCAGTGACAGTAACCCCGTTCGGGGATTTGAGAGCTGCCATTGACCCATTAAGAGGGCTCTTCCGTCACAATCTCTATATCAAGACCCTGAATAGTCTTGATGACCTCAGCTCCAAATATAATATATGTAGGTCCATTAAGGTATATTCCATGCCGAATGTTGATGTCACCGTTGATTAAATTACGTGAATTCATCCGGTGTAAGTCCTCTTTCTGAGGGGCTCAGGTATACCATTAACAACAGATTTGCTATCTTTTATTAAGTGTGAAACCTTACACTGTGTACCCGTTGCCCGATCCTCAAGAAAGGAGACCCTCTGAACTGCGCCAACTACAGACGTATGTATAATAATCAGTCTTCTTAACATCGTCTACAAGATCTTATCTACCTGAAACCGTTCTTCAGCAGCCTGATTTGATCATATCAGTGGGGCTCCAAGCCCGTGGAATTCCACCATATGTATTCACACTGTGGCAGATCTCGGAGAAAACCCAAGAACTTCAAATCGATACCCAACACCTTTTTATCGATTCTAAGACCTCTTATGATAGCATTTATAGGTATACAGAGTAATGCCTGGTTGGCATCCCGTCCAAACGGTAAAGAACTCACGAGACCTTCGACGTTAAAAAAAAATCAAGGCGATGCGATGTCATGACTTCTATAACATCGTTCTTGAGACGGAGGCGGCGAAGGTTGGCTTGACGGTCAATGAGGGCAAATTATACATCACTTTTAACAAGAAAGGACGCACCCAACAGCTAAGCCTCCGACTGAAAGTCACCAAAAGCAGAATATAACTTGTATGTAATTCGGTTATCTAATTTGTAATAATAAGATTTTAAACGGTAAGATTTAAAAAAAAAACCTTTTTGTTGAAAAGTACAAAATTACGTACTGTACATTCAATTAAAAATTAGTTTTGTTTATTACATATGTAATTTTATTTAAAATCAATTAATAAAGAATAAGAAATATTTATGTAGTACATAAGTAGTAAAAAGGAGTTGATACCAACTTTTGATGTAATTAAACATTCCAGTGATCTGTATAATATGGCTACATTTGTAATAGACAAGTCTGTTGCTATCATTCATGCTTCTTGCTTGGAGTATACACTGAAAATAAAATCTAGGTATATTTGATAAAAATGAGGCTTAATTCAATAAATTTTTTGTCAATATAGATACGTCCAACAAAATCTTTCTATCAGATTAACAAAATTTTGATAAGTTTTATTTTGTCTCAAAACATTTGTTGTAATGACAAAAAAATTGTTATGGTAACAAAAATTGATTGTTTGTGCGTATAAAAATATTTTGTTAATCTAACCAAAATGCTCTTGATATACAAAGAAATTTTTGTCAAATTAACAAAAAAATTGTTAATAATATCGAAGTAGTTTGTCAATTTAGCTATCGTATTTTGTTAAATCAACAGCATATATTTTTGATTGTACAGAAATATTTTTTAACCAATTCCTTTGTTTTTTGTTAAATCTATAAACATAATGTTGGTTACATAGTAACATTTCGTCGGCTCCAGCATTTTAATTCGTTGATTCAACATCAGAATTGTTGAGTGAATAGAAATAAAATGTCAATACTTTTATTCTGTTGAAAATAAACTATTTTGTCGATATGATTAATACTCACTTGCGGACAACTGCTTAACTTAATTTTGAAGGTATGAAGTAAGTATTTATCTAAATAAAAAAATTATATCCAAAGTAGGTATGTCTAAAATACCCCTATAAAATAAAGTAGGTACCTATTAATAAATGATACACAAAGAAAATAAATTTAGTATATAATTAATTTTATTAAAAAAAGTAATTAAACAAATTAAATTCAATTCATTTTACTTCAAAACTCAATACAAAATATCAAAAAAAAATTGATGTCCTCATCCATTTGCTTGCAACGTTTTCTTTTATCACTTTTCACTGATTATATTTTGCGCACAAACAGACATTCTGCTTACGTATTTGTTACTTTCGCGTGTGAAATATAAATGCGCCATCAATAGATGCAATGCTATTACAACGCAAAGGATTACTACGTTTAAAATGTATTTTTATCGATTCAACCAACACGTCTTTTATCAGTTCTACAAATTTTATTTCATATCTACAACCATTTTTTTTATTTCAACAAAATGTTTGTACTATTGATAATCTGTATGTTGTTTGGCTAACAAACAATTGGCATAAGTTTTGTCAATTTTACAGACATTTACAAAAGTGATTTTTGGTTCTGTTTTTATGGATATAGCAAAAACTTTGTTAATTCAACAATAAATATGTTCAATTGATAAACTATCGATTTATTAAACTGAAAATTGTGTTTTGTTAATCTGACAAAGTAGTTTTTTAGTAAATGTTCTATCCGATTGACAAAATATCGTTCAAATTGATAAAACTTAAGTTGTATTGATAAGTTTTATTTATCATTACAACAATTTTTTTTCAGTTCAACAAAACTACTTTTGTTGAAATTTTACAATAGAATTTTGTCAATATTACCTGGTATTTTATTTTCAGTGTAGGAATAAGTTCCTTTTTAATAGTTTTTCTGTTTGACGGAACAATTTGGACAAGCAAATTTCGATTAAAAAACAGACCGCTTGGAATATCATTCTTAAAATACTTTTTTAGCAAAATCGTCCTGGTCTAATTCAGCGATTTCAGCGATTTCAACTCAATCGATTCATTGTTAACCCATCTGCCGTCACCTATCACAGCCTGTTAATGACTAATCAAAGCGCATCGATTGCAGGTGTACACACATCTCATCGGCAAGTACAATGGATTTGAAGATGCTACCACAGTCGAACACAGTGAATCTCATTAAAAATTCCACCCATACCGTACGTGAAAATAATGCGTGCAACTAAAGAATTTGCGTACACGGAGCTGAGGAAATCCCTCGAATACTTCAGTTCCTCTTTGGAGCGAGAGATGAAGTCTCATCGGGGATCATGCACACATTTGTATTGACCATTACAAAGCGGAACGTTCCTCTGACCAAAGTTATAATTTCTTAAGTTCTGTCTTTGATTATCTTGGGGAGTTATCCGCCAAAGCCAGTCGGTTCATTTGTAACCAACCAAGAGATTCTTGCTTCCATCCAGAAGCACCCTAATATAGAGTATTCCTAATTCCATAGTAGCAAAAGCGGTATAGAGATACCATCTCCATCCCTAGTGGAATGGAATGGAATGAGAAGATCGTTGAGAATTTCCATTTCATCGAGTTTTGTCCCCACTTAGAGAACTAAATTGAAATTTCAATTTCAGCACCATTGCAACCTGCATTCGATCCAAATGAACTGAACTGGCACTTGGAACCTTGTCCTCAGGCATATGGCAGATTTATGTAGATACACGACGGTGGATTCTCAAATAGTTACTCGTATATACCGAATCTCTCGTTTGGCTTTTATCTTTTATCGCTCGGAATAACAAGAATAAGAGCGGAACCAATGTGCCAAAGAAAGCGAATGCTACTGGTATTGGTGGCGGTGCATAGTTTTCAGTCCGCTTTTGGTATTGGCCTCCTATTGCCAACCAAAATAAATAAATTCCCACAGGTGCACTTCACAACCTATGGGTTGTTAAGTGTTTGACCTTTCACATTATTTGATTATGGAGCAAATGTATCTCTGTGTTGTGTACTGCGATACAACATTTCGCGGCCGGCGCGCGGTGAGGTTAGGTATATAGCCTGAGAAAAGCGAAATCAGATCATGCCTAACCACACCGTAATTCGTGTAATTAAACGTTTTCACATAATTAAAGTTGATTTCTCATTCAGTTGTCTATATAGAGTCTGTCCCGGGGATACATCAATGATCATGTGAGACAATGAAATGACCTGAAAATCATTACAGAAGATACTCGACTCAACCGTAAGATGATTTCATTTTGATAACGCCCGTCAAGATTGGCTGTTTTCGGTGAGGAAGCGTAGAGCAAGAGTAGCCAACAGTTGGGACTATTTTAGACGGTGAAGTGAAAAATTACATTTATTTGTATATCTAGCTACTACTGATTTCCATGAAATTAAAACATTTTGCTTTAATCATAGTGAACGGAAGTAGATGCTTTAATGGGGAGTTGGATTAATCATCGTGTCGGTCGAGGTAGGGTGGGATTCTGTGTACTTTGCATTTCTGATGACTTAATTGAAGTGTGAATGGGAACTTGAAAGCGATTTTCGCATAGTGATTGTGGCGGCTTAGCTACCATGTATATGGTGCTCGCATATAAGATCCGGTTAATCGTGCTGTTAGCAAAATCCTAGGGGTGTCGTGGAAAGTAAGAATACGATTTTCCATAAATTAAGACATTTGCCGAAAACTATGCTAATACATATCAATCACATTTATCTTTCCAACCACCACTTAGATAAAAATAACGACGCTTAATTGTAATTTCCAGCTTCACCAGTTACGCATAATAATGGTCCATCTAACAGATGCCCGCACACAAATTTTATGACCTATAAACACTGCTTTGGTTTCATGGGACCACCTTCCAATTCATTGAATCAGTGAAAAAGGGAAATATGAAAACAAATACTTTTCTTCAAAAAATTTAAATGAACACATGACTGGCGCACACGCAAACCCGAAAACATTGCAACCAGACAATGCAAGAAGACGAGACACGAGAAAGAAGTGGCGTGTCCTGCGATCGTTTTCCCGCGAATCTAAATTGGTCAGAGAAACTGAACCGATAAAAATTGATAATTCATCACATGTGGAAAGTTAAATACAGACACAGATGCAATGGGGTTTGTACGAAAATTAAGTTGCCACACACTGTTTGAATAGGGAACGTTCAGTTTGTATTTAATTGAAACTGACATTTAGTGGATATCAAATTTTGTGTTGTATGCTTCTATTGTGAAAGGTTAACATATAAGGCTTCAATTGCGCCCCGAAAAACTTGCTGATATGTTAGTGTAACTTCTGTACTTAGTTATAGTTAAAAAGCTGTTTCCCAAATTAAACTTTATCTCTTATAAGTGGATGCACTTGCCGTACTGCTTCTGATGGTCAATTTTGGTTCTGTGCGGTTAGAATAAATCGTTTTCACATTCGCTTTCACACATTGCTTTCATTTTCTTAATTCACTGTGCACTAAAAAGCGATTTTCATTCAGTAAGGGAAACTGCTTTGGGAATTGAATATCGCACAAAGTGGTCGTTAATAATTGTGATCTCTTGTTCTAATTTGAAATTTGTAAAAATTGTGAATGTCAAAATATTACATTCAAAATCGTATATTTCGAAAACCACAGAATACATTGAGATCAAACTTACAGATAATCAAATGTATTGGTCGTGGAGTGTTCCTGTGAAGATATGTCAAAATCGGACAAAGGGGCGTGGCACCGCCCATACAAAAAAAACATTCAAAATCGGATATCTCGGAAACCACAGAATCGATTGAGCTCAAACTAACAGATAATCTTAGGCATTGTCCGTAGAGTATTAATGTGAAGATTGGTCAAAGGGGCGTGGCACCTCCCATACAAAAAAAACATTCAAAATCGTATATTTCGAAAACCACTGAATCGATTGATATCAAACTTACAGGTAATCGTATTGGCCCTAGAGTGCTTCTGTGAGAGATTTGTCAAAGTTGGATAAAGGGGCGTGGCACCTCCAATATAAAAAATTAAAACATTGTCGCCCGAAAATAAATAAAATAAAACTAAAAATAAAAAAAAATTAAAAAAGGAACAAAATGCCTGGCGAAGCTGGGGGGGTTCAGCTATAGTTATCAATAAAATGCATTTATATAAGTTATTGAAACAAGGCGAAGAAATGTTCGGAAGTTAAAAATGCGTTGGTTATTTATTTGCTGCATAAATAAATACACAATTTTGTTTTTATATTTATACAAAAAACGCATTTCATCACAATAACATGAACATACATACATAAAAGCAGATAGCAAAGCTTCGATTTAATGGTCGCTCTCTTGCTGCTTATCACCAGATTCAACATAAACGCACCCTAAGAGACACAACGAATATCCCTTTGAAGTGATAGCGGAGGAACACTTCATACAAATGTATCGCTTTCCTAAGCATCTATGCAAAATACTGATTGAAGAACTAATACCGCTCCTCAAAACACCATCAATACATGCACTTCCATCGCCTATCAAAGGGCTAGAAGCATTGCGGTTTTTTGCTCAAGGAAGTCTTCAATGAGCTGGTCAGGAGAATAATTTGTCTTTTTCCCTTGTTTTTTTTTTATTATTTTTTTTTTGGGATATCCATATTCACCCTTTCACTTGCAAATGAGGGCCTGAAAATAAATTATTTAAGTATGATAGAATCCTACACGATTACCCCGGCACAATATGTCAAAAGAAAATTAGCATGTTTAAAGTCGTGTGACGTCAGTCGGGACATGTGGTTTGTTATTATGTTTTGTTTTTTGCGGGTTGACATGTTTTAGTTCATTTGAAATTCGCTGATGACTTGGTCATCCTTGGGTCCTCTCAGACTGAACTTCAGCGCGCACTCGATCGGTTTGTAGCCGTTTGTGTTGAAGCTGAGATGAAGGTGAACGTGAACAAATCTGAAGTGATGGTCGTCTCCAGAACGTCTGTTCAATGCACTCTGCATGTTAGAAACAGGTAGAGAAGTTTAAGTATCTCGGGGTCTTATTCACGAGTGATGGAAGGACCAATGCCGAGTTTTCCTGTAGGATTGGTCAGGCTCGATCGATTTTGAGACAGCTTGGTCATTCTGTTATCAGGAGGACTGAACTTGGTGTCAAAGCTAAGTTGTCAGTCATTAGTTCGGTGTTTGTTCCAACTCTTACCTATGGTCATGAGGTTTGGGTAATGACCGAAAGAATAAGATCGCGAATACAAGCTACCGAAATGAGCTTTCTCCGTTGTATTGCTGGTGTGACCTGTAGAGATCGCATTAGAAATACCATAATACGTGAGGAACTCAATGTCGAGCAGCTACGTCTCCGGACGGAGCGATCCATGCTTCGGTGGTTTGGTCATATTAAACGCATGTCCCCGACTAGGATTCCACGACGTGCTATGGAATCCGTACCATCGGGCAGGCGTCCTCTAGGTAGACCAAGGATGAGATGGTTAGATGGAGTCCATAATCTCTCCTATACCCGTATGGGGATTGCCCTTGTTTCTAAAGTCGAAGTATAGGTATGTATTGTTTACCATTTATTTCGTTGAATTTTAGTATATATTGTGGTTCGGCATGATATCTAAAAAGTGTAAAAATTACCAACCAATGAAACAATAAAATATTCAAAGTGATATTGTGTAGTTATACCTAAGTATTTAGTTTTAATTAATAATTATTAATAATACATATAATTACCTTCTTATTGACATATTTTCCGAATTAAAAACCCTGGATCAACAAAATGAGTTTGAGCAGATGTCAATCAATTGTCCTTGGAAATAATAATGGATACACGTTCTGCAAGAGATTGCCAGTAGGTATCTATTATTTTCTGAATGAAGTCGAGGTTAAATTTTCTTCGTCGCGATACATGGACATAAAGGAAGTATCTGTTAAAGACAAAATACAAACCAGTATTTTACGGGTCAAAAATACGTTTTTCTACTGGAATCGCCTATTGTCGTATTTTATAAAGATCCTTCAGCACATCTAAGAAGTGAATAATAATATAAATTGCACACCTCATTTTAAAAACATAAAACTGCAAATTTAAATTAAATTTAGAGGGTCTCGTTCACAGCTGTCGAAAAAGAAAAATCAATATGGCGGATGAGCGGACATCGTACTCGTACCTATATAAACTTTATTATTCATTAAAAATAGGGGAAGAATAGGAACTATGAAGACATTAAAATCCAATATTATTCAAATAAAGTGCACGACTGGGTCGCATCTCGCATGAAACTTTCTCTTGTATTCTGAATGTCCAACAGTAACAACCATTTGGGCAAAATTTTACTTTACAGCCCATTCGGAAATAACGGTTTTTTTAATAGTCCATTTAATTTGAGTGTCCTTAACAAATCTGAGAAGAAAAAATATTTGGCGCTCTCTTATACCGTTTGGGCGTAGAATTTTTTTCAATAATAAATGAATGAATTAAATTTTTGAAAAATAATTTGTCACCTTCATTTGTGTCTTCTTTAAATTTGATTGCAGATTTTTCTTGTAAGCATTTCGTAACTAAAATATCAGAAACACACACAAATGAACGGTAAATTGTTCTGAAAAATAGTTGACATTTAGGCGCATTGCAAAACTGGAAAATTTTTCGTTGAATTTTGCGAAAAAAAGGTCTGAGCCTATATCGAAGTTTCTATAGTTCACCATTTAGAGTACCTAGTCTGTGTAAACTCTTGGTGGTTCAATATATTGGATAGTTAACTATACAGAGGTTCACTATATCGAGCGTCTACTGTATTAAGGTGTGTATGAGTCTAATATAAAAATAACAATATGGGCGTAAAAGTGGGTGCTATTTGCTTAGAACAAAAATATACCGTGAGTGATTTGGATAGTAATTTTTGCGAAATATTTATGAAACGGCTTTATTTGAATTTTTGGAGAAAAACAAAGTACAATATGAATTTTTTACTTTCTCGTATACGTAGTAAAGAAATATTGTACTCGAGATTTTGATCAATTCTGATATTACGATGATAGGGGAACTCAAAAAAGTGGGTCTCGCAATTCTGTCCGTCCCGACCGATTTGTTTCAAACTTCGTATTTAGAGTTTGTGTGCTTATCACTAGGAGGAGCTTTTTTTTGTTTTATGCTAGCCCTATATATTAACGGTACTTCCCATATAAAATTTTACGAAATATTAAACGATTTAGATTTTTTCGAAAACTGCCTAATGATTTGAACCAAAATTGATAGTTAAGTTAATTTAGACATGCTTAACATGACCAGTTTTTCGCTGAAAAGTCCAGCAACGGCACTTTTGAAAATTGTCCTTTTCTCGAAAACGGTACAAACGATTATGTAAAACAAAAACTTATTTTTAAGATACTATCGTAATTCTTAACTTGATACCAAACTTAGTTTTTCTCTAAAAAAAAAGCTTACTTAAAAAAACTCGATCAAAATCGTTAGAGCGGTTTTTTGTAAAATTCTGCTGACAAATGTTACTTACAACTTTGGATTCGAAAAGCACTGTTACTATACTGTTGAGCTGAAAACTGAGTACGACGTATTTTTCAGGATATAAACATTACCTAGCAGTAATATTTTCATCCAAATCGAAAATGGTGTTTTCGAGATATATGATCAGTTTTTAAAGTACCATTTTTAGCGATTGGGGTGGAAATCGAAGGACGAATTCATGGTTCAAAAAACATTGTTTTGCAACTGTTTAGCTCAAAACCGAGCAAAATGTATTACTATGGATTTAAGCATTACCTGCCAGTTACATTTTTATCCAAATCAAAAATGAGGTTTTCTTGATATGATCAGTTCTTTTACGTACCGTTTTTGGCGATTGGGGTGGAAATCTAACGACAAATTTCAAATGCAAAATTTAAAACCAGTATCCGTCCAGCCGATTAGGCTGCAGATCTATGGGACAGACACACGGAAAGACGGAGTTGCAAGACCTACTTTTTTTTTAGTTTCCCTATCATCGTAATGACAGAATCGATTAAAATCTCCAGTTCGAATTTGTTAACGAATAATAGGGATGTTTTAAGAACAGGGCCTTAATGTGTGCTCTAGGAAAAATACGGAAATCAACTATTGCACTTGGAGATTATGCAATATGGTCCACTTTGAATATTGTTTACACAAAATTAGAAAAAACTTTAAAAACCAAAAAAAATTGTTATACATATAATGCGTAGGTAAGTATACTGTTATATTGTTTAACTATAGACCTATCAACATTGAAAACACAGGGAGAGTTCTTACCAGGCTGCTTAAAATACTGCCTTTAAGCTATTATACGGTCTCAAATTATTGAACACTTTCGTATCGTATACTTTCCGAAAAACTTTCTCTATTATATTGTGGAATTCAACCCCTTCTTACAAAAACTTGTATGGCCACAGCTTCAGCATGTACGAGAGCATTAATTTGTCTATTGGGCTATTAGTTCAGAAATAACTCTCGCTTCAGGATAAGTTTTCATCGATTAAATCTTGTAAGAATTTGTCATTATTGTAGCGTGTGCTTTATTTAAGAAATTCTTATTGCATTATCTTTAACATATCTATTCGCTGAATCCAAAAAGTATCGTTAATTACCCCGCAGTATTGTCACAAACAACCATGGAGTTAAAATTCTGAACAGCTTTGTACTACTGCTGTACGTGGCACATATTTATCATACATCGCGTCGGATTGATAAAAGATATTATGTAGCTCAGGTGTTAGGTATTTGTTATAGGATTAATAAGTTTCCTGACTATATGACAAGCCAAATAAGCAATTTGTTGACACTACTGAACACCCTGTTAATAAAAACGACTAGTATATATGTACATTTTTCGGTATTTGACGCAGTTGGACTAAAATCGTAAACCTAAAACTTGAACCTTTCATAAAATCTATAGTGGAACCGGATCGATAAACCATCCTCATCGCGAAATTGTTTTCGCATAATACAAAGAAAATGTAGGACAATACCTTTATACAAGGTAGGCCGTAATCCAATAGGTTTATATTGTGATGTTGTAATAGTACAACCATTGAAATAATTTCTATCCAATATTAAGCCCGAAGTATATCTTATTATGTAGGTACCTTACCTATATAAATGTACATATTTAATATGTGATGTAATACCTATAGGGTGCAGTTTATTCAATTCCAATTTCAGCTGAGTTGTAATATTTGGCGAATCGCTTTTGGCGAATGCAAAGTAACTCCTGCTTGAGCCACTTAGTCGTCGATAAACTAAATATAAAAATAAAAACAAAGGAGGTGAACTAAAATGAAAGCCCAAAAACGCGTAAAACACTGCAATTAGTGATTTGGTTCACTTGATAAGGGCTTAATTTGAACGTGCGCGCACAGTGGGTCTCATCCAGGAAAGATCAGGCCTTGCACATACTCTACATACGCTCCTACAGAGAGTTCGTGTCGATTGGTTTCACTGATTATAGACACTGGACCAATTTTATAGCCTTTCAATCCTCACGCATACAGCCCACTGCATTCGGGACAAAAACGATGCTGCTGATGTTCCGAGTTTCTTTATTTTTATTTTTATTTTCCCTTGTGAGAATTCTCAACCGATGAGCAGGAATTTTTACCTTGTGTAGGTATACCTACTTTTTTCTGTTCTGTATTTTTAATTTGGAGCGCGATTTTAATCAGTTTTCTTTCACTGCTTGAAAAATGTTGACCAAGGGACTCAACCACCAACTACAATCGACAACCAAAACAAGGGTTTCATTGGAATTGTGACACTACACACAATAATGGCTGGTGCCCATGTAATGTGTTTGAGATGCCATTACTCTGAGGTGGACGCCTGTTGAGATGTAGAACTCATAAACATAACATTTTTACTATTCATACCCTAGTTTTGGATTGAATTTGGTATAGGTATAGGTATCACCTGTTTGCACTAAATTTCAGGTAGATGCAACTATGAAACATTTCATAGGTTTTATACACTTTTCGTCCTGGACCTCACATGATGTCCTCGCCGCTATTAATTGGACTATTGCATCAGTTTTAACGAGATTGATTTTTATCGTTGTGTAGATCTTGTCTTGACCCCTATTTTGAGGTAAAATTAGGTTTACAGATGTTCTGTATAATTTCTGAAGATGCTTTATAGTGATAAGGGAAATATTAATTTATCTGAGGACTGTCATAGACTTTGTTTGTATTCGAAATATAGTAACCGTATCCCAACAGAAGGGGTTTGCTCTTATCTTCTTCTTCTTTTCGGATTCATAAAAATTATAGTTAATTAGAACTGTCGGTATTGAGAGGGCTTAACATTTTTTATACCCTCCACAGGAAGGTATATTCACTTTGCCATTACGTTTGTAACGCCAAGAAGGATTCACCGGAGACCCTATAAAGTATATACAGTGAAATCTCTCTTAAGTGGACACTCACGGGACCGTACATTTTTGTCCACATAAAAGAGTGTCCACACAAGAGAAACATTAAAATTTCAGAGAAAATTTCAAAAGAACACAAAATGTCATTTATATTCCATATATTAGTAGATATTAATTAAAAAAATAAATTTGCCTCATATGTTTTACAACCCATCTAGTCAGTTCCGAGGCCAGTGGTCTAATCACCCCTATCGTGGAATCCGCCGGGGGGAATTATTCACGGAAAAGAATATTTTGCTATCGTCGAATCCGCAAACTGAACAGTTCCCCAAGTGGGTACTGTGAATAAGTTTCACTGTAGGTATCCTTAAAAACGTTCAAATCGAATTTTTCCCAAACGGGGAACTGTTCAACTTGCGGATTCGACGATAGCAAAATATTCTTTTCCGTGAATAATAATAATAATAATTCTGTCTGTCTGTCTGTCTGTCTGTCTGTCTGTCTGTCTGTCTGTCTGTCTGTCTGTCTGTCTGTCTGTCTGTCTGTCTGTCTGTCTGTCTGTCTGTCTGTCTGTCTGTCTGTCTGTCTGTCTGTCTGTCTGTCTGTCTGTCTGTCTGTCTGTCTGTCTGTCTGTCTGTCTGTCTGTCTGTCTGTCTGTCTGTCTGTCTGTCTGTCTGTCTGTCTGTCTGTCTGTCTGTCTGTCTGTCTGTCTGTCTGTCTGTCTGTCTGTCTGTCTGTCTGTCTGTCTGTCTGTCTGTCTGTCTGTCTGTCTGTCTGTCTGTCTGTCTGTTGAAAGCACGATAGCGTCCAAACGAATTGACCTAGGCGAATGAAATTTTGTGAGACGACTTCTTTTTACCGTCGACTTCTTTTTACCGTCGTATTGAAAATGGGCTATGTCGGTCAAGTAGTTCTGGTACCTCCCATACAAAACCACTATTAGACCCACGTCTCTCTCTGTCTGTTGAAATCAGGATTTTTTTTTTTTTTTTTTTTAAATTCTGACTTGCCGGAGCATAAGGATGCACGTCGACCTAAAAGATCTATTGTGCTTGACGTCAGATATATGTTTAGGTTAGTAGCGCTTCTACTTTCCTAATGTAGCTGATCACACATTCAGCAGAGGATTTCCTTAGTTCTGCGGTACTTATTACTTCCCTGAAAAATGATTTCCTTCTTATACCGTAAAGGGCCGGGCATTCACATATTATGTGTTCGGCTGTTTCGTCTTCTTCTAGACATAGTCTGCACTCCGGTGAGTCGACTAAATGCATTTTATATAGGTGATATCGCAGACCGTGGTGACCCGTTAGGTAGCCTACTAGGTTTTTGATATCATGCCTGCGAAGATTTAGTATCTTTCTGGCATCTGCTTTGAAGGGCTGAATAGCTCTTTTGGCCTGTCTTAGACCTGGGATGTTCTCCCAAAACGAAGTACATTTGTTTTGCTCCCAGCTTTTAATTGCCAGATTTATGGCTGATTTGGGAATCGAACAGAATGGTTCAGGGCCAATGAAAGGGGTTTCCGAGCCGTTTCTGGCTAGTTCATCGGCTTTTTCGTTTCCTTCAATTCCCTTATGTCCGGGGACCCACCATAGACTGGTTTTGTTCCTGTAACTAAGTGTTTGGAGGGAATCGAAGCAGTGTAGTACTGATTTGGAGTCAATAATGTGTGAGCTAAGGGCTTTTATAGCTGCTTGACTATCCGTGAATATATGGATGTTGGCGCCTTTAATACCTGAATTGTATATAAGGTTTGCGCATTCTTTAATGGCATGGAGCTCTGCTTGAAATACGCTGGGGCTTTTTCCCATAGGTATTGAGATGTTCCGATTTGGTCCATGGATACCAGCTCCTACCCCCGAGTCCATTTTAGAACCATCCGTATACCACTTAAGGCCGTTTTGGCAGTTTGGTGGGTTATTGCTAACCCATGCTTCTCTGTTTGTGATCTCCGTGGAGAATCTTTTATTGAAGCATAGTGTCTTTGGTAAGCGGTCTGTAACCGCACAGATCATGTCAAGTTCTGGAATTTCGGAAAGCAGTTCAATTAGTTCTGGATGTTCGCCAAAATTAAACTCTTCCGCTTGAGTCAAACTTGCTGAGCTGCGTATTGCCACTTTTTTTATATAGATGTGGAGGGGTGTTAGTCCTATTAAGGCTTCTATAGCCGCAGTAGGACAGGTACGCATGGCTCCGGAAGTGCCTAGACAGGCAAGCCGTTGTACCTTATTTAATTTGTTTATTGTCGTTTTTTGGGTGACTTTGTTCCACCATACTATTGAGGCGTATGTTATAATGGGCCTGACCATGATAGTGTAGATCCAGTGTGTGATCTTTGGAGAGATCCCCCAGGTTCTACCATACATGCTGCGGCAAGCCCAGAAAGCTTTGGTTGCTTTTTGGATTTTACTATTTATGTGTGAGTTCCAGCTTAGTTTTTTGTCGAGGATTACTCCGAGATATTTTACTTCGTTGGAATACTCAATGTCTGTGTCATTAATTGAAATTCGATTTAGACTTAAATTTCTCCTTTTCGTGAAAGGGACGATGACAGCCTTGCTGGGGTTTATGGAAAGACTTTCTTTTCTGCACCAGTCAATGACTAGCTTAAGGGCGTTTTGCATTCGGGTTGTAACCTCGTTTGGTTCTTTGCCCCTAATAATGATGACTAGGTCATCGGCGTATCCAATTATATTGAAGCCTGAATTACTTAGGTCTTGAAGTAGGTTATCAATAACCAGAGACCATAGTAGGGGTGAGAGTACTCCTCCCTGAGGGCAGCCTTTTACGGCTGTTACTGATACTGAGGTCAGTGCTGACGAAGCAGTTATTTTCCGACTTTCAAGCATCGCCTTGATCCAGTTGATGGTAGGTTGATCTATACCTCTGCGGGTCAAAGCATTTGATATGGAGTCATATCCCGTGTTGTCGAAAGCACCCTCAATGTCGAGGAAGGCGCATAGTGCAACTTCTTTGTTTTGGTATGCACTTTTTATTTGTGCTGTTAAACTTAGAAGTGCTCCTTCTGTGGACTTGCCTTTCTGGTAGGCGAATTGGCAGGGGTGCAGAGGTGTGCTTTCATTTAAGCATTCTCTGATGTGCACGTCTAGAATTCTTTCCATTGTTTTCAGGAAAAACGATGTCAAGCTTATTGGACGGTATGATTTAGGTAGTTCTATTGGTTTGCCTGGTTTGGGGATAAATACCACGTTTACCTCCCTCCAGGTCTGTGGTATATAGCCCCAATTGAAACTAAACCTAAATAAGGCAACCATAGTGGGTAGGAAAAATTCCAAGCCCTTTTGTATGAGGGCAGGAAAAATTCCGTCTGTCCCTGGTGCCTTGTATGGTTTAAATGAGTCGATCGCCCATTTAACCTTATCCGGCGAGAAAAGTCTGCCGGATAAACTGTTAATCCTTTTTAGGTTTTTAGGGGGTGAGTCTACGGTTATGTTTTCATGAAACTCACTTGTGATAGTGGATCCGGGGAAGTGAACCTGAAGTAGGGTAATCAACGTTTCCTCTCGGTCGCATGTGATTGTACCATCAGATTTGACTAGTAATCCCATGCCGTTTGTTTTATCTTTTGAGAGTGCCCTGTGAAGGCGTGCCACCGCAGGGAGCTCTTCGAGTTCCTCACAGTAGTTTCGCCAGGATGCTCTTTTAGATTTTCTCAACTCTATGTTGTATTTGGTAAGCAGTGATTTGTATTGGTCCCACTTACCGGTGCGTTTGGCTTTATTGAAAAGTTTTCTCACTCTTTTGCGGAGGCTTTCTAGGTTGTCGTTCCACCATGGTGTGCACCTCTTTACCACAGTCCGTTTAACCTTACAGCTATTTGTAAAAGATGAGATGATAATGTCATTAAGTTGGCATTGTGCGACTTCCGCTTCGATTATACATGAAGGTTTTTCTGGAAGAATGTCACATTTGATCGCTAGGTTTTCGCGATAGGTTCTCCAGTTTGTGAGTTTGTTATCGTAGCGGATCGGCGCATGTTCCGTGTTGCATCTTAGTTGGAATCTTATGTGCATGTGATCCGATAAAGATGCCTCACCTGACACGCGCCAATTTTCAACGATGTTTTGCACAAAAGGAGAAGAAAGGGTAAGATCTAAAACTTCCTCTCTTAAAACGTTTCTGAACGTAGGCTTATTTCCCTTGTTTAGTACAACTAAATTTTTGCTATACAGGTATTCTAATAAAGACTCACCTCTTTTATTTGTATCTCGGCTGCCCCAAACTTCGTTATGCGCGTTAGCGTCGCAACCGATGATGATTTGTAGTTGCTGGGTTTGGCAGTACTGGACGAGTTCCTGTACTGGACGTGGTGGTATATCGTCTTCTCCAGCAAAGTACGCCGATGCGCATACAATTTTTTGCAGCTCTCGGCCGTTGTGTCTTTCTAAAAGGACCGCCACCAGATCTCTGGTAATAAAACCTGGAATGGGAGAAAATTTTATTTCTTTTGCAACTAGTAGAGCTGCCCTTGGTCTAAAATTTCCTCGGGCGAAGATAAGCTCTCTGGTTTTACTATTTAAACCAAATATCTTACCATCTGTAGCCCATGGCTCCTGGATTAACCCTAGAGCGATGTTCCCTTCGGCACATCTTTGGTTATAGGTGTCCGAGGCACCTATAGCGCGGTGCAGGTTGGCCTGCAGCACATTTAGTAGGGAGGTCATCGTTTTCTACCGTGCTCAGGGTTTCGTACCCTATAAGGCTTGTTGTCGCCTCTTCTCCGTACGATACCCTGTTGAGAGAGACCTTCAAGTCTGTCTCTCGGACCTTTGTTTCGGTGCCCTTGCTTCTGCCTTTCCCGCGCCCGTTCCGCAGCTAGCTTCGGTCTAAACCGTTGCTGGCTGATGGTTGTGTTGCTCGTACTAGGGGCGTCCGTCGGCAGTGTGTCTGTTTTCTTTTTGTCGCTTCCGGCGGCAGTACTAATACTAGCCACTGGTTGCGACGTGCTAGCGCTTGGTTTTTGTGACGACTTGCTCGTTGTAGCAGTGTCACTATTTTTCGGAGCTTGAATTGCCGACCTGTCGGAACCCTTGAGGATTATCTTGATTTGTCCAAATCGATAAGAGACCATCCCCTTGAGCTCCGCAAGTCTGCGCATCGTACTCTCGTTTATGGCAAAGACCATGTGGGCGACATCCTTCTCGTCCGATCTTTGCAGAACTCTCCACGTTCTTGTATTTAGGTCTTTATTCTTACCGTCTAGCATCGCCAGTATCCTCTCGTTTGCGACCCCGGTACTCTGCGGGAAGAAAGCTCTGACGACGTGTGGCTTCGGAAAGTCTTCCTCCCCCACAAGCATCACTTCCAACCCACATTTCTCTTTCAGTCTGAGGAAGTTGGTTTTCATCCACTCTGAAGTGGTGGTGTCCGCACAAACTAACATGAGCCACCCGGCTTTGAAAGTTGTCCCACGGAAAGCTGGCTTTGCATCCCCGTCACGCAGTTCGATCGTGATGTCCATAATCCTCTCTTGTATCTGAACCATTTGTTCATTAGTGAGAGGATTACGATCGATATCGACTGGTACGACTCCCAATCTGACATAGCTCGCTATATCTCTATAGGAGGCTTTGTCAGTGGTAGTTTTCCCAGTGCGAGCTCGTTTCGCTTCGGACTGAGGTGGTGTATTGTCCTCGGATCTCATACGTTTGACCTCGGGACCTTTAGCATCATCTTTTGTTTTTGCAATGATGCGGGCTTGCTCTATGCTGCTGCCCTGTTTCAGCGCTCTGTTGAAGCGGCGCTGTTCCGCTGGCGTGAATCTCACGCGCTTGGAGTCGGTCTGTGCCGGTTTGCCAGAGGTCTCCGACGCTCCTGTGTTCTCTGGATGCAATTCATCAGAGAGTATACTGATGTTGTATACAGTGCTTGATTCCGATTCTGAGTCGCTTAGATGAGACGATTTCTCTTCTAGGCTCATCATCTCGAAATCGCTTATTTGTGACCCTTCCCGGTTGGCAGGTGTCATGTCGATATCGACAGGGTGTTCTAAAACATCCCTAGTTGATGATGCATTTATAGAGGCATCATTCTCTATAGTTTCTTTGTTTAGGTTCTCTATTGTTCCCACGAGTAAGCGGGATTCATTGGTCGCCCGTGGTCTACCCGTATAACCACAGGAAGGCTATCTTGAGATCGGAGGTCGCCCGGTATCCGAAATTCGCAAACTAGCGGCTTAAAACTCCCTTTTTGGCCATGCATCCGTCGGCGTTTGCTGTTCCACCTTGGATTTGGGATTTGGGGTTTACTCCCACCTCAAACTTATGGTTCACGCTTATACATTGATCGTGCGTTGCAACGAGTTACAACGCACGGTCAATATCTAAGTGAGACCCTTGGCTGACACTAAACAGACAAGCTGATTAGCCATTTTCAGGTAGGCGCCCGCGAGAAGGACTGAAAGATGAGGATTTTGCCCAACCCTGAAATCAGGATAGTGTCCGAACGAATCGACTTAGGCAACTGAAATTTTATGAGAGGTCTTATATTTATGGCCTTCAAGTTTGTATGAAAAATGGTCCATGTCGGTCAAGTAGTTCTGTTACCTCCCATACAAAGCCAATATTTGACCCATGTATCTATGTCTGTTGAAAGCACGATAGCGTCCAAACGAATCGACTTAGGTAAATGGAATTTTGTGAGAGGACTTTTTTTTTTTTTAACCGTCGTCAGGTTGGTATTGAAAATTGTCTATGTCGGTAAAGTAGTTCTGCTACCTACCATACAAAACTAATATTAGACACATACTAACTCGCATGGCAAACATTTTGCATGACTTTTATGCAGTGGAGGGTATCAAAGCATCGGCCAGGCCGATGATAACACTTTTACTTGTTTTTCATTAGCACTGTTTTCCTGAATTTTTTGAATTGACACTATTTAATAAAAAAAAACATAATTTCTAGTATGTTTTGACCAATTTTTAAACTAAATTTTATCGGATTGTAAAGATGAGAAATATTATTATTGGTATAACAGATCAGAAATAATATGGCGAGTATGGCTTTATTCTAATCCACTTTGACTAGTAAGGTAATATGTAGGTATGTACCTATAGGTATAGCTAGGGTCACTAATATCATTGGTATCCAAAATGTCGAGCATATTTGTTTATGGTGTTGAGTGCTCTGTTACTGTTACTTTCGAAAAATATTTGTTCAGTTGTATTACAAATGAAATGTAAGTGCATAATTTAAAATATACCCACAAATTGGTCGTATCCTCCAGTTCCTAGTACGGACAAAGTTGCGGTACATCCTCTAAAATTAAGTTCATCCATTATAAACAAGAATGCACCTTTATTCATTCTGATGATTAAGTTATGAAATATGTTTCAAGTAAATTAAACATAGCTAAATGTAACAAAATTGTGTTAGTACAACTGGTATAATTTTAAATTTGCAGTCGATAATACGTGACCGTCGTCGATAACGTATGCATTTCACTAACTCGATAACTAATGTGGTAGTTCGACCCCAGAGTTTAGTAAAGTCCCGCACATTCGTATATGGTATATTGTCCGGCTTGTGAAGTAATCCGTATATTTTTAATAGTACGGCCGAAAATAGGCTGAATTGTAAACTGATGGGCATTCCCATGATAGTGAATATTGCGGTTGATTTTTTGAAGCGGCCGCGGCCGGCGGAATGCGGCAGGCGATTTCCTTTGAGCACTGTTTGTCTCAAAAATGGTAGAACAGTATGAGACCCTTGAGACATTTCTGCTATGATCAAGTGAATAATTAATAGAATTCGCGATATATGAAATATTCTCCAATTAATTTCCACTCAAGATTTTGAATCATATCCAGTAGGTGAAATATGATTTTCGTCGCACCAGACCAGATATGAGAGTTGTAGGTAAGTACCTACCCTAATTAGGACGAATGAACTTTTTATAAATTTTTGCACAAATCATGAATAGGGAGAAATAGGAGGAAACAGATTTACACTTACTATAATTATTGCCCTGATTTATCTATCCTCGATTATAAAGCAAACTCAAGAAGTATATTCTTTTCAGATATCGCCGAAATATTTAAAAATTCGGCTTTATTTCCCATTATGAAACCGAAATTACGCCGAATTTTGAGATTCGGACTTACTTCACTTTTAAAACACGAGGAACTTTATGTCGAGCAGCTACTTCTCCAGACGGAGCGGTGCATGCCTCGACTCAGGGTGAGATGAAAATTCATAAACTCTCTTCTACCTCATGGGGATTGCCTTTGATGATTTAGAGTCGATGGCGGAGAATCGAAAGCTATGGAGGGTCCATTTGAGTAACCTATACCCGCGACCCACTTAATGGATAAGCGGGCCAACGAAAATGAATGAATAAAGCCGAGTCGGTTTTATTACACTTTATGTACACATTTAGAGAGGTGCCTGTTTGTGATTGCATATTTCCACTCTAAAAATGTACCGTGAACAACACGTACCTAAGTATTCACAAATACTTGAAACACATTCAACCAAAAGTGAGTATAACAATTTTGCATATAAAACCAAAAGTGAGTATACAAGTTTAGCATGTAAAAGTAAAAGTGAGCTAGCTATAGATTCTCAAAAAAATACGCCTATAGTCATGTGAAAAATAATAGGCACTGGGACACATTGCTGTATTTCGTGAGAATACAAAGAACAAGAATATTTTCATTAAGTTTGGAATAGTGTTTTTATTTTTAAATAGGCTAATGTTATGTTATGATAGCGGTATTTACTTTATCAACATAAAAAAAAAAAAATTAACACGACTGGGTCGCACGAATCATCAACAAATTTTACGTTTAAAATTATTTCCACTTACGTACATCTTACGTAGGTTTAATAACTGAACCCTTGTTAACTAAACACGTAATACATACTACATAGACATTATGTACGTTTTAACTACAACACTTTATTACTTGCTTTCAAATTTCACCCCAACTGACATTTGAAGGAGGCAAGGAGGCGATGAATTTCGAATTCTCATTTTTGATTTTTATTTATTATGCTGACAAATGTTACAATTTGGATTCGAAAAGCACTGTTATTGAACTGTTTAGCTCAAAACTGAGTACGACGTATTCTTCAGGATATAAACATTACCTAGCAGTTACATTTTTAACCAAATCGAAAATGGCGTTTTCGAGATATGTGTAGTTTGTAAAGTTACGTTTTTAGCAATTGGGGTGGAAATCGAAGGACGCATTCATGGTTAAAAAAAAACACTGTTTTTCAACTGTTTAGCTCAAAACTGAACAATTGGTATTACTATGGATTTAAGCATTACCTGACAGTAACATTTTTATCATAATCGAAAATGGTGTTTTTGAGATATGAGCAGTTTTTTAAAGTACTATTATTAGGGATTTGGGCGGATATCAAAGGACGCAGTCTTTTTAGGGAAAAACTGAGTTTGCTATCAAGTTAAGAATGACAATAGTACCTCAAAAATATATATTTTTTTTAAATCGTTTTTACCGTTTTCGAGAAAAAGCCAATTTTCAAAACTGCCGTTACTGGTCATTTTAGCGAAAAACTGGGTATGCAGTCATGTTAAGTATGATTACTTTAACTTAACTGTCAATTTTGGTTCAAATCGTTAGAGCCGTTTTCGAAAAAATCAAAATTTAGGCATATTTCGTCATATTTCGTAAAATTTTTATATGGAAGGTACCTACCGTTAATATTAGGGCTAGCATAACCAAAACAAAAAATGTCCCTAGCGGGAAGCCCACAAATTCTAAATACGAAGTTTGAAGCAAATCCGTCCAAGCGTTTAGATTCCCCAGGGGTTGGACAGACAGACATACGGACGGACAGAATTGCGAGACCCACTTTTTTGAGTTCCCCTATCATCGTAATATCAGAATTGATCAACATCTTGAGTTCGAAATTTTGTACGAAAACAATATCTTTCTCTTACTACGTATACGAGAAAGTTAAAAATCGAGGTAGCATGTGGCACAGTAAAATTATTTTGAAAAAAAATCGAGGAGCATGTGGGGGACCACAGTAAAATTGATTTTGAAAAAAATCGAGATATCATGTGGGGGACCACAGTAAAATTATTTTGAAAAAAAATCGAGGAGCATGTGGGGGACCACAGTAAAATTGATTTTGAAAAAAATCGAGATATCATGTGGGGGACCACAGTAAAATTATTTTGAAAAAAATCGAGGAGCATGTGGGGGACCACAGTAAAATTGATTTTGAAAAAAAATCGAGGAGCATGTGGGGGACCACAGTAAAATCGATTTTGAAAAAAATCGAGATATCATGTGGGGGACCACAGTAAAATTATTTTGAAAAAAATCGAGGAGCATGTGGGGGACCACAGTAAAATTGATTTTGAAAAAAAATCGAGGAGCATGTGGGGGACCACAGTAAAATCGATTTTGAAAAAAATCGAGATATCATGTGGGGGACCACAGTAAAATTGATTTTGAAAAAAATCGAGATATCATGTGGGGGACCACAGTAAAATTATTTTGAAAAAAAATCGAGGAGCATGTGGGGGACCACAGTAAAATTATTTTGAAAAAAATCGAGGAGCATGTGGGGACCACAGTAAAATTGATTTTGAAAAAAAATCGAGGAGCATGTGGGGGACCACAGTAAAATTTAAAAAAAAATTGAGGAGCATGTGGGGGACCACAGTAAAATCGATTTCAACTAAAATTTCAACTTTTTTTATTTGAGCCGGAATTTTGAAAAATATGGACAAATATCGTTCAAAAACGGGTAATTGGACAATAACATTAACTTCAGTTACCCTCGCCCATCGTTTAAGCATGTCATTGTTTTCATAATTGGTAACATCAACGATGAGAAACTGATGCTGAACGAACTTGCGGAGGTCACAAAATGTCAGTCGAAGGTAGCAAACAGTCCATTGTTAATGGAGGTACTTTGTCCTGATATGCCTGCTTTTAAATTTATGCATACTTTTGTCAAAATTGCAGCAAAAATGCATCGGATACGCTATTAACCTAATTAGCAAGTATAGGACAGCCCTTAATCGTTACTTACCTGTTAAGAGCTGATAACATTTCCCCATACCTCCGCATCCTAAACCGTATTGTAAAAATTACCCAGTCAACGATGAAAAATTTATGACCGGCATTCTAAATAAAAATTGGCACTAAAATCTTTTGATCCTATATCAGACCAAAAACATAAATGTTAATAAGTTCTCTTATATAGAACAATTTTTGTAAACATTTAACCTTCTTAAACTAAGAACTTGGCGTACATTTAGATCATTACTTTTCGTGGCTGGCTAGTTACGCACCTAATTTTTGCTGTTCTATATAAGAGAACTTAGCTCTTTTTTTTACATTTATGTTTTGGGTGTTATATAACTTATCTCTATATAAATGACCTCTTATGCGGCATTGAAATAAACAGAAAATAGGTATCGATCTGCACTTCTTGATGTTTCTCAAGAATCTGCAGTAAAGTGAATATTCGGTCGATTGTAGACATACCGGCCCTAAGACCGCACTGGTAGTGCCCAAGACATGTTAGGTGTAGTTGGCGCAGTCTAGGGGGCCTAATTTCTTGTGAACCGAACCTCTGAGGCTGAGGTTCCATCCATCAGGCATATGCACGACGTCTTGTTGGACAGCCTTGTTGGATTTGAGTTTAGATATCGTTATTCCTACTTCACTATGGTCAGGTGAACAGAAGTTTTGGCTTTCATACTTAAGGTTGAATAGTTCTTTCTACCTGACAGCGGAATTACTGCCGTTTTCATGTTGTTAAATCCACGACTTTGATTTGTACTTTTGCCGCCTCGGTTAAGGCTTTTTGTCAACCGATTTTGTTGATTTTTTTTAAATGTCGGTAATTACGGTGATTGGGTGATAGGCTACACAAATTCAAAATCGGACAAAGGGACGAGGCACCGCCCATACAAAAAAAAAAAACATTCAAAATCTTATATCTTGAAAACCACCTAATCGATCGAGTTCAAACTTACAGACAATCCTAGGTATTGGCCCAGGAGTGCTCCTCTGAAGATAGGTCAAAATCGGACAAAGGGGCGTGGCACCTCCCATACAAAAAAAACATTCAAAATCGTATATTTCGAAAACCACAGAAGCGATTTAGATCAACATTACAGATAATCAAAGGTATTGGTCGTGGAGTGTTCCTGTGAAGATAGGTCAAAATCGGACAAAGGGGCGTGGCACCGCCCATACAAAAAAAAAAAACATTCAAAATCTTATATCTTGAAAACCACCTAATCGATCGAGTTCAAACTTACAGACAATCCTAGGTATTGGCCCAGGAGTGCTCCTCTGAAGAAAGGTCAAAATCGGACAAAGGGGCGTGGCACCTCCCATACAAAAAAACATTCAAAATCGTATATTTCGAAAACCACAGAACCGATTGAGATCAACATTACAGATAATCAAAGGTATTGGTCGTGGAGTGTTCCTGTGAAGATAGGTCAAAATCGGACAAAGGGGCGTGGCACCGCCCATACAAAAAAAAACATTCAAAATCTTATATCTTGAAAACCACCTAATCGATCGAGTTCAAACTTACAGACAATCCTAGGTATTGGCCCAGGAGTGCTCCTCTGAAGATTCGTTAAAATTGAATAAAGGGGCGTGGCACCTCCCATACAAAAAAAACATTCAAAATCTTATATCTTGAAAACCACCTAATCGATCGAGTTCAAACTTACAGACAATCCTAGGTATTGGCCCAGGAGTGCTCCTCTGAAGATAGGTCAAAATCGGACAAAGGGGCGTGGCACCTCCCATACAAAAAAACATTCAAAATCGTATATTTCGAAAACCACAGAAGCGATTTAGATCAACATTACAGATAATCAAAGGTATTGGTCGTGGAGTGTTCCTGTGAAGATAGGTCAAAATCGGACAAAGGGGCGTGGCACCGCCCATACAAAAAAAAAAAACATTCAAAATCTTATATCTTGAAAACCACCTAATCGATCGAGTTCAAACTTACAGACAATCCTAGGTATTGGCCCAGGAGTGCTCCTCTGAAGATAGGTCAAAATCGGACACAGGGGCGTGGCACCTCCCATACAAAAAAACATTCAAAATCGTATATTTCGAAAACCACAGAAGCGATTTAGATCAACATTACAGATAATCAAAGGTATTGGTCGTGGAGTGTTCCTGTGAAGATAGGTCAAAATCGGACAAAGGGGCGTGGCACCGCCCATACAAAAAAAAAAAAACATTCAAAATCTTATATCTTGAAAACCACCTAATCGATCGAGTTCAAACTTACAGACAATCCTAGGTATTGGCCCAGGAGTGCTCCTCTGAAGATAGGTCAAAATCGGAGAAAGGGGCGTGGCACCTCCCATACAAAAAAACATTCAAAATCTTATATCTTGAAAACCACCTAATCGATCGAGTTCAAACTTACAGACAATCCTAGGTATTGGCCCAGGAGTGCTCCTCTGAAGATAGGTCAAAATCGGACAAAGGGGCGTGGCACCTCCCATACAAAAAAACATTCAAAATCGTATATTTCGAAAACCACAGAAGCGATTTAGATCAACATTACAGATAATCAAAGGTATTGGTCGTGGAGTGTTCCTGTGAAGATAGGTCAAAATCGGACAAAGGGGCGTGGCACCGCCCATACAAAAAAAAAAAAACATTCAAAATCTTATATCTTGAAAACCACCTAATCGATCGAGTTCAAACTTACAGACAATCCTAGGTATTGGCCCAGGAGTGCTCCTCTGAAGATAGGTCAAAATCGGACAAAGGGGCGTGGCACCTCCCATACAAAAAAACATTCAAAATCGTATATTTCGAAAACCACAGAAGCGATTTAGATCAACATTACAGATAATCAAAGGTATTGGTCGTGGAGTGTTCCTGTGAAGATAGGTCAAAATCGGACAAAGGGGCGTGGCACCGCCCATACAAAAAAAAAAACATTCAAAATCTTATATCTTGAAAACCACCTAATCGATCGAGTTCAAACTTACAGACAATCCTAGGTATTGGCCCAGGAGTGCTCCTCTGAAGAAAGGTCAAAATCGGACAAAGGGGCGTGGCACCTCCCATACAAAAAAACATTCAAAATCGTATATTTCGAAAACCACAGAACCGATTGAGATCAACATTACAGATAATCAAAGGTATTGGTCGTGGAGTGTTCCTGTGAAGATAGGTCAAAATCGGACAAAGGGTTGTGGCACCGCCCATACAAAAAAAAACATTCAAAATCTTATATCTTGAAAACCACCTAATCGATCGAGTTCAAACTTACAGACAATCCTAGGTATTGGCCCAGGAGTGCTCCTCTGAAGATAGGTCAAAATCGGACAAAGGGGCGTGGCACCGCCCATACAAAAAAAAACATTCAAAATCGTATATTTCGAAAACCACAAAACCGATTGAGATCAACATTACAGATAATCAAAGGTATTGGTCGTGGAGTGTTCCTGTGAAGATAGGTCAAAATCGGACAAAGGGGCGTGGCACCTCCCATACAAAAAAACATTCAAAATCGTATATTTCGAAAACCACAGAAACGATTGAGATCAACATTACAGATAATCACAGGTATTGGTCGTGGAGTGTTCCTGTGAAGATAGGTCAAAGGGGCGTGGCACCGCCCATACAAAAAAAAAACATTAAATATCTTATATCTTGAAAACCACCTAATCGATCGAGTTCAAACTTACAGACAATCCTAGGTATTGGCCCAGGAGTGCTCCTCTGAAGATAGGTCAAAATCGGACAAAGGGGCGTGGCACCGCCCATACAAAAAAAAACATTCAAAATCTTATATCTTGAAAACCACCTAATCGATCGAGTTCAAACTTACAGACAATCCTAGGTATTGGCCCAGGAGTGCTCCTCTGAAGATTCGTTAAAATTGGATAAAGGGGCGTGGCACCTCCCATACAAAAAAAAACATTCAAAATCGTATACATATTATGAAAACCACAAAATCGATTGAGATCGAACTTACAGATAATCAAAGGTATTGGTCATGGAGTGTTATTGTGAAGATAGGTCAAAATCGGAGAAAGGGGAGTGGCACCTCCCATACAAAAAAACATTCAAAATCGTATATTTCGAAAACCAAAGAAGCGATTTAGATCAACATTACAGATAATCAAAGGTATTGGTCGTGGAGTGTTCCTGTGAAGATAGGTCAAAATCAAAGGGGCGTGGCACCGCCCATACAAAAAAAAACATTCAAAATCGTATATCTTGAAAACCACCTAATCGATCGAGTTCAAACTTACAGACAATCCTAGGTATTGTATCCTAGGAGCCCAGGAGTGCTCCTCTGAAGATAGGTCAAAATCGGACAAAGGGGCGTGGCACCGCCCATACAAAAAAAAAAAACATTCAAAATCTTATATCTTGAAAACCACCTAATCGATCGAGTTCAAACTTACAGACAATCCTAGGTATTGGCCCAGGAGTGCTCCTCTGAAGATAGGTCAAAATCGGACACAGGGGCGTGGCACCTCCCATACAAAAAAACATTCAAAATCGTATATTTCGAAAACCACAGAAGCGATTTAGATCAACATTACAGATAATCAAAGGTATTGGTCGTGGAGTGTTCCTGTGAAGATAGGTCAAAATCGGACAAAGGGGCGTGGCACCGCCCATACTAAAAAAAAAAAACATTCAAAATCTTATATCTTGAAAACCACCTAATCGATCGAGTTCAAACTTACAGACAATCCTAGGTATTGGCCCAGGAGTGCTCCTCTGAAGATAGGTCAAAATCGGAGAAAGGGGCGTGGCACCTCCCATACAAAAAAACATTCAAAATCTTATATCTTGAAAACCACCTAATCGATCGAGTTCAAACTTACAGACAATCCTAGGTATTGGCCCAGGAGTGCTCCTCTGAAGATAGGTCAAAATCGGACAAAGGGGCGTGGCACCTCCCATACAAAAAAACATTCAAAATCGTATATTTCGAAAACCACAGAAGCGATTTAGATCAACATTACAGATAATCAAAGGTATTGGTCGTGGAGTGTTCCTGTGAAGATAGGTCAAAATCGGACAAAGGGGCGTGGCACCGCCCATACAAAAAAAAAAAAACATTCAAAATCTTATATCTTGAAAACCACCTAATCGATCGAGTTCAAACTTACAGACAATCCTAGGTATTGGCCCAGGAGTGCTCCTCTGAAGATAGGTCAAAATCGGACAAAGGGGCGTGGCACCTCCCATACAAAAAAACATTCAAAATCGTATATTTCGAAAACCACAGAAGCGATTTAGATCAACATTACAGATAATCAAAGGTATTGGTCGTGGAGTGTTCCTGTGAAGATAGGTCAAAATCGGACAAAGGGGCGTGGCACCGCCCATACAAAAAAAAAAACATTCAAAATCTTATATCTTGAAAACCACCTAATCGATCGAGTTCAAACTTACAGACAATCCTAGGTATTGGCCCAGGAGTGCTCCTCTGAAGAAAGGTCAAAATCGGACAAAGGGGCGTGGCACCTCCCATACAAAAAAACATTCAAAATCGTATATTTCGAAAACCACAGAACCGATTGAGATCAACATTACAGATAATCAAAGGTATTGGTCGTGGAGTGTTCCTGTGAAGATAGGTCAAAATCGGACAAAGGGTTGTGGCACCGCCCATACAAAAAAAAACATTCAAAATCTTATATCTTGAAAACCACCTAATCGATCGAGTTCAAACTTACAGACAATCCTAGGTATTGGCCCAGGAGTGCTCCTCTGAAGATAGGTCAAAATCGGACAAAGGGGCGTGGCACCGCCCATACAAAAAAAAACATTCAAAATCGTATATTTCGAAAACCACAAAACCGATTGAGATCAACATTACAGATAATCAAAGGTATTGGTCGTGGAGTGTTCCTGTGAAGATAGGTCAAAATCGGACAAAGGGGCGTGGCACCTCCCATACAAAAAAACATTCAAAATCGTATATTTCGAAAACCACAGAAACGATTGAGATCAACATTACAGATAATCACAGGTATTGGTCGTGGAGTGTTCCTGTGAAGATAGGTCAAAGGGGCGTGGCACCGCCCATACAAAAAAAAAACATTAAATATCTTATATCTTGAAAACCACCTAATCGATCGAGTTCAAACTTACAGACAATCCTAGGTATTGGCCCAGGAGTGCTCCTCTGAAGATAGGTCAAAATCGGACAAAGGGGCGTGGCACCGCCCATACAAAAAAAAACATTCAAAATCTTATATCTTGAAAACCACCTAATCGATCGAGTTCAAACTTACAGACAATCCTAGGTATTGGCCCAGGAGTGCTCCTCTGAAGATTCGTTAAAATTGGATAAAGGGGCGTGGCACCTCCCATACAAAAAAAAACATTCAAAATCGTATACATATTATGAAAACCACAAAATCGATTGAGATCGAACTTACAGATAATCAAAGGTATTGGTCATGGAGTGTTATTGTGAAGATAGGTCAAAATCGGAGAAAGGGGAGTGGCACCTCCCATACAAAAAAACATTCAAAATCGTATATTTCGAAAACCAAAGAAGCGATTTAGATCAACATTACAGATAATCAAAGGTATTGGTCGTGGAGTGTTCCTGTGAAGATAGGTCAAAATCAAAGGGGCGTGGCACCGCCCATACAAAAAAAAACATTCAAAATCGTATATCTTGAAAACCACCTAATCGATCGAGTTCAAACTTACAGACAATCCTAGGTATTGTATCCTAGGAGCCCAGGAGTGCTCCTCTGAAGATAGGTCAAAATCGGACAAAGGGGCGTGGCACCGCCCATACAAAAAAAACATTCAAAATCTTATATCTTGAAAACCACCTAATCGATCGAGTTCAAACTTACAGACAATCCTACGTATTGGCCCAGGAGTGCTTCTCTGAAGATTGGTCAAAATTGGATAAAGGGGCGTGGCACCTCCCATACAAAAAAACATTCAAAATCGTATATTTCGAAAACCACAGAATCGATTGAGATCAAACTTACAGATAATCAAAGGTATTGGTCATGGAGTATTCCTGTGAAGATAGGTCAAAATCGGATAAAGGGGCGTGGCACCTCCCATACAAAAAAACATTCAAAATCAGAAGCGATTGAGATCAAACTTACAGATAATCTTAGGTATTGGCCGTAGAGTGCTCCTGTGAAGATTGGTCAAAATCAGACAAAGGGGCGTGACACCGTTCATAAAAAACCATTCAAAGTCTTATATCTCGAAAACCACCAAATTGATTGAGCTCAAACTTACAGGTATTGGCCGTGGAGTGCTCCTGTGAAGATTGGCCAACATTGGACAAAGGGGCATGGCGCGACCAAATTGGATCCTTTCGGGATTCTTCGTAATTGCTACCCGAAGGTTTAGGAAAAAAATGTGCACGACTGGGTCGCACGAAACTTTCTCGTTTATTGCGAATCTCGCACAATCATTTCAGCAAATTTTGCGTTTAAAATCATATCTATCCACTTAAGATGTATCTACGCAGATTTAGTAACTGAACACTTGTTAATTAAAAAAGTAATACATACTATACTGTAACGTATGTCTACGTAGTACGTAGATATTAACTACAATACTTTATTACTTACATACTTTTAAATTTCACCCCGAACTGACACTTAAAGGAGGCAAGTAGGCAATGAATTTCAAATTCCCATTTTTGATTATTAAAAAAAGTGGTCACTATGGTCGGGATTTGAATAGTAATTTTTAAGAAAGATTCATATATGTATGTATTCGAGTTTTCTGAGAAAAACTAAGTACGTGATCATGTTTAGAATGCTTCTGTTGTCTTAAATATGTATTTTGATCAAAATCGTTAGAGCGTTTTGTTGTTACGATTTGGATTCGAAAAGCACTGTTATTAAACTATTTAGCTGAAAACTGAGTACGACGTATTCTTCAGGATATAAACATTACCTAGCGGGGTCATTTTTAACCAAATCGAAAATGGCGTTTTCGAGATATGTGTAGTTTTTAAAGTACCGTTTTTAGCGATTGGGGTGGAAATCGAAGGACGCATTCATGGTTCAAAAAACACTGTTTTTCAACTGTATAGCTCAAAACCGAGCAAATGGTATTACTATGAATTTAAGCATTACCTGAAAGAAACATTTTTATCATAATCGAAAATGGCGTTTTTGAGATATGTGCAGTTTTTTAAAGTACTATTATTAGGGATTTGGGTGGATAACGAAGGACGCAGTCTTTTTAGGAAAAAATTGAGTTTGTTATCAAGTTAAGAATGACAATAGTACCTACCTTAAACCGTTTTCGAAAAATCGCCAATTTTCAAAACTGCCGTTGCTGGACTTTTTAGCGAAAAACTGGGTATGCAGTCATGTTAGGGATGCTTACATTAACTCAACTATCAGTTTTGGTTCAAATCGTTAGAGCCGTTTTCGAAAAAATCTCAATTTAGGCATATTTCGTCATATTTCGTAAAATTTGTATATGGGAGGTACCGTTAATATTAGGGCTAGCATAACCAAAAAAAAATGTTCCTAGCGGGAAGCCCACAAACTCTAAATACGAAGTTTGAAGCAAATCCGACCAAGCGTTTAGATTCCCCAGGTGTGGGACAGACAGACATTCGGACGGACAGAATTGCGAGACCCACTTTTTTGAGTTCCCCTATCATCGTAATATCAGAATTGATCAAAATCTCGAGTTCGAAATTTTGTACGAAAACAATATCTTTCTCTTACCTACTACCTATACGAGAAAGTTAAAAATATGGCAATTGAAACAGAGTTGTGTTTTAAACAATTTTTATGCAAGTGTATCTATTATTTTTCACATGACTGTATGTATGGGGGGACATGCTGGCAAAATTCAAGGAACCCGATTATAGCGCCACCTACCGGGTTCAATTGTGAATTTACACCATACAAGGACCTACTCAAACACACGCTATAAGTTTCATTCAAATCGGTCCAGGCGTTTAAGAGGAGCAAACAGGTACCTAAGTTGTTACCTACCTATGTTTTATGTATTCTATGGTCTAACCACCAATAATAATAAAATAATACAGAACAACAAGTCCACAAGTCAACAGGAACTTGTAGAATTATGTTTGTTTAACAAGTGTAGATTTAAGATGTAGGTAACACAATAAAAAACCGTAACAATTGTTAAAACCAAAAATGTCTCCCAATTTTTTTTAATTAGTTCAACAAGTCAGTCGGTATTGCTGTCCCCCACTGGTGCGGCGTTTGAACCTTCGCCGAAGCTTGTTAGTTGAAGTTTCTTGAAAAGTATCACTTCGACTAAATATTTATGACAAACCTGTGAAAGCGAATGAATTTATTAATGAGCTGCAATTATCCAGCTAGTTTATTAGCTGATCTTATTGATGATTCAGTTAAGGGTTTTTCAATAAGGACGGGTCGACTTTAAAATATGGTCGTCCCATATTTATTGCAATTTTTTCTTGTTAAACTACCCGCATTCATCTAAAAATGCGCCTCGTTGTTAAAGATGATTTTTCGTTCAAAATTGGGGTCCTCTTCCAAAAGCTGCGAACCCAATTCAGCGAAGAAACAGCTTTGTCTATGGTCTGGTCATTATCATTGACTTTGAACTGACTTCAAATACCAAGTTTTCTATAAGCTCTTATTTTTCAGACTTCGATTAAATAACTTCAGCAGGCCTTGTAAGCCTTGTCCTTGTTAATAAGAATATTATACCTCTCTGTGCAGCTTGTGAAATTGCCTTAGGCAGCGGTTATATAGCAACAAGCGGTAGCCTTTAAAGAAGCTGTTACTTTAAATATATTTTGAAAAATGGCTAACATCTCGAAATAAGCCTAATAACAACTACATAGAAGTTAAAAGAAGTTGAGCTTAAAAAATTGGGCTTTAAAAAAGTTAAATGGTTAGTTGGGATCGTTTTAATTTTACCATGAACGTCACCTATAACATGGTTCTAAGATCCTGACCCAAATCAATGTGATTCTATTTATATTTTCTTGCTAACTTTTGCTTGTTTATTTCTTATAAGTCGGTCAACATCGGTTAGAATTGATCAACTTTTTAACAAATCCACTCTCTTTTATTTAACCACTTGTTGTTTCCAGTTGCAGAAATGGCAGAACTATCAAATTCCCCACTTGTTGAAATGTTATTACGTGTTACACAAATTTTTAACAGTTGTTGAATTTCATTTGTTTAACAAGCACTTGTTGTATTGTGTTATATGTAGGCCTCAGATGTAGAGCATTGTCAACGGCGAGGCTTCGAGACAGAAAAATATTTTTGTATTTTCTCGTTCCCTCCCATTCCCATTCCTACTCGCAGTTTGACGTTTTGTAAGCAAACAAATACTTTACCAGAAACTGCTAGAAGTTTGTTCGAAAAAAGTGCTGCCAGTTGAACTCTTCAATATTTTTTAAAGAGAAAAACAAAAAAAAAAAAAAAAGAATGGGAAAAGTGTAACAAAGCAAAAAAAAAAGTAACATTGTAACAAAATTTTAAAATGATTAAAAAGTGTATCACTTTTGTTACACTTGTATCATTGTGGCAACGCTTAGAACGGTGCCGTGACATGAGGCCAAGCGTCATAAGGCCAAATCTCGAAATTTGGCAATATCGCTTTGCGGAACTATCGACATTCAGATCTGCGGAATACCTATTCGCCAACTGATATGCACTCACTCACCAGAGAATATTTTGGTATAATTTTACGTAGAATCAGATAAAGGTTTTGAACTGCAAAAATCTGGCAATCTTTCTATGGTATTAATAATTTCAGAAACATGCCAGTTGGGTCAGAAGGATAATTAACCGGTTAATCTAAAAAAGAATCTTTATGCAATTCGGCAAGCAGCTGCAGTAGAGGAAAATGTTAAAAAAAATTTTAAATTTTAAGCAATTATGATTCACACCTCTAACTAATCTTTTGTACCATCGAACTGGGCAATAAAACGCATATGTGCTAATTTCCACAGCATTCCACAACTGTCTAAATGACCCCATTTATGACAACAACTTGAATCAATTCCGCACATCTTCCGCAGTCCGCAAACCGTATCGCACACATTAAACGCTGACCACAACTGCGGATCGTATCATACACCGCCACAGAGTTCTAGGACGCCAATATATGCATGAAAACCCATTCACAAACACTTCAGACCCCTCGAACAGCAAATTCTAGTTATTTACTTCAAAAATGGTTCCATCACTCCCAATATTTACTCTAATAAAGCGAAGTAGAAGACGCACTGAAAAACGAACTCCGACTGAACGCAAAATAAAATTAAGGAAACAACTAAAGAGCAGCCATTAAACACTAAAATAAATGCAAGTGCACTTTGATGTGAGCCGCGCTTTAGTCGGTTTCCAGCACCATGCCAGCAGCACCCAGCGCGCATCTCACGCATCATAGTTCTCTCAGTGATACTTGAAGAGGGCCTAGGCCAATCCGTGATATGGGTACCCACGATGCGCGCACACAATCTCGCCTCAAATGGGCACCGGTGGTCAGTATCCATTAGAACGATTTCATTTAATGGGCATTACCCAGTGGAATATGCATAGCACCACCACTGGGCAGTCTCACTAATAAATGTGAATGCCAAGTGTTCTAATAACAAAACTTAACCAAATATTGACGCACAATATGTCGGCGGCAACCAAATAGATACTACTTGTGTATCTGTGCCTGTATCGCTGTATCTCTGTCTCATTTGCTTGTGTAAATAATGATGATCATTCCACATTTTGGTTGTATGTACAATAGTTTTGTGGTAGGTACTTTGCGCAAATTGAAATCGGTTCTTCGATTCACAAGCGCACCAGCCTAGGTCTACTACCATTAGATAGATTTTAGGGTGAAAATTAGTCCTCGTCCATTCAGTTGAATGGAAGTGAACTTCAAAGGCTAGCTCAGCCTCGCTATCTGTATTTATTTAACAGAATGAGTGTGCGGGAACAAAAGGATTTCGTTTTTCGGTCAGTGGAGGCCCAGCGGAGTTAAATGTGGTCTATACCTAAGCATCTTGTGAAAACGGATCTAAGTAAATATGATTCTCAGTTTGAGGTTAATTAGGTGCACTTATTGCTTGTTGAGGTTAAATATCACGACCGAAACGAAGTATGTCTTAAAGAGATCCTCTTTAGGGCTGGAGGGTGAGCAAAGTGAATGGATAAAGGGATTTAATTAGATGTACTGGATTCGTTTTTATCTTATCGGGTTTCGAATTTTTAATTGGATTTTATTTTTTATAAACAGCCTAACTGAGGAGAAGATGAGGACACTGTTTGCTAAGTCTTACATAGTTGTTACTGGCTCATATGCTAATCAGTTTGTGATGACTTAAACGTTAGTATTGCGTGGGAAAGGTATATGGTTAGGTTACCATAAAACTTGCAATTTGTACAAACACCTCTCTGGTAGCCTCTGCAGAGTAGTGCACTCTGTTTAAGCTGTATTAAAAGATTCAATAGCGGATGCTTGCTTACACTTTATGGTTGTTGAATGGGAGTGATGGTACACATTGTCTTACATTGTATAAACGTTCATAGAAAGTTGTAGCGATTTCAATGCAGACGTATGCATGAATGTCCATGATAGTGTTAAGTGGACAATTGACATATCGTCAGCAATTTATGCTATCTTTATTTTAGTGCTATCGGAGGTTGCAAGCAGAAACTAGACAATAACACACGCTATAATCGGGGTGGGCCGATCGTAGGTGGTCTAAGAGGTGCAAGCTATTTAGAAGGTAGCATTTAGATATGGAAAATACTGGAAGCATAATAGAAACTAACGACAACGGATCAAATGCATTCACTTCAGCAATTTGGAGTATTGACTGAATCCTGCACGCACACCTTGGAACTCTTAATAACGGCACTCGTGATGTTTCAACAAGTACAACTAGTATTCTATGGCAATATTGTTTCAATAATTACCGAGAAAAATATTTCTTCTGCTATTAACAGCTTCTCTCCGTTTAAGTCTGCAGGACCTGTCCGCATAATACATACTGCCGGTTATACTACAAAAACACAAGACTTAAAAATACCTTGGCTGGGGTCAATCTTTAGAAGCTATTTAATACTAAACCTCGTGCCCTTCTCTAGAAGAAGCGCTAGAGTGGTGTTTATACCGAAGATTAGGCGCCCGCTGGGTTCTTTTCTTCAAAACAAAATTAAAATTTATTTCAGTTATCATATAAATGTACGTTTGTTTATATTTTTTCCTGTTTTTTAAGCTTACAAAATATTTTATCGCAATGGCTTTTTGGTCGAGTGGTTCAGAAGATAGCTCCCATCCTCTCCCTACATAAGTAGGGAGTGTAGCCAGTACAATGTTGAGAGAATTTTTAAAATCGGCCAAATAGTTCCAGAGTTAGTCCCTACCACCCCTTTACCCCTCCTCACTCTCCAAGTTAGTTCTTACATATCCTGTATTGATCCGAAAGTCCTAAGCACAAACCAGTAAGAACTAGACTGCCGACTTCCCGTGCACCTACCCGATTCTCCTTGGAAAAAATGCCCCTGTCTGTGAATACGTGTGAAATGTCAAAATGAATGGCGGCAATGATTTTCCATGCTATACCATGGGCCTAGGATTTTTCAAGTATGCGTGCGTTAATGGCGCTACTTTGATTTTGTACAGCACCAATACATGAAAAATCCTGGGCCCGCTGGCAGCTTGTAGGCAAAGTCCGTTATGTGGGAGGAGTCGACGGTCTATTATGTGGTTTGTGATCTGAGGATGTACGACCCCTAAGCACAACTGCAATCAAGAAAACAATTTTATCGCACTTAGCCAAATAAGATCTATTTTCAATTTATTATATCTCACCCTCTGGATGGACCAGAAAGATGAATGATAGCTCAAAAAGCATATCTTGAATTGACATACATAGATTTATGAGTATAATTGCAAGTTAAGCATAGTAAGGTCGAAATGGAAAAGTTTGCACCGCCTTTTTTCAACCCTTATAGAACGAATTTTGAAAAAAAGATGAATGAGGCATGTAATAATTTGTACTTATCCATCAACATACAAACTTTCAAGTTCATACGGTGAACGGATCGTGAGACCCCTAATACTCCCCGTGACCCCTGTAATCCTCAAAAATTCTCACCCACCCTACGGCCTAATTCGGCCACACATCTACATATAAATTAGAAGAAAAATCATTAAAATCTAACGAATGGTTCTCGAGTTATGGAGGGACGAACAGACGGATGTTGCATATTATAAAGTAGTATGGATATGAAAGTACGGATAGGCTAGGCAGGTTCAGTATGAAATATTTAAACCAAGCCCATAATCTCATCCCTCGTATGGGGATTGCCGTTGATGAGTAAGAGTCAGTGTATAGGAAAATCCTTTTAGACTTTAAGGAATGGGCGGTATATTAAATATGAATTAATGAATAAAGTAAATGGGGTGAAGGTGAATGTATTGAAACACCGGAAATATCACCTATATTTTACCAATTTATAATGGCGTTGGTAAAATTAAATCTGCAGAAACATAAAGTGATGTAGATCTTGTGCCTTATAAATACGTATAGCTGGCCGACCTTTTGCACAAGAGTTCCGGAATTTGTCAGAAGACAAATCATTCTGTTGCTGGCAAAGTATGTTAACACTGATCACTTTACTTAGAGGTTATAGCTTGGCAGATAAGGTGATAAAAAATCCAAATTTTCTAAACATGGCAAATATAATGCAAACGGTCAAAATGTATCTATATAATTTAATGCGCTGTTCTCATTGTTTTTACAAATACCTGACATAAAAAAAAAATGTTGCATGTGATTTTTTCCAGTACCGAAATAAAACACTTCCTTTTGCAAAACATATAGCCATTTTTTTGTTTAGCATTAACAGACAAAGCTGCCTTCGAATTTGTTTGCCTGGGGGGTAAATTAATAATTTTTTTTTCTAGTCACTATTTTCGAGCTTTTGGAAAACGATATCTCACCTGAACAAAAATTCTGCTTAACTTGTCATCATTATTTTAACTTTGCTGTTTTTGAGATTCAGTGGAAGGTGAGCGTATAGGTAGGTTATATGCGATTTACTATAATTCCACAAGCTTCTGACACTGAAGAAAGGACAGGGCCGCATGCAAATAACTGATGGCAATAGAGGTCCTCCGAATATTATTATCCTAGTTCTTATTTCTCTCACTTCAATTCAATCCTCTGCACTACTCTTTTTGTAGGTATGGATGATATTTACAGTATACCGTATACGTTATCACGTCAGGTTCAGACAAATACCAATAGTACATGGTCGAATGACCAATTCCCTCTTTTCAAACGGAAGACATACAAATATCTTCTAAGTAGATAGATACATATTAGAGAAACAATTTATTTATTTATTTTCGTTCCGCTTTAACAAAACACCTACCTAGCATAAGCCAAACATACTCCCATTACTCTTATATCGACGTGCATTAAACCGTCCATATTAATAAGCCAACAATGTCCACACCTTTTCTACCATATCCACATTAAAAATTCACCTCGAAACCATAATGAGTGAAAAAAACAGCAAAGCAAACATACACAAAACGAACATAAAGTGCATCGAACCAAAATGGCACAATCTCATGACTCATCGCCGACAGACAGCCAGACGGCAAAATTGCTTAATGCCCACCCTTTCCTTTGATAAATCGATCGGATCGCTCAAAATGCAAACATGTATCCCCAAAGCCGAACCCGCCTTGTCGCAAATATCATATTGCACGCACACCAGCCCAATCGCGTTCATATGACAAATCCCGAGCCTCCCGAACCCAAAACCGTGGACGCGGCTCTGAAACTAAAAAACCGAACCGTGCGCGCAAAATTAATATTCAGGGATGCGTTCCCTGACATGTGCTTTATTTGTAATTTAGACTGTTTCTGAGAAGTGTGCTTCTGCTCGTATTTCACGTAGGAAGCTATGTGCATGAATAATTGGACTTGAATTGGAAACGGGGCCTTTCGGAGCTAGCAACTAGCCATAGTTGTTGTATTGTATATAGTATGAGTATAAATGCACTGCAAAAGAAGCACTTTCGAAGTGCGCTCAATCGCGCTCCGGTGAATGTCAAGAGTGGGCCTTTTTCGTTGGGCGTCCGGGGCTAATACCATTACCAACCCCGTAATGATTTTATTCGCATTTCATTCAAAACGCGTGCCATGCCATAACACACATGCAGATGTGGGCATAGAAAAGCGAACCATGATGGACAAAACAATGGAAACTATTTTGCCAGTTGACTCTAGAACAAAAGAATGGATAAATGAAACAAATAAATAGGTACTTTACTACCTCTATACACATAGTCGGGTCCGGTTGGCGGCGGTCGCGGTGGTAGTAGGGTGGAATAGTTGGAAAAGAATGATATAAGCCAGAGGACGTGTTGCCCATTACAATCACGATGTTGACCGCAACGTGTCGACTGTATGTATTTGGAATGGAATCTGGAGCTACGATTCGTTATGAGCTACTTAGCTAATACTAAATGATCTATTATAAGTTGAAGTAGGTACACTGAGAAAAAATGGACATATAATTTTGTTTTCAAAATAATGAAGAATAAATATCTCGAAGCCGCAATAAAGCTACTACAATATTCGTCTAAAAATTGTTGTTATGATGTTCTGTAAACAAAACAGTCTCACTTCTGAATCAGAAGATGGTCACTCGAAGCGACAATACGAATTCATTAAGGTTCATTTCTTTCAGGCACTTAGCAAAACTCCAGTTTTGTTCCCTTAAATTCTTCAAGGATCTGTTTTAGGAAGTTTTATCAAAAGGCATAAGCATAACCAGCAATTCAATCTGTGCAATGGAAGCCCTAATTTTTTCCACCCGCCTAAAACAAAGTAAGTATTTCTAGGTATGTAATGTATATCTACAATTAAGTCCAACAAGATAGGGCCTTCCGGCTAAATTATTTTATGACAGCGACTAATTGATGCAGAGCATACCCTTTCTTCCGTCCAAATCTTGCCATTGATAAATGAAACTTTATAGAATATAGACCAAGAGCCCAAAGCATTTTTTGGTGTGATCGCATAACCAAAAACGATTTATGTTATTAGAAACTCCGCGATTCGAAGATGGGAAATCCGGTAGTCTGGCAGCGTCTTGTTGGAGCTGAATACAGAAATTTAATTTTAAAAATGCAGTTTTTTCCAAATGCTGGATCCTAGTTATAACCATTTAAAAATAGTATTAAATGAAAGAACTGAGTGCTCTGATTATGAATATCCGGGTCCCAGACATTTTTTATGGGGCTAACCCCGTGCCAGACGGGTCACAAGTACGCAAAAAATTAGATTTCTAAATAATTGGTATAACCAAAGGATATATACATCAAAATAATCGTTTAGCTGTCACGATTCCAAATTTATGGGTCCCAGACGATTTCATTGCGGCTAACCCTATGCATAGCATGGACAAAATCAGTTTTGTAATAATTGTTCACTTAATACTTTTTGTTTTTTTAATATATAATTATAGAAAAACTTATAAGTAGTTCACTTATTTGTACATTTAAGCATCTTCCGACTCATCAGATGATTGTCTACTATCAAGATTGTCTTCATAATCAGACATATCCACTTCATTGCTTAAAATATCCTCTAGTGTATCAGGCGCGTTAAGTTAATATGAAAAAAGAAAAAAGTTCAACCTATACAAGGACAAGCGTTTGTCTGGTAAGCAAGAAATTAAAAGAGAAAATGGCTTTGCTATTCGTTTTTTTTTTTTTTGAATAAATAAATTAAATAAAAATAGTAAAAGATTAAGTGCCCAAATCCAGAAAAAAAGTGTCTTAAACTAAAAAAAACCGCCCAACCTGAAGGCGAAAAAGAAAGAGATGAATGTTACTCTACGACGACGTAAAAGGGAGTCGTGGAGGGACTTCTGCTCGAGTATGAGGAGTACATCTGAAGTCAGTAGACTACAAAAGATTGTCTCCAGAGACCCAGTTTCCAAGATCGGACTCATTCGTAATAGAGCGGGGGAGATAGTGGAAATGGATCAAACAAACGAGGTCCTGATGGAAGTACACTTTCCAGGAAGCTATAAGTCAGATCGGCCCTGGGCTCCAAGGAAACAAGGAGGGAACAGGGTGGGGACGGAAGCAGAACGGATCGTGACCCCAGAGGCGGTTAAGGGGGCGATAGCAACATTTTCACCCTTCAAAACCGCGGGACCAGATGGTATATTTCCGGGTCTAATGCAATGGGGAGTAGACGTAATTGCCCAAGGCTCAGGAACATATACGTTGCATGCATAGCAATAGGCTACATCCCGATTACATGGAGGGAGGCAAAGGTGGTCTTCCTTCCAAAACCGGGAAAAAAGGATTACACCGAGGCAAAGTCCTTTAGACTTTGTTAAAAACAATGGAAAGTGTGGTGGTGGACTGTATGGAGAGTACGGCGCTTAAGATGTATCCTTATTTGAATAGTAGACAACATGCTTATAGGGTAGGTATGTCTACAGAAACAGCGCTACATCAAGTGGTACGCGCTGCGGAGGAAGAGCTAAATACCGGGGGTATTGCGATGACCACTATAATGGACATTGAAGGTGCCCTCGATAAGATATGCTATGAAAGTCTGAAACAAGACTTGGAAAAACGTAGAGTTAACCCACTGGTGGTAAGATGGGTGGACAATATGTTAAATACAAGGGCGATAAATATCCAGATGGGAACCTCAAAACTCTGAGGAAGGGTCAGCAGAGGTTGCCCACAAGGAGGTGTTCTTTCACTTACACTGTGGAACATCACTGTGGACTCTCTTCTCGACAGACACACACACAGTGGTATATGCCAACGACATAGCAGTAATGGCAAGAGGCAAATTCATAGACGTGACAGCGGATATCATGAGGAGTGCACTCAAAGTGGTTGAGCGGTGGTGTCTGGAACAAGGACTCTCCATTAATGCGGGGAAAACAGATCTAATAATCTTCACTAGGAAGAGGAAAAATCTGGAATTTCAGCCCTTAACGCTTTCGGATCGGAACTAACAACGACCAAGAAGGTTAAGTATCTGGAAGTATACCTAGATGCTGGACTTACTTGGAATTATCATGTTGAGGAGAAGGTCCGGAAGGCAAAAAGTGTACTTCATCAGTGCAAACGTGTATGTGGACAGAGGTGGGGACTCTCTCCTAGGTTAGCATACTGGATGTATACGATGATTACTAGACCCATTATCACCTACGCTTTGGTTGTATGGTGGGCGAAAGCCTCCCAGAAGACTGCTAAGAAGCACCTGGATAGGGTCCAGCGTTTAGCATGTATAGGAATTACAGGTGCAATACGCACAACACGAACATGCGCATTGGACGTAATCTTAGGGATCTTACCGCTAGACTTATTTATTAAGAAAACAGAGGCCCTAACAGCACTTCGTCTGCATCGAGATGCGAAATGGCGCAATGGGGGTACCATCTATGGACACAGAAGGATTCTGGAGCTTGTCAAAAACGAGATTAGGGAGGTGAATATGCCTATGGATGGTATAACAAAGGTGTGTGTTATGGAAGGGAATCACAAAACTCGTATTGAGAATGGATTACTTCCAGAAAAGAGGAATCGTGATTTTCACAGACGGATCCATGATGGATGGCGGAGCGGGGGCCGGAATCTTCTCAGAAGATCTGAAACTAGCCCGTCACATTAGCCTCGGGAAACACACTTCAGTATACCAGGCTGAGATGATTGCTTTGCTGCATGCGTTGGATTACTTGCTTGAGAGTCAGGTGGAAGGAAGAAATATCCTAATAGCACTGGACAACCAGGCGGTGATTAGATGCATGGAGCGGACAACCATCACAACATCACTGGCACTGGAATGTGTATTCAAGCTCAATAAGTGTTCATCTAAAAATCAGGTTACACTGACTTGGGTACGAGGACATATATAGGGATCGACGGCAACGAAAAGGCGGATTCCCTTGCAAAACAGGGGTCAACTGAAAAGTTGCTGGGACCAGAACCATTCTCTCCAATTGGTAAAGGAATGGTAGAACAGCTGATTCACAAATGGATCACGGCAGAACACCTGAGAAGGTGGTCAACCATGCAACAATGTAGACAAGCTAAAATGGCAATGCAATGGCCGACCTGCTCCACTCAGAGAAAGGTTCTAAGCATGAATCGAGGAACATTGAAATGGGTGGTGGCGTTAACTACAGGTCATGGTAATTCCGGATATCAGTTAAGGAGGATGCGCCTTAGAGAAGATGATACTTGTAAGCTATGCCTGGAGGAATCTGAGACAGCGGCACATATATTGTGTCAATGTCCGGCTTTGGCTGGCGGAAGAATGAGGATCTTGGGAAAACATTGGGTCGAGACCCATTGGATGAAACAGATCTTATATAAACAGATGCTAGCGTTAACGCTAGGAATCGAACTCAGGGAAGAACTCTGGGGAAGTCCAGAGAGTCTCTCTGGGTAGGGTTTATAGTGGTAGGGAGACGAAAAGAGACCCAACAATGGTGGTCTGATTCGAATATCTCTCGAAAATTATATATATATAAGCCCAACCTGGCAAGCCCATCAGCGATGTCGTTTTCCTGGATACCAGTGTGACCTGGGACCTGGGACCCAAACAAGTTTGACCGTGTTTAGCCTACCGATCAAGTTCAGAGAAAGCTTGACTTCGAGCACTAACTTGGACGAGGTAAGAGGGTTGAGCAGCGCTTTTAATGCAGCTTGGCTATCATTACAAACGCATATGCTTCTAACCCTCCATCTATTTGTCACAATATAGCGCATAGCCATGTTCTCGCTTTCCACGAAGACTCCAGAACCAGACCCCTGCCCGGTTTTAGAGCCATACACGATGGCTTTCTTTCCCTGGCTCAGAGGCTGGCTAAAGTCATTCCGTTGCCTGAGGAAAGTTGACGTGGTAGTTTTGTCGCAGTAGGATTTCTGGTGTCATTGCGTCAGACGGCATATCCATAAGACAGGGGCAGCGCTTTATCGGTTTTTGATTCAACATGCTTGGACCAAAGAAGTTTTCTATCGAGAATTACTCCCAGATAATTGATTTCGTCAGAGATCGGGATAGTGACACATTTTAGCACAAATTGGGTCAGACCAGTGACATTCCTCCTTCTCGTGAAGAGAACAACCGTAGTTTTAAGAGGATTCACTGAAAGCCCATTCCTTGTGCACCAATCATCGATCAAGCCCAAGGATCTCTGCGCCAGAGAGCAGACAGTCCTTAGGTCTGAACCGGCAGACAGAACGCCGACATCATCTGCGTAGGCTTGTGTGTAGGTTTCAGGAAGATTGAGAGTTGTCAGCAGAGAGTCTACTACCATGCACCATAAAAGGAGAGACAGAACACCACCTTAAGGCAGCCCCTGTTTACCCCTGTCATGACGCATTTGCCACAATCCGCTTCGGCAATCAACGTCCTGTACATTAGCATTGCCTTAATCCACAACACCAATGTTTCATCTATATCGTGATGTATAGCTGCGTTGCACATGCTGTCAATATAAATCTTATCAAAAGCACCTATCGACAAAAATACCTTTCCGATCAAGAGCACTTTCGATCCTTCCAACGAGGTTCTGAAGCGCAGTTTCACAGGATTTTCCGCGCTGATAAACATGTTGCATCTCAGAAAGAGGATGTGATCGAAGAGCAACATTGCGCACGTGCAGCTCAACCAGTCTCTTCAAGCTTTTCAGCAGGAAGGAAGACAGACTTATGGGTCTGAAACTTTTGGCGAGAGTGTAGTCAGTCTTACCGATTTTTGGTATAAAAACGACAAATATGCCAAAGGGAAGGTATGTACTGTAGGCCAAGGCCAAGCTTGCGGTCAAAATTCTTTTCAACGTCGGCATCAGCTGACTAAAACCTTGTTTCAGCATAGGCGGATAAATTCCAGGTCCGGACTTGAAAATGTTAAACGATGCAATTGCATATTTAATAGCGTCATCCATCACCACACCGCGTGGAGTTTGTCAGTTCCGTAGTGGCCACCGTTGCCGGTACCACTGAAGAGCACGTAGTGACCTGATTTTCCGGGAATTGGATCTCCAGCAGGAGACTAAAAATCTCCGCCATTGTCTCAGTGTAGGTGCCATCAGATTTTTGGAGCGATTTCAGTTCACTTGGTCCGTCCCTTTTGAGGACTTAAACAAGCCTACTGGTTGCACTTATATTGATTTGACCTCCTCACAAAATTTTCGATAAGAGCCATTTTTCGATTTACGAATTAGTCTCTTAAATTCTTTTTGTTTCGATCGATACAGATTCCAGTCTTCCTCTATGTTGGTTTTTAAAGACCGATTTAACAGCTTCCTGGTTTCTCTGGCTGGGGCACTATCGTTATCGTTATCGCTACTCTTTGATATTTTATTCTATATTAAAATAAAATACAGATCTGTTCAAATTTTGCACGGTTGAATGATTTTTTTTAGTGTACTATGCTATGCACCTAATACGTATACTTCTATAACTCACATGACTGATTGGCAATCGGACATTATTGTCGATCAATACACCTCGACTGCATATATTCGTACAAGGTACACCCTTTCAAACTAATTATGTCATTGCAGTCCAATTGAAAACTCTTTGCGAAACATTATCATTGTTGTATGGAGATGTATGTACATATACGAAAATTATCTACTTGCGGCTGACTATAATGGTGTACTTAATGAATTGTGCACATGCACACCTCTTATTTCAGCCACTGTTATGCAAAATAATACCCCAAAGCATTATGCTTCCTTTTAGTCATCGGTCGCAGAAATCAAACGTTCTGGCCACTCCAAATAAATTTTGTGTATGCAGCAAGTGCGTTCTATAAGACTTATTTGTATAATTATTGTAAAAAAAATTAAAGAAAAGTCCAAGACGGACGAAGGAGAATAACAAACTCAAGAAAAAAAAATCTATTTGCATATTTTATCGAATTGGCAATATGTTGAGGGCTCGTTTGCATCGTTTTATTGATACTATTACTACTGGCAGGTAACAGGTAGTAGTTGTTTGTCTGCCATTACACATATTCGTGGCTAGGCACTATCTTATGTTATCTGTCGTTAGGGTTTTGTAAATCTTGGTATTTATGTATGCGAGCTGATTTTTTTTTTATTTGCCAAACGGTTTCCGTTCTGACGACAAATATTGCATAAAGAATCCCTTTTGACGAAAGACAGCGTTAAAGGTTATTTAATTGAGTTGATATTTTTGAGGTATGATTGAATGTTATTCGACAGCAGGAAGTGATGGGAGCGGTTGAGTAATGAAGAAGAATTCGTATCTACATAATAAACTGAGTTAGCAAAGGTTTCTTGGTGGTTATTGTTTTATTATGGGTGCGTAGGTGGGTAGTAGCGATATAAATTTGATCAATAAAAACTGTCAACAGATTCTTGCTTATTCCTTCGCTACTCATGTGATATCTAATCCACTAAAGGTGCCTGTCTATTTGAGAATACTTTTGCTAGTAAACTCTCGAGAGTTACTCTCGGGCGGCTGTCCATTAGAGTAATAATTTCGAGATTTTAATCTCGCGAATTCTTTGACATCATTTTGAGAGTAGATTCCCAGAGAGTACTCCACTTGATATATTTCGTTTGCTAGTTACCAGTTAAAATGTATTCTTACAAACAATGGGTTTAAAATTCTTATATTTTAACCCCTAAACCCTACCCATCCTTGGAGAAACATTATTGCTACCCTGAGGTCCAGAAACCCCCAATATAGTTTTGTAATTATTTCAAAAACCAAAAGACGATTATTGATATAAATTATTTTTTTTTAAGATCACACACGTTGTTGAATATTAAAAATACCTTAAAATTTAGAATCGAGGCATTCTTGGCACACAGACCGGCTATGTTTGCCGCAAAGGCAGTTTTGGGGCGTGATGAGGTCAAGTGCAATTTTTTTGAGGAAATGGCGCCTTTTTTGGCACTCGTTTGATGCCTTTATTTCTCTAATATTCGTGTCCTTAGCAAAATACAAATTTTTTTTCACCTCAAAAAGCCTGGGGGTGGAGAAGCAATTAGGGTATGTAAGACAATGTTCCTTCACACTCTTGTTCACAAAACTTGTTCTATGACCCTAATGCTAGTTCCGAAAATACTTTGAACATTTCCAGCAAAAAAAGAAATATAAACTTAACCGCACGCGCAGGAGTAAAGGACTTTCTCAATTTGTTACCAAAAGTAGAGTCCCATTACTGCAGGCAGTTATCTTCAAAAGTTTACTTGGAGGCCCTGTGTATCTCAGAATGTAACGTTTTTCGTGAATACCAGAAATATTCCACCGTAATAAATATCCAGCAAGTGAAGTTTAAGGTATTCGATGATGTTATGAATGAGATGAATATTAGCTTGTTCAAACCCAAAAAAGACCAATGTGATCTCTGCATTGCACGTAAGGAGGGCAATGTATTAGTAGAAGATTACATACGTCACCAAAAGATGAAAGAAGCTACACGACGTGAAAAGGAGAGTGATAAGATGTATGCGAAACACGTCTACACCATGGATCTTCAAGCTGTTCTACTGGCTCCATCTTTCAAGGCCTCTGCATTATATTACAAAACAAAGTTGGCTGTTCACAACTTTACAATCTATGATCTAAAAACAAGAAAAGGATTTTGCTACTTATGGAATGAGCCGCAAGGGGCGTTAACGGCAAATGAATTCACTTCAGTTATTTGCAGCTTTATAAATAAAGAAGTTCCGTTTGAAGAAGCTGATGAAATAATCATATTTAGCGATGGCTGTGGTTACCAAAACCGAAATATGACTCTATCCAATGCGTTAGTGAACCTTGCGTATACTCGTAAAATTACAATCACTCAAAAATACTTGGAAAAAGGTCACACACAAATGGAGTGTGATTCAATGCATTCTAACAAGAAACCAAGATATTTATCTCCCTAGCTCATATATAAATGCATGCAAGCATGCAAGGAAACTGCCGGAACCCTATTCTGTTGAATATCTTAATTACAACTTTTTTCTGAACTATAATGCAGTATGTAACTTCTATAGATCAATCCGTCCTGGAACAAAAACTGGTGATCCACAAGTTACCGATTTCAGAGCCTTGCAATATCAAACTAGCGGTTATACATATTAAGTACAAAATTGGTCACGAAGATGACTGCAAAGATCTTCCACAGAGAAGAAGTAAGCAATTTGCGGGAGTATTAAATAATTGTATACCAAAACTATACAATGAAATGCTAAAAATTAAAAAAAAAGGGTTGCATTTGCAACAACTTAAGGTTGTTTTACACAAAGACTACCACCAATATTATGATTCTTTATTATTCAACTGATCTAAGCTTCAATTTGAGCCATAAAAACACAAACAGCTAACTTATTTGTTTTTTGAAATTGTTCCTGGCGAACAAAAACAACCTCGTATGTCCCATGAAATGTTTGAAATTAATTTTTTAAGACCTCGTAAGTCTTTAAATTTGATGTCATGCAAATACCACAAAAGTTAATAACAAAATGTTTTTTCAGAATATACTATAAATAATAAATCAAATATTATTAAATAACAAAACTTTAACAGTTTCCTTTTTTTAATTTTTAAATCGGTTTTTTGCGCCTCTTCAAAAATTAGCCATTTTCGACTTACGAGTTTTTGAAAGAAAGCTTTGGCGGTTGGCAACACCGGGCATACGAAATTCCTCATCGACGAAACAAGTTATCTTTCGTTTAATCTTTCGTTGGGTTTTTCTGTGCGAAACTTTCCTAGCATACATTTCCTAGCATTAAAATTATTAGCAATTTAGCAGTTGTCAAAACCAGAAGTGTAAATGGGTACAGTCCCAATTTCTTAATATAAAATTATTTTGTAATAAAACGTATATATAATTCAATATACATTTTTGACCGTGTTCTTTTAATTGTGTGTGGTACCAGTGCCTAAAGACCAAGGTACGATACCGGCAAAGCCGACGATATATAAAAATGAAGTATTCGACTGACAGATGATCAACGCCCAGCCTAAACCATTTGCTCTACAAAGCTGAAATTTTGCACAGAGATTTTTTTTATGATGTATACAGCCACTAAGGAAGGATTTTTTGAAATTCGACCCCTAAAGGGGTAAAAGATGGGGTCAAAGTTTGTACGGGAAGATTTTTATTTTTCAGCCGTTTGACTTCAAACTCGGTTTGTGTACTCTCTATGAGAAATAAAGATAATTAATTTGTTCGATTTTGAAAATTTTGCTTGAGGTCCGAGTTATTGGCGATGACCCCTTTTAAGGGGGGCGTTTTCTTAATTCTCCAACCGTTCGTCGTATCGATTTGAAACATTGTAATGCGTCCAAACTTCATAGCTGTTGAATATGCTGATCGCTTCATCTAACTCCATCGTACGTACTCAAGACATATTCAACCGGAATTCTGTAAGAATGGGGTTATACTGCTATAGAGTGCATATGTTGCACAGTGTAGGAACTAGGAAGATTTGGGCAGTGTGGAATATAATTAAGGATTGGCTAACTCAGAAATATGTTGTGTTCCATAGATAGTGGCTCAGTCTTCTATAATGTGATCTTTGTTGATATTCCCGTGCTTCACAAACTAATTGATCATATCCATATTTTTGAAGTGTTTTCACCAATAGGGCGTTAGACATAATTTTAAGAAATACTAACTGCTCCTTATGTACTTTCTTAGGTAGGTTTCCTGCGCGTTATATTTATATTTATATTTATAAAAATAACTGTGAAGGAATTTCTGTGTGTCAAATCCTGAGGACTGCGCGAGCGAAGCCGCGGGCAAAAGCTAGTCAACAATACAAATGTTTTGTTTTTGACAGCAACTGCCAGCCGAGCCAACTATTGCAAGTTAGTGTGACCAGACTTGTATTGATTATATGAAAGGGGGAAACTTTTATATCAATTTATTATAGGATTTTTTTTAATATATTACTAATAATATGAGTATAGAATTTGATAACAAAATAAAAAAAATATTGTTTATGAGCTAATAATAAAATTTCAATTTTAACTAGGTAAAATATTACTAATAATGCATTGTAGTATTTTTGCATACACGACTTATACAAGATATCACTGTACCTCAACAATTTTGATATTCTTAGCACTTATTTTTCACTTATAATATTCCTTTAGGAGACACAGGATGAATCGGTGGCGAAAGAGAAGAGAGTCGGGTGTTCGCTTAAGCATCCGTCGCCTTCAGTGATGTTAACTTTCTAGGCATACCCGAAATCTCGGTCAGCTATACATTAGCACGTGACACTTTCCTGTTTACATCTCTCTCTTCCTAAAAGCCTTATCGTAATCGCCAGCTTTTAACTGCTTTATTAACAATGGTATTTTCTTGTCCTACATTCATTATTTTGTCCAACTTCTTATGTACATCTTACAAAACACCTATCTATCTATCCGATGGTTGAAAATCACATGACATATCAAATATCTAATATAAAAGCACTTATTTCATCAAAAGTCACCAATTAACCACTTTATTAACAAGAAATGCTAATAAGGACATTTATCACATCAGACCTTCGCAATTTGCACATTTCTCGCGCCCTCTTACCGGTTCATTGTCATGTCACATATTCAACACATTCGCGTGTCAAATTAGCTCCACAATTTACAATTCCGCACGGATGCAAACCAATTACAAGTTAACCATTCTTTGTTGTTGGTTAGCGTTCGCCCCCTTTCGGTGTATCAAATGCTTATGCAAAACACGAATTGTGACAATGGTGAGAAAAAACTTCATCTCATTAGATACACTATACACTGATCGTAAGAGAAGCCTGCTCCTATGCTTGGTGTGGCATTGCGGCGATTCGATCTTGACTAAAGCTTTAAAAAGTATCTATGTGGGATAATGAGGTTACTATGCTATTATTCTATAGTGGTTAAAATGCTTTGTTTGTAGGTGCGCAAGCGCCCGATGTCAACACCACAATTATTGTTGGCACTCGCGCTTCTGCCCTCTGTATAAAGTAATATAATTGTTTAATTACTGTTCCCGTTTGCTGGTGTTTTACATGCAACCAAACGTGGTGGTAAATGCTGATGGGATTATTTGGGTTCGCTCACCAAACTTAGTCATGACGATAACGCTTGAAGGAAACAAAATAGGAACACGCGCTCGAATTGGTAGTCAATGGAGGAAAAGCTAATGGGACTACTTTGAGTCGAATATTGACAGGCAGGTAGGTATTTGTGGTGGGAATACTAATAAGGTATTTAAAACCGCATCTTATTGAATAGTGATAACTGATAAACATTGATATGGCAAGATGTGCAGTTACACATTCCTATTATTAGCTATTATTGGATTGAAATACTAATTGGATACAAAGTTAAATTTGCTTTGCAGTAAAATACGTTTTGTATTTTATTAGGTCTAAAAAAATAGATTTGGTGACGATTTAAACAAAAAGTTCAAGTGTGTAGGTAATCTAGTTTAGTTTAGTTTTAGTTTTATTTGTTTATAAAAAACTCTTACCCCCAGTTTCACAGTGAGAGTTACACTTTCAGTTTAAACCTCAGTTCAACAATTAATTCGATTTCAGAGTTTCGTTTAAACCTTGAACGGAGTTCATTCTGTAGTTCAAGTTAAACTACAGTATTCTGCTGTTTAAACCTCAGATCAGGCGATTGTCAAAAACAACAATATTTGACGTTGTTTTGTGTGTTCTTTGAAAGAAAATACAATGAAAGATTTTGAAAAAGTCGTATAAAAGCTAACTACTGTACAATAGTACTGCCAAGTTCTATTCATACAATTTCGTTAAACTGAGTTCAATTGAATTGAAGTTCAGATTATATTGTGAAATCGGACGAGTTGAACTTCGTATTTAAACTCACGTTCAGGTTCAGTTGAACTATAGTTTAAACTTCGAGTGTAAAACTGGGGGTTAAAGTTCGAAAATATAAATCACATTTACAAAAAGGTTTGTTTTAATGAGATATTTAATATTGATTTAAAAGTATGTATTTAAGTTCGACAAGTTCTTAACATCTATTGGGAGTTGATTAAAAAGTCGAAGGTCCTTATACAGAATCTCGTTTTGCGTATGTGCTCTTCTATATAGAGGTAACCGGAAGTCACCAGCATTCCTCAGTTGATATCTGTCATTGGTTATGTATTTCACATTATTATTATATTCTGGATATATAATATTCAACCATCCTAGTGTAGTTAGCATATCGCTTATTGGAGTATACCTGTTGCACCTTAGGATAATTCTCATCGCTCTAGTCGAGTTTAATTAAAATGACTATTATTTAAGCCTATTTGTGGGCGCAGTAGCGCAGTGGTTAGTGTGCTGGACTACTGTGCGAGGGATCCCAGGTTCGATCCCCGGAAAAACACAAATTCCATCTTAAAGTTTTTTCTACTGCGCCACCTCTCGCGAACGTCTGACAAACATCCGAGAGTATGACTGTCATGAAAAAGCTTCTCAATTCAGCCGTTCGGACTCGGCATAAAATTGTAGGTCCCTTCCATTCGTCCCAAAAATAGAAACTCACACAAAACGAATGGTTGCGAGAAGCTAGACCTTGGGTGTCACCCGCCTGTTGCGCCACCTATTTATTATTTTTTTTTTTTTATTATTTAAGCCGAAGAAATATCACTTTTTTTGTTCAATGTTCTAACAGCTCCTTCCAATGTAGCTGCCTCTATTAACTGAAACTTAAACTCACTTTCGTTTATGCGTATATATTATCAGAGTATGAGACTGTTGGAAAATTATGGTTTATGTCCTTAATACTATTAACTTACTTACTTACTAAGATAATATTATACTATAACGAAAAACGTATTAAACGCGTCCGCTATGTCTAGATCAGAATTTAATTGAACACCATTTATTTTAAGATTGTCGAAAGCACTTTGTTCTGTTTTAAAAATTTGCTGTTTTAGAGTTCTCCAAAGACCTTTTTGGTCACCTGCCTTTTCACATTTTTTTTATTTTTTAAAACTATTCCAATCAGATAAAGAGTTTGTATATAGAGCTCTATTATAAAGATTAATTTTATTTCTTTTAATATTTGTAAGTTCTGAATTAAACCACTCTGCACACTTTTTATTTACAATTGCTTATTTTTATATTTTTCTAACAAATTTTAAATTCCAATTTCAAAGACTTTAGCACATGAATTAACGTTGTCATTGTCGAATGAAGTTCCTAAAATATTTCTATATTCACTAACAAAGCGGTGTTTGTCATATTTTATATATTTAATTAAATTAGGCATACATACCTATGTGACTTGCGATGTTTAGTAATTAACTTTATATAAAGGTACTTCTTGTTCTCCATCTCAAAAGAAATCTTGAACTTTCGTGGAGTTGATTAAAGTTGATTAAAGGGTTTCGTGAGCAGAGATTTTTAACTATCGCTTTACTTTTACTTCAATCTTGGTGGTGTAATCAGTCAGTACATAATCAATAAGAGTTCTTGAAGTGTTTGTAATCCTTGTTTGCTCTTCTACCATTTGCTTAAGTCCAATTTTGCACAGAAATGAGTTCACATAATTTAGTCCGTAGTTGTCAACACTACAATAATTAATATTGAAATCCCCTGTTATTATTAAGTTTTCATTTTCGTCTGTTTGCTGACACCCATTCATTTAAAATTTCAAAAAAGCACTTACCCTAAATGTACTTGCTCTTGCTCTATATAAGACGATTAAATTCCATATTTCTTGTCTATGAGTAATTTTTAAAGACGAAATCCAGATTTTTTTTTCACGCACTAGGTAATTTTTTTGCGACGACGATCTTTTGTGAAAGAAGGCACAAACCAGTAAGAATAGACCGCCGACTTCCCGTACACCTACCCGATTCCCCCCGGAAAGAATTTCCCTGTCTGTGAATACGTGTAAATGTCAAAATTAATGGCGGCAATGTTTTTCTATGCAATACCATGCGACCAGGATTTTTCAAGTATGCGTGCGTTAATGGCGCCCCTTTGATTTTGTACAGCACCAATACATGAAAAATCCTGGTCTCGCCGGCAGCTTGTAGGCAAAGTCCGTTATGTGGGAGGAGTCGACGGTCTATTCTTACTGGTTTGTGAAAGAAGGTCTAAGATCTTGTTAAGTTATCAGTATCAGTGTGATGTGTTTCAGTTAACAATAAAAAATCTAAATTATTTTCACAAGCATTGGACATTTAAACATACACCTGATCCTGATAAGTAATCAACAAATTTTTCATCGCACTGTTGCTTGAATTGCTAGTATGAAATGAAAGTTCATTGTATGATGGTTTGTGCCTAAATTCAAACCCAATCTTTTATTACATAGACAGATCACACAACTAGTTGTTTCAGGTTCATTACATGTTTTTGTACACCATAAAAATGTTCAAGCATGGTGGTGGAAATGTGATGGTTTGGGGAGCCTTTTCCTGGCGCGGCGTTGGTCCTATTGTGCGTGTGGATGGACGAATGAATATGTATAAGGAGATATTAGCAAATGTTATGGAGCCATATGCTTTTGACCATTTGCCAGTGTCTTATATTTTCCAACAAGATAATGATCCCAAACACATTTCACGGCTTTTTTTCCGGAAGAAAAAATATATGTTTTGAGATGGCCAGTGCAAAGTTCCGACCTCAATCCAATTGAGAATTTGTGGGCTGATCTGGAAAGAAGTTTGAGAACGAAAAGGTCGAAAAACGCCAGCGAATTGTTCAGAAACATTGAACAAACTTGGAGAAATATCCCCGTTGAACGATGTTAAAATTTGGTAGCCAGTTTACCAAACCGGCGTGCTGCTGTCATTGCAAATAGGGGATATCCCACAAAATTTTAATCAAATTTTATAATTTTTAAGAGTTGGACTCAAAAAATTTATTTTTTATATTTATTTTTGAATTTAAATTCTAATTACATTTTTTGTTTCTAAGTAGAATTCCACACAAAAACATACCTTCTGTTCTTTTTTTTAATTTGTTTCTATTTCTTTATTTTATTCCAATTTTTTTACTCCTATTAAAACGCTATTATTTATATTTATTAAGGTCGTTTCGAAATTGTTGATAAATTATATCAGCGGTAATTAAATCCGCAGAAAAAAATTATTTGTTTCTATATAACTAGTTTCCACCACTGTATATGGACGTTAGAGCCTTTAATAATTCAATTTAGATAAATTTTGTGCAGTCTTTATAACATACGGAGCTCTGTGTGAAATACACTGGGACTTTACCCGTATTTATTCAGAGATTTCGGTTTGGTCCATGAATGCCAGCTTCGACAGCCGAGTTTAATTTGAAACCATCTGTGTAAGGCGGTCTTAGCAGTTTGATGGGTTATTGCTTACCCATGCTTCTCTGTTTCTGATCTCAGTATGGAGAATTTTTTGTTGAAACATAATGTACCAGCCTTACCATTCAAATCTTGTGAAAACACATACCACCAGATGGGGAGGGAATAATTTGTAATTCCGAATCTATTAGAGAAGTTGCGGGTTATTGATTAAGCTTAACATATCTTCCGTTTGTAGAATGTTACTACACGCACAAAATAACAAAACTCAAGAGCTAGTCGCTTGCTCAATAAGGCTACTATACCGCCAGTTGAAGTGAATCCAGCGCTGAGATGGTCAATATATTCGTATGTACCTACCTACTAGTTGTACATTATGGTGGTGTTTGTTCCAAAACGAAAATTTCACTTTACGCCCACCTTCCCCTTCAATGTCTCCATACCTTTATATGTTTCACCCAGCCGAAGAAGGGGATTCTAATCGAGCGATCAAAATTCCACACCACGACCTCGATGACTTTTATATGTGTTAATATTAAGTTTATTATTTAAATCAGCACGTGTTTTCGAATTTAATATTTTAGACGAGCAGGCATTCCAAAGTGTCAAATTATACCGATAGGGCCCACAATCTATATATCTCTTTGTCATCTGTGTCCATGGTTTTACTTCATCGTTTGAAGTTCTGAATTTTAAGTATTTTTTTGTTAGGCATATAGCCATCTACATAATGCACAAACATACAATCGTATCTAGTACCTAGGCTGTTATTTTATTAGCTATTACCAGATCACTTATTTATTACATACTGCATTTTCGTGCATACATATACAAATATTACATAGAACATAGATACATCAAACTACATAGACTCTGTATGAAAGACAATGTTTTAAGTTTTTACACTTTATTTTGTTTGATAGCAATTTTAGAACTTTTGGGTGTGATATGTAATTCTATTTCATGATATTTGTGTGACAATCAATATGGATGACAGTTTTATGATTTCCGTTTATCATTTGGATTTTTGAAGGGACGTGAGTTCGTGATTTTGTTCTATGATTGGTTGACATGAAGAATATTAAACCATTATTTTGAATATTGATAAAAGTAGGTAAGCAGTGGCTGACGCTGATTGTTAAAAGGTATCTTCTAATGCGTGCATATAATTTTATTTGAAAGGCATAATATAATTGTATGTTAGGTATCATTGTGTCTGCGAAAAGTGGAAGCCCGCTGGCGGCGCGCGGTGGCGTCTAAAATGCTTGTGTACTATAGGAATGTGCAGAATTTTTAATGAATTTTCTCTATTAGGTATATTTTCTTTTTACATTAAATTTTGGCACATACCATTTTGAATTTCTATCAGTCCCCAGAATTGTGGCGCCCAAGTAGATACTTAAAGTTAATTTCTTTCGATTTATTTCTTAGATTAGATTAATTTATATTTCAAATAAAACAATGAGAAAATTCAATTGTTGCTTAAAAATCGCGTAGACATTTAAATTGCTCATTAAATGTCCGTTACCAAAATGATGGTAAATTTTAAAAGCAAATAGTATATCCAAACTACGATAATTGCGCGGCTTCAGTCTTTGTAGAAAAACTCAGACAATTTAATTTACATAAGACATATTATATTAATTGTTTAGATTAAAAAAATGTATCATCATTATTGATGTACCGGACATTCGCATGCATGCTAATGTCTAGCTAAAGGAGAAATTCGCATGCATGCGAATGTCTAGCTACCTATTAAGAAGAAATTCGCATGCATGCTTTTGGAACGTGAATTCGCGTGAGAAACTATGCGAATTTACACACTATTTTGGAAACTCGCAACGAAGCTTTTGAGTATTTCCCAGCTCACATGCTTATTTTCCCTTTTACTAAAAATGACTGAAAAGTTCTTTGCAGTGTGGAGGCAAGACCTTTGAAGAAAATGACAGACTAGACTGATAACAGACATTGCAGTTAATTTGATGGATGATTGGGTAATGGGTATGATTGGTTAAAGTACAGGTTGTGTGACTTCAGTTATATTTTAAAAATCACCTCTGAAAAGAATCCGCGCGCGCTGATTGTTTTCAAAGGTGATTTTTGAGCACGTCCGGTTCCTTTGTAAGGTTCAAGAAACTCGAATGCATGCAAATCTACAATATTATAGCGGAAATTCGGATGTGCATGTGAATGTCTAGTAAACCTCATTATTATCAACTTCGGTACATACCTAATATAAAAAAAAAAAACAAACGCCCATTGTGCCGTGCATTGAAAAGCATTATTGCTTGTAAGAAAATAATACGTACCTACTGACAGAGCGGTATTTAAAACCTTATGCCAATGATTTAAAAATAAATAAATGTCAAATGACCGAAAGAACAGCGTTTTCGAGTTAGTGTTCCAACTAGGTTCCAGATTCTGATTTGCTATTCCAGATGCATAACCACAATCTGTATACAGTACCTAAAACCCGCTTAAGAGAAACACCAAAATGTCACAGTCTTTCTTTCACTTAAACGGTTTCAGTTAAACGAACCCCGCTTAAGTGAAAAAAAATTTCACTTAGGCGGAGTCCGGATAAGTGAAAACAAAATGTCACTTAAGTGGGTTTAAAAATTCCGTTAAGCGTATATTTATAAGGTGAACTCTAATTTGTAGGTATTACAACTTAAAATGCTATAACTTATAAATTATTAGGTATAGGTACAAAAATTGTTTTGTACATTTTGAAAAGACAATTTAGTAGCGCATATACAAGTCTAAAGCACTTTAGGTACATCTGTGGAGCTACAAAAAAGTTATGGCTCCTTAAACGCAAAGTTTTTAAAATTTTTTACAATTTTTTACCTAAAACCCTTTTTTCTCAAAATTTGTACTTAATAAATTTTAATTCTTTGTATGAAATTTGTATCTTTAAGAAATATCCTAAAAAATATGTTAAGCAACTTTTTTACATGCAATCAACAAAAGTTGTAGTAAAAGCCATTTTTTTTTTCAGACAAAAATGGTCAAAAAAGACTCGATATTTCTCTAAAATAAACTTTTTCTTCCATAGCACCCCAAAAGAAAAAATCCGTGGGTGTTAGGTCAAGAAATCTGGGTGGCTAAGGGTTGGGCCAAATCCACCAGTCAACCGGTCGTTAAAAGTGTGGTTTAGGAATGGAGTTATCCCGCTGCTACTGTGACAAGGTGCTCCATCTTGTTGAAAAAACATCGGCCTCCTCTGAACAAGAGGAACATCTTCAAGGAGCTGCGGCAATCGTTTTCTAAGAAATTCTAGGCAGTAATGGGAATTAACTGTTTGTGGAAGAACGTGTGGGCCTACTAAAGTGTTACCAAACATTTACGCTAATCCTACTTTGAAATAAGCACACATTCTGAAGAAGTTGTTCAATATAATTTAATTCTTGAAAGGATGTTGTGCATATAAAATGGAGATTGGGGTCTGACCAATGGTGCAAATTGTGGTAGTTTGTAACCCTGTCTCTTGTGAATTCCGCTTCATCAAATTGTAAAAAATTTGAGTGAGAAAAAAGCATTTAAAAAAAGTAACAACAAATTTTCAAAATTTTGAGTTTAAGGAGCCATAACTTTTTTGTACCTTAACAGATGTCCCCGAAGTGCTTAACTTGCGCTACTAAATTGTCTTTTCAAAATGTACAAAACAATTTTTGTATTATAATAATTTAGAAGTTATTGTGTTTTAAGTTGTAACACCTCCAAATTAGAGTTCACCTACTTTGATGGGCTATAATGGGAAATATGGTGAAATATTGAGACAGGTCTAGTCATACAATTTTATGTTCGGCGGAACTTCAGAAATTCAAATGTCATTTTCAAGAAAAACGAAGTGAAAGCGTTCAATTTTTTTGTTCTGTTCGATTCAATATTTTCACTTAAGAGAGTTTTTTTCAATGAAAAATATAAAATATAACTGAAAATATGTTTCAGGTATCCGGGTTTTTCACTTAAGCGAGTTTCGCTTAAGCGGAGTGTTTTATAGGTAATTGGTCGACAAATACTCGGGTATGAAAAAAGTGTTTCAGATAAGCGGGTTTTTCTCTCAAGCGGGTTTCTTTTAAGCGGGTTTTACTGTACCTACTCTATGAATCAATACAAAATGTAAGCTTTCTAATTAAAAATCTGTATTTTCTATCAAGTACAGTAGCGCAGTGGTTAGTGTGCTGAACTACTGTGCGAGGGATCCCAGGTTCGATCCCCGGAAAAACCCAAATTACATCTTAAAGTTTTTTCTACTGCGCCACCTCTCGCGAACGTCTGACAAACATCCGAGAGTATGACTGTCATGAAAAAGCTTCTCAATTCAGCCGTTCGGACTCGGCATAAAATTGTAGGTCCTTTTCATTCGTCCCAAAAATAGAAACTCACACAAAACGAATGGTTGCGAGAAGCTAGGCCTTGGGTGTCACCCGCCTGTTGCGCCACCTATTTATTTATTTATTTTTTTTTATTTTCTATCAAAATTACATTTTGCGTGAATTATGAGACACCCTTTATATATATAACAAAAATGTCTGTCATTCTGAATGCAGACTTCACTGTTTATTCAGTCAAGTGGATTCTTCTACCATACGTCCTCCTACTCGGAAAATATGTAGCCACCTTGTACACATATTAAATTATTATTGTTTGATCCTCCTTCATAAAAATATTAACTTTATTACAAGCAAAATTTCCATACTTGTTCATTCGAATAGTGTTTCAGTTTCACTTAAAAAAAGAAACATTTACCGATTTTGCCATTGGTACAAAATTAATACTACATACGTCATACATGCTAGAGACTCGTATTTATTAATTTATGCAACCATCTGATGTTCACAGTTAGTTTAAGTGCCTTACAATATTTCTCTGATTACCAATGCTAATTAAGTTTCCATAAAGCAAAAGGATTCCTGTTCAGATTACTTAAAAATGCATATGCAACCAGCAGTATAAGAAGACTACTTAATAGCCTGTCACAAGCCTCTCCAAATCAGAATTAGATTGCACATATAGGTACCTAGGTATAGCTGCTGCACATTGATTTCCTTCAATCACACAATTTAAATTTAAATGAAGCAAATAACAGCAACGGACGACTCAGAGATATGCATTTGATGGTCATGCTCATGCATTCGTTGGCTTCTTAAGCAGCATTTATTCCGAGATCCAGCCAAGCTGGATTATGTGACATCGCCAGGCACTTTAGCACAAGTTATTGGTGCGACTTTTACGCGTGATAAATAACGAAATCATGGTCGTGCACTTGATGCATTACAGTCCGCATGGTAATGGTAAGCTGCTGTTGCTTTGTGTAGATTGGATTGGTATGGAGCATTTTATTTGCGTAACATCTATGCACGTTTAGCACCACCATCGGTTGGTGCACCCGACCAAGCAGCAGCTCTCTGCGATGGCTGCTGCTCTTCTTTGTGGCCTTTTGCTACTTCGTCTTTTATTGCAAATGTTATGGATCAAACAGTGCTGAGATGGATGGTTGTGAACTTCTGCAATCAAGAGTTAAAATGCGACGATGAAGATGATTTTTAAGTGATTTCATGTTGAACGCTTAAATCGTTGTCTCGTTGTGTCTGGTGCGGTGGCAGCAACGAATTGTGTTGAATGTAATTGCAGAGAATTGCCCCGAGTTTGCTTTGCATATAGAAAGGAAATATATGGTTGTGCATTGCACGAATTATTTATTGTGGAAATAGTTTGCATTGGGTAGGAAACTGTGCAGTCTGGAAAATCGAACCGAGCCTAGACTAGAGCAATCGAATTAGTTCAATTGAGTGTTTCAGGCTTTGTAGTCGTACATCTCTCTCCAACTACTTATGTATTGTATATGCCCGTGCAGTTTTTTAAGAGCTAAATTTAACTAAATTAAAATTAACCACACTAAAAACTAAAAACTAAAAACATAAAAGTAAAAAAATACAGCTAAGTTCTGTTATATAGAAAAAAGTGTGTAAATGTGCTAGATACACGGCATGTATCATACGTATGTAGCACTGACGTCATTTTTACGTCAGCCAGGGCCCCCAATGGCACCATGCCGTGTACGTACCAGCTCTCTTTGAGCGCTCTCTGTTGACGTCGGAGCTACATACGTATGTGGCTTGCTAAATGCCGTGTACTATCACCTTAAGTAGTCAGCCACGAAAATTAATGAGATCTAAATGTACGCCAAGTTCTTAGTTTAAGAAGGTGAAATGTTAAAAAAAATAGTGCTCGTTACGAGTAGGTAAAACTTAAGTGAAAAGAAAAGAGAACAATCTGAAGTCAATGGCAAAACTAGAAATGCATATACATAGGTATATCACGTCCGGAGGAGAATATATCATTTGAACTACACGCGGAGGAGATCTACCAATGCCAAAAGTGATTTGAGGACTATATTATTTCATCCCATTGCGTGAACCAACGAAAAAAAAATATTTGATATCCATCTCATCCTCCTTGAGATGAAGGTTGAATGATTATTGGTAAGACCCAAACTGTTTAACTGCTAAGGATTAACTCTCGGATCAAGCTTTCCCTTCTGGCATTCGTATGGTAGTGGTCCATAGGTTGTCAATATCGCAAGCAGTTTCAGGAAGAGCTCGATGTTCTTGATGAACCCCATAATATAAATCTCTGCTAAGTCACCTAGTCACCAGGTCAAATATTGCGATGAAAGGAATGACTATCAAGAAATTGGTCTTCTCTAGATAACTTTTGGAATTTGAAGGGGAGATAATACCTAACATGTCGGTGTCATTACAACGAGGCCATGGTCATACATTTGTTCCCCATTGAAGGGTATCACAATGGGTTAAAAAGAACCAAGTAGGACCTACTATACTTTTATAGTATAGCGCCTGGTATATTTTTAAAAGAATTGGGTTTCGTAAACTTTTGTTTCAAACAGGTACGTCAAGGAAAACTACGGTTGAAGTCTATGAGATGAAACAATTTCTAACGCTCAAAGATGGAATTGTTTACATATTATTTTATATTCTTTGGAAAGTCTTAAGAATTTGTAATCAAACAATTAAAACGTTTCTCGAAAAAATGTCCTTTAATTTCTATATAACAAATGGTACATACCTGATGGGTTTATTTTTTAGACTTTAGATGACTGTAAGTCCGAGGTGTACCACGTACTCAACCAACTATAGCTCCTAATGCATTTACGTTTTATTTTTAAGTTTGTTGCACTTATTTTACTTAAAGACGAAAACGATTTTATGAGATGCGTGGAAAATGACCGGGTAAACAATGCAGCCACCGCTGCCCAATAGGTTGTAAGTCGAAATCACAATTTCGGCGATCGGTCGAAAACGAATAGATGTCGAATAGGGAGGGCAAGGAGAAGGCCGAAAGTGCAACAAGCAGCACGTTTATGCTGTAATTTGGCTAGTCAGCTGGGTGTGGGTTCAATCACAATAATAGCAGATATAATAAACAAAAATGTAAATGATAAATGTGATTGGAAATAAGGGCGCCACGCAGTCTTTGGAAAATGGGAGATTGCGATACCTTTTGGGAGAAAATTATGGATTTTGGTAAACGATGGACGACGAAATGAAAAATGAAAATTATGCTTCCCAAATGGAAATTGTATAAGTCTATTGGTACTTATGATTAGCATAATGATTACAATCTGGAGGATGGCCACTGGTTTGTTAAAAAAACATCACAGAGCTGGAAGCTCTCAGTATCGCTTTACACAACTGTTTTTTGTTGCGCGACTTAGTATCCTCTCTGTTCGAAACAAGAACGAGTAGGTTAGAACGCAAAGTGTAGAAAGAGTGAAATTAACAAGCAAACCCTCAAGGTAGGGAATGGAAAAACGAATTTATGAAAAACAAAATTATTTAACTTTGCGGTTTTAGGCCAACGGATAACTTCCGATTACCATACGGTTCACGGGACAACGGTCACAAAAGACACAACGTGTCGCGAAATTACCGAGTAGCCGTTAATTGCTATACTATAAAAGAACGAAACGAAATCTCACTCGACTATTTTTCACAAAGCAAAATTCAAACGATAACGAACTATCTACCACACTGAAAACACACTACTTATCTGTTTTTGTGTTTTTTTTTTCTTTTATCCTTCCTCTCCTAGGAAAATCACTACGTCATCTGACCTGGCGGATGGGGCTGACCAAAAGCTCCCCGCGACAACCACTGGATACCTACTGATGTCAACAGTGACGTTCGCCGCGCTGATAGATCTTCCACACACGCCCACATACACGCAGCCTTTCATACATGGGGCCAATTTAGCCATCTTTTTTTTTTTTTGTTCAAGGCCAAAATCTTAGAATTTATTCATTAGAATTCTTTTGTTTTAATACATATACACTTATTATTAGTTTTCGCTGTTCGATTTTTCGATATGCGTTTTTTGTGTTTATTAATTAAAAAATCCTTGCCGCCCTGTCGTTTTTAGTGGGAGGAGTCTTTATGATATTAGTGCGTTGAATTCGCCCCAGCTGCCATCGTCGTATTTGTCAAAGCAAATGGTATCACGTCAAGAGCTTTGACAACTTCTTCTTCGGAGATACATTCATTCCAGCAGTATTCATAATAGCGATCTTGCGCTGTTCGATTATATATCTTAGTGGTAGCTTAGGTTCGCCTTTTGCCAACCCCGACCAGACTTAAATAGGATTGTCTTTCAAAAGCCAGCAACCAGGAGTGGAAAGATAAATAACTCGCGACCCCCATACTAATGTCGAGTGAGCTTTCGCGCAGAAAGGGAAGTAAAGTAAGCCAACCGAACCCAGAAAGTTATCGTTTACAATATTATTTTCTTTTAGTGATGGCTTGTTTTGCCATATTTATTTAGGATGGGCACGGGGCCTTTCGATAACTGTTTATTTTGATTTATTGGGGACTTGAGAGTAGGCAAAAGGTGGTATATTGGGAAACCAAAAAGTGGTAGAAAGTGGTAGATTTTTAAAACATACCATAAAAGCTGGAAAAGTCTAAATAACGCTCTTTTCTTCTTTTAACAGCGAAGCTAACCCTCCCACGCTGTTCAAGAGTCGGCAAATCAAGGAAGCTACATTGATTAACTTGAGCAACTGTATTTTCATTAGGTATAGGTTTTCAGACTTGCAAATGCATACAAGTCGGCATTTTTAAAGGTTCTGTGGAATTGCCAATACACGATGCAGCTGAGTAGAGTGTATGCATATCCAATTAAACACGAAAGTCCACAGTTAATTCAACTAAAACAACTATTATACTTTATTAAAGAAGCAAAGATATGACAATGAATATATGTACATAGGTGTGCACAGCAAGACGGCAGATGTACGAATAGATTTACGATGAGAAGATCTGATTGTAGGAAGTTCGAATTGAATGACAGAGATGTTCAATGGTCACAGTTCCATCTTACGTATATGCCGATTTGTATTTGTTTATCTCTATGTACCTTCTCCGAGTTTCGATTTTAAAAATGGCGGCATCGGTTAATATGCCGGCTGAACTCCTTAAAATTAACCGAGTTTCGATTGGATTTAAAAAGGGCGGGTGGGGTCGTCAGGAAATCTTAGGTATTAGCCCGGGATTGTTCCTGTAAATATTGGTCGATATTGGACAAAGTGGCCTTCCATACAAAAAACGTCTTTTATGGGATCAACTCAGAGACGTTATAACTCGATATTCGTTGGGCCTTTTTTCATGATTTCTATACAATCGGCAAGTTCCTAAAATAAGACGCCATTTCAATGAAAGTCACCCACATCAACAGGTTCCAAAAAATTTCCCACCACTCGGTTTCTATGTGTTCATGATGGAAAAAAAGTCTTATAGTGTGTGGGTATTTGTTATTATTTGTGTTAGGTATTGTTCCATGTTGTTTTTTTTAATCTGAAAAAGTGGTAGATTTGGATTTGAGGGTGGTAGAATTTGGGGTTGAGCAAAAAGTGGTAGAAGTCCCCTCACTGGTCTGTGTTCTAAGAAAAACTACTTTTGTCATTCTCCAGGAGCGAAAGGGAAGCGTCCGGAAGACAACGGGAGAAAATGGTTCAAAAGGCCAAAAGTGGAAATGTTTCAGGGCAGGAGGGATGAAAAGACCAAAGGTTTTGTGCGTAAATTTTAACGCAACAAGTTACCTATTCGTTTTAACATAAATAACAATAATTCTTGCTAAACAAAATAGCTCATGTACTTTGTACTCATGCCTACATTTTCCATTACCTAGCTTAAATTCAGATATAAGACTAAGACTCACAAAGATATACTTCCAATGGAGCTCTGTATGTGTGCATTATGCTATGCACGTCAGCAACCGATGTTTCAGACAATTTTATAAATTAATATACATCATATAAGTATGTATAACCGAAACAGACTTTGCTTGAATTTCGTAGTCTGACACTAAAATATCTATCACACAATATCGGTGTCATTATTATGATTTCTTACACGTTCCTTTTGATCGAGAACAGGAATTTTATGAATGAAATATTGGATCGTTTTAAAATTTTCAAGGTTAAAGACGTCTAAGCACATTTTAATGACTTGAACTTTAAAAATTCAATCGATAAATTAATAAAACAAATTTATTTCGCTCTGTGACCACTGATTGTTTTGCTGCTTCTATTATAAATTTCTATTTTAAAGTTGATAAATGATGCATTTAGGAAAAAAACCCATAATTAGTTATTGTGTAGGTACTAGATACATAAACGACAGCGGTAGAATAAAATCTTTCTTGTCTTGGAAGTTGTAGTTTTGAGTATCTAGATATTATGCACTAAAATACATCACTGCATATGAAAGTATTAAAATCGATATTGATTGACATAGGTTGAGCTGCTTCTAAAATTATTGTCATCACAGATACTATATACCTAACATAAGTTCGCAGAAATATAGGCCCTTGCTTCTCGTAACCGAGTCCAGTTAGCTCATCAGATATTATAGAAACGATTTTATTACATAAACCAAAAGTACTATATTTTAATATATTTTTTATTAACTATTAATATGGTAAGTAGGTACAAATAATAATTTAAATACATTCCACCAAATAAACATCATTCGAATTCTTATCAATAGATATATAGACACTTGCAGTAGGTATGTAAACAATTCTTTATCATTCAGCTGTTGATAGCTGAATAGCTAGGCGAAATCATTTGCGTTACTGACAAACAATCTGATCCCAATAATAATCTTTCCTTGTTTCTCGTACAGGATTAATCATTTACACAAAAAATGGAAGAGATCCTCTCGTTCTTCTAAATTTCTTAATATGTTGCAAATAATTACGTGATTAGTTCTACTGCAGAATTTCTTCATCCACCGTGCCAAGTTGAAGCCATAATTCTGCGTACCAGCTTGTTTTGTAATGATTTGTGTTTAGTAACTTTGCTGGTATATCAAGTGTTTTAAGGACATAATCAACCGGCATTTTCAACGGCTTTATCAACAGTGGGTACATAGAACATAATTGACTCGGCCACCGCTTTACTTACTTACTTACTTAGATTGCGCTACAGTCCGGGGTGGACCTGGGCCTCAACCAACACGCCTCTCCAGTTAGCACGATCTTTGCCTAACTGCCTCCAGTTGCGCACTCCAAGTTGGTTGAGGTCCCCTTCCACTTGTGCGCGCCACCTAAGGCGAGGTCTTCCTCTACTGCATTGTCCCTCCGGGTTGGAATCGAAGACTCTTCGGGCCGGAGCGTTGGTGTTCATTCGCTCTACATGTCCTATCCTAGTCATCTTAGTCGACAGATACTTACTTTTCTGACCAGGTCGATGTCGCTGTACAGCTCGTAGAGTTCGCTGTTAAATCTCCTCCTCCAAAGCCCGTCAACGCAAACGGGACCGAAAATCACTCGAAGAATTTTGCGTTCGAAGCGCCCAAGGAGATCTTCATCCGCTTTTGACAACGTCCATGATTCTGCGCCATAAAGCAGGACTGGGATGATGAGGGTCTTATATAGAGTCTCCTTGGTGTTACCATAATCAATTTCTTCTTAGGCCAAAGTAACAGCGGTTGGCAAGTGTAATTCTTCGTTTGATTTCTGTTGTGATGTCATTTTCAGAATTAATAGCGGCCCAGGTAGACAAAGTCTCGAACTATACCTCAAAATTATAACTGTTGACGTTCTGTCCGATTCGTCGATGTTGTGTGCTTCTTGTTGACAGCATGTACCTACTTTGTCTTTGTCTCATTAACTACTAAACCCATTTTTTCCGCCTCTGTACAGCTGGCTGTGTTCTGCCAATGATGTCGATGTCGTCAGCGTATGCAAGTAGTTGTACGGACTTTTGGAAAATTGTGCCCCTGGTGTTGGCTTGCGAGTTTCGCACAATTCTCTCAAGAATGATGTTTAAAAAGTCACATGACAGCGCATCACCTTGTCTAAAGGTGACATCAAAGGTATCGGTGAGATTGTTTCCGACCTTTACGGAGCAGCGAGCGTTCTCCATCGTCATTCTGCACAATCTGACAAGTTTGGCAGGGCTGCCAAAACTAGACATGGCTCTGTATAGCTCGTCTCTATAAATGCTGTCATATGGCGGGCCTAAAACCGCACTGATAGGGTGCAATCAGTTCGTTGACAAATGGTTTCAGGCGTTCACACAGTACGGCAGACAGGATTTTATAAGCCTCTTCTTCAGACGGTACTCCATATTAAGATTTTTGTCATGTAGATTCCGAGGTATTTGTACTCCTTCACAATTTCAATTATCTACTTAGTTCCTGATTATATTTCCACTTTTCATTTTCAAAATTTCTACCAACACATTCTTTAATTAACAAAATCTTCGGCTTGCTGAGGTTGTCGGGTCAATAGCTACCTATAGGTCCAGGTGAGTGAATCTTTCATCCTATTTTGCATTTAAAGGTTAGCTTTTTCACTTATTGTCTTTCTTCTTCACTCCAAATAGCCGTTATTCCTTCAATGCAAACTTTTCTTACTAATTCTTTTTGTTTGCAACGATCTCGTTGAGGTACCTCAAGGTAATTTCGCAATAAGCCGTCTCTTATTATTTTGTTTCCTTTGCACATTTGTAACTGCATTAAAATCTATTAAAAAATCAAAGAGATGTAAATTCAAATTTCTATCCGGGTATAGATACATATCTATATTGTCCATGTGAAGTTTAAACCGTTTATGTTTGTACACATTGGCTAAAAACAATACTTGTTATAACTAAAATAGGTAATGTCGTCTAAACTATAATAGGGACCGACGTAATTGAAATGACTCATTATTCCAAAAATCAGTGAATCCTAATGGCAACGTATGGCCACCATTATAGGTCAAGTTAATAAATACCCTGTCAATTATACAACCACATTGGCAGCTGCCTCCCTTTTTAGTTTTATAAGCAAACATGAGGAAAGTAACATTTAAAAAGGTCCGATCTATGCCAGTAAATATGACTAGTGTTGTTTTATTAGGGGCTAACTCCTTATTCAATTTTCTAAACCAATTTTGAGAGAATTGAATAGGCCTTACTCACCTACTAAGAAATGTTCCAGAGATAGCAATCACCACGACGTCATTTGCATAGGCAATGGATAATGCCCATCAGAGACTTCTAAATCGAGGCCTTCACGTCATGATGACTTGAAAATTAAACGAACTTAAAATGCCAATTCAGGATAGCGAAATAAACGAAATATTATTGATTAATGACTAAAGCGAAACAACAAAAAGCCAAATAAATTTCATGAAATAAGGGTAGCTAACCCGGTGATTTATACCGTTGCAATCTTTGCTCCCATTGAAGTGATTATCTTCATAAAATGGTCGGGGTAGTGTCTCCAAAAGGTCATTGCTGAAATACATCGATACCGAGTAATTTGTAATTTTGTAATTTTTGTTGGAAAACAAACGTCCTCTAGAAGGGTTCCAAGGGCCAAGTATGCTGTTATGTTAAGCACTCATATACGGTTGATGTGAGCTGGAAATATAATGTAGGTATTCAAGTTCCCCGAACGCATTACAGATATAGACACACTTTAAACGTGAATTTATTGCAGCGAAAATGATTGAATTGAAATGCACAATTTTCTATCCATTAGATAAATTTATGTTAAGGACTACAACAAATAACATCGGGGTCTTGTTTGAAATGACAGTTAAGCTATTCTGTTGTTAATCATCACCTAAAGCAAGCACGTTAAGTTTCCTAGACGTTTATTGTATGTACCCGTAGGAACCTTCAAATTTAGTATATTTTAGAGATTTTAAAGTAGGTGTTAGTTGTTTGCTTGTTTAATCTCTCACTAATGACCAACCGCAAAATAATTAAGAAAATTCTGATGTAGGTATTTGATATTTTAACTTGAACCATGTCTTTTAGCGAACTGAGAAGACTCATTTGAAGATTTTTACGTAGTTGGAGGAACACGATACATCCATGCTTGACAATCCGCCAGAAAGCAACGGAAACGAGAAGGCACATCAAGGAAAAATGCAAAGACAGCTGTAAATAGGTATACACACGAACAAACCAAACCAATGATGATTACTTGTCAAAAAATAATATAATAAAGGGTTTTCCAATAACAGGTGTTATTTTGTTATTAAAAGAAAAATGCCATTTTTTTAGATAAGTGATCGGATGTTTATTTCATAAAGAGGAAGGTATGCCGTTAATAATGAAAAACAACATCAGCCAAATGGCCACCACGAGCACGCTTACAGGACCATATCCTTTTTATGAACCAAATCGCAAAGTGGCTGCCCTATGTCCTCGATAGCGTCATTTTTCGATCATTTTCATGCGTTTCAAGGACCTAATCAGCAAAGACACGACGTTGTTGATGATCGGCCGGCTTAAGTTCTTGTGTTAACTGAACTTTATAAGCCTTAAGACCCAAGTCTTTCTGCAAAATACGGTGTAATGACGTTTGTGGAATGCCCAATTCCAAAGAACGACTATAAATAGACAAACCTGGGTTTTCTTCAACACTTTGGGCAACAGCAGCAATATTCTCAGTTGTTCTTGAGCGACGTGCACGGGTTTTATTCTTCACATCACTTTAGTTTTGCGAACTGTGACTGCAAGATTTTCACCATTTTTGTAGTGAATTGTAATAATTTCAATGCGTTGTTGAAGCGTGTATCGTTCTCATTGGAAAATTTTTTTTTATAAATTTTTTTTTAATTTTTAACCTAATGCTTAAATAAATAATAATGTGGGTAGGTAGATAATCAATTCGGCAACGCAAAGCCCCTATCACATCAGAGCGGCCAGATTATTAGAATTTTCCTCGACTTATGAAAAAAAAAAATTATATACATTGATTTTCCATGTCTGCGGACTTGTACGAGTAGGTACCAATTTCGTGGTTCGAGAAAAAATTTAATCTCAACAAAATCAAAGGTATACTTTACTCACACCATGCTCATGTCTACAGGCCGCTTAAAATAGCCATTTGAGCGAAGCCCTTTAAAAGCCGATTTAAATATATTTTAATTCGCTGGCAAAAATATACTGTAGATGTTTTCATCCCTTACTATAAAATATCATTTATACGTTTTAGTAAATTAGTTAAGTATTTGACATGCGCATGATTGACTAGCGTTAACGAGCTATTAGTTAAATTCAGCCATTAATAAGAGTATGCCCATATTCCTAGGTACCTCAAGGATACAATAGTATAGGTAGTACAATTGTAGGCTGATACCAAGCTTGGAAATCTAGGTGAGTCGGTAACAAGCATCATTCAGAGAAGTTTGACCTCCAATATCAAGAAGAGGGATATCTGCGATGCGATCAAATAACAGTTCTAATTGAGTGGGTTACATACGAAAAAGTAGGTGGTTCGGCTGGTAGCCAGTAGGGACGATGGCATCCACCTCAGTAACTGCTGTATCTACACCATGGCATTTTATTTTCGAGCAAAGTATACTCAATGGTTAGACAATTTTAATGCTTAAGCTACTAAATGGGGCAGCAGGACCGTTGATACAAGGGGCCGATTTATGTATCTATCAAATATTCGCATCGCGAGATAGTCCGGCTGATAGTAGTGCAGAAAACACGATCCGCGAGAATACAGGGGTTTATCTTAAATATCATACCTTTTCGGCTAATTCAGTATTGTGGTAAGAAGTGATTAGCATAGGCGATTTAATCAAAGCGGACGAAGACAATCCCAGTCAGCGCCCCAAGCAAATAGTTGCGATGTTAAGAATCATAACCTTCGACAAAGACGCGTTCGAGGAAAAGCAAATTATGAACACGATTCACTGTACATTCAGCAGCAGCGGATATTTACCAAACAAAAATAACCACAGCTTGCGATACGGGAATGATATAAGGGTCAGCTGGTGCAAAGGGCTAAAACATTTCAACTGATTAACTTTAATTTCATTTGTGCTTAGTACTTAGCACTTAGTACTTAGTAATTTACTTTTGTCGAATCGAAAGAGTAGATATTGATTTGTAAAATGATTCCTTCATTGTGGAAAGTTGTGGAGTCAATCCATTTAAACTAACAACCGAATAAAGTTTTAATTTTATTGTAAGAATCGTCTTTTTCATTTATTTAAAAGACCTAAATAGTTAGTCATGCAATTTACATAGTAAGTGGCAGTCTTTTATCTTCTCTGAAATATAAAATACGAGCACTCATTTGTTCCGACGGCAATTCACAAACTATCGATGCAGCTTTGCATCGCTGTTACACACCGGCTGTCCTGTAATGACCAAAGCATTTCATGGAAATTAACTTATTGGCTTCATCTATGCCATGATTATATCCGAATATCAGCTAAGTATAAATTGCAACTGATCTCAAATCATTCTAATTAATGCCCAGCCCACCCATACCTGTGTATCCATAGAAAATTTAATCATCGACAAGTAAAAAAAAGTTTGTTCATATTCTTATAAATTTATCTTTATTTTTGTCTAATTATATTTTAGCTTAAAACTTAACTTTTTGTCTACCGTACTGGTACTATTTTCAAGAACTCTTATTCTTCACTATATTTACAATCCAATTATGATTTTTTTTTTGAATTTAAATTATTTACAATTTCATTAATTAATCATGGCTATGTAATAATATTAAAATTCCAACTTATACACAAACAAAAATGCCCCTAAGACTAGTTGAGTTCATGCTGCCACCAGTGGCGCTGTAATTATAGGCCTGCTCGCCGAGTTTTTGCCTTTTCACACTTTCGGCGGCATCTGAGGAGGCATCCGATTCGTTTTCACTTAGGTGGTAGAATTTCCTTCGGGCTATCGACTGAGCCAGCCGAATCTCTTCTTCACTCGATTCACTCTGAATATCACTTTCGCCACCAGATAATAAGCTCTGGTTATCAGCAGGGGCCGCTTCAGCTGATGTGGCAGTTCTTGACGCAGATCGACTTTGAGATTTCATACTAAGATCCATGGGGCTGTCTTGCTCTTGATCAACAAGTGAGCAAACTGAAAGTGGTGATTCTGATTGTATCTTTGGATGGTAGGGTGTCTCTTCATGCTGATGAATGGTATGCAGATCATGAGAACGTGGTGATGGTACGGGTGATGCGGTGACATCAACCGGAACTGTTGGGGAAGGAGGAGATGGCGATCCAGCATCAATATGCGGTGTGCTTTCTCTCATTTCTGGAGTTCGGTTTACTGGTGGTGGCGAATGTGTCATCGATCTTGGAGGAGTACTTTTGCAAATATTTTCGGTGGTTATCGATTTAGGTGAATATCTAGCAGCGGGACTGATCAACTCTTCGGTTCTAGCTTCGGGACTGCAGCTTTCATTCCAACGATTCGAACCTTCGGACAGTGAATCTACTGACTGGCGATGTTTGAATAACTCCTCGGCACGATGATATGCTTCAGAAGCGTGATATCCAGGCGGTCCACCTGCAGCGCCAGGGAAGAGCAAATGTGGCGGTAATTGGAATGCAGATCGTGATGAGATTGGCAATGAGTTCATCATGAAAAATGGCATTGCGGCCGCGGCCGCAGCTGCTGGTGATGACGCGGACTGCTGGTGTTGTTGTAATTGTTGGTGTTGGTGATAATCAGCGGCGGCAGCAGCAGCTATTGCAGCATCGGGATGCCGTGACAAAAACTGACTATGAAACGAGTTTTTGAATGCTTCCGGATTGGACATCATTTCTGGTAAATAACCCGGATATCCCAACATACCCATATGTGAGGCGAGTGATGGTACTTGCGAGGCGGCGACGGCTGCTGCAGCTGAACTCATATCTCCATTAAAACCATGTCCTGCTTTACCGGCGGCTTCTGCTGCTTGTTGCTGCTGCTCTTGCAGCAAACAGTGAATTTTGAACCAATTTGAACGACGGCCATACCGAGATCCACCCTTTGACATGCCCACGGTGTAGCATTTGCGCAATCTACATGCCTTGCAAGTGGTACGGTTCTTCTTATCGATAATGCACTTGCCGTGATTTTTGCATTCACTAATCGATGAGAGGTTGTTATAAGATCGACCAAAAAACGACTGCAATTAAAAAAAGAAAATTCGAATGTTACTACACAGCTCACAGGACTATGCACATTCTAAGATGTGGGAAATTTTGCGCTGATATAATTACCTTGCATCCCTCACATGTAAATGCACCGAAATGAAAGCCGGCGGCGGGCTCGCCACACACTTTGCATGTTTGGTTCATCTGAAAAAAAAGAACAAAATTGCAATAAATGCTAACTATTTTCTTGGAAACCTATAAATGCAAGCTAAAAATTACGTCGCTATTTTTTACGACGCCAAAAAAATGTTTTCTCTCTAAGAACCTTCTAAGAATTGACTGTTTTGACTTTTTTTACTATCCTCTTCAGGGAATATCCCAAGAGTCATATTTATCATTTTTTTACAATGAGCACTTCTCAAGGAAACATTTTTTGTACAATTCAAAAAAAAAATTTAAATAAAATAAAATACGACATTATTATGCAACCCTTAGTGAAGGGGCGGAACGTTTTGAAACACAATTTATGGCCAGAAAAGGACTCGCGGCTAATTATTATTGCGGCAATAAAAGTGTTTAGGTAATCGATTATGCAGAGAATTGGTGGTCGCGCGCTCACTCAGGTACGCGCAACCCACGATTAAGAAGCCCAAAATCCAACCAGAGGTAATAAAAATAAAATTTCACATAAAAAAAATTCAGAAAAAAGTCACTATAAATAACTGGAGTATTGTTGTGTTTTTTGCCAAACAAAATTTATGTAATACCCGTTCTTCTGCGAATTTTATTTGGACCCGTAGGTAAAGACGAACAAATCTTTTTTTACAATTTCTTTGAAAAAGGTAACAATGTCGCTAATTCTAGAATTTGATATATTCATAAAAGAGTATGAATATTAAAAAATTCTGTTCTCAATAAATATTGGCATTTGACCGAAGCATAAAAAACAACTGAAATCAAGTTCGCACATCAACTCTTTTGTCTGTTTTTTTTTTCGAATAAACTAACAAATCAAGTTCGCCGCTGAAGGTTTTTGTCGTTTGACGCAAATTAATATCCATATTTGCTCACTTACCTTTTTAACTTAGAATGGTGATCTGTTTGATGATGACAGCGATTTATCCGTTGGGTGTTGTTAGTAAATTACAAGTTTTGGTAACAGTTTTTTTTTTCACTCACACACTTTGGTTTGTCAGTTTTTTATTTTGTATTTTTTTTTTTCACTAAATACAGATTAATTTTCCATCACTAACGCGCTTTGGAAAAATATTGATAGTTTTTTTTATTATTATTATTTTCAGCAACTCATATGGCACAAGAACTGAAGACAATCGACTTAACCGCTAACTCTTTTTTTTTTAGATTAATCCCCTAGGAGAAGTGAATTGTATCTTACGCTTCAACTATCAGCAGACGACTGATTTGTTGCTCATGTCAATGTCTTACAAGAAGTATTTTTCTCCTCAATATCTGAAGTCTCTCCGTAGCTTCAATATAAAGGTAAAAACACGAATAGACGTTGAATTCTGTCTGCAAACCTCTGAGCTGAGGTGCTATTCGTGAATGCTTCAAATTTAAGAGAGTTCGTATTCATATATCGGATTGAAGTTCTCTCCCATCCACCTTTTGTATCGAAATGTTAAACTGATCGCAGTTAGGTAGGCAGAAGTGCTCTCTTCACTTTGAAGTAGGTATATAGGCTTTTGTTACCTGTGATATTGTTGTTGATCTGCACAGCTCAACACTGGAGGGCGGAGTTAACTGCGACCGGCTGTAAACGGTACTTATATCTTCTTTTTTTTATATTATTTTTGAGGCGTTTGGTGTGAAAAGGTGTTACGATTTCATTGATCTTCTGTTATTTATGGTATATGGGTTTATATAGGAAGTAAATAGTATGGAGTATAGGATCACATCATTCAGTGTGGTGTGTGGTTTATTGAATGAAGAATACATTTCTTGTGATGGAGTATGTTATATTTTATAATGGAGATTTTTCAAAGTGGAAAAACAATAATCCTGATAATGTATTTAGTTAATGAATGATTTTTTAAGTGAACAAGTCTTGAGCTCATTATAATACTACTAGATTTTTTTACATAAAAATTGTTTAAAAGTGCCTACGGGGCAGAATACTTGTACCTAGTCAGACTTTTATTATGGCTATACAATCTATCAGTTAGAATACAAATGGCTGGTATTTTTATAGCTCAAGTGCAGTTAATACGCAATTTCTTGGTGATTTAATTTTTTAACCAACTACAACCAGTTTAATGCAAAAAATAATTAATGACCATAGTGCTTTGTGTTTGACTTGTATTATTTGATTTATTATTTCATTAATTATGAACTGAGGATGACATAATGTCAAATAATAGCACTATCAACATTTCACAAATTTATTATTTGAATTTTAAGGCTGTGTGGTTCTTAATATTCCGTTAAAAAGGTTAAACATATAACTTCACATTTATAAATCAACAATCTCAAGATCGCAAACCAATCAGCAGACGGAAACTTAGCAGCCATCTGTTTATAGGGATTCATTTAAAAATAAAATCACAAAACAGTCTGAGGGATACATCATACATCGATGCTCCCATGTAACAGTCACGGAACTCGCAAAAACGCATTCTTAATAAAACTGAATATTAACGTTCTGATTAAATAAGGTTTGCTGATTGATTTTAATTTTTTTGTTGATTTCGGTCTCCGCAGCCCCCATCTACATGCCTATGACATTAGGTTCATTATATAATATTTCCCAAATAGCAAAATTATTAAGCTATTATACTGTTACTAGTACCTAACAGTGAATCAGGGAACTCAACTGATTGAATGATTCTACAAAGAATGCCAGATGAAAAACTGGGGAGTTTAGAACATGAAGTTGACGTCGTAACTCGCCTTATGGCCAACTAGTGTAGAGATAGAAATATAAATAAAAAATTATATAATTTGGCAGCAGCACTGCCTTTGCGTTTTCTGTCATTGAGTACTCCGACTCCCCCCAAAACAAATATTTATTGGATTCGATAGCGGATTGTGCTTTTTCTTAGAGCTGCTTAGCATTTTTTTTTCGATATTTGCTTAGTATCAGATATTATTTTAAAATTGTCTGCTATGTATTTGTTTGTTTTCAACAACCATACTAAAAAATGTAAATTAAAAAAAAAGTTACCTAGATACAACAAATTGTATGTAGGTAGGTACCTTACCTATAGGTAAAATATTTATGTTTTTAAATTTTTTTCTTTAATTTTTGTAGGTAAACAAAAGTGTTTATTTTAGTAAAGTATTGTAGTAATTGAAATCAAAAGCTATACGACATATTCAAAATATCAGTGTATCTACCTATGTACCTAGACTAGTATCTGAAGGTTAGCAGTTGCGACGAAAGAAATAAAACGATTTAAGCAAGAACAGGATCAAGTCCAGTGAAGCAATCATCCCAGGAAGAAATTAATGCATTTGAAATTAGAGATAATAGAAAGTCTAAGCTTATGGCGACAGGTTGCTGAGATAAAAGCTAAAAAAGCAACTAGTATAGAGTGTTATCTAGAATCCGAAGGCGAGATTTTAAAACACTTTATGATGTAGGGCCCCCATCATACTATCTATTCTCTTTCACCTTGCTTTTTCGTTTATCAACGTTCAAAAAGGTATGCGTCCTAATAGCTGGACAAAATAAGGATAAGGAGTGTTTATGAATATACGATAAAAAAATCTCGATCAAATACTATGCCCTGCATACAAGACGCGTGATAATGGCACGTTTACGATTTGAGAATTGGAAGCAGTCCATTTTTATGATTATTAATATGTATATTGGATATATTGTCGTCAACCATGATAAAGTCTGAACAGTTAAGTATGGATCAATTTAAGTCAGGATTTACCTAGTTGATGTTATTCTTTAGCATTATCAAAACATTGTTCGGTGTTAAATTATAATAAAATTGAAATAATATTGAATGAGAAAATATCCCCTTGTGCAAACTGTAGGCGCGACATTTTATCCTTAAACGTACGGTTTCCAGAACATCTCTTTTTAAGAGAACAGGCCCTCTTTCTTGTCCGCGATCTATTATTACACTTTCTTTTTTCGGATTTTTTTGTTATTTTTATTTGTTGTTTCCTCTTATTGTTCTCTTTTTTAATAGTATTCAATTTCATTATAGAAACAATGTAAAAAGTATAGAAATAGCTGGCTTGAACAAGGTTTTTTTTAAACTTAAAACCAGTACCTATCGGCAAAGCCTTAATTGGATTTGGTTGTCCAATCCATATCATTTCAAACGCACCCAAAAACTGATTCGATTCATTTTCAATTGATAGATATCGAAATTATTGTAATAATTTGTAATTTGTTTTCTATATACCTACAGACCTACACTGTATCTACAGTAAGAACTGAGGGTTTAAAAGAATTTTGTATTGCAATGGAATTGGAATTTAAGGACTTGCTCCGCCATTGAACAGCCTACTAGGCGGTTATCATTATACCTATACCGATACCCTACTGATAATAGGTACAGTTTTATCGTGTTTCCAGCTCAATATTTTTATCTAACGTAAACTGTCCGGAAGTTTACAAACATTTTTTAATACAAATTTAAGCGAAGCTTTGTTATATTTCGCGCATTCATTAACATAGTTAACAAAAAAAAAACAAAGACTGTTAGAATTATTTGCTATCTTGGTTTATCTATCACTTAGTGTAAATTAAATTGTTTCCAATTTAACTCGTAGTGACTTTAAAAGTTAAGTGGGGGTCATTAAAACGGGCTGGCTTAAAATGAGAAATGTTAGGAATATGTTGAAAAATGGACATCCCAGGAGGGGGGGAGTTGCTTGTTGAATATAAATTATATCCTCTTTTTACGTTTGAGGTATATGGATACCACATTTTAAAGAGACTTGATATTAACCGATTTACAGACTGACGATAAACGGAGCTAGAGAGTGACGCCTTATAGCTTTACTGCTATACATGAATATTAGAGTTGGGCAATTTAGTTCATTTGAGTGATCGATCAATTTAGTTCAAATCACGCTACTGAACTAGTTCGCTCATTTTAGTTCAATTTAGTTCATGGGGTTGTTAGATGCAGAGTATAAAGTACCCAAAGAAGTCCTGTGGTAAGAGGTCGCCGACGCGGTTCACATTCAAAAGCCACCTCGACAAATACAGAAACAAAGTTGGGTCAAGCTGCCAATGAAACCGTATCGATTTCTTGGGCACTCATTTCGTAAGTCAATAATCGCATGACGATACCATTTCGACGATAGCCTTGCATCACGTAACATTGAAAATTGCTATCGTCTCCACGACATCGTTTCTACGATCCAACATTTGCTTCTTGTAGCTCAATAACCGATAGATCACTATCGTCCAGACGATAGAGTTTGCACGATAGCTAATAAAATTAGGTGTCGTCATGCATTGATTTGTTTATTTTGCAGACAATTTTAAGCTTTTGACAGGAATTTTAAAGCGAACAATTGAATTTAAATTTTTTCACGATTTAAATTACATAATCACCCCTATCATGGATTCTGCCGGGGGGAATCATTCACGGAAAAGAATATTTTGGTATCGTCGCATCCGCAAAGTAAACAGTTCCCCGTTCGGGAACGCTTTTAACGATACAGTGAAACTTATTCATAGTACCCACTCGGGGAACTGTTCACTTTGCGGATGCGACGATACCAAAATATTCTTTTCCGTGAATGATTCCCCCCGGCGGATTCCATGATAGGGGTGAATAACTCATTCTTATTTGTCAAGTGTCATTTATGACAATAACGATGTCGTCTAGTCCTTTTTTCAACTACTGTTTGTGAGCTCCTGAAAGGTACCGAAAGTTCTCAAACTTTGTTCAAAATAAACGATGGTGGTTGTCTTAAATTTTATGGAATGAGTACCCTTGATGCTCGCGTATACTGGCATCTTGATGTGTGGACATTGGAGTCACCAAAGCTACAATTCCATCGAATTGTGTTGAGTCCATTCGCAAAAAATTGCGATAAAGTTCCGTCTCCTCAACTTTAAATTTGGAAAAGAATCCTTCGTCCAAACACTACGTCGTTTCTATGTCAATTCATCATCCTCGCAGTCTTCTAACACGTAGAGTGAAAATAGTCGCAAGTGCAATATTTTGGATTGACAGATCTGGCAATCGTGTGTGCTTAGCTTTAGCTTATTCCGTTTGTATGAAAAGCATTCCGCGGTACTAATAATCATTTTTAGTGTCCAAGATAAATTTTACGAAGTCAAAAAAATTTCCATATAAAATTACCTATTGTGCAGGGTTCGGACTTTACTTCAATTGCAGTAGATCTGCTGCTTTTTTCGTAAACAAAATTAATCTACTGCGCTACTGCGCCCACGACTCAATCTACTGCACATTTTCAGAGAAGTAATTTGATTTTTTTAGTTTGGAAATTAACATATATTTTTTCAATACCTACAATAGATCTTTTTAGGTCGCAGTGTCAGCCAATAAGGCAGGCAACTTTATGTAATTGTGATGTGCTGTCTCAAAGAACAACAACTATTATTAAAGACTTCGATTGAAATTACTGCTATTTCGAACTGTCGGAAGGCTTTTAATTGTTTTCCCGGAAAATGAAACTGCACTGATCGATAAGCACTTGGCCAAAATATTATTGAATAACACAGAAAGGTTGACCACCATAATGCATTTTGTTGTTACTTAAAAAGTTTGCCGATCTCTCGATTTTGAATTATCAGAAAATGTCTGAAATTTTAATTAGTTAGTCCTTCAATGAGAAATTTTCATCTGGGAATCTAGGCTCTAAGTATACTGAACGCGGCCACCGACTAGATTTGTCGGTTATCTACTTCCTTATACGAGTATGTAGATAATGTCAACAACTAATTATTCAGATCGCTTTTTTTTGCTCTAGGTCACAGTTTTGTTCGATTGACACAAAAAGGAATCTATTTTGCAATCGAGAGCACTTTTCAGATTATTAACTTATAAATTTTTATAAATCAATTAAAATAAAAATTTGAATAATTAAATTTAACATTTAACCAGTGAATAGAATTCGATTGCAAAGGTAAAATTTGAAATCTGAGGGAAGAATCTGAAGAGCTCAATCGAAAACACTATAAAAAACTGCTATCATGATCAATAAAGACCAATAGAGATTCAAACAGATCGATTTATGAAAAACTATTAATTTTTTTTAAATATGTACATTCTTGAAATGTAGGTTTCCAATACAAACAAAAAATCTACTGCACAAAAATTGGATTTACTGCTGTTTTTTGAAAAATCTACTTCGCAAATGAATTTATCAAGTCCGAACGCTAATGTGACCGTCAAAATATAATTTAATATAGTAATTTGAAGGTTAAAAATGATTATTGGTAAGGCCAATTGAAAATAATAACCGTGAACTAAGTGTGTGAACTTAGTTCACTAGTTCACTATAGTGAACTAGTTCATGGAACTAGTTCGTTCGTGAACTACACAAGCATAATGAATATGTAATGTTCAAAATAGGCCTGTCTGACGTATGGACCCTCTGGGTTAGCTTCAACGCGTTCGATATACCTCGCACTGATTTGGAACTCACAATGAAAATCTGTGTTTGAGGTAAGCACTGAGGTGCCCTAGTTGAGCACTGTGCTGAAGAACAAGATTCAAAGCTGGATTTGTCTTAAGTGAGAGGGTCTCAGGGTTGCATTTTGCATTTCGCAATTTGGACTTGTGGTTGGTTGCCAATTCTCGAACATTTGTCAAAGAAATCTCAGACTAAGCGGAGAATTTTTCTTTAATATAAGTCAAAGTTTAACCTTCTCGCATATTGGCTTATGCTATCCTCTTTGGATCATGACTGTAATGCTGCTATCTATTAAGCAAAATTGTAACCCTTGATCTTTTTGATTTCAATGTTGGTCAGATTTGTTTGGAGATACCAGCATATGATGGAGTTTCCCATCTACGGTTTATTTAACGGATCACACACAGCATTCATTTCAGTTTGCAGGTAGACATTGGCTTTCTGACGAGATGACAAGGGTAGTCCCAAGTCGGATGAGTTTGTCAGATTTAGAATTCCCTGGAATGTATTCGATAGAATAGATACTATACCTATCGGACATACAGAAGAAATTAATAATTTAAAAGCAAGCAAAAGCCATACATGTTTCGCTTAAAAATGAAGCGAATTTTGAAAGGGAAGATTGAAATGGAAGCGCACTGTCTGCTATTAGTAGGTATAGGCTTATTTAAGTTATGGAATATTAATTAAAAAAATAAGTTATGATTATTATGACTCCCAGCATACAATCGTGCGCATCAAAATCTGACCTATGCTAAAGGAAAATTAATTTATTTCCAAATAGCTAGTAACATCTTTGCCTCTGATCACAGATAATAGAGTTACAATACACTAGGAACTATAGTATCTGTGCTCTGGTATAGTGTCAGTCGATTCTGTGATGTGGAGCTGATCGTATATGTATTTTAAATTTACAGTGTTGTAGGTACACACATTGATATAGAAATAGAAGTGCGCATTTTCGCTAACTTAGCTAACTTGATTGTTCTATTGCAAAAATACGCACATAAAAAACATACCTTCTCTCAAAGGATTCCAAAAACCACGACCTTAACTTGTTTTGTGTAGGTTAAATTAATTATGTTTTAAGTGAGCGAGATCCAATTTAGCTTAATAAACTTATTTTATAAATATCATTTAATACTTTAAAGGCTGTCTTACATTAGTGAAGCACCTAGATCAAGAAGCCATTCAGCACATTACAAATTTGACTAAGAGATAAGGTACGAACGCAAATTACTTTTAAATTTATTGCAATCAATTAGCTGAAAAAGTTACATTGAATTAACTATAGTTAACAGTCCTAAGGTACCTATACCTATCTGGGTATTAAAAGTAAAGGTATCTACTCTGTCTACTTGTGTATTAGTGTTAGCAACAACTATTTAACAACAGATACAATGGCTCACGTTTTTTCACGATTTATAGAAGAAAATTGCCCAAGCAAATTCGTGGAGGATTTTCCACAAAAACCCGGTATACATAATAACCAAATGCGCACACTTGAGGAAAAAGTGTTTATAAAATAAAAAAAACATAGAAACCGTAAATGTTAATATAAATCAATTTTTTTATGGAGTTAAAAAAAGGTCTACACCAATTGACTTTTAAACTATATCGGCATTATTGTAAATTGTCGTTACATCCAGGTAACTTCCTTCAACATTATTGTTATATTTTTCGCATTTTTTTACACAAGTCATCCAGCTTAATCCGCTTATGCAACCCTTATGCCAGAAAATACAAGGCAGTAATAAAATGAGTTAACTATCTACTAACCATTTTTATTGAGGTTTTTTAAGGTCGTTTTCTAATTTAGCTGTTTTTTGTACTAAAATGTGACAATGACGTGTAAAATGTTACAGGATGCGCAATATGTTCCAGGTAGGTACCTAAACTAATCAATATGTATGTAGATAACTATGTAGATGCATATAAAAAAGGCAAAACGGTTAGCGTAACGACTACAAATATTGTCACCCCTAAGGAAATTTCAACTTTGATCAACTATGTATAACATTTTCATTTATAGAGTAATTTGAATCTGTTGTATACCAAGGTATAAATTATTTAATTCCTCGTTGATTAAGTTTTATAAACAAGGTTTGAATTATTTAAAACATATTTAAAATACCAATTTACTAAAAGCTCCCAAAAAACCACAATTATTGGCACCCTGACATACCTAATTATTGGCACCCCAAAAACTACAATTATTGGAACCCTTTAAAACAGAAAAACGTTGTTTTTAATAGTATTCTCTAGCCGAAAGCCATAGGAGCTAGCTCTATTGATTGTGTCAATTAATATTGTAATTGATTACATATTAATAAATAATAATAATAATAATACATAAATAATATAATTCTATTTACATATGTTTTCAAAAGGTTTTATTTAAAATAAGAAAATATAAATACATAAATGTTTTTACAAGTGAAATAAAAAAAAAAATATTATTTTCTTCGTTGGAAATTTAATTAATTTAAATAATTGAATAAAAACCTACCTATTGTTTTTTAAAGGAAACAAACAAAAAATTGTTTTTAATATTATTTAGATCTTTGTAAAATTTAATAAATTCAATTTTATACCGCACATAGGTATCGGATCCAGCTATTTTTGACATAAAATTGGTGCAGAAAAACACTTTAATAACAAAAACCAACGAATAACAGTTTCATGATACAACTATTGGCACACACAAAAATACAACTATTGGCAGTGCCAACAATTGTAGCTACATAGGATATAATTATTGGCACCCCCTGCCAATGCAAGGGGGCGTGAACCCCAGTTTATGGTGGACCCAGTTATTGGCACCACTTTTATTAATAAAACGATAACTTTTTTAACAAAATATATATACAAACGACTTATTTAGTGTATTCTTATAGTAAATAAAAAAAGTTTTCATAAAAAAGTATAAAGGGAAAATAAATAAATAGGTGGCGCAACAGGCGGTAGCTAGCTTCTCGCAACCATTCGTTTTGTGTGTTTATATTTTTGGGACGAATGAAAGGGACCTACAATTTTATGCCGATTGTGAACGGCTGAATTGAGAAGCTTTCTCAGGACAGTAATACTCTCGGATGTTTGTCAGACGTTCGCGAGAGGTGGCGCTGTAGAAAAAACGTATATAAGATATAATTTGCGATTTTCCGGGGATCGAAGCTGGGATCCCTCGCACTCACAGTAGTCCAGCACTGTGATGTACAAAAGGAAGTAGTGAAAAAAAACTTCCAAAATTATAGGTCCTTAACCAAAACATTGAAAATTTTTAAGATTTATTTTTTTTTTTCGCAGGTGTTTTTATTTTCACTTATAAAACAGAAATGGACAGGAATGTTTCCAAACTAAAGACAAAGAAATATTAGAAAAATATGCAAATTCAAAAAAAAAAAAAAATGGACTTATTCGAACGAAGTTGGTTGTGCATAATATCTACATAGATAACTATAAAAGTGCAAAAGTATAAACGGGCTGTGGCTATTTATTCAGATGTAATCCCTGGGAATCGTTTTACATTTTTTGTTTGTATCAACGATTCCCAGGCAAGGCATTACATTATATCTAAATAAATAGCCAAAGCCTGTTTATACTTTTGCACTTTTATAGTTAGGTATGTATAATGCACAACCAAAATTCTTTATACATAGTAGGTAATTGCGAATTCTACAACTTCTCACCGCACAAGCATAAATCGTGAGTTGAAAAATTTCCCACGCATAAATCTATATTTTATCTGCTGTTAGCAGATTAACCGCACTGGCCTAGCTTAGGGAAATTCCTGATTCGGAAATTGGCTTGGCTGCGGTGTTAAGATGATTACAAGTGCTGCAATCGCATAACACATGTGGTTGGGGTTTTCCGCAATTTTACTTGCTTATGTGGGCATTACATTGTGATGCGGTGTTCACAATGTAGTACAACTAGTGACATCTATCTATTCGAAAGTGAATCAGTTCTTATTAGATCATAGAAGGAATTGTCTCTAATAAGAAAATAATGTTCTATTTACTAGCAAACCAGCAAAGAGTTGTTACGATACCTACAACAGTTTGACTGACAAGAAAACTGACAGAGAAAGGAAATGGAATTAAAGTGTGTGGACTATACACATAAAGTGGAACCCGTGTAATTTGGCAATCATTTTTGGGTAACTTAAGACTAAGAGGTATATACAACATACCTATGATTTTTTTCTAATATAGTCGACTAAAATTTAAGTTTTTCTTTGCCCCTTAAAAATTTCTCCTAAATTTCGGTAAATTGAAAAAATCCTATGTACCTACGAGTAGCTACACTCGTTAATTTGAAGCGATTGTGCTGGCTGTTTCGCAAAGAAACCACGCTATAAATTGAAGACGCGGTGACCTTTCGATAATTTGAACTAACTAATGCAAAGGTACTGGAGAAATAAGTTGCTTGTTCGAACAATGTTGACATGTACAGTCGTCGGCATAATTATTTACACAAAAGTAAAGTTAATTGTACTCATAAATTTGAACTTACTTCATGTAAATTTTGGCATCACTGGAAAGGTCATTAAAATTACGTTTGAATGATACAAAACTTTCCTTAACCCATTGAAAATTTAGAACCTTTGTAAAAGTATACTTTTTTGACTTTTTTCCTCGGTCTAAAAAAAATGGTTTTGATGGAAAAAGTTTCTTCAAACAGTAGTTATGTGCAAGGAATCAGTATAGACACTTTAAAATAGGCTTCAGTAGAAGAGGTTTCTGGATTGCAACGCGTTCTTTATTGTTTCAATGAAGTTCTTGGAACTCTTAATTTAACTTCAAATAAGTCATCGGCAAGTTGGGATGTGGGTTGAAAAGCCTCTCTGAAAAAATCGTCGGCATTTTCTCGGATGTTCTTAGGAGAATTCAGAACTTCTTTTGTGCGGTCGATAGCAGAAACGAAATCCAAGGATTTGCTCAGTAGGAAAACTGATAAGGGCAGGTTCAAGCGATGGCTTGCATACCTACATACCTAGCGTTTCTCTAAATTGGTTTTAGTTTTTAGTTTTTTGTTTAATTTTAGGGGGGGAATGCTCAAGGCCTCAAAGTCTTATGCAAAAAGGTCCAAAACGTAATTTTGCCCATATACATACATGTACATATACATACATATATCACTTTTAAGTCTCCCCGGAAAAGTATTTGCCAAGGTGCTGGAAACGCGTTGCAGAGCTGTGGTCGAGTCACGATTAGGAGATGAGCAGTGCGGTTTTCGTCTCGGCAGAAGCACAACCGAACCGACCAGTTATTCACTCTCAGAATGTTACTCGAGAAGGCTTGGGAGTATGCTACATTTGCTTACGCATATGCTGCGTAGTTTTGGAGAAAGCATACGACCGAGTCCCTCGAGGTTGGTTGTGTCTACACCACTCAATTTATTTGTGAGTACTGCAAGACGCAAAAGCAGTGACGCTGCGGCAACGCGCGTCAAAATGACGCATGTGTGCACCGGGGCTAACAGTCTAATTTAATTCAAAGTAAAATAATTATGAGCGATAATATTGCGTGTTTCCTATTGCCAGTTTCTTATTGAAGGTTGCCTCAATGTGAAAGCCGGCTAAAATGTAATATGTGTTTTCCGGGGATCGAACCTGGCACTAACCACTGCGCTACTGCGCACACACTAATGTAGGTACTCTAGTCTATAAAAATAAAGAAAGTCAATTTCTAAGATTTTGACAATTTTGCTTGGTACCCGAGTTATTTGCGATGACCCCTTTTAAGGGGACATTTGTTATGACTACCTTACCTACTTCATTTAACTTGTCATAATAGCTACAAATTTTATTCAGATTTACCAAAATAAACTTTAAACTCTTTTTAAGTAATACATACTTCGTTAAACTTATTTTTTATAGATACTACAAAACTGCTCCTTAGGTACTTCTTAGGTAGGTTTCCTGCCTCCTCTGTGTGCCAAATTCTGAGGGCTGCTCGAGCGAAAGCTAGTTTTCAATACATTATCTATTTGATTGCATCAGGTCAGGTTGTTAACGTCTTACTTTCTCACATAAGTACCTACTATTAGTTGATGCGATGTGGGCATCCTCATTCGTACCTGGATGTGGCAGTTTACAGTCTGTTACCAATTATTGAAATTTCGTGTAGGGTGCTTTTCAACTGTTCTACCAAATATCTTTTCCTTTTCTATTCTTAAAATATTTTCGCAACTATTTAGATACATCAAGCGTAACTTTTCCTTTTACAATAATATAAAGTGAAGACAATATCATAAGTACATAATTAATGAAATCAAACATTACTTTCCTGATAACATAATCATATCCTTACATATAATAAAACTGTAGGCATTTTCTTTGTCAGCTAAAAACTCGAAAACTACTGGACAGATTTCTATGAAACTTTTTTTAAATGTTCCTTAAGACTGTGAGACTGCTATAGGCTATGTCGTTTATAGCCACGTCCTTAGGAACAGTTTTTAGCCAAAATGTATTTTTTGAAGTGAAAATATATACATACACATATACCTTGCTACGAATGGATGTTTATACTTTTGCGATCGTCAAACAAACACATTCGATAAGGGTTGATTTGTTTTCGCAGTGAGTGCTATGGTCAGTTGTATATTATGTAGGTATGTATATTATGATTGTATGTCCGAAGAAGGATGGGGATGGGGTGAGGCGTGCGTGCTGCAGAATGGCATGGGGTATATTAATAATCTTCATAAGAGAAGAGACGTATAATACAAAATTCATTTCAGAATTTCATTCGATATGTGGTATGGTAATTGTGTTGGGTTGGGGTAGTTAGTTGTTTGGATTCTATAGGAAGAGGGAAGCAAAGGAAAGGAAAGGAAATGCAGTATATTAAACAAGTAGCAAGATCAATGAGAGGGAGGGCGATGCAGAGGGTGCACATTATATATCCAATGCATTACATCCATTATCGCATATCGCCACGCAACGCAGTAGGAATTTTATTCTGATATGACGTAACAGGGTAGGGTTGGGGTAGTTGTTTGGATTCCATAGTTCTACTTTGGGGTTGTTGTCGCACATCGAAAGCAATTTTTCTTGAACAGATAGGTACTGTTTATGAGTGACTTACTTCTGTCCAGCCAGTTTGTGAAATATACATATATTATCATAGTAAAGACGAAAGCCGATTGTAAGATACATACTTGAATTGTTATTTATTTTAGAAGTGAAATTGAATACATAGATACCTATTGATTTCTGAATTTAAACTTCATCAGCAAGGTAAGTCCGAAAAAATTAAGCTCTGATTTAAAAAAAAAAATTAGTTCAGACTATTCCTTCGCGAGATAAAAAACCGATTTTGCTGAAATTTTGTTGTGTTTGAGTGGGTCCCTGGATGGTTTAGATTCACAATTGGACCCGATAGGTGGCGCTGCAATGGGGTTCCAGGAAGTTTACTATTTTTTTTTCATATAAACGTTTTGACTGATTTTGATTATATTGTTTGTGTGTGAACAAAACAAAACAAGTGAGACACATAAATGTATTCAAATATGTATGTATATTGTTATTAGTTTAGGTGACTGAATTTATTTTGGTTGTTTTGCCGTAACAGGGTAGGGTTAGGGTAGTTGTTTGAATTCCATAGGAAAGAAAATGCAGTATTACAAACAAGTAGCAAGAGTACGGCGAGGGAGGGCGATGCAGAGGGTGCATATATCCAATACATTACATCCATTATCGATATCGCCACACAACGCAGTAGGAATTTCATTCTGATATGACGTATGCATTTTTTGAAGTGAAAATATATACATACACATATACCTTGCTACGAATGGATGTTTGTACTTTTGCGATCGTCAAACAAAAACAAAACAAGACTAGCATACGTATACTACACATTCGATAAGGGTTGATTTGTTTTCGCAGTGAGTGCTATGGTCAGTTGTATATTATGTAGGTATGTATATTATGATTGTATGTAACAGGTTTTATTTCAGAATTTCATTCGATATGTGGTATGGTAACAGGGTAGGTTTGGGGTAGGTAGTTCCTTGGATTCCATATAGGAAGATGGAAACAAACGAAAGGAAATTCAGTATTACAAATAAGTAGCAAGATCTAGGTCATCTAGGAGAGGGAGGAATTTTCTTTTTCTCCTAAAAGCGCGAAAACTACTGGACAGATTTCAATGAAACACTCAAAAGTGTAATTTTAAATAAACCAAATATAATTTTGTGCGAGCGGGCAAGGCGAGCACGGGTCCAGCTAGTTATTACAATAAACATCTACAGTGACAGTCCTACATTTATGTACTTCTTTAGTCGCTTTTTAATCATATGAGTCATTTACTCGTGCCAATTTTGCACCTCAATGAATAACTAAAGTTCACTTAATTGCCGTTTTGACCTTTCTGCTATTCCATGCCACATTATTAACGTCAACTATTTTGCAATATCCAGCTGCTATAAAAAATATGCAATAACGAAAAACAACCATAACTATGCCATTACATTGTATAACGAATACGAATACCTTAACCTTGCTTTGAGTGCGCATCTGCATCTGCATCTCGGTTAACTTTTATTGCTTGCGGACAGTACGATCAGGGTTCGTTACTTTTTTTGTTTGTTGGTTTTGTTTTTGCAAAGAATCACTCCCCGACCTTGGTATCGTTTTATGGAATTTAATGTGGCTTATTAGAATGCAATTAATGGGGCTTACTTGCAGGCGGTTATGCAATATTATATTAGTAACAGTGGATGTGAAAAGTTTGTGCATGGATATTAAATCGAAAATTTTAAATGGCTCAGATTTGATACCTACCTACAATTTATCAGATAAGTAGAAAGATTTTGGTAATGATAAAATAGTAGGTAGGTACTCATTACATTATTAATCCTCACTAAATTGTTTATTTAAAATGCGTTTTGTCACGATTTGGTGGGCGGCCTTTGTTCTATCGTCATCCCCTCTCATATGTACCTAAGTGTTATCACGGGACATAATGTGAAGGTGTCACAATGGATGTAATATATTGCTCTAAAAGCCGTAGTATATCGCATGTAGCCAGACGCATACGGATGTAGCTTTGACGACAGAGAGTGCCACATACGTATGTGTACCATAATTGAGTGTCACAAAGAGATCTAGTACACGACATGTAGCCATTGGGACCATACCCAAGTAACAATTTTACTTCGGTAAGGTTCAAATTTTTAATTTCGGTAGGCAACTACTTTTATAAAGCTTCTGTAGTATTTCTTAGGCGAAGTACAGCAATTTCCAGGTAATTGTTTCGATAATAACTTTTATAAGACCTTTCGAAAGAAAATCCACAGGCTTTATAGAGGGATGAGGAATTTAGTTTCGATAAAACCTCGATTGGACTTCCAAAAATTGGAGGTGGATGTGTGGGAAGTCATTTGTTTCGATAAAGTTTCCAGTTCGAAGCTCTGTCGAGAAGTCTCTTTAGGGCTTGTGATCGGAAGCATTATAAAGGCAGTTATCTCTCATGCAGGCAACAGCTTGCAATTGGAAGCTTTAGAGAAGCATCAACTTCCCATTATTTGCCCATAGAATGAGTGGCTTGCGAATGAAGGCTTTATAGAGGCATAAACTAGTTTTATATGTTATGTTACTGCATTTAAGTGGAGCATCTTTAATAAGAACTACGAAGGATCATAGCTGTCATCGTATTATAGTAGATATACACGCGTCGATTTTGTTTTATATAAAAATTAAATATTTTGGGTCTATAAAATGATTAGTTCATGGAAAAAGGTGATAAAAGGTTTCCGATATTTGGAAACGTATCAAAGAATAGTGCAAAGGGAGCGTGGCGCAATTCTGAAGCGAGCCCGTGAATGTCAGATGAATTAAAGCGAACATCTTTTTGTCGCAGTGGATGCTTTCAGCGCTCATCTGTGGTCCTAATTCCTAAATAATAATTAATTTTTTATCAATAATCCCCAGTACACTATTCCACAAGAATTGTCTACAACAGCCTACAACATTTATAATGAGAGCACCAGAAATTATGAGGGTTTAGGTATGTGTTTTCTTTTTTCTATTTATTCACCATTTCGGCAGATGAATATAGTTTTTTTTTTGACTCTGTTAGATAACGCCAACAGTAGCACTAGTGCTAGTGGGGATCGTACTATCGATGATGGAACAAATAGCAGCAAATATAGCGATGAGGATTTATGGAAAGGATATGAAACCCAAATGGAGAGAAATATAGAAGTACGCTCGCATTGAAAAGACGAAAAGTTATTTTCAAATGCTGCCAGTTGCCCGTCAAATGCTGCATCACTTCATTGAAATATTTACTGAAATCACCAAAGTTCAATTAAAGATATTTTGTCTAAGCACCGACTCTTCAAATTGTTGGTTTTTGACGACAAAAAATGAAATAGCATACCTCACAAACATCATTCAACACAGCATGCAGAGTGACTTACAACTATGATGTATTACAATTGACGAAAAGGCTAATTTTTTTTATAATTTCGTTTGACTCAGGGCATTTAGATATTTATTGTTCCGATCGCTATGCTCACTCAAATAAAAAAAAAAGAAATATATTTAGGCTGACCGATGTGCAATGTAAACTCGTTCGTTTGCCTTACCAGTGTAATTTTATCATTTATTATTACTTATTTCATTTTTGTTTACAATGATTAAATTAAATTAAATTGGTTATTGCTGAATCAAAAATGTTTCATGGTCTTTTTACTTGTACACAGTCGCCATCGGGCGACATAGCCAATTGGCGACTTTTGTACTGCCGGGTCGCGTGGCGACCACAATTCGAAATAAGCGTTTTTGGACCCCTTTCACAAATACAGGCGACATTGGGACAAATTTTTAAAGCTTCAATTTATTTTTTAATAACACCCAAAAATTTTGAAAAAAGAAATAGTACCTACATAGAAATTTGCGTGTGTTTTTTGCTTTAATAATAATTCTTCGCATGTTTGTATAATAGTTGTAATAAATAAATAGTTGGAGCAACAGGCGTGAATAGACACGCTGGGCCTAGCTTCTTGCGTTGCAACCATTCCTTTGTGTGAGTTTCAGTTTTTGGGACAATTGGAAGGGACCTACAATTTTATGCCGAGTCCGAACGGCTGAATTGTGAAGACATTTCAGGTCAGTTATACTCTCCAAAGTTTGTCAGACGTTCGCGAGAGAGAAATAACCTTTTTGTTTAGTGGTTAAATGAAACAGGTTCGTATAATTCAAATGAATTCAATGTTTTTTATTTACGGATACAAATTAAGGTCAATTTACCAAATTTCAAAGCTAAAGCTATAGTGTTTTAAATTACTTGTATGGGTCGTGCCATTCCCCGATTTGCAATCCCACCATATTCCAATTTATATGGACAATGCACATCAATGTTAACAACTTTTTAAATGCATTTTTTTTATATGGAAGGTGCCACGCCTCTTTGTCCAAGTTTGAACAAACTTCACAGAAATTTCTTTGAGCCAATAATAAAGTGTTATCGAAACTCTAAAGAGTATCAAGTATGTTTACAACGTCTGTTGCAACTTCTGTCGCAGTCGGCGGCAAGTCTTATCGAAACTCTAAAAAGTATCAAGTACTTCAAATTTAACACTGGCAAACGCATATGACGATTTAGCCTAGTGGATAGGGTATTGGACTGGCATGCGACGGGACCCATGATCGATTCTCAGTGAAACCCATGTAAGTAAAATGTAAATTATATCTCGAATGTTATGAAACTGTATCAAGAAGTATGAAATGTCATTGAATAATAATTAAATAAATGAGACAAAAAAATAAAAAAATGGAAAATTGAACAAATTAAAAAAAAATATTTTTTTTTCTTTTTAATTATTGAACTTCTATAAGGCTTTTATAACAGTTGCGGTAAGGCCTTACAGCAGTTTCTTACCGAAGTAATAACCTACTGCTGACAAATATTAGAGATGCTTCTTTTGCGAAGCAATAGCCCACCGCGGATGTTAATTGTTTCTATAAGGCCTATCAGAAGCAGAAGTTGTATCGTCTGTAAGGCCTATCCCAAGTTGTCTTAATCAGTAAATAGCTTCGCTAAAGTGCGCCAAATGTCCTTCTAAAAGGCCTTTTGCAATCAATATTGCGGGAGGGGAAATAGCCTCGATAGCGCCTTATCGAAGTCAAATTGTTACTTGGGTATGCTGACGTAAAAATGTCGTCAGTGCTGCATACGTATGCGGATTTCTACATGCCGTGTACCTTAAGTGTGGTACAGCATTTTCTGCTTCATAACATTTGCTCTGCCGACGCACGATTGTAAACCGAAAACAAAATGCAAGGATTTTCATTTACATGGCTGGCAGCCTTCTTTAATTATGGTGCGACACTAGGACTGCTGGGTGTTGTCGGTAAATGAATACACATTGCGCATTGGGGCGAGTTTAACTATAAGGAGCATACGCATACCTATACCTACTCTGCAGACACTGGCAAATCCAGGCGTGCTAAGGCGTTCAACGTTGAATTTTGTATTTCGGACGGTTGTCGGATTCTGCTCATCCGCAACTAAATAAGTCGAATATAGGCCATAGATGTTTGCCAGTCAAATTATGTGCAAGCTTGCGATTTATATGTGATGTACCAATCATTCGCACATGCTATTTGGTTTTTGAAAGCAAGTGCTACTAATCGCCCCAAGCTTGTACAATAGATTTTGGGGATCAGGTACTTAATAAATTCATTGTCTTTTAGTCAAAAGAAATTCGTTAATTCATGCTATGCAAGAAATATCGAATAAGCGATCTCCCTCAACTACCTACATGTATGTACTGTACATAGATATACTAGGGGTATTCACTTATGCCCAGTTGCAAAGTGCAGAGTTGAGTGTAACTTAAGTTTGAGTAGAGACGAACAGATAAGTGTCACCCATGTATATTTTACGTTTCACAGTCGATTCACAATACCCCAAAGGGTACATACAACTTGGCAGCACTTAGAAAAATGTGTGTTTTGAAATCTATCTATTCTAAAATTGAGCCTTAAAATGTTTGTCGTCCATTCACGCCTTAACGCATTTACCGATTTTAACCAAACATTCACATAACTTTGGTATTGGTCCATATACGGTTTCTGTGGAGTTTGGTCAAAATTGGACAAAGGGGCGTGACACCGCGCATACAAAAAAAAAACATTCAAAATCGTATATCTATAGAAAACCACCAAATCGAATGAGCTCAAACTTACAGATGATCTTAGTTATTGGCCCTAGAGTGCTCCTGTGAAGTGAAGTTCGGTCAAAATTGGACAAAGGTTGTGACACCGCCCATACAATAAAAAAACATTCAAATTCTTATACATATCTCGAAAACTACCAAAAATGATTGAGCTCGAACTTACAGACAATCTTAGTTATTGGTCCTGGAGTAGTCCTGTGAAGTTTGGTCAAAATTGGTTAAAGGGGAGCGGCACTTCACATTAAAAAAAAATATTCAAAATCTTATACCTCCTATACAAAAAACATCTTCTATGGGGTGAAACTCGATGACGTTATATCTCGATAACCGCTGGGCCGATTTTCATTATTCTTTTTTTGTTTTATTCGTATTACTGTATTTCAGGTTAAGGCAGAAAGAAAATTCCACCAAGTCGATTTATTATCATTTCTCGCATTTTACGAAAAAACACTATTACCTTAGACCTAAGCAATACAAATCATGTGCACGGGCAAAGCCGGTCGGGTTCGGGTACAGCTTCTTCGACAGTCTTGGAATTGGAGGCCAAAGTTTTTAAAATTTTGTATTTGTAGATAACATTGATATAAATAATGAAAGTCAATAATATTGTCTAGGTCTAGGCAGTACGATTTCTGAAAAAAAACAAAAAATGTTGTGTACCACAGAGCATTACAATAAAAACAGTTTATCTATTTAACTATTCTGCACTATGAAGTGTGCACGGACTACGCTAGTATTTAATCATTTATTAGATTTTTAAAATGGGTTGTTAATGACAAAGAACCCCTAACTTTAGTTGAGAAAGAACTATTTTATTTAATTGAAGTCGTAAAGCGAAAAAAATGAACTTGCCAAATCGAAGTTGCCAACTTCAAGCTCAAATATCTCAAACCCCTCACTTTTGAAATAGTTTACTCAGGTAACGCACTCAATTTTAGCTTTTATTTGATACTAAATTCATTAGTTTTCGCTCTGGGCCCAGACTCCATAGGAAAATGGGTCATCTCCTTTATGCAGCTCGTAAATGTATGAACTTCTGCGGTGCTTTAAGTGAACAACCCTCGGAAATGTCATTGCGTAAATCGACTGTTAAGTCGGTTTTCAAACTCAGCTAGTCAGCTGCTGTTGAAATTATTTCCAAATTATTAAAATGCCGAAAGTAAGCGAAAAGAAAAAACTTGTTAAATTTTTGGAGAAATTGGAAATAAACGAGGTAATTATATAGGTATATAATGAAAATTATTTACCGTACCTTATACCGTCATTTTGAGATATTCCTAAAAAATCTCTGGAAACAAACAAAAAATTCACACGAGTGTCTGTCAAAGTTTGATATTTCTGATTTGCGTAACTTTCCGTGGTTGATTTCCGAGCCTAAATCGGCGCGTGGACGCAGTAGCACATCCCAACTAACATTTGAACTTCCTTAAGGCACAAATGTTTCAGATTTGACAGGTCAAGGCTTCTTTTAAGCTTCTGTAAAGCTTCTAGCAAACTCTTTACCGAAGTCTTGACTTCTATTATAACTTCATAAAGGCCTTTTAGAAAAATAAGATGAAGCTTTAAAGAGCAATTAAACTCATAGCTTCGTATACAAGTTTCTATTTATAAGTAAAGTTGTATAAAACTTGCAAGAGTCATTAAACGAAACATTATGGAAGACTTGTTTGTGGCTTGCATTATTTTACTAGCGAAGCTTTATAGACTATGAAGGGAGGAAGAATAAAACATTGTAGCTGCAGGTGAACATTTCTTCACTTTGGTTAAAGAAGCTTTTCCGAAGGTAAATAATGCTAATGGAACTCTTAACGAAGCTTGTTTTGATATTGAGAAAAGATGAAACTGGTTAAGTTTTAACTTTGTAACATGCATATTACAGATAGCGCAGATGATGAGTAAAATACTTCTAATATTCCAGGCCTAAAAGAATCCCAATCAGAGAAAATAATACTACTCACGCCGCACCATTTACTTACTATACCAGGGGTTCCCAAACTTTTTCATACTGCAACTCCGTAGAGAGGTTGAAATATTTTTGAGACGCCCTTCTAAAAGCATAGATATGTGAAGCTGATCTTACTAAAGATTCACTAAAGGGTTTTTCAATAAAGACTGGTAAACGTTGAAAATGTCGTCGTCGTGGCAATTCTGCTTATTAATTAACATAAAAAAACAAAATTAATTATTAATTCATTATATTAATTCACATACCCGCATTAAAAAAAAAATAAAAATACGCCTCGTCGCTAAAGATAATTTTTCGGCCAAAATGTAGGTTGTAGGTTCTCTTCCAAACGCTCCGAAGCCAAGTCAGAGAACAAACGGCTTTGTTTACGTTCATTAACTTTGAGCTCCTAGATTAGTTGGACTATGTACTGGCGTAAGCCCATCAATTCCCGATGTAAAATTGCCAAGTTCGAATCTGCGAAACTGCCTCGAGTTGTCCATGAGAGTGACCACGGCAATGCTCCCGATGAATCTGGCTGGCAACGACACAATTGAAAAACCCTTATTTAATTTTGAGTCCAAGGCAAATTCGAGTGACAGCCACGAAGCAAGTCTGACCGGAAATGCGGAAAACATAAACGCGCTTAATCTTCGACGATTGGACTTCGCTTGGACCTAGCTCATAGTATTCGTAAAGAGAATCTTAATGCTTTTCATTTGTTCGAAATTTTACTGCAGTGAAAAAATAAAACTTGCGACGCCCTTAGAACAGCGCCACGACGCCCCAGGGCGTCGCGACGCACAGTTAGGGAACTCCTGTACTATACTACCACCAAATAAATGAAAATAAATAAAATGAATGGAAATGAAACATTCTTTTTTTACAAATTCGTAGTTTCGATAAAGCTTCGATTAGGCTGCAGTTATAGCTATCAGTAAAATGCATCCGTAAAAACACGAAACAGAACAAAACTGAAACATGAAACCATAGCATATCATAGGAATTCAGTGGAATACTTCGTGAAACTGGTTGAGAAGTTGAACAGAAAAAGTTTTTCGTACGGAAAAATAAAGAAAATCTTTTTTTAGAAAATTTAAAGATCAATTGCTTAATTTTTATTGACGAATTAGATTTATAATTCAAAAGCAAATATGTAATACGAATACCAAGTTTGAGTTCAACGATTAAGTTTAAGTGCTCCAAAAAAAGTGAAACAATTTTTTAACGGACGCATTTTACTGATAGCTATAACTGCAGCCTTAGTGAGCTATTAGAGTCCTAATAGAAATCTTTTCAGAGGCTTTATAGATGAAATATCTTCGATACGTGTTCGCCTTTCGCACCTTACGGAAAGGTTTCTTTAGGAAACTATAAGTAGGTAATCCTCTATTGAAGCTTATTGAATCTAAATGTTAGTTGGGATTGGCTAGTGTGTTGGACTACTGTGCTAGGGATCCCAGGTTCGATTCCCGGAAAAACACAAATTACATCTTAAGGTTTTTTTCTACTGCGCCACCTCTCGCGAACCGAGCGTCTGACAAAAATCCGAGAGTATGACGGAATGGTTGCGAGAAGCTAGGCCCAGAGGGTGTCACCCGCCTGTTGAGCCACCTAATTATGAAGTCTGCGTAAACTCCATACAAAATCGAACAGTTTATTTACGAGATGGTAAATTTCAGCAGTTTGTTTGAAAAGAATATTTTTATTTGCACAAAAAACTGTTTATTTATTGATTTACAAACAAAATTCACGCATGCATATAATTCTATTTTGTAGATCATATTCGTAGCTAGGTATAAAATACACTAGTTTCTCCATTTTCATTCATATTGCGTGTTCTTGTTCCCTTAATCGTTTCCAAATTGGAATTGGAATTTGGTTTCACGTAAAACGGTTGAAATTCAAATTGATGCGTAACTGTTTGATGTAGATGGCATTGAGAAGCGCAGCAAATGCGACAACCATCTTTGATCTCTCCATAGCTTGCTAGAGACACCTATTGGGCATTAGTGAATTTGGCAAGTAAAATGGTTGTAGTTCAAATTGTTGCGCCATTTTTAACAAAAGATGTCGCTTCAAAAGTGTGAATTTCCAAATTGATTCCAATGCATAGGCATACTCTAACTCTGGTAAAATCGTTCTTAAGGCGTGTTCTCTTACGCTTAAATTCCTATAGTTCCTACTACAACCGTTCCGTACCTAATGCAAAGTATGGGGGCATGGACTATGGTCCTATTCCTATTTCATTTTGATTCGAAATGCGGTATGGTATGAGATGAGATTATGAGAAATGTGGAAATGGTTCTGTTCTGGGATGAGGACTTTTGAAAATGTTTTTACAGAAAGACTTTGCTTGCAGTTATTTTGGTAATAGGCATTTCTTGAATTTCACTTTTGATACTAATTACATATTGGGTGACAATAATATAAGTATTGAAGATGCACAAAAAGGGAACTTTTAAATAATACCATGAACGTTTTTTTTATATACATTACATAGTATAGGTTAGGTACATATCTCTTCTCTACATATTGTATAAAACAAAGTGGAAAAAACTGTTTCCCTCTGTCGCCCATAACTATCAACCAATTTAGTTGTTTTTTTTTAAATGTCGGTAATTACGACGATCGGGCGATAGGCTAAACAAATTCAAAATCGGACAAAGGAGCGTGGCACCGCCCATACAAAAAAGCATTCTAAATCGTACACATATATCGAAAACCACCGATTTGATTGAGCTCAAACTTACAGTTAATCTTGCGTATTGGCTGTGAATTGCTCCTGTGAAGATTGGTCAAAGTTGGACAAAGGAGAGTGGCACCCCCAAAACAAAAAAAAAAATAAAAAATTGTCGCCCGTAATTTTCAACCATTTAAGTTGATTTATTTTTATTGTCAGTAATTACGGTGATCAATTGATAGGCCAACAAAAATATTAAAAAAAAATATTTAAAAAAGCAAAAAAGGCCTGGCAAAGCTGGCGGGGGTTCCTCTAGTATGTTTTATAAAAGGGGATTGCAAATTCTGGAATCCCATATGAATACCAATTCTGGTATTATTCATTTCCCTTATTATGTATAATTTGCACAAATATTTACAAATCAAAAAAACAACCGAAACACTACTAACGTTTTAAAGACATGTTACCCACCAACTCTGCCCAAGTATACGGAACCTTCGGTGAGCGAGTGATACTCGCACTTGGCCGGTTTTTTAATTTTATATTTTTTTTGGAAATAAAGTCGAATGCACAAATTTTTGTAATTCGACATTATTTCCAATTTGAAATGGAAATAAACACGATTAGGCCTTATCTATTTCATTCGACTTTATTTCACGGCGCCGGTATTGCCACATTACAAAAAAGCTGCGTAATACTTTTAAATGATAATTTTGTTGAACTAGAGTTTTATATAATTACGGTCAATTTAAATGGTTTGTGTTATTTTCAATGTCTTTGCAACTTCGTGTTAGGGATATCCTTTCACCCACTAGTGCCCTAATAAATTTAAACCCGGCACCAAATTCATTCTGCGTATTTAGAATTTTGTAAAGGCTGTTTTACTTGCTCCAATTTGTCTCTTTTGTCGAATTATCTATCCTTAACTTTCGTTAAATAAGTACTAAAGTAAATGGTTGTTTTTAGACTCGGAAGCATTCTTCATAATATTGCATATACTTTTGGGCTTTTATTCATTTATTTACACGTTGGCTCTATGTTTGAATATATCTGATTAAAATGTATGAATGTCATTGATCTTTAGCTCCGGGTAGGTAGTGGTAGATGGACAAATTTTAAATGATAATGCGGGGGTTATATAAAATGGTTTATTTGTGCAATGGCAACTACAAACCAAATCAACGAACTGTAATATACCTACAATTATAATTTACGCAGTGTCCCTTCTAAGTCATCCTTCGATTATTAATGACTAACTCAAGCGTCTTTCTTTACACTAATTCATTAATATTCACAGCTTGTCGTTAAACCCGCTCCCCAAAATAAGAATATGTATCTCCAAAATACGACTTCCCGATATAACTACCAGTACCTCATCGTCAATTAAAAATCATGACAAAAAGTCGATTACAGAGACAAAAATCCAAAAATTATTTTAAATTTTATTTATTCTCTCAGTGGTTTTATTTGAAGGGACCCCCCTTCGATGGATAAACCACGATCGGATTTCATTGCATTGGGTTTGCCCTCCCGCCGGATGCACATCGATGTGTGCGCACTTTGGAATTTGTCAAAGGTACCCCAAACGGCAGTCAAGTGCACCCATAATGAATACAAGTTCCAAGGGTAGATAAGTTTAGTTATTGCCAAACACGCGTATAGAATTCTTAATACATATTTACCATAGGGTCAATATACGATTGTAGATACTCTATCCGCTCATGTAAAAAGGCGTACTGCACTAATAACATGTGCAGCACACGAGTATAGTCGAATTCAAGAAAATACCAAATTAACTTGTTTTGGGTGTATAATGACAAATTTATAGACTTCCTTAGGTTAGTACGCATTCAAAGAAATCTAGAATGGACGTTCATTCGATATGCGTAACTGACACCACCGCTATAGGCTAAGGCGCCAGCCAGCCCGTAATTAATCGATTTTGAAGGAAAGGGCCAGATGAAGAGCTATCACCACGATGACCATGAAGGTGGTCTACTACTTGGGGATCGTGTTATTCGAACCAAACAACGAATTAGTATGTGAAATGGGTGATGTTGGTCTCTATGATGGAACAAGGCAGTTGCAGTGCATTACTCATTGATCGAGCACAGGAGCTTGTACCGATTTTAATGAGTTTTTGTCTGTTCGTTTTCGGCACCCGGAATTCGTTGTAGATTTTCGAGCCGCGTAGCTCGATCGTAGAATGCCAAACAATGATGATAATTGACTTTTAAATGCTGTTAAGTACTTCTGGAGATGCTAATGAGGGAGACTAAGTGGATTATAATGCAGCTTGCATTCGGAGCACGTTTGTGTCCTGCGACGCCAACGATGATAATGACGTTCAAATCAGTCTCTGGAGAATTAAGATGAAATAAGTCGAACTTCTGCCGACTCAGCATTGTCGGCATGTTGTATTAGGATATTCGGTGAAATAAATTCCACCTTTTTTTGGTAATAGTGTCAAAAGTGTGGGCGCATATAAATGAGTTGATTTACCCCTTTGATCTGTTTTCAATTCTGCCGCAACTACCTAAATGTTAAGTAGATTTTACTTGTCAATTACAAAGGCATAAATGGCCTTAAGGAATTAAAATAAATACGTGTGCAATATTCCAATTAGGGTAAGGTACGGACTAGACTAGCACTAAGAACAAGTACTATAGATACTCTATTATGTATTAGGGCCGAATGAGAGATAAAATCCCTATAATAAATAAACATTAACATAATGCAGAATTGGCTATTAACACAAAAGAAATCTTTTCAAAATGTACAAAACAATTTTTATACCTATAACAGTTTGGAAGTTATAGCGTTTTAAGTGGTAACACCTCTAAATTAGAGGTCACCCACTTTGATGGACTATAACTGTAAATTGGGTGAGAATAGACCCCCCTACCATACAATTTTTTATTCGGCGAAACTTCAGGAATCACCCCTTCTTCTTAACTGGGACATCCTTTTGGCAAAAGCCCAAAAGGGTAATTACCTACTTGTTACTCGTTATTTTACTCATCTTTTACTCAGAATTTAAGCGGTTGCAATCCATTTACATATTATATCGGTGCTCATAATATCTATAGTTCTTGGAATTTAATTTTCTATTTAACATCAAGTAACAGCGGGCTACCAATAAACACTATAAACTTCTAATCACTAAGTTTTCCTGTTATTAAAATACTCAATTTAAGGTATTTTTGTTTAAAACTTATTAATATATATTATTTATAACGTTTTTAATGGTGCCAACAATTGCAAATATAATCAACAAATTTCCAAATGCTGGCATCATTGGCAGAAGTGCCGATTACCCGGTTGTTATGGGCACTATGCTAATCATTGGATTGAGCCAATCACTGGCACAAAGTACACTGCCCATCATTGGAAAATTGAGAAGTGTCTATTTTAGTGTTTTTTTTTTTTTTTTTTTTTTTTAAATAAATTAATTCTTTATATGTAATTATCTTTAGATCCCCAGTGTTCGGAAAATGTACAAATACCTACTACAAAAATGAGTAAGAGATCCTAAAAGATCTCATTTGCAGTGATTTAGACGATTAGAACGTAAATTAAAAGACTGAAATATACCGCAGTCCGCAATCATATATATGACAATAATAGGACTGAAGGATGCCAATGAATGGAAAGAAGTGCCAATAATAATTGGGGAAATTTACTTTGCTTTATTTTACTGTTTTTTGTTTATGTTTTTAAAGAAATTTTATGTTTTTTTTATTAAAAAATACCATAAGAAAGGTAGGTAAATGAATTGTTTTAAAGTTATTTGAATGTTTTATTTTATATTTACACATATAAATGGGTGGTTAACCCTACAAGCCAAGTTGGGAAACTGAGTTTTCTTGGCTGAAATTCGTCAAAGGAAACTGTTTCTGCAAAATATGCTTCAAGTATTTGGACAGCAACAGATCAAATTTAGAAAGACACACATATGTCAAAGATACATTATAGATTACATGTAAAACACTCAAGACGCAACTTTGGTATAAGATTTTTGTCCGAATAGTAGGCTTTCCAAGTTCGAAACTTAGAAGTGTGGAATCATTACACTGTGTGCAATGATTCCACACTTGCAAAAGTTATTAAGTGCGGGCGAACAAAGGCAACATCAATGGTTAATCAAGTGATTGGGTCATTTGCACAAAAAAAATTAGCAAGGTGTTATGAAGTGCAGCTTTTCTTTTATCATCGATGAGACAACAGATGTATCAAGCTCAAAATGCTTCGTTATTGTTGCCTTCGACAATACCCAAGATAAGATTTTTGACAAATTGTTTGGTCTTATACAACTTCAGGGCGCAAATTTTGAACAAATATTTTCTAGCTTGGAGTGGAGGGATTTTTCGTAAATAGGAATATTCCTTAATGATATTATAGGATTAGCTACAGATAATGCCTCCGTGATCTTATTTTATCTTGGGTGCACTGTATAGTGTATATGCCACCTTCTGCATCAATGTGCCTCAGCAGCATGTAAAAAAAACTACCTTTTTATTAAAAAAAAATAAAAAATTTAGGTAGGTATTATGTAGATAATCATTTTTCACATAGTCCGAAACGGATTCGAACTTATAAAGTTTTTCAAAGATATTTTGATACAAAAAAACAACAATATTTTAAATATTTCTCACACGTGAATGCTTTTCGTTGCGAGATTTTCGTGAAACGGATTCTACAGCAGTCGAATTCACTGCAACTTTACTTTAACCTTTTATATTTCGAAAAGCCTGACTCTGTTAAAGAAATAAACGACTAATGTATCCGCTAAGCTAATTATATTTATTTTTTCTTTCATTATATGACTTATTTAAAAAAAAAAAAAAATAAATAAAATGTTTGAATCTGGACTTACCTACTCAAATACTTGGCGCACACATAACTAGTCTTTATAAAGTTGTTAGTCAAAATTTTAACAATCTCCCTTCATTTACCATTTTCAGATATGTACTTTTGTCTATTTCAACTTGTTTCCTTTTTATGATGATAACAAAGAAAAACTTTATACCCGTTTAAGATCTTTGGTGCGAAACAAAGATCTTTTAGTGTAATAATACGATGTTTTATAAAAAGAAACTAGCTGAGTGAAAAAAAAATTAGAACAACTATGTAAATTTGTGTTAATTTCGTGCATTGCACCAGCAGAGCGAAAATTCTCATTTGTGAGTTTAGTTAAAAATAAACTATGGAATAAGTTAAATAAAGCTCTCGAAAATTAAATTCTTTCCAATGAATTAGATAATTTTAATAATAACTGTTGGGAACCTTATACTGTGCGAACAAATTACAGTGCAAGTGTTTTATTTCATTTCAATGGTCCGCTTGTCCATTAAGTGGGTCGCGAGTGTAGGTTGCTTAAGTGGACCCTCCATAGCTGTCGATTATCCGCCATCGACTCCAAATCATCAAGGGCAATCCCCATACGGTTGAGGAGAGATTATGGACTTGATCTGACCATCTCATCCTATGTCTGCCTAGAGGCCGTCTACCTTATGGTACGGATTTCATAGCAAGTCGTGGAATCCTGGTCGGGGACATGCGTTTAACATGACCAAACCACCGAAGCATGGACCGCTCCGTCCGGAGAAGTATATTTGCTCGACATTGAGTTCCTCACATATTCTGGTATTTCTAATGCTATCTCTACGGGTTACACCAGCAATACAATAAAGAAATCTCATTTCGGCAGCTTGTATCCGCGATCTTATTCTTTCGGTCATTACACAAACCTCATGACCATAGGTAAGAGTTGGAACAAAACGCTGAATTAAAGACTGACAACTTAGCTTTGACACCAAGTTCAGTCCTCCTAATAACAGAATATGACCAAGCTGTCTCAAAATTGATCCAGTCTGACCAATCCTACAGGAAAACTCGGCATTGCTCCTTCCATCACTCATGAATAAGACCCCGAGGTACTTAAAGTTCTCCACCTGTTTCAATGAGACTCCACTAACATGCAGAGTGCATTGAACAGGCGTTCTGGAGACGACCATCACGTCAGATTTGTTCACGTTCACCTTCATCTCTTCAACACAAACGGCTACAAACCGATCGAGTGCGCGCTGAAGTTCAGTCTGAGAGGACCCAAGGATAACCAAGTCATCAGCGAAGAGCAAATGACTTATCCTTAGATCTCCCAATTCGAAACGTTCTTCTCCAAGACTGCGCTGTAAAATTCAGTCCATATAAGTAATGAAAAGAAGAGGAGACAAGACGCACCCCTGACGTAGTCCAACGCCCTCGATGAAAAGTATTGATTTAACGCCGTTTACCCGAACACAGCTTTTAAAGTTTGTGTAAAGAGATTGAATTGCTCTCAAGAGAAAACCGTCAATTCCATATACTCCTGTAATATACTCCAGAGTTTACCTCAAGGGACTCGGTCGTATGCTTTCTCCAAATCTAGGAAGCATGCATAAACAGGTATATCATACTCCCAAGCCTTCTTAAGTACCATTCTGAGAGTGAATGACTGGTCGGTTGTGCTTCTGCCGGGACGAAAGCCGCACTGCTCATCTCCCAATCGTGCCTCGATTGTTGTTGTTGTTGTTGTTGTTGTTGTGAAACGCAATTCGGCTGATATGTACTTGTGCAGGTTTCTGGTTTGCGGCAATCGATGGCGAGGTGGTTCATAGCGCTGGTGCAGTGTTACCTGTTGTCCAGTGGCGGCGATCAGTGGCAGTGGTGGTCTTAATGCGGGCGGTGGCGGCATGCTGGCTTCTTATAATGCGGGTGGTGGTGGGGTGTTGGCTGTTTTGGCGAGTGGTGCGGTGGTATGATGTTGGGTACCCAGGGGTGACGATCAGTGGTACGTGGTATAGTGGTACAAGTATGGTTGTGGTGTTGGTTTTTGTAACGGGCCGTTACAATGTCCACTAAGAAACAGCTCCCAACATTTAAAATTGTATACCTTTTTTTATATCTAAGAAAAGCTATTTACCCTTTTAATGTTAACATTTTGTAGAAATGTAGGTAAGTGCTGCAGATATGAATGATTTCAATGGTTCTGGATAGGCCATGGTGACCGAAGCCAAAACCGCAGCAAGTTCGAACAACGTTTAATATTCAATAACCCATATAAAACCGTCAACAATTAGAGGACATTACTCATGTGAAGATATATACTATACAATACACATCACCAATGATATGACGCACAATTTTATAAACCATGTGCAGAGATCTGCCTGAAAGTGATTACCTATACCTTACCTACATTGTAGGTTTTATGCACATTTAATAACTTGTATAGCAAAACGTTTACCAGCGGTGCAATATCTGCACAAACTTTATGAGGTCTTAAGAGCAATTTCCAACTGCAATCCAAATTGAATTTTTCCTCCACATCTAATCGGATAACGAAATTAATCCCCTTAAAGCCGAACGAGAGGAAAAGGCCTATAAAATGAATAAGTGCTCTGGCAGTCATAATGGCCAAAAAGCTAGCACAAGAGTGGGTATATGTAGGTAAATGATATCTCGGATTTCCAGCAACTCTATGTGTGCGTGCGATTTCAAGGAGTGGCAGCGTGTCGCTCAACTTGCGTAAGCCCTCATGCCTCAGTTAAATTTCTCATAAAGTCGCAGTTTTTAATCCAGTTCACTTAAGCAAGAGAGATGCCATACCACCACCATACGCACTCAGACAGAAACACTAAATTATCATAAATGGTAATCATAACTTTTCAAACGCAATCCACAGGTGATTTCCCATAATATACCGGTCATAAATGCCACAACTCGGAGACTGCACAAGGTGTGCTAAGGTGCTCGAAATCAGTTGCTTTTCTTACTTATTTTTGGGAAGAATACGAAAAAGATTCAAAACTTAATGGAATCAGATCGTTTGGTTGACGGTGTTTTGCCTCTTTTACATTAGATCCAGATCGGTTGTGCTGGTAGTTTTGATGTAAACTGTCGTATTTGGAAATTAGCATAAAATCCACTTCTGCATGCCTATATTACCACCTCATCACTTCACCGTTTGAAGCCAAGCCCAATAGTCTGTGATGTCAGTGGTTTCCTGTGCTGACCGTACTGTCTACGGATATTTTTCGACTTTAATTTTCAATCGGCCGATCGATTTTATGACACTGATGACACTTTATTATTGATCCACAAAAACGAAGACCAAACACACCGGCAGTTAAAATATATGCAGATTGTGGAAGCAATAGATAATCTTAACACCACAGTGCAGTGGAGTGGGGTGGCGGTTGCTTATCGAACATTTAGAGCCATCATTTCGATGCGGATACCTTCGTTGATCCATAAAAATCCATAAAATTTCCAAAATGACTCCCATCCCATGTCTCCTCGGGGTTATTTGTGACGACTACATGGGCTTGCACTCTAGTTCGGAACAGGACCACACACCTTGAATCTGTATCGATCGTTAAAAGGATTATTGGCACAATTCTCGATTTCTATTTCCTAGATTCTCCTCCCCATGTTTATATAGTGAAGATGAGAAAAACGATTCAGTTTGATTTGGTTGCGCTGGACTGGTTCTTGTTTGATTTTGATGTGGGGTCCGAATTGGAAATTACTTTTTATGATGCATAATCTGGCATTGATTCCGATTTTATTGTTAAATATGTTTAGTATTTGTTGTCGCTAATGCATATCGTAGAGTTTTGTGTCATGTGACGGTATACCATGGGAAGTGGAGTATTACCGGTGCGGCAAAGAGGTTTCACTTAAATTTGAGATCAGACTTTGTGGGAGAGGAAAGTCTGATTTATAGAAACAAGTTGTAGCGGGTTTATTAAAAGTAAACGATTTTTCAAATACTTTTGTGTGGGTACTCAAGTCGAACTGGAGAATAAAGGTGCAAGCGAAAGCCTTTGAAGGCCATTGGAGATTCTTATGTCTGTGGCGTTCATTAATGCAGAATTTTGCAAATGGTATTATGTAATATGTAAATAAATTTTAATTTTATGTTTACTTATTTTTAACTGCAAACAAAGTCATAAAAGGGACAGAGTTTCCTAAGCAGGTCAGGGTGTTTTCAAAAATGTGCTTCCAGCATAAGTACAGTACCTACAGGTACAGTAACTGATAGGGATCTACCCCGATATGTAGAAAATTTTAATACAGAAAACAATAATTTAGAAAAAAAAAATATCGAAACAAAAATCTAGAATGAAAAGATTTTGAAAGCAAAAATGTAGAATTAATATTAATTCAAGATTTACTCATGGAAAACTTTTTGAACTTTCTACATTGTAGCGTACACCCGCGATGAAAGTTCGTTTGACATCTCTGGCGCATTCCCCATTTTACGACCACCTCCCATTTAGTACACCCAGAATAACCCCGAATTTAGTACATCGGTTCTAAACGGAATCGGGATGGCCGATTTTCACTTCCCATCACCCACGCTCGATCTTTTCACTTTGAACTGTCAGCGAAGAAGGAGCTCCTGAGATAAGAGGACCGACCAACGCATACGAATTTTCTCTGTGCTCTTAAAACGTTTAACAGCATTAGTGCAGTTAATTTTAATAGTCTACCTAGTTAAATAAAAATAAAAGATTTTATTGCAACATCTGCACCTTTTTTTTAAATTCCACACGCGTAAGTGAAATCAGAATAACCCTATTGATCCAGCAAAGAGTACAGATCACCTTCTTGTTCATGCAGATTTATTTGCGAGCCACGGATTTCATGAAGGCGAGCCCTTTCCCAAAATCGGCTCGTAATCGCTGAGTGTATTTTTCCGCCAACGGCAACACCTGTTACACGAACATTATAATTGTGCAAATCGTGATATATCCAGGTACCACGAAAAATCTTAGGCAAACGTGCCTCTTGAGGGCGTTTCAAGCTCCAAATAAGTAAGTAGCCATCAAATACTCTTTGGTCCAGCAAAAAGTACTGATTACTCTTCTTGATAACAGGCCCTGTTACGGTGGGGAATTTGTGGAGAAGACAGTTTCTCCTACTTTGTCCACCAACAGCAATAAACCGCCTTGCCCTGCGATCTTGCAAGCACCTGCTTTCGGTGGCGGCAAAATACGTTCGGAGCACCGCGAGTGTTTGTCGGATCAAGTCAATAGCCGCAAACCTCGCCTTATCCACCTGCAAAATCCCCTCGAACCGCGCGTTTGTGTGACTCTAAACCCGCCAGAAGCCAACCAAGTTTGGGTCGATCCAACGTGTGTGACGATCCCCAAAAATCCACACCCGCACAAGCAGAAGCAGATCACCAACAAAACCCATCCTCTGCGATCTTCAAAATAGTGTCGAAATTAATTAAAAAAAAGGATTTAATTTAATCGAATCTATGGTTTAGTGCCGCGATTTTCGTTCTGTTGAATTTTGTCTTAAGTTTTCTTTAAAGTAACGTTTTAATTACGATATCTAAGTAGCATCCATCGAACTTGCTTTGTTTTTTTTATATACCTATTAAGAGAATATCGAATTGGACTTAATTAATCTAATAGTGACAACATCATCAGGGTTTTTGTGCGCACAACAACAGCTGGACGTCGTAATTGGTCACAGTGAGTATACATTATTGCTTTTATTAATTTGATATTCTCTCTATAATTTCGTTCGATCTAAATTTTACCTAATGTTTTATTAAATAATATAAATGAATTTGAGTAACATATAATTTTTTTGAATAGTTTATATGCTACGCCGCGTTCTTATTAGCTATGTATAATGAAATATGAAATACATCCAGAAGTGTAAGATCATTTTGCGTTTGATATGAGTGATTAAAGATTTTGATAGTTCGGTGAGAAGAGGAATGAGGAAGAAGGAAGAAGAGCTAATTGTGAGAAGAGAGAAGTAAGTGATAAAGTTTGGAAGTGAGGGGTCAACGAGAAAATATGCAAGGCAACCGTTGACAATGGTGTGAAGCATACATAGCTTCAATGGTTGAGGGCACGCCTATGTAGGATAACAGCTAACCTGCAAATTCTTTCAGGTGTCCGACAGGTGTAAGATTGATTGGGAGTATGGGTGCATGCGTGTGTAGGAAGACAGTTTTTTTTTCTCGGCACGATAATTTTTTTTATTTTTGACGGGTTTAATCATATGTGGTAACAAGTTCCCACCCCAATACGGCGAGCTAGCCCGAGCATCGCGAGCGTGCCACCCGTTACCACCACAGGGGATTCTCGATCCATACCCCGACCGTTACAAAAATAAATGGCGCCCATCGATAGAGGCCGAAGTTTGCACCAAATGCAAACTTTTTGGTAGTTTTATAGAAGCATGTCGAGGAGAATCTCTATCCATACTATGGAACGAAGATCCCTCAGCACATCTTTTTAATCTTTTTATAATTTTTATGAGCAGGTACCGCTAAGAGTTTTTCGAATTTTAGAAGTGTTAGTTTATTTAACTATCTTCTTTAAGACCTATCAGAGTACCAAATTTCAACTTTTTTGAGCAATATCCGCAAGGGAAGATGTTCATTTAGAACACGCCAATGCAAAGATCGGCTCGCAGAGTCAATTAAATTTGACAAATAATTAGGTAAACAAGCAGTTTATGTCAACAAAATTGCTTAGTTAACAGGGAGTTCAGACACGCTTATGCACACGTATACCTTGTCAATTTATATCTGTCATACTCATCACTTTTCTTTCCGAATCATTCTTCTTCAAGCCGAACTGATAGTACATATTTTACAGAAATACCTTTATTGAGACATTTTTCAATATGAAGAAATTAGGAACAATACCTAAAGAGAAATTACAAACTAGATCGTCATCAAAGAAACAATTAAACTTAAACAATTCAATACACCAAGACACTAGAAACCCATTAGAAAGTAGACCAAAAATAACTCATTCACCCAAAAACATATATTGTTCAAGTAAACAAGATATGGTAGATCCAAATTCTAATAATTTAACCGAACAAGCAGGAGGTGGAGAAGCAATAGAACTGATAAGAGATTTTAATATTGAGTCACACACTTTAGACCCGTTAGAACCACCATCTGAAACGCTTGGCGCAAACATTCGTCCAAGTGGAGATGCAACCGTAGCCAGTGGAGCTGATCATTTAAGTGACGTTTCCAACTTTGGAACTGCAGTTGATATGAACTCTGACGTTCAAAGCTACATAAAAAATTCTTTCCAGTCCCTTCAGATTTCAATGATGAAATCTCTTCAAAATATGGTTAAGTCAGCTGTGGAAAAGACAGTGCAATCTACCGTAGCTGATGTGTTGAATGCAGACAGTCGAAAAAATAGGCAAACTGTCACTTATGCAGAGGCGCGGCAAAAGCAAACATCAGCTTTGCCTAAGCAAAATCAACAGCAAGTACCATCTCACTCTCACCGTATAAATCCGGTTATTCAGCAAAACCATAGAGAGCGCAGTGAAAATCAGCATGTACATGTTCAAAACAGAGCACATAGCGGCTATGCATACCTACAGCCAACGTAACCGTTCCAACTCGATCCATGATGAGGAAGAAGATTCTGACTCATCTGCGGTTTACCACAGCTATGTTGAACGCTCTTCATTTCAAAGAAATAGTCCACAACCCATTCGTAGGCCAGAATTAGACCGTTGGGGGATTTGCTTTGATGGCACTTCCAAGTCTGTTTCGGCCGAAGACTTCGTGTTTAGGGTGGAAATCCTAAAAGAAAATTACAATTATTCATGGTCGGAGATCATAAATAATTTTCATTTATTGCTCGGAGGGATAGCGCAAAACTGGTTTTGGCAGTATTTGCGAACTAATCCCAGATCAGATTGGATCACAATTCGGCAAGCATTGCTCAAACAGTTTAAGACTTATGAGTCTGACTTCGAAATTATCAAACAAATCATGGAACGCCGACAGCAAAACATGGAGAGTTTCGATGATTTTTATAATTCAATTATGCATTTACGCAACCAATTAAGAGTCCCCATTCCAGAATCAGAGTTGTTGCAGATACTCAAGGGTAATGTAAACAACCGTCTGATGAGTTTTGTGTATCCAATGGCGATACATTCTTTAGACCATTTTCGGGAAGAGTGTCGAAGAACTGAGAAGATGCTTCAAGCTCGAGACATTAATCGAAATCGACCTAATTTGTACATGTACAAAAACGTGCATGAGCTCGATTGGAAGAATCCTTCGGACGATTTGAGTCTTGAAGTTGATGCTATTTCTTTTGACAAACGATGCTTTAACTGCAAGAAACTAGGTCACACATTTGTGGCATGTCCATTACCGACTCGTAATCTATTTTGCTACCGCTGTGGCCTTGATAACTTCACCACACCAGATTGCCCTAAATGTAACCCACAGCAGGGAAACAGGAGATCGAGCGTGAAAAGGACGGGGGAATCATGCTCGACGCAGACCACCCCAAACGAGAACTTGTAGACAAAAGCACCAACACTGAAAGCTCTGATCTAGAGTCAGAGAAAACTAGCAAAACTGTAGTTTTAAATAATAGCCCTGATTGTCAAATCTCTCACCAAAATAATCAAGCTAATTGTCGACATCTTAGATCATATGAAGATAGGTTAAGAACGTACAATGAAATTAGAGCGAAGATATTTTCCATTGAAGAGCTGCATTGCTCATCAAACAAATGCAGTTCTGTAAAATCACGTGTGCGCAGAGTAAAAAGGAAACATTTTAGAGAATTGATTGAGTCGTCTTGTCTTGAAGGTTACCACGATCCTCGTCCTTACGTAAACATTCAATTATTAAATGAGGAGGTGACGGGTATTCTCGACAGTGGAGCTACTGTTTCCTGCCTTGGTAAGGAATGTCTCAGCTTGGTTAAACGCCTCAATGTTCCCATAGTTCAGTACAACTCGGAAGTGCGTACCGCCGATGGTCAAGGACAGAGAGTTGTGGGAAGGATTAATGTACTCGTTAGCTATAATGGAATGAAGCAAAACTTGGACTTGTATCTAGTACCCTCTCTTTCTCAAGCGCTCTACCTTGGCATTGACTTTTGGCAGAAATTCAAAATTGCACCACACCTCATTAGTGAAATTTCTCTACCTGATTCAATCGATCCTTCAACTCACCAATTAACATCAGAGCAACGTGAACAATTACAAAAAGCCATCGATGCGTTTCCATCCTTTGCAAAACTTGGGTTAGGAAGTACAACGGTAGAGATGCATAAGATTGACACTGGGGATGCCGAACCAGTAAAACAGAGGCATTATCCTGTGTCACCTGCTATTCAGAAACTGCTGTATGAGGAGCTGGACCGCATGCTGTCTTTGGGAGTGATAGAGGAAAGCCAAAGTTCCTGGAGTTCTCCGGTCGTTCTTATTAGAAAACCGGGGAAGAACAGACTTTGTCTAGACTCGCGTAAACTCAACTCACTCACTAAGAAGGATGCGTACCCGCTTCCTCATATAGAGGGGATGTTAAGTCGTCTGCGAGATACACACTTTATTTCAAGTGTGGATCTCAAAGACGCATTTTGGCAGATCCCCTTGGAGGAATCGTCGAGGGCAAAGACCGCGTTTACTGTGCCTGGGCGACCACTCTACCATTACACTGTCATGCCCTTTGGGCTGTGCAATGCCGCCCAAAGGTTATGCAGATTAATGGATAGGGTGATCCCATCGGCATTAAGGGAACGCGTGTTTGTGTACCTCGACGATCTTCTAATAATATCCGCGGATTTTGACAGCCATCTGATTTTGCTGGAAGAGGTAGCCCAGTGTCTCAAAAAAGCCCAACTCACCATAAATGTCGAGAAGTCGAAGTTTTGTTTTCGCGAACTGCGTTACTTGGGCCACATAATTGGTCAAGGCCATATAAAACCGGACCCCGAAAAAGTTTCGGCTATCGAATGCTTTCCGATTCCTAAGACCGTAAAACAGATGCGACGATTTCTCGGCATGAGTGGGTGGTATCGACGGTTTATAAAAAATTTCGCCGCACTCGCTACTCCTCTTACCAATACATTAAAGAAAAATAAAACGTTTGAGATGAGCGAAGATGCAATCAAAGCTTTTGAAAGTTTGAAAGCTGCATTAATCTCAGCGCCTCTGTTATCAAACCCAGATTTTTCGAAAAAGTTTGTCATTCAATGTGATGCTTCGAGCTACGGTATTGGGGCAGTTTTATCGCAATGCGACGACGAGGGTAACGAGAAGCCTGTTGCGTTCTTCTCACAGAAGTTAAATGCCTGTCAACGCAATTATAGCGTGACGGAGCAAGAATGCCTCGCAGCCCTACATGCAGTTAAAAAGTTCAGGCCTTACATTGAGGGTTCACGATTTTCCATTATCACAGACCATGCTAGCTTAAAATGGCTAATGGGACTAAAAGATTTAAGCGGACGGTTAGCGAGGTGGTCTTTGCAGTTGCAAGCATATGACTTCGATATCCAACACCGAAAAGGCAGCGCACATACTGTACCCGACGCCCTATCTCGAGCACACATTGAAGAACTTTTGCTGAACGAACATTCTAGCGTCAAACTTGATCTTGATGATCCAGAATTTGTATCTGATGAGTACCAGAAATTACTAAAAACAGTTTCATCAAATCCAGAAAACTTTCCTGATTTGAAGATACTCGAAAATAAAGTCTACAAACGTCTACTTACTGCAGACGACATTCACAAATCTGACGTACAATGGCGATTGTGGATACCTTCAAAACTTACCAATGCTTTGATTGAAGATGCTCATAATCCACCCATGGCATCTCACGGTGGAATGGCAAAAACATTAGAGCGTCTTCGGAAACTTTTCTTCTGGCCAAACATGGTAACACAGGTGCGTGACTTTGTCAGGAACTGTGTCCAATGTAAGCAATCCAAATCCTCAAATGCATGTCTTAAACCCCCTATGACTTCACTTCTGAATATAAGCAAGCCATTTCAGAAAATCTACATAGATTTTCTTGGCCCCTATGTAAGGTCGAAAAGTGGCAATCTTTATTTGTTCATCGTTCTTGACCACGCTTCTAAGTTCGTTCTTTTGAAGCCGATGTCAAAAGCCCATTCGTCTGGAGTAATTCGTTTTCTCGAGCAAAGTGTATTCAACACTTTCGGAATACCCGAGACTGTGCATTCGGACAATGGCAAACAATTTGTCAGCAAAGAGTTTGCAAATGCCTTATCGAAGTATGGGATTAAACATTTCCGAACCGCATTGTATTCACCACAATCTAATGCTTCGGAGAGGGTGAACCAAACCATTTTAAGTGCCATTAGATCGTATCTTCGTACTGACCAGCGCGAATGGGACCGCTATATTCCAGAAATCCAGCAATCAATTTGTAGCTCTGTACACCAATCTACAGGTGTAAGTCCGTATTTTGCATTGTTTGGTACCGAAATGATCACCCACGGTAGTGTTTATCCTTTGCTACAGACGTTGAATGCATTAAACGAAGGTGAGTTTATTGTGCTACCCAAATCCGACAGACTCCATCTTATTCGGGATAAAATAAAAGAACATATGAAAGCGTCTTTTGAGAAAAATGCCAAAGCTTATAACCTCAGGGCTAAGGCTAGAAATTTTCAGCCTGGACAGGAGATTTTTAGGAGGAATTTTGTTCAGAGTAACGCCGCAAAATCCGTTAATGCAAAACTCTGTCCGAAATTTTTGAAATGTCGAGTCGTAAAAAGAGTGGGACAGAGCATATATGCAATCGAGAACCTTAAAGGAAAGCAAATAGGTGTTTTTCATGCGAAGGATTTGAAGGCTTAGTTCTCTCATTACAGGGGAAGTAAAAACAGGGTCATGGGTCGAGACTCCTGCCAGTTTTCAATCGCGGTCGTCCAGTTTCCATGCCTTTATCTTTACAAATAAGATTGACGATAAATGCATGGTGTTGTAGCGTACACCCGCGATGAACGTTCGTTTGACATCTCTGGCGCATTCCCCATTTTACGACCACCTCCCATTTAGTACACCCAGAATAACCCCGAATTTAGTACATCGGTTCTAAACGGAATCGGGATGGCCGATTTTCACTTCCCATCACCCACGCTCGATCTTTTCACTTTGAACTGTCAGCGAAGAAGGAGCTCCTGAGATAAGAGGACCGACCAACGCATACGAATTTTCTCTGTGCTCTTAAAACGTTTAACAGCATTAGTGCAGTTAATTTTAATAGTCTACCTAGTTAAATAAAAATAAAAGATTTTATTGCAACATCTGCACCTTTTTTTTAAATTCCACACGCGTAAGTGAAATCAGAATAACCCTATTGATCCAGCAAAGAGTACAGATCACCTTCTTGTTCATGCAGATTTATTTGCGAGCCACGGATTTCATGAAGGCGAGCCCTTTCCCAAAATCGGCTCGTAATCGCTGAGTGTATTTTTCCGCCAACGGCAACACCTGTTACACGAACATTATAATTGTGCAAATCGTGATATATCCAGGTACCACGAAAAATCTTAGGCAAACGTGCCTCTTGAGGGCGTTTCAAGCTCCAAATAAGTAAGTAGCCATCAAATACTCTTTGGTCCAGCAAAAAGTACTGATTACTCTTCTTGATAACAGGCCCTGTTACGGTGGGGAATTTGTGGAGAAGACAGTTTCTCCTACTTTGTCCACCAACAGCAATAAACCGCCTTGCCCTGCGATCTTGCAAGCACCTGCTTTCGGTGGCGGCAAAATACGTTCGGAGCACCGCGAGTGTTTGTCGGATCAAGTCAATAGCCGCAAACCTCGCCTTATCCACCTGCAAAATCCCCTCGAACCGCGCGTTTGTGTGACTCTAAACCCGCCAGAAGCCAACCAAGTTTGGGTCGATCCAACGTGTGTGACGATCCCCAAAAATCCACACCCGCACAAGCAGAAGCAGATCACCAACAAAACCCATCCTCTGCGATCTTCAAAATAGTGTCGAAATTAATTAAAAAAAAGGATTTAATTTAATCGAATCTATGGTTTAGTGCCGCGATTTTCGTTCTGTTGAATTTTGTCTTAAGTTTTCTTTAAAGTAACGTTTTAATTACGATATCTAAGTAGCATCCATCGAACTTGCTTTGTTTTTTTTATATACCTATTAAGAGAATATCGAATTGGACTTAATTAATCTAATAGTGACAACATCATCAGGGTTTTTGTGCGCACAACAACAGCTGGACGTCGTAATTGGTCACAGTGAGTATACATTATTGCTTTTATTAATTTGATATTCTCTCTATAATTTCGTTCGATCTAAATTTTACCTAATGTTTTATTAAATAATATAAATGAATTTGAGTAACATATAATTTTTTTGAATAGTTTATATGCTACGCCGCGTTCTTATTAGCTATGTATAATGAAATATGAAATACATCCAGAAGTGTAAGATCATTTTGCGTTTGATATGAGTGATTAAAGATTTTGATAGTTCGGTGAGAAGAGGAATGAGGAAGAAGGAAGAAGAGCTAATTGTGAGAAGAGAGAAGTAAGTGATAAAGTTTGGAAGTGAGGGGTCAACGAGAAAATATGCAAGGCAACCGTTGACAATGGTGTGAAGCATACATAGCTTCAATGGTTGAGGGCACGCCTATGTAGGATAACAGCTAACCTGCAAATTCTTTCAGGTGTCCGACAGGTGTAAGATTGATTGGGAGTATGGGTGCATGCGTGTGTAGGAAGACAGTTTTTTTTTCTCGGCACGATAATTTTTTTTATTTTTGACGGGTTTAATCATATGTGGTAACAAGTTCCCACCCCAATACGGCGAGCTAGCCCGAGCATCGCGAGCGTGCCACCCGTTACCACCACAGGGGATTCTCGATCCATACCCCGACCGTTACAACATTTATTCGAGATTTTTGCATTCGAGATTTTGACCATTCTAGATTTTAGTCGTTGTAGTTAACGTCATGATCCCAACTGATAGTTATCATAAATTCATAAGACCTTAGACTTAGAGTATATATTATCATCTGCTAACAATAATGTATATGTTATGTATATCCTCAAATTCTTGAAAAATATCCTATATTCAGTAACTTATCCGCAATAAACCCCAAATAAAATAAAAAAGAATATTGACGTAACAGTTTAATTAAATTTTAATTTTGCTAAAAGCCTTGTACGCTCAAACTAACAAAATGTAAAACCAATACATATATTCATAACTAACTTCCAGTTAGGGACAAAAGTGAGAAGTGATAATAATGATAATGAATGGTTATATTTGAATTAGCCTTCTGCAGCATACGGAATTTGGTTTATTGTAGCCCTAGAGTGGTGGATTTTTATAGATAGAATCTCTAAGTAATTTACGAGCAACCTATAGCACATATGTTTCTACGATTCTGTTGGCATCTTTAAGCGATCAATTTTTTTTTGAATAATAATATTAAGATGAGGGAACCGTTTCCTAGCTATATAGAAACGTTCCGCCCAAAGACTCAATTACTCTAATTACTTTTCCAGGCGTGGTGTCAGGTAGCCTATCTATATGCTTTCCGATCTTACCTATTTTGCTGATAAAATTACAATGGATTATTTTAACGCGATACTTATGTAGGAAATTGCTCATATGTTTGTTCGAGAAGCTTAGAAACAATCTTTGACAGCAGTATATTTCTTTTCTTTCTGGTGAGGTGTGCGCAAAACAGACTAATGTTTATAAAAATTGCATTGGTGCAACCCAAGTAGCACTATGTGCCGTTTTGTTACCACATACTCATTTGAGCTAGTTAGTTATTGTAAGTGTTTAGATCCAGCCTGTGGAATTCAAAAAGGTTATAAGTTCTTTTATATACTTTTCTTCGAAACTTCCTCGAGGGATGCGAAGAAGGGTTTCCCCAAAGCTCGCTGCCTAGTCCTGGCTAGTGCCGGACAAGCGCATATGGATACAAATTCATCATCCAACGGCTGAAGCTATTATACTTGATGACTTCAATGCCCATAACATGGATTGGCTATGATATTCTAATCGAACGGACAAGGCAGGGAAACAAGCTGAAGACTTCGCCATTTGCTGTAATCTCACTCAGCTTGTTGATGAGCCCGCGCGAATTCCTGACAATCCATCAAATTACGGGAACACTCTCGATCTGTTTCTCACAACAGAACCAGATAAATTTAAAATACAAATATCTGCTCCCTTGGGGAATTCGGATCATGCTCTAATATCTGCTATCATCTCTGGATCGCCATCGTTCGATTTGGAATTATAATAAATCTAACAAATAAGATGAATTTATAATTCTTCGAAATAGATTCAACCTAATTATTGAATCGGCGAAGACAACTTACAACGAATGAGTCACTAACAAAGTAATTGGATGTCCTAATGGCTCACGCGCCTTCTGGTACATGGCAGAGGCAATTAGTCATAGCTTTAGTTGCTCTTCCTTTCCACCTCTAGTAAAAGAAGACGGCACGCTAGCAACAACACCTAAAGAAAAGGCAAATCTTTTCGCTAGCATGTTTTTAAAGAATTTCACCCTGAATTCTGCACAACTATATAGAGCCAGCAAATATCCCGAGGGTGCAAATATCGATGAAAGAAGTGAAATTTCACCCTCGAATAATTCAACGCATCCTTAAAGAACTAGATTGCAATAAGGCAACTGGTCCCGACGGAATTCCGGCTATAGTACTCTAAGAGCTGTGCACCAGAACTTGTAAGCTGTTTAGCATATCGTACCTACTCCCAGAAGACGTTTCCTTCTTGCTGGAACACCGCTGGCATTCAATTTATTCCAAAGAAAGGGATGAAATGTCTGCACATAAAACTATCGTCCAATAGCGTTAATTTCAATGATCTCAAGACTAATGGAAAAGGCAATAAATGTCGAAATAATCAAATATCTAGAAGGCCACCGATTATCTAATAAGCGACAAGCAATACGGATTTCGGAGCCGTCGTTCCACTGGAGACCTGTTAAGCTACGTAATTCACTTATGGATGCAAGCAATTGAACAATTCAAGCGGAAATTGCTGCTATAACCCTAGCGGCAAATGACCTAAAGAGACGACACATTGCCAACAAACAGATCACTATATACTCTGACAGCCAAGCAGCCATAAAAGCCATGGAGTCAGTCGTGGTGAAGTCAAGGGCAGTAAGTCAATGCAAGAAATACCTGGACGAAATATCACAAGCCAACACGGTGACCCTATGCTGGGTACCAGGGCATATGGATATTCCGGTAAATGAACAGGCGGATGAGATTGCAAGAAACGGGTCAAAAATGCACGCATCAATGGCCCTAGAATCTGTAAGAACTCCGCTAAGCACGCTTTCTAGGAAGGTTGATATTGAAGCCTTGAGTAGAACAAACCTACGTTGGAACAATCTCAGCACCTGCAGGCATGCAAAGGAATTATGGCCAGAAGTAAACAAAAAGAGATCCAAATTCTTGATCGGACTGAACCGCAAGGATATTCGCATACTCACGGGGGTCATTACTGGACACTGTGCGATAGGCGTACACGCAGGAAGGCTGGGCATACTGCATAATGACTTTTGCAGAAGCTGCAGAGACGTAGAAGAAATAGAATCCGTTCGCCATCTGCTTTGCGAATGCCCAGCCCTTAAAAACAGTAGACAGAGGACTCTCAAGAGTTTCTTCTTCGATGAACTAGAAGATCTGGAGAATGTTGATCTTAAGGAACTCCTGAGATTCATACTTAAATCGGGGTGGTTCCAATAGGTAAACAAACTTCACACCCTTCAGTCACTCTTAGAACAAACTTGGGAATCTGGATACATGAGCTAGGAACACCTGTGATTACTACTAAATCTAGGCGATCCAAATAAAGCGGTAATTTCTTTGTCTCCAAAAGGTATGCAATGGAAGGTTCCCGTGACTGGACACAATGGACCCAACGGATGGTCTATGTGAAGCTGTGGCAACCGCCACAAGAGCATCCAATTACCTAACCTAACCTAACCTAAGCAATTGAACAGCACGTCGGATTCAGCCGTAGCCTTGGACATATCAAAGGCATTTGGCCGAGTTTGGCCTTAGACCACTATTAGGAAAATTAGCGTCTTATGGATTACCACAATAACTCTGCGGATGGATGCAAAATTTTCTTCTGGGAAGATCGATCCAAGTTGTTGTAGATGGTGTATCATCTATAATTCTTTTGCTATAAATGCAGAAGTGCCCCAAGGATATATTCTTTCTACAACTCTATTTCTTCTCCACATCAACGATTTGCTTGGATCGACAAATAATAATATCTACTGCTTTGCTGATGACAGCACTCTTATATCACCCATCTCGAACAGTGGGCCTGTGAATGCGGCTACATCACACAGTCAGAGATGTAAAGAAATTAGTTCTCTAAATGATGATCTGGACAAAATCTTGATGTGGGGAAAAGACAACTTGGTTGTATTTAATGCAAACAAGACACAGCTCACAACATTTTCCAGGAAAAATGCATTTACAGTTCCTTAGATCCAAATGGATGACCATCCAATCCATCCCAAGGACTCAATGCACCTTCTAGGAGTCACAGTCAATTCAGGAATCACAAGGCAGGACCACATATCCTATATCGCAAGATCGGCGTCCGCTAAGTTGATACCTATTTAGAGCAAAGAGGTACTTTAGCCCCAAGCAACTTCTCCTTCTCTACAAAGCACAGGTTAGACCAGGCCTGGAATATTGCTCCCATATATGGAGCTCGGCCCCAAAACATTCACTTAACCTACTTGACAGCATATACAGAGACGAGCAGTTCGACTTATTGGAGACCCTACACTCACATCGAATCTGCAACCGTTGGTGCACAGAAGATAGTCGCTGACCTATGCTTGTTCTATAGGTACTTCCATGGTAGATGTTCCGAGGAACTCAAGGACATTATCCCTCGACAGGCAACTTTTGGGCGCCCCACAAGACAGGCTGCTAATGCTCATGATCATGACCATACAGTACACTTGACAACAGCGAGGACATAAACTTTCCAAAACTCCGTCTATTATAGGACAAACAAACTTTGGTCGCTTCCTGGGGATATATTTCCAGGAGACTACAATTCGCAGCAATTTAAGTGCAGAACTAACATACATCTGCAAGCATCTCGGGGCGCTGACGAAGCGTTATATGTTCGCCTTTCCCGGGAGAAGTAGGTATCTATTTAAAAAAAAAATAAAAAATTATTGTCAGTGTCACCCAATATGTAATTAGTATCAAAAGTGAAATTCAAGAAATCAAAGGGCACGGTAGTGCCCCAGCCAAGTTCTCTGCTAAAGGCACTAACCCTTTTTACAGGAACAAACTCAGGCTCTTTTCGACCCCCCTCGTAACCAATAGATCCAGACACTTCAAACTTGTAACATTTACCAAGCTCATTAAAAACGTCCAGCTCACCAAATTTAATCTCTATAGCTTAAATGGTTCTCAACATACAAGACTTCAAAAATCGCAAAAACAGTTACTGACTTACTCACTCACTTAGATGATCATCAAAATTATGAAGCACTTCCAGCCATCCTAGAATCGTGAAATTTGGCAGAATGCTAGATCCTGTGGTGCATACACTGGGAAAAGTCTGAAACTTGAGATTTTCCATCCAGGGTGCGTGGTAAATCCCCACTTTTGAAAATTGGTTATTATTTATTTGGGCAACTTCCCATTGCCATAGAATGTTGAAATTTGGTAAAGCGATAGGACTTGCAGTGCACGAAAGGAGAAATTATATCAAAAATTAAAAATTGTCCATTTAAGAGGCGTGGAATCTTCCCACTTAAAATATGAATAAAAGTTAATCTACCTGCTGAATACCAGTGTCTATTGACTTATTAAAAAGCGAAGACGTTTTAACGTTGTTTGTGAAATTTAATAAAAAAAAATTTTGCAAAAAGTAGTGAAATCACACAAAAAATATGGAACAGCAAAAATTAGGTGCGTAACTAGTCAGCCACAAAAAGTAATGCGATCTAAATGTATACGCCAAGTTCTTAGTATAAGAAGGTTAAATGTTAAAAACAAATAGTTAGGTTTACTTGGCAAGTTTTTCGTTTATAACTTCATTATAATATTCCAATATATTAGAATTTGAAAACTTTACAAGTGAACCTACCAATTTTTTTTAACATTTAACATTATTACATTTAGATCTCATTACTTTTCGTGGCTAACTAGTTACGCATCTAATTTTTGCTGTTCCATGTAAGAGAACTTGGCTCTTTTTTTACATTTATGTTTTTGGTGTGATCCATATCACCAAAATAACTGCAAGCAAAGTGTTTCTGTAAAAACATTTTGAAAAGTCCTCATTAACAAACGGAATACCATCGAATACTAAAACCTCTGTATATCCCAGAACAGAATCATTTCCACATTTCTCATAATCTCATCTCATTTCTCAAACCGTACGGTATTTCGAATCAAAATAAGAATAGGACCATAGTCCATGCACGCCCCTGCCCATAACGTACTACAATACAAGCGGTGGCGATGATTCACACATAGATACATTAAGTTAGTGTGCGTTACAGGCATTAGACATTTTTTAAAGTTTGAATGGCGGCCATAGGTGTTTGCTTTGATTTTATGCTTTTTATGTGTTTTTGTTCAAGCTGTCGTTTATATTTTTGGAACAATTCTTCATTAAAATATTGAAAATAGGTCTGCTGCACACCTTATGGTAAATATCTCTACTTAGTGTATTACAATATTAGAACACAAACTGTCCATATCTATTAAAAAACAGTCCGGTTCAAGACTTTCATTGTAAGTTCTGTTAGTAAAACACCTGGCGCAATAAGTTTTAAAAAAGATTTTTTTTAATTTTTATATTGCTGAATAAAATGAAATATTGACGTTGCATGAAGAAAAACAAATCTGACCTGTTAAGAAATAAAATTTGTACTCAAAATAAAAGAGTAATTTACCTGTTCGCTGGGAACTAATAACCCTCCTCGTTGCAACTCGTTAAAGTAGATGTCTTGGATTGCGTCTATGCTGTTATCCGTCAGCAACAACTTGCATTTAGTGAATTCTATTCGATATTGTGTTGGCAACTTAACCACTTACATTTAATATGGCAGAAAAATATACTTCTGATGAAACTAAATAATCAGTCGAAAGTATAATTATCCTAAATTGATCCATAATGGCATTATTTAACTCCACCGGGTTGATGTTTTCAACAGAACATTCTTCAAGAAATTCGTTAAAACTACGAGCTGAGCATATCTTTAAAATTTCATGAAGTGGTACTTTCTTCTCTGACTCCATGACTTGTGAAAGATAGACATGGTAGCTGCAGCCTGAGAGAGATCTGTATAAGCCAAAACGCCGCTCCAATGGATCTGTTTGAAACTCTCCTGATAAAACATACTAAACGAACTTGTCAAAACAATATGGAATGAGCTCTAGCAGAAAAGGAGTTGTCTGAAAAATCGAGTTAAAAGTGTCTTTTGTAAGGGTCCGCTATTGTTCTCAATAGAATTCGTGATCCTCTTTACAATGAGCAATTAGAAGTGGTTTTCCAAAAAAAAAAAAAAACAAGTGAGATCTACGTTTTGTCGTTCAAAGTTAGATGGAAATACGGTCTTGTATAGTTAAGCTTAAAAGACTTTTTTATTTGTTTTGAAGACTCTTCGCTAAACACTTCTCTGATGTGTTGAAATAAAGCTTTGCTATTTTCCCCATTATCCCAGTTCGGGTAAATAAATGATTTGTCTTAATTCTAGAGGTTGAGCCAATTGTTCTTGATGTTCTTAAAAATGTGAACTATGAATCGAACATCTTAAAAATCTTATGATTCTTGAGTTCTGTGCAAGGGTTTTGTAAACTTATCGGTTGATTTGAATCGAGTTGTCGAAACAAATTCTGATTGACTTTGTTGTTGTCTGTTATGATAGTAAGAACATGAAAGCCACACGCTTGAACATGTTCTATAACTTCTCTATAGTGATTGCACATAACTGGTCGCCTTTTGAAGCGTGCACCAGGATAGAGTCTTACAACTTGCTGATAGCCACAAATGCCGAGTTAATCATAAAGGTCCGGGCGGTTGACGCTAGCTGATTATCATCATTTTTTAGCGGTTCCAATAAGCCTATTTGATTTAAATTCGATTCCTGTAGAAAGGTAAAAATTCAGACTAACTAAAAATAACTAAAATTAACTATATTATGCTTATACTAATCTTTAACAATATAAATTGTATCAATAAGTAAGTTGACAACTCTTTCTCGAGAAGTTAATTGAGCACACATCTTTTTGAGGTAACTCTTGTTCTTTTCACAGCACTCGGTATCAATGTTAAAGTTTGACGATAATCTTTGAAGAACTCGTTTGTGTGGTAAGGATAAATATCTTTTCAGTAGTTCATACGTGCATCGTCTAAATTTGTAATGGCATTTTTTATGCACTCATCAGAATTCCTTGGCTTTATTAGGGCTTCTTGCATGTTGTTTGTGCACGAAACAATATTTTCAAAATGTGACGAAAGTACTTCCCTTCGATCTAAATAAGTACCGGAAAAACAGCGAGACATAATTTTATAAAGTAATCAACATGAATATTGATAAGCAATCCGTGATGTTAAACATTTCATATATGTATGATGTATATGTTTATAAAAAAATAACATTAAAACGACTTACCATTGTTTAATGTAGTAATGTTTAACTTTTTGATATCAACACTTTCATTTTCTACAATAATTTCCAGCGAAAGGTCCCGATAAAGGATTATTTTCTTTCATACGTTGGGAATGTCGACTGTGACCATGAATTAGTAGAACATGACCTTATCTATACGATAGAAAAGAAATGAAAAATAGAATTGATTTACAATTTTTTACATTTTTTTAGTAAAATTTTTAAATACAAATACATATAAAAATAATAAATAGGTACTTAAATAAAATAAATATACTGCTCCAGATGATATCAGTTGTAAAGCAGTGGGCTACACCAGGAAAAATCTTTCAGGAGAGTTTAGTCGATGTTGTAATCTTAATTTCAAAGTCGTCATTACTTTTCTTCACATACCTCTTTCTTGGATTTCAAACGAAAAGCATCAATGTGGGGAGTGTATTCGTAACGTAGCTTAACGTCGACTTTTTTTTGGCAAGATCGATTGCATTCTCATTGTGTATGTTATGTAGTATGCATATTGGGAATACCTCTCACTATTACATCACATACACGTTGTTAGTAGGGATGCAACATAGCTCATAAAAACATCGATGTTCGAACATCGATGTTTTTAAAAGAGAAACATCGATGTCGAAAACATCGGTGCCTGCGATCGATACATCGATGTTTTTCCGATGTTTTATAAACTGATTTTTTTTTTGAGAAGAACTAATAGGTACACATACATATTTAGATATTTGCATTTATTTTAGAAAGAAAAGTATTTAAAGAACACATTTTTGATTTATTCCTCATAAGAGAGGTTAGGCAGGAACAATAGTTTTGAGAGCCTGAGAGCTTATACTTGGGTACGCAAAATTAGTTTTACATGAAATTTCCCTAAAATGGCCGCTTTTCCATTTTAAGTAAGATTTTATCCTTTATTGAACTGAAAATAGTGGAAAAAAATTAAATAGTACGAAACACCAATAAATATCTAGAAAAAATTAAATGTACTGACTGCCATTTTATTTTCATCTATAAACGCATCCATCTCTGAACTCAACAATTTGATAGAAGAAAGAAACCTTTTTTTTGGACCGAGTCACCTTTTGTAACCCCTTTTTTATTTTTACTATAAAACATCGTTCATAAAATATTGTTCACCAAGGGGCAGTAGCGCAGTGGTGGCTAAATATAAGTAAGTAAGTAAGACTGCTTTGCGGATCCACAACACTATGGGAAAAATAAAAAAGGACGCACGGCAGAAGCAACAACATTGCGAGAAAAACGCTTAATTCCACGGCTTGCCTCAAATTTGACTCTACCAGCGAAAATAAGGGTCAACAGTGGAGTATCAGCCAGCATAGCAACGGTCCGAAGGATAACACGAAAAAGTGATACTAAAGAAAACTTAAAAAGAAACCTGTTTTGAGGCAAGAAAAATGAGCATCGGATGAATTTTGCAAAAAGAACATGTCGATTGGAGCAATGAATGGAAACGCGTTGTTTTTTCGGATGTAAAAAAGTTTAACCTTGACGGCCTCGATGGTTACAACTTTTATTTCCATGATCTAAGAAAGGATGAGTTTATTTTGGCAAAACATCACAGCCACACATCATGTGTAATGGTGTGGGGAGCTATTACCTACTATGGCACAATCGAGTTGGATTTTTTGTCCACAACAATGAACGGAAAGGACTACAAACGTTTGCTGGAACTGTTATTTCCAAAAGTGGAAAACATTTTCGGACACCTGCCTCGGAGATTCTAACAAAAAAACGCCCCTATCCAATCCACACTTCCAGGGTTGTTAGAAGTTGGATTCAATCAAGACGTGGAACTTTTGAAGACAAGGACACTTTAATCGAAACTATTCGTGATTCCAGGTCCCAAATAAATTTCTCTTAATTATTTAAAAAAAAAAAACTCTATGATTCTATTCCAAACCGTCTTATAGAGGTCATATCGAAAAATGGAGGACAAACTCATTATTAATGTAGAAAAATATAGTAGATAAATAAATGTTTTAAAACCATAAAATGTAAAATTTGTACTTTTATTTTTTTATATGTAGATACAATGTTAAACGAGTTTCCGCAGAAGCGAATCTCAGTCAAATATTTTAAAAATGTGTTTAGCCTATAAATGCTTTACCGCAAAATAATAACAATATTTTCAAAAACTTACCCATGAGTTTAAAAAATCGCGATCGGATGGACAAGAATTACCAGAGCCGGCTATTACCATGGGTAGGTAAAAGAAGCCAAATTGATGCGTATGCGATAGTTAAGACAACTGGATATCGCCGGTTTGATGCCAATCAGAGTCCTACCCTATTTATGCAAACTCAATTACATACCTTCTAATACTTCTTATAATATCATTAATTTATTATTAAAGTCACGGTTGGACAATAAATCAATCCTTTAAGTTCAAAATATGCATAACTTTAGGTCATCTCACAAAATAAGTGAGCGTAGCCAGTGCTTTATTTTCTCCGTGACAGTTTTTATCAGCCATAAATGTGTTGACACCTCTAATACGATGACAAGCTCAATAAATTTCAAATTAGATTACAATTTATAGACGGACATGTTCTTAAAGTACAGAGACGTGCTGAAGGTGTACAAGTATACTAGTATTTCATATTGTACCAAATCCCGCCTTTCACAAGGCAGCCAATGTGTCAAACCCTCCCAGGTTTGATTTAGAAATCTACTTCTTTATGCCAAAACCATACTTCCTACATCGTAAAACGTTCCAATTTGAACTCCACTGTCCACAAATATTACTTCATTTGCCGATACATAAATGATTGAATTGTCTTATGCCTTCCGAACAAAACAGTGATTAAAAATCAATAAAAATTCCTATCCCCACTCACATAAGTCATAATAATAATGTCGGCCAAAAGTATCGACCCATAAACGATAAACGAATGTAACTCACCGCGTCCACTGCGCGCCTTCGAGAAATGGGCCCAGCCACAACAAATATGGTAAGTTATTAAATATTAGCACATTGCCAGTGGTGTGACATTAAAATACCTACCTCATTGTCGGCGATTAATTATTTAATTTTGTATTAAGTGTTTTTGGCCGAGAAATTCTTTATTAATTTTTCATCTCGATATCGCGCGCCTTGGGCCTGTGAAATGGTCTGGGTCTTTGCTGTTTTTTATTTGGCGGCTGCTTTATATGCCACAGAACCCAATTCATAACAATATTGATCGTGGCCCGCATTCGAAATTAATTCAGTTCGATCAGTTCGGCTTGAACGGAGTCTCCTCCGTAATGACGGCTGCAAAATATGACCGCACTAAACACTGTCAGTCTGTCCGTTTGGCTGACGTCCATTTTCACTTGAAGTACCTACATAATTGCAGTCCAAGCAGTGCCAGTGTCTTGACTTGACGTTAAATAGTTTGCAGAGTGCATCAGGGTATTCGCTTGGACTGACGAATGCTTTTTTTTCTCAATAACATTCGCTCATATAAATAGAGCTAAAAAAGTTTCGAGTTTGACAAATAAAATCGATCGGGTAGGGATCGTATGGATGGATGGCATACCGGCAGCCATAAATGAGCGTGCTGGCTGTCTGGTTGCTGCTCATTTTTGGAATGTTGTGTTTTCATAAAATCAAATTCCAATTGTTTTCAGTGTGCTTCGGTGTGTGTGGACCGATTATTTATTGAATGCTCATTTTTGATATTTGAAAAACTATTTTGAATCGTGCGTGCACTTAAAATTCAGAAGAGGCGTTTGGATGATTCTCTTTTGTGTTCAAGAAGGAGGGGGGAAGCGGAGTGTTTATTGATAGATGGATAGGTGGATGCCTCCGGACATTATGGTGGTTTAATGTCATTCCAATGGTAAAACCTTAAATGTTTTAAGAACAAGGATGTGAACTGTATGGCAACGGCAAAACACATAATTGCTCCTCATTGATCAATATAAACGCGCTATTAACGAAAGTACAGTCGTTCGTAGAAAATTTGAATCGCTATTGCTTTATTGAATGCAGAATAGCTATTATTAAAAAAAAAGTGTATCTACGTCAATCGGCACGACACACGAGCATAGAAATTGTATCCACTGATTTATGTGTTTATCACCAAAATATTAGTTGTAAATGGAAACAAGATAATTTTCATTATATATGGGGTGATCTGTTATAAAAATATGGCAAGATTTTACTTTACTGCCCATTCGAAAATAACAGTTTTTTTTTTTGCACAGTCCGGTCCGATTGATTGCAGTGCATTAAATACAAATCTGAAAAGAAAGGGCGCTCTCTTAGTATTTTGGCGCGGCACGCCCCCAAAGTTTCAAAAATATCAAATGAAATAGTACCAACATTTCAAGAATGGAGTGTCCAATTTTTCCAAAAAATATTTTTTTTTATTCCCGAAATGTGCAGCTAATTTATAAAAAAAAGTTTCATCAAAATGGGATCATAAAGGCCCCATGGTGGTGGTTTCAGGTGACAAATTGATTGGGCAGTCATTTATTTTGCAGCAAGATAATGCTCCATGTCACAAAGCCAAAATGATTACCAACTTTCTGTAGGAGCCTTTGGAAGGCCATTGCTACGCAAATCCTTTCAAATTTTGTGAACTCAATACCAATCCGATTACAGAAAGTAATTAAAGGAGAGTTCATTTTCTATTAGGTTATGTGTTCAGTTTCATAAATTTGTCTTATTATGTTGTCAAAATAATTTTCCGCATACATTTTAAAAAAAAATAATTTTTAATTTCAGAACTACATATAATACATATTATTGAAATAAACGGATGTATGTAAATTTTTTGAAAGCTCATTATCATGTATTTTTTTACATTGTTTCTATCACTGGAAAAGAGATATGAAGTAAAATGTGTAATTTTTATGTTGTCAAAATACTTTTTTAGACCATTGTCAACTAAACGATGTAAACTTACGATATACAGACAGGGTGTAATATAATCCTTTAAGAGAAGATTCCTGAAGTTCTACCGAACAAAAAATTGTATGGCAGGGGGGTCTATTTTCATCGTATTTCCCGTTATAGCCTTTCAAAGCAGGTGACCCCTAATTTGGAGGTCTTACCACTTAAAAATAGTTTTGAAAACACAATTTAGTAGCGCATACAAGTCTTAAGCACTTCGACTACATCTGGGCAGCTACAAAAAAGTTATGACACCTTAAACTCAAAATTTTGAAAATTTGTTGTTACAATTTTTTACTTAAAATGCCTTTTTCTCAAAATTTGTATTCAATAAATTTGAGTTTTTTTTTTTTTAAATTGTTATCCTTGAGAAATTACTAAAAATTATGTTAAGTAACTTTTTAACGTTCGATCAACAAAAGTTGTAATAAAAGCCATATTTTGCCACACAAAAATGGTAAAAAAAAATTAAGTAAGAGTAATAAACAAATGTACCTATGAGCAATGGTTTGGTTAACAGTTAATTGTCGAATATGAAAAAAAAAGCTTAACAATGATTGTTAATCTCCACAAAATGTATTTAAAACGTGATTACGCGGAAATAGTGATTGCAAACGGGTTCTGTCATGGAAACGCTAATAGGTACGCAGATGCGTATTGTATCAAAGGGAACGACGCGATGTTCAGACGCAGCGGGCACTGCAGAAGTTGAGGGTGGGATTGTGCGTGCTGTGGGAGTTCACCCTTCAGTCAGCATCCGCAGACTAGCTGTACAGTTTGAACTTAACTTAACTTAACAGAACGACAGAACTCTACAGCGTAATAGATTACACCCGTTACGTTTAGCACCGGTACATGATTTATTACCAGGAGATGCACAAAGAAGAGTGGAATTTTTCCAGTGGCTACTGTACCACCAGGCAGAAGACGGGCACTTCCTCAAGAACATTCTGTGGGCTGACAAATCACAAACAAAGTTACAATCCTCCACATTTTTTACCATTGGTCAGACCCCAATCCCCATTTATTACACACAACATCCTTTTAAAGATAAAAATTTTATTATTATGAACAACTTCTTTAAAATGTGTGCTTTTTTCAAAATAGGTCTAACGTAAATGTTTGAAAACACTTTAGAAGGCCCGCACGTTCTTCCACAAACAGTTAATTCCCATTATCTACTACCTGGAATTATTGCCGGAGCTTCTTAACCCTTTCGGTACATCTTTTTTGTTCTAAGGCTAAAAAATTATATTTTTTCTTTTTGTTGCTACGTATACACCTCCTAAAAACATTGTAAAATTATTTTTGGCAAATATTGGTTCTAAAGTGGTTTTTCGGGACGTTGCCATACGGCATCAATTGTCTCCAGTGGTAGCAAAATATATAAGAAAATTAATATTTTTGTTTTAGTTTCTTATTTTTATAAATTAATTTTTAAACAAAATTGAAGAGAAAAATGTATAATTAATTTTTTTAATTTAAATACATTGTAAAAAAATAAAGATTTTTGAAAATATTTAAAAAAACACATATTTTCATATATGTTTAAAACTAAAAATATAAAAATATAATAAATTGTTGCATTTATACTTTATCTTCTTTGTTTACTTCAAACATTACAAGTACTACAAATTAAAAAACAAGCATATTCCAAGATAAACACGTGTATTTATAAAAAAAAATAATTAAAAAATAAAAAAATATTACAAAAAAATTAAATATTCAAAAAAATCTAAGTATTTATTTTTTAATTGAAACTAAATTAAAATGAAATGATATTCAAGACTACTTATGCATAAAAATACATTTATTTTTATACATATGTGGGTATATATATAATTTTATTCATAGAAATTATGCCTTAAAATGCACCTCTAAATAATATTGATGCCATATGGCAACACAGAAAAGGAAAATTGTGCCAAATTGATATATATATATAAAAATATGTTTATTATATTTTTTTAATTGTTCGCCTGATATTAAACGTTAAAATAAAATCTAAATTTATAATGTATTTGACAATTATCAATTTAAACAAGTAAAAGTGTTATCATCGGCCTGGCCGATGCTTTGATACCCTCCACTGCATAAAAGTCATGCAAAATGTTTGCCATGCTAGTTAGTATGTGTCTAATATTAGTTTTGTATGGTAGGTAGCAGAACTACTTTACCGACATAGACAATTTTCAATACCAACCTGACGACGGTTAAAAAAAGTCCTCTCACAAAATTTCATTCACCTAAGTCGATTCGTTTGGACGCTAGCTATCGTGCTTTCAACAGATAGAGATATATGGGTCAAATATTGGCTTTGTATGGGAGGTAACAGAACTACTTGACCGACATGGACCATTTTTAACACAAACTTGAAGACCATAAATATAAGACCTCTCATAAAATTTCAGTTGCCTAAGTCGATTCGTTCGGACGCTATCGTGATTTCAACAGACAGAGAGGGACGTGAGTCTAATAGTGGTTTTGTATGGGAGGTACCAGAACTACTTTACCGACATAGACAATTTTGAATACCCACCTGACGACGGTTAAAAAAAGTCCTTTCATAAAATTTCATTCACCTAAGTCGATTCGTTTGGACGCTAAGGTGTTTTCAACAGACAGAGAGATACATGAGTCGAATATTGGCTTTGTATGGGAGGTAGCAGAACTACTTGACCGACATGGATCATTTTTAATACCAATCTGACAACCGTAAAAATAAGACCTGTCATTCAATTTCAGTCGCCTACGTCGATTCGTTTGGACGCTATCGTGATTTCAACAGGCGGAGAGACACATGGGTCTACTAATGGTTTTGTATGGGAGGTACCAGAACTACTTGACCGACATAGCCCATTTTCAATACCAACCTGACGACGGTAAAAAGAAGTCCTCTCACCAAATTTCAATCGCCCAGGTCAATTCGTTTGGACGCTATCGTGCTTTCAACAGACAGACAGACAGACGGACAGACAGACAGACAGACAGACAGACAGACAGACGGACATGGCTAAATCGATTCAGAATGTGATCCTGATTCAGAATATATATACTTTATAGGGTCTCCGGTGAATCCTTCTTGGCGTTACAAACGTAATGGCAAAGTGAATATACCTTCCTGTGGAGGGTATAAAAATAAATAATAAAAATAGTCTTCCGACGAAAAAATTCGAACTCTATTGCATACCCATCTTTCACGAAAGTTAAAAGCACAACGATGACAACTATTACCCAATTTGTTTGCTTCCAATGATTAGGGAGATACTTAACGAGGTTAATCAGAAAAAAAAATAAAAAAAATATACTCAGATAGAGAGAATGGGCATTAGGAATATTCGTGTTGCCATATGGCATCAAAATACCGAAAGGGTTAAGATGTTCTTCTTGTTCGGAAAGGGCGATGTTCTGTCAACAAGATGGAGCACCTAGTCACAGTAGCAGCTGGGTAACTCCATTCCTAAACCATACTTTTAACGAACGATTGACAGGTCAATTTGCTCCCAACCCTTGGGCACCCAGATCTCCTGACCTAACAACCATGGATTTCTTCTTCTGGGGTGCTATGAAAGAAAAACTTTATTTTAAATAAATATCGAGTCTTTTTTGACCATTTTTGTTTGACAAAAAACGGCTATCACTACAACTTCTTCTGATCGTACGTAAAAAAGTTGCTTAACATTATTTTTAAAAAATTTTCCAAGGATAACAATTTCGTAAAAAAAATTTATAAAGTAAATATTTTGAAAAAGGCATTTTAAGTAAAAAAATTGTAACAACAAATTTTCAAAATGTTGAGCTTAAGGAGCCATAACTTTTTTGTAGCTGCCCAGATGTAGCCGAAGTGTTCAAGTGTTGTATGCGCTACTAAATTGTATTTTCAAATGTACAAAACTATTTTTGTATCTATAATAGTTTAGAAGTTAAAGCGTTTTAAGTGGTAAGGGCTTAAATTAGAGGTCACCTATTTTTATGGGCTATAACGGGAAATGCGATGAAAATAGACCCCCCCCCTTGCCATACAAATTTTTGTTCGGCAGAACTTTAGGAATCATTCCTTAAAGGATTATACTTCTTAACTGGGACACCCTGTATACGTAACGTATTAATAACAAGCGTTGCCGTGTACAATTAATAACACCTAAAGTCAACCGCACACACAATTGCCTTGAACAGCAACTAGGGTATATTCCGTTTTCATCTTTTAAACTATTATAAATACTGGTCCATTCGATCTTTCAGATATTGGGAGAGTATAGCTTTGAAATTTTGGAATTGAACGTATTACCATAAGGCGGTAATGCCACTTACAAACAAAGAAACAAATGATACGGATAAGGTTACTTTCTAGTGTTTTAAACCTTAGCTAGAGCAATTAATCTGGGCTATTTGATGCATATAAACATAATTTTATCCCAGTGAACCACTACATGTATTATACCATCCGCGCTTCATTTTTAAGACATTGGTCTTTAACCACAAAATTTTTTAAAATATTTTTTTAATAGATACAATTTTATGAAAAGTACCATACTGTTACATACAAATTTACATAACCAGGATTTTACTAAAAACGAATCACCAATGGGTAAGTTGCAGCGTCCATAGACAGGGTTGTGTGCTCGGTGATGATGATTCTAGGCAGTTGGAGGCGGACTTCGATTTCGTAAAAAAATCATATTCAGTGACGAGGCCACTTTTGTATAAAAGGGTACCTATGTCAACAAGCTACATTTTGGAATTTGAAACTATGTCAATACACATGAGGTTCACCAAGGTAGTGCGTCCGCAGAAAGTCACTGTTTGGTGTGATTGTTGATGCATTTTGAGCAAATTGATTTTGCCATCCGTATTTCTTACACCCCTTCAAAAATGATTCTTTATGAATAAGGTGTTCTTGTAGACGATGCTGTATATTTTTTACTTGTGGTAGACGGTTTACATTGTTCTTTACGAGTTCAATACTATATTTTTTATTTGCCAATATAATTTTCGTACCCACTATTCAACAAGTTGCGAGTGTAACTTTATAGATATGTAATTAGGTACTAATTGATAATATTTTGTCGGGCAAAATATAATTATTGTGGCAGTAAATTATGTACATCAGTTAATAAACTTTATATTTTTGTCATGTCAAATAAGAACTAGTCCCCAAGTAGGTAAAGTTAGAAATGACTAACGCGCACACATAGCATTATTAACTTTCTAACACCTAGGGTAAACTACCTAGTGACCAATACCTTCTCAGTTATGGTCACCTGCCACTGTTTTTCCATTTTTCTTAGGTTTCCTGTGGCTGCATGTTACGGAAGCTATTTTTAACGTGTTCAGGCACTCAAATGTCATAAGAAATGACTTCTCTTGATATTTTGTAGTCGTTCAGTGCCCTGTGATAATAGACTTTGGTTTGAAACCTATAGGAAATTTAGAAAACTTGAGATTTCCTTAAGAAACACGTAAGTACAGATCATTATTTTAAAAATACAACCGTGTCTACTAACACTGAGAACAGTGAATTTTGTTTAAAATAATTAAGCAGCCGATCTATTTGTAAGTCAGTTATTATTAAAATAACAAAACAATTTAAATTTACGTGGGGTGTTCGAAACTGAAATGTAATATTCAATAAATCTAGTGACCGACACAGGTGTCTATTACTGGCGCAAATGGACATTTTTAAGGTTATTAGTTATGGACACCACCCCAATATTATCTTTGTATTTGCATACCTTTTAGCCGTTAGTTTTAAATCTCTATAACGATTTCTCAGGCTTTTATTTTAAAATGAAATAGAACGGCTGCAGATCAATTGAAGGACAATGAATATGTACGAGCAGGATAATCAACGTTTGTCGGGTCCGCTAATTAAAAAAAATAAATAGTTTATTTATTTGAGCTGAGAATGTTTTCTTTTATTATATTTTATTTGCCCAAAATTTACCACTGGCCTGTTATAAAAAGGGGTTTCCATTACTAATATTTTAGGGTGTCCGTAACTAAAAACCTGGTAAGGTATTACAATTTCCTGTTTTACTTATTTTATGGAATTCCTTACATATCTGTTGTTATAACTTATTTACAGGAAATTATTTATAGTTATATTTTAAATAAACATCATTAAAATTGATGCAACGAAGAAAAAGTTATGAATTTTCAAAGTCAAAATTTCTGTTATCTACTTTACCCTAGATACAAATTGTAAGAAAACGGTATTTTTTAAATACTGTTTTGACCGACCGTGAACGCAGAGGCTCAGTGACAAAAATCCGAGAGTATAAATGACATGGAAAAGCTTCTCAATTCAGCCGTTCGGACTCGGCATAAAATTTATGGAATTATAATTTTTTTACACTATCTTACTCTTACGTCGCACGCCCCCAAAATTCTAAAAATAGGTACCATATGGTAGAAATGGTATCCTTTGGTATCCTGATATGTATGTTTATCAGAAATGGAGTGTCAAATTAAATATATTTTTATATTAATTATATGTATCTACAGTTATCGCTTAGAGATAGATCCTATAAGATCATTTAAGTGACACAAACAAAGCAACTGCCTAAAGAAAATATACCAACCCTTTTTCTCCCCACTGTTTAGAAATTGTCAGTGCTTCTTTCATACATCCTGCGATAATTTGGACCACTTTGGACCACCTGCCGGTCAGCAAAAAATTATATAAATCAAGGCAAACGTATACAATATCATCAAAATGAAATATTTGAAAATTATTTTGGCTGCATGTTGGTCTTCAAAGTGATCCCCATCCATTTATGGTCACTTAAGGCCGACAGAACGCATATGTGCGCCACAACAATTCCAACAAGCAATACGCCAAAGATCAAGCATCACAAGCAAACGCAGACACACTCATTCGTGTGATATTTTATATATCAGCAGTTAATTAAAAATACAATTTAACAATATTAATATTCCATCGGAATATATCAATATCAATGACCGCGATCGCCAGTTGACGGCGAGCAACCGCAGCCTTCTTTTGGTCTCCCTAGGTACGCTTTGGAATCCTTATACAGAACATTTATCGGACTTTCAATCGAAATAATTACCAACGATCGAGAACACTCACACATAGCAAAAAATATCGAACGTTTAAAGGAACAAAAAGCCATTCGATACCTTGCGTTGTGCGATTTAAGCCAAAAACTGATCGAGTTTGTATAGGCCCCATCACCATATCAGCCAGATCGTATCGCATCTAAAGAATTGCCAAACCAACAGACACGCAAAATATTCCACTCAAGGACCAGGATACACACCATATCGGCAAATGACTACCACACAACACTTTGTCAGACGTGATCTGTCCGTCAGATCGATCTTCATTGGAATTCAGAGCATTGTGTCATATTTAATACAGAAATTTTAATTAACCATAATTTGTAAAAGATGCACGAAATATTCGATTCCGCGTGCGTGCCCCTCTCTGGCGCGGGCAGCTCTCCTGCTATGGTTTAAATTAAGCCTCCAAGAGCACAAAATGGAATTCAACATTTGGTGTTGCCTTTGTTCGCCCGAGGGGTACCTATCTGTTGCGCGTTCGATATAGGAACGCACTGCCTATAATAATATTGCCACTTTATTTTGAAGAAGCCGAGTGGGTTTTTCGGTCCAGAACAGAAGCTCTCACATGAGTTCTGCATGCGGGCAATCGGTAGCTACCTGCAGTGCAGTAATTTACGCTTTTGTACAGTGTCTCTTGAAGATCTGATTTTTACAATATTCTTTGTGCTTGTGTTGTGTGCCACAATTATTTCTTATAGTGGGGTGCTCCATGGTTGGACGAAAATGCAATCAAAAAGGATTGCTCCTTCTCCGCTCTGGCGTTCGTTGGTTTGGTGTGTGTCGCCTCTTGTTGCTCAAGACTGGCACTACATAATGAATTATTAATATTTCAATAAACAAACAGAAGCCAGGTGGTGTACCTCAAGGGGATATTTTCATCGATATGACATGATTAATGAGTTCATATACGTATAACTGCTGTCCCTTCCGCGCTTGTTCATGAAATGGGACAGTGTAATTTTGTGAGAAAGTTTGATGTGCGGATTTTGATTATTATTTTTAGATGATTAAAGATAAAATATGAATGCATAACTTGAGAAGATCGAATTTGTTATTTTCATATACAGTACTGAGTAGACACTAGACACCAATACAAAACAGTTCACTAAATCGAGGCTGTTCAGAATATCCAGCGAGAAGCTAAGAAAGGCTTTCAAAAATTGAATGTGCGATTTAAAATGCACATTGATTTTTTGTTTAATAAATAATCGTAGAAATATCGTTTTAATGAAGCTATCTTTTTACAACATTTAAAACATTTAATACAGTCTCTTTCCACAACAGACAATTCGGATGTCCTCTTTTTCCAGGCAAAAAGTAGGCTGAGTAGCTCTGATGTTATCTCTCTGTCAAATCCTCTTCATCTACAAAAATATAACCACCCCCGTTTTTTTAAAAATTCTTTTAATTTATAAAAGGCCCAAGATCAACAACTTTGTTCAAAAATAAACATCATACAGTATAGTAGCTATTGTCTAACATTAGATAGCCCAATCTCTTTATTTTATTTTTAAAAAATGGCGAAACAAAAACGATTGGTTTTTCCACAAAATGTTATTTTGGAGCTTAGAGTTAATTTGCATAGATACTGAAAATTATTTAGCCAAGAACGTTCAAAGATATTCCGAAAATCAAATTCCAACACTAATATCGTGTAACTATTGGAACTAGCTATTTATTAATCAGATTAACATGGCTCTGTAACGCCCACCGTTGACCGAAACGTTCCTCAAAGCCTCATTTTCGAAGCATACTCTACGTTCTCGTCTGTGCGCACCGTACGATGACGGGGACAATGAGTGTTGTCCAGTGGTATTATACCAGTCTCACGAACTTTTTGCACAAACTTGAGTATAGCAGGCGTGGTGGGTGCTTCATTTCGGCCAAAACTTATTTTCAAAAAACTCACTGCTTCGGCTACACACACAGCACTCACTTTGGAAATACGTTTTCAATATTTTCCAACGTTGTTCAAGCGTAAAGCAACGCATTTCGTTCCGCGAAGGTATGATACTGACTTTCTGTCAAGATTTCGTGTGGGAAACAGCTGTCAGTGTCAAAATAATCTGTGATTTAAAAAGAAACCACTAGATGGCTCACACTAGGCTTGCCACCTTTTAGAAAATCTCGTGGAGGACTTAAAAAAAAAAACTTTTTTTAAAACCCAAAATGCGTATACATATTGCCCAATTATTATACAATAAATACTAATAAAATAATAATTTAAGCTTAGCACCCTGCTTGAGTTAAATTTTAGCTGCCATACAAAATTCTCTTCAAAATTTAAGCCAATCTATTTAGCCGAGCGGTACCCTAAAAAATTAAATTTTCATTTCAGACTGTAGGTACTTCATATATCTGTCAAAATTTAGCGCGGTGCCCAATAATGGTTCGGCACATTTTGACAGATCATGTTAGTTTTTTTTTCTTGTGTTTTTACGATTTTATCTAATGTTTGAAATTTAAAATTTAAAATGCATTCCCATGAATCGTGTAGCCACCGTCAAAAGAAATGTACAATTTCGCAAGCAAGAGAGAGTGGAGAATTGTACCAAGCATTCTACTACAATTACCTCTTTTTGACATTACATATTTTGCAGTAGAAGCGTACTAGGCTTTAATGGTCAATGCGGATGCAGAGGTCAATAAAATCTGAAGAGATGAGAAACATGAAACTCTTTTTTTTTGCAGGCGCTGCCGTTTATATTTATTAAAACTTGACTCTAATGCAGGAGTTCCCTAACTGTGCATCGCGACGCCCTGGTGCGTCGTGGGGCTATCCTAGGGGCGTCGCAAGACGGTACGCACAGGTCGCCTTCACACGACGTTTAATCAGATTTGAGCTCGATTTGAAAAAAAGGGCCGGGTCGGGTTCGGGTCCATGTTGGCCATTGTGTTTTGCCCTGCACAAGAGGTAGGTATTTTGCAAACTTCAATTTGGCGAATTTTGCGTCGGGACTTGGGCCTATAGCCATTCAAGTTCCAACTGACCCAGGGCCTCAAAGTTACTGATAATAATGACCATAGAAAAATCATCTTTAGCGACGGGGCGCATTTTTGGAGGAATGGCTTTGCTAACAAGCCAAATTGTCGTATATAGTATGACACGAACCAACACGAGGTGCCAATGCATCCATAAAAAGTGGTTTGGGCGCATTTTAGAGCGGCGTCGGTGGCGTCATTACTCCGTACTTTTCTTGAAAATGACATTGGTAAGGCCAATACCATCAACAGCGAGTGCTACAGAACCAGCAAGACGTGGCTGCATGTCACTCAGCTGCAGGGTATGGTTATCTCTATCAGAGGTGACGTGAATTGCTTGGTTTATTCCATTTCAAAATATTATAACCTGTATGTATGGAAAAGATTGGGAACCCCTGCTCTAATGTATTTGCTGGCACATTTGTAAATAAAATAGAATTTTTTGAAAAGTGAGGAATTTTTTTTTGTTTTGTTTTAGTAATTATTGTGAGTGGAGGACATTTATCTTTTCGCGGAGGACGGAGGACATCACCTTATAAAGGAGGACTGTCCTCCGCAAAGGTAGACGGGTGGCAAGCCTACTCACACTGTACATCTTCCCTATAGTTCTGAAGAGGTTGTTCCTAATAGTTTTTAGGATGTCTCAACTATAATTTTTTGTAGAAGGCTTCACTCTGGAAATTTCTTAGTTTGCAACTAATATACGAGCAATAAAAGAGCTGTCACACAATTCGTTATAATTTTTATTCTTTAGTTTAAGATTCAACAATCTCGTTCAACTGGTCGTCTTAGAGTGGGATACTTCTCCTTTGTTCTTTTCCGCCAAGTAGCTGCTCGAACTTTTAAGAGCGAATCTGTTCCAAAAGAGATACAGAACGCTACTTCGCCTTTTGCAGATTCCAGATATATGTTAAATAATTCACAATCTTATCATATGGGTTTAATTACAATATTTTGAGGTGAAATTTTAAAATTATTGCAATTTAATAGAAATAATTTCTTTAATGACAAACTCTAAAAATTTCATTTATCTTAATCTACTATGCATGAACATTCTGTCCGCCTTGAAGTATCGGCGGTGAGCAGATACTTTAATAAATCTATCTCTGCAACGTTTGTCGATTTTATAAATTCGATTTTATACATTCCCCAGATCAGTATAGGATTCAATAATTATAGGTTACTTAGGGTGAGAAATGAGGGAAGGGTAAAGGTATGTAAATATGTAATCCATTTGGACCAGTTATACATTATTCATAATGTTACTTAAGGATTGGAGGAGAGGTAAAGGGGAATAGGCTGATTTTTAAAATTCTTTCAGCATTGCAATAGTAGCACTTATCGCCATTGGATCGATATTATAGGTTACGTACTTGAAGCTGAGGGTACCTATTATTACATGCGAGCGGAGGTGCGTGCGAGAACAGTCCATAATACATACCTATATAAAATGCAACGTCCATCTGTTTCTTTGTTCCTCTATAATTCATCTATCTCTTCCATCGATGTTTTATCAAAAAGAGCACATACATACATATTATTAAGTAGGTACACACTTACATTAATTTGCCTGTCTATAGGTCCGATAATGCCTTCAGTCCAAAATCCGCATCAAACAGTCTCGCGTTCTCAACAATTACGAAGCCTTCAAGATGAAAATATATTGTTCGATAATTGCGGACTCTAGCTGACAAACCTTCATTATTTTTAAAATATTGCTCAATAATGAAAATGCGTTGTTCTTTCGTATAGCGCTCCATTTTTGCTAACCCCGAACTGTCAGCTGTCACATTGTTATCGTTTTTTCCGTTGCCATCACTGGTGGAGGGAAATAAGTCCCCGGGAACTATGGGCCATTTTATTCACTTAAAGTTGAACACAACTTGGGGATTTTTATTCTCAACTTGAGAAATTGCTTTTATTCACTGGAAATTGACTCACTCAACTTTGTATAGGTATTGCGAAGTTGAGAAAACCAAGAGTTGACCAACTTTGGATTCGCTCAACTCCCCGAAAACTAGAAGTTATGAAGCAAACTTGGGGTTTTACGTCAAACGTCAGAATTTTTTTATTTCTGTGTTTGGCAGTTCGGTTCTTAAGTGACGAAAATAATAATTCATATTTCATTTAATAAAATAATGTATCTGTATTTCTGGGAGAATTGGCCATCGGCTTCGAGGTTCGAGCACGTTTGGACTGGAAAAATGAAATGGCAATGGCCGTCAACTATGGTTTTCGTCTCTCAAAGCGGACGACAATGATGATTGATAGTGCTCCAGTTAATAAGAGTAGAATCGATTGAATAAAGGATTGAGTGATGTGCTTTTTTTCTTTGATAGATCGCGTGAATTGCGACCAAAAACCCAGTTAGGTACTAATCGTATTGCGGTAGGTTATATGCACTCGGACCAATTCAATTGGCGGTTGCCGATTTTATTGGAGTGAGCATCCGCAACCACCACCGGAAGTACTGGGATTCACTGATATGCTATCGGCTACGCCCTTGCAAGCAACATCAACATCACTGACCAGTGACCACGTCTGCTCTCGATTGGTTCGAGCTTACATTCAATCAATTACTCAATTTTAGATGATAGAGGAGTGAATGAGAAAAGTAATAAACAGACAAATTTGTATTGTTATGTTATGTTAGATGTTTATTAAATACATATGTGGAAACATAAACTTAATCGAACAAATATAATTTTTTTGCTGCTGGTGTTGGAATGTTGGATGTAATGTAATAATTCAAAGCCTCGTGAAAGCAATTACTCAGAATCAGAACAAAAATGTTAATAATGGACATGGACTTAATTTTGGAGCAATTACTATCATATTCGTCATCTTCTTCTTCATCTATGAATTTAGATTTTTCGTCGATATGATTAGCCTCATTAAGTTCGTATGTTTTCATCGACAAACGAAAACAATTTGCACAGCTGATAATAATAACGCACTAATTACGTATAGCTATACAAAAGCAGATCAATCTGCTTTCATTAGTTTCATATTAAAATGCACACCTGAAATTACGCGGAAAATGCAAATCTAAAGTTGAACTGACACATTATGTGTCATCTGCCACAAATATCCCAGGGATATTTTACAAACTGCAGGTGGGCCAACTTTAGGATTTCAACTTCGGAATTGCAAATTAATGTAGTGAATAAAAGCAATTTTCAACTTGCCGTTCAACTCTCGATTTGAGTTCAACTTCGAAGTTGGCCAACTTTGGAGTTTTCGGCAAGTTGATGAATAGTGAATAAAACGGCCCTAAATGTGCAAATATAACTTGATTTTTCATCTAACTGAACATGAAAAAAAACATCTTTTAAATCAAACACGGAAAATACTGTCATATCTGCTAACTGTGCTCTGAGCTCCTCTAGAGTGGGAATATTGCATTGTTCTACCACTAACACACTATTCAAACATTTTGGATCAAGACAAACGCGAACTGATTTATTTGGCTTCTCCACTATAACTATGTTGGGGGTCCATTCTACCGGTTCCATAACCTTTGTAATTATTTCCATTTTTTTTAGACGATCTAGCTCACATTTTAAAGGTTGTAATAAATTTAGCGCTACTCTACGCGCTGGCTTAGCGATTGGTTCTGCCCCACTTATTATTTTTAGGGAATACTTTTCAGAAAACTTCCCAATACCACTAAATGCTTCTTTGTGTTTGTTTACAAAATCAGAAATCGATTTATTTACCTTAGTTTTGTTTATTTCTCCAATTTCACTTATTCTTTTGATAAATTTTAATTCCTCGCAAGCCACTCTACCTAACAACGGAACAACGCCTACTGTGCCTTTCACTACAATAAATTTGTATAATTTGACTATATTATTTGCTTCACATGTCAAATAAATTTCTCCCGCTACTTTAATTTCCGAACCACCAAATGCTTTCAATGTCACACAGGTTTTGCTAACTTTTTTCTCCATATTAAGTTGGCCAACTTTGGAGTTTTAGTGAATAAAACGGCCTGAGGACTGAGGGACTTGGTTCTCATCTAGTGGGAAATAAAACCACTTTTGGAAAGTGGACTTAGTTCCCATGTAAGGTGGGAAATAAATTCCGAAAACTGAGTGGTTTTATTTCCCTTTCAATACACCCAATTTCGCACATATACTGCAAATCTGACAGTAAACCTAAGCAGGGCGGTTGCAGGGGGGGCAGCATGCCCCCATACGTATTAAACTGTTAAATGTGTACTAAGTTCCCATTAAAAAATGGACTTAGTTCCCATACCTTACATGGGAACCTTACTTCACGAAAGTGGTTTTATTTTTTTTATTGTGTGGGTACTAAGTCCCTCAGTGGACTTATTTCCCTGCACCAACTAAGTCTACTGAGGGACATAGTTCCCACCTAGTGGGAAATAAAACCACTTTCATGAAGTGGACTTAGTTCCCATGAAAGGTGGGAAATAAATTCCGGGAGCTCTGAGTGATTTTATTTCCCTTTTAATATACCCAATTTCGCAATGCAAATCTGACATTAATTATAAGCAGGGGGGTTGCGGGGGCAGCATGCCCCCCCCCCCCCATACGTATTAACCTGTTGAATGTGTACTAAATCAACCGCGTAAAGGTCTCGAATGCGTAAGTCAAATAAAGTACAAACGTCGTAAAGGCTTTGAACTGTACGAACTAATTTTCATGAATTGCTGATGCTAAAGAAAGCTCTACAAAATAATCCAAAACATGAAGCCTATTACATAACTTTCAGCTTTTAATAAACAACACTAATTTACCTATTATTGATATAATTTAATGATATTATTAATAGCAGTGCTTCCAATTGGTATCAAGTTGTTCATTATATAAATTCTATTAGTTTTTGTTGTTATTAAACATCATGGTGTGATAGGGCAATTTGTTAAAGTATTAAGCCTTTAACCTCTTCTGCCATACCCTACTTCCCATACAATATCTTAAAAGTGCTATACATTTGCAATATTCGTCCTACCAATCAATACGACTAATTGATAAAAATCGTATTTATTTAGAAGGCGGTTTTAGCATCCAAACGATTTATTACAGCATCGCCTCGACCCGTCCTCATTTCGATAGACCGCAATAGGGTTTTCTGTACAACTAAGTGATTTAGATTTGAAAATATTAAAGAGCCATCCATCAATACTCTATTTGCTATGGGATTCTGTTTAGAGCATAGCCATAGTTGTTATACCCGCACTAGTAATGGGTTTATTCTCAACCACGCGCCGGAGTAGTGTTTCTGGTTATTTATGGATTCTGATCTTGAAGTTCAGGGTCAGATCCATATACACGCCATCTATGTGCCAATGTGCACAGCATTAGATTGCACTGTGTACTTTGTGTTTTGGCCTTGTGCAAAGACGGGCAATTTGTATCTGATCTTGTTTGTGTGTACCCACGAACATGGACTGTGTGCGCCCCGCGTTGGTCTCCGCTTATCTATTGACGAAGATTTCATCGAACTTGAGGCACTGCGGCGAGGGTGATAATGATCGTTAGCTTTCGGGATGCTGAAGGTTGATTAATTTGTGGGTGGGTTAAGACTTCAATCAAACCAATGCCCAACGTAATAAACGGTAATGAGAGGTTCTCCCGTACCACGATACAGTGATTTTGTATTTGTATTTAACGAAATGGTAGGTACATAATGTGCATTCGAATTGTACGCCGGCTGTTCGATTAATGGGTGATGTTAAGAGTACGAAATTTGGAAATGGATTAAGTGATAATTAATTTTAGGGTATTTCATACTTTAAGTGCTTTAATCAGGCTACTTCCTACACAATTTTGATAATCTATTTCTGGCTAATTGCAGACTTCTTTTGATTTCCTGGTTTTTATGAATTAATGTTGATTGCGTTAACTGGCATTAATGGAACTCGTTATACATTTTCGTATAACGCATATTGTGTTTTGGGAAATAGCAAATTACTGGAATTGTATATAATGTACTTACTTACCTACTCATATTTCTTCGTATTTGTTTTGTATGTTACTTTTAAGTTTATTGTATATATTTTTATTGTTGAAGTGACATCCATACTTCCAATCCTACTATATGAAATGCAACTTTCGTCTGTTCGTCCTTCCATAACTCGACAACCATTCGTCCGACTGTCATGATATTTTTTTTTCTGATTTATAGATGGGTGAGAATTGATGAGGATTACAGGGGTCGCGGGGAGTAAAGGGGTCTCACGAACCTTTAGCCGTATGAACTTGAAACTTTGTGTGTTAATAGATAATTCATAATTATTACATGCCTCCTGCCCCCTCATGTAGCTGACCTCCCCGTGGTGGGGGGCGGGCAACATGTCTAGGTTCACCTAGACATGGCTAACGAAGCACACACCCAATGATGACAAAGCGACGAAAGCGAGCCTCGGATATTGCCAAGCCTGTCAAAATAGGGCGCCCTTTGGAGCCAGGCCTGAAGGGTGGCAGTTTGCGAGCGTCTGGTGGTCGGCTTTTCACGCTCGGCCGGGTTTAACCCGAAACGGCTACGAGCTTCCTGTCAATGGTCTCGCAAACCATTATGGGGGTCAGAGGGTGGATGCGCTATGCACCAATAGGGGCATAAGTGGACTTTCGTTTACTCGACAACGGCATCGACTTAGGATAGGCACGTGGAACATCTCTTCGCTCACGGGAAAAGACCTGGAGCTTGTTGGGGAGGCTGTCAAATATCGACTAGATATAGTTGGTGTTTCCTCAACAAAGCAAAGGGGTTCTGGAACTGTGGACCTTGCGGATGGGTGGAAACTCTTCATGTCGGGAGTAGCACCTTCAATGTCTGCTCAGGCGGGAGTGGGGATACTCACAAGTCCCAGGCTGTCAGGCAGAGTATTGGAGTGGATTCCGTTAGGAGGGAGAGTTGCGATCTTAAAGCTTAAGCTTGAAAGATCAACTCTGGCTTTAGTGCAGGTGTATGCACCGAATCTGGAGTCAGGGTACGCAGCTTTCTTAGATGAAGTTGATGCAGCCCTTGAAAAGGTTGCAGATATGGATTCTTATATCCTGATGGGTGATTTCAATGCTCACGTGGGTGCGGATTTCTCGACATGGGGCAGCGCGATTGGGAAACACGGTGACCCCGATCAGAACGCGAACGGAGAGAAGTTGTTGGACTTTTGTTGTTCAAATGGAATGTCCATTATGAACACTTTCTTTCCACACAAAGATATCCATAAATACACAAGGTACCGTCGAAGTCTTCAGCAGAAATCGCTGATAGATTTCTTTGTGGTACCATCGTATATTAAAAGGATGGTTTGTGATGTTCGTGTGTTGAGAGGGGCTGAACTGTCAACTGATCACCACCTGGTGTTGTGCAAATTGTATCTCAATGATCAAATACCTATCCTGCCAAAGCGTAAACCAAGGATGGTTACGCGCATACGGTGGGAGGGGCTGCAAAACGATGAGATACGGGAGGAATTTGCACGGCAGGTATCTGCAAGGTTTGAACAAATTCCAAATGTTCCATTGAATGTAGAGGAAGAATGGCAGTTGTTTTCAAAAGCAGTTATTGCCTCTGCAGGACATGTTTGCGGAGTGAAGCGGCTCGGTGTGGCGGCTGGTGGTGAGAAAAGAATTGCGTGGTTTAAAACCCCCGGAGTTCAAGAAGCTATCAGAGAGAAGAAGAAGGCTTTCAAGGTGTGGATTCACTTGGGGGACTCTCCTTCTCGAAACCGGTACATTGAGGCGCGAAGAACTTGCAAATTGGCTGTTAAAGCAGCCAAAGAACAGTCTTGGAAGGAGTTCGGCGAAAAATTGGACCGTGATCACAGATCTGCAAGCAAGGTGTTCTGGCAGACCATCCGCCGTCTTAGAGGAAGGAAGTGGAACATTATCGAAGGAGTCAAATCCAAAGATGGTACACTTCTTTCTAATGAAGAGGACATCTTGCGCAGATGGAGCGAGCACTTTTCCGAATTGCTCAATCCAATCCAGGGCATTGAGGATGACACATCCATCGCCTGAAGCAGGGCGGAAAATAGTCCCACGGTAGAGGAAGTCACTTTTGCGATCAAATCGCTAAAAGCTGGCAAATCTGCCGGAGTGGATGAAATCCGGCCAGAAATGCTAAAGGCCTTAGGTGAAGAGGGAGTCAAATGGCTCTTTCGTGTCATTAAAGTGGCCTGGGAATGCGGCGAAACACCCAGCGATTGGCAGATTGGGGTGATTGTGCCCCTTTTCAAGAAAGGGGATAAAAGGGATTGCTCCAATTACAGGGGTATATCACTTTTAAGTCTCCTCGGAAAAGTCTTTGCCAAGGTGCTGGAAACGCGTTGCAGAGCTGTGGTCCAGGCACGATTAGGAGATGAGCAGTGCGGCTTTCGTCCCGGCAGAAGCACATTCGACCAGTTATTCACTCTCAGAATGTTATTTGAGAAGGCTTGGGAGTATGCTACACCTGTTTACGCTTGCTTCGTAGATTTGGAGAAAGCATATGACCGAGTCCCTCGAGGGAAACTCTGGAGTGTATTATAGCAGTATGGAATTGATGGTTCTCTCTTGAGAGCCATTCAATCTCTTTACACAAACTGTAAAAGCTGTGTTCGGGTAAACGGCGTTAAATCAATACCTTTCACCGTGGGCGTTGGACTTCGCCAAGGGTGCGTCTTGTCACCTCTCCTTTTCATTACTTATATGGACTGGATGTTACAGGGCAGTCTTGGCGAAGAACGTTTCGAATTGGGAAATCTGAGGATAAGTCATTTGCTCTTCGCTGATGACTTGGTCATCCTCGGGTCCTCTCAGACTGAACTTCAGCGCGCACTCGATCGGTTTGTAGCCGTTTGTGTTGAAGCTGAGATGAAGGTGAACGTGAACAAATCTGACGTGATGGTCGTCTCCAGAACGCCAGTTCAATGCACTCTGCATGTTAGTGGAGTCCCATTGAAACAGGTGGGGAACTTTAAGTACCTCGGGGTCTTATTCATGAAATTTCTCCGCTGTATTGCTGGTGTGACCCGTAGAGATCGCATCAGAAATACCGAAATACGTGAGGAACTCAATGTCGAGCAGCTACTTCTCCGGACGGAGCGATCCATGCTTCGGTGGTTTGGTCATGTTAAACGCATGTCCCCGACCAGGATTCCACGACGTGCTATGGAATCCGTACCATCGGGCAGGCGTCCCCTAGGTAGACCCAGGATGAGATGGTTAGATCAAATTCATAATCTCTCCTCTACCCGTATGGGGATTGTCGATGGATCGAGAGCTATGGAGGGTCCACTTGAGCAACCTACACCCGCGACCCACTTAATGGACAAGCGGACCATTGAATGAATGAATGAATGAGAATACATGCCTCCTTCACCGTTTTTCAAAATTCGTCCCATGAGGGTTGAAAAAGGGGGTGCAAACCTTTTTATTTCGCTTAACTTGCCATTTTACTGATAAGTCTATGTAGGTAGGTATGCCAATTTAAGAAAATGCTTTTAATTGTTAGGCAATATGTACTTCACTTAGAAATTATGTCTTCGCATTTATTCCAAACTTTTTTAAAGTTCGTGTTGTCATTTATTAAAGTGTACCTAATCTTAAATGGACTAAAGTTAAATTTGTTTTTTTTTTTTTGCAAAAGGAGAACGATGCATGATGAGCACGGGTTAGCTAGTATCTATGTAGATTTTCTTTTTGATTTTAGAACTTGCTTCAATCAATCGAGCGTAAGAGAAATTTATATTATTTATGTGTAATATTAGGAATAGGCACTGTTTTGCTTAAATTATTGCCGGTTGAGTCGATATTCTTATTTTTCAGTTGGTTCGCTCATGAGGTCATTGCATTGTGAAAATATAGGGGGGACTAACTCTGGAACTAGGAATTTGGCCGATTTAAACAATTAAACAGTGCATGGGGGGATATACGCAGGGGCTATCTTCGGAACTACATACTCGATTATATTGCCGGAGTTGACATCCAACAGCCATGTGTTTTCACATGATCAGCTATATGTTGGATGTTTGCGTATATGAGCTGCAGTCGTAATTTGTTTATACTTGCGCCCACTAATGACAATAACATGTATTGTTTACAAAAAGGCATGCGATAAAATATTTTGTAAGCTTAAAAAAAAGCTTGTATGGCGGTATGGCTAGTATGCTTAATATGTTGATCACAATAATATGGCTATGTTTAGCATCTGGTATAAGGTTCCTCCATTTTGTTAAATGTATGGTATTTTTTTAACACACACATTCAATGACAGGCTGTTAGCTAATCACCGAAAATCACTCGAAGAATTTTGCGTTCGAAGCGAACAAGGACATCTTCATCCGCTTTTGACAATGTCCATGATTCTGCGCCATAAAGCAGGACTGGGATGATGAGTGTCTTATATATATAGAGTCTCCTTGGTGTTTCTCGATAGGGCCTTACTAATCAATTGCCTTCTTAGGCCAAAGTAACAGCGGTTGGCAAGTGTAATTCTTCGCTTGATTTCTGATGTTGTCATTTTCAGAATTAATAGCGGAGCCGAGGTAGACAACGTCCCGAACTAACTCAAAGTTATAGCTGTCTATCGTGACGTTCTGTCCGATTGGTCGATGTTGTGTCGCACCAGTGACAGCTCGCTGTGTTGTGTCAATGATATCGATGTCATCAGCGTATGCAGACTTTCGGAAAATTGTCCCTGGTGTTGGCTTGCGAGTTCCGCACAATTTTCTCAAGAATGATGTTGAAAAAGTCACATGACAGCGCATCACCTTGTCTAAATCCTTTTTTGACATTAAAGGTCTCGGTGAGATTGTTTCCGACCTTTACGGAGCAGCAAGCGTTCTCCATTGTCATTCTGCACTATCTGACAAGTTTGGCAGGGATGCCAAAAAAGGGCATAAAACCGCACTGATAGGGTCCAATCAGTTCGTTGACAAATGGTTTCAGGCGTTCACACAGTACGGCAAACAGAATTTTGTAAGCGATATTGAGGAGACTGATGCCTCTATAGTTGGCGCAGTTTAGAGGGTCTCCTTTCTTATGGATCGGGCAAACAATGCTGAGGCCCCATTCATCAGGCATACTTTCCTCTGACCAAATTTTAGAAACGAGTTGGTGTATGCTCTCTACCAAGTCATCCCCTGCTGCCTTAAAAAGCTCGGCCGATAAACCGTCCGGTCCTACAGCTTTGTTGGACTTCAGCTTGGATATTGCTATCCTTACCTCATTTTGGTCAGGTGGACGGAAGTCTTGGCTTTCATCGCCCAGGTTGAATGGTTCATTCTGCCTGACAGCGGAATTTGTGTCGTCTTCGCCGTTTAGCAGTCTGCAGAAATGGTTTTTCCATATCCTCAGCACCGACTGTGACTCTACTACAAGGTTTCCTTGTTCGTCTCTACAGGTCTCTGTTCGGGCCTTGTTCCTGTGACACGTTCGTTCTTTTTACCTTTTGGGAAAACTTTCGAACATTGTTCCTGGAGTAACACCTCTCTATTCCCTCGATCGCGCGCTTCTCATGCTCTTTCTTTTTCTTCCGGAGAAGCCGGTGTTCTTCCCTCCTTTTTTGCTCGTAGAGCTCACGAGCTCTCGTCCTTATCTGCAGCGCCGCTTTGTAGGCCAGTTCCTTTGCTGCATGGCACTCTTCATCAAACCAAGGGTTTAGTGATGGTGGTTGAGTGAAACCTAGCACATCAGTTGCGGCTTTTCTGATTGCTTCTTGGCATCGATGCCACTGGTCTTCAGCACTTGATGCTGGCAGCGTAGGACTTCTCGAGAGGTTGAGGGATAACCGATCGGCAAAGTCGGTTTTTTGCCTTTGTAGCCATTCAACGTTGAATTCCCTCACTGTATTTCCGCGTTGTTGTGGTGTCTGGGATATCCGCATACGTACCTTGGATACAACAAGGTAGTGATCCGAGTCTATGTTGGCCGCTCGGAAAGTTCGGACATCTATAATACTGGAGGAGTGCCTTGCGTCGATCACAACATGGTTAATTTGATTGACCGTTTGATGGTCTGGTGACCGCCATGTTCCTTTGTGAATGTTGAGGTGTGGAAACCGTGTGATAGCTATAGTAACATTACTTCCCGCAGCAAAGTCAATTAGCCTAAGTCCGTTTCCAGACGTGGTGTCGTGTAGCCTGTGCTTTCCGATTGTGCTACCAAAGATGTTCTCCTTTCCTATTTTGGCGTTAAAATCACCTTAACGTCGTACTTAGGACATTGCTCATATGTTTTGTCGAGGAGCTAATAGAAGCATTCTTTGGTAGTATCGTCTTTATCTTCTGTGGGGACGTGAGCGCATATCAGACTGATGTTGGCGAATTTAGCCTTGATGCGGATAATTGTAAGGCTCTCACTAACGTGTCGAAAGCTGAAGACTTCTTGTCCAAGTCGGCGGCTGTCACAGTTTTTCATCCTTCTTTTGCCGGGCCCATCCTACCGCACTTCCTGGATGGCGGTGATATCTGCATTGTAGCAGTCTAGGGCAACCTCTAATTGTTCGGCTGCACGCGGTCTGTTCAGGGTTCGAACATTCCACGTGCAGATCCGCAAGTCATTGTCCTTTTTTCCCTGGAGGGCCAGACCGTTTCTGTGACCCCTTGGACGAAAGGGGCGGGATATTCCGAAGTCAGTAGCCCGCTTCGTGGATTTGAGTGCTGCCATTGACCCATTAAGGGCTCTTCCGCCACCATTTCTATTTCAACTCCCTGACTAGTATATTGTAAAATCTTTAAGGACCTCGGCTCTAAATATGTCGAAGTAGCTCATTAATGTATCTGCCATGCCGACAGTTGACGTCACTGAGTCTGAGTGATTTTCATCGATGAAATTATTAACAGACTCAAGTTCTGTATCAAAATCGCATTTTGTATATGTCTACTCATCCACAAACAAGACTATAAGTATTGCTACCTACCTACCAAAATACAATATATAGCTACCTAGCAGTACCGCAATATAATGACATCTATTGGATTTCAATAGTTTCTTCCGTATATTTTACAATGTATCTCACTCAAATCAAATCTCCATTCTATCTACGACTTTAATCTTTCAACGTCAACTTTAACGTATTGCCTGCTATAAATTTGAAATGCCACTTGTGCGCTTCCCGAAATTCCAAACGCAACAGGTAGCATCCCATTACCCGTATAGGACATGTTACCACAATTTTCCCATTTCACTCCCATTCTAATTAAAACTTTAAGATCTATAACTATCAACGAAAATATCAGCTAATAAGGCCCCTATTACCAATCACATACCATAACGTTCCATATTATGGCACCACCGACACACCGTGTGGTTACTGTGGACGGCAGAATACACCATATTATATACTTCAAGATGTAAATATGCGCCACTGCCTTCAAACCTGACTTGTACCCGCGCTCCAAAACGGCTATAATTCTCCATGAGGATAAATTAACAAATTTAATGCTGACATAAAAATCCGACACTAAAAACCTCTCTCTTGAACAGACGGACATCACCCCGTGAAACTGTTTTCAGTTCTCTCGAAGATGGACAAACACAAAAATTGATTGCAGTATAAAAATCAATTCGATGGAAAGTCTAATAACGCCTATCAAGCTACGATTCTGTGGGTTTTTTTTTTGGATGTAGATATGTCCACTTTTCAGGTCCAGGTCGTCATCATTGTCTATGTGCGTGCAACTTTCGCAATCGTCGTCGGGCAAAATTATGTCCGCGACGAAAAATCCAGTTGAAAGAAAAATGAATTAAGGCGTCAATCGACGCCTACCTCATAGTTTGGCGTGGTAGGTACCAATGTGGCATACCAGTAGTGGAATGCTGATGCATCCATCCCAAACCGCATCGCTAATTGACGTTCGACATGAGTCCGATTTGATAACTGCCGGTTTTATTACGCTGAACGTTGTACGACAATCTGTGCAAATGCGTAGCGCATTTGAATTTGAAATACATGGTGTGCGTCGCGATAACGAACTCCCCTTTATAGTCTTTGTTATATCCTTACATATTTGAATTTATATTGGACAGTTTAACAGGCTGGCGACGAATGCATTGACTTGGTTCGGTTGCTAATGTCAGTCGAAAGAGGTGTGCTGATGCTGGAACACAGATTAAAAATGATATAGTTTCACGTTCTTGGTTGTTTATTTTAAGTGTGTTCTAAACTATCAGCGGGGGTTTCGGCTAGATCTTTCTCTCTGATTAGGCGTGTGAGATCGCATTCCAGACGATCAACGCGTGAGTTGCTAGTAACTGTGTGCGGCAATAGAACGAAAACCGGTAGTGCACTAATTATTAGCATGACAATGGTGCAAGCTGGAAGCTGGAGCCCTAACCGGTGGATGATGATATCAATTCTACGAATCTCTGAATCTGGCCAAGAATAAGAATTTATGTGCTGATACTTTGGAACAGCTCCAGGCGGTACCTACAACTAGGATCGTTTTGGTATCTGTGACTGTGCATCGTTTTCCATAGATAATTATGTTTCGGGCTAATTAGAATTAAATTTTGATGCGATCGTGAAGCAACACAGAAAATAAGTTTGAAGTCAGAGCTTGCCAGCCTGATTGAAGAAGCTAATTTGATTACGAAATTGATTGGTTTTGTACTTTCTTTTTTTGTTTTCAATGCGGCTATGGGACTGTGATATTATGGGGATTGACGCCACTGGATAAATTTGGGACAGCCCACGTAATGATTGACAACTGCGGTGCTCTCTACGGGACAGTTTAGACCTCTTGCACAGCGGCAACATACCACCCAGTTCGGAGCGAGAACTTGGTGGCGACGAGTTATTTTAGTTTATTAGTTAATAGCGAAGCGAAGCGCAATAAATAAAAAAAGCGTTCGCTTAGGTCAGGACAAATGGTACCTATGATGGGAACAATCTTAAATAGGAAGCGGAAGCAACTGATTAAAAAACAAAAAAATGTTAAGCATAGTCCACCAATGAAAATGCTCAGCCACTGATCACGACTTTCTGAAATGATTACCATTACGCTATATTTTATGAGTCGTTTTGTATTGAATCATTCAATATCCGTCCGGAATCACAGGTTGGAATTTGTGTTGTCCATGACTTGTCCAGGTAAAATTGTATCGCGTCTTTTTTTATTCACAAGAACCTTTGATTTTGAGGATTTTTCTATCTGTCAAAGTAGAATCTACCGCCGACTGTCCCTACCTATAAAACAGTACCAATAGGTGACGATGGTTAATAACGATTTCACAAATATGGCAGATAGAATCATGCACCCGATGTTAAAGAAGCATTTATTTATGGATCTAGAGTGATATATTTGCCAGTAATTTAAACCAAATAAAAGTTCGGATCCATATCAAGCTTAATGACAGGAGAAAGTTTAGATGCTATATCAACCAACCCCCCATTATATAATATAATGATGCTGTTGACGAGATTGGCAGATTAAACGCACAATGAAAATTCCAATACAAATTAAACTTTATTACATTAAATTACAATGAATTTTTTCTCAATTAGAATTAATTTCGCGGACTGCTGCCAAGTTTCTCCTACGCCGATTAAAAGTGCAATGGCTGTCACAAAAAAAGAACGATTAAGCCATGAAATGGCAATAGAAAAAAATTGCAGTGGATGGCTTACGGCTAAATTGTGATTGTACTAGATTCTTTTATCAAGTAATTGGCTTAAGGCCCAAGTGACATTTTCGTTATTTTTTTATACATTTTTTGATTATTATTTTTGTGTTTTAAAGTTTTAGAAAGGCGTTTGCTCGTAAACAGATGCATTTGCAGGCAGCTCCTACAGGAACGGAACTAGATTTAATCAATTTTACTAAGCAAAAGTTCAACAACACATCAAACTCATAATCATTTCTAATGCGACAGCCATACATCTTACAAATGCACTCCCCGATATGGTAAACCATTTCATTTCCATTTGAAAAATCTATACCCACCCAAAACGATTACCTAGATTACCTTCACCTCCAGCTCTCTGGCAGTAACTGATTCTAGGCCAGCGATACTGTTTTCATTCAAATCACTGCACAAAAACGCCTCCAACTTTAACGAAAACCCAATTCCATCGAGTTGTTTAAAGAAATAGAAGTTCGTGGGCGGATATAAAGCAGCTTTCTCGAATTTGTCCGCGGACAAAACAATGAGCCATCTTCCGTTAAATGCTTCCATCGGAATCAACTTACAATCATTATAGCGCTTGGTAAGTATAGTTGATACAGCATCTCTCCATACTTTGAAAAAATCATAATTCAAAGCAACCAGTAAAAGACCTTTGAACTCCTTGGTGGCCGCCCACTCTCCTTTGTATTTCTCACAAAGCATAATAACGTCGTGCAACGTTCAAAATCTCTTCCATGCCGTCATTCTAATATCTATATTCAGGCCTTCGGCAGCCGATATATCGCATCAGTACCAGGGACATGGAATTACCAACATCCAACATCCACCCTCTACTTCGAGATCCATCTGCACCGGCCAGTAAATAAAACAACAAAAAATGAGCAAAAAACTCACCAAAACTCGATCAATATCTTCGGAATGCGACCAGTGAATTCAGATTGTTTACGTTGTGTTTGGCCAAAAAAACTTCATCAATCCTTATCGGCGCATGTATTACTTCCAATGGCGGGCTTCAGTTTTAGGATAGCAGCGAACTCGCGCATACGTCTACTCAAATGCGGTCTATGTCTTCCTTTTCATTTGAGATACAATTGTTAATGTTTATTGTTATTATTTGGCGTTATTCGGTGAAAGGTCATGTGGAGAACGGACCGAAGTTCTCTTGTGGTGGCTGTGTTTTGGTATTTTGCCCAAACGGCCTGGAGGTGTTTTCTTCTATTCGGTGGTATCACGTATTTGGATCAGATCAATGTTTAATCGAATTCGATTGAGAGTCGTAGTGTTTTAGATCTAAGATACTGGAGTTCTGGTGGGAGGAACTGATTTTGAAATTTATTTCACCAAGGAGTTGCATCTGAAGCCATTAAGATAATTGCTGACCATTTTGGTGGAGTTGGGATGGCAGCAGAGAAGCAATGCGCAATGTGTATCCACATTTAATGGGCGCACAACAGACGTATGTTTTTCTGTTTGCCTTAAACTGCACCCATCAACACCCTGATGGTATGGCACATGGCATATATTCAACATGGGTATATAGACTTCCTCATTACAGCCATAGTCGTTGGCGTCACGTCGCTTAGCCTTAGAGTATAGTCCGCGCACGGAAGTGTCTCTGTCTCTGGATGTAGAAGCGCATCCTCTGGTTTGGTTGTCACAATCAGCGTGGTCAACACCTCCATCATGTCCATTGGTATACTACCACCAACCGAATAGCTTTGCGGATTCCTCGGGTGTAATTCAAATAACATTTACCGGAGGGAGTTGCTGAGGGGCGCACATGCGCAACGCATTTTGTCGATGCCTTTCCCGGACCGGCGTTTGGCCACAGCGCGTATTTTTCTCTAACTAATAAACCAATTAAAATGTTTAAACGATTAAGGATTAAAATAAGTATACGCACGTATATGGGACAAGTAACATGCTGGACACAAACTTAATTTGGAAGTACCTTACCTATATATATACATTTTTTTTATCATTATAAAATTATATTCATTGTGGTTTGCGTTTGAGCTGATTTATGATTTATTATAAAACAATTGAAGAGCATTGGATATTGTTCATAGCATAACATATAGATTGCATTTTTCAATTTCGCGATACATTTCTTAAATATTTCATAACTTACTATTTTCGATTAAATGCCTTCATAGCGAATATACATATTATGAAGATGTCTTGAAAGCAATTTTTTCGATTTCGATGCGTTGCTTGAAGCTCTGCAACCGTATACGTTCCTGTTGCACATCGATTCTAGCTGTCCATTCCCAACGGCTTGGTCTTTGAGACCGACGTTTGGTAGGTATTCCCTATCATCTCGAACCCTGGGCTGGGATTTGAAGATCCTCTCTGTCTAGACCTATACCGATATTGTATGTGCCCGAGCCAATGTAGGCCAGATCGACGTTTGGTATTCCCTATCATCTCGAACCCTGGGCTGGGATTTGAAGATCCTCTCTGTCTAGACCTATACTGATATTGTATGTGCCCGAGCCAATGTAGGTAGTCGACATATCTTGGATCTTTGGACTACATCCACATCATTCTACTGCTAAAGCATGCTTGGAGCATCCGAACATGTCGATAGTCTACGCAAATTAGTACCTTAACTGATCTATTGCAACTAGTTATTTGCCTCTTGGAGACTCATATCCATCCTGCTTCCAAATTCCACTTTGTTCCTCGTTTTGACTCCAATTTACACCACAATTAATAATGGAAAACTACTCCCTAACAAACTTTAGCAAACAGTGGCCTATTTTACCTAGAAGTATTTTTGAAAAGTGTCAAATTCAGTTTAATGAAATTTATTGTTAAATCCAATTTGCAATATTTTTACGAATTTTCTGAAAAAAATATCTACTTCTAAATTTGTAAGTTGGTGAAATAGGCCACAGACCTCACTGCCACAGGTATTGGCAACTCAGGAAAGACAAGACGAGAAGGAATTGATAAAGGGCATTTGCTATGAGAGGCATAGATTATACACACATGGCAAAAGGCCGTAGGGTCCACTAATCAATATGATTTACTTACATACTTACGTGGAGGAACAGTCCGGGGTGGACCTGGGCCTCAACTAACACGCCTCTCCAGATAGCACGATCTTTATGGCTTACCTCCTTCAATGTCATTTTAAGATTTAATAGCGGAGCCGAGGTAGACAAAGTCCCGAACTACCTCAAAGTTATAGCTGTCTATCGTGACATTCTTTCCGATTCGTCGATGTTGTGTGTCCCTTCCTGTTGTCCCTTCTTTGCCCTCATTTACCACTAAACCCATTTTTGCCGCCTCTGTACTGATACTTGTAAACGCACCAGTGACAGCTCGCTTTGTTTTGCCAATGATGTCGATGTCGGCGTACGCAAGTAGTTGCACAGACTTTTGGAAAATTGTGCCACTGATGTTGGCTTGTAAGTTCCGCAAAATTTTCTTAATAGTGATGTTGAAATAGTCACACGACTGCGCATCACCTTGTCTAAATGCCTTTTTCACATCAAAGGTCTCGGTGAAATTGTTTCCGACCTCTATGGAGCACCAAGAGTTCTCCAGCGCCATTCTGCACATTCTGACAAGTTTGACAGGGATGCCAAAACTAGACAGGGCTCTGTATAGCTCGTCTCTATAAATGCTGTCATATGTGGCTTTAAAATTGATAACTAGATGGGGAGTATCGATTTGGACTTCTTGGGTTTTCTCCAGGATCTGCCGTAGCGTGAATATTTGGTCGGTTGTGGACAGCATTGTGCTGAAGTACCCTATTGGGTAATTTTGCCCGAGTATTTCAACTTTGGCTCAATGCTCCGAGCCAAAGAGAAATGGCTCACATTTGTCTTAAAACTTAAACTTCGTTCTTCAAAAAAAAAAAGTTCAAAAATTAAAAGTTTCTCAACTGAACTCCGTCCAAAACAATCGCTGGTTAAAACGATTCACCAAGTGAAGTGAATGTACTCATTTAGCATTTCATATTCCTAAGGGGAATACTATTTGTTCCGGAATGTTTCCCATTCGGCAATCTGGTTTAAATTGCTGACAATGAAAACATTACCACGAGCAGTAGAGAAGTAGACTTAACGATGTTATTTTAGAAATAACATAACTTTAAAATACTGACAATTTTCTCAGTAGATTAGGGCGGGTAATACCTCTTGATCTATAAGAGTTAGCTAAGACTAAGAAATTAGGTAATATTTCAATCAATTTATCTTCTCAATTTTTTAAAATGAAGTAAAAATAATTTGCCTATTTATTAGCCGAACGACTAGGTGCAATCCTATAGAGTTTTTGTTAGAACGGTTTAAAGTCCTTCACTGTTGCACAAGCAAACCTCGCGTAATAACTCTTTTTTTTTTGTATAATACTTCTCCTGGGAAAGGCGAACTTATAACGCTTCATCTGCGCGAGATGCTTGCAGATTTATGTTAGTTCTGCACTTAAATTGCTGCAAATTGTAGTCTTTTGGAAATGCATTCCTAGGAAGCGAGTTCCAAAGTTTGCTTGTCCTGTAACAGAAGGAGTTTTAGAAAATTGATGTCCTCGCGGTTGTCAAGTTTACTGTATGGTCATGGGCATTAGCTGCCTGTCTCGTAGGGTGCCCAAAGGTCGAATTTTGAGGATAATGTCTTTTGAGTTCCTCGGAACATCTACCATGAAAGAACCTTTAGAACAAGCATAGGTCAGCGATTTGTCTTTTGTGCACCAACGGTTGTAGATTCGATGTGAGTGGGTCTCCAATAAGTCGAACTGCTCTTCTCTGTATGCTGTCGAGTACGTTAAGTGAATGTTTTGTGGCCGAGCTTCATATATAAGAACAATATTACAGGCCTGGTCTAACCTGTAGAGAAGGAGAAGTTGCTTGGGACCTTCGTACCTCTTTGCTCTAAATAGGTAGCTCAACTTAGCGGACGCCGATCTTGCGATATAGAATATGTGGTCCTGCCATGTGATTCCTGAATTGACTGTGACTCCAAGAAGGTGCATTGAGTCCTTGGGATGGATTAGATGGTCATCCATTTTGACCTGAGGAACGTAGAAAATGTGGTTAGCTGTGTCTTGTTTGCATTAAATACAACCAAGTTGTCTTTTTCCCACTTCAAGATTTTGTGCATATCATCATTTAGAGAACTAATTTGATCACAACATCTCTGACTGTGTGATGTAGCCGCATTCATTTTCCGTCCAGCGAACCTACAAATTCAAAAAAACGATAAAGTTAAAAATTTCAAAGAAATCACAACACACCCTCCCCCCCGCTCGTCTTTACCCATATTGGGTCAAGCTTGTGTGAAATGGCTATGGCCCGGAGAATGGCTCTACTCCAAAATCTCTCAGGAACAACGTTGGTAGTGGACTTGCCGGGCTTAAAACCGCACTGATAGGGTCCAACCAGTTCGTTGACCAATGGTTTCAGGCGATCACATAGTACGGCAGACAGGGCGCAGTTTAGAGGGTCTCCTTTCTTATGAATCGGGCAAACAATGCTAAGGCTCCATTCATTATGCTCTCTACCAAGTCATCTCCCGCTGCCTTAAAAAACTCGACAGCCGGTCAAGCAGCCATGTTGGGTGTTGTTGCCATCACACGTTCGTTTTACCTTTTGGTAAAACTTCCGAACGTTGTTCCTGGAGTAATACCTCTCTATTTCCTCGATCGCTTCTAATGCTCTTTCTCTTTCCTCCAGAGAAGCCGGTGTTCTTCGCTCCTTTTTTGCTCGTAGACCTCACGAACTGCTCTCATCCTTCTCTGCTGCGCCGCTTTGTAGGCCAGTTGCTTTTGCTTTACTGCATGTGCTTGCCGGCACTCTTCATCATTGCGGCTTTTCTGATTGCTTCTTAGCATCGATGCCACTCTTCTTCAGCACTTGATGCTGGCTGCACAGGACTTCTCAAAAGGCTGAGGGATAACCGATCGGCAAAAATTCTGGCGGTTTTTTGCGTTTGTAGCCATTCAACGTTGAATCCCCTCACAGTATTTCCTCGTTGTTGTGGTGTCTATAAGAGCTTGAACTTCAAAAAAGCATTCTTTTTCAAAGTCCTAAGTCAAAAATCTAAGAGATTGCTCAGTTCTTGATCCAAGATTTGCTGAGCGTATTATTGTTGATTTTCAATGTTGATAGGATTAGCTGTTGATATTTTGTGAAGTCGGTTCGTCTGAAGAGCCCCATTCTGATATATCCGTCAAGAAGTTGTCCACAGTTTTGAGGAAAAAGAAAACGAGGGTTATGGGTCTAAATAACTCTGCACCAGTGGTAGGATAATGGCTAAGGTCTTCTGATGCTTAGTGCGAGAATGCTTTGGAAACATCGATCGGAAATAGTCGTTTTTCCTTCTATCTCCGTGCTATTATATCTATCATTGCTGGAGTTCCCTGCGCAGATAAGGCTTGTTGTGGATTGTCACCATACTCAGTCCAATTTATATTTTCAGTGCAGGGAAGATAGGATATATTCACACACACCAACAGCACGCATATTTATTTTCTGTGATGATCTGATCATGATATAGCAACAGCACACGACAAGATTATTGATCATCTCATCCTCATTCTGCCAGCGGTTGTTTGGCACACTAGTCATGGCGCGGTATAATGCGGCTTTGAGGAAAATTCCTTCATAAGCAGACTGGTTATGGTGGGTTTTTCGAAAATGACAACAACAATTCCTTGGTAAGTCAGTGGCTCGGTTTTTATTTCAGTGGCAATTCTTGTGATTGAGTGCCGTGAGAGTATCTACTGGCACCAGTGGTAGAAAAAAGAGCTTCCCATTCTCATAAGGCCTGTACTGAAAATATAAATTGGACAGAGTATAGGCGTTCGCTCACATGTCGTTATAGAACACATCTGACAAGAGCGAATGAGTCTGCAAGCAAATGCCCTAAACGTCTGGACGGTCTGAGAATGACTTTTCTGCAAAAATTGTTAGACAAAATTGTAAGTTCACACGGTTGTAAGACATTTGAGAAAATTTGTTCATTGACAGACCTGACAATATTGTGAGATATGGCAATGGTCTAAACATAGCTTAAGAAATGTTTGCCTAAAATTCGCACTTTGAACGACCATCTTCATCTATTTATTATACTATTCGTATTTCTCATAGATTAAGTCATCCATATGTAATCCGTTCTACAGTTGCCAACCATTGCTTAAAAACCAATTCCTGACTATCACGACCTTAAACTACATTTCTCATGTAGCAAGCAGCATATCCCGTACTGGTAACTATCGCTCTAGCCTCTCTCTAACAGCCAATATAGCAATTTACCTCATATCTAAGCCTGTCCATGTCCACCCAAAAACTAAACTCACAATTTCCCCTGTTCCTATGGGCCGGGATATGATGACCACAGAGGCATCTGAACCGGCCAAATATGAAATCAAACCAAAAATCGTTTGACTTGAAATGCACTCATTTGCTGACCTCCGACGATCTCTCCCACATGCTGAATCAATGTTTCTACACAAATAATCCAGATTGTGAAGCTGTTTAGATTGTACCCACATACACCCATAGTATACCCCTCGCGCAATCTTTGAGAGGTAGCCTCCGGGCCACCGGTACATCGACTCAATATTAGAAAATCCACGCGGTGGATATCATGAACTGCATGAGAATACCAGTATAGACAATGGTTCCGTTTAGAGGGGTGGTTCTATGTATAAGCGCGCGGGCAGGTTTTTTTTGTGGAAGAGGTTATGCGCCCATGTAAGTACGTGCATGCAAACGGATATGTTAGTGGTTGGACATGGCTTTTCCCGTTCGTCCGTTGGTCCATACAACGTCGTCTATGAGATTTGACCTGCTTCGAGATCAACTTGCGCATAAATTGCACAGCGGACCGCGGAAATTGGATTCAAAGAAATTAACCTCAACGTCTGCAATACACCGTACCGCACCGCACCGAACCGAACATGAGAGAAACGGGGAGCGCGCCGCATCAACCTAAAAGGCTATAATTTTTATTTTGTGGTCGACATAGGGGAACAACGCCCCCCGCCCACCTCCATCCAGCCCCGCTCGCTCAACACCCGCTCACAGATACATTTGATAATAATTGTGTGTGCGATATGCTCTGATGTTCTGCAATGTTTCAACTACGAAAAGGTGGTTTCGCTAAACAGCGTTTTTCTGTTGATTTTCTCGTTTTTCGGCGCGGAGCTGAAAATTGAAACTCCTCATGTGGATTTTCCGGCGGTGGGAACTATGGTGCAGGATCCCACAGTAGATTAGTCAGTACCTGTGCGGTCTTGCACTGCGCGCTGCATACTTTTCCATGAATAGATATACTCGTATATTTGGGGAACAAGATCTTTGTGGTTCGACGTTGTTCACGCGCAGTCGGTGTACCTGCAGATATGATGGTCATAATGAAAGGAATTCATTAGGTTCAATGTTGTAAGTATTTTGTTTCCAGTAGAAAAGTTGTCAGCTTAATTTAATCGGAGCAGTAGTCAACTTATTAGTTATACATAGCAAACTGAAAAGCAAACGAAGTGGGTAGTACTAGTGATTATGATAACTAACTGATTTGTTTAATTTTATCGAGGAATTCATATTTTTTTTTATTGTTATGGTCTAAATACTCGTCGTTTCAAGCATATCTTTGTATGTACAGCCGTATATAAAAAAAAACATTGAATATATCTATTAGGTTAGAGCGGTGCTAGAAGTAACATGGTTAAGAAAGAAAAGCTAAAAATGGGCTCCTTTTCGAATTAAGAATCTCGTAAAAGAGAAAAATGTTTATATTCTCCATAGCTACCTGTTACCCGCCTATTATATACTATACTTCAGTTGCAGATTAAACCTCAGCGAAGGAAGTTATAGATGGTAGTAGTAGTAATTATTAGTAGCTCCTTCCGTGCAGTGAGTGACAAAAATAGCAGGTTTGTAGCTATCTGTTTTTTGTTTTTAATGAAAAGTTTTTTATTCTTTTTGGAAAAAAAGATATTATCATTAAATTCTTTCATTAAAGAATAAAAACGGGTCAATGTGTAGCCAAAAGTGTGACTAAAGGCGGATGACGTTGGGCAATGATTAATAATTTATTTTGGGGTACCTACAACAATTTCTGAATAAATAGCATTTAAAAAAAAGTGTGAGTTTAACAACTATTAATGCATTAAATTTTTAGACGAGTGTGCTACCCATGGTTAAAAGAAATTTTTTGACTTTAGAGACAATAAAAAAGTTCGAATAGTGAGTTTTATTTAAAGTTGGCACATTGGCTATAGATTTAGGGCCAGTTTTAAGACTATCTGATAAAGTATCGGATAGCCTATCCGGAAGTTATATGTCAGATAAACTTAAACTTTTGGTTTCAAAGGTTTCGGATAGTGATATCTGACATATAAAGTCTCGGATAGTCTATCAGCCGGTTGAAGTGACTGTTAAAGCCTTTATCTGGAAGATAAACAATATATTTATTTGAAGTGGCTGAAAAAGATATAGTTTCAGAGTCAGAAGTGTCCTATCATGGATTTATTTGAAATCTTACACAACGAATTGGATGAATATTGTCTACAACCAAATTACAGGGACCCGTGTAGGAACAGAGTATTTTAAATAATTTTGAGAAATACTCGACGATGAAGGTTGTGATGTGCTTTTTGTCAAAGGCTGAGGTATAACTCGTCGGATCCAGAGTCTTTCCAAAGAAACACAAACTTTGGAGAAGAGGTACAGTTTATTCAACGTTTTCTTCCTATTATACTTAATACTACCTTAACAATGAAGCGATACTTAAACTTACAATCTAGAGGGGCAGAACGAGCTCTACGGCAAGCGTGAGCGTCGGAGTACGGGTTGAGATTGCGAGCTCTACGGCAAAGCGTGAGCGTCGGCGGGCGGGTTTGACAGAACGAGCTCTACGGCAAGCGTGAGCGTCGGAGTGCGGGTTGAGATTGCGCGCTCTACGGCAAAGCGTGAGCGACGGCGGGCGGGTTTGACAGAACGAGCTCTACGGCAAGCGTGAGCGTCGGAGTACGGGTTGAGATTGCGCGCTCTACGGCAAAGCGTGAGCGACGGCGGGCGGGTTTGACAGAGCGAGCTCTACGGCAAGCGTGAGCGTCGGAGTACGGGTTGAGATTGCGCGCTCTACGGCAAAGCGTGAGCGACGGCGGGCGGGTTTGACAGAACGAGCTCTACGGCAAGCGTGAGCGTCGGAGTACAGGTTGAGATTGCGCGCTCTACGGCAAAGCGTGAGCGACGGCGGATGGGTTTGACAGAACGAGCTCTACGGCAAGCGTGAGCGTCGGAGTACAGGTTGAGATTGCGCGCTCTACGGCAAAGCGTGAGCGACGAACAAGGGGGGCCGGGGCTATTCGGTTACTACCTCTGGCGGAGGGTTCACCTTCAAAAATGCACTGATAATTGATCAGGACCAATTCAATGCAGTGGGAGTCTCTGTCTGTACACGAGATTGGTACTTTTCTACTGACAAGATTCTCCCCGATTGCCATTTGTACCTGGCTACTAGTGCATTTCCCAACAGAAACACAGTGTGACTTCTAATAACGAAGTGAAAAACTGTATGATCGTTGTTGTTGTATATCAGCCCAGTATTATCGTGAATGTGATTGTTGTTTTGGTGGGCTGATGGAGTTCCTAAGTTGGAATATGCAGTGGCGGCGTGGATTCTAGTTCTGGGGGGGGGGTACAGTGGCGTCGGGAATTTTTCTTTATTTGGTGACGGGTGCAATATATATGGTGGACATGTAATGAAGGGGTGTTTCATTACATTCCCCCTCCTTTTCGTCAGACGAGGACTTCCTCGTCGTTACCCTTCTGGGGTCGGATTTATTTAACAAACTTTTCTTAATTTCTAATTCATACATTATTTTTGATAGCTTAAATTTTATCTTAAGTTCTAAAATTCTAAATATCTTAAATTAAGTCGGCGAATTTCGGTAACGTATTCGTGCGTCTTGCCTGTGCCTGATTTTTGGCGGCGATCGGATTGCTGATTCGGACATCTTGGCTGTGCCTGGGTTTTTTTTTTGGCGGGGATCGGTACCAGCTGGCTGCTTTGGACGTGTTGGCTGTACTGCTCTGGCCAGTGGTTTTCTGGGAGCCAGCGGCGGGTTTGACTTTTGCCTTGTCTGTCGGGTTTTGGGGCGGTTGGATTGGTTGCTTGTTGCACGGGAGACAAGAGCAGAAGAAAGAAAAAAAAATATTAGTAAAAATTCGGAATTCAAAAAAAAGTAAAGAAAGATAAATAATAATAAAAAAAAATAAAAATAAAAATTAACTAAATAATAATAAAAATGAAAAAAAAAGACGTCTTGTTCACCGGGACCGTCGGATTTTTGTCGGCCTCCGGGGTATGTTGGTCGCTTTGTGGGGCCACGATGATGATGCGGTCGATCGCTGGGGCGTTGCTGACTCCATTTTAAGGTTCGGTGTGTACCTGGTAATGGCGTCGACCGCAGATTCCTTTTGGTAGGGTTTTAAATCCGAGACGTGCGCTCGAAACAGCTTATCCTCCGCCTTCTTACGGCTGGGTGCGGGGTTCCTCTTTCGTATTACGGCGATAACCGGGGAGTCCAGTCGGACCACCTCATACGGACCATCGAATCGGGGTGCCAACTTTTCCGTAAACGAGTTAGCCGCTGAGGATAGGACCCTGATTCGCCGATAGACCAGTTCTCCGATACTTGGGCGCCAGGCGCGTCGTCGGAGGTTGTAATACTTCTTCTGCGTCTCGGCCGCTTTTTGCAGGTTGTTCCGCACTAACTTAAAAAGGGCGGTCATTCGTTCCCCGAAGATAGATACCGGAGTGAGGTGGGCCGATCCGGGCATGTCCGATGCGGCGTGGTCAGTGGTCACTCCGGGTCTTCGTACTTCTCTTCCGAAGTTCACGTATGCTGGTGAATATCCGGTGGACTCGTGTCTGCTGGTATTGATAGCCAGTGATAGCTCGGGGAGGTGTTCATCCCATTGGCGATGATTCTCCTGAATATACTGGGCGATCATTGTCTTCAGTACTCGGTTGACCCGCTCGGTCTGGTTCTCCTGGGGGGTATACGGCGCGGTTAGCCGTTGTTGGATACCCATTTCGGCAAGGAATTCCCGGAATTGGTTGCTGGTAAACTGGGTCCCGTTGTCGGATAGTAGCACCTTGGGGCAGCCGAACCGGGTGATGATTCTTTCGCGCAGGGCCTTGATCAGAGCAGGAGTGGTGGCTGCCCGTAGAGGTACAGCCTCGGTCCATTTGCTGAATTTGTCCACGAAGACTAGCAACATGGTATTTCCTCGCTTTGACCGGGGTAGAGGCCCGACGAAGTCCGTGGTGACCATTTCCCATGGTTCGTGGCAGATCGTCGTGTGCATCAATCCACTAGGTTTCTGTTGTGATACCTTATACCGGCCGCATATTTCACACTGTCGGACATACGCTGCAATTTCTCGTGCCATACCTGGCCAGTAGTACCGTTCACAAACACGGGCAGTGGTTTTCGCGATACCTAAGTGGCCGGCCGTAACCGCGTCATGGTGTTCCTGTAGAACCTGTACGCGGTCGGTTGCTGGCACGCACCATTTCCATATTCCTCGGGTTGCATTAGTTACGGGGTCTTTGCTTTGGAACTTCCGATATAATTTTCCATTCATTACTTGGAAGTCCGGGTGTTGTTCGGGATTCTCCTGTACTCTGAGGAGTTTCGTTTCTGTCCAGTCGGGGCCTGGGGTACAGGCGAACACAGGATGTGAGTCCACGTTGGTTTGGGGATCGCGGGACAAGGCATCCGCGACGACGTTCAGCGTGCCCTTCCGATATTTGATGTCAAAGTCATACTGTTGTAACTCAATGGCCCAACGAGCCAGTCGTCCGGACGGATTCTGCAGGGAGTGTAGCCATTTGAGAGAATGGTGGTCGGTTATGACTGTAAAGCGATACCCTTCCAAGTAGGGGCGCATTTTCCGGATTCCCCAAAGGATGGCTAGGCACTCCTTTTCCGTGACTGAGTATTTCTTCTCCAGTTCAGTTAGCGTTCGGCTCGCATAGGCAATTACCCTCTCCCCCCCTTGAGACTCTTGTGCCAGCACTACTCCCAAGCCGTCTTGGCTGGCGTCGGTTTGAAGAGTGAACGGGATGTCAAAATCGGGGCACGTGAGTATGGGGGCGTCGGTGAGTTTGCCTTTTAAGCAGTCGAAGGCAGCCTGTTGGGCAATTCCCCAGTGCCACGGGGTGTTCTTCTTTAGTAAGGCTGTTAGTGGTGCGGCTACGGAGGCGAAGTCCTGAATAAATCTTCGGTACCATGACGTGATACCGAGAACACGCCGAAGTTGCTTTACGTTGGTCGGGGGTGCGAGGCCTTGCACTGCGCTAATCTTGTCTGGGTCCGTATGAATGCCCTGGTTACTAACCATGTGCCCTAAATATTTCAGCTTGTTCCTGCAGAATTCACACTTCTCCGGGTTTATCTTTAAATTGGCCGCCCTCAGGCGTCGTAGTACAGCTTGTAAGTGGGTGATATGTTGTTCGAAGGTGCTGCTGATTACGATGATGTCGTCCAGATATGCAAACGCGTAGGGTTCCATCTCGGGGCCAATGACGCTATCCAACGCTCTCTGGAATGTGGCGGGGGCGGAGTGGAGGCCGAAGGGCATAACCTTCCACTGAAACAGTCCCCGTCCAGGCACCGTAAATGCGGTGTAGGGTCGTGAGGCGGTCTCCAGGGGTATCTGCCAATATCCATGGCGGAGGTCAATGGTCGAGATGAAAGCCGCTCCGCGGAGTTTGTCCAGGATGGCGTTGATCTGGTTGATCTGGGGCAGTGGATAGGCATCCTTGACCGAGATTTCGTTCAACTGACGAAAATCTACACACAGCCGGTAAGACCCTCCTTTTTTCTTTACCAGAACGATCGGGGAGCTGTAGGGGCTCCGTGAGGGCTCAATTTTATCGAGTTCGAGCAACTCGTCTATTTGTTCATTAATGATCTTCTGCATCGCAGGGTTCCGGGGGTAATAACGCTGTTTAAAGGGTTGGTCCGTGGTAAGTCGAATTTTGTGCTGCGCTATTTGGGTTGTTCCGGCTAATTCCGGCGGGCTTAATTCCTCTGCCAGGAGGCGTCTGAGGCGCCTTTGTTGTTCATCCGTCAGGTGTTCTTTACCTGTGAGGGCACATAGCTCCGGCGTCTCGCCCTGATGTGCCCGGTGACGGTGGGTTAACTCCTGGCCGGCTAGTGTGATCCGAACGGAGGCTTTCCCCAAGAAATCCATTCCCAGGATGGCATCTTCACTAAGCCTGGCGAGATAGGATAGTTCGCCCGTTGTTTTCTTAGTGCCTAGTGGGATTGTGACCGTATAATGTTCGACGGTGGGGACTGGCGTTCCGTCTGCGACCTGGATTAATCTGCGGGTGCGGCGCATGGGCGTGCCGACGTGTCGTAAAGCTTGTCTCATCGCTCTTCCAACGAAAGATAGGGATGACCCGGTGTCTATTAGAGCGGAAAACTCTCGACCTGCTATCCGGATGGGGATGAAGTATCGGTTGTCGGTCCATACCTTGGTGGAGATCATAGCGGTCCGGGGGATTCGACATGAGCAGTTTCGGGTCAACCCGTTGGTCCCGCAAAGGCTGCAGCAGAGAACTTTCTTTGGACGGCGGCGGTCCGACTTCCGATGTCCTTGTTTATTGTCGTTCCGACCACGAGTACTATTATCCTCCGGGGGTTCGTTTTCCGGGGCTGAAGCTTCGGGTTGTCGGGTCGGTGTTACGGGGTCGGTTCGTGGGAAGGGCTGAGCATTTCGTATCGGCGGGGGGTTTGGCGGTCGGGCATTCCGCTCCTCTACTCGGACGAATTCAAATTCCTCTGCTAGCTCAATGAGCTCCTCCAGCGTTTGGAAATCCCGTCGACGGATGTATAGCCGATACTCGGGCCGTAGGCCGTCGTATAACTGGTCTATGTTGTCTTCGTACCGTAGTCGGGGATGTTGTCGGATTAGGTACTGGAGGGACCTCATGAAATCTCTAGCTCCTTCGCGGGGACCTTGCCGCTTCCTGAAAATCTCCTCCTCAAGCTTGCGGGTGTATCGCGCCGGCAGGAAATATCGGAGGAAGTCTGCTCGGAACGTTTCCCACGAGACAAATCTTCCTCGGTTGATTCGCAGCCATTCCAGCGCGGATCCTCTAAAGATCTCGGGCAAGGGTCGAATCATGTGGTCCGGGGGAATGTCGTAGCATACAGTCAGCTCTTCGATCCGCTCTATGAACTCAATGGCATTCTCAGAGCCATCAAATCGCAGACTCCACTTTCGGACCATGTTCATCACCTCGGCTTCGTAACTGCGGCTGGGTCTGGTCAGTGGCGGTGCTGGCTCTTGGTAAATACGTGTCGCGTGGTCTGTCCTGGGTGGGCTACGAAACGGTGCTGGTTGACTGATCGGCGGGTGTGTGACACCAGAGTTGGCGGGGTTGGGGTGACGGGCTGGCTGAGTGTTGGGGGCTGTCGCGAGGGTCGCTCGGTTGGGTACTCGGCAAGTCGTGTCGGGATGGGTTGTGGCAAGTAGTTCGGTGGTCTCGGCATAATTTCGCTTTTCCACGTTCTCTTCCCATTCTCGGCACAGGTTCTGTGTGGACTTCCGAGTGCGAGTTTTCTTGAGGCAGCTACTCAACCGCTTCCGCAGCTGTATCACGTTTCCCCTTGTGTCAAGGCTTTGGTCATTCAGGAGCTGCACGAGCTCCTGCTTCTGCAGGAGGTATATCCAACCGAGATTGCGGGTGAGATCAGAATCTTCGTTGGAGTCTTCGGCGGCGGCGGCGGCGGGGGGGCCAATTGTGGCGGTCTTCCCTGACCATGGGTCCTCCATATTGGGATCGGTCATGGTATCGTTCGAGGTAGGGTCTTTCGTGACGGCGGATTCTGATTCGGGTCGGTGTGTCGAGTGAGATCTACAGCTCACGGTTCGGGGTTCTTCGGTGAAGACGGGTTCGGGTCGGTCGGTGTACCTCTGTTGAGGTCTGCGGCTCACGGTTCGGGGTTCTTCCATGAAGACGGGTTCGGGTCGGTGTACCTCTAATGAGGTCCCTGCTCGGGCGCCATTTGTGATGTGCTTTTTGTCAAAGGCTGAGGTATAACTCGTCGGATCCAGAGTCTTTCCAAAGAAACACAAACTTTGGAGAAGAGGTACAGTTTATTCAACGTTTTCTTCCTATTATACTTAATACTACCTTAACAATGAAGCGATACTTAAACTTACAATCTAGAGGGGCAGAACGAGCTCTACGGCAAGCGTGAGCGTCGGAGTACGGGTTGAGATTGCGAGCTCTACGGCAAAGCGTGAGCGTCGGCGGGCGGGTTTGACAGAACGAGCTCTACGGCAAGCGTGAGCGTCGGAGTGCGGGTTGAGATTGCGCGCTCTACGGCAAAGCGTGAGCGACGGCGGGCGGGTTTGACAGAACGAGCTCTACGGCAAGCGTGAGCGTCGGAGTACGGGTTGAGATTGCGCGCTCTACGGCAAAGCGTGAGCGACGGCGGGCGGGTTTGACAGAGCGAGCTCTACGGCAAGCGTGAGCGTCGGAGTACGGGTTGAGATTGCGCGCTCTACGGCAAAGCGTGAGCGACGGCGGGCGGGTTTGACAGAACGAGCTCTACGGCAAGCGTGAGCGTCGGAGTACAGGTTGAGATTGCGCGCTCTACGGCAAAGCGTGAGCGACGGCGGATGGGTTTGACAGAACGAGCTCTACGGCAAGCGTGAGCGTCGGAGTACAGGTTGAGATTGCGCGCTCTACGGCAAAGCGTGAGCGACGAACAAGGGGGGCCGGGGCTATTCGGTTACTACCTCTGGCGGAGGGTTCACCTTCAAAAATGCACTGATAATTGATCAGGACCAATTCAATGCAGTGGGAGTCTCTGTCTGTACACGAGATTGGTACTTTTCTACTGACAAGATTCTCCCCGATTGCCATTTGTACCTGGCTACTAGTGCATTTCCCAACAGAAACACAGTGTGACTTCTAATAACGAAGTGAAAAACTGTATGATCGTTGTTGTTGTATATCAGCCCAGTATTATCGTGAATGTGATTGTTGTTTTGGTGGGCTGATGGAGTTCCTAAGTTGGAATATGCAGTGGCGGCGTGGATTCTAGTTCTGGGGGGGGGGGGTACAGTGGCGTCGGGAATTTTTCTTTATTTGGTGACGGGTGCAATATATATGGTGGACATGTAATGAAGGGGTGTTTCATTACAAGGTTTCTGAATTTTCACAATTTCGTTTAACTTTATCCATGTTCACTGAATACCTTTCACCCTGGGCGTTGAAATTTGCCAGGGGTGCATTTTGTTTAATCTCCTTTTCATTAATGACCGAAAGAATAAGATCGCGGATACAGTTCACTATAGAATCCGTACCATCAGGCAGGCGTCTTCTAGGTAGACCCAGGATGAGATGGTTAGATCAAGTCAATAATATCACCTCTACCCGTATGCGGATTGACCTTAATGATTTAGAGTCTATGGCGGAGAATCGAGACTGTGGTGGGTCCACTTGGATTTGAGCCACCTACACCCAAAATCCACTTAATGGATAAGCGGGCCATCGAAAATTAATGAAGGAATGAATTTGTCCATGCTAAATTAGCAAAAATAGGACAACACTATTCACTTAAAAATGTGATAAATAATAAAAAACATCATTTCCATTCCTGTCAAACAATAATTAGTGCCTGATAAATTTTTCTACCGTAGGTATAGTTTATCAGAGACTTTGACGATGAAACAGAAAAAAATATCAGAAACTTTTGGCGTTAGGTCTTATCGCCCAAATTGAAAAATGTCATAACGCCCAAAAACCACCATATTATACAAACTAATTGTATAATGCTTGGATTTTGGAGTAGGTGGGAGTTTGTACTGCAGAAAAAACCTTCAGTATATCCAATTTTGCAAATACATACCTACTCCAAATCTGACAGTAACCCCAAGCGGGGGGTTGCATACATATTAAACTGCAAATTCTTTTGGCCTTCATTTCCATTTTGTTGTTTGTTTTTGGGCGTTATCCATTTTTTTGCACGTTAGCAAAAATAATGCCATTACGCCCAAAATCAGTGTCACATCACCCAAATTTACGTGAATTTTACAACGACAAATTGCCTTGCAATGTTTTGGGCGTTATGACATTTTTCAATTTGGGCTTTATGGTTTTGGGCGATAACGCCTATTACGAATACGTATAGATAAGATATCCGAAACAGGCTTTATAAGCTAATCACTTCACAGAGATTTCCGTTGCTAGACATGTGGCCGTTTGAAATAAATTACTCCCGTTAGGCACATGTTACATCAGAGCCATAGTTCCAAAGCCAGGCAATTACTGATTAGCCGCAGTGTCAAGTCAGGTCGTGCACATCTTCCCAAAGATCTAAGGCAAATTGCAAGAGCACAATAAATTGATATACTAGGTCATCCCTCTGACCTGAACACTGAACCTAATTCTGAGGTTATGCTCCGATGTATTTCACACATCCTCTCAGCAGCAACAACAACGTACGCTTACAAATGCGCACAACCAATGTGATTGCAATCTTCTATTCCAGAATACATCATCACTAATTCAGGTCCAGGAATCATCTTCCTCTGTCGTGCCATGCGAATGTGTTCGCATGCGAGCGGTCACGTACACAAATGTGAATCTAATGAATCGCAATCATTGCAGTGTCTGGCGCGACCCTCGCACTACCACATCAAGCCCCAACCCACTGTCTAGCTGCAATCCTACCATTGCAACGCGACGTAGAACTCATATAGTGTAACTGTCTTTAATGTTTCTAAGTGTTGTGTGATTTGTGGGAAAGGTCATTCCGGGTCACAAATCATAGTGCAACATCACTTTTCTTCGACTTTTTCTTCTGCTGTTTTGATATTGTTTTCACTGATATGTTGGCGGTTTTGTTATTGTTGGTGTACTGCTGTTACCGTTGGTGGTGGCACTTTGATTTTACAGAAATTTATTGCCAAAGCGATGCACTTGCGCACAACAAACCTAATCTCCGTTGTGCAGCCTTTATAGGACCACAATGGTGTGTCAGCTCGAGAAGTTTCCATAACTCATGCTGTGCGACATAAATCGATTAAAATTGCTAGATTAGATTTTACAGTTAATTTATGATTTCGAGCGGCCAAGTTCCTGCCAAACAAATCCACTAACAGTCTTTTCAGTCATGAACTTGCATGCACGTATAAAATATATAGAGGGCTATTGCGCTAGTAAGGATCATCCGACCTTGTGCATTGGGTTGGCCCATGGTATGTGCAGGTTCAAATAGAAGATACAGTGAGGTCATACATGGTTTTTGCAGCAAATGGGGACTGCTGGTTTGTATAGTTGGCTGCGACTGCGACTGCGACTGAAGAGAAAATATTATCAAGATTGTAGTTTGATGCTAGAGAATTATATGGACACAGGTATAGCATGAAGAGGTGAAATTAATTGGGTTGGTCTTGTGTGGGTTATGAAAATCTTCCGTACCTAATGCCATTATAACACCCTGGTGATAATACTTAGTGAAATGTATGTTAAAACGATACTAGTATGTACATTGTACATACCGACTCGTAAAGGGCTCCCGGAAATTACGCCAGAATTTTTTTTTGGAAAAAATGGCAGAACATTTTTTATACAAAAGTCTGGCTTTCTTTCCTAGGAAAAAAGGCCTGACTTTTCTGGCAGTCTTTCCACAATTTCATGCTTTTTTCCATTTTCTGAAAAACTTTTTAAAAGAAATCAGTTTGGAAAAAATGCCAGAAAAAAAATTCGTTTTTCCACTTCTTGTTTTGAAAAAAGAGCCAGAAAACTGTAGTTTATAGCAATTGTTGTAACAAATTAACAGTAATACATATTAGTTATTCTTGTTGGCGGAACGATTACTTGCGTTGTCATTTAGTTGCTTTCGAGTGTTCATCAGTGACTGTGACGTTGTAAAAATAAAAAAAATGGAAAATTTTCTTTACGAAATTCCAGAAGACACCACAGAAGCAGATAATATTATGTGTTATATGTCAGGCTTTACCATCAGCAGCCCCCTCCCCCCCTCGCCAGCGAGATGATTCCCATAAATATTTTTGTTAATTACATTATCACTCAAAAACTAGCTTGAAAAAATAAAATAAAGGAATTTCTGGTCTTTTTTCCAAAAAGAATTTGGAAATTAGGCAAGAATATATTTATTTTCTGGCTTAATTTCCATTTTACTTTCTAACTCTTTGTCCACACTTGTCTGGCCTAATTTCCAACGTTTCTGCCGTATATTTTCCAAACAATGTTCTGGCGCTTTTCCAATTTCGACCAAATAAAAATTTTCTGGCGTTTTTTCCAAAAAATAATTTTGGCGTAATTTGTTCTGGCGTAATTTCCGGGACTCCTTGTAAAGTATCTAATATACAGAGCGTGATTGTTCGAGGTATTTATTTCTTTTTTTTTTTTGTTTAAGGCGAATGGAAAACGAAACAGAAGCAGAAGAAAAATTGTTTGTCTGATGACCGGATGTATTTTTTTTTATAACTTTCTAGCGCTCAGGGGGTTTTGTTTGTCCTTATAACGCGATGCACCGTGCGAGCAATTGTTTTAGCTTGCGCCAAAGGCTAAACACCAGGTAGGAATTGAAAGGAAGACGTTACATGCTGTTTTTTTTCTCTTCACACTTAGATTTACTTACTTAGGTGACACTACAGTTCTGGTTGAACAAAGATCTGATGTCCTTTTCTATTTGTGTGCGGTGAAGTATTCCTCATCGACCCTACTGGTGGGAACGTTGATATCCTACGCTTTCTATGTCCTAGCCATCTTAATCGACCATGTGCTGTTTCTTGACAAGGCTGGTTTCGCTATAAAGCGATGTTTAATCGTCACCTTCTTCCAACGCATACTTACTTTAATTTTTATTTAATTGAATTTCCCATTTCATCATTAAGAAGTTACCCAAAATTCCTTTTCCACATTCTCAGCCCGACAGTTAACCTGAGGTTTCCTTTTCCATACAGAAATTTTTGTACAGGACTAAATTTGGTAAAGTTTCCATACATTGCCCTTGGAGTTGCATCTCTCAATTTGTTCGATCGAGACGGTCTTTCCGTCTCTTATTTTTGGTGAGCTTTCTATCCATATTCTTGCCTTGGCTGCAAGAAGGTAGTGATCCGAATCCATGTCAATAATTGCCACTCGAAGGGTTTCTACATCAAGAAAATGAATGCGTGTCTTCCATCGAACGCTGTATGGACAATTCGTTTTTCGGTCTTTTTATTCGATGCCATGTTCCCTTAAGAATTAAGATTGAAAACCTCATGGTTGCTCTTGCTACATGTACAAAGAGAGAGAGAGAGAGAGAGAAATTAGTTGTCGTATCGTTCGTACATAGAGGCTATGCTTATCAGCTGCAACTGTCCTACCAAAGATGTTCTCATTATCTATTCCGGCTTTGGATGGCATTCCTCGTATAGGTCTGTGAGAGGAGCTTAAATTTACTTTTTTTTTATTTCCTTAAATTTCTAGTTTGAAAGAATTTTTTTCAAAAACAATTAACAATAATAACTTGGTTTAAAAATAATATGAAAGAAGGGATTCCTGGCTTTCAAAAATGCCAGCATTCTTTATTGTAAGTGTTCCCATTGTTTTTTAATGTTTTATTTTCATTTTATGTATTTTTTTTTTTAAATTATCTACCTCTTCCGCCTAAACGGTGTGAGATAGACTCGCCTTCCTTTAGTAAAAAATGCTTGTATTTAACCCCTCTACAAAAATTATTTTAATCTTCCCAACTTTTGTCCTTAAATTTCAAGTTTGAAATAGTTTTTTACGAAAACTGCTAACAGAAATATCTTTATTTACAAATAATATTAAAGAACAGGTTTCTGGTTTTCGAAAATGCCAAAATCCTTGACTGTAAGTGTTGACATTGTATTTTTTTTTTTAAGTACTATTATTTTTAAATTACCCCTCCCGCCTAAACGAAGCGAGATAGACCCTTCCTCCCATAGTAAAAAAAATACTTGTATTTAACTCCTCTACAAAATACCGTTATCAATTTTTGGCGCCTAAGTTATCGTACACTCCCCTGACCCAGAATCGCTATCGTTCGATTTGGAATTATAATAAATCTAACTGGGACGAGCTGCGTAATTTCTTCGCTTCGTTGCCATTGGCTGATACCGTAACCGAAATGATTTTACTCGGTATGGAACTTTATATTCCACATTGCATCAACAAATTAGCTTCAAAGAATGCAAGCGAGTTACCGCAGCGAAAAACAAGGCTTTCCGTGAATGGCGGTCAAACCCTTCGGAGCAAAAAAGATCTGATTCATAATTCTTCGAAATAGATGCCACCTAATTATTGAATCGGCGAAGACAACTGTTGTAAGTTGTTGTAAGTAAGAGTCACTAACAAAGTAATTGGATGTCCTTAGGGCTCACGCGCATTCTGGTCCATGGCAAAGGCAATCAGTACTAACTTTAGATGCTCTCCCTATCCTCCTCTAGTAAAAGAAGACGGCACGAAAGGCAACAGCACCTAAAGAAAAGGCAGATCTTTTTGCTAACATGTTTTTAGAGAATTCCACCCTAGATTCTGCACAACAAGAATCACTTAATATCCCGACAGTGCAAATATCGATGGCAGAAGTGAAATTTCTTCGGCCTCGAATAATTCAACGCATCGTTAAAAAACTATATATGCAATAAGGCAACTGGACCTGACGGAATCCCGGCTATAGTACTCAAAAGGTGTGCACCAGAACTTGCACCTGTACGAGTGACCAATCTGGCATTTTTCTGCCAGATCTAACAGGAAAAAAAAAATTTTTAGCTGAAAAAAAAAAAATTAAAAATCTACCGGCATAATTTCTAGCATAATTTTCCGATCTGGCAAGAAATCTAGCCGAATTCTTAATATTTTTTTTTAATTCGCATGCAATCAATAACACTTTCACTGCGAACATACCCAAACAAAATTAGTTTTAAAATACAGCTGAACTCATCCTCATCCACTAAGCAAACCAAGCTGGAATTCAATAAACAATAACAACAAAAAAACAAACAATCCTTTCCCTACCCTTTTCTGTCATAGCTATAAAATCCAAGTCGTCCTTGTCGTGATCCTGAATAACTCAATTTGAATACCTAGCAAAACGTTCCATTTCCATAAATAACAGAAAAAGAGCGACGGGACGAGACGAATTTTTCTCAATCGCAAAATAAAAGATATCTACTGAAAAAATTTTGTGATAATTTACAGATTCCTTATTATATTAGGCGTGTTTTGTTAAACACCTATCAATTCTCAGGAAAGTAAATTGTAGTAGAATCTTCAGCACGCAATTACAACAACTATGCATACGGTCTGGAATGTGTCAAGCAAAGTATAGTTGTTTTTATTGCATGCTAATGAAGTGATTCTACTTTACTTTACTTTGCTGAGATAGACGTTCAATAAAACACGCCCATTGTAAAACAAGTGGAATTAGAACAGATTTAACGAAAGTAATTATGAAAATAATCGTGAAAGTGCTACGCTTTAAGAAGTTCGTAATGATCTCGAATTGTACAAACGTAATGTCTATTTTACATAAATAATATTACATATACGTTTTTTGTAGTGAAGTACCTACATGTATCTGCTTTTCTTAATTAATTCTGCATAAAATAAAATAAAAAACAGATCCGAACATTATTTATGTAATTTTACGATATTTTTTATTTAGCATGCATTTTAGCTGAATCCAAAAGCCAAAAAATGTTTAGCACTTTTTCTAGCAGGATTTGGTTTGAAAAAAATCTGATAAATGCTAGAATCTAGCAGATTTAAGAAAATAATTATGGTCACTCTACCTGTACTATGTAAGCTGTTTAGTATGTCGTACTCCCAGAAGACGTTTGCTTGTAAACCGCTCGCATTCAACCTATTCCTAAGAAAGGGAGGAAATGTCTGCTCAATGCTCTCAAAAGTTATGGAAAAGGCAATCCTATAAATGTCGAATTAGTCAAATATCTAGAAGGCCACTGATTAATAAGCAACAGGCAATACGGATTTTGGAGCCGCCGTTCCACTGGAGACCTGTTAAGCTATGTAACGCACTTATGGACGCAAGCAATTGAACAACACGGCAAATCCAGAGCCGTAGCCTTGGACATATAAAAGGCATTTGACCGAGTCTGGCATAGAGCCCTATTAGGCAAGTTGGCGTCTTATGGATTGCCACAATAACTCTGCGGATGGATGCAAAATTGTCTTCTGGGAAGATCGATCCAAGTTGTTGTAGATGGTGTATCATCAATTCGTTTGCTATAAATGCAGGAGTGCCCCAAGGATCTATTCTTTCTCCAACTCTATTTCTTCTCCATATCAACGATTTGCTTGGATCGACAAATAATAATATCTACAGCTTTGCTGATGACAGCACTCTTATATCCTCCATCTCGAACAGTGGGCCTGTCGCCTGTGAATGCGGCTACATTACACAGTCAGAGATGTGAATAAATTAAATCATCATTAATGATGATCTGGTGAACAAAATCTTGAACTGGGGAAAAGACAACTTGGTTGTATTTAATGCAAACAAGACACAACTCACAACATTTTTTAGGAAAAATGCACCAACAGTTCCTCAGATCCAAATGGATGACCAATGACCATCCAATCCATCCTAAGGACTCACATGGCAGGACAACATATCCTATATCGCAAGATCGGCGTACGCTATAAGTTGAGCTACCTATTTAGAGCAAAGAGGTACTTTAGCCCCAAGCAACTTCTCCTTCTCTACAAAGCACAGGTTAGCAGGCCTGGAATTGTTCCCATATATATGGAGCTCGTCCCCAAAACATTCACTTAACCTACTTGACAGCATACAGAGACGAGCAGTTCGACTTATGGGAGATCCTACACTCACATCGAATCTGCACAGAAGACAAGTCGCTGACCTATGCTTGTTCTATAGGTACTTCCATGGTAGATGCTCCGAGGAACTCAAGGACATTATCCCTTGAAATGTAACTTTTGGGCGCCCCTCAAGACAGGCTGCTAATGCTCATGACCATACAGTACACTTGACAACCGCGAGGACATCATCTTTCCAAAACTCCTTCTGTTACAGGACAAGCAAACTTTGGAACTCGCTTCCTGGGGATATATTTCCAGAAGACTACAATTTGCAGCAATTTAAGTGCAGAACTAACATAGGTACATCTGCAAGCATCTCGGGGCGCTGATGAAGCGTTAAAGGTTTGCCTTTCCCGGGAGAAGTATTAAAAAATAAAAAACCAGGGATTTCGTGGTGGTGGTCGGGTCAAACTTAGCACATCGGTTGCGGGTTTTCTGATTGCTTCTTGGCATCGATGCCACTGGTCTCCAGCACTTGATGCTGGCCCTGGCTGCACAGGACTTCTCGAGATGTTGAGGGAGACGCGATCGGCAAAAGTTCTGGCGGTTTGTTGCGGAGGTAAAATAAGCACAGCTGATGTGTATGAAAAAGTTGCAATAGCTGGGCACCGCCAAGTTGATGCCAATCAGCGCCTGCCCAATTCATACCCACCCAACCAGAAGTATAGCTACTTCACCAGGGACATATTTGTCCTCCTTCCATTTAACTACTTCCCCAGTTCGTTCACGATCACAAACGAGTCTGATTTTTGAATTTGGGTCTAGCGAGAGTGTTTTCTGTAAGAAGCTGACCTCTACTTTTCGAAACACTTTCACTTTAGTTTCTCTATAGCGTGCCGTTACCCTTCGGTCAGTTTTCCCTTAACACACTAAGGGTGTTCCGAAATAGAATAGCAGAGTTGAAATTGTTAAGGAACTGATTTGCAAATCCAATTTCCCTAAGCCGTATTAGTAAATGAATATTTTTTCGGGACACATTCGGATCGGACTATTGATTAGTACATAAATCCTATAATTGCTGGTGTGTACTAGTAGAACTTCCGCAAAGCAACCGAAAGGCTATTTCACAATCGCTTCAACACAAATTATATCGTATTGGAGTTTGATATAGGTTTTTGCCCGATTTCACTCCCATGTGTGATAATTAAACTACAACAGCCCACGTAGGCGACTTCGACGATTTCCTATCCTAGGTGCTACGTCCATTCCCATAGCTGAGTAAGAGAAATTTAATCTTAATTGTATCCACAACGAATCCTCCGAATCTTTATGCCGCAAATGCACACACTCTTTTCGCCTCCGGTTGCAGAGCGATTTGTTGCGACGATATATGTATACGCAGCGATATTGCCACCAACACCTCCACACTAGTAAGTTGGCCAGAAAAGATCTTGCATTGCTGGATGGCTGCTGCTGATGGTGCTGCATCATCATCAGCAATTCGCGAGCACAAAAGAAAGCCAGGCCCGGACAAAAAACGAAAAATGAAATTATTATTAAAGGTGGGTGTATCTGAATCGTGGGAAATATCATTCCGGTGTCGGAGTCTGGTCAGGAATATCTTGGCCACAGGTTAGAGGGAAACACTGGTAATGCCAGGGGGAGACCTTAGCAATTCATTCATCTAGGAGGTTAGGTGTTGTTAGTGTCTTGTTGCTGTGTGGAATCAAAAACGATTACCGGTCTGCAAAAGTGTTATTGGACCTGAGAGATGGAAGGAAGAGCAGGCGAAATGTGTATGTCAGCTCGTTGGCCTTTTGGTCACCTCTTTTCCGTCGTCGTATTCGTCGTAGTTGTAGTCGCTTGCAATTCGTATCAGGTCCACTATACTGTGGTTTATGGTGCGATGCGACTTGTGATGTTCGTTTCACCTTGAGTGGCGGTCAGCGGTAGTGGTGGTGGTGGTGGTTGGGCACACTCGTTCGGATACAAGATCGCCAGATTATCATCGCCATCATCATCGTTCATTCGTTCGTTGTCCAATGTGCGATTGTGTGGCGTTGTTGTGTGCTGCTAAAATGATTAACGTTAAAAATGTGTTCCTTCTCCAGTTCTTCCTCTATGTGTCGACTTTGGAGTTATTGTAAAGTAATTTATTATTTCTTCTTTTGCTGTTGTTGTGATGTTACAGGCGAGAGGTTATGTCCTTCTATTTCGATTTCCCACTATGAAAGTCGCTTCTGCTTTGGCTCTATGATGATTACATTGGTATTGTGGTGTGCTAATGCCAATTTGCCTCCAGGGGATATTTTTGCATTTTGTAGGTCTTGATGTACGGTACGGTTCATTTGATTCGAAGATATGAAATGAGATTTGTCAGGGCGATGTGTTTTGTAGGTGCTATGGTTGGACATTTTGGGAGACATTTTCGAAACAAATAAGTGCATAGGCTGAATTTTTAGATGGGTGTAGGGATGTAGACAGAATAGTGAAATAAAATATTCAAATAGAACAATAGGTAACTGTCAAATAGCGTCATGTTAGCGATATGTGTCTCTTTGATCTTTCCCTTTTTTAAATGCCAATAGCCAGAAGTGCGAACCTGTTAGTTAATTTTAAGAGGCCAGGTGGGTGACGGAAAAATCAACACAATTTCCAACATATTAGGATTAGCAATAGGGTAAAAGTAGTGGTGACTGATACAGTTCGTATCCCGAGGTGACGGTGACGAAGGGGTCTGAAACAACAGTCTGCTCCCCACGTCGTCAATTGAGGCACAACCCTATAGGGATGAAACTTAAAAAGGAAAGTGACTGAAAACTGAGTGATTGAAGGGATCTATCCTACTGTTTGCATATAAGTAACAACAAATAGGTGATTTTATTCCTATTTATAAAAAAGAACGTACTCGTTCGTTTAGCATCTAGTTTTGGCCAAATTTGTCTACATATTAAACAGTCATGCATATAGGTTAGGTACCTATATTATTCAGATTTTAGCATCTAGTTTTGGCCAAATATGTCTACATATTAAACAGGCATGCATATAGGTTAGGTACCTATATTATTCAGATTTCAAGGAGGAAGAATTTTCTTGATTGCAGTGCATTGAAACGTACACGTACAGTACAGGGCTTCACTGATGCCATAGTTATAATATGGGGGTCACCAACTTGTCTTACTAGTCCGCCTTACAGTTATCTATCCAAAATATTTTTCTTACCTGGAACCTACATACATACATACATACATACATTTTCAATGGCCCGCTTATCCATTAAGTGGGTCGCGGGTGTAGGTTACCTAAGTGGACCCTCCATAACTCTCGATCCTCCGCCATCGACTCCAAATCCTCAAGGGCAATCCCCATACGGGTAGAGGAGAGATTATGAATTTGATCTAACCATCTCATCCTAGGTCTACCTAGGGGACGCCTGCCCGATGGTACGGATTCCATAGCGCGTCGTGGGATCCTGGTCGGGGACATACGTTTAACATGACCAAACCACCGAAGCATGGACCGCTCCGTCCGGAGAAGTAGCTGCTCGACATTGAGTTCCTCACGTATTCTAGTATTTCTAATGCGATCTCTACGAGTCACACCAGCAATACCACGGAGAAATCTCATTTCGGCAGCTTGTATCCGCGATCTTATTCTTTCAGTCATTACCCAAACCTCATGACCATAGGTAAGAGTTGGAACAAACACCGAATTAAAGACTGACAACTTAGCTTTGACACCAAGTTCAGTCCTCCTGATAACAGAATGACCAAGCTGTCTCAAAATCGATCCAGCCTGACCAATCCTACAAGAAAACTCGGCATTGCTCCTTCCATCACTCGTGAATAAGACCCCGAGATACTTAAACTTCTCCACCTGTTTCAATGGGACTCCACTAACATGCAGAGTGCATTGAACAGGCGTTCTAGAGACGACCATCACTTCAGATTTGTTCACATTTACCTTCATCTCAGCTTCAACACAAACGGCTACAAACCGATCGAGTGCGCGCTGAAGTTCAGTCTGAGAGGACCCAAGGATGACCAAGTCATCAGCGAAGAGCAAATGACTTATCCTCAGATCTCCCAATTCGAAACGTTCCTGGAACCTAGCACGTGGTAATTAAATATATCATTTTTTCAAGGGACAGGGGCCAGGCGTGTAATTCAGAATGCATTCAGCAATTTAGTGTCGAGCGGGAGAATTTTAGTAAGTCAACTTACATATGGCTCTGCCGGACCTGAATTAACTTAGAAAATTGTGAAATCAAGTGTGGCCTATTTCACCACTTTACACGTTACAACCACAAATTTGTATTATTATATATTGCAACTATAAATTTGTAATGTCAATTTTCGTTTCGGTGGTTGGGTGTGTATGAATCGGGTAGGCGCTGATTGGCATCAACCTGGCGGTGCCCAGCTTTTGCAACTTTTTCATACACATCAATTGTGCTTATTTTACCTCCCCGTGGTAACCACTGGGTACTGGTATCGCTCACCCGGGCTTGACTTGCTGAACTTATAAGTGCGAGTGTTGAACACAAAGAAAATAGCAACACTATAATGCTGTGTCGGAATGACTGACTGAACGAGTCTTATAGATGTCTTACTTGAGTCCATCAGAAATCCACACGATTAAATCAATGGTGTTATCTTGGTCTAACACCAGATCTAGATGGCAGATACCTTGCGTGAGCTACTCTGACATATTTGAAGCAAGGAGCACGTACGGACTTTTTCAGCACTAGTTAGGGTGCTGAAATAAATAAGGTGACAGATGAACCCTTTATCGACCAACGTCGGCACTCATATCCCCGAAGTGGGTTACCCGACCCGCTGTCCTAGCATCAATTGAAAGCCTGGTCCTCCAGGTTAGGGGTTTTGCGTGGGGTTAACTACCCAACCGTGGACAAAAATTGTATATTACAAAGCAACCAAAAGCCTCGGATACGGATGGACTTACTGTTGACGATCATGCAAAACGAAAAAAGGACAATGACTTTCGGATCTGCACGTAAAAAGTTCGAACCCTGCAGAGACCGCGTCTAGCTGAACAATTAGCGGAGACCCTATACTGCTATATTGCAAATTTCCCCGCCATCCAGGAAGATGCGCCCGGCAAAAGAAGTATGAATTGCCGTGACATCTGCTACGGTGATTGCTACAGAGAACAGGCGCAGCGTCTATTTAGATGTGGATTCGTTGTAAGCCACCGACTTGGACAAGAAGTGTTGAGCTTTCGACACGTTAGCGAACGCCTTACAAATATCCGCATCAAAACTAAATTCGCCACCTCAACCAACATGGAGTGCGCAACTGGAGGAGGTTAGCCAAAGATCGGGCTAGCTGGATAAGCGTATTGGTTGAGGCCCAAGTCCACCTCGGAATGTAGCGCCATCTAAGTAAGTATGAAATAATTGCAAGTTAATGCCAATAGGTAAAATATAAAATGTTCAACTAATGCCACCTGCATACAAAATTTGTGGCTTAGCTAATTCATATAGGCGCCACAAAACGACAACACGTGCACAATTTGCATGTACAAATGTCAAAGAAGTCCTAAAAATGTCACCCAAATGTATTCGATTTGATTTACGCATTCAAGGATGAGGCACTTCAGTGCACCCACTCGTATCGTTGTCTTCCCCTCAATTTACAAAAGATAAACATCGAGCACGATTGTGTTGCTTTCAATTACAACGAAAACAATCACCACTGTATAATTGCAAGCTTTGGCAGCAGGCAGCAGTCTGTGGCAGGTGTCAATGGTTTTGGAGATTACAAACGACAACGATAATTCCGATATTGGTATGCATATTCGTATGACGAAAAATAATAGCGATCGAGGTTGAATAATAATAACAATAACAATGCGCGGCAGCCATCGGTCAGAAATATGATTATTATAACTTACGACGATTACAATTATTTCTTTTTAAGGCCTCGTACTGATTTCGGTTTATTGCGACACCACAGTTCGCATTTTAATTGCACCCTGATCACAAATATGGCCACAATATTGGTATGTATGCATGTGTAAGTGTATAATTGCTTAAACAAAATATCTCTGAAAGGAGGCCACTTCGCAACTGACAACAACAAGTGGATAAAGAAAAATGTCAACCATAAGATACTCAGAAAAATAATAAAATGAAATGATTTAATTTCGGTTACGTGTCCCAAATGCAAGGTACCACATTTTGGTGTGACTTAGGGTGACGGCAATAAAACGTCGTCGGTCGGTTGTCGGAGTGTATGACTCCTTTTGGAGTAGAGTAGATTTAAATAAAAACTGACAAACACGCGCCAAAGTCACTAGGTACCTATACCTACCTATAGGTTTTTTTTTTGTTGTTCCATCAGAGATTTATTTTTTAAGAAGGTTATAAATAATATTTTTGGGCCCGGGGTGTGCTCAGTGACTGATTATGTAGAGTTTAGGTTAAGAGTTGATTAAAGACAAATAAATTTTCGAGTCGCAAGAAAGTCCGTCGACAGTGAATAAATGCTAAACGAATGATATTGGTTATTTTGAAGACTTGCTCCGATACGCGCAGAATTTTAAACATGTCTCTGATATTCATAATAATTGCCTTAAATTATGTGTAAAGTCTGTCAAGAAATAAATTTGACTTTGGCTTTTAGTAATACATTATGTCCAAGGATGAAAGTCTATGACCTCTCGTATGGTATTAGGCCAATATTTTTTAACACAAAAGCTATCCGTTTCGAATCTGAAACAAATTATAAGTATACCTGTTATTCGACTTGGCCAGCCTAGTATCAGCTAATTTTAATGGCTGTTCAAACCCTACCTTTCTACATAACCCTGGAAATTGGGCTTTCTAGTTACTTCTCTAGTAACCTCAGCTGCATGGCATTTGCTGTTCCTGAGTTTATTGTATATTCTCTAAGAAAACCATTTTAAACCATTACCGAGTTCTTCTGTGTTCTTGAAATATGTAATGGTGTACCGCATGGGTCAGTTTTGTGTCCCATTTTATTCCTGAATTATGTGAACTCAATTTTTCTTCAAAAGTTTAGTAGCAACCTTACAGCTTTTGTCGATGACTTGGCATTCACATATTCAAATAAGTCATATATGTGAATCTTTAAATAATTGCAAACTGACCTGCAAATCGCAAAGCATCGGATTTTGCTGAGCAAAAAAAATATTTGATGTCTGTAACCCGAAACATGTAGTACATAACATGCTACGTCCATATTGTTCAAAGAAACTTTTTCCCTCTGTTTTAGTGTCTTGGTGTTTTGCCTTTAAGACACCTTTGTTTGTAAGATACTCAAGGTGTTCTTTATGTGCAGTAGTTATACCTCTAACATCACAAGCTCAACTGTGTATAGTTTTAAATCTTTAATTTAAATTTTAAATACTAATAGTACGGGAGGTAGCGTTGCATTTGAAAGAGTAATTTCATACCGACTGAAAATCATAACAATAATAGTTTACCTTTAATACATACGTGTTCTGATCGTCAGCTACTCCAATTGTGGTGGAGCTAAAGGTGATAGCACGTTAAAGCTGTAAAAAAAAAATGATGCCGAAAGTATTTTCATACCGTGCCAAAATTTATGGGATGATTTTTGAGATCATTTTCAACCAAAAAATAACTATCAGCTGTATTGAGGAGAGGGGATTATACGTCAGTCACGTATAAGAACATATTAAAAATGGTCAAATATAAAGTCATTTTATACCTTATGAACTTTATACAGCTGAAATTTCATACTTTTCAGATAGTAAAAAAAATAGTCAGCTGCATCAATAACGGGGGTAAGACCGTCAGTCAGCGCCATAAACATGCTGCGCGCTCAGTACATCTGAGCATAGCATAGTCACATTAGCAAATGAACAGACGGTTTTTACAACGACAAACATTAAGCTGACAGCGATATTGTGGCTAGCAATAAAATGACTAAATATTTCAACCTCGATATAAGTATTATATCAAAGGGCACTACCCCAGCCAAGTTCTCTAGTAAAGACACTAATCCTTTTTGCAGGAACAAATTCAGGCTGTCTCGACCCCCCTATAACCTCGGAACCAATTAAGCCAAAAACTTCAAACTTGAAACATTTTCTAAGCTCAGTAAAAAAGTCGACTTCACCTAATTTCACTTTTATAGCATTAGTGGTTCTCAATATACATGCCTTCAAAACTCGCAAAAACCGTAACTGATCATCAAAATTATAAAGCACTTCCGGCTATCCTAGAATCGTGAAATTTGGCAGAATACTAGATCCTGTGCTGCATACACTGGGAATAGTCCCAAACTTGCGATTTTCCATTCAGGGGGCGTGGTATACGCCCACTTTTTAAAATCTGTTATTATTTGTTTGTCCCACTTCCCACTGCCGTAGAATCTTGAAATTTGGATATGCTTTTAATGAATAGTTTATAAGATAGAAAGCCAAAGTGAAAAGCGAGCACGTTTTAACGTCGTTTGTGATAATGTAATAAAAAAAAAACTTCGCAAAAATAGTAAAATCACAACAAAAACATAAATGTAAAGATGATATTTTTACACGTACACCCCATGATATTTTCTTCGAAAGACGGGAAAACTAAGTACAGCAATGTAAGGTGTCTGTTTGGCAGTACAATGGACCAGTAGTTGTGTCTGAGTAACAACCTCCGACAAAGAAGAAGAAGAAGCTTGAACCAATTTTGATTCTGGAAATTTCCCTTGAGAGTTCAAATTTACATACAATGTTAGGTAGATATTGGTCCAGGTATTACTGGGTCAAAATTAGTCAAAGGCGCGTGGCACCGCCCATACAACAAAAACATTAAAAATTGTTTATTTCGAAAACCACCGAATCGATTGAGTTCAAACTTTCTGACAATCTTAGGTATTGGCCTCGGTGTGTTCCTGTGAAGATTGGTCAAAATTAGATAAAGGGCCATGGCGCTATTCTTCGACAATCATTGGAGTTTTTAAAAGTTTTTAAAATTTTGTAACATTGATACCATGCATTGTCCCGATTGACAAGAGGCGGCTCAAAGCAAATACATTTTTTTTATTTTTTTTAAATTGACATACCTATTCCCACCTCCCGCGGAAACTTTTTTTCTATTTGTTTTAAATTTTCACAGAAAAGTGCATGTATTTTTATTGACTGAAAATATTATACCTACTGCTAAATACCCCAGAGTAAATATTAAATGTAATGAAGCTTTAGCTCCAGGCGCCTGCCAGGCGGTTGTTGACGTACCCTTAGCGGAGCGACGAAGTCGCGTGAACCGCTAAACACTGCGAAAAAGGGTTAACGAGCGAAGCGAAGTATGGGTCCATATTTTAAATACACCTGACTTTCTTACAGGTGCCTATCTGACAGTTTTTGGTATAGACTTATTCAGCTATGTACCTAACTGGAATGAGTCAGATAAAAAATTAAAAAAAAAAATCAGTGTTTATAATGGAAACCCGCCCCTAATGAAGTTATACGCGAAAAACTTGCCAAGTAAACCTCCTTCTTAAACAAAGAACTTGGCGTACATTTGGATCTAGGTAATTACTTTTCGTGCAGTTCTCCTTTCTGTACACTGCAACCAACAAACCGTTCAACCAAATTTCAAGATTCTACGGCAATGGGAAGTGGCCCAAACAAATAATAACAGATTTTAAAAAGTGGGCGTATACCACGCCCCCTGAATGGAAAATCGCAAGTTTGGGACTATTCCCAGTGTATGCAGCACAGGATTTAGTATTCTGCCAAATTTCACGATTCTAGGATAGCCGGAAGTGCTTTATAATTTTGATGATCAGTTACGGTTTTTGCGAGTTTTGAAGGCATGTATATTGAGAACCACTAATGCTATAAAAGTGAAATTAAGTGAAGTCGACTTTTTTACTGAGCTTAGAAAATGTTTCAAGTTTGAAGTTTTTGGCTTAATTGGTTCCGAAGTTATAGGGGGGTCGAGACAGCCTGAATTTGTTCTGACTATTTTTTTTACTATCTGAAAAGTATGAAATTTCAGCTGTATAAAGTTCATAAGGTATAAAATGACTTTATATTTGACCATTTTTAATATGTTCATATACGTGACTGACGTATAATCCCCTCTCCTCAATACAGCTGATAGTTATTTTTTGGTTGAAAATGATCTCAAAAATCATCCCATAAATTTTGGCACGGTATGAAAATACTTTTGGCATCATTTTTTTTACAACTTTTACATGTGCTTACGGTGGATTCCACCGCGGGTGCGGAAACTGACGATCATTTTGTTGATTATTGAATATTAAACAATTGCTAACAATGGAATTGCTTCGGTATAAAATTCCTCTTAAAAATGCAACGCTACCTCCCGTACTATAAGGGACAGTTTCAAATGTTCCGGATAAAGTTTCGGATAGTTAGCCGACACATAACGCTATCCACCAAATAAAAGGACACACCCTTTTCTTAACAGGCCAGAGGTAAATTTTGGGTAAATAAAATATAATAAAAGAAAACATTCTCAGTTCAAATAAATAAACTAAGTTTTTTGTTTTTTAACTAGCGGACCTGGCAAACGTTAATTTTCCTGCTCGTACATTTTCATTGCCCTTCAATTGATCTGCAGTCGTTATATTTAACCGATGTGTCCGGACTGAAAAAAAAAAAAATTTTTGTTGTTGAGTGTTTAATATTTGAAACTTTGTGGGACCGGATCGCAGTGCCGCCGCCTACCTTGTCCAATTGTGAATCTACACCATTCAAAATCGGCTCAGCCGTACACGTACAGAAGAATTGTATGTATATAAAGGGTCCGCCATCTAACGTTTTTTTTTTTGCAACTAGTGCTTATTTCGCGAATGGTAACACTTAGCTCATGTCTGATTTGACAGATAATTAGTTTTATCCTTCCGCTGAACGAATATGGTTGTGTATACGCTTGAACAACGCTGGGAAATATTGCGCCATTACTTTAAAAAGCATGGTAATGTTGCAGAATGTCTGCGAAAATTGCGTACGGATTTTGGAAGAAGAGAAGCACCGTCAGCTCCGTATGTTCGTTACCTTGTAAAAAAAGTGAAAGAAACTGGCATCCTCATCGATAAACCAAAGCGTGAAAAGCCAAAAACAGTGCGTACACCCTAGAAAATTGCTGCTGTGGCAGAAAGTGTGCGTGAAGAGCCATCAACATCAATTCACCGGCGTTCTCAACAATTGAACATTTCGGAGACATCATTGAGACGAATTTTGCATAAAGACCTTGGTATGACGCCATACAAAGTCCAATTGGTTCAGGAGTTGAAGCCAACTGACCAACTAACTGGGCCTGCGATTGACTTAGAGAAGAGGCCGATTTTGCCAAAAAAATCATCTTTTCACATGAAGCTCATTTTTATCTTGGCGGGTATGTAAACAAGCAAAATTGTCACATTTGGGGCACAGAAAACCCGCACGCATACCTTGAAAAGCCGATATACCCAAAACGAGTCACTGTTTGGTGCGGATTTTGGTCCAGAGGCATAATTGGGCCATTTTTCTTCGAAAATGAGCAAGGAGTGGCCGTTACAGTCAATGGCGATCGTTATCGGGCCATGTTGAACGAATTTTTGTTCACAAAAATTGAAGAGGAAGATATTGGCAACATTTGGTTTCAACAGGACGGCGCTACGTGCCACACAGATGAAGCTACACTCGATGTTTTGCGCCCTGTTTTTGAAGATCGCATTATCAGCCGCAGTCGTAGAGCTGATGTCGTTTGGCCACCGCGGAGCTGCGATTTGACACCGTTGGACTATTATTTGTGGGGTGCCGTAAAAGATAAGTGTTACGCCGACCTGCCAGAGACAATTGACGCTTTAAAGGACGTAGCGAGGGTTCGAGCCGTGGGGCGGTGACTTTCATTGAAATGCCGACTTATTTCAGGAACTTGCCGACTGTATCGGGCCAGCGGTTATCGAGTTATAACGTCATCGAGTTTCACCCCATAGAAGATGTTTTTTGTATGGGAGGTGCCACGCCCCGTTGTCCAATTTTGACCAATTTTCACAGGAACAATCCCTGACCAATACCTAAAATTGCATAGGATTTTGAATGTTTTTTTTTTATGGGAGGCGCCACGCCCCTTTGTCCAATTTCGACCGTACCAACTCAGTAAACTCGCTAAATTTTAATGTTTTCAGTCGGCAAATTCAGCGATGCCGACCGTCATTTTTAAAATCGAAAATACATACAGTGAAAAAAATATAAATTCGCATTTCCGAAAGGTGGAACCTTTGAAAATGCCGTCTTGTATACATTTACGAGTTTGAAAACATATACCTAATGAAAATCCAAACTCACTTCTTATTTTTTAACATTTTGTTCCGAGTCAAATTTTAAAATTTTTATACCCGGTACCACACTGTGGCGAGGGTATATTCACTTTGACATTCCATTTGTAACGCACATAAGGAAGCGTTGTAGGTATGACAAACTATATATATTATTGATCAGCATCACTTTCTTAGTCGATCTAGCGATGTCCGTCTGTCTGTCCGTCTGTCCGTCTGTCCGTCTGTCCGTCCGCACGATTACGGCCGTAATTTAAGAGCTATCGACTTGAAATTTGGTACGCAAGCTTTTATCCACCAAACTGAGGCTAAGTTCGAAGATGAGCAAGATCGGATGAAAACTACTACTACCTCCCATACAAAAATATCGGATTTATATAGCTTTTTGATGTTAAAAATTAAATTTAAATAGCTACAATAAAAATAGCAAGTTTAAACTTTGCACATATTGTTTTAATAATATTTAAAATTTCTTGACAAAAAATGAGCTTGGTCGAATTAAAACTACCCATACCTCCCATACAAATATATAATTTTTTGAATACTTAAATATTTTTTTTTATTTTTACAATAATATAGTACCGGGTACCGAGCTTCGGCATAGTCGAAAATAGTTGTCTTACTGGTTTTAAATTTTTTTTTAAATTTTTGGATTTTTTTTTTTAGCTGCTCAAGCTAAAATGTTACTTCCTTGATTTGCCGACTCTTAAAAACGCTTCCGTAACATCCAGCCACAGAAAACCTTAGACAAATGGAAAAACAGTGGCAAATGACCATAACTGAGAAGGTGACGGTTACTAGGTAGTTTACCACTTATAGCCAATTTCACAGTGGCAGCTTAATCCTGGGTTTAGCTAAGTGTAGGATTGAACATAAACTTCGCTTAAGTATTTTTCGTTTTCACAGTCCATAGTTAAGCTTGGTTTAGTAAAACTACCAAATGAGTGTCATTGTGAACCATTTATCATGAATATACAAACCTGGTGGCTGTATGCGAATGTGTGTGCCAACTAAAACTATGAGTGTGCGTGGAGGTGGAAGTGAAGCATGTCAATGTTGTTGCATGCTCAGTGTTAGAGAGTATTTCCACCAATAACGAAGAGATAATATGACATTTCTCTTGAACATCATTGCCAAACATAATTATATTGTTGCTTATTTAGGTTTTCTTCAGATTATTTTGGGATAAATATTATCTTATTGCACTTGGCAATTATGTATTCTCTGGATTGATACTTAAACCGCGGAAGTTGGTGGCTTAACTTTAGGTATTATTTAAGTGAAGTTTATCGTAAAACCTGCAATGTGGAAACCAAATTTGTGTTAATCCTTGATCGACACTTAAGCTCGCAGTGTGAAATCGGGTACTAGATACTTAAACCATGAGTTGGACACGACTTTCTCAGGATCGAAAGCTAGAGTCGACATTAGGGTTAACTCGAGGATAAATTGGTTATTGGTACGCAATATTTTTTAGTTTCGACTTTTTCATTAAAGTCGAGTCTGAATTTGATTATTGGTAAGGCACTATACATTATATCTATATACGTTGATAACAAAAAATTAAATAAAAAAAAAGACGTAGGCCACTCAATTATTAAATTTGTTGGATGTGCCAAATTCCATTACGATGAAATAAAGGTAGGTATAGGTACATGGTACATCACCCAATCCAACGCAGAAATAGATATTTGCTTAAAATACCAACAGTGGCAATAACACACATAAATGTAGTCCAATACAAGAACTACAACTGCAAGTAGGTAGGTAAGGTACTTACCACAAAACAAAATTCCATTCATCACAGAGCTACGCAATACAAATTCACACTTTCCACTACATTGCACCAAATGTTGAACGGCACGACGACGCACGACCCTATCGGATAAGTGTCGCACGTTAATTCGAGCAGAAGCAGAAACAAGCATCCAGCAGCTCGTGTTAATCCACATGAACCCATCGTGAACATGGCCACTCCAGTATCGAAGAGGTGATTTCGTTGGAATAATAGCGCCAATTCCTTTTCCGTATCAATTTACGCCAATTCCGTCTTAGCCCGTGTACCAGTGGCTGTGGAGTATTCAGTTCACATTCGTCGCCTGCGAAACCACTTAACGCTGCAGCTTTGCAGGCCAAAGATTTAAGGGAACGTATAACATTTTTTTTATTTTAAATAAAAGAAGAAAGAAACTCAGACACAGTTTCCAATTGAACACAAAACTTCGACTTGGACATGTATAGCGTTGCAATTTACACGACTTTTGCGAGATATTCAATACTTTTTCGAGATCTTTGTACCTTGTGTGTGCACTATGGATGACGCTGATAGTTGGTTTGGCCATGTTTTGTCTGGCTTCGGTAGACATTGTGAAAATTAAATCCCAGGCGTTATGTTCGCAACCCCTTTGGGGATAGATACATTGTTAAATGTTAAAGCGGATCGAAGATAAGGCATTTGAAATCATACAACAAGATTATAATACTATAGGGTTTTAGAATTTTTAGAGCTGTTACAACGTATGTTCATCGGTTATGTACATATTTAAAAACGCATTTCTGTGAAGTTAACTATTTTTAACTAAACGTCTAAAATTGTTGGCACTTAAGCGGACAGGGTAAAGCACTTTCGCAATATTGTTTACCAAATAAGGATGAAATTCTTTAGCCTTTCTGTCTGTCTTAGTATTGAAAGTGGTCAGGTTAGTAGGTATTGAAAATGGGTTGTAACGGTCAAAAAGTTACGGTTCTCGCATACAAAACCAATTCGACCATGTGTGCGTATACCAATTCTTACTTACTTACTTAGATGGCGCTACAGCCCGGGGTGGACCTGGGCATCAACCAACATGCGTCTCCAGCCAGCACGACATTTGGCCTGCTTTCTCCAGTTTCGCACGCTAAGTTGGTTAAAGTCCCCTTCCATTATCGTGCGCCACCTGACCTGAGTCGCAGTCTTCCTCTACTGCACCGTCCTTCCAGTGTGGATTCGAAGATCTTCCGGGCCGGAGCATTAGCGTTCATTCGCTCTACATGACCCAGCCACCTCAGTCGTTGGACCTTCGCTCTTCTGGCTCGGTCGATGTCGCTGTACAGTTCGTCGTTGTATGTTCTCCTACATATTCACAGTCTATGTAGACGGGAATGAAAATAACTCGAAGAATTTTCCTCTCGAAACAACCAAGAGTAACCTCATCCGCTTTTGATAGAGTATATGCCTCTGCACCATAGATAAGGACTGTGATGATTATAGGGTCTTATAAAGGGTCACTTTAGTTGTTCGAGAGAGGGCTTTGCTACTCAGTTGCTTTCTTAGCCCAAAGAAACAGCGATTGGGAAGAGTTATTTTTCGTTTAATCTCAGCGCTGGTGTTATTGCCTAAGCTCATAGCGAAGCCTAGGAAGAAAAAGTCCTTAACCACCTTAAAGTTATATCTGTCTGTCTATAGTGACATTTTGTCCGAGACGTCCGTCAGGTGTCCTTTCTTGATGACGCATTTACTTCGTCTTGCCCTCATTGACTGCTAAACCCATCTTCGCCGCCCCCGTCTCAATGCTCACGAACGCGCCAGTGACATCCCGCTGTGGTCTGCCGATTATGTCGATGTCGTCGGCGTAGGCGACTAGATGAACGGATTCTTAAAAGATAGTGCCTCCGGTGTTAGCGTTTGCACTGTTCTTTTAAGAACAATGTTGAAGAAGTCACGTGATAGCTCATCGCCTTGTATAAATCCTTTTTTGACATCGAAGGTGAGTTCTTTACCGACCTTGATGGAGCAGCGTGTATTATCCATTGTCATCCTACACAAACGGACGAGTTTGGCCAGGGATGCCAAAACTAGACATTGCTATGTATAGCTCGTCTCTATAAATGCTGTCATAGGCGGCTTTAAAATCGATAAAAAGGTGGTGGGTATCGATTTGGACTTCCTGGGTTTTCCCCAAGATCTGCCGCAATATGAATATTTGGTCAATGACAGACTTTCCTGGCCTGAACCCACGCTGCTAGAGACCAATCAGGTTGTTGACGAAAGGCTTCAGGCATTCACACAACACCGCAGATAAGATCTTGTAGGCGATGTTGAGAGGACTAATACTCCTGTAGATGGCGCAATTCATAGGGTCTACTTTCTTGAGGATCGGCAGTTAGGCCATCTGCTCCAGCTGCGTTCCTGATAGCTTTTTGGGAATGTTCCCAATGGTCTCCAATGCTTGATAGTGGCTGCATAGAACGTTTGAGAGATTGAGAGAAACTCAATGGGGAAGGATATGGTGATTTCGATTTTAGCCGTCCGAAGTCCACACAGTTTTTACTTGTCTTGGCTTTGCGATGTTCGGGATATCCGAAGGCGTACCTTGGCTACAACAGGGTAGTGATCCTAGTCAATTCTTGTCCCTCGAAACGTTCGGACATCCATGATACTGGAGGAGTACCTAGCGGCGATCGCAATGTGGTCTGGTTGACGGTTGATTGATCGGGAGATCTGTATGTGCCTTTATGAATATTGCTATGAAGCCATTTCGCGCGAAGTTGATCAGCCTAAATCCGTTATCGGAGGTGGTGTCGTATAGGTTGTACTTCCGACAATACTACCAAAGATTGCCTCTCTTCCTATCTTTGCATTAACCCATTTACTACCGAGGTCTTTTAAAACTTAAAACTTAAACTTAAATTTTTTTTACAAAACTTTATTAAATACGATCATAGGATTACAAAAAAATGTTTAATCATTTATTAAAAAAAGTCACTAATATGTTTATTTAGTTGTACCCAAGCAGGTACAATGGTAGGATATGTGTGCTAGTATTTCGTATGAAATTTTTTTAAAGCATAAAGCATACGCACAGAAATCTATCTAAATTGCATTTGGTATAGCATAAATTATTATCAGTTATTTTGGGAAAACGGACACTTTATAAAAAGGAACGCTTGCTGAAATAGAACGTTTTAAATTTGAAGGTTGAATTGTGTGTCAACTTAGATCGAGACTTAGATTGTGTCGAGCAACATTTTTCTCAAATGCAAGTAATCGTCTCAACCGGGTAGGTACAGCTTTGCAAAGTTTCCAAGCATTTACAATTGTAGAACTAAGCATTGCGTTTATTTTATACGAGTATTTGCAGATTGTTCGTGTAGGTCAACACCACAAACCTTATATATGGGATTTGGCTGCGGTAAAAGCCTTTTGTTTTCTCTACTGATAACCATTTGACATATTGTTCGCAATAATTGGGGTTCTCGTATCTTCATCTTTCGTCCATTTGCCAACACATATCTACCTATACATTTATGTACTTTCTAGGCATCGAGTGATACCCACTAGAGTACGTATTCTCAAAAATATATTCTTTACCGAAATAGAAGTTATGGTGGTTATGATGCGAAGAATAGAGACAAGTTTGAGTAATATCATTGTCGAAAAGCGTAGCAAATATAACAAGGGGTTATTTATTTTCCAAACAAGTTTTATATTTCAGATATTTCGAAGTAGGTATCATTTATGATCATATCGAACCTTTTAGATCAGCATGGTTGAGATTATAATTGCAGATCAGTATCGTATCGTACTATCGTACTTTTCATCCCTAATAAACGGTAAAAGGTTACCAGGGACTTCATAGGAAACCTATTATTGTCCAAATATTTCACATCTGTATGTCTGTTGTATGTGTTGCAATCTGCATCTTATGGTATAACCGCAATATCAAACATGGCATTTGGCTCTTTTTGTATAGCATTCACTTTTGAAAGATTGTTGAACGCCATTTCATAAAACGAGGCAGTAAAGAGCAATTTGATCTCCATCTCCAATATAGAAAAAATGCTTTCAGATTTTCCCATTGTACCCAAGCGGGTACACCTAACTTTACACTTACTTGCCCCGGCTAATAATAAATCTTTACTTTATTTTTAATTTTTGTCTATTTATACAAACTTTCCTTGAACTACTTTAGTAAAATAAAAATGAAAAAAATAAAAAAAAATTTTATTTTTTTCCAAATATAAAACAACCTCGGAAAAACGGCGAAAATCGAAACCGTACCTCACGAGGAGTAATGAAAAAACTACTGTTTTACGTTTATTGTAATGAACTCAACTGAAACATGTTGTCAAGATGTCAAAACACAAAAAAAAAAAATCAAATCTTATCAAAATAAATGAGAGATGGGTCAATGACAGAAAGATAAACTCCATGCATTTTTTGTACCCAAGCGGGTACAGTGGTAGTAAAGGGTTAAGATCACTAATTCAGAGATATCGTTAAATCCAAATATCGCTATTTGCAAATTTTTATTGCAATACAACAAAATCAGTGCCAATTGCCAACGACGTCTTAGAGAGTCTGATATTGTTTAGATATTAAAACATTCATAGAGGTATATAGATCAGATCTAGGTAGACATACCTAGTGCACTAAATGGTGCGTTGGCATACTAATTGCGGTTCAAAAACATGGCCTGTGTTATGAATATGATTAAATAATCATAATGATACGTGAAGTGTTATAACTCGCGTACACTTCAGTTTAATCTGAATAATTTATCTCATTACGATTGGATCACTCCACTCTGGCAACAGTATTTCGAGCTCGACACTAACTTCTTGTACTTTCAATTAACGTCAAAGTGATGAAAGAAACAAATCAAAAGACAGCTCCAGCTTCTGCCTTAATTTTCACCCGCACAATAATTGGAACCACAAAAAAGAGGTATACCTGTGGTATCTATGCAACAATCAAAAACTCCAAATCCGTAAATATCCAAACTATATGGATTCCGTGGTATTTCATGATGGTGACAACAATAGGTCGCGGCAGCGCGTAGCGTCTACTGGTGGTGGAAGTAATGACACCTACAACAAAGAGGCGTGAATAGCGAGACACGGCCGGCGCGGCGGCGTAATTATTTAGAAAATTCCCTCGTTTTTGATCGGACAACAATACCTTGATTTGATAGATATACAGATATACGACTGTATGGATGTTGCTGTGAAAGAAGCATTTACGATTATGATCGAAATCTCATCCTCCGCACTCTAGATTTAATCGAAATGAATCAAAAGAGCAAATTATTGTAGCTGAAGTGTGTTGCCTATTAAACCTGAGTGCTATTATATCCTTTGGCGTAATGTGATGTATGTTCTGATAGGTCTGACATTCTGAGTTGTTAGCGAAAGAAATGAATGGCAGTTGAAATAAGACATTCGAATTAGATTAGTTTTTGTATCATTTATCTGGGCTGTCTGTTACTTCAGTAGTAGTTTTTTTTAAGTTTCGACAATAGGTGAATTTTTCTTTGTATAATCTAGATACAGAATGCCTTCAAAAGGAACAAATGATTTTTTGTTCTATTGACTGATTTCAGAAGAGAACCAGTGCGTGGGTTGGAGCTTGGCAGTTAAAATAAAATTAATTGGTGTTTGGTACATATTTACGATAAAACTATAAATAAATAACGTCTAAGTAAATATTTTACGCACACAAATTTATAAAGCTAGGTATAGGTACATGATTTTAGTTTAGTTTATTTTAATCTATCAAAAAAAGTTAAAATACTTTAGCAATTACTTGATAATTATATAATATAATAAATAACAAATAAATAAATTTAAAAAAATATTTATTAAATATTACAACCTATGGATTTATCTACATAAAATGAATAGCAAATTATTCTTAAATGGAAATCTACTTAGACTATCCATCATTATTGCAAACGGTAATGGTTTCTCTTCAGCACCTAGGTACGCAACGGTTCATTGGTAACATAATTTGTTATGTGATATTGAATCTTAAAAAGCAATCGGTTTCTAAGCATCCTCGCAGACACATTGAAGTTAATTTAGGCCAAAATATCGGAACAAACAATTTGATTAGCCAATACGTCACAAATGAATATAACCTCAGAGAACTTCCTTCGACTAATAATTTACTTCCTTCCCAATAATTTCCACCTTGTTCCATAAGAAGGCATACATATACCAATGTCCCAGTGAAGCCTTTTTACTAATATCCCTGTAAAACGTTTTTGCAATTTCTCGATTCTACAATATTTAAATAAGTGTTCCAAATTGTATTACAATATTCTAGAGTAGATCTAACAGACGCAAAAACAGATCACAAAATTTCTTTGAACTACAAAGGACAAATTTCAACATCGAATTTATTGAATTTGAAGATTTTTTTTACTAGCTGGCTTCCATTCTGTTTTTACTTCAATGGAAGAAATTAAAGAATTATTGTTTTCAGATTGAGATGGTTTAACAATTTTTTGAGATACCTAAGGACATTTGAATTTTTTGTTAAATCGGGCGGGATGCCCTCCAGGTTGCGGCAAGATGACATCGGATCATTTATTTATCATAATTTATTTTTTTTCGCGGCAAAGGAGAGTTGCTAGCTATTTAACAAATATTTGAGAGCAGTGAGATAAATTTTAATCTCATTAACATCATTAGAGAGCACGCGAAAACAGTTAAAGAATGTGACAAGATTAAGAAAGACTAGCACAAGAGTTGCACTTACAATACAAATTAAGATTAGATAATTATTTTTAATCATCGTCGTATAAATCGCCACAATTCTCAAGAAACTGACGACCGCCATAAAAATGCACTTGACAAAGTTATTTTTGTTTTTTGATATACTGTTCGATTTTCTTTTGGGTTGCCATTAATGATGATCGATGCTATGCGAACAATCCAGAAACGTTTCAGGCACTCAAGATTAATGCTGGGCATGGACAAGCTATTTCTCAAATAGGGGCCGAGCCAATCAAAACTGTGTTGAAAAACTGGACGCATTAGACTGGTCATCCGGTAGCTTATTCCCAAATGCGCGGCGGATCGCTTTTCATGGCGGATTGGTACTTTTATATTTCCAAAAGCGATTCGATCCATTCAAAAACGATAGCTATTGTGAGGATTGCTGGCAATAAATCCGCTAGCAATCCGTCACCTGAATAGCTATCGCTTTTGACAGCTTTTGGAAGTACAAAAATACCATACCGCCATGAAAAGCGAATCGACGCGCATTTGGGAATAAGCCCTCCGAATCAGTCATTTGAATGGAATAGTGTTTAAAAATTAATCGAAACGGATCGTGCTATAGTGGTTTTTTTTCCACTGCGCCACCCCTCGCGAACGTCTGACAGTGAAGTGACCTTTTCAGGACAGTTTTACTCACGGATGGGCACGAGTTCCGGTGGTTGGGTGTGTATGAATCGGGCAGGCATTGATTGGCATTAACTTGGCAATGTGTTAACTTTCTCATACACATCAATTGTGCTTATTTTACCTCCCCGTGGTAACCACCGGGTACTGGTCTCCCCCACCCGGGCTTGACTTGCTAAACTTATAAGCGCGAGTGTTGAACACGAAGAGAATAGCAACACTATAATGCTCTGTCGGAGTTGACTGTCTGCTCGAGTCTCAGAAGTCTAACATGAGCACCTCAGAATGAGGACGTACGGCGGATGAATTTAAATGATTAAATCAACGGTGGCGCCAACAGTCAACTTGGCAGATACCTTAATGGGCTACTTCGACTTATTTGGAGCTAAGGTTATTAGGGCTTTTCAGCACTAGTCAGGGTGTTGAAATAGAGATGGTGGCGGATGAACCCTTTATGGGCCAACGGCAGCGCTCATATCCCCGAAGCGGGTTACTGACTCCGGGAAATCCGGTCCCTTTTGTCCAAGGGGTTCAGCAAAGGACGTGGCCCTCCAGGTTGGGGGTTGTGCGTCGGGGTAACTTCCCTACCACGGAAAAACCAGGCAGTTATGACACAACTACAAGCCTCGGATATGGATGATCCAAATGTTGACGACCCCAGCAAACGAAATAAGGACAACGAACTTCGGATCTGCACGTCGAATGTCCGGACCTTAAACAGACCGCGCGCAGCCGAACAACTTGTGGAGACTCTGGATAGGCACAAAGCCGACATTACGGCCATCCAGAAAGTGCGATGGGATGGAGAAGGCATAAGAAGGATGAAAAACTGTGACATCTATTACGGCGAGTGCCGCAGAGAACAGAGTCAGCGATTATTTGGATGTGGATTTGTGATTAGAAGAAGACTTAGGCAAGAAGTCTTGGGATTTCGCAATGTTAGCGATCGCCTAGTTACAATCCGCATCAGGGCCAAATTTAAAAATATCACGCTGATCTGTGCTCACGCCCCGACAGAGGAGAAAGACGACACAGCCAAAGAAGCATTCTACGATCTCCTTGAGAAGACGTATGATAAGTGCCCGAAGTACGACGTCAAGATAGTTCTTGGCGACTTTAACGCCAAAATCGGAAAGCTCCGCAGTCGGAAAGCACAGCCTGCACGACAACACCTCCGGAAACGGACTCAGGCTAATCGACTTTGCGGCGAGGCGAAATGTCATCATTGCCAGCACACGTTTCCCACACCTCAACATACATAAGGGGACTTGGCGGTCTCCAGATCAACAAACCGTCCACCAAATTGATCATGTTGCTATCGACGCCAGACATGCCTCCAGTATCTTGGATGTCCGAACGTTCCGAGCGGCCAACATAGACTCGGACCATTACTTGGTAGTAGCCAAAGTACGGATGCGGATATCCAATACTCCACAACAGCGAGAGGATACTGTTAGATTTGACGTTGCAAGGCTACTATCGCAAGAGACCGCCAAAACCTTTGCCGACCGCGTCTCACTAAACCTCTCAGCAAGCCCATCCTCAGCGTCACCAACATCAAGTACAGAGGATCAGTGGCAACACTGCCAGCGTGCCATCAGGAGTGCCGCTACGGAAGTGCTGGGTTTCACTAGGCGACCACGACGAAACCCCTGGTTCGATGAGGAATGCCGCCAGGCACATGCAGCCAAGAACGAGGCCTATCAATTAATGCTGCAGACAAGAACCAGAGCGGCTGAGAGAGCTGTCCGTGAGCTCTACGGGCAAAAAAGAAGGGAGGAACACCGACTTCTCAAAACGAAAAAGAAAGAGCACGAGAAGCGAGCGGTCGAATCAATTGAGGGACGCTACTGCAGAGGCAATGTTCGAAAGTTCTACCAAAGGGTAAAACGTTCCACCCAAGGATACAAGGCCCGAACAGAAGCCTGCAGAGATGAGCATGGGAATACAGTAGTAGATTCACAGTCGGTGCTGAGGATTTGGAAAGAACACTTCTGCAGACTGTTAAACGGCGGAGACAGCCAACAACCCGCTGTCAGGCAGAATGATCTGTTCAATTTGGGCGATGATAGCCAAAATTTCCGTCCACCCGACCTACACGAAGTGAGCATAGCGATATCCAAACTTAAGTGTAACAAAGCTGCTCGAGCGGATGGTGTCCCGGCCGAGCTTTTCAAAGCAGCGGGAGATGGCTTGGTAAGGAGCATGCACCAACTCATCTGTAAAATATGGTCGGATGAAAGCATGCCCGACGAATGGAACCTCAGCATCGTGTGCCCCATCCACAAGAAAGGAGATACTCTGAACTGCGCCAACTACAGAGGAATAAGTCTCCTGAATGTCGCGTATAAGATCTTGTCGGCTGTATTGTGTGAACGCCTAAAACCTTTCGCCAACAACCTGATCGGCCCCTATCAGTGTGGTTTTAGACCAGGAAAGTCAACCATCGACCAAATTTTCACACTCCGACAGATCTTGGAAAAAACCCAGGAATTTCAGATCGATACACACCATCTATTTATCGACTTTAAAGTCGCCTATGATAGCGTATATAGGGACGAATTATACAAAGCCATGTCAAGTTTTGGCATCCCCGCAAAGCTCGTCCGTCTGTGCAGGATGACCATGGAGAAATCTCGCTGCTCCGTTAAAGTCGGCAAGAACACCACCGATCCATTTGATGTCGAAAAAGGTTTGAGACAAGGCGATGCGCTATCATGTACTCTCTTTAACATCGTTCTTGAAGCAATTGTACGAAACTCACAAGCCAACACCAGAGGTACAATTTTTCAAAAGTCCGTTCAACTACTTGCCTATGCTGATGATATTGACATCATTGGGAGAACGCGGCGAGCTGTCAGTGGCGCATTTGCAAGCATCGAAACGGAGGCGGCGAAGATAGGTCTGGCTGTTAATGAAGACAAAACGAAGTATATGCTGTCAACGAGAAAGGACTCTCAATATCGGCGACTCGGACAAAACGTCACGATGGACAGATACAACTTCGAAGTAGTTAAAGACTTTGTCTACCTGGGCTCCTCTATCACTTCGCAAAATGACATCGGCGCAGAGATCAAGCGAAGAATCACTCTTGCCAATCGCTGTTTCTTCGGGCTAAGAAGGCATCTAAGAAGTAAAGCCCTCTCTCATAGAACCAAGGAGATATTATATAAGACCTTAATCATCCCGGTTCTGCTGTATGGTGCAGAAGCATGGACCCTGTCAAAAGCGGATGAAAACCTTCTGGAATGCTTTGAGAGAAAAATTCTTCGAGTGATATTCGGTCCAGTTTGTGACGATGGAGTGTGGAGAAGAAGATTCAATGACGAACTATACGGGCTATACAGCGACGCTGACCTGGTCAAAAAGCTGAAAATACAACGGCTGAGATGGCTGGGACACGTGGAGCGTATGGACAACAACGCACCAGCCCGACGAGTCTTCGAATCCACCACTGAGGGACAACGCAGCAGAGGAAGACCCCACCTTAGGTGGCGCGCACAATTGGAGAACGACCTCAACCAACTTGGTGTGCGTAACTGGAGGCAGCTGGCGAGGGACCGAGCTGGCTGGAGGGGCTTGTTGGTTGAGGCCGTGGTCCACCCCGGACTGTAAGCGCCACCAAAAGTAAAGTAAGGGCACGAGTTCCTATAGGCGCCAAAAATTGATAACGGTATTTTGTGTAGGGGTTAAATACAACCGATTTTTAAAAAAAAATAATACCTACTTAAAATTAAAAAAAAATTGAAAAATAATGGCAATTACTCACAATAAAGGACTTTAGGATCTTTGAAAGCCAGAAATCTGTTCTTTCATATTATTTTTAAATCAAGTTACATATTTCTGTTAATAGTTTTTGACAAAAAAAAATTTTTCAAACTTAAAGTTTAAGGAAAAAAAAATTTTTTTTAAGTTTTTGTATTTTTCAATATTGAACAAATAGATACTTAAGATATTTATAGTTTTTACCAGATGCCAGATTCTTAATCGAAGACTGAAAACCAGACTGTTGTATGTCTTCTAGTTTTTGATACTCCGATTAGTGTACAAATTTCTTAGAAAACAGCACCGATCGCTCGCGAATTGCTACCCTTGTACCATGAATAATGTACCTTGCAATCGCCCCTGCTTGCGGTCACTGTTGTATTATGGGATGGGTGCAAGCTTTAAAAAAAAAAAAATAAATAGGTGGCGCAACAGGCGGGTGACACCCAAGGCCTAGCTTCTCGCAACCATTCGTTGTGTGTGAGTTTCTATTTTTTGGGACGAATGGAAGGGACCTACACTTTTATGCCGAGTCCGAACGGTTGAATTGAGAAGCTTTTTCATGACAGTCATACTCTCGGATGTTTGTCAGACGTTCGCGAGAGGTGGCGCAGTAGAAAAAGCTTTAAGATGTAATTTGTGTTTTTCCGGGGATCGAACCTTGGATCCCTCGCACAGTAGTCCAGCACACTAACCACTGCGCTACTGATGATGCAAGCTTTAGTATATGCAAACTTTCTTTAAATTATAGACAACATTTTGATGATTTACATTATAAACAATTTAGAACAGAAAAAAGATTGAAAATTTGAAAAATATTCTAGTATAGTTTGTTGTAAATGTTGTCATTGTTTTTTAATATTTTATTTTAATTTTCTGTTTAATTTTTTTTTAATTACCCCTCCCGCCTAACCGGAGCGAGAACAGTGTAAAAAGTGCTTGTAGTGCTCATACTTTTTCTCAGCTGATCTGATGTTTAAAACTTTGGGTAGTCCTTACTTTATACCTTATATGGTAGCTAAAAATATCGCAAAGTGATCAATTTGGTTAAGGGTTTGTTGATCTGAAGATCGCCAGGTCCCCTTGTGTATGTTGAGGTGCGAGAAACGAGTGCTAGCAATGATGACATTTCGCCCCGCCCGCAAAGTCGATTAGCCTGAGTTAGGCCTGCCAGACGTCCCGATTTTGGCGGGACAATCCCGATATTTGAACCCTGTCCCGATTTCTGTCCCGATTTACAAAATGTCCCGATTTTGTCCCGATTTTCTTACTTTTATTCTACATCGTTTGAAAACGATCGAAAATAACAAATAAATCAATATTAACATGTGTTACAAACCTTAACGACTATAGGAAATTGCAATTGTTGCTGTATTCATTCATCCATATAGAAATATGAAACAATAAGCTGTCAAGTGCAAGTCGACAGAACCCATATATAAATATGTATGTACTTTTAAATTCAAACAAACTGTGGCGGCAGTATTATTGTATGTGGCGCTGGTATTTTCGATTATAATAAGGAGTATTGCTTTAAAGTATATGTTGACCAAATGAACATTACCTGTAGCATTTTTATCCGAAGCTTCGCTGTCGTCGCAGAAGTACCTAATGCGCTTTGCTAAGTGCTCGATAGGATAAAAGAAAATGTTCTCCATACAAACTAAACCCCCATTGGGCCCAAACAAAATTTCCAAAATTGGTGAAATTGGTTTTCGATATTTCTTCTTATACTAACCGAGTTTGATCGAATGAAATATACGCCCACAAAGCGGAGGAGCGGCGACCGACGCGACGTGGCATTTTTCAGGTGGCGTTATGCCAGTTTGGTGCCTTCGGACGAGTTTAATTTTCGAGTGGCAAGCGGGTGGTGACGACGTGGTTTTTGGCATTACAACTGAGTAGAATTTTAGAAGAAACTAAAAAAAATGCGAAATGACCAAGCACAGCATTCAATATAAGATGGCATTTTAAGAACTGGTGAATCGGTGGCGCCATACGTTGTTTGTTTTATATATGAGAAGATGTCCTTAATAATTGTTATATTGTATTTATGAGATATGACTTCTTCTGGTTAACCAGTCACCCTCAAAAGATTGGTTTGCTACAAAAACATATAGAAAATGTACCCGTGGCTAAGAAGGTTACTTTTATTAAAATGAATTGCAAATATAGTTGTAAAGATGTTTGCATAGGTTTTTTAAGGAAGATCTCATTGGTGAAATAATTATTTATAAAATAAGTTCAAACGATAAATATATTATGCAATATGGTTATGTACCCGTACCTATCGGTTAGACTGAATATTGAAAGTCCCTGAATTATTATTATTAATTTGTTATTTTGAACGTATGTTTATGTATAGGTAGCGTTAAAAAACCTTTAGCTTTCCATAAGACGTGTATAAAAATCTATGCTTTTTTTAATGTCCCGATTTGTCCCGATTTTTGAACCTTTGTGTCCTGATTTTAATACAATTTCATCTGGCAGCCCTAGCCTGAGTCCGATTCCGGAAGTGTTGTCATGCAGACTGTGCTTTTCGAATGTAGAGCCAAAGATAGCCCACTTTCCGATTTTGGCGTTAAAGTCGCCAAGAACAATCTTGACGTCGTACTTAGGACACTTATCATACGTCTTCTCAAGAAGATCGTAGAATGCTTTCTTAGCTGTGTCATCTTTCTCCTCTGTGGGGGCGTGAGCACAAATCAGCGTTATGTTTTTGAATTTGGCCCTGACATAACATAATTTTGGATTTTATGTGCGCGCATTCATATTAAAATGTGTGTTTCATTTTTTGCGACTAAACAGTCGCGCAATTAAAATCGCATGTGTGTTTCGGGCCTTAGTCCATTCCATTGGCATTGGGATTGGGTATTGATAGCATATTATAGAAAGGTACATACCTACCTTGAAACTCAGATTGAAGAGACCCGGAAAAAGAATTTTAGTTAAGCTGTCGCATTTGTTTTGTGCGTGAAAATTGAATACTTCATTACCTCTGTATCTGTATACTTTAAAAAGTTAAGATAGAGGTGGTGTCCAGCTCATACGTTACATATACAGACAAATATAATACACCAGTTAATATTAGTTCAAATAAAGAGCGCCGCATAATTACAGTAAATCTGGAATCGCTAAGCTTTTTTTTGCATTTTTCACCGCAACCTTCTGAGATGGCCGAAAATATTTACATTGTAAATATAATCTACCCATACCTACTTCTAAATTTTCATTTATCAAGCAAAACAAAAATCTATATTTAATCAAATGACAAAAAGTCTGAAGCTCTGCAACATCTAGTATCATATTGATACATATCACTCCATCTATTGGCTATTCAGTTAAACTAACAAACACACAAGCCACAAGCCCAAGTGAAAATGCTCAATACACACAATCTTCATTTCAGAAAATCAAAAAGTGCTTCGGGCAACAGATCATCTTGCCATTGGTCATTGTAGTAGGCCCATAGTGGGTCGTCTTTTGTTACATCGCGGTTTGTTGGTAAATGCGTTTCTATAGTTTTAATAGACCGATCCGATATACCTAACTGAGACTACCTACTAAAGGCAAAGAGATGCCTGCCAATGCCAAACACAAAGCAAAGTCAGTCTCTTCGTTAAGAGAAGCGCTGAATATGTTTCTGATGAAAAATTATAGTAGCCTAAAAGAGAACGAAAAGTAAAAAAGCTTTATAGGAACTTTTAATTCGTCTCGTCTACGTCTTCTCCAATCCGAACATGATCATTTGATCTTGGCTTCGAGCAGCATTTCATAGCAGCATTGCACCTGATCCAAGCAGATGCAAGTTGGGTCGGCGGATAACAGTCTCATACTATGAGTTAGCGCGAGTTGTTGCTGTTAGAAGTTCTAGTGCTGGCCACTCTTCAGTGTGTTTACCTTTCGTACTAGCTATAACCGCCGCAATTTAATGAGTTAATATTAATTTTGAAAATAGACACACAGTCATTTTGCGAGTGAGCCTAATATAAGTGAATGGGGTGAGGTGTAGATACATCGAACTGATAAATTAATCGATAAATGTGAATTCAGTCAAGAAATTTAAATTCATCCCAAAGACGAAAAGCGCAAACGAATAATGTTTGCATAATTGATGTCATTGTTGTCAACTATAATTTACTAGCAATTAATTGAGTAAATTATTACCTATTGATATCTATAGGTATAGGTATTTTTTATATGTAAAAAGGTAGACACCCTAGCCCTAGCTTCTCACATTCATTCGTTTTGTGTGTGTTTTTATTTTTGTGACGAATGGAAGAGACCTACAATATTATGTCGAGTCCGAACGGCTAAATTAACATTTTTTGTAAAATGTACCATGCATTATTTAGTGGATGAAAATGCTGTTGAGGGAGAAGGATAATGTGAGTTTCGCTGCAATGCCATTACAACAAATTTATACCTACTTTAATTTTAATTTGGAAGTTTTGATTATTAAACGATATTACATTTTTAAAACTTAAACGATTTGATATATTTCTAGAATAATTACTTTCTTGTTTACATTAAATTAAATTTGATTTAATAGTTAGCCCAACAGGTCCTTTTGTGTGAGTTCTAATTTTTTGGGATCAATTAAGTTTTATACCGCATCAGAACGGCTAATTGAAAAGTTTTTCCAGGCCAATTGTACTCTCGGGAGTTTGTCAGATGTTCGCGACAGGTGGCGCAGTGGAAAAGACATTAAGATGTAGGTATACTTAATTTGTGTTTTATTTTTGTTTTTGAGAATTGAAACTGACGCGGTGGCTCATGAATGTGAGAAGCTAGAAATTGGGATATAGACTTAGGTAGGTATATGAACCTTTTGTGCCAACTTGCTATTTATTTGCTACGCCATTCGACTAGAGCAGTCACACTCAACCTTGGCTATGGTGCCTCGGGCCGCTACGCAACATAATATACAGTAGTGGAAATTCCCATAAAAACACTAGTAGTTCATACATAGTAGACGCTTTTTATTATTGCTCATGATCCATAATGGATCATCCCATGAAAATAAAACGATCCAGATAAAAAAAAAACAAATTACTTTGCAAGTTTGGCCCCACTGATTAATTTCTGACATACCTACGAAGTAAATAGTAAACATGACTTCAGATGTTATTGGTGTATGTTGAATAGGTATGGAGAAAAGTAATTGTTTCCTCCCTCGTCCAGATTGTTTGTCTTGAAAATAATTTTTAAAGCCTAAAAATGACTTTGCATATAGGTACGATTTATTTGTATTTCCATCAATTTCTTTGAGTTTTATTTGGATGTTTTGGATACCACAGAAAAGTTGTGGAAACATTCAGAAGTAAAAATTACTTAACAGGTTACGGTTTTGGGATTCAATATCTGGATCACGAAAATTGAGCCCGATAGAACACAATGTCTCGTAGATTTGTTGTAGTTCGGCTAAATGAATGATCCATATGATTGGAAATTTTAAGTGACCTTATGTGTATCCCTATGGATCATTAGCAATAATAAAACACGGCTAATATATTGCAAATACTACAGATCTGGAAAAACTTTTATTTTTTGGATGGTCAGTCATCTGCAATACCAAATTGAAATAAACCGTTATGTTTTTCACTTAAAAAATCAGTCCATATCATTAAAATTCCGGCTTTTTAGGCACGAGTTCGATAACTACGGCGCCAAAAATTGATAACGATATTTAGTAGAGGGGTTAAATACAAGCATTTTTAACTTCGGGAGGGGGTCTATCTGGCTTAATTTAGGCGGGAGGAGCGATTTAAAAAAAATAATGCTTAAAATAAAAAAAAGAAATTGAAAAACAATGGCAACACTACAATAAAGGATTTTGAGAAATTTTTTAAGCCAGGAATCTGTTCTTTGATGTTATTATTAAATCAGGTTATTTCTATTAATAGTTTTTGAAAATAATGCTTTCAAACCTGAAATTTAATGAAAAAAATTAAAATAAAAAATATTGAGCAAATAGATACTTAATTGGTTTATAGTTTTTACTACCGAAATCAATTCTTAATCGAACACTGAAAACCATATTGATTAATGTCCTCTAATTTTTGAGAAAAGTATTTTTATGTCGCTTCGCTTAGAGTACAAATTGTTACCCTTGCGAATTGAAATGTGTATGCAAATCCCCTGCTTGGGGTCACTGTTGGAAAGTAAGAAAGACCTCCCTTTATTATTGTTTTAAACGTTTTAAATTTACCGTTCGAAATCAAAGATGTCACGGGGAAAATTTTGAACGCAGAAGAAGCGGCAAAAATTACTTCATTTAAAGAATGTGGCATTTCTGATTGTGGAATTTAGAGAAAAATTGGCAGATAAACATAGTAATACAAAACTTTTTAAGATTAGGTGGTAATTAAAAAAAAAATTGTTAACCATGCGTATAATAAAAAAACGTACAACTCGCTAGTTGCGATTGATATCAGATGAAGCCTGCAGAAATAAACTGTTTGCTTGCCAAATAAAGGGCAAAATTAACTTGTCCGTTTCAAGCAGCAATCTTAAAAGCTAGCCCTAACGTTGTGTGCAAAAATAGATGCAAGAAGCCACCGTACAGTTCCATCGCTCGTATACAATTCACGGTATTAATAACAGTCTTCATCACAGCGTTTACTTCTGGATTGACACTTGACAGTAGATGTCTAACTACGACTTTGGTTTTTTTTAAATTAATAGTATTGCTTGTTGTCGAACTTTGACCTAAGTTATACGAAATCTTTAATTCATATAAATTTAAGGACGCAACAAATTCAGAAGACCCTTTTTTGAAAATGAAGAGCAAATCAATTTCTTATGAAATGCATTTTTTTTCTCAAAGTATTGCTTAAGTCTCTACATACTCTGGATCCGAGCGAAATTTTAAATGTTTGACACAGTTAAATAATTTCCTTGTCAGACTGTCCGGTGGGCCAGTTCTAAAAGCTCGGCGGGCCGCAGGTTAAGTATAACCGGACTAGAGTCAGCAAAGCAAAGCCTTCACGATCAACTTAATTCAAAATTTAAAGCTTGATTCAGAAAATAATATGTAAAATAATACTTTATGGGGCTCCGATGGCTCCTTCTTTTCGTTACAAATGTAATGACAAAATTCTTATCACTAATCCCAAAATCTAAAATATGAAAATTAATATTTCTTCTTTGCCTTGACTTCGCTAAAAATAATTCCAAAATTTCGAGTTTTTATGATAACTGGTAGAACTATAGCTAGTTCTATAATGAAGATGGGGTAGAAGGTATAGTCTACGTTTTTATACCCTCCACAGGAAGGTATATTCACTTTGTCATTACATTTGTAACGCCAAGAAGGAGTAACCGGAGACCCTATAAAGTATATTATATTCTGAATCGATTTAGCCACGTCGGTCTGTCTGTTGAAAACACGATAGCGTCTAAACGAATCGACCTAGGCGAATGAAATTTTGTGTGAGCAGTTCTTTTTACCGTCGTCAGGTTGGTAAAATGGGCTATGTCGGTCAAGTTGGTATCTGTCTGTTTAAAACACTGTAGCGTTTCACAGTAGGTACACATATGTGTTAAAGGTAATATATTCCGAGCAATCCTTTCGTTCTGCGCATCTGTCAAAAAGGCATGCTTTTCCATAGAAATACGAATGGGGTCACATTGTCAGCCATGAAAATTGTTTCTATACGTTTATTGTCCATGGTCACATAGGCCGCCATTGCAGATGCGCAATATATTACCTTTAATATGTGGTAGCGTCCAAACTAATCCACTTAAGCGAATGCAATTTTGTGAGAGAAGTTATTTTTACCGCCGTCAGGTTGGTATGAAAAATGGATCATGTCGGTGAAGTAGTTCTGGTACCTCCCATACAAAACCATAAATACTAACTCACACACCAAAAATGCATGCAAAAAGTCTTTTATCACAATGATTTTCACAATTATCCTAAATTTTCCAAGCTTCATAACGAATATTTTCCACAATCGTCCAAAATCGGCGTGAGGCAATAACGCCCAAGGGAATAGCGCCCAAATCGATTTGGAAATAACGCTCAAAAAACAACAAGTTGGAAATAAAGCCCAAAAATAATTTGCAGTTTAGTAACTGAACCCTTGTTAACTAAACACGTATTACATAGATACTACATAGACATTATGTACGTATTAACTACAACACTTTATTGCTTACTTTCAAATTTCACCCCGAACTGGCACTTGAATTTCGATGAATTTCGAATTATATTGCCACTGAAGTTTTGGGCTTTGCAAAAATAGGTATACCGTGTGTGAATAAAGATCGGGATTTGGGTAGTAATTTTTGAGAAATATTCATAAAACGGCAATATTCGAGTTTTCTGAGAAAAACTAAGTACGTGATCATGTTTAGAATGCTTATGTTGTCTTAAATATGTATTTAGATCAAAATCGTTAGAGCGGTTTTTTGTAAAATTATGCTGACAAATGTTACAAATTTGGATTCCAAAAGCACTGTTTAGCTGAAAAAAACTGAGTACGACGTATTCTTCAGGATATAAACATTACCTAGAAGTTACATTTTCATCTAAATCGAAAATGGCGTGTTCGAAATACGAGCAGTTTTTAAAGTACAATTTTTAGCGATTGGGGTGGAAATCGAAGGACACATTCATGGTTCGAAAAACACTGTTTTGCAACTGTTTAGCTCAAAACTGAGCAAATGGTATTACTATGGTTTTAAGCATTACCTGACAGTAACATTTTTATCATAATCGAAAATGGCGTTTTAGAGATATGAGCCGTTTTTTAAAGTACCTACAATTATTAGGGATTTGGGTGGATATCAAAGGACGCAGTCTTTTTAAGGGAAAAACTGAGTTTGCTATCAAGTAAAGAATGGCAATAGTACCTTAAAAATAAGTTGTTTGTTAAATCGTTTTTACCGTTTTCGAGAAAAAGCCAATTTTCAAAACTGCCGTTGCTGGACTTTTTAGCGAAAAATTGGGTATGGAGTCATGTTAAGCATGCTTACATTACTTAACTATCAATGTTGGTTAAAATCGTTAGAGCCGTTTTCGAAAAAATCTAAATTTAGACGTATTTCGTAATATTTCATAAAATTTTTATATAGGAGGTACCGTTAATATTAGGGCTAGCACAAAAAAAACGTCCCTAGCAGGAAGTACACAAACTCTAAATACGAAGTTTGAAGCAAATCCGTTCAAGCGTTTAGATTACCCAGGGGTGGGACAGATAGACATACGGACGGACAGAATTGCTAGACCCATTGATTGATCAAAATCTCGAGTTCGAAATTTTGTACGAAAACAATGTCTTTCTCTTACTACGTATACGAGAATTTAATATTTCAAGTGTTATAAATAATAGCAACTTTTCCCGAAAGATTTATATTTTTACCTACTAAGTATTTGGAGGAGTAGGTAGGTACTTATCCGTTATTTTTTATAACATCGGCACATCTCTTTGGTATATCAAGTTTTTTTTAACGTTGGGGTAGATAATATGTTCCTTCCCACTCAATAGCAATTTATAAATTTGTATTATGCTTTCGCCTGAACCAGCCCTTAACCGGTATTGCTTTACCAGCAGGATTTGCGACACTTCTCTCAAATATAGTTAGGAACAAGTTCAGCCTTATGTCGAAAGCGTTCGTAGCTAGGGATTTGGGCGACTAATCAAGAACTTGAACGCCATTGTCATTTATCCATACTTTAACCAGCTTGGATGTGCATTTCAAGTCATTGTACATGACATTTCCCATTCGACATAGGTCAACATAACCGTTTGTAGAATATCCTTGCAAATAAAGCGCTCCATCCATAATTCCTTTTATTTCATAAAAAAGCCAAACCATTTGTAGAAAACGGGCTCATACCATAACGTTTCCACCCCAACCCCATGCCTAGTCGATCTTGCAGCTTTGATCGATTAAAACTCTGATTTTTTTGTCTTCGTACTGGCAGTGTACGTCTCCATCGGAATTTATTAGATTAAATTTTGACTCGTCACTAAGAGTATCCCTGCAAAACGAAATAAGGACAATGATATTCGGATCTGTACGCGGAATGTTTGTTACGCTAAACAGAACACGAGCAGGCAAACAACTAGCAGAGGCTCTAGACTGCTACAAGGCAGGCGTAGCTGCCATCCAAGAAGTGCAATGGGATGGCCGGGCAACTAACGGATGAAAATATGTAGATAGCACCGACTGAAAAAAAATGACGACGCTACCAAATACAGTTTCCAAGAGCTCCTCGAAAACACCTACGAGCAATGCCCGAGCCCGACGAAATACAACACTGTTGCCAGCAATACGTGCCGGAATTTGTTTTTGTTTCGAGTGTAAAATCGGTTGATTCCGTAAACGTATAGCTCGTTCACGGATGCGGCGATTCGGCCCCTGGTCAAAAAACTGCGATTTAATCGCCTTAGATGGCTACTACATATGTAGAGCGGATTAAGAAAGATGATCCAAACACTGAATCGATTGAGCTCAAACTAAGAGAATCTTAGGTGTTGGTCGTGGAGTGCTCTTGTAAAGATTGGTCAAAATTGGACGCGGCACTTCCCATACAAAAATAAACATTCAAAATCTTATACTTCCTATATAAAAAACATCTATGGGGTGAAACTCGATGACGTTATATCTCGATAACCGCTGGGCCGATTTTCATGATCCCTTTTTTGTTTTGTTTGTATTGCATTTGCCGTATCTGTTTTTTAGGCAGAAAATTCCAGCAAATCGATTTATTATCTTAAATCTCATTTTACGAAAGAACACTATAATTATCTAAGAACTAAGCAATACATATCCAACAATCAAATTAACGCCAACGGCTAGACAATACTAGTAATACGACAACCGCAGGGTAAATTTCAAACCAGTAACAGCTTCCTTAAATTTCTATTTCTTCAACATAGGTACATACATTAATTAGAACCTGGTAGGTATACCTTTATCAGAGATACTTTCATTGAGCGTTAGAAACTTAAACAAAAAATTCAAGGTTACTTTTCAGCGAAACACACCTAATTTAAACCTGCAATCGCTTTACAATTGCGCTTGCGCATCAGCTTGGTTGTTTAAATTAATTTAAATTGGTGATTCCCTTATTTGTATTACTTTGAGAAATACCTACCTACCGCTCGTGATCGGGTTGTCGCAATATGTCACTGGGTTACATGTTTCTTTCATGTTCATGCAATCACAGATAATCATAGATAGGCGAAAGAACTCTTAGTTTCTGTGATTAGTAAAAGTCTATTACAACAAATCCCAAGTCCAGAACTCAGGAGTAGATTCACCAAATGCGACTATAGTAGTCTTAAAAGGAAATTACACCTTTTATTGCCACATTGGACCTGATTTCCAAAACAATGCGCGCTCCTCGTGACCTCAAAGCAGAGTAACAATTTCGGCAAAGCAGAGCAAACGAGACCATAGTCGTTGGTCGTGGTAATTGCATCCACTCCGCAACCAATGTCAGACCTAGAAGGTCTCATCCTAAATGAGAATTTCGAAATATTTGTTGTTTTGTCTTGTGTGTGCTCAAAATTAAAAGCTTACAATATTTGCTATAGCAGTAATGGAGTAGTTCCCCAGTGGGAGAGGTAGGTATCTATAGTGACAATTTTTTTTTAGTTTTTTTTTTTTCGTTTTTCTTAATTTTAGTGCACGATTTGTTTGGGGAAAGAACGGATTGATTTTCTATGTTAGTTTCTAAGCGCTATGTAGATGCGATCCAAATGCGATCAGAGAACATGTCTTTGGTAAGTGTGCTGTCAATGTGACTCCTTCCCATAGCATACCTATATGTTTTTTTTAAAACTTACATATTTAGGTACCTACATACTCTTTTCGTAAAGGTAATAAAATGCCGTAAGTTCATCTACAAATTAACTATTTAATTTTTGTAAATATTATTTGATTTAATGAACTTATTTGTTGCTTCCAGACAGACGCTTATACTTTCAGGTAGTTGTAACGCCAGCCAGGGGCGTAAGCAAGGGTTCGAGCCGTGGGGGTGACTTTCTTATTGAAATACCGACTTATCTTAGGACCTTGCCGACTGTATAGAACTCGTTAAAATCGGCCCAGCGGTTATCGAGTCATAACGTCATTGAATTTTCCCCATGGAAGACGTTTTTTGTATGGGAGGTGTCACGCCCCTTTGTCCAATTTTGATCAATCTTAACAGGAACAATCTTAACACTCCTGATGGGCCAATACCTATGACAACCTGTAAATTTTAGCTCAATCGAGTCAATGGTCTTTGATATACATATAACATTTTGAATTTAAATTTTTAATTTAAAAGTAGGTAATAATTATTAACAAAAAAAAAAGGCGACCGGGTTTGCAGTGCGAAGTCACTGAGTGAGAAAAAGAAAATGCCACTATAGCACTATATAACGAACGAACGAAAATTCGGGAGTTTTGACAGTCGTTCACATGAACACTTTTCTTGGTCGCGGCAGTTCGCCATCAGTTTCTATAAGCAATTTATAACTTGACGTTAAATTCGAACGAATGTTTTATTCGCTAGTTTGTGGAACGCGGTTTGATCATGTGGATTGCGAATGAACTTTAACAATCCGCGCCAATAATGTTTTCGTTCGCTGTAAAAAGTTTGGAATTCGAAATTTCGTTAGGTATTTAAACGGTTTATAAACTAGTTTTTTCGGGCCTACCGAGAATGCCTATCTGATAGCACGGTTTCCGTATTGCGACTCTTATCAAACTTATATTATCTTCTTGACATAAACGCATCTTATCAAACCACCGAAGACTGGGGCCAGATGGCGTAAAAAAAAAAAACGATTAAACGACATCTTTTATCTGTGACAATAGACAGAGACTGCTAGTATCGAAACGACGTCGTCCGATCGTTTTCATTGTACGTGATCTGGGCACTGGACTGCTGCTCGAAATCGAGTATCTATGGTGTTCTTTATTATGATCTCTATTCCCATAAAATAACAAAATAATGAAATCTTGCAGTTATAGATAGGAGTTGGAAGAAGCACCGAGTTAAAGGCCGACAACTTAGACTTGACGTCAAGTTCGTTCTCCTGGACTAATGGACTTTGCCTACAAGCTGCCGGCGGGCCCAGGATTTTTCATTTATTGGTGCTGTACAAAATCAAAGGAGCGCCATTAACGCACTCATACTTGAAAAATCCTAGGCCCATGGTATAGCATGGAAATTCATTGCCGCCATTAATTTATGACATTTACACGTATTCACAGACAGGGTAATTTTTTTCGGTGGGAATCGGGTAGGTGCACGGGAAGTCGGCGGTCTAGTTGTTACTGGTTTGTGCTGAGTGCATTGAACAGACGATCTGAACCCTTCAGAAAGTATAAAATCCAGAGTTAACCTTGACTTACTCGCTCGTATGCCTTTTTCTAATCTATAAAAAGCATGTGTAAACAAGGATAGCGCTCTCAACTTAGTAATTCAATCGCAATATGATCTACATAACATATGGGACTATATTCTGCAATGCTCAAAGCGATAAATCTGTCATTCTCAATGCTCGTGCTGTCATTCTCCTTCTACTAGGGCCAATACTAAGCCGCTTCATTCCGCATAGGCGACCTTCAGATACCAGCGATGCAAGTCTACCCTTAACGCACATCGATCTGATCTGTAACCCCTTCACCATATACCATCCTCGGTTACTGCTTCGGTATTACAGGTGTCTTTGAGATACAATTTGCACAACACCAAAAACTGATCACTTAACAGTTCAGATCTTCTCACAAACAATACTTTTCATACTTCTCACAAAGTAATCTATCAGCCACTTACATAGGCTGAAGGCTTCGAAGGTACCATTGTGTATTTATGAATAACTTTCTGTCCAACATCTTCTCTCCGTTTTCATTGTGGTCTACGTCAGAGTTTCTCCTTATGACCCTGACCATGATGTTACGTCCACACTCACTTGGCATTGAAGTCACCCATCATAGATCTGCGTATACTCCAACTCCACATATGAAGGGACCTATACGATCACCATTTAAGCTTTTTGAATTGTTCTCATTATGCATAAACTCATGCATTGAACTCAATAAATTAAAGAAACCAAAGGATTTTGAACTTAGTCTACTGCCATGCAAGCCGCTATCAGAAGACTTTTAACCAATGGCGCCATCTCTCTCCATTTCGAAACCATCGTGACCAAAATTTTACTCTCATAAATCATTTAGCATTCACTAACAAGTCAGCTCCACCCTCAATAAGTACTTCATGCCAAATTCATCATTAAGCAGTCCCAATGGCAAACAAATACTTCACTCTACGTAGCATAGAAAAAGAACACAGCCACTCTTGTTCTCGTCCTCAATGTCCTTATAGCGATAAATTCTAATTAAATGGGATGGCAACATCTACTCTGTCATTCTCTCTTGAACGCACGCCCGACTCACATGATGATCATCTTCATCAAACGTCGTCGGCAGTGGCGGTGTGTCCGGGTGAAATGAAGACATCTTCGACTGGAACGTTGCAGTCTCAATTACCAAGTAAACATTACACACAGGATCCAAAGCCTACCCAACAAAACACGAAATCTGCCTGAGCACACAGAAAGAGAAACTCACCAAACGTCACAATACGATCAGACCGTACTGTGCAAACCACATTATTGATAGCTCGAGATGTCCAGTCTTGTAAAATAATTATGATGATGCATACTTCAACCACCGCCGCCGCCGTCGCACCGCTTCAACTGGATAATTGCAAAAGTCGTTTAGCATTCTGTCCGTCCTGGCAGTCGTAGTCGTCAGCGCCAGAGTTAGCATCACATTGGTCCGTTCCGTTTCCTATAGGTGGAATGCCAAAGTTTCTGTATGACTTGGAAAAAATGAGTCCGGAGTCTCGTGCGTATTCCGAGATATGTCATATTTTATGCTCCATGATTTATGACAATATTCCAAACAGACAATCATATACACTATAGCAACCTGAAAATGGAAGTTGGTACTGTGCGCCATTCACACGACCTAGCCCCCAAAGTAAAGCTATTATTTGACGTGATGTTGCTGCAATTCCTTTCGCATACCAAAAATGGGCAAAGGAAATTGAGAAGAAATGCTAGCATACAAATTTGTCCGGCTCGAATCCAACCGCACCTAATGCCGCGGTACACAGACAAACAAAAAATACAAGTCTATTGACGCATCGTCATAAATTTAGAAAAGAAAATAAGCGGAAAACAAGATGTATTTCTGACGTTGCACCACCCCCCAACTAGATAAACCCGACCCAAACTGTGAGGTGCACTACTGTGTGCACTACTGTGCGTCCCAAGATGAACGACGCTTCTGATCTATCAATTATTATTAATATTTCAACTTTCATTGATTGGAATTCGAAATTGATGTTCGGCGTTCTGTCAATATTGCCAAAGTTGCATAACAAACAGTTTTATTGATAAGTACCTTCCTATTGCGCGACGGCGCGGCGACCGATGCGGCATGACTGAGACATGTTCTAGACGACGAAGACTACGACAAAGAACACACAGAACCGAGTAACATCGAGGACATTGGCTACTACAGCACTCACTCGACAACAATGACGACTGAATGGTGACATCTTATGCCGGCTGCTAATCAAATGGCCACAGTCGGCGGATGGATCTAGTTATTAGGTCTCAGCTTCGGTTAGTGCCGGTGGTAATGGTGTAATGGTTCTCATCGGTGCGGCTGTGTTATGTTCCACTCGGCTAGCCAACAAGATGCCTTGTTGTTGCGCATATTTTTCACATTGCATTATGACAAGTTTGTGACAAGTTAAGAACAAATTGATTGGATGCTGTTTTTTTATGGTCCAGTAGATCGGGTATTTAGAGAGGATGGCATTTTATTCTGTGGGCATATGTTTGTTGACAGTGCACCGCACAAGAAACGCACTCAAATTGAATAAAAGATGCTGTAACTGACGTGGCGCTAAGGTGATAATTGCGGCAAAATTCCATGGGGCAAGATAGCTGCATACAAATTGTTGAGAAGTAAGTCATTTGTATCCTGTCATGATTGCGCTGGTATTTTATCGATATGTGTGGAGAGAATATTTTATTGACAATGTTAATGGAATTGGAAAAACGAAAACAACATGGAAAAGGACACAATTTGGGATTTGTAAGAGAAGGTAGGGCTTTTACTTACAAAGCTATTTCATTTATTTTCAAAGTGTAAAGCAGAAATTAAAGCTCAATGTGGGTAAAGTACAAACTAGATTGGTGTTCAACATCATGTCATGCGCAATGCGGACAGGTTGCCTAAGGTGCATTATTAAAGTGAAAATGTTGTTCAAATTAGTTTTTAATCTCTAATAGGCTGCAGCATATAATCCCTTAGGGCCCAGAGGTAGAGTCAAAAGTTCGATTACGAACAGTGCCTACCGAAAAGCTGAAATTCCATTTAAAACAGTTGGGTGGCAACTCGTTCTCCAAGCCACGTTCAAAGCATATTATCGGCATTCCGCATGCAATTAAACGATACCTTTCAAGAGCTCTTTCATACTTCGTTATCGTTAGTAAGCTCATTGAAATTTGTTGGGAAGGTCATAGAAAATACTGCATAATCTGGAGGGGGATGTTCGGTTATGATTTGGGCGGCATTTTGCTTTGCAGGAACAGCACAAAACGCGTAGTTACCAAGAAATTTGAACGCTAAATCTCTATCAAGAGGGGACCTCACTTGTTATCGATTAATATTTTCGGCTAATGTTTCCTCAAATTTTTATTTTTTAAGTAAAATCAATTTTGTACTTAATTTTTTTCGTATTTGTATTTATCATTAAGCTTTTACGTACATTTAAGAATGTATGTATTATCTTAGAACAAAAGAAAATAATTGTTGTTCATAATCGAATTTCCACTATGTACTATATACGAGTAAACCTATATTCGATGAGGGAGTGGGACCAAGTCACCATATCCACTGTGCCACAAATTAGCCTATTTTGATTTTTTTTAATTATAGCCTGCTCATGGCCATGATTGTAGCATACAGGTGGGATGTAGGATCAGCATTGCCATTTGACTTACTTGTCTTAAGCAATAGCTTATGAAGGGTCGGATGAAAATGATCCCAAAGAAGCAGCAGTTGGCACGCTTCAGCTCGACATCAGCTCGCGCGCCAGTGGGGTGGGGTCTTGCTGCTTATACTGCCCTGTCTACAAAATTATTGTGCCAATTAACCAAGGAGAAAACGATAGTGAAGGTAGGAATCACTTCAAAAGAAGCGGTCATTCTATTGTCAACGAATGCTTTAAAATTATATGAGATTTGAAGGAAAAATATAGAGGTATGAACCACGTCTTGTCAGCAGTGGTATCTTCGGTAAAATGACACCTGGAGGAGACCCTTCCCTTGCATATGGCTATTGCCATTGCACCTGACCATCCCTTCCTCAGTTTCTACTGGGATGGTCCCTAAATGGTTTCACTTTCAGACTTTTTACGCGCTAACTAAGGCTTCAGCAACGTAAGTCGAGCACATAGTATTTCTTAGCGTAGCGATAGTGCAAATTGCATTTAATTTAACTTTTCATTGATTTAACCAAATTATAGGTATTTGCACTGAACCAAAAACATACGTAGATCCAACGAATTAATTCGTTGTCTCAATGAATTTTTCATTAAAATTCAGCCGATGAAAACGTTCGTTGGCTCAACGAATAGGAATTCATATATTAACGAAGCTGTTAATAAAGCAACGTATTTTTCATAAAACTAACGAAATCTGTTCATAAATTAACATTTTATTTCATCAATAACATTCTTCGTTGATTAACGATTTATTCGTTGAGTCAACGAATTTCTTTCATTGATTAACGAAATTTTGTTCAATGATCAACGCAAAACTTATACCGAATCAACAATATTTTTCATAAATTTACGTACCGTTTTCATTGAATCAACGAATATCGTTCATAGGTCTATGTCCCACTTTCATTGGATTAACGAATTTTTTTCATTAAATTACGTTTTATTTTCGTTAAAACAACGTTTATTGATTGTTGGTTAACGAAAAGTGTTCGTTGAATCAACAATACTTTTCATAAGTTTACGTACCGTGTGGGTTTTTATTTTATCCAGTGAAGTGAAAAGAGCGTGAATGCACTTTGTTTTTTATGTTGAAAAGAAAATGGTTGAGCGGTTTAGTTCCAAAAGACCTAGGGAAATCGAATCGGTTCAACATTAGATAGTGTTCATGCATGCGGGGAACATTTTATTATGGCAAGTCAAGTTCATGTAATCTCACAGTTATTTCATTGTACAAGCTCGCATCATGATAACAGACCATGGCCATCAACGGGAGACACTCTGCTTATTCTGATTAAATAGTTACAGTGACACAAAATTTGTTTTACTGATTATTCGTCCTCATTATGCACAAAGTGTTGTCTTCGGTTATTTCGATATAGGTAGCTATGTTATGATTTGTTTTTTTTTTTTTTCTTGAAAATAACATATGACTATGCTAATCTGACTTCTGGCTAGGCCTAGACGTTGTTTCATTTTTGTATATTGAAGATGTTGGGCATGAACATTTTGGGTCTTCTCACTTCTGTTAACTTCAGATTTTGTCCAGTGTTGGTCATTTTGCAGTACTGATAAGTAGGTAATTAACAAATTGGTCTTGTCATCTTGAATGCTTTTCTGCGGTTAGTATGGCTGATATTTGTTGATCTGTTCACGTTTGCTCAGAAAAATAGTTCTATTGAAAAGATTTCCGGTTGTTCTGTCATAGCTAGTTGGGATATTTAAATAGGTGGTGGTTGACCTATATCCCTTGGCAGGCACGATTGCGATACCACGGCGTTAGCTCGACCTTGGGGTGTGATCTTGCTCTCTCCCTAGGCAAACATCATTATCGTGCCTGTAGAAATTCTTATAATTCTTAACTTCTCAATAGTTTAATTCTTTTTACATGCTTTTTGACCATCGGACAGGGGTACCTGACTTTACGGGTGGTGTGAGCGCATCAAAGCACGAAACCGTGTCCAAGAATGCAAGGCGAGGGGTTAAATGAGTTATCTACCAGCGGAAAGACAGTGAGTGACAATTGGGGTGCGATAGAGGACAAACTGTCTGAGATGGTAAACGACCATCTCTAAACTAAACTACCAAGGAGGGCCGCTCCCCTGCTTCGACTCAGCCGAGGTCGTAAGTGGGTAAAGGGTTATCAAGTGCGAAGATGTCTTTTCGAATGAATTTTTAGTTGGCTGCGTTCGCGAGATACGCGAGGCATGGGACGGGTTGAAGCTCAAGTTGTTCTTGGCCAGGGAGATTTCTAGAAGACCAAGGATACGCATCTGGCTGGACTGGACGACTGGAAAGTCATCAAGGCTGAGGAACCACACAACTACACTCTGTCGTTCCTGATGCGGAGTCAACTGCAGAATCAATAGAGCTCTTACTTAAAACTAATTTTTCTGGGTGCAACGACGACAGTTCATAGTGTAGCAACTCGTTTGCGAACTAGTGCCTGGGAAAACATAACATCCATTATCACTGAGGAAAAAATGTCCTTGGCTATATTGTCAACGCCATAAATTCTTGTGGAACTCAACTTGACTGCATCTGTCACTTCGAATATGTCAAGACAATTTTCTTCTTTCTTTTTAATCTTAACTATTGTACCAATTAGACGTGAAATAAAAACCTCGTGAATTTTTGTATATCATAACCTCTTTCTCGGTAATCGTAAAGGATCACAACATAACGTGAACACTGAACAGTTTCGCCTTGCCTGGACTGCATTCTGCTCATAATGCTACAGAAATGTCAAGGCATTCCGTGGCTCACACCGATTTTGAGGAGCTGTATACTCAACATCCACGTACCCCATTCATGCATTCATGGAGACAAGTGAGTGCGATTTTTATTCCAAAGGCGGGCGGATGCGGTCACGAGAGTAATATAGAAACATCACTATCCAAATCACAACACGCATATCTCAAGGGAAGATCGACAGAGACGGCTCTTCACGAAGTAGTGTGTACAATAGAAAAATCAATACACTATAAAGAATATGTATACCTTAGCGACCTTTTTAGATATAGAAGGGGCATTCAACAATGTACATACTGAAGCGATTCTGGAATCCTTAACGGAATTAAGGATAAAAAACCATCTTAGCCTTTGAATTGTTTCTATGCTTAACACTAGGATCATTCAGACAACAAAAACCAAAATCCCGAAAATCCAAAATCCCGAAAACCCAAAATCCCGAAAACCTAAAATCCCGAAAATCCAATACCCCGAAAATTAAAAATCCCGAAAAGCCAAAATCCCGAAAAAAAAATCCCGAAAACGAAATCCCGAAAAATTATATAAAATGAAAAATTTGCGCAAATTTTTCATTTTATATAATTTTTCGGGATTTCGTTTTCGCGATTCTTTACTTTATTTTGAATGTAAAATCGACAAGTGTTTGTGCAGATTATTTTAAAATTTTGAAGCAGAATTGTTCAAATAAGTCTGCTAAAATTGTCAAGTGGTTTGGAGAAAATTATGTCAATGGTAATGACAAAAGCTGCAATTTAATTGGAAAATACATATTTACAATAAAGATTTTTTTGCAGGTAAGGAGAGTAGAAAAAGAAAACTTTTCGGACTTACAGATAGTCCTGCATACTCCCCTAATTTTTCGTCGGTTTGTGACCTTTTGGAACAAAGTCTGCCGCGTACACAGAACAACGTAGAGGCGTGGCACCGCCGGCTGAAAGTTCTCTCAGGGCGTTCACACATTGGTGTATATTCACTGATTGCTCTTTTATGTGAAGAGCAAATCCGCGTGAAAACATGTTTGGCTAAAATAATTGCAGGTGAGACGCAACAACTGAGAAAACGTTACGTGACGAAGGAAAAAAAAATTTAAAAAATTTACGCGGAACGTAACGAGCGTTCTGAAATAAGTTTTCTCACGGGAATTGCGTACAATATGAACTTGTATTAGAAATTGTTTTGTTATGGATCGTTTTTTATGTTTTTGTTAATTTGAACTGTTTTTGTAATGTTTAATTTATTTGAAGTTTGTTATTTTGTTAATTTTGTTAAATAAATTTGCATATTTTTTTTCGTTGCTGCAATCAAATTTTTAGTTTTACTTTCGGGATTTTGGCTTTTCGGGATTTTGGATTTTCGGGATATTGGATTTTCGGGATATTGGCCTTTCGGGATTTTAGGTTTTCGGGATTTTAGATTTTCGGGATTTTAGTTTTTCGGGATTTTAGGTTTTCGGGATTTTGGGTTTTTGGGGTTTTGGGCTTTCGGGATTACGTTTTTCGGGATTCTGTCCGACTCCGGTAAAAACAACATAATCAAATACGTCAGCAGAGGGACACCCCAAAGAGGTGTCATTTCACCACTGCTATGGGTCATAGTAATGAATAAATAGAGAAAGAATTAAGATAGTCGGATATGCGGACGATACGGTGATGCTGGTGTCAGGAAAGTTTCTCTCCATAATTAGCGAAATTATGGAGAATACTATGTCGAAGGTTAGCACCTTGGCCAGATTGTGCGATATTGGTGTTAATCCGAGCAAAACCGAAATTATGCTTTTCGCCACTAGGACCAAAATACCCGATTTTACACTTCCTCGCCTAAGCGACCAATCACTCTCCAGTGCTACAGCGGGTAAAAAAAGCGTGCATATCCTTCTATGCCTGTAGCAGAAAGTTTGGCAAAAGATGGGGCCTGCAACCAAAACTGACCCTATGGATGTACGCAGCCGTAGTACGACCAATCCTCACTTATGGCTCAGTAGTTTGGTGGCAGGCTCTCGGAAAAGCCTATAACATAACATAACATTATGGAAACGATCAGGCTGACAAGCTGGCCAGGCAATGTTCAAGCCTCCACTGCTCACTTGCGGGATCGGTCCACATTCCAATAGGAGCAGTCAAAAAATTTCCGCAGAATTTCTATCAAAAGCCAATCTCAGATGGAGGAGGCTAACAAATTGCATCATATCCAGAAGGATGTGGCCAAATTATAGCAGTTAAAAAACAACCCACCTCCTGAGTGGAACACGTAAATATATAACCAGAATAATAGCGATTACCATAGACCACTGGCCTATAGGGGACCATGCAGTCAGATTAGCCATCCCACATAATACACACTGTCGCACTTGTAACGACGCAACCGAAAAAGAAACCCCTTATTCACTACCTATGGGCTTGTAAGGCACTAGCTAGGACTAGACAGCGAGCTCTGGGCATCCCCCTTGTGATTCTCTACGTCAGCAATCGTCTTCCCCAGTAGAGCCGCAGGGAGTGGAAGGTCGTACGCCAAGTACGCTAAAGTCAACCAGAGTTTTCTTAGTCCGACTTCAAGACAGGCCGTCACGATATCACGATCGCTGTAATTAGGGAGAAGAAAAATATGTAGTGCGATCTTCGCGAGGATGCCTTTTACTTCTTTGATACAGGAAGACTGGAAGATATTATATTGAGGGGCTATCACTCACAACATTGGGTAGTGATATCAATTTGATTATGTCGCCGGGTAGAAGGGTGCGGGCTGGCCATTCCTTGCCAACAACATCTGGCAGGTCTCAGGTTCATGATGAAGCTTTACCTTGAGGAGACTTAATGGCATGAAAGTAGTAGAGCTTTGATTAAGAGTAGGCTAGTTTCAAGTTAGTGCACACCTACAGAGCCTAATTAGTGATAGATTAGTTTAGGTATTAGTATAATAATGATTAATTTCACTGTTGTTTCCGTCCTCCCTCAAGGGTAATATACAGGTCCTTAGACATTTTCTTTTCTTTTCTATATACTTTATCTTCTCTATATCATATCTTTGTAAGTCCCTCCTGAGTAGAGTAGCTTTTTCCTTCCTTGTTTTTCTTTTTATGGCTTGGATAATAGATATGTACCATGAACGAAGGCCATATGAAAATATGAATTAACGCCATTATGGCGTTATGATTGTTGGTTTTACCACCAGAATCTTTTCGAAATGCTTGCGCACTATACGTCATCTCAGATATCTATAGCCTGTTCTTCGCTATCTTCAGAGAAGCATCTTAATGTATGCCTGTATCTTAAGAAAGCTCCTCAATATTTAGCCGTTTTAATGGGGCTAGGTCTTATGTCCTGTCGCGCCAACTATGTATTTAATTAAATTTTGTTTCTCGAGAAAGCGCTTTACTTTATCCCTTACTGAATTAACATCATGTACCTTACAAATTATAACTTAAAATAGGTAGAAGTAAAATATTTATGTAATATACCTACCCAAAGATACAACTTCCTTAGCCACATACATACTAATCCATTATGCACTAATATAAACTTTATTTTTTCCACAAAAGGTTAATTTAGTCAGCAAACCGATGCTACATGCCTCTGACCCTGATCTAAATCGTGATCCAGCAACACGACGACACTTTTTTCTTTGAAATTGCATTTTGTAGCTACCCATTGACGATATGAATGGAGATCCACTTCGATTGAGAGTTTTTTCCATTCGTATTGTACTTTTACTGTCTGCTCTGTATCAGGTACCTTGTACCTACTAAAAATATTTAGAGGAGTGTCTTGAGGATTTGACTTCAAAATGTATAGAGTATAGTTAATGATGGACATTGAATAACCCATATTAAAATGCATATCTATATGTGTGTTTTTTTGGTCTATAATAATATTTAGTCTAGTAAAAGTTTTTAATTACCCTTACTCAGAAAACGGTAGGTACTGCAGCACGGCTGCTTAAGTAAAAGTGAATTGCATTATCTACTCGTACCTAACGCACTATGACTGTAAAAAGTGCTTCATTCAATAAGCATTTCTCCAAACTGACCCCATCGGGTCCAAGACTTCTCGTCTATATGTGTAAGTATGTATACGATGGTTATCCAAGTCTGGCATTGCAAAACCGTTTTCTCGCAATCGGCGTGAAAACTCACCTCTTGCTACTGGTGTGCTGCCCGTGTACCCTGATTTCAATCCCATTCCAAGAGGGACTTCTCCTTATCTATTTACTACCCGCCACTTATTGAATATTCCAATGCGCGCGCTACCATCATGCATAATAATGCCGGCAGCGACTGAATACCGTCGACGGTTGTCTTAATTCTTGGATACAAAAATATACATATTTTCCAGGCGAGATGCGGCAGGGAGTTGTGGATAAAGTAATGTCCTCAACGAATTCCATGCCCGTTATCGCACACTTTTTTGGTAGTGGCAAGCAAGGGGGGTGGAGTTGAGATGCGCTCCGTGAATCTTGAACCAGTACAGCAGGCGGACCACAAAAAATACCCAAGAACAATGCTCAGAGAAGATTTTTTTATTTTCGCTTGTCCCACTATGCAGGCTTGCAAAGCAGACTGCTTGTTGTTTTTGTATGTAGGCCACGAGTAGCAGGAGAACTCCTGCAATAAAACCAAAAAAAAAAAAAAAAAGATAAAAATTCGGTCACGATCAGGTGAGGAAATACGATCGAGCAAATAAGTGGAGCTTGACTCTCTCATGGTTTCACAGATTCTGGGCTAAGCAACAGCGCTCAACAGCAGCAGCAGCAGTGTGCATTTGTATCAATATCGACATGGTGTTCGCTGGCATCCGATGGTGGTGATGATGTTCGATAGGATATTGAGGGTATAACCTCTGAGCAGAGCGCGCTCACATAGATTGTATCGAAAAGTTATTAAGTGTGACAAAATGTTTACTGCGCTTCAAGGAATTTCCCATCGATCGATCGATATGCGGCTATGTGTAGAAGATTCTATGTTTCGCTCTTTCAAATGGAGTGAATGAATTTCAATCGCAAAAGAAAGTCACGATATAGAATGCAATTAGATATTGGTTTTCGTTGAAAAGAAAGAAGACCAGTCATTGCCACAATTTATTGAAACCGATTTAAGTAGGTTCTCTCAAAATCGTTATTCAGTTCACAAAGAAGTGGAGTCTATCGAATTGCTAAGCTAATGCAGCAAATTGACTTATCTCACCCTTTGCTGAGGCCAGTACATCTCCCTAATTACGTTATTTATTGTTTAGATTACTTTAAAAAGCACAGCACCACGATACCTACAACTTACATCACTCTAGCAGGGTAAATTAATCTTATCGAGTAAGATCCTGTTTTCCAAAGCATTTTGGCGACTCTGGCACAAACGTAAAGGCATGCCGAGCTGATGCCATTGTAGCAACCACCGAATTTTACTAGGCTTCGCTTCCAGCAACGCATACATTGTATATGTATTAAGTTTAAGTTTAGGTAACCTAATAAGTTAAAAGTTTGTAGAAAGTCGGATATCTTACATTTATTACCTGTTCACTAGGCGCATGTAGGCTCAGGGCGTACCTATGTCGTTATTAATATTATTTACTTGTTCTTAAATCTTTAAAACTAGGTACTTGTCGGTACATTATTTTTTCATCTTCATTCAAAAAGTTTTTTTTTTTTAAATGGGTATTCGTGGGTATTTGCAAAAAAAGACTTAAGATTAATAGGTATTTCAACAGTAATATGTCCGCGTAGGCGATGTTAAGAAGAGTAATATGTACCTCTATAGTTGGCACAGTTCAGAGGGTCTCCTTTCTTGAGGATCGGGCAAACAATTTTGAGGTTCCATTCATCGGGCATACTTTCTTCCGACCATATTTTACAGATGAGTTGGTATGCATGCTCCTAACCAAGTCATCGCCTGCCGCTTTGAATAGCTCGGCGGTTAGGCCATCTGCTCCAGCGGCTTTGTTGGACTTAAGCTTAAATATGGCTTTCTTCACTTCGTCCAGGTCGGGTGGACAGAATTGTTGGTCTTCATCGCCCAGGTTGAATGGTTCATTCTGCCTGACAGCGGAATTTAGTTCGTCATCGCCGTAGAGCTCACGGGCAGCTCGCGTCCTTCTTTGCAGCGCCGCTTTGTATGCCTCTTTTTTCGCTGCATGTGCTTGTACTTATCGTCGAACCAGGGGTTTCGTTGTGGTGGTAGAGTGAAACCAAACACATAAGAGGTGGCGTCTCTGTTGGATTTTTGGCACTGTTGCCATTGGTCTTCAATACTTGATGCTGGCTGCACAGAACCTCTTGGGAGATTGAGAGAGACTCGATCGGAGAAGGATCTGGTGATCTCTTGCGATTTTAGCCGTCCGACGTCAAACTTCCTCACAGTATTTACTTGTCTTGGCGGTGTTCGGGATATCCGAAGGCGTACCTTGGCTAAAACAAGGTAGTGGTCCGAGTCAGTGTTGGCCCCTCGGAACGTTCGGGCATCCATAATACTGGAGGAGTGCCTTGCGTCGATCGCAATGTGGTCAATCTGGTTGACGGTTGATTGATCGGGAGATCTCCAAGTGCCTTTATGAATGTCGATCAGCCTAAATTTGTTATCGGAGGTGGTGTCGTGTAGGCTGTACCTTCCGACAGTACTACCAAAGATGCCCTATCTTCCTATCTTTGCATTAAAATCATCAATTTTAATGTGATAGTTAGGGCACTGCTCTAGAAAAAATTTTTAACTTTGCAAAGAAATAATTTCCTCTTTGCAAATTTGCGTTTGGTGAAATGATAACATTAATCAATTTAAAGTAATCGCACATTTAGTAAGTAAGTTCTTGTATAGTAAAAATAAGTAGTATGACTGACAACTACTTAAAAATTGTAAATTGGGATGCCAGAGGGATTCGAAACAAAGCTATAGAGTTCATGAACTTTTTAAATAGTAGCAACATTGACGTTGCTTTTGTGACTGAAACTGGTCTAAAACTATGAATCTATCAACACCAGAATACAAATGCTACCGAAACGATCCAATGGGTCGAAGAGGTGGAGGTGTTGCGATACTTATTAGAAGGTCAATTCAGCATTCGCCTTTACCTATCATAAACACATTTTATGTTTAAAATGTCGGTATTCAAATTAAATTGAAAAATCAAAAAGAAATTAAGGTATTTTGTGTCTACTTTCCGGGAGGTGCTACAGCAGCTGTAAAAAGATTAGGTTTTAAAAATGATTTAAGAAAAATACTGTCTATGAACGATGATTTCCAAATTGTTGGTGATATAAATTGTCGTCATAGGGATTGGGGCTGTATTAGAGCAAATGCTTGGGGAAATATACTTTCTAGTCTATCTGTTATGTTGCCATTCCTCCAAGTCCCACATATTTTCCAGCTAGTTCTCGTGGTAGTCCTTATGCTTAAATGAACCAAGCTCTGACCACAACCCAGTAGTCTGTCGACTGCTTTGGTCGGGTGAAAAAAGAGTGCAATATATACAAAAATTCAAAAATGCGAACTGGGGACGTTTTCGCTCTGAAATTAAACATAGGTTACGTGACGATCCAGTGAATATTGATAGTATTCTGTGCAAGGAGGACATTGATTCAATTGTCATTACTTTTTCCGCAAATATTCTAAACTATGCTGAACAATCTATTCCAAAAATACCTCTTAAGTTTCGCACCAATAAACTACCCTCCCACATCTTGAAATCGATTAAGATACGAAATATTAGCAGAAGATATTGGCAAAGATATCGCCAGCCATTGATATGCTCAGTTGAATTAACTGATGTGCTCAGTTGAATTATCTGATGTCCTCACTCCTCAGTTGTATAAACTGATATGTTCAGTTGAATTAACTGATATGCTCAGTTGAAGTAACTGGTATGTCCAGTTGAATTAACTGATATGGTCAGTTGAATTAACTGATGTGATCAGTTGAATTAACTGATATGCTCAGTTGAATTAACTGATGTACGCAGTTGAATTTATGTAATAGCCTTTGAATTGATTTGATTTCAAATAATTCAAATAATTGGCCGTTAGCGGGACGTGTTAAGCAAATTGGAATTGATTTCGGCAGTACAAAACAAATTCCCTCTCTCCTTTTTTATACCCTCCACAGGAAGGCATATTAACTTTGCCATTACATTTATAACGCCAAAAAGGAATATTAGTATTGGAAAAAGAAAAGGAGATGGTGGGGTAGGACAGTGATAATGTGCGTAAGTAAGGGTTCGTTCGTTAACATTACCAGCTATCCAAAGTGTTATCGAGTTTCGTGCAGGTCTATTGGACACAGTTCCAGCTCCCGTATCTCTTTTGTTACCTTACCTACGGTTGTGTCGCAAAGTAGGGCAATAATAGCAAATAAGGATATCTTCAATTTTCTGGCACGAGTATTATTTTTGTTTTAGTGAGAGTAGGTAGCAGCAAGATCAGCGTTGCCATTTTGACTGCTTTCCAGTCAGATCTGACTGGATTGATATGCATTTAGCTGGAAGATTTTTTAAAATCCAGCCGGCTGGTTTTTTAGCTGGATACGAATTTTGTTTGACTGTTTTTAAATGTTTCGTGTAATATCACTTTTCTATCAATATACATTTTTAAATTCAAAGTGGAAATAGAAAAAACGAAAAAATATTGCTTAAATTTCACTATTTTTGTTGCTCTGAGCTTGGAAGCATATCCCACTCATACAATGAACCAATTTATGCGTTTGCATTTGCACAAGTACTTGCCTTTGCTAACTTACAAACAAATATGTACCTATTTGAAACTGAAAATTTAGCAGTTGTGTGAGGTTCAACTTTCCTATACCGGCCGAAGTAACAAAATAATTGGTTGGTACTAATATTACTTAGCAATACAATATTCGACATTATGTATGTTGATACAAATGATGAGGAGACAATTGAAGCGCTCAGAGAGATTGCTATATAAAGTTCATTTATAAGTTAATACATTTTGTATACCCTCCACTTGAAGGAATATTTCCTTTATCATTACGTTTGTAACTTCAAGTAAGAGTCACCGATTTGACCAGGATCAAGTTCTGAATCTGAATCGATTTAGCCACGTCCGTCTGCCTGTATGTCTTTCTGATGAAAACACAATATAGCGTCAAAAGGAAAGGAATCGACCTAGGCGAATGAAATTCTGTCAGAGGACTTCTTTCTACCGTTCAGGTTGATATTGAAAATATAGGCTATATCGGTCGAGTAGTTCATTAGTCAACATTAGACCAATGCCCAGCCCATGCCTCACATGGCTAAATTTTTGCATGACTTGATGTATGCAGTGGAGGGTATCAAAAAGCAACGGCCAGACCATTGATAGCACTTTTACTTGTATTTTTATTTTCATGACTGGATTTTTAGCTGAATTTTTGTTTGAATTTCTTTGACTGATTTTTAGGTTTTTGACTGATTTTTTTCCAGTCAAATCTGACTGGAAGACGGATTTCAGAACGGCAACCCTAAGCAAGATCCCCGACCATCCCGGCGAGCTAAGTCGAGCCTTGCCAGCGTGCCAGCGTGCTGCTTCACCAAATGGAATTTTCCACCTCGTCGTTTCCCACTTGGCTCTTACAAACAATTAGAATATTAAAATGTGATCCTGATTCTGAATAAGGATCACATTCTGAATCGATTTAGCCATGTCCGTCGGTCTGTGTGAAAGCACGATAGCGTCCAAACGAATTGACTTAGGTGGATGAATGTTTTTACCGTCATCGTGGGCTATGTCGGTCAAGTAGTTCTTTTACCTCCCATTAGACACATGCTTGTACCTGTACATGTACAGTACATACAGTGGAGGGTATCAAAGCATCGCCCAGGCCGATAATAACAATTTTACTTGTTTTTAATTATTTATTCCAAAACTCAGCAAGTACCTACTCGGTTGAATTTAACCAATTTACTCGGTTACTGTAATGCGTACTGATATGCTCAGTCGAAGTAACTGATGTGCTCAGTTGAATTAACTGATGTGCTCAGTTGAATTAACTGATATTCCCTGTTGAATTAACTGATATGCTCCGTTAAATTAACTGATGTCCTTAGTTGAATTAACTGATATGCTCAGTTGAATTGACTGATATGCTCAGTTGAAATAACTGATGTCCTCAGTTGAATTAACTGATGTCCTCAGTTGAATTAACTGATTTGCTCAGTTGAATTAACTGATGTGCCCAGTTGAATTAACTGATGTCCTCAGTTGAATTAACTGATACGCTCAGTTGAATTTACTGATGTCCTCAGTTGAATTAACTGATATGCTCAGTTGAAGTAACTGATGTGCCCAGTTGAATTAACTGATGTGCTCAGTTGAATTGACTGATATGCTCAGTTGAATTAACTGATGTCATCAGTTGAATTAACTGATGTACCCAGTTGAATTAACTGATGTACCCAGTTGAATTAACTGATATGCTCCGTTAAATTAACTGATGTGACCAGTTGAATTAACTGATGTGCTCAGTTGAATTGACTGATATGCACAGTTGAATTAACCGATGTGCTCAGTTGAATTAACTGATGTGACAAGTTGAATTAACTGATATGCTCAGTTAAATTAACTGATGTCCTCAGTTGAATTAACTGATATGCTCAGTTGAATTTACTGATGTCCTCAGTTGAATTAACTGATATGCTCAGTTGAATTAACTGCTATGCTCAGTTGAATTAACTGTTATGCCCAGTTGAATTAACTGATATGGTCAGTTGAAATAACTGATGTGATCAGTTGAATTAACTGATATGCTCCGTTAAATTAACTGATGTCCTCAGTTGAATTAACTGATATGCTCAGTTGAATTAACTGATGTGCTCAGTTGAATTAACTGATGTCCTCAGTTGAATTAACTAATATGCTCAGTTGAATTAACTGATATGCTCAGTATAAGTAACTGATGTGCCCAGTTAAATTAACTTATGTGCTCAGTTGAATTGACCGATATGCTCAGTTGAGTTAACTGATGTGCCCAGTTGAATAAACTGATATGCTCCGTTAAATTAACTGATGTCCTCAGTTGAATTATCTGATATGCTCAGTTGAATTGACTGATATGCACAGTTGAATTAACCGATGTGATCAGTTGAATTAACTGATGTGCTCAGTTGAATTAACTGATGTGACAAGTTGAATTAACTGATATGCTCCGTTAAATTAACTGATGTCCTCAGTTGAATTAACTGATATGCTCAGTTGAATTTACTGATGTCCTCAGTTGAATTAACTGATATGCTCAGTTGAATTAACTGGTATGCCTAGTTGAATTAACTGATATGGTCAGTTGAATTAACTGATGTGATCAGTTGAATTAACTGATATGCTCAGTTGAATGAACTGATATGCTCAGTTGAAGTAACCGATATGCACAGTTGAAATAACTGATGTCCTCAGTTGAATTAACTGATATGCTCAGTTGAATTAACTGATATGCTCAGTTGAATTAACTGATGTCCTCAGTTGAATTAACTGATATGCTCAGTTGAATTAACTGATATGCTCAGTTGAATTAACTACATGCTCAGTTGAATTAACTACTGATGTCCTCAGTTGAATTAACTGATATGCTCAGTTGAATTAACTGATATGGTCAGTTGAATTTACTGATGTCCTCAGTTGAATTAACTGATATGCTCCGTTAAATTAACTGATGTCCTCAGTTGAATTAACTGATATGCTCAGTTGAATTAACTGATATGCTCAGTTGAATTAACTGATACGCTCAGTTGAATTTACTGATGTCCTCAGTTGAATTAACTAATATGCTCAGTTGAATTTACTGATGTCCTCAGTTGAATTAACTGATATGCTCAGTTGAATTAACTGATATGCTCAGTTGAATTTACTGATGTCCTCAGTTGAATTAACTGATATGCTCCGTTAAATTAACTGATGTCCTCAGTTGAATTAACTGATATGCTCAGTTGAATTAACTGATGTGCTCAGTTGAATTAACTGATGTCCTCAGTTGAATAAACTGATATGCTCAGTTGAATTAACTGATATGGTCAGTTGAATTAACTGATGTGATCAGTTGAATTAACTGATATGCTCAGTTGAAGTAACTGATATGCTCAGTTGAAGTAACCGATATGCACAGTTGAAATAACTGATGTCCTCAGTTGAATTAACTGATATGCTCAGTTGAATTAACTGATATGCTCAGTTGAATTAACTGATATGCTCAGTTGAATTAACTGGTATGGCCAGTTGCATTAACTGATATGGTCAGTTGAATTAACTGATGTGATCAGTTGAATTAACTGATGTGATCAGTTGAATTAACCGATGTGATCAGTTGAATTAACTGATATGCACAGTTGAATTAACCGATGTGATCAGTTGAATTAACTGATATGCTCAGTTGAATTAACTGATATGCTCAGTTGAATTAACTGATGTCTTCAGTTGAATTAACTGATGTCTTCAGTTGAATTAACTGATATGCTCAGTTGAATTAACTGATATGCTCAGTTGAATTAACTGATATGCTCAGTTGAATTAACTGATGTCCTCAGTTGAATTAACTGATATGCTCAGTTGAATTAACTGATATGGTCAGTTGAATTTACTGATGTCCTCAGTTGAATTAACTGATATGCTCCGTTAAATTAACTGATGTCCTCAGTTGAATTAACTGATATGCACAGTTGAATTAACCGATGTGATCAGTTGAATTAACTGATGTGCTCAGTTGAATTAACTGATGTGACAAGTTGAATTAACTGATATGCTCAGTTAAATTAAATGATGTCCTCAGTTGAATTAACTGATATGCTCAGTTGAATTTACTGATGTCCTCAGTTGAATTAACTGATATGCTCAGTTGAATTAACTGGTATGCCCAGTTGAATTAACTGATATGGTCAGTTGAAATAACTGATGTGATCAGCTGAATTAACTGATATGCTCCGTTAAATTAACTGATATGCTCAGTTGAATTAACTGATATGCTCAGTATAAGTAACTGATGAGCTCAGTTGAATTAACTGATGTCCTCAGTTGAATTAACTGATATGCACAGTTGAATTAACAGATATGCTCAGTTGAATTAACTGATGTGCTCAGTTGAATTAACTGATGTGATCAGTTGAATTAACTGATATGCTCCGTTAAATTAACTGATGTCCTCAGTTGAATTAACTGATACGCTCAGTTGAATTTACTGATGTCCTCAGTTGAATTAACTGATATGCTCAGTTGAAGTAACTGATGTGCCCAGTTGAATTAACTGATGTGCTCAGTTGAATTGACTGATATGCTCAGTTGAATTAACTGATGTACCCAGTTGAATTAACTGATGTACCCAGTTGAATTAACTGATATGCTCCGTTAAATTAACTGATGTGACCAGTTGAATTAACTGATGTGCTCAGTTGAATTGACTGATATGCACAGTTGAATTAACCGATGTGCTCAGTTGAATTAACTGATGTGACAAGTTGAATTAACTGATATGCTCAGTTAAATTAACTGATGTCCTCAGTTGAATTAACTGATATGCTCAGTTGAATTTACTGATGTCCTCAGTTGAATTAACTGATATGCTCAGTTGAATTAACTGATATGCTCAGTTGAATTAACTGTTATGCCCAGTTGAATTAACTGATATGGTCAGTTGAAATAACTGATGTGATCAGTTGAATTAACTGATATGCTCCGTTAAATTAACTGATGTCCTCAGTTGAATTAACTGATATGCTCAGTTGAATTAACTGATATGCTCAGTTGAATTAACTGGTATGCCTAGTTGAATTAACTGATATGGTCAGTTGAATTAACTGATGTGATCAGTTGAATTAACTGATATGCTCAGTTAAAGTAACTGATATGCTCAGTTGAAGTAACCGATATGCACAGTTGAAATAACTGATGTCCTCAGTTGAATTAACTGATATGCTCAGTTGAATTAACCGATGTGATCAGTTGAATTAACTGATGTGCTCAGTTGAATTAACTGATGTGACAAGTTGAATTAACTGATATGCTCCGTTAAATTAACTGATGTCCTCAGTTGAATTAACTGATATGCTCAGTTGAATTTACTGATGTCCTCAGTTGAATTATCTGATATGCTCAGTTGAATTGACTGATATGCACAGTTGAATTAACTGATGTGCTCAGTTGAATTGACTGATATGCACAGTTGAATTAACCGATGTGCTCAGTTGAATTAACTGATGTGACAAGTTGAATTAACTGATATGCTCAGTTAAATTAACTGATGTCCTCAGTTGAATTAACTGATATGCTCAGTTGAATTTACTGATGTCCTCAGTTGAATTAACTGATATGCTCAGTTGAATTAACTGGTATGCCTAGTTGAATTAACTGATATGGTCAGTTGAATTAACTGATGTGATCAGTTGAATTAACTGATATGCTCCGTTAAATTAACTGATGTCCTCAGTTGAATTATCTGATATGCTCAGTTGAATTGACTGATATGCACAGTTGAATTAACCGATGTGATCAGTTGAATTAACTGATGTGCTCAGTTGAATTAACTGATGTGACAAGTTGAATTAACTGATATGCTCCGTTAAATTAACTGATGTCCTCAGTTGAATTAACTGATATGCTCAGTTGAATTTACTGATGTCCTCAGTTGAATTAACTGATATGCTCAGTTGAATTAACTGGTATGCCTAGTTGAATTAACTGATATGGTCAGTTGAATTAACTGATGTGATCAGTTGAATTAACTGATATGCTCAGTTAAAGTAACTGATATGCTCAGTTGAAGTAACCGATATGCACAGTTGAAATAACTGATGTCCTCAGTTGAATTAACTGATATGCTCAGTTGAATTAACTGATATGCTCAGTTGAATTAACTGATGTCCTCAGTTGAATTAACTGATATGCTCAGTTGAATTAACTGATATGCTCAGTTGAATTAACTATATGCTCAGTTGAATTAACTACTGATGTCCTCAGTTGAATTAACTGATATGCTCAGTTGAATTAACTGATATGGTCAGTTGAATTTACTGATGTCCTCAGTTGAATTAACTGATATGCTCCGTTAAATTAACTGATGTCCTCAGTTGAATTAACTGATATGCTCAGTTGAATTAACTGATATGCTCAGTTGAATTAACTGATACGCTCAGTTGAATTTACTGATGTCCTCAGTTGAATTAACTAATATGCTCAGTTGAATTTACTGATGTCCTCAGTTGAATTAACTGATATGCTCAGTTGAATTAACTGATATGCTCAGTTGAATTTACTGATGTCCTCAGTTGAATTAACTGATATGCTCCGTTAAATTAACTGATGTCCTCAGTTGAATTAACTGATATGCTCAGTTGAATTAACTGATGTGCTCAGTTGAATTAACTGATGTCCTCAGTTGAATAAACTGATATGCTCAGTTGAATTAACTGATATGGTCAGTTGAATTAACTGATGTGATCAGTTGAATTAACTGATATGCTCAGTTGAAGTAACTGATATGCTCAGTTGAAGTAACCGATATGCACAGTTGAAATAACTGATGTCCTCAGTTGAATTAACTGATATGCTCAGTTGAATTAACTGATATGCTCAGTTGAATTAACTGGTATGGCCAGTTGCATTAACTGATATGGTCAGTTGAATTAACTGATGTGATCAGTTGAATTAACTGATGTGATCAGTTGAATTAACCGATGTGATCAGTTGAATTAACTGATATGCACAGTTGAATTAACCGATGTGATCAGTTGAATTAACTGATATGCACAGTTGAATTAACCGATGTGATCAGTTGAATTAACTGATATGCTCAGTTGAATTAACTGATATGCTCAGTTGAATTAACTGATGTCTTCAGTTGAATTAACTGATATGCTCAGTTGAATTAACTGATATGCTCAGTTGAATTAACTGATATGCTCAGTTGAATTAACTGATGTCCTCAGTTGAATTAACTGATATGCTCAGTTGAATTAACTGATATGGTCAGTTGAATTTACTGATGTCCTCAGTTGAATTAACTGATATGCTCCGTTAAATTAACTGATGTCCTCAGTTGAATTAACTGATATGCACAGTTGAATTAACCGATGTGATCAGTTGAATTAACTGATGTGACAAGTTGAATTAACTGATATGCTCAGTTAAATTAAATGATGTCCTCAGTTGAATTAACTGATATGCTCAGTTGAATTTACTGATGTCCTCAGTTGAATTAACTGATATGCTCAGTTGAATTAACTGGTATGCCCAGTTGAATTAACTGATGTCCTCAGTTGAATTAACTGATATGCACAGTTGAATTAACAGATATGCTCAGTTGAATTAACTGATGTGCTCAGTTGAATTAACTGATGAGCTCAGTTGAATTAACTGATGTCCTCAGTTGAATTATCTGATATGCTCAGTTGAATTAACTGATATGCTCAGTTGAATTAACTGGTATGCCCAGTTGAATTAACTGATATGGTCAGTTAAAATAACTGATGTGATCAGTTGAATTAACTGATATGCTCGGTTGAAGTAACTGATATGCTCAGTTGAAGTAACCGATATGCACAGTTGAAATAACTGATGTCCTCAGTTGAATTAACTGATATGCTCAGTTGAATTAACTGATGTGATCAGTTGAATTAACTGATATGCTCGGTTGAAGTAACTGATATGCTCAGTTGAAGTAACCGATATGCACAGTTGAAATAACTGATGTCCTCAGTTGAATTAACTGATATGCTCAGTTGAATTAACTGATATGCTCAGTTGATATAACTGATGTCCTCAGTTGAATTAACTGATATGCTCAGTTGAATTAACTGATATGCTCAGTTGAATTAACTATATGCTCAGTTGAATTAACTACTGATGTCCTCAGTTGAATTAACTGATATGCTCAGTTGAATTAACTGATATGGTCAGTTGAATTTACTGATGTCCTCAGTTGAATTAACTGATATGCTCCGTTAAATTAACTGATGTCCTCAGTTGAATTAACTGATATGCTCAGTTGAATTAACTGATATGCTCAGTTGAATTAACTGATACGCTCAGTTGAATTTACTGATGTCCTCAGTTGAATTAACTAATATGCTCAGTTGAATTAACTGGTATGCCTAGTTGAATTAACTGATATGGTCAGTTGAATTAACTGATGTGATCAGTTGAATTAACTGATATGCTCAGTTGAAGTAACTGATATGCTCAGTTGAAGTAACCGATATGCACAGTTGAAATAACTGATGTCCTCAGTTGAATTAACTGATATGCTCAGTTGAATTAACTGATATGCTCAGTTGAATTAACTGATGTCCTCAGTTGAATTAACTGATATGCTCAGTTGAATTAACTGATATGCTCAGTTGAATTAACTATATGCTCAGTTGAATTAACTACTGATGTCCTCAGTTGAATTAACTGATATGCTCAGTTGAATTAACTGATATGGTCAGTTGAATTTACTGATGTCCTCAGTTGAATTAACTGATATGCTCCGTTAAATTAACTGATGTCCTCAGTTGAATTAACTGATATGCTCAGTTGAATTAACTGATATGCTCAGTTGAATTAACTGATACGCTCAGTTGAATTTACTGATGTCCTCAGTTGAATTAACTAATATGCTCAGTTGAATTTACTGATGTCCTCAGTTGAATTAACTGATATGCTCAGTTGAATTAACTGATATGCTCAGTTGAATTTACTGATGTCCTCAGTTGAATTAACTGATATGCTCCGTTAAATTAACTGATGTCCTCAGTTGAATTAACTGATATGCTCAGTTGAATTAACTGATGTGCTCAGTTGAATTAACTGATGTCCTCAGTTGAATAAACTGATATGCTCAGTTGAATTAACTGATATGGTCAGTTGAATTAACTGATGTGATCAGTTGAATTAACTGATATGCTCAGTTGAAATAACTGATATGCTCAGTTGAAGTAACCGATATGCACAGTTGAAATAACTGATGTCCTCAGTTGAATTAACTGATATGCTCAGTTGAATTAACTGATATGCTCAGTTGAATTAACTGATATGCTCAGTTGAATTAACTGATATGCTCAGTTGAATTAACTGGTATGGCCAGTTGCATTAACTGATATGGTCAGTTGAATTAACTGATGTGATCAGTTGAATTAACTGATGTGATCAGTTGAATTAACCGATGTGATCAGTTGAATTAACTGATATGCACAGTTGAATTAACCGATGTGATCAGTTGAATTAACTGATATGCTCAGTTGAATTAACTGATATGCTCAGTTGAATTAACTGATGTCTTCAGTTGAATTAACTGATATGCTCAGTTGAATTAACTGATATGCTCAGTTGAATTAACTGATGTCCTCAGTTGAATTAACTGATATGCTCAGTTGAATTAACTGATATGGTCAGTTGAATTTACTGATGTCCTCAGTTGAATTAACTGATATGCTCCGTTAAATTAACTGATGTCCTCAGTTGAATTAACTGATATGCACAGTTGAATTAACCGATGTGATCAGTTGAATTAACTGATGTGCTCAGTTGAATTAACTGATGTGACAAGTTGAATTAACTGATATGCTCAGTTAAATTAAATGATGTCCTCAGTTGAATTAACTGATATGCTCAGTTGAATTTACTGATGTCCTCAGTTGAATTAACTGATATGCTCAGTTGAATTAACTGGTATGCCCAGTTGAATTAACTGATATGGTCAGTTGAAATAACTGATGTGATCAGCTGAATTAACTGATATGCTCCGTTAAATTAACTGATATGCTCAGTTGAATTAACTGATATGCTCAGTATAAGTAACTGATGAGCTCAGTTGAATTAACTGATGTCCTCAGTTGAATTAACTGATATGCACAGTTGAATTAACAGATATGCTCAGTTGAATTAACTGATGTGCTCAGTTGAATTAACTGATGAGCTCAGTTGAATTAACTGATGTCCTCAGTTGAATTATCTGATATGCTCAGTTGAATTAACTGATATGCTCAGTTGAATTAACTGATATGGTCAATTGAATTAACTGATGTGACCAGTTGAATTAACTGATATGCTCAGTTGAATTAACTGATATGGTCAGTTGAATTAACTGATGTGATCAGTTGAATTAACTGATATGCTCCGTTAAATTAACTGATGTCCTCAGTTGAATTAACTGATATGCACAGTTGAATTAACAGATATGCTCAGTTGAATTAACAGATATGCTCAGTTGAATTAACTGATGTGCTCAGTTGAATTAACTGATGTGCTCAGTTGAATTAACTGATGTCCTCAGTTGAATTAACTGATATGCACAGTTGAATTAACAGATATGCTCAGTTGAATTAACTGATGTGCTCAGTTGAATTAACTGATGAGCTCAGTTGAATTAACTGATGTCCTCAGTTGAATTATCTGATATGCTCAGTTGAATTAACTGATATGCTCAGTTGAATTAACTGGTATGCCCAGTTGAATTAACTGATATGGTCAGTTAAAATAACTGATGTGATCAGTTGAATTAACTGATATGCTCGGTTGAAGTAACTGATATGCTCAGTTGAAGTAACCGATATGCACAGTTGAAATAACTGATGTCCTCAGTTGAATTAACTGATATGCTCAGTTGAATTAACTGATGTGATCAGTTGAATTAACTGATATGCTCGGTTGAAGTAACTGATATGCTCAGTTGAAGTAACCGATATGCACAGTTGAAATAACTGATGTCCTCAGTTGAATTAACTGATATGCTCAGTTGAATTAACTGATATGGTCAGTTGAATTAACTGATGTGATTAGTTGAATTAACTGATATGCTCCGTTAAATTAACTGATGTCCTCAGTTGAATTAACTGATATGCACAGTTGAATTAACATATATGCTCAGTTGAATTAACTGATGTGCTCAGTTGAATTAACTGATGAGCTCAGTTGAATTAACTGATGTCCTCAGTTGAATTAACTGATATGCACAGTTGAATTAACAGATATGCTCAGTTGAATTAACTGATGTGCTCAGTTGAATTAACTGATGAGCTCAGTTGAATTAACTGATGTCCTCAGTTGAATTATCTGATATGCTCAGTTGAATTAACTGATATGGTCAGTTGAATTAACTGATGTGACCAGTTGAATTAACTGATATGCTCAGTTGAATTAACTGATATGGTCAGTTGAATTAACTGATGTGATCAGTTGAATTAACTGATATGCTCCGTTAAATTAACTGATGTCCTCAGTTGAATTATCTGATATGCTCAGTTGAATTGACTGATATGCACAGTTGAATTAACCGATGTGATCAGTTGGATTAACTGATGTGCTCAGTTGAATTAACTGATGTGACAAGTTGAATTAACTGATATGCTCCGTTAAATTAACTGATGTCCTCAGTTGAATTAACTGATATGCTCAGTTGAATTTACTGATGTCCTCAGTTGAATTAACTGATATGCTCAGTTGAATTAACTGATATTCTCAGTTGAATTAACTGGTATGCCTAGTTGAATTAACTGATATGGTCAGTTGAATTAACTGATGTGATCAGTGGAATTAACTGATATGCTCAGTTGAAGTAACCGATATGCACAGTTGAAATAACTGATGTCCTCAGTTGAATTAACTGATATGCTCAGTTGAATTAACTGATGTGCTCAGTTAAATTAACTGATATGCTCAGTTGAATTAACTGATATGCTCAGTATAAGTAACTGATGTGCCCAGTTAAATTAACTGATGTGCTCAGTTAAATTAACTGATGTGCTCAGTTGAATTAACTGATGTGCTCAGTTAAATTAACTGATGTGCTCAGTTGAATTAACTGATGTACCCAGTTGAATTAACTGATATGCTCCGTTAAATTAACTGATGTGACCAGTTGAATTAACTGATGTGCTCAGTTGAATTGACTGATATGCACAGTTGAATTAACCGATGTGCTCAGTTGAATTAACTGATGTGACAAGTTGAATTAACTGATATGCTCCGTTAAATTAACTGATGTCCTCAGTTGAATTAACTGATGTCCTCAGTTGAATTAACTGATTTGCTCAGTTGAATTAACTGATGTGCCCAGTTGAATTAACTGATGTCCTCAGTTGAATTAACTGATACGCTCAGTTGAATTTACTGATGTCCTCAGTTGAATTAACTGATATGCTCAGTTGAAGTAACTGATGTGCCCAGTTGAATTAACTGATGTGCTCAGTTGAATTGACTGATATGCTCAGTTGAATTAACTGATGTCATCAGTTGAATTAACTGATGTACCGCGGAGTGCAAATCGAAGAAAACGTCTTTGTATGTTTTCGATTCTGCTTATATGCACTTGCTGAAAGGGTGACCACGTTTGGCTGGCGTATTCGAGGAGTGGGCGGACAAAAGTGGTGTAGAGAGATCTGGTCACGTAGGGGTCGGAGAATTCCTTTGACCATCTTTTAATGAATCCAAGGCATGAATTGGCTTTACGTATTATCTCTTCGATATGCGAACGGAAATTAAGCTCGCGGTCGTACAATATGCCAAGGTCGCGAAGAGACTGTACGATGGATATAGGGTGATTATTAAGTAGGTATAGACGGGGAGGGGATTTGTTGTGCTTACGTGATAAGGTGATAGATTGGCATTTGGGAATATTGAGCTCTAAGCAGTTTTTGAGACACCAGATAGAAAAACTATCTAGGTCTTGTTGCAGCAGACAGGGGTCTTGTGATGATGATATGTGCTTGAAAAATTTGGTATCGTCGGCATAGAGAGAGATAGAGGAGTGTTTAATGACCCTTTCAAGATCGTTTATAGTTAAGATAAAGAGAAGGGGACCTAGGTGACTGCCTTGTGGTACACCAGAGGTTGCAAGAAAAGGGGCGGATAGGATGGACCTGAAGCGAACACTATAAAAACGGTTTTCCAAATAAGATGATAACCATTTCAGCAGTATTGGTTCGAAGCCGAGGGCAGACAATTTGAAAAGAATTAATTTATGCGGTATCTTATCAAAAGCTTTGCTAAAATCAGTTGCAATAACATCAACTTCCTTACCACTTTCCATGGCCGATAGGGCAGAGGACACGAATTCAACGAGGTTTGTGGTTGTTGATCTACCTTTAAGAAAGCCGTGTTGGTTTGGGGAAATTAAAGACTTGCATTGGAAGCTTAGGGATTCGTACAAAATACTTTCGAGGAGTTTGGGTATGTGCGAAAGTTTGGCTATCGGGCGATAGTTACTAACTTCGCTCTTTGATCCCTTTTTATGAATCGGTGTTATGAAAGAGGACTTCCATATCTGAGGAAAGTCGCCTTGGGAAAGCGAGAGCTGAAAGAGGTGCGAAAGGGGATAGGAGAGAACAAGGGAACACTTCTTGAGAAATATAGCGGGAATACCATCTGGGCCAGGTGAATATTCATCACTAAGTTGTTGTAATTTATTTTCAATTACAGTAGGTTCAAAAGTTTGAGAGAGGGAGGGGCCAATGGAGTAGTTGAGTAGGTAATTGAAATAAGAAGGATCTGGTGCAAAGGAATTGTCGGCAAAAGATTGTTTAAAAAATGTGGCAAAAAAGTTAGCAATGGTGTGAGGATCACTAGAAGCTGTATTTTCGTAAGAGAGGGATGGGGGGTAACCGTCTGATTTTTTCTTGTAATTAACGAATCGGAAAAAAGATTTGGGGTCGCTTATAAGTTTCGCTTGCGCATCGTTTATATATCGTTGATAGAGAGAATTATAGGCCTGAGTGAACTGAAGGAAGGAGCCGAGATAATTGGAATAATCAGAATAAGACTTGGTTCGAAGAAAAACTGACCATAATTTGTTTCTCTTGTTACGTAATGATCGGAGGTTTCGATTATACCATGGGGGGGATGTAGAGAAGGGTTTTGGTCGAGAAACAGGAACAAAAAGAGAGATAGAAATAAATAACTCTCTGTAAAACCATGAGAGGGCATCATTTACAGGGAGATTGGCAAACTCAAATGAAACTTTGCTGAGGTGTTCGTTTATTTTGCGGAAATTGGCCTTATGAAAATCATAACAAGGGAGGCCTGCGGGCGGTATGGGCTGTAGTGGATTGTCGTGAAAAAATGAAAGAAGAAGAGGAGGGTGAAGGTTGTCAATAGTTGAAAGAAGAAGTGGGGAAAGCGAGACAGAGGAGTTGATAGGGTCAGTAGTGAAGATTAGGTCTAACTGCCTATCCATGTAGTTAGAGATGCCGCTAACTTGGCATAGATTCGAGTCAGTTAGTCGATCAATGAAGAGACATTCTTTGATTGAGTTGGGATTTGACGCAATGAAAAACGATTCATCATCAGATAAACCCCAGTGCAGTTGAGGCAGATTGAAGTCGCCGAAAATAATGATGTCGTCAGAAGAGTCAGATAACTCTATTACTTGATCGATCGCATTGACAGCAAGTTGGTAGGATTCGATAGATTGGGCCGGAAGGATATAAAAACACATTAAGTATAGGGACTTATGGGGGAGTGTTATTTTTATCGCAACAAAGTCGAGTTTTGCAGACGAAGAGGTGGCAATCTGAGAAGAGTCCAGGTCGTTGTGAACAGCAAGAAGAACACCACGGCAGGGGGGGTCATCCGTTGGGCGGCTGATATCGTCCCGAAAGACGTTAAATGTGGGTGGGAATAATTCCGGGTTCTTTATATCGGGAATCAGATTGGTTTCAGTTAATGCATAGATATCGAATGGAAGTGCATGAGATTGGCGCAGAACAGCTTGGGTTTTTGAACGCAGGCCCCTTACGTTCTGATAGTAAAAGGTTAGAGGAATGCTATGCTGGGGGGGTGGCTGTGTTCCAGGTATCGAGTTAGGGACGAAAAAAATTGTTGTGGTCAGCACGGCTCCTTTGAAGGTGCGAGATACGTTTAGAGCTGATATGAGAAGCAAAGGCAGCTAGGTCTTTGTCCACGGTAGCCGACGAAATGTTGAAGCCATCGTGATAACGGTTGTAGATTTCTCGTAGTTCGGCAGGATCAATAGGAAGGCCTTCTTTTTGAATATATATCTGAACGTTTGTTTTGGTTTTACCGTCAATGCAGACGGATTCGGGCTTATCAAATAAGTAGGCAAGGTAAAGTCGAACATTTTCAAATAGCCTGTGGTCTCTCAGCCGTGACATAATATATCGGCCATCAAGGTCGCTGGGGGAGGACATATGATTTACAAACTTGGAAGTAAGTTTAACTGCTGGGGGGAGCAGAGGATCAAAAATTGCGGGGGCTTTGGAGATTGGGGTAGGTGTGTCTGTATGGGGGGAAATAATGGGAAGAGCAGGATTGGAGGCAGCAGAGGTAGACGGGGCAGGATTGAGAATATGGGAGTGTATGAAGTTCGGGTAATTGGAAGTCGATGGAGAGTTAACTGGGGCTAGCGGATAATCAGAAGCGAGACTAGGATCTGGATTCAAGTTAAATGATACGCGATTACGTTGAGGCTTAGGTAACTTTGAAATTACCGTGGAGTGATGATGGGTACCTTGAGGAGGTGCTAAGATCATATGAGGAGAAGTGGTTGGTTGAGAAGAGTTTGTAACATGAGCAGCATAATTGGAGGCAGGAGGGGCGTTAGGTGGGTTTGAAGTTACCGTGGGGTGATGAGGGATACCCTGAGGTGGTGCTCCGTTAAAATATGTGTGGGGAAAAGTGGTTGGTTGAGAAGAATTTGTTACTGACGGTGTAAAAGAGGTAAGTGGCTGAAAAGTGAGAGGGGAGAATAGAGGAAATGTTCCAACTTTAAAGCTCCAGTTTGGGTCAGGGTTGGGATTAGATTTAGAGCTATGATTCTTAGACTTACGTTTTCTTTTATTTGGCTTAATACTAGGCTTATTGTTATTTCTAAGCTTCACCTGTCCTGTATTGTTCAACTTGCTGATAGTCATCTTTCCCAAGCTGAAGACGTCGGTTGAGGGGCTCGAAAAAAGCCAGGAGTATTTGGAAGGTAAGTCGAGCTTGAATTGATTATTTTTGGTGTTGGTTGGAGAGATTATCTGGCAGTTACGGATAGAGATGCCAAATTTCTGCAGGAAAAAGTTGTTCATCCAAGAGACGTCTGCATGCTGAGGAGCGCTATTTATTATAAAGGAACTATACTCGCAGGCAGTTCTGTGTAATTTTTCGAGTCTTTTATTCCAATCGGCGAGTGTCCAAAGTGTACCGTATCGGTTTAAGGGCACCGAATCACTCTGTGGCATAGCGCGTGATTCAGTTGACGGTGAGGCCGGGGTGGGTGTGGACATTGCTGCAGATGTAGTGGTTGTTGTTGTGGTTGTAGTCGTCGTTGATGTTGTTGTCGGAGTGGGTGTGGAGATTGCTGCGATTATAGGGGCTGTTGGTGTTGTTGAAGTCGTCGTTGATGCTGGTTGAGGATTAAATGGGGTTGCGTGTTCTGCTGATTCCAGGATTTCGGTAAGTATTGACGTGTTGTAGACTGCGCTTGATTGTGGCTGAATGAGCTCTGGTATGAAATCAATTTTGCTTGATGCCAGTCTAAGGTTTTCATCAATATCGCCCATAACTAGTCGGAAAGCTGCGACATCATTGCTGACCTCATTGATTTTGTTTATAATGTCAAGCAGTAGTGGATCGACGAGTTGATGGGATGAGACATTTGGTGATGAAGGGCTTTGTAAATTGGTATCAAGGTAGGTTCGAAAGGAGTTGAAATGGCCATTAATCGTTGAAATATGTGGGTTTAGAGTTGCATTAATGACACTTTTCAAATCACTTTTTAAAGTCAAACACTTCGAGTTAAAATCAGCCGGTAACTTTTTGGTTATTTCACTGAGACTTGCGACTTGCTTTTCTATGTTTTTGAATTTCGTTTTGAAAAACGTGGTGGAGACATCTAGGCTATTAGATATTTCTTCCACGCTCTTGAACAATTCATCATACTTTGCAAATTGTGACCCGATTTGTTTGTAAAACAATTTGCAGTCAGAGGAATTTATGTTAAGGGAGTCACTAATGCATTTTATCGCGAGCATGACGTGGGAAAGTGATATGCGCTTGCATTCATCACAGAAGAAAAGGAAATTATTGCTATAGTCATTCAGGTATGTAATGGAGCGCTTACTTAGCCCTATGCAGAGAGCATGAAATGATTTTCCGCATAGTCCATTACAATTTACCCAATCAGCACTAAAGTCTTGCGATGTTAACACACAATCTGTATTACCGCACTGTTTTGACATAGTTCTTAAATTGGGTCAAATGTTTCGCGAACTAGGTGGAAGGCAATGTCCAATTATTAGGTTTAGGGGAAAAAGTTGCAAGTATGCAAATAAATAAATTGAAATTAAATTTATTTAAAGTCGCGAAGCGGGAGCAAAACAAAAACACGTCCGAACGGTTGAAGGTACTACTAAGGTACTAAGGTACTACTAACTGATGTACCCAGTTGAATTAACTGATATGATCCGTTAAATTAACTGATGTGACCAGTTGAATTAACTGATGTGCTCAGTTGAATTGACTGATATGCACAGTTGAATTAACCGATGTGCTCAGTTTAATTAACTGATGTGACAAGTTGAATTAACTGATATGCTCAGTTAAATTAACTGATGTCCTCAGTTGAATTAACTGATATGCTCAGTTGAATTTACTGATGTCCTCAGTTGAATTAACTGATATGCTCAGTTGAATTAACTGATATGCTCAGTTGAATTAACTGTTATGCCCAGTTGAATTAACTGATATGGTCAGTTGAAATAACTGATGTGATCAGTTGAATTAACTGATATGCTCCGTTAAATTAACTGATGTCCTCAGTTGAATTAACTGATATGCTCAGTTGAATTAACTGATGTGCTCAGTTGAATTAACTGATGTCCTCAGTTGAATTAACTCATATGCTCAGTTGAATTAACTGATATGCTCAGTATAAGTAACTGATGTGCCCAGTTAAATTAACTTATGTGCTCAGTTGAATTGACCGATATGCTCAGTTGAGTTAACTGATGTGCCCAGTTGAATAAACTGATATGCTCCGTTAAATTAACTGATGTCCTCAGTTGAATTATCTGATATGCTCAGTTGAATTGACTGATGTGACAAGTTGAATTAACTGATATGCTCCGTTAAATTAACTGATGTCCTCAGTTGAATTAACTGATATGCTCAGTTGAATTTACTGATGTCCTCAGTTGAATTAACTGGTGTGCCTAGTTGAATTAACTGATATGGTCAGTTGAATTAACTGATGTGATCAGTTGAATTAACTGATATGCTCAGTTGAAGTAACTGATATGCTCAGTTGAAGTAACTGATGTCCTCAGTTGAATTAACTGATATGCTCAGTTGAATTAACTGATATGCTCAGTTGAATTAACTGATGTCCTCAGTTGAATTAACTGATATGCTCAGTTGAATTAACTGATATGGTCAGTTGAATTTACTGATGTCCTCAGTTGAATTAACTGATATGCTCCGTTGAATTTACTGATGTCCTCAGTTGAATTAACTGATATGCTCAGTTGAATTAACTGGTGTGCCTAGTTGAATTAACTGATATGGTCAGTTGAATTAACTGATGTGATCAGTTGAATTAACTGATATGCTCAGTTGAAGTAACTGATATGCTCAGTTGAAGTAACTGATGTCCTCAGTTGAATTAACTGATATGCTCAGTTGAATTAACTGATATGCTCCGTTAAATTAACTGATGTCCTCAGTTGAATTAACTGATATGCTCAGTTGAATTTACTGATGTCCTCAGTTGAATTAACTGATATGCTCAGTTGAATTAACTGGTGTGCCTAGTTGAATTAACTGATATGGTCAGTTGAATTAACTGATGTGATCAGTTGAATTAACTGATATGCTCAGTTGAAGTAACTGATATGCTCAGTTGAAGTAACTGATGTCCTCAGTTGAATTAACTGATATGCTCAGTTGAATTAACTGATATGCTCAGTTGAATTAACTGATGTCCTCAGTTGAATTAACTGATATGCTCAGTTGAATTAACTGATATGCTCAGTTGAATTAACTATATGCTCAGTTGAATTAACTATATGCTCAGTTGAATTAACTACTGATGTCCTCAGTTGAATTAACTGATATGCTCAGTTGAATTAACTGATATGGTCAGTTGAATTTACTGATGTCCTCAGTTGAATTAACTGATATGCTCCGTTAAATTAACTGATGTCCTCAGTTGAATTAACTGATATGCTCAGTTGAATTAACTGATATGCTCAGTTGAATTAACTGATACGCTCAGTTGAATTTACTGATGTCCTCAGTTGAATTAACTAATATGCTCAGTTGAATTTACTGATGTCCTCAGTTGAATTAACTGATATGCTCAGTTGAATTAACTGATATGCTCAGTTGAATTTACTGATGTCCTCAGTTGAATTAACTGATATGCTCCGTTAAATTAACTGATGTCCTCAGTTGAATTAACTGATATGCTCAGTTGAATTAACTGATGTGCTCAGTTGAATTAACTGATGTCCTCAGTTGAATAAACTGATATGCTCAGTTGAATTAACTGATATGGTCAGTTGAATTAACTGATGTGATCAGTTGAATTAACTGATATGCTCAGTTGAAGTAACTGATATGCTCAGTTGAAGTAACCGATATGCACAGTTGAAATAACTGATGTCCTCAGTTGAATTAACTGATATGCTCAGTTGAATTAACTGATATGCTCAGTTGAATTAACTGATATGCTCAGTTGAATTAACTGGTATGGCCAGTTGCATTAACTGATATGGTCAGTTGAATTAACTGATGTGATCAGTTGAATTAACTGATGTGATCAGTTGAATTAACCGATGTGATCAGTTGAATTAACTGATATGCACAGTTGAATTAACCGATGTGATCAGTTGAATTAACTGATATGCTCAGTTGAATTAACTGATATGCTCAGTTGAATTAACTGATGTCTTCAGTTGAATTAACTGATATGCTCAGTTGAATTAACTGATATGCTCAGTTGAATTAACTGATATGCTCAGTTGAATTAACTGATGTCTTCAGTTGAATTAACTGATATGCTCAGTTGAATTAACTGATGTCTTCAGTTGAATTAACTGATATGCTCAGTTGAATTAACTGATATGCTCAGTTGAATTAACTGATATGCACAGTTGAATTAACTGATGTCCTCAGTTGAATTAACTGATATGCTCAGTTGAATTAACTGATATGGTCAGTTGAATTTACTGATGTCCTCAGTTGAATTAACTGATATGCTCCGTTAAATTAACTGATATGGTCAGTTGAAATAACTGATGTGATCAGCTGAATTAACTGATATGCTCCGTTAAATTAACTGATATGCTCAGTTGAATTAACTGATATGCTCAATATAAGTAACTGATGAGCTCAGTTGAATTAACTGATGTCCTCAGTTGAATTAACTGATATGCACAGTTGAATTAACAGATATGCTCAGTTGAATTAACTGATGTGCTCAGTTGAATTAACTGATGAGCTCAGTTGAATTAACTGATGTCCTCAGTTGAATTATCTGATATGCTCAGTTGAATTAACTGATATGCTCAGTTGAATTAACTGATATGGTCAATTGAATTAACTGATGTGACCAGTTGAATTAACTGATATGCTCAGTTGAATTAACTGATATGGTCAGTTGAATTAACTGATGTGATCAGTTGAATTAACTGATATGCTCCGTTAAATTAACTGATGTCCTCAGTTGAATTAACTGATGAGCTCAGTTGAATTAACTGATGTCCTCAGTTGAATTAACTGATATGCACAGTTGAATTAACAGATATGCTCAGTTGAATTAACTGATGTGCTCAGTTGAATTAACTGATGAGCTCAGTTGAATTAACTGATGTCCTCAGTTGAATTACCTGATATGCTCAGTTGAATTAACTGATATGGTCAGTTGAATTAACTGATGTGATCAGTTGAATTAACTGATATGCACAGTTGAATTAACAGATATGCTCAGTTGAATTAACAGATATGCTCAGTTGAATTAACTGATGTGCTCAGTTGAATTAACTGATGTGCTCAGTTGAATTAACTGATGTCCTCAGTTGAATTAACTGATATGCACAGTTGAATTAACAGATATGCTCAGTTGAATTAACTGATGTGCTCAGTTGAATTAACTGATGAGCTCAGTTGAATTAACTGATGTCCTCAGTTGAATTAACTGATATGCACAGTTGAATTAACAGATATGCTCAGTTGAATTAACTGATGTGCTCAGTTGAATTAACTGATGAGCTCAGTTGAATTAACTGATGTCCTCAGTTGAATTATCTGATATGCTCAGTTGAATTAACTGATATGCTCAGTTGAATTAACTGGTATGCCCAGTTGAATTAACTGATATGGTCAGTTAAAATAACTGATGTGATCAGCTGAATTAACTGATATGCTCCGTTAAATTAACTGATATGCTCAGTTGAATTAACTGATGTGCCCAGTTGAATAAACTGATATGCTCCGTTAAATTAACTGATGTGCTCAGTTGAATTAACTGATGAGCTCAGTTGAATTGACTGATATGCACAGTTGAATTAACCGATGTGATCAGTTGAATTAACTGATGTGACAAGTTGAATTAACTGATGTGACAAGTTGAATTAACTGATATGCTCCGTTAAATTAACTGATGTCCTCAGTTGAGTTAACTGATATGCTCAGTTGAATTTACTGATGTCCTCAGTTGAATTAACTGATATGCTCAGTTGAATTAACTGATATGCTCAGTTGAATTAACTGGTATGCCCAGTTGAATTAACTGATATGGTCAGTTGAATTAACTGATGTGATCAGTTGAATTAACTGATATGCTCGGTTGAAGTAACTGATATGCTCAGTTGAAGTAACCGATACGCACAGTTGAAATAACTGATGTCCTCAGTTGAATTAACTGATATGCTCAGTTGAATTAACTGATATGGTCAGTTGAATTAACTGATGTGATCAGTTGAATTAACTGATATGCACAGTTGAATTAACAGATATGCTCCGTTAAATTAACTGATGTCCTCAGTTGAATTAACTGATATGCACAGTTGAATTAACATATATGCTCAGTTGAATTAACTGATGTGCTCAGTTGAATTAACTGATGAGCTCAGTTGAATTAACTGATGTCCTCAGTTGAATTAACTGATATGCACAGTTGAATTAACAGATATGCTCAGTTGAATTAACTGATGTGCTCAGTTGAATTAACTGATGAGCTCAGTTGAATTAACTGATGTCCTCAGTTGAATTACCTGATATGCTCAGTTGAATTAACTGATATGCTCAGTTGAATTAACTGATATGGTCAGTTGAATTAACTGATGTGACCAGTTGAATTAACTGATATGCTCAGTTGAATTAACTGATATGGTCAGTTGAATTAACTGATGTGGTCAGTTGAATTAACTGATATGCTCCGTTAAATTAACTGATGTCCTCAGTTGAATTATCTGATATGCTCAGTTGAATTGACTGATATGCACAGTTGAATTAACCGATGTGATCAGTTGGATTAACTGATGTGCTCAGTTGAATTAACTGATGTGACAAGTTGAATTAACTGATATGCTCCGTTAAATTAACTGATGTCCTCAGCTGAATTAACTGATATGCTCAGTTGAATTTACTGATGTCCTCAGTTGAATTAACTGATATGCTCAGTTGAATTAACTGATATTCTCAGTTGAATTAACTGGTATGCCTAGTTGAATTAACTGATATGGTCAGTTGAATTAACTGATGTGATCAGTTGAATTAACTGATATGCTCAGTTGAAGTAACCGATATGCACAGTTGAAATAACTGATGTCCTCAGTTGAATTAACTGATGTGCCCAGTTAAATTAACTGATGTGCTCAGTTAAATTAACTGATGTGCTCAGTTGAATTAACTGATATGCTCAGTTGAATTAACTGATATGCTCAGTATAAGTAACTGATGTGCCCAGTTAAATTAACTGATATGCTCAGTTGAATTGACTGATATGCTCAATTGAGTTAACTGATGTGCCCAGTTGAATAAACTGATATGCTCCGTTAAATTAACTGATGTCCTCAGTTGAATTAACTGATATGCTCAGTATAAGTAACTGATGTGCCCAGTTAAATTAACTGATGTCCTCAGTTGAATTAACTGATATGCTCAGTTGAATTAACTGATATGCTCAGTATAAGTAACTGATGTGCCCAGTTAAATTAACTGATATGCTCAGTTGAATTGACTGATATGCTCAATTGTGTTAACTGATGTGCCCAGTTGAATAAACTGATATGCTCCGTTAAATTAACTGATGTCCTCAGTTGAATTATCTGATATGCTCAGTTGAATTGACTGATATGCACAGTTGAATTTACCCATGTGATCAGTTGAATTAACTGATGTGACAAGTTGAATTAACTGATATGCTCCGTTAAATTAACTGATGTCCTCAGTTGAGTTAACTGATATGCTCAGTTGAATTTACTGATGTCCTCAGTTGAATTAACTGATATGCTCAGTTGAATTGACTGATATGCTCAGTTGAATTAACTGGTATGCCCAGTTGAATTAACTGATATGGTCAGTTGAATTAACTGATGTGATCAGTTGAATTAACTGATATGCTCGGTTGAAGTAACTGATATGCTCAGTTGAAGTAACCGATATGCACAGTTGAAATAACTGATGTCCTCAGTTGAATTAACTGATATGCTCAGTTGAATTAACTGATATGCTCAGTTGAATTAACTGATATGGTCAGTTGAATTAACTGATGTGATCAGTTGAATTAACTGATATGCTCCGTTAAATTAACTGATGTCCTCAGTTGAATTAACTGATATGCACAGTTGAATTAACATATATGCTCAGTTGAATTAACTGATGTGCTCGGTTGAATTAACTGATGAGCTCAGTTGAATTAACTGATGTCCTCAGTTTAATTAACTGATATGCACAGTTGAATTAACAGATATGCTCAGTTGAATTAACTGATGTGCTCAGTTGAATTAACTGATGAGCTCAGTTGAATTAACTGATGTCCTCAGTTGAATTATCTGATATGCTCAGTTGAATTAACTGATATGCTCAGTTGAATTAACTGATATGGTCAGTTGAATTAACTGATGTGATCAGTTGAATTAACTGATATGCTCCGTTAAATTAACTGATGTCCTCAGTTGAATTAACTGATATGCACAGTTGAATTAACAGATATGCTCAGTTGAATTAACAGATATGCTCAGTTGAATTAACTGATGTGCTCAGTTGAATTAACTGATGTGCTCAGTTGAATTAACTGATGTCCTCAGTTGAATTAACTGATATGCACAGTTGAATTAACAGATATGCTCAGTTGAATTAACTGATGTGCTCAGTTGAATTAACTGATGAGCTCAGTTGAATTAACTGATGTCCTCAGTTGAATTATCTGATATGCTCAGTTGAATTAATTGATATGCACAGTTGAATTAACCGATGTGATCAGTTGAATTAACTGATGTGCTCAGTTGAATTAACTGATGTGACAAGTTGAATTAACTGATATGCTCCGTTAAATTAACTGATGTCCTCAGTTGAGTTAACTGATATGCTCAGTTGAATTTACTGATGTCCTCATTTGAATTAACTGATATGCTCAGTTGAATTAACTGATATGCTCAGTTGAATTAGCTTATGTGCTCAGTTAAATGGACTGATATGCACAGTTGAATTAACCGATGTGATCAGTTGAATTAACTGATGTGCTCAGTTGAATTAACTGATGTGCCCAGTTAAATTAACTGATATGCTCCGTTAAATTAACTGATGTCCTCAGTTGAATTAACTGATATGCTCAGTTGAATTGATTGATATGCTCAGTTGAATTAACTGATGTGCTCAGTTGAATTAACTGATGTCCTCGGTTGTATAAACTGATATGTTCAGTTGAATTAACTGATATGCTCAGTTGAAGTAACCGATATGCGATTGGCGTTATAAATGTAATGGCAAAGTAAATATGCCTTCCTGTGGAGGGTATAAAAAAGGAGAGAGGAAATTTGTTTTGTACTGCCGAAATCAATTCCAATTTGCTTAACACGTCCCGCTAACGGCCAATTATTTGAATTATTTGAAATCAAATCAATTCAAAGAATATTACATAAATTCAACAGAGCATGTCTGTTAATTCAACTGCGGACATCAGTTTCAACTTAACTTATACAACTGAGGACATCAGTTAATTCAACTGAGCACATCAGTTAATTCAACTGAGCGTATCAATCAATTCAACTGAGCATATCAGTTAATTCAACTGAGGACATCAGTTAATTTAACGGAGCATATCAGTTAATTCAACTGAGCATATCAGTTAATTCAACTGGGCACATCAGTTAATTCAACTGAGCAAATCAGTTAATTCAACTGAGGACATCAGTTAATTCAACTGAGGACATCAGTTATTTCAACTGAGCATATCAGTCAATTCAACTAAGCATATCAGTTAATTCAACTAAGGACATCAGTTAATTTAACGGAGCATATCAGTTAATTCAACAGGGAATATCAGTTAATTCAACTGAGCACATCGGTTAATTCAACAGAGTACTTCTGTTAATTCAACAGAGCACATCGGTTAATTCAACAGAGCACATCGGTTAATTCAACAGTAGGTACACATCGGTTAATTCAGCAGAGTACATCGGTTAATTCAACAGAGCACATCGGTTAATTCAACAGATTACATCGGTTAATTCAACAGAGCACATCGGCCAATTCAACCGAGTACATTCGGCAAGATACGACTGGATTGATATACATTTAGCTGGAAGATTTTTTAAAATCCAGCCGGCTAGTTTTTTAGCTGGATACGAATTTTGTCTGTTTTTAAATGTTTCGTGTAATTTTTTTTCTATCAGTATAGATTTTTAAATTCAAAGTCGCAATAGAAAATAATAAAAAGAAGAACAAATTGCTTGCATTTATTTATTTTTTTTTGCTATGAGCTTGGAACCGGGTGCCGGTCTTTTCGACAAAATTCATTTCGTAAATTGTATTTCGCATTTATCGGTTCGCATTTAGTTTATTTCGCTAATTCCCATTCCGTCTTGGTATTATTTTGCAACGTGTTTATCTCGCAATATTTTTCCCGCGCTTTTCCATTTTGCTTATAATTATACAGCATGTTGTTGTTTTGAAAGAATTATATTAATTCCCTTTATTTAGACAAAGACAGCAGAATAAGGAGTATTTTAGAAAAAAAGATGACTTTTCCTATTTCGGCACTTGCCTCTAATATAAAACAATATTAATTTGTATATATTAAAGGCTTTTACTTAACTTCGTGAGAAATTTTTTGTGTCAAAATCTTGCAAGCCAAATTTTAACCACTTTCTCTAAACTTAGAACTTTGAAATTTTTATAATGTTCATATATGGATAATGGATATTCTATATTTTGGTTAATAAATTTGAATTGAGTTCTGAACAAAAAGAGGAATTTTAATCTTTTTAAGTACATAATAGCAAACATATAGCAAAATGCGAACAAATCACAACACAAGATAAACATTTGCCCGATGAAAAATACAAAATGATGTTTTTGCGATACGATTACAAAGTTAAATAAAAGATTGCCTAACAAAAATTGCGATTTGATGAAATGCGAAATAATTAAAAAGCAAGACAACAAATTGCGAAATGATTATGGCGAATCATATCACACTCATACAATGAATCAATTTATGCGTTTGCATTTACACAAGTACTTGCCTTTGCTAACTCACAAACAGATCTTTGAAACTGAAAATAGATCAGCTGTTGTGTAAGGTTTATAGCGGCCGAAGTAACAAAAAAATTGGTAAGTACTCATATTACTTACAAAAGAGCAATAAATTATCCGACAGTGAGATTAGTACCATCCACAGGAAGGTATATTCACTTTGCGATTACATTTGTAACGCGAGGAAGGAGTCACCGGCGACCCCATAGAGTAGGTATACACTCCCGCTCAACTGAATATGTAGGTTCAACATTTTTAAAAAAGTAAAAAGACAATATCTCTTTAACCAAATTGCCGATTTTAATTAAATTAATTTTCTTAAGAATAATCAATAATTGTTAATGGAACACGAAAGTTTGCGGTCTCTAACACACGTATTTATATTTTCATGATTATATTTCCAAAAACATATCGAAATATTAGCATTTATTTTGGATCAACTGAATAGGTTCAAAAATTAAAATTAAAAAAAAAAATATATTAAGTATTATTTAACAGCTTTGGGTATTTTAGTATGTAGTAATACATACCTTCGGTTGAGCGGAAGTGTATATTCTGAATCATCTCTACAATCAGAATCGATTTATATATACATCTCCGTTTTTCTGTCTGTCTGTCTCTCTGTTGAAAATACAATAGCGTCCATACGAATCAAAGTACGAAAATGAAATTTTGCTAGAGCGAGCGATTATTATACCCTCCGCAGGAAGGTATATTCACTTTGTCATTACATTTGTAACGCCGATAAGGATTCACCGGAGACCCTATAAAGTATATATTCAGAATCGTCTGTCTGTTGAAAACACGATAGCGTCCAAAGGAATCGACATAGGCGAATGAAATTTTGTGAGAAGACTTCTTTTTACCGTGCGTCGTCAGGTATTGAAAATGGACTATGTCGGTCAAGTAGTTCTGGTACCTCCCATACAAAACCACTTTGTGTCTCTCTGTATGTTGAAATCACGATAGCGTCCGAACGAATCGACTTAGGCAACTGAAATTTTATGACAAATCTTAATAACCTTCAGGTTTCTATTAAAAATGGTCCATGTCGGTCAAGTAGTTCTGTTACCTCCCATACAAAGCCAATATTTGACGCATATATCTCTCTGTTTGTTGAAAGCACGATAGCGTCCAAACGAATCGACTTAGGTGAATATAATTTTGTTAGAGGACTTGATTTTACAGTTGTCAAGTTGGTATTAAAAATTGTCTATATTGGTCAAGTAGTTCTCGTATATATTTCTAAACTTTTTACATTATTTTTACATTGAAATTGAAGGTATTAAAAAAGAGAACAAAAAGAGGACACAACAAAGAAAGAGGACATAAAAAGATCCAAGCGAAGAAAGAAAGTGTAAAATAGATCGACAAAAAAGAGGACATGTTGTCTTAAAAAGAGATGTTCTGGAAACCGTAGGCCCCATGGGCGTTATTGCGCATCCAAAAGTTCAATAACGCCCATGGGCGTAAATTAACTTTCCAAAATGCAATAACGACCGCGGGCTTCATTATACACTTTAAAATGAAAATCAAATAAGGCCCCAAATGTGAAAAAAAACCTCAATTTTCATTAGGAAACAAGGTCCCAAAAAAGGAAATAACACCCCAAACCTCCAATATATTCAAACTCCCAATCTGACAGTAAGCCCAAAGAGGGGCGATTGCAGGGGGGCGGCAAGCCCCCCATACGTTTCGGGCCTTATTTCATTTCTTCTTTCATTAGGAAATAAGGCCCCAAAAAAGGAAATAACACCCCAAAATATATTTTATTTAGATTAGGCCGTAGATAAGGAGAACTTTTAAACAAATTTTTATGCTCGTGGGCTTTATTGCACTCAATAGTGACCCACGGGTCTTAATTCACACTTGTCGTGGGCGTTATTGCATTTTGGAAAGTGAATTTACGCTATTGGGCGTTATTTTACTGGGCGTTATTACATGCACCCGTTTTTTCTCGAACACCGCATAAGTAGATAATATTAACTATAAAAACATTTAAGTGGCCTCAACTCCAAATGCGTTTCGCCCCGATGTGGTGGGTGGGTTCATCAGTAGACGAACCACCACATCTGGTGCTCGATGTTTATACCGAGACTATATGGAAAAACAATCACAAAGTGACTGTGAACCATAGGGTGCATGCAATAACGCCCAGTGCGCCATGGGCGCCCAGTGCGCCATGGGCGTTATTGCACTTTCCAAAATTATTATTATTTTATTACACTTTTTTAACACAAAACAAATTTAATTTTTTTGTATATTTTTTATTGGAATATATTAATATGGCTTTCAACTATTTGTCTACAATATGGGCAGAGCAATAGAGAATCATTTTTTTAGCATTTTCAGTCATCTTTTCAAAACAATTTTTGCAAATTTTGAAGTGACTACATGGCATTAATGCAACATCGCGTGGCGCATATAATGCATGTAAGCACGTCCACCATTTGACTAAATGGGAATGGAGGATCGCTACTCTCCTCGACATCTTGATCAATCTCGGCTTCCAGTTTTGGGTCCCATTCGAAGAAATCATTTTCCTTGTTGACGATACACTGGAAAAACTCATCAAGTGAAATTTTGTTGTCTTTTAGATGATCGGTTAAGAAGGAGAAATCCTCATCTCGTATAACCTAAAGAAATTTGTAAAATTGGCCATGCTTCTGGAGTTTTCGTGCCAGCAATGCGTTAAAAGACTCCAAAGAACTGGTTCTCCTCATATTTTGCCCATGGACAGAAAATGCTTGGGATGTGGTCTATTAAAGATTTAGGAAAGGAAAATTAAGAAAAAAATGAAAACACGCAAATAAATACCGCTTTCAAGGCTTTACGAAAAGCCAATTCGTATTCAGTCATAAAACTGGTAGCTTTAAATTTGAATACGTTTTGGTTTATAAAGCCAAAAAGGTGCTCATACGCCTCCCTCGATTTTCTCGACATAAACATATATGTAAATAAATGGAAAAGTTTTAAAAAACAACGAAATGTTACATCATGTTAATAATGCAAAATGCATTTACTTACATAGTTCATAAAATGAAAATGCACAACAAGTAGTTGTTTGTAGCCACACGATGGGACAGTGTCAAACGTACCGTCAAGTGAATAGTGACGCTCGCCCGTACTCTTTTGTATTACATCGGAAATACTTGGAGATAAAAATACCGAATAGGCAAAATTATCCTCAATAATAGTTTGGCGATAGAATGGCATTTTATTAAGCTTGGATAGCCCATATTCCGTAACAAACTCGTCGTCGTCGTCAAAAAGCAATTTGGCTTCGAGAGGCGTTTTTGGGTTTTTCGGCATTCCTTCTCTCCGAATATTAAACAGCTGCCTTCGAATTTTCAGAAAATGTACGAGTGTCGCAGCATGAACATCATTTTGGCACTGTTCGTTAAAAATTTCCCTGCCTCCTTTTCTTTTCAGACCTTTTTTCCGCACTGGTCTTTTACTGAGCTAATCAGGCTTAATTTTTAACTTTCTCGTATACGTAGTAAGAGAAATATATTGTCTTCGTACAAAATTTCGAACTCGAGATTTTGATCAATTATTCTGATATTACATGATAGGGGAACTCAAAAAAGTGGGTCTCGCAATTCTGCCCGTCCGTATGTCTGTCTGTCCCACCCCTGGGGAATCTAAACGCTTGGACGGATTTGCTTCAAACTTCGTATTTTTATGCTAGCCCTAATATTAACGGTACCTCACATACAAAAATTTTACGAAATATGTCTAAATTTAGATTTTTTCGAAAACGGCTCTAACGATTTGAACCAAAATTGATAGTTGAGTTAATGTAGGCATGCTTAACATGACTGCATACCCAGTTTTTCGCGTCGCAGTCGCGCGCGTGGCCGCGACCGTTCTCGGCGGCAAACGCCACCGGGCGTTATTGCACTGGGCGTTATTGCATGCACCCGAACCATAACCTAATACGAGTCTTTGGTCAAATATTAATCGTATAGGATTATTTCCCCGTGGTCTGGCGTAGTGATACCAAAAAGTTTTCAAGTCAAGAATACATTCAAGAAATGAAGAGAAATGAATTCTAGTTAAATTCATGATTTTATTCTAAAAAATGTTAAGGGTGGGCCACATTTGCCGCACTTATTCTATATATAGCAAACAGCTGAAAGGGAGGATGTATGTATTTCATTTTTTCAAGCTTAATTCTGCGGGAAACGAGGAGACATTTCTTCGAAGTGAAGTGTTTATCAGAAGAACAAGTAATCGAATGTATTAATTAGTTGAATGTTCCCAAATTATACGGATACTGCAAAACGGTACTAAATTACAAAAACAGTATAATCACCGAGCTTCTTCCCCTTTTGGGAGAAAAAACTTTTTTCTGTACGTAGAAAATAGTAGACAAAAAATAGAAAAATCGGCAGACGGCAATGCCATATGCTTTTATTGATTTTGTATATATGTAACCATAAAAAAAATTAAAGGAATTAATAAAATCATTAGGTATTTAATCGAAAAAAAGTCTATATGGAACCGATAAAAATATCGTCACATAAAAAAACTATCGCTTTTGAATGACCCTTCTTAACCTTTGGAAAAAGAATGAGCATCTAAATACGCGTTCTTCTTGACACCCGATCAAGTTCCCACGAAGTTATGCAACGTCTTCACCCGTGATTCGTGAAGCAACGACATGCATATTTTACTCACTATCTATTACTCACATATTATATAGTTACATCCCCAGTAACATATTAATTAAGCAATATCTAAGTTTAGACTGCATAAATAACCAACCGTGTCAGATTAGTGCATGCAATCCACATATCCTCCTATAGCTGACACCACAAATTAGCACGTGTATGCGGAGTCTCAGCCAACCATGTTCTTAGACGGGTTAACTGACCAATTCGTATCGCAAACGTCGAGGACTTTAATTACAACAAATTAGTTTCACAACTTCTTAAATCAAATTCAATGAAGGAAGCAATGCACGTTGGTGGTGAATGCCAGTCATGGCATCGTATGATACCTCTAGATACAGCAGCTGCTGGTACTTTTGCTGTTGCTCCAAAGTGATCGCAATTAATTTCACGCAGACCTCTGGGGACAAAATCATCGCAGTTGTAAACGCGCCGGAGATGTCGTGCGTTTTTTGCTCTCGTAGCCCCTGTCGGCTCTGAGCCGGTTTTAGAGAAACATGCACTCTAAAATGGGGCAATAAATTGCTCCCTATATCCAGTGCCAGTACCGGTACCAGTAGTCGTGTTTGTTTAATTTATTTGGGAGAAGTGAAGAGAAAGTTGTTTCCGATCGGTTCTTCAATTTAGATGAATTCTTTTGTTTTAGGTTCAAAGGTAATAATTATCTACTGTGACTGTGAAGTACCTACATAGTTGGAACTATACAATATCCCCAAAATGAAGGCTTACACTGTACGATACCTACAGACCATAATTATTATTATTATTTTTAAGTTGTTCCTAAGACTCATTTTCGCGGTTGTTTTTGCGATTCGGTATGGCAACTGCATTATGATATGTTGCACTCCAAGTTGGTTTAGATCCCCTTCCACTTGTGCGCGCCACCTAAAGCGTTGTCTCTCCGGGTTCAAATCGAAGACTCCTCCGCTTGATACCCTTATCATGGGTGTTACTATCAAAGCAATCTATCGTCTCAGGCGGGGTAGTTTTTGATTATAATCCACACTGGAGTTTCGATGACTTTGCGCGACACTTATCCTACGACCCAAGTCCTATGTCAGATGCAATGACACCGGAACTTCGGCAAATTTAGAGGCGACTTTCATTGCGTCCAGGACTGACTTCAGCCAGAGTCTGAGCCTGGCTTGGGATGTAGTCGTATTTTCACGGATAGTTCCAAAACCAGTCAAGGGTTAGGCAAGCATGCCTCTGTTTTTCAAGCGGAGATCGCTTTGCTATCCCGATGGCTGCTGAATAGATTGTTAAGAATAGGTGGCGGTGGCCAAGCTTCGCTTTAGGCATTGCTCAACCTTGTAATCCGTTCCAAAATAGTTCAGGAATACAAGAACTCTTTGAACTCGGTCGCAAGGCTGCACTCTTTGACTCTTGTCTGGGTCCCAGGTCACACTGGGATTGCTGGAAATGAGATATCCAATGAGATTGCTAAGCAAGACTCAGAGGATAATTTTTCTGGAACAGAAACTGTGCTAAATCTTAATTGTGTATGGCAAGGCTCTATACAGGAAGCGGGCAGACTAAACGCATGCTCCCGAAAGTCAGTAAGAAGTCTCATTCCTGCTGTTTCTCTGTAGAAATGACTACAGAAAACTTATTGGCGTTCTTACGGGGCACTTTGCTTTTGCTAAGCATCTTAGTGTGCTAGACTTAAGTGATACCACTGTCTGCGACGCTTATGGAAAGAGCGACGATACTTCGGATCATTTCCTTTGTTATTGTCCTGCGCCTTTGCTCGGTCAGGTAGCATATTTTTGGCGCTGATGTGGTGAGTGCTGATACTGTAAGCTGAAAGAAATTCCAGTAAAATAGGTAATACTGGATTTACTTCCAGGTAGTACAACGGACCTGAGTGTTTGAAGTGTTTTATAACCCAACAAAAAAAGCCATATCCCGCTGGCTTAAGCAGCTCGACCGTTAAACCGTCCGGTACAGTAGCTATCCTCATTTCATGTTGGTCAGGTAGACGGAAGTCTTGGCTTTTATCCTGCAGAGTAAAAGGTTCATTCTGCCTGACAGCGGAATTTATGTAGCCTTAGCCATTTAACTGTCTTCAGAATTGGTTTTTCCATGTCCTCAGCACTGACTGTGACTTTACTACAAGATTCCCTTGTTCGTCTGTATAGGCCTCTGTTCGGGTCTTCTTCCCGTGAAATTTTCTGTTTATCTTTTGGTAAAACTTCCGAACATTGTTCTTGATAGCACCTCTCTATTTCCTCGATCGCGCTCTTCTCATGCTCTTTCATTTTGCTTCTGTGTTCTTTCCTCCTTTTTTTTCTCTTAGAGCTCATGACTCACGAGCTGCTCTCGTCCATCTCTGCAGCTCCGCTTGATATGCAAATACTGCATGTGCTTGCCGTCACTTTTCATCTAACCAGGGGTATCATAAGGGTGGTTTTGTGAAACAAAGCACATCCGTTACGGCTTTTCTGACTTCTTCTTGGCATCGATGCTACTCGTCTTCAACAATTGATGAAGTTTGCAGAGGACTTCTCGAGAGGTTGGAGTATACGCGATCGACAAAGTTCTGCCTATAAAGTACCTTGGCTACAACAAGGTAGTGATCCGAACCTATGTTGGCCGCTCGCAAACTTCGGACATCTAGAATACTGGAGGAATGTTTTGCGTCGATCGCAACATGGTCAATTTGATTGAGGGTTTGTTGATCTGGTGACCGCCATGTTCCTTCGTGAATATTGAGGTGAGGAAACCGTGTTACATGTAGTAACATTACGCCCCGCAGGGCCTCCGCTAATTGTTGGGTTGCACGCGGTCTGTTCAGAGATCGAAAATTCTACGTGCAGATCCGAAAGTCATTGCCCTTTTTCGTTATGCAGGGTCTTCAACTGTAAATCCATCCGTACCCGAGGCTTTTGGTTGCTTCGTAATATATAATTACGGGTCGGATACTCCGTTGTCAGTAACCCACTTCGGGGATATAGCGCTGCCTTAGTCAGTAATTCCGACACAGCAATATACCTACTTCTGCTCTTTTCTTCGTGTTCAACACTCGCGCTTATAAGTTTAGCAAGTCAAGCCCGAGTGAGCGAGACCAGTACCTGGTGGGTACCACGGGCAGGTAAAATTAGCACAATTGATGTGTATGAAAAAGTTGCAACAGCTGGGCACCGCCAAGTTTATGCCAATTAGCGCCTACCCTATTCATACACACCCAACCATCGAACTTCTTAGCATATTGTAACATAATTGTTAATGAGCTATTCTAACATTTTGATTAATGGAGTTGCTCAACTTGATGGTGTTATGATGTATTATATCACCACTAAAATAAATATAATATTCAAACAAATTTAAAGTTTATTGTTTTGCTTTTTTAATGCTTTAATTTAGTATTCATTCATTTCAATTCATTCATTTTCAATGGTCCGCTTGTCCATTAAGTGGGTCGCGGGTGTAGGTTGCTCAAGTGGACCCTCCATAGCTCTCGATCCTCCGCCATCGACTCTAAATCATCAAGGACAATCCCCATACGGGTAGAGGAGAGATTATGAATTTGATCTAACCATCTCATCCTGGGTCTACCTAGGGGACGCCTGCCCGATGGTACGGATTCCATAGCACGTCGTGGAATCCTGGTCGGGGACATGCGTTTAACATGACCAAACCACCGAAGCATGGATCGCTCCGTCCGGAGAAGTAGCTGCTCGACATTGAGTTCCTCGCGTATTCTGGTATTTCTGATGCGATCTCTACGGGTCACACCAGCAATACTACGGAGAAATCTCATTTCGGCAGCTTGTATTCGCGATCTTATTCTTTCGGTCATTACCCAAACCTCATGACCATAGGTAAGAGTTGGAACAAACACCGAATTAAAGACTGACAACTTAGCTTTGACACCAAGTTCAGTCCTCCTGATAACAGAATGACCAAGCTGTCTCAAAATCGATCCAGCCTGACCAATCCTACAGGAAAACTCGGCATTGCTCCTTCCATCACTCGTGAATAAGACCCCGAGATACTTAAACTTCTCCACCTGTTTCAATGGGACTCCACTAACATGCAGAGTGCATTGAACAGGCGTTCTGGAGACGACCATCACTTCAGATTTGTTCACATTTACTTTCATCTCAGCTTCAACACAAACGGCTACAAACCGATCGAGTGCGCGCTGAAGTTCAGTCTGAGAGGACCCAAGGATGACCAAGTCATCAGCGAAGAGCAAATGACTTATCCTCAGATCTCCCAATTCGAAACGTTCTTCGCCAAGACTGCGTTGTAGCATCCAGTCCATATAAGTAATGAAAAGGAGAGGCGACAAGACGCACCCCTGGCGAAGTCCAACGCCCACGGTGAAAGGTATTGATTTAACGCCGTTTACCCGAACACAGCTTTTACAGTTTGTGTAAAGAGATTGAATGGCTCTCAAGAGAGAACCATCAATTCCATACTGCTGTAATACACTCCAGAGTTTCCCTCGAGGGACTCGGTCATATGCTTTCTCCAAATCTACGAAGCAAGCGTAAACAGGTGTAGCATACTCCCAAGCCTTCTCAAGTACCATTCTGAGAGTGAATAACTGGTCGGTTGTGCTTCTGCCGGGACGAAAGCCGCATTGCTCATCTCCTAATCGTGCCTCGACCACAGCTCTGCAACGCGTTTCCAGCACCTTGGCAAAGACTTTTCCGGGGAGACTTAAAAGTGATATACCCCTGTAATTGGAGCAATCCCTTTTATCCCCTTTCTTGAAAAGGGGCACAATCACCCCAATCTGCCAATCGCTGGGAGTTTCGCCGCATTCCCAGGCCACTTTAATGACACGAGCGAGCCATTTGACTCCCTCTTCACCTAAGGCCTTTAGCATTTCTGGCCGGATTTCATCCACTCCTGCAGATTTGCCAGCTTTTAGCGATTTGATCGCAAAAGTGACTTCCTCTACCGTGGGACTATTTTCCGCCCTGCTTAAGGCGATAGATGTGTCATCCTCAATGCCCTGGATTGGATTGAGCAATTCGGAAAAGTGCTCGCTCCATCTGCGCAAGATGTCCTCCTCATTAGAAAGAAGTGTACCATCTTTGGATTTGACTCCTTCGATAATGTTCCACTTCCTTCCTCTAAGACGGCGGATGGTCTGCCAGAACACCTTGCTTGCAGATCTGTGATCGCGGTCCAATTTTTCGCCGAACTCCTTCCAAGACTGTTCTTTGGCTGCTTTAACAGCCAATTTGCAAGTTCTTCGCGCCTCAATGTACCGGTTTCGAGAAGGAGAGTCCCCCAAGTGAATCCACACCTTGAAAGCCTTCTTCTTCTCTCTGATGGCTTCTTGAACTCCGGGCGTTTTAAACCACGCAGTTCTTTTCTCACCACCAGCCGCCACACCGAGCCGCTTCACTCCGCAAACATGTCCTGCAGAGGCAATGACTGCTGTTGAAAACAGCTGCCATTCTTCCTCTACATTCAATGGAACATTTGGAATTTGTTCAAACCTTGCAGATACCTGCCGTGCAAATTCCTCCCGTATCTCATCGTTCTGTAGTCCCTCCCACCGTATGCGCGTAACCATTCTTGGTTTACGCTTTGGCAGGATAGGTATTTGATCGGTGAGATACAATTTGCACAACACCAGGTGGTGATCAGTTGACAGTTCAGCCCCTCTCAACACACGAACATCACAAACCATCCTTTTAATACACGACGGTACCACAAAGAAATCTATCAGCGATTTCTGCTGCAGACTTCGACGGTACCATGTGTATTTATGGATATCTTTGTGTGGAAAGAAAGTGTTCATAATGGACATTCCATTTGAACAACAAAAGTCCAACAACTTCTTTCCGTTCGCGTTCTGATCGGGGTCACCGTGTTTCCCAATCGCGCTGCCCCATGTCGAGAAATCCGCACCCACGTGAGCATTGAAATCACCCATCAGGATATAAGAATCCATATCTGCAACCTTTTCAAGGGCTGCATCAACTTCATCTAAGAAAGCTGCGTACCCTGACTCCAGATTCGGTGCATACACCTGCACTAGAGCCAGAGTTGATCTTTCAAGCTTAAGCTTTAAGATCGCAACTCTCCCTCCTAACGGAATCCACTCCAATACTCTGCCTGACAGCCTGGGACTTGTGAGTATCCCCACTCCCGCCTGAGCAGACATTGAAGGTGCTACTCCCGACATGAAGAGTTTCCACCCATCTGCAAGGTCCACAGTTCTAGAACCCCTTTGCTTTGTTGAGGAAACACCAACTATATCTAGTCGATATTTAACAGCCTCCCCAACAAGCTCCAGGTCTTTTCCCGTGAGCGAAGAGATGTTCCACGTGCCTATCCTAAGTCGATGCCGTTGTCGAGTAACCGTAAGTCCACTTATGCCCCTATTGGTGCATAGCGCATCCACCCTCTGACCCCCATAATGGTTTGCGAGACCATTGACAGGAAGCTCGTAGCCGTTTCGGGTTAAACCCGGCCGACTGCCGAGCGTGACAAGCCGACCACCAGACGCTCGCAAACTGCCACCCTTCATTTAATTTAGTATTATGAAATATAATGTTGTATGGTAAGTAACAAACAAAAGTTTTATTCTCCACTTTTTATCTGTGGTAGTGTGTTTTATTTTCATTACATCAAAGGGCACGGTACACATCTTTTTAAAGGAACCAATTGCGCCAAAAACTTCAAACTTGTAGCGTTAAGCTCAAGTGACAAGTTTTTAACTTCATTTAATTGAATTGAATTGAATTTTATTAAGACTTTTTTTTCCGATTTTACAGAGTATTATATACAATTATTCATTCAATACATTGACAGTATATAAAGTTAAAGCGAGAGGCTATATGTATGGCCTTTTCTTGATTAGGAAAACACACATTGGTGGATGCCAACATGGCATATTTTAGTTCTTGTGTAATAAAAGAAGACGACTGCTCTTGCTTATGAGCAACAATACAATTTGTTTTGACGTTTGTGTCTATCACAGGTTGTTTTTTTTTTTTTATATACAATTACAAAATATGGAACTTCGTATAGTTTGAATTTAAGTATAATGAATGTATGGAATTACATATTATGGATTAATTTACGATAATTGTCATTTTCTCATTAGAAAGGAACCAAATCGAATGACTTGTAAAATGTATCTAATATAAGATTAGTTTTCCTTTTTTCTTTCAGTTTAGTTTAGGTTTGTCGAAATGTCTATATACAAAGTTAAATTCAACTCGATATATATTATGTGGTAGACGATAATGTAAACGTGTGAGGTTGTTGATGTGACAAATAATTAGATACAAAAGTTTGACAATGAATACAGGAGCTTAAAGTTGACATATATGGTGAAGGATACATGAATATAAGAGAAACAGAACCTACTTAAATATAAAAAGAAAATGTAGCAGGATTTGCCTCTTCAATTTTTGTGACATTTTTGTTTTTCTTTCCTTTTGTTTTGGTTTAGTTGTTAGTTTTCTTTATTGATTTTTTCTTTTTATTATAGTAAAATGTAAGATTAGCCCCTATTGTGGCCAACTGCAGCCTTCGCATAATATTCTAATTTCGGGCCATCCGGAGCCGAGGAGAATTCTTCGAAAATTATACCAATCGGGGAAGGATAGGTGTAATCATTCCATGTGGAGTTTTGGTGGGTTGAGTATAGTTCATTGAGAATGGTGTTATTGATTGTTGGCAATTTAATGATCATCTTTTTCATTAAAGAAAGTGAATAGTTGGTAAGGGGAATCACCCCAGATTCCGAATAAATGTACTGGTAAGAGTACTTCTTTGTTCTTGACTCAAAATTTTTATTAATACATAATCTTAGGATTTTTCTCTCCAGACGCTCCAGCACCTCAGTTACAGTCGGCGAGATAGAGAACCAGATGGGAAAAGCGTAGGTGAGTACAGGCCTGATAAGGGTTTTGTAAATAAGCAGTTTTGATTTCTTATTAAGACTGTTATTTCTAAGAAGTGGCATGGTCATGTTGGAAATCTTCTGCGCTTTGACTCTGAAGAACTGCAACTGACTTAAGTAAGTTGTTAAAGTTTTCACCCAGATATTTAATTTTGTTATTAAACCGAATAAGCGAGCTACCCAGCCTCAGGGAAATGTTTTTGCTTTCCCTAACCGTTCCCTCTCTTCCTTTGCCGCTTGCGTTTCTGAAGCAAATGCCATCAGACTTGTCACTGTTGATTTTTATGCCCCATTTGTCGTAGTAATCATTTATTACGATGAGGTGGTCTTTAAGAAGATTGAGGGCTTCTAGAGGGTAGTTTGCGCTTGCGTAAGCCAGAGTGTCATCTGCATACAGTAAGGCATTTGAAGTGATAATGTTGTTTGTGAAGTTTGAATGAGGGAAATCGTACAGGAAGAGATTGTAAAGTCGTGGGCCCAATATTGAGCCTTGGGGCACTCCCCTTTCGGTTTGATAGGAATTAGATACAGAGTCATTTATTTTGATGAAAAATAATCTGTCTGCCAAAAAGCTGTCAAGGAGGTTGATAATAAACCGGGGATAATTCAGCTGTTTTATTTTAAAAAGTAAACCATCTCTCCATACACTATCGAAAGCCTTTTCTATATCCAGGGAACAAGCGAGTGTACATTTTTTATCCCTGAGGTTGACTGTTATGTCATTATGTATTTTTAATAGTGCATGAACTGTAGAGTGCCCTTTACGGAAACCGAACTGAGATTCAGGTATGAATTCGATGTTTGAGTCCACATGCCTGTCAATTTTACAAAGAATCACTTTTTCTAATATTTTCCCTAGATTAGAGAGTAAAGAGATCGGTCTAAAATTTTGTAATTCATAGTTGCCTCGTTTTTTAGGTATTGTGAAGATTCTAGCTTTTTTCCAATCGATGGGAAAGTACCCATTATTGATGCAGTAATTCAATATGATTGTAAGGAATTGTATTGCAAATGGAGAGAATTTTTTTATGATGAAATTGGAAATATTGTCAGGACCGGCTGACTTTTTTGGTTTTAGGGACTGAATTTTAACTTCATTAGATATAAATAAAATAATTTGAAAAATTTACTAATAATTGTGGCTCACTCTTGGCGGTGTTTCTAGGAGCTTTTATATGCATGGTTCTTGTTGTGGTTTGCTGCCGGTCTGTTCCACCACTTCCTCGATCCATTGCTGTAAGGATGTCTACCATGTAAAAAAACAATGAGCTAGAAATTGTTTTATCGTAAAATAATTGATAAATGGAATAATGTGTAATCAGTAAACCGGTTGAGACAGTAACAACTTTATACTAGGTATTGTCTAAGTAGGTAAAGCATATCTGTCATTATCGAATACACAAACCGACAACCGATAACCATCAAAAATCCATAGTGTAATAACTAACAACCAACGAATCTGCTCATGTGAAAATTAACAAAATCATTTAAATAGTGTGGTCAAATTGAAATCTTCTTCGAGCGCTTCTAGGCAACATCTTATACAATGATCATAAACATCTTGCATGCGGACGACATATGGTATGTGTTGGTGTTCGCTCATGCAAATGCAGCATTTCACTAATATCACACTTAGAACCAGCACTATCGCCACCACTGCTCTTGCTGCTGCTGTACAACTATCCACATATCTACATCTAGATAGCCCATATTGTCGATAAATTCGCTGGATACACCACCACTTTTGTGACTATGGTGGTGATGAAACTATATACAGAGTGCAAGTGGAAATCTGAATTATCTGACCAGATCACCATATGGACTGGACATGACACCGCTGCACTGCTCCTAGTTGGATCCTAGATGTTGGACGGTACCGATACGATGCATGGTGCGGTAAGGTAATTTGATGCAGGACACACACACGAGGGAAAGCTGTGCGTTGTTGTTCTAAATTTGTTTTCTTATTTTTACGTCGCGTCGATGGCATTGTGCAGCAAAAGATACTTCTTTCTAAGACGCCGGCCGAAGCAGGTAAATCTCATATAGCTACACATGGTCTGGTCAAACAGTTTATGATCTGTGGGAAAATGTTCTTGCAGAATTTTTCGACTTTGCATATATTAAGATGATCTAATGCAACTGAGAATCCTTCTCTATACGAACTTGCATTTACGCGCTGGCTGTACCTATATTTCTTAACCGGTATGGTATACGGTGGCGCGATAGATATTTGTGCCGGCAAGTTGCGCATCGATGACCAGGGTACATGGTGCAAATGTTTTCCAGAGGATCGTTCCGTGAGCTCATATACACCATGTGGGCCAGAGATAATAGTTGTGTCTTAACCAGGACAGGATCATAACGTCTTCATTTTAATAACTTGATTTTCCCTGCATATAACATTCAAGTCGTTAGTACTTGTTTAATGAACAAGAGAATTACGATCTGGGATAGAGGTTGTGAGAATAAGATTCAAGCGTTTGACGTCAACTAATAATAATAATATTTTTTATGCCACCTTTTTTAGGTTATTTTTTCCTCTATTGTTGGTAAGGAGGTCATAAGGTGCCTGTCCATTTGAGAGTACTTTCGCTAGTAAACTCTCGGAAGTTACTCTCGGGTGGCTATCCATTTGAGAGTAATATTTTCGAAATTTTAATATTGAGAGCTCTTTGATAGAAATTTGAGAGTTTTAAACCTGAAAGTACTGTCATAACCGTGTCCATTTGATAGAATGTATGCTTATAACATGTTCCCACCAACGAAATTACCAAATACAATTACAAAAATACCAATTATTACATTTCGGAAAGCTACCCAAAGCAGCAAAATTATGGCTTACGCCACAAGTAAAATCACACAGTTTACGACGATTGGAGGAAACACCACCTTATATTCAGGGCAAATTTGCCTTGAAAGAATTATCACAGAATCCGTTATATTGGACTAGCAAACATTTCCACTACGACGGATTAAATTCGTAGCAAAAATGTCCACTACGACGAATTCTGTGATAGTTCTTTCGGGATTCGTAGCAAAATTCTGAATACGACGGGTTCTGTGATCATGATCACTCAGATTACAATATTATAAACTTTACATAAATTATGCTTGTCTAATAACATTCCTATATGTACAGACAATTTTTGCCTAATGTGCATTTGGGAATATTACACAGCATTTTTCTTTGACGCCCTTCCATTACACCTAACAGCTTTTGTTTTGTGTAGTTTAGAAGAGAAATATTTTGCGGTGAAAGCAATAATAAAGGAATATAATATGTAATACCGAGCTCACCAGCCTATGTCACTCGGGATATCATAACCGATGTAAATGGAGTCTGGTTCCTTGATGACAGCTCCTCTATGACAACTTGGCGGGATTTTGTTTAAAAACTTAATGAGTTGTATTAAGCTAATGAGCGAAAGGGAGAAAGACAAAAAGTTTGTGAGTGAAGTGCCAAAATTGCCTAATAAACGTAAAACATATGCTGAAATTGCACTCAAAAATATTCCCCTTCTAATTGTGGAACCCATTCGTAAACAAGACAGTGGCGTTACCAATAAAGAAATAAAGGGAAATATTGACCCAACGAGCTTATCGGTAAAAATTGATAGCGTATCAAATAGAAAAAACGGGGCAATTGTTATTAAATGCGGTAACGAGGAATCAGTTGAAAAAATAGAAAATGAAATCAAAGAAAAGTGTGGAGAAAAATATAAAATTAAAATTCCAGCATTAGCTAATCCAAAAATTGTTGTAAATGGCATTGATGTTAAAGTTGAAGAAGGACATCTAATAGAAGTTATTAAAAATCAAAATAATGTTAGTGGAGAAATGAAATTGGTTAAGTGCTATAAAAATTCTAAAAATAGATATAAATATAATGCTATAATTGAAGTTCATAAAGATCTTTTTAAATTGCTAATGGAAAAAAGCGAATGTTACTTCAACATCGGTTGGAATAAGTGTTCAGTGTTTAATAAACTAAATGTTAAAAGATGCTTTAATTGCTGGGGCTTCAACCATAATGCTAATGTCTGTTCTAATAACCTGCCGTGTCCAAAGTGTAGCGGGGATCACAAGGTTGAGGACTGTAAAAGTGAGAATCCCAAATGCACAAACTGTTCAAAGGCTAAAGAGCGTCTAAATTTGGACCTAAATCTTGGCCATGATGCAGGATTCCTGAGAAGAATTAGAAAAAATGTATCTATATTAACTGCTATAAAAATATATAATGTAATAATTCGTCCATATTTTGAATATTGTCCCACCATTCTTTTGCCATGTCCTGATGGAATTAAAGATAAATTGCAAAAACTTCAAAATAAGGCTATGAGATGTATTCTTAAATGTAATAGATATACACACATTAATTATATGTTAGAAACATTGAAATGGCTAAGTGTAAACCAAAGAATTGTAATGCTAGTAATTGTTTATATATATAAAATTAAAAATAATATATTACCAAAATATTTAAAAAATAAATTGACTATAAGAGCAGATTCCCAGCCATATAGCTTAAGAAACAATAATAATTTCAATTTACAATTTTTTAGAAACCATAGAACACAGAATATGCTTTTTTATAAAGGTTTAAAAATGTTTAATGAACTACCTAATGATATTAAGTCAGTGAACAATTTGTTTAGATTTAAGTCACTAGTTATTAATTTTGTAAGATCTAACTATGAATAACTAGAAAAATTAAAACAATGTTAAAAATAGCGATAAATAAATAAATAAATAAATAAATAGGTGGCGCAACAGGCGGGTGACACCCAAGGCCTAGCTTCTCGCAACCATTCGTTTTGTGTGAGTTTCTATTTTTGGGACGAATGGAAGGGACCTACAATTTTATGCCGAGTCCGAACGGCTCAATTGAGAAGCTTTTTCATGACAGTCATACTCTCGGATGTTTGTCAGACGTTCGCGAGAGGTGGCGCAGTAGAAAAAACTTTAAGATGTAATTTGGGTTTTTCCGGGGATCGAACCTGGGATCCCTCGCACAGTAGTCCAACACACTAACCACTGCGCTACTGCGCCCACAAAATAGCGATAAGTAATAGCTAAATAAAAAGTAATCTATCTATCTATCTATCTTGTCCTTCTTCTGAAATCCTCAATGTTTTACCCTTCGTCCCAACAAAATATAATGCTAGAATACTTACACAACGGTAACGCAGATTTATTTGTGAATATTTTCTCTCTCATGAGTCGAGGCGTAACTTAGATCTATCTACTAAATCAACGGCTGATTGGATGTTATAAAGCATAGCGGATCCAATTCCTGCAGCAGCTCAATGAGATACGGATCACTCAATCAGAGATGGATCATTTGTTTTGGACAATGTTGGCAGTCTCAGTAGTGGCTTCGTATAGACGAAAAAAATTATACATAAAATTAAAAGAACAAATTTATTAAAAAACAATAGCAACATTATACTTATAATAAATATTAAAATGCGACAATTATGAATTTCAAAAATTCTGTATATATAGGGAAAACTTGACAGGTTAGATACATAATAGTTTTTTCATAGATATATCTATTGTTTTGAGATAAACCACTCTGTTAACGATTTGAAAGGAGCGCCGAATTGCGAATTTAAAAGCCAAATTGTTGAAATAGGTATATAATTTTGTCCATTCCTAATAAGTGGCCTAGGTTTTGAAAAACTGAATTGTTTCAAATTCTTAACGAAGACATTTCGATTAATCTTCGACAAGATGACAAGAAAATATACACCCACTTTACACCTATTCTTTTATAACTAAATCACAAAATTAATCAAGTTTATGCAAATTATAGTAAAATCTAAGAAAACCTGTTAGTCTTGTATTAAATTAATTCTAACAAATTACAAATGTCAACATGTAGAAGAAGATGTTCAGCACAAAATTACGTCTCTAAGCAAAAGCCATTAATCAAAACTAGCCAACAATAAATAGGCCTTTAATGTCAGAAAAATGCTTCAACTGTCAAAGAAACGCTTATTTTCCATATAATATGTATTATGTAGACACGAAAAACAAAACAAAATAGTATACATTTACAGTTACGGATAGATACCATTTAGTTGGAGCTGGATGTTAGGTATATATAATGTAATCTTCGTATGAAGTAACAAATTTCCAGATAGCACGAGCGCTTTAATGCATCGATCAATCATCCTCTCAAAAAGGTCAAAGGGTTGATTGGACCAAGCAAACGACTCGGACTCTAGTCATGTCTCAAACAACAGCATTCTGATTACTCATTATTATTGAGACTCGTCATCTATTGACTGCAACCTACACCTCATTCCTAAAACGCTGATGATCTGCATCTGTTCACTTCACAAATACGCCATTTATTATGCAAATCACACCGTCACTCTACTGTCATGATGAAGACACATATATCACGAAACGACTTGATCCAAAAATATCACTGAAAGTATACATATAGGTATATATCGTAAAAAAAACGTTTGATGACAAAATCTCAACCCGCGATCATCGGAAATTGATCTGCAAATTCACATGATCACCATTATTATCATCCCGCGCATTGCTTACATCCTTACAAGGTGCAGGTTTTTAAACTGTATGTTTGACAAGAAAATATACTGACAGCTCTGTAAGCTATAGATTATTGTAAACTTAATAATTTTTTTTTTTTGTGATAGCTAGAGTTCAGTAATTTTTCATCGGGCATAAACAAAGCAAAACAAGTTCACTGGTAGCTCGATTTCAAAAATTAAACACATAAGGAAATATTTCAATTGGTTTGTACATTTATTTGTGAAACAAAAGCTTGTGAAGCGGCTTCGCTCGCGCAGCCCTCAGGATTTGGTATACATAGAGATTCGCGGTGCCATAAAAGTGAAAGTATCTTTTATTACATAATTTATGTTGGTATAGCTACAATTCGATAGTATCGTGTACACCTTGTCTACAACGAGGACATATGTATTTTTAAATGTGTTCAAGCAAACCAATAATAAAGAAAACAGCGCGTAAAAAATTGTAATAAAAAATTACACGTCCAAAAATGGAGACAAAAAATGGATAGTTTCAGGAGTTCTAACTAAAAAACAGTAAGGTTAAAATTTTAATGCCCTCCATTATCAACACATAAAAATATTTTACACCTGAATTTTCTTTTTTTTTCCGACCGCAGGCCAAACACTTGCACTAGGCCGAATATCAGATTGCATTATTTTTTTAACAAAGTCAGAATAAACAAAAAAAACTATTTAATTTAATAATAATTTAGATAGAAATATTAATTAAATTAATATTAATTAAAAGCTCAGACAGTTTTCAGTTGCGGGAAAAAATAATCATAAAAACGGTGCATAAAACCATTTTCCAAAATCAAAGCAGGACACTATTCCACAAAACAACTTTTAAACTTTTCACTTTGCATTTATCAAATTTTTCGTCAATTTGCAAGACTTTATGTTCCTCAGAACTTTAAAATTTGATAAGTGATAAGTTGAAATTGATAAGTGTAATTTGCATCAGCGTTACCAGATTATTTTTTCCAAAAATGCTAAAGCGGGGGCGGAAAACTGCAAAAACTGCTAAACAAAATCGTAAAAAATGCTGAAAAAACTGCGATAGATTTTTCCACGATTAATAATTGAATTTTTTACTTTTTAATGTAAATTCTAGTGAATTATTTTACATTTACAAAAAATTCATATTTGTATACGTCAAACTTCCATAACTCTAACCTCTTTCAGTCGAATTTTTCTATTACTCGAACTCTACGTTTTTCGTTTTCAACTTTTGGCCTTCTTTACTCGAAGTTTCTATAACTCGAGTTTATTGTCTGTCATTTTGAGAGTTGGACTTATGGAAGTTCGACTACATTTGTCATTAACGTTATTGTTATAACGATACCGATAACGATATTTATAGTCATTATGAAAAAGACTATATTTTCTACATTTAAATGTATTACCTACAAAATGAATAAAAATTCAATTACGCTGAATATTTATAAAGAACATTCGAATTTATTAAAGGCAACATTTTATTTGTTGGAATAAAGTTGTACAGCTTCCACTTATAGAAACGCCTGCTGTACCTACTTGCAAAATTAATGCAACATTTTTATTATACTAAATCTATTACGGTCTTTAGTTCTTAGCAAATTTACCTTTGAAAACCCGTACTCTATCTATCATATCAATGCGTTATCACATTTAAATTATTCTTTTTCGAAAACGGATACATCGAATGTAATTTGAGCTGATTTCTGTTATTCCACAACACATTGCTGCATTTTAAAAAGCTTCATTCATGTCTTGAAATTGTGAGTTTTATCAATTTTTTATAGAGGTAGCCAATGTATGAAAATGGTGCTAAATGTTGCTAAATGTGCTTTTTTCAAAATGTTTTATGAATATTTTTAAAATCTGCTAAAAACTGCTGATATTTACAAAAATGCTAAAAAATCTGCTGCATGTGAAATTGATGATCAAATCCTGCTAAAATCGCAGGAAACTGCTAAATCTGGTAACGCTGATTTGCATAGACTTTGCAAATAATTATGCTGTTTCGTTCTACAAAAACTGAAAATTCTGGGTTAAACAAAAGTTTGCAAGATCGCTTTACAAATTCATGTAACAAGTTGTTAAAACAAGATTTCAAAATGTTAAGACGTGGGTTTTTGTTCGACGATAGTGAAGACGCGGTTATAACAAGAAATTGTAGAGACCGAATTAATTTTTCGGGACTACAAAAATGCAATATTAAAGAGTGCGTCATGCTTTGTCGGCTGAAAATCAACTGCTAATGTGCTTGCATTGGTTCGGAAATGGTTCGCAGTACCATGGAGTTGCAGCTATGCACGGTGTTGCAAAATCAACAGTTTGCAGAACTATTCATAGAGATGTCGAATGACGACTTTATATTATACGTTTTATTTCAAAACACAGTGCGGTGGCCCGATGACGTGAGTGGTATTGCTGAAAATTTTTTTATGATGGGTGGATTCCCTTGTGTGTGGTTGCGTGGATGGCACATTCTATAAAATTGATGCGCATACATTACACGAGGAAGGATATGTGGACCGTCATGGAAACCACTCATTGAATGTGATGATGATTATGCGGGCCAGACTACACATTTTACAAGACTTTAAAGAGTTTGACTGAGACCATTTCCGGATGCTGTTGTTTTGGGTGATAATGGTTACGGACTGAGACCCTGGTTGATACCCGATAACCCGGCTGAAGAGGCTTTCAATCGTTGCCACAAGAAAACACGGCAATATTACAATATTGTCAGATCTGTCAGTGAAATGTGAAATGTGTCCTACAAAACAACCGTCTGAACTTATAATTTTGTCTTACAATATTGTCAGAAATATCATTGTCAGCTCATTGTAAGACACCCATCTGACAATGAAATTGTAAGACTTTGGGATTAAATCTTACAACCATTTGAACGCGCAATTTTGTATTGAAAGGTTGTTGGCTATTGTAAGCTCATTGTCAGAGCATTGACAGATCTAACAATATTGTAAGATCTGACAATCGTGCGAATAACTTACGACGCAGACATGAGATTTTATGAGACTCTTGAGACAACTTTTAGAACGCCAACATTAAGGTACCTATATACATACCAAAATTCAGCTTATTATACCTCATTCCGAGATTTACACCTTTTTTATGCTAAAATGACTGGACTATTTCTACCTGGCTTAGGTATCGAATTTTTTGAAATCATTTATAAAACAATTCCTGGTTTCGTTTGCTTTGTTCAACATACTGTATGTATGTTCTGATGGGAAAAAAACCCATCTCACGTCTCTCTAGCTAAGCAGTGATGCTGAAGCTGACTTATGTCAGTGCGGATCACATTGGGATCAGCTGGGTTGTTTTTTTTTTTTGTTTACGTTTGCCTGCCTACTTCCCGCTAGAAAAAGAGTTTTTCCAGTTCAATTCAATTCTGTCGTGGGTGTAAATTGCATCTCAATTGTAGTCTGATTAGGTTTCCAGACTGCCATGCCGCAGCAGAGTGTTATGCTGCCACATAGTTACGAGTAAGCTGGTGTAATTTCCCCGACTTTGGAGTATCTCATGTCGAAATCCGATCCAACGAATGGATGCAATTACGTTACAGAGTGTGGGCCAATAACTTGCTGGAGGTCCAACTTGTTCGGATTATATGCATAAGACACTCTAAAGTCTGGGAAATAAGTCCACAACAAAAATAACTGGGCTAGCCTAGGGTTAAGTTTGAATATAACATGAAAAAAAAACTGCGGAGACGAGTTTGTTTTTCTTTGATTTGAGATGTCTTTGGGAGACGAAATTGTCCATGCGAAAGAGCAGAAATTATTGCTATAATGGTTTACTGTTGTTGTGATTTCCGTTAATTTAGGTAGATGTTTAGCACTGCTTCTAAAGAATGGGGGTGGTGTTTCTTCTTAATGTTGATTGTGTTTCCTCATTTGTAGTGAAGTAGCTCACGAAATAATTGTTAACAATTCGTTAATTACATATTCTAAGGCAGGATAGGGAGGATCAGTATCAGATTTCCGGTAAGATACAAAGCATCGTGGGATGCTTTTCTTAAATATCAACTGTCAGAGTGCAAAAATGTATAAAATTGTGTTAGTTTTTTTCTCATGGGATTCGATTCGCTATACGTCAAAGGTTTAGTTTATAATTTAAGTTACGTATTTTCCTGTAGGATTGGTCAGGCTGGGTCAATTTTTTGACAGCTTGGTCATTCTGTTATTAGGAGGACTGAACTTGGTGTCAAAGCTAAGTTGTTAGTCTTTAATTCGGTGTTAGTTCCAGCTCTTACCTATGTTGAGGTTTGGGTAATGACCGAAAGTATAAGATCGCGGATACAAGCTGCCGAGATGAGATTTCTCCGTTGTATTGCTGGTGTGACCCGTTTAGAGATAGCATTAGAAATACCAGAATACGTGAGGAACTCAATGTCGAGCAGCTACTTCTCCGGACGGAGCGATCCATGCTTCGGTGGTTTGGTTGTGATTCCACGACGTGCTAGGCTTCCTCTAGGTAGACCAAGGATGAGATGGTTAGATCAAGTCCATAATCTCTCCTATGCCCGTATGGGGATTGCCGTTGATGATTTGGAGTCGATGGCGGAGGATCGAGCGCAATGGAGGGTCCACTTGAGCAACTTACACCCACGACCCACTTAATGGACAAGCGGACCATTGAAAATGAATGAATAAGTTACGTATTCATAGCGGTTAAACGGAACCTTATTAGTTTCGCTACGATGTCTGTCAGTCTGTCCGAACCTTCTAATACAAGGACAAAAAGTGGTTTATGTATCGCGAAAAGGAAGTTTTTTGTGCAAAATTGCTGCGCTAATGTGCCAAAATGAGCCTAAATAATTTCTTTGAAGATGTCGCCAACCCCATCCACATTCAGCTTAGCCGACACCTGCTTCCAGCTGTCAATTTTGGCATACGAATTTTTGTGGTTCTTCTGGCTGCTATCCCAAATACGCGGAACAATAAGCCCAATACATTGACCTAGAATCCGCAAACGAGCGATGTAATATGAACTGAAGTATTGCGAAATCCATATTGCTGGTTGAGCGTAGCTGTATGTATAGGTAAGCGTGAATTTTCTCTACTTTTGTCAAAATTCGTTTAAAAACATTCAAATTCATTCAAGTAGGTATCAATCTATTTTATTTTTAATGGCATATCCTGCTGCAGAGATCACAAGATACTTCTGTCTATCATTGCCAGGCACCCTCTTTTTTGGGAGCGTTTTTGCCCAAACGTTGTTTTCTAACTTAATGTCCTTTACCTTGCCATTAAATCCAAATCAATATTGAAAACCTTGAAACTGATTTTATATAGCTATCTTTCGTGTTTCTAATGAAAAATAAAACAAAATCGTTGGAAATACAAACTCATTTACATAAACTAAAAAAGGCCCAATAAGAACATAAGAAAATATGCAAATAGTTTCTGCCTTACAACAAGTCCATAACAATGAAAATAGTTACCTGATCTTAGTTACATTTCTATTGAGTAGCTACCTGCTACCTCTGATTTTATTTGCAACTTGGCTCCATTGAATCAGAAACTAAAAATCCTCCGAACGACTTAGCCACTTTTTCTATGAAATAACGTTTTGCATAAGCCAAATATTGACTATGGAATTATGTCTAATTATCGAAATTAGATGGCAGATAAGTAGTACATTGCACATAGATACATACGGTATTAAAATTATAATGAGGAACAATTTCAAAATAATTGAGGTTGTGCTATTATAAGGCGTAGCTTGTAGCCCGCAAACGATTTGAAACGTTCAAATAATCCTAAAATCGTTTGATAGAAACGAACTCCGACTGCTCATCATAAGATATCTCATATTCCATTATTATTATATTACTTTGTATATTTTTATTAAAATAAAAACCATAATTTAACATATCTTACTTACTTACTTAGGCGGCTCTACAGTTCGGGGTGAACCGAGGCCTCAGCTAACAAGCCTCTCCAGTTAGCCCGATCCTTAGCTAACTGCCTCCAGTTGCGCACTCCTAGTCGATTAAGGTCGCCTTCGACTTGCGCGCGCCACTTAAGGCGAGGTCTTCCTCTACTGCGTTGTCCCTCCGGGTTAGACTCGAAGACTCTACGATCCGGAGCATTTGTTTCCATCCGCTCCACATGTCCTAGCCATCTTAAACGACTTACTCGCAGTTTTTTGACCAGGTCGATGTCGCTGTACAGCTCGTATAGTTCGTGGTTGAATATCCTTCTCCAAAGCCCGTCAACGCACACGGGACCGAAAATTTTACGAAGAATCTTTCTCTCGAAACGGCCGAGGATATCTTCATCCGCTTTAGATAGAGTGAAGCCATAAAGCAGGACTGGAATGATCAAGGTCTTATACAGAATCTCCTTAGTTGTTCGGGATAGGGCTCTGCTACTCAATTGCCTTCTTAGCCCAAAGAAACAGCGGTTGGCAAGAGTTATTCTTCGTTTAATTTCTTCTGAGATGTTGTTGTTAGAATTTATAGCAGAACCGAGGTAGATAAAGTCCCTCACCACCTCAAAGTTATAGCTGTCGATCGTGATGTTTTGTCCTATTCTACGATGTTGGGTGTCCCTTCTTGTTGACAGCATATACTTGGTTTTGCCCTCGTTGACCGCTAGACCCATTTTAGCCGCTTCCGTTTCTATACTAGCAAACGTACCAGTGACAGCCCGCTGTGTTCTACCAATTATGTCAATATCATCGGCGTATCCAAGTAATTGGACGGACTTTTGAAAGATCGTGCCTTGCGTGTTGGCCTGTGAGTTCCGGACGATTCTTTCAAGTATGATGTTGAAAAAGTCGCACGACAGCGCGTCACCTTGTCTAAATCCTCTTTTGACATCAAAGGTTTCGGTGAGGTCGTTACCGACCTTGATGCAGCAGCGAGCTTTCTCCATCGTCATCCTACACAATCGAACGAGTTTTGCAGGGATGCCAAAGCTAGACATGGCTCTGTATAGTTCGTCTCTATAGATGCTGTCGTACGCGGCTTTGAAATCGATGAAAAGATGGTGGGTATCGGTTTGAACTTCTTGGGTTTTTTCCAGGATCTGCCTAAGTGTGAAAATTTGATCGACGGTGGACTTTCCTGGCATAAAACCGCTCTGATAGGGGCCAATCAGGTTATTTATAAAGGGTTTAAGGCGTTCACACAATATGGCAGACAGGATCTTGTATGCGATATTTAGGAGACTGATACCTCTGTAGTTGGCGCAGTTGAAGTGGTCTCCTTTCTTGTGGACCGGGCAAACGATGCTGAGATTCCATTCATCTGACCAACTTTTGGAGATGAGTTGGTGCATGCTCGTTACCAGGTCATCTCCAGCTGCTCTAAAAAGCTCGGCAGGTAGACCATCAGGCCCTGCAGCTTTGTTGTTCTTTATCTTGGATATTGCTACCCGTATTTCCCTTTGGTCAGGTGGACGGAAGTCTTGTCTATCATCGTCTATATTGAATGGAACGCTCTGCCTAACAGCGGGATTCTGGTCATCGTTGCCATTATAAAGTCTGCAGAAGTAATTTTTTCCACATTCTTAGCACCGACTGTGATTCTACTACAAGGTTTCCTTCATTATCTCTACAGGTTTCTGTACGGGATTGTCTGCCCTGGCACGTTCTATTTACCTTTTAGTAAAACTTTCGTACATTGTTCCTGGAGTAGCATCTCTCAATTTCATCGATCATATACGTTTCTCGTGCTCTTTCTTTTTCTTTCTGAGAATCCGGTGTTCCTCTCGTCTTTTTTGCTCTTAGAGCTCGCGAGCAGCTCTAGTCCTCTTTCGCAGCGCCGCTTTATACGCTTCTTGTTTTTCTGCGGTTGCTAGTCGACATTGTTCATCAAACCAGGGGTTTCGTGGTGGTGGTCGGGTGAAACCCAGCACATCAGTCGCGGCCTTGGTGATGGCTTTCTGGCAGTGTTGCCACTGGTCTTCTGCACTAGCTGTTGCTGCAATAGTACTGCTCGAGAGGCATCGGGATACGTGATCGGCAAAGATTCTGGCCGTCTCTTGCGATTGCAGTTTTTCGACGTCATACTTTCTCGCAGTATTTCTCTGTTGGGGTGTGTTGGATATCCGCATTCTTACCTTAGATGTGACAAGGTAGTGATCCGAGTCAATATTGGCCCCTCGGAAGGTTCGGACATCCAGCATACTGGAGGCGTGCCTTGCGTCAATCGCAATGTGATCGATTTGGCTGACAGTTTGGTGATCCGGAGACAGCCATGTCCCCTTATGAATATTGAGATGTGGAAATCTGGTGCTTGCTATAACTATATTTCGCCCCGCAGCAAAGTCAATTAGCCTAAGTCCGTTCCCAGACGTGTTGTCATGTAGGCTGTGTTTGCCAACTGTTCTACCAAAGATGTTCTCCCTGCCTATACTAGCGTTAAAGTCGCCTAGTACGATTTTAACATCGTGCTTCGGGCATTGCTCGTAGGTCTTTTCGAGGAGCTCGTAGAAACTGTCTTTGGTAGCGTCGTCCTTTTCTTCAGTGGGGGCATGAGCGCATATGAGGCTGATGTTTGAGAATTTTGCATTGATTCGGATTGTCATAAGTCGTTCACTAACGTGCCGATAGCTCAAGACTTTTTGCCTAAGTCTGCCGCGTATGACAAATCCACATCCAAATAAACGTTGTCGCTGCTCTCTAAAGCAATCGCCGTGGTACCTATACATCACAGTTTTTCATCCGTTTTTTGCCTGACCCATCCCATCGCACTTCCTGGATGGCGGTTATGTCTGCCCTGTGGCAGTCAAGGGCCTCTGCTAGTTGTTCGGCTGCACGTGGTCTGTTAAGTGTGCGAACATTCCATGTGCAGATCCGAAGGTCATTGTCCTTATTTCGTTTTCCAGGGTCGTCAACAGTAAATCCGTCATTTTCCGAGGCGTGTTGCTGTTTCATAACACTTTATTTTTTCCGTGGTAGGGAAGTTACCCCGACGCACAACCCCCAACCTGGAGGACCAGTTCCATATCATACCCCTAGGACGAGGGACACCAGTAACCCACTTCGGAGTTTGAGCGCTGCCGTTGGCCCATTAAGGGTTCATCCGTCACCAACTCTTTTCCAATACCCTGACGTAGTATTGGAGATCCCTATAGACCTGGGATCCGAATATGTCGAAGCAGCTCTTATAGGGATGTCACTAGATAGTTCAGCCTGACTGGAACTGTAGGCGCCACCGTTGGTTCCATCTAGGGAATTCGTCCGCTGCCTGGAGACAAGAGGAAGTGCTTTAGTGAAGAGCCACTCCTCCCCCTCTCTCGTCCGCTGCCACCAACGACCTTCCAAAGGGGTTGGGTACCCAATCTCCACTCCAGTCGAGGTACTAGGCACCCGGCTATCACCAACGTGGAGGTGAGAGTAGGAGTTGATAGTGAGAGGTTAAAGTGAGGACGCTTGTGTTCTCATATAATCGCATCACTACCTTTTGACGGCCATATTTAACATAATCTATTATAATATTAAAAGCCGACCCGATTTCTTGTGGTAGTCATTTAGCCTACTAAAGGTATACCAAATCTATTTTTGTTTTTACCAAATTGAAGCTTACCACTCATAGATGTGTTAAGAAGAAGAATTATTTAAAAAAAATGAATTTGCAAAATAGGTAATATTTTTATTTTTATTTTTAAAATTACCTACATTGGTTACAACAACACTCTGCGCATACTAGGAATGTTAATATTTCCCCTTCGCTCTGTCAAAGTTATGTCTGTTTTTATAAGATATGATACTTACTTAATTTATTTGAAAGCAATTAAGCTTGCCTTAAATCCGAATCTAAATTATGACCTACGAGTCTACGACTACGTTTGGTATTTGAATGTATTTTTTTTTTTACAGAAAAGGAGGCTCATTCAAGAAAGGTTTTTGTGATGCAAAAAACTTCTACACCAGAACAAAATAAAGATATTGGTAAAACGATGTACCTATATTTTACTTTTCTAAAAGAAGTGTCGAAATTTTTTTTATTTGCACAGAAAACATTGTATCAAATTCGTTTACATTTCTTGAATCCCCGGAAACTAATTTTACAATAAAGTCAATATACCAATGGCCACAAACAAATTCAATTTATCAATATTCGGATTCGATCCACGAAATTATATCAGAAAAGAAAAGAATGATTACTTTCCTGAGATATCTAATGAAACTAAATCATCGATGAACGGATTTGACTTCGATATAGATGTTTTCAAAAGAGTAAGAACACTATTTTTGTAACTTTCTCGTTTTCTTTAAGGATATATACATTTTCAGTTTTCCATTATTTAGGCAATTCAAATGAAATTAACAATGAATATAGAAACGCAATATCTCCATCAGCGAATATAACGTATGATAAGTTGACAGAATGGGAAAATTCCGCTGATTCTATAAAAGACCCTGATTTTATAATAAATAATACTGTTACTTCTTCGGATTCGCACCCAGAAAGTGAAAAGAGCGAAGTTTTGGATATTCTGTTCAACAACGATGATCCACAATCGATAATCAAAAATAAAAAACGCTTTCGTCAGACATTAAGGAACACTGGAAAGTCATATAAAACTCTTTCTAGAAAAGTTAAGCATGCAAGAGTTCGAAAACCCTTTGGAGTGTGTCGAAGCAACTGCAAAGACAAAGTTTCATTCGAGCAGATAAAACGCTTATTTAACCAGTATTCAGCGTTGCCGCCGAAAATAAAAAAGGCGTGCCACTTTTTTTAGAGGAGCGTGCCCTTAGCGTGTCCAAAGAAAAAAAATGTTTTTTCACTCACATTTACACCGCCAAGCCAACGCCAAACAGAAACAAAAACCGAAGAAACAGTTAAGGGCCATTCACATGAGAGCGAACGGACGAATTGCTGAAATGCGCAACAAACCGCGTTTTAAGCATTTACAAACAGAAAATTGAACATTTTATTATTCCAAGAGGAGGATAATTAATTATCTCAACAAACTGTACCTATTAAGAAAACAAGTTTATAAACAGTTTAAAAAACGAAATTTCGAGTTCCAAAATTTTTGGCGCGAACGAAAACACCCTTGGCGAACTGCCGCGACCTAGAAATGTGTTCATGTGAACGGAATGTCAGAAGTCTCGAATATTCGTTTGTTCGTAGATAGTTGGTCGCTAGCTATCATGTGAATGATCCTTTAACCCTCCAGAGCAATCTGAGATGATGATACTTTCCCCTGAAGATGAATCAATTCACTTCTATCTAAACTGACGGCTCAAAAACCAAAGACGCAGTTGGTGGGAGTGTTTTCTCCGAAAGTCTTAATCTTAAGGTCGTTGTGTTGGCGTTTCCCAGCTGGCAGCCACTTTCAACCAACCAACCTACATTTTGCTTGAATTATTTTTGTAAGGTTAGAGAAATGAAGATAACGTGCCATTTTCAAATTTTGCGTGCCACCGTGCCACAAATAAATTTGCGTGTCCAAAAAGCACGATCGTGCCACTTCGGCAACGCTGCCAGTATTGGGCTTTGAGAACCTATGACCAGAGAATTTTGTACATAGGAAATAAAAATTGTAGTACTCTGTCTAACGCAATGCAAAGAAAGCGACGACGTGAAACCTCAGTGAAGTACTTATTGGAATATGATGGCATGCGTACACAAGTTTCCCGACAACATTTTACGATATTATGTAGTGGAGGTGGTGTTGAAGGGGAATGGGAGAGAGATTACCGTCTGTGGAAGACGGAATAAAATTGTTGGGAATAAGGACTAGGGTTTGGGACTGAGAAAGGATGCTGAAATCAGGATTATTTGGCTAGATACTCTGGCGCGGGCGCATGCCTTGCTGGTCACAGCTCAAGCTCGTCGGAGGGTGGATTCTTGCACCAGAGACCAAAAAAAAATAAATCACCACTACACAAAAAAAAATTGCATGCGTATTTATAAGACTGTATATATGTATGTATATAAGGGAAAAAGCAAAACACAAAAAACCAAAAAAAAGTTATATCGAGGAAAGGCTATGGCTATATGGACTATGTAACATTGCCTCTGGAGGAACTGATGTTCGTCCTCCTAGCGGGTCTATACCCTCCCCACCGTGTGTCGGTTCCCGCCAAAATACTTAACCAACACCCAAATGAAAGCCCTGTGCTTTCTTTACACCGGACCACTACAGCATTACCATCAAAATGAGACACGTTTCAATTTTAGTTCATTTTACAAAATTGCATCCTTTTATTTTAGTTCAAATTGATAACGAAATCATTCTATCCATTTTTCTTCTTATATCAAGGTTCTTATACTAATTCTTATTCAAATTCAAAGGCAATAAATTTATGTTATGATTAGCGAATTATGGAAAAAAAAACATCTAATTTTAATTTCGAGGTGTAGTATGTTGGTGCGTATGTTGTGTCATTAGAAATAAATCAGATAAAATAACTGAATGCTAACGGAGGAAAAAAAAAACAAAAATTAAGCCAATTGTTGTGGCTGCATCGTATGTTTAAATTTGGTCTTGGTACCCGCGTGTCGATATCTTAACAAAAAAAAAAATCAAATATGATTCAATAAAAGACTTACCGTTTTCCTCGTCGTCAGGCCTGCCGAAGTGGAATTCCGTTGATGGCGCTGATGGCGCTATATGTAACCACCCAAAAAAAAAATTATGTCTTTTGTTCTCTATTTTGTTCTCTATTTTTTTTCCTTTTTCACACGCACACACAATCCCAGGATAATTTAAAATTACGAAACTAACCAACAAGCTTTTTACACTTTAGAAAGAAGGAACAAAAAAAACACAGACACACCAGAAAGCAACACTAACATTAGAATTTACAATTATTATTAAGCAAATTTTCTTCCTTTTCTTTAATTAATTTTTTTTTTATAAGAACATTAAAATATAGACGTTATCAAACATCAAACAACTAGCGGTGTATAATTTCGAAACACTTACACTTGAGAATTTTCTATTTAACAGAAATAATTAAAAAACGCACCGATTCGTTATAAATTCTTGCCGCCAAAAGTTGGCTTTCATAATTGACATTTGTATGACTAAGCAAAAATGACAATGACAGAATAAGTAATACAATGCTGCCAAAATGTATTTACAAACAGATTTGTTTAGAAAAATGTACTAGATCAATTATTTGACCAAAATTAATAAATAAATTTTCTGAATACATAAATTCAATCTTAAACAAGCGGCGTCTAGATCGTGGCGGGTCAGGATGACTTCGCTGGGGCTGCGTTGCACGTTGATCACGCAGGTGCGTTTTCGGATTGCTAGCTGGGATGGCTCGGTTAGCGTTTAGCCCTTCCGGAAATTGGTGACTAACACGAGATGGACCTGATTTGTCACTATAGGCTATGGCGGAGGTCAGATGGTGGAGGCTCACTTTTAGTCGCACGGGATAATGTTAATAGCGAATGTAACTTATCTTGCTGCGCTTTGGCAGGTGGTGGTTTCATTGGGCGAGGCGGTTATTTAGGGATGCCTTTGATTTGCCCGAAATTGTTAGCTTTGAAGATTCTTTTCCTAGCCACGCGCCACACACACGTAAGTTAGTTTCTTTTTTTTTGGCGAACAAATAAGTTTTTTTTTTCCTTTTTCGACGGCGACCGCACTGATTAGCTGCTCCAGAAGAACTGACCAAACTTCATGATGCAACCAAGAGACCAAAAAAAACTAGAGACGCTTACTATGCAGCTAAGAAAACTCTCCGCAACTAGTAACTAGCCAAAATAGCCCTCGCAACTCTTTAGCGTGACTTGTCCTTCGCCAAGACATTTGGTTAGCGGTTTTCTCGTGCGAGCATACAACTTCCCATTTCTCACCCCAACGCATGATATCCCCATTCGAATACCATAAGTATGCCTCAGCCTCCTATTCATTACTTCAAACGGAACATACAAAATAAACAGGCAGCCAGCCAGCGGCAGACTAACCTACTATGTACAACCAAAATTGGGGAAATTGGAAATCGGTTCAGAGAGTGGAGACTTCTTATCTCCTTTTTTTTTTTTGCGGCAAAGAAGGTAAATCAAGGCATTACGCTCTTAAGCTCTTGTGATTGTCTTAGATTGAGTCATCCAGGAACTTTACTTCTCAGCCTAAGCTAACAAAAGGAAACAAACATAAAATATTTTAAACTCCAGCCGTTACAATTATGTTTTTCTGAAGCGGAAAGTTTCATTAAAAACGTAGTAGCCAAAAAAGTTTCAGGTCCAAGCGAACCGTAAGTTCGATTGTCGGGGTAAGGGGATTCCTGTGAACAAACTAACACTGGATCAAGAAGAGGAAGTACGCAACCACATAAATAAGTTCCCATCGTATGAAAGCCATTATACAGCCGTCGCCATACATCCAAAAAATATATTCATGGCAGTTTAAATCTTTCCATAATGCATCGGATGTAAAGTGATGGAGTTTGTAATCCTGTAAGCCTTACCAAATATTCAGAAATATTTAAAACACTGAATTTAAAATTCAAAGCTCCCAAATTAGACACGTGCGCAACTTGAGATGGATTTTTATCTAAGATAAAAATAGCCCAGGATGAAAAAGAAAAACAAGTTTTTGTAGAGCGGAAACAAATTCATGCGGAAAAAGGAGACTTTGGCTTTGAACAAAAAAGGGTCGATAAGAAGAATGCTAAACAAAACAACGATATGGCAGCGTTCGCGTTTGACTTACAACAGTGCTTACCAACACCATTCTTGAGAAACTCAGTTAGCTTTTATAAAAGGCAGCTTTGGACCTTCAATCTCACGATCCATGATTTAAAAACGAATAATTCCGGTTGTTTTATGTGGCACGAGGGAATTGCGCGGCGGCTTGGAAATGAGATTGCTTCATGCGTTTTCAAACATCTACAATCTTTGCCTTCTTCTGTCACTAAAATAACGTTCTACACTGACTCATGTTCTGGCCAAAATAAAAATTCGTTTGTTTCTGCTATGTTCCTTCTGTTCATTAAAAAATCCTTCATTGGAATATATAGATCATAATTTTTTGGAACCTGGCCACACCCACCTCGAGTGTGATTCTGATATCATGCGTTAATTGAACGAAAAAAGAAAAAATCCAATGTTGAAATTAGTGTGCCAGTTCATCGGAAGTATTAATTCAAAAATTAAAGTTGTTGAAATGAAAGAAAGTGATTTCTTCAACTTTAGTGAAATTTCGACAAATTATTATAATTGGAAACGATGCAATTAAGATGGCCAGAAATTTATATGGAACTCAGTAAGGTGGATTCGCTATACAAACATCTGTAACCAAATTTTGTATAAAACAAACTTAAATCCCGAAGAACCATTTAACCTTTTACCGTTAGTCAAACGAGGAGCATCGGCACTTACATTGGGTCATTTTATCAATAAAATCGCTTACAGTTATTTTCTTCAAAAAAATTAATTTTGAACTAAGAAAGAGTAAAATTACCTTTATTTTACTTTTTGTTTTAACGCGATCGGAGTTTCAAATCGCCCAATAGAGTCATTTGTAATTTCACGCGTTTGTCAAAAACTTTAAACTGCTCTCCTGAAAAATGAGTAAAACAGACTTTAGCGGTTTTTCCTTGTGACCACAGATGTATGGGTTTCGGTGAAAACTTCACAAATGATTAAAGTAAAAATCTATTTGGTGAACTCCGACCGCAAACCTTTACTGGGCAGAGAGACAGTGTCTGCGCACGGTACAATTGGACTGGTCTAAAATACTGAAGAAGAAACTGAAGTCTTCAGCAGCAGTTAATCAAATCTAGGCAGCGATTAAACAGAAAGGTCAGTTAAGAAATAGTTTAGCTAATAACCCTTCACTATTTTCTGCCTCTTCTGGTAAAATTAAAGGTTTTCAGGCTCAACTACATGCGAAATTCATCGCAGTTCCAAGATTTCTCAAGCCCAGGCGGGTTGCATTTCCACTAGTTTTACAAGCAGAGAAGGATTTGACATCAAAATAATAATTTTGTGTGAAAAAAACTTCTTGGGTACTCTTTTTTAGAATGTAAAAATGCCAAATATTTACAAGAAAAAAATCCCCACCGCAACATCGATGAAACAAGTGTTGGAGAATGCCATTAAAGACATTCAAATCAAAACAGAGTCGATAAGCAGTTCTGTTTCTGTAGACATACCTGTCCTATACACATATTATCTACTATTCAAATAATACAATATCTTAAGCGCCGTACTCTCCATATAGTCCATCACGTTTTTAACAGAAAGGATGTTAGGCTGACGGGTAGGAAGGACTTTGCCTCGGTGTAATCCTTTTTTTCCGGTCTTGGAAGGAAGACCACCTTTGCCTCCATCCATGTAATCGGAATGTAGCCTATTGCTAGGCATGCAACGTATATATTCCTGAGCCTTGGTGCAATTACTTTTACTCCCCATTGCATTAGACCTGGAAATATACCATTTGGTCCCGCGGTTTTGAAGCGTAATAATGTTGCTATCGCCCCCTTAACCGTCTCTGGTGTCACGATCCCTTCTGCTTCCATCCTGTTCGCTCCGTGTTTCTTTGGCGTACAGGTTGCGTAAGGACTACGTTGGAGATAGGGCAGGGGTAAAGGGGTGGTTGGGACTAACTCTGGAACTATTTGGCCGATTTTAAAAATTGTTTTAACATTGTACCGGCTACATCCTTCGGATTAGTATAGGTTAGTTAGGGTGAGGATGGAGGGAGGGGAAACGGGCTATTTTGATTGATTTTTTGGGAAGCTCGCGAAATAAAAGGATCAGAAGACATTAACAGTCTATTAAAAACATCCCCTAAATTGGCTTCTCGTTAACATTTTCTTAAAAAGTGTTCACGATATTTCTTCATATCTTTATTTCGCGCCTCCTGTGCTTCCTCAGAAAGTTCGCCAATAGGCAATCATTGCATGCGAGTGTATGAGAAGATTGTGGACTCTTGTTGGCAAATAGTACCAGGGATTAAACCACTGCAGTCTTAAGACAATAATTTTCAAAATAGGTGGTATTAATAGGGTACCCACAAGATTTTGTTATTAAGATAGTGTGAAATCTTTTTATTAGTGATTTGTGTATCCCAGTTATATTGGATGAGATTTCAAAGTTTTCAATCGGTAGTTTGCAACAGGTATGGTATAACTCGCTGTTTTTTTCTTGCATTTTGTTATTTCGCTGCGATCATTTCGCATTTTATTATTTCGCATATCAACAAATCGCATTTTGTTATTTCGCAATTGTTATTTGGCAAAATTTCTTTTAGCATTGTAGTTATTTCACCGCATACGATATTTCGCATTTATTATTTCGGTATAACTTACTTTGATTTACTTATATTCGCATTGTTTTATTTCGCGTTTTCTTATTTCGCTTTTGCCAAATAAAATAATAAGAAAATCTTTTAGGATTCTTAATTCTTAACTTTTTATTTTTGTTTACAAAAACCCCATAAACATTGAAATTTGTATTGTGGGGGCATGCTGCCCCCCTGCAACCCCCCTGCTTGTGGTCACTGTAGGATTTGGAGTAGGTGCAAGTTTGAGTATTATGCAAAGTATGGGGTCATTTCACATATGAAAAAAAAATCCTCTTGAAAGCGACAAAAAAATGCATGCTGATAGAAACAAGCGACTAAATAGCATGACGCGAAATAACGCTTTACAAAATAAGCAAAAGATAAAACACCAAAAGCCTATTGAAAGAAAAGCAAAACATAGAAATGCTAAAGAGAAAATGCGAGTTACTCCTACAGCGAGCTGAACGCAAACGAAATAGCAGTTTGCCACATGACTTTTGCGAATAGTTGAAAAATATTTAAATATTTAAAGCGTCGCGAGATAATAGTTTGCGAAATGAAAACCGCGAATTAATAGGTAGGCACCCGTTTGCAACTAATGTGTAACAGACATTCAAATTTGCGAAAACATGCATGATTTTTTGAATACTAAGTTTTGAAGTCTCGTGCTCAAAGCAAAAACGAATAGGTCGGCAAAATCTTGGTGAAGATGGCCGGGGGTTTTTCCAAATAATTGCTTCATTTTGATCCACTAATCTCAAAGGCACTAAGGACGTTGCAAATAAGCTTGAATCTGATGCCGTATTTTCTATAAACTTTTGTTTGTATTCAGCAAACCCTGAGCTGCCATCACATCCGCATTTTACATAAAGTGTTAAAACAGTCACGCCAGGTCAAGAAAATAGCACCTCTTCTTATGCTTTAAGGATTCTGGAGCACGTGGTCTAGCAGTGCCTGCAAGGATACTGTCACATATCACTCTGAGCTTGATATATGATCAAGGGATGGATAGCAGAACTTTTTCGCTTCCCAAATTTTTCGATTGGTAGGAAATGTTTTTTTATTTGTCGATCTTACACAGCTGTATTGATGAACTGACAACTGCGCCTCAATTATCAAAGCAAAAGCTTCTTCTGCTGTCAAAGGCCGTGATTTACTTCTAATTTCGTTTAGACTTCTGGTATATTCATGAGCCTTTTCATTGGAGGCTGGAGAGGAAGCATCTCTTATTACTTTTGCAACTGCTGAGCTGCCCTGTTCTCGATACTTAATTTGAGCTGCGTAAGAAAGCTAAGAAGCAGAATGTTTTATATTTTTTTTTAATAAAATGACAAAATTGAAAAAAAAAATGTATTGGTAACCAAGAAATTGCTCGGTAAATGTTTGTCAATGATAAAAAAATTATAGACGCATGAGAACGATAAGAATAAAAAGGAGGATATTTATCTATAATGTTTAACGTTCCAATTACAGGGGTATATCACTTTTAAGTCTCCCCGGAAAAGTCTTTGCCAAGGCGCTGGAAACGCGTTGCAGAGCTGTCTTGTCGCCTCTCCTTTTCATTACTTATATGGACTGGATGTTACAGCGCAGTCCTTGGGTTCTCTCAGACTGAACTTCAGCGCGCACTCGATCGGTTTGTAGCCGTTTGTGTTGAAGCTGAGATGAAGGTAAATGTGAACAAATCTGAAGTGATGGTCGTCTCTAGAACGCCTGTTCAATGCACTCTGCATGTTAGTGGAGTCCCATTGAAACAGGTGGAGGAGTTTAAGTATCTCGGGGTCTTATTCACGAGTGATGGAAGGAGCAATGCCGAGTTTTCCTGTAGGATTGGTCAGGCTGGATCGATTTTGAGACAGCTTGGTCATTCTGTTATTAGGAGGACTGAACTTGGTGTCAAAGCTAAGTTGTCAGTCTTTAATTCGGTGTTTGTTCCAACTCTTACCTATGGTCATGAGGTTTGGGTAATGACCGAAAGAATAAGATCGCGGATACAAGCTGCCGAAATGAGATTTCTCCGTGGTATTGCTGGTGTGACTCGTAGAGATCGCATTAGAAATACCAGAATACGTGAGGAACTCAATGTCGAGCAGCTACTTCTCCGGACGGAGCGGTCCATGCTTCGGTGGTTTGGTCATGTTAAACGTATGTCCCCGACCAGGATCCCACGACGCGCTATGGAATCCGTACCATCGGGCAGGCGTCCTCTAGGTAGACCCAGGATGAGATGGTTAAATCAAATTCATAATCTCTCCTCTTTCCGTATGGGGATTGCCATTGATGATTTGGAGTCGATGGCGGAGGATCGAGAGCTATGGAGGGTCCACTTAGGTAACCTACACCTGCGACCCACTTAATCGATAAGCGGGCCATTGAAAATGTATGTATGTATGTTTAACGTATATTGTTATTATTTTATAAACTTAAAACAATCGGGGCACATGCTTGGGCACAATATTAACCCCTCTATTATTTCTGTAGTATTTCCTTTAGCGATCCATACACTGAACCAATCTTAGCAAATGAAGTGTCAAAAGAAAAAAATCCCTGAGACATAGAATAGCGTTTTTACATTATTTAAATATTAATAATTGAGAGAAATTTCCCACGGGCACTCTAGTAAACTATTAAATTATAAGAAATTTCAATACCAAATGTTAAGATACGTCGTTCGGGTATCTCCTAGTCGCTGGTTTTGAATTGGGTCTCGCTGATGGGTGGAACAAGAATTGAAAACTGAGAAAAAATAAAGAAGTTCAGTTTTAGGGTCGATTTTATTACTTTTCCAAAAATAGGTCTTACTTCGACATGAGTTAATATGTATAAGAAGAAACAATAATTGGTTGACATTGAAAAAGGTTAACGTTAGCAATCGGGGAGGGCGAGGGACTGAAAGCACCCTCCTACATGAAATATTTGTTAGATTTTAATTATTGAAACTTATGATCTAGTACAATATACTTTCAGTATCAGTACCTATGATATCAGTACCTATGAGCAATGGTTAACAGTTAATTGTCGAATATAAAAAACAAAGCTTAACATTGACAAGTTGATCTAAAGAGAATGTATTCAAAACGTGAATACGAGGAAATAGTGTTTGTAAACGGGTTCTGTAATGGAAACGCTTCGTTGGCAAGATAGGAGTACCAACGTCGATACCCAAATCGTTGAACACCGTGTAGCCGGTATTCGCTAATGCATATCAGCGTCCTTGTTGATGCCGGGTCAGATACTTCAATCAAATAAAAGGAACCGACGCGACGTTCAGACGCATCGGCGGCCTAAATTAAGGATGCGATTTTGCGTGCTGTGGAAGTTTAGCCTTGAGTCAGGTCCGCAGACTATCTCTGCACTTGGAACTTCCCAGAACCAGGATTCTCAGAACTTTACATTCAGCACCGTTGCAGATTTTACTACCACGAGATGCACAAAGAAGAGTGGAGTTTTGCCAGCAAACATGCAGAAGACTGACACTTCCTTAAGAATATTCTGTGGACTGGCAAAGGCAATTTACAAGAGATGGGGTTACAAACCTCCACAGTTTTCACCATTGGTCAGACCACAATCCCCATTTAATAAGCACAACATTCTTTCAAAGGCAAAAATTTAATTATTGTGAACAACTTCTTCAAAATGTGCTTATATTAAAGGATCTTTAGCGTAAATGTTTGGAAAAACTTTTCTAGGCCCGCACGTTCTTCTACAATTAGTTAATTCCCATTACAAACTGGAATTTCTTAGAGAACGTTTGCAGTATCTCCATTTCACAGTAGCAGCGCAGCGGCGTAACACCATTCCTCAACCATACTTTTAACGAACTGTGGACTGGTCAATTTGGCCCCAACCCTTGTCCACCCAAATCTCCTGACCTAGCACCCATGGATTTCTTTCTTCTGGGGTGCTTAAAAGGAAAACCTTATTTTTGAGAAATGTCGAGTCTTTTCTGACCATTTTTGTCTGACAAAAAACGGCTTTTACTACAACTACTATTGATTGTACGTAAAAAAGTTGCTTAACATAATTTAAAAAAAAAAAATTATCAAGGATACAAATTTCACTAAAAAAATAAGTAAAAAAAGTAAATTTTGAGAAAAAAATCATTTTAAATAAAAAAAAATTTAAAAAAAAAACACTCTGTATAAATGAAAACCTTGAGATTGACGTCTCCTTTCATGGGAAAACTTTACAATTACAATCGGTTCACGCATTGCAAGGACCCCCTGCTTGTTTTTACAGTTAGATTTGGAGTAGGTGCGCTGAAATAATCATATTGAAGTGATCGATATAGGAAGGAGGTAATCAGTTTATGGATCGCATTAGTTACTCGCCAAAAATGGATTCACTTACATATGGATGCATTTGATAATTTATATAGCAATCAACTTATCTTATTCAACTAATATAATAATTACATAACATCAACCAGTGGACAAACCATGGGATGCATCCATCTTAACGAGGAGAGGCCATTGAATTGACATCCTCAACGTAGTTAGCTCGATGTCGGCGGTGTGATAGAAACCAAAACTACCTGTGCCATTTTTAGCTGGCAAAGATCGTCAACAAAGCACACAGCTACACACATCGGGACATTTAGTATAGCAATTAGATTTTATCACCATGTGCAGAACATATTTATAGCTTTAATTCCAATACGGAAAGTAAAACACTTATGATATCTTGATATCTTGATCGGTTTCATACTCTGGTAATGCACTAGATATACCCCTCTCTGCCGCACCACTACTCGGAACTCCAACACTGGCCGTGCCTCATAAGAGTGTGTAGTACGGATTCACATACAGGATACAGGCTACAGCTACCTGTACTAGGTAGCGCACGCTATTCTCTATACCGGCATTGCGCGCCTGCGCTAATGAATGCCTGCTTTATGGGCTCCAATGATCTCATTATCGATAGAGAGCTAAGAGGCCCGGCCGGTATCGGGACATTATGTTAATGCAGTTTATATTTATTTGATTCTCTAGCTTTGCACCTTGATTTCAAGATGCTGCTACTGCCTTATGAGGAAGTGGTATATGGGAATAGTGGCAGCTTCGTTTTTTGCTGACAGTTTATGAGACACCGAAAGGCACTTATACTCTTACAGTATTGTCGGACTTGATGATGTTTAGCGCTTTTTTTTGTCTCTATTGCAACTTAATGTCCCTCCTCTGCCTTTTAAAGCGATGATCGAATATGAGATGGGTATGGGTTGGTTAGCTAGTGGTCGGGTTTGTATCTATCTATCTATCGTACGATTTGTGAGAGCTGTACAAAGTGTGTTTGGCAACACCCCGTACTTGAATAAATTGTCACAAAATAGGTATCTAGAATGGTGTAGGGTGTACCGTGCCGACGATTAATATTAATATTTCCATTTTGCCGTACGTGCATTGCGGTTTAATCGCATCTTAATGGAGGCTTTGTCAAGGCTAAAAGGGAATGTGAATTGAAAAAGGTGTTTCAGCTTTTTTTTATCTAGAAGATATTTTCTACCGAACAGCGACTTTTTCTTTTTCGTACTGAATTGGTAATAAAAAAAGAGCAATTGTCGGTAATTTATGGATGATTTGTTAACTTAAATAAGGGTCTTCAAGGTTTACACTGTCCTCTTATGAGAGCCGTCATTTGACATGAACGCTTTGTAACGGTATATATAAAAACATATGCTACCCTTCCACCTTAGAGATACAGGAATCTCAAATTGTCATCGGTGGAAGGGCTGTCCGGTCGACAAAGCAAGACAGGAATGCTTGTTTAAGCCAGTGCTAAGCTCGTTAGAATGGGTGGGATCTTTTGCATGTCTTGCGGACTACCGTATTCTTACATGCCTGATATTAGGCATTGGGATATTCGAAAATTGGGAATTATGAAGGGATAGAAAGTAAATTTAGAAAGGAAGGTTTCTAACTAGGATTAAAAGATTTAAAAATTATACAGCCAAGAAGAAAACAACCACACACGACTCGGTTGGTTTGCATTCCTCCTTCTCTCGCCACACCGGTACCTAAGATGTAATGGTACCTTCGAGCTAGCCCTCCCTATTACCCTACTCATGAATGAGCAGAGTACCATGATTGCCACTCGCTCATATACAGTGCGGTTCACTTGTTTAGACGCACAAGAGTTTTTTATACCCTCCACAGGAAGGTATATTCATTTTGTCATTACGTTTGTAACGCCAAGAAGGATTCACCGGAGACCCTATAAAGTATATATATTCTGAATCAGGATCACATTCTGAATCGATTTAGCCATGTCCGTCTGTCTGTCTGTTGAAAACACGATAGCGTCTAAACGAATCGACATAGGCGAATGAAATTTTGTGAGAGGACTTCTTTTTATCGTCGTCAGGTTGGTATTGAAAATGGGCTATGTCGGTCAAGTAGTTCTGGTACCTCCCATACAAAGCCAATATTTGACGCATATATATCTCTGTCTGTTGAAAGCACGATAGCGTCCAAACGAATGGACTTAGGTGAATGAAATTTTGTGAGATGACTTGTTTTTAGACTTGTTAAGTTGGTATTAAAAATTGTCTATGTCGGTCAAGTAGTTCTGGTACCTCCCATACAAAACCAATATTAGACACACGCGTGTACCCATACAGTACCTACATACAGTGGAGGGTATCAAAGCATATCGGCCTGATAACACTTTTACTTGTTTTCGTTTTACGTGGAACGAAAAGAAAAAAAAACTTATTTCGCAGGAAGGTACATTCATACACTATAAAGAAAACATAATTTCAAACTTGATGATGGACCCATAACGGTAGTTTTACTCATATTTTTCTATACCATGCAAAAACGTATGCATTTTTTTGGTTTACTTGAACCAAAATTCAATTGGCTAGTTAACAACAAGTGGTCGGACAAAGGGCAGTAAAAAGTTAATTTGAAAGTAAGGCTACTATTATTTTATATTAATAAAAAAAAAAGCAGAAAATGTTTGAATTAGCAGAAAAGGCAAAAGTTAAAGCTTACCTCTCGGAAAGCTTTTCAAGCACTCTTGATTATGCAACTTTGTAAGAAATAGGGTATCTTATGGAAACAACTACAAAGAAAGCATCATATTATGTAGTTTTAACACCACAAAACAAGAGGGAAATTCAAAGAGTAGTAGTGTCTTAAGGCGCTCAATTTACAAACAATATTATGGAATTTGCTGTGTTTTTCTGTAGCAAATCTACTCGAGTTGCATTATTGTCTATGCTTTACACCCACATTTTACAAAACTACAAAAAAAACATCGCCTTATCAACCACGCAAGCAACCTACGCCCTGAATTTGCATCAAGGATTCATATGGCATGGGATATATGAAGATTAAGCGATCTCCAGAAATTGGAGAAAAGCCGACTTTTCGAACAAAAAGGAGTTAAACTTGGACGGTCCTGCAACTACAGCTATTACTTTCATGATCTCTGGAAAAAAAAAATATTTTTAACCGTTAACATTCGAAATTAGGGGGAGTTATTGTATGGGGTGCAATTTCATTCTACGACGCTTTTAAATTGGAAATCGTTTCCAATTAAATTACTAGCATTTCTTGCAAAACTTTTTTGGAAGTAGCTTTTCCCGCAATAAAGGACCTTTGTAGACCTATTCCATGGATATTCTAGAAGGATAATGTGTCTATATACAATACACGCCTTGCTTAAGAATGGATTGATATTGAATGGATTAATATTATCGAAAATCTTGTCCCCGTAAAAATTATTGAGACAACAATCAGTATCAACACAATCAAGAGCTGACTGCGGCGATTAAAGCTTCTTGAGAAAATATATCCTTGAATAACCTTTAAAGTTCCTTTCCAAATTTACTTCCTATGCCTTCATAAATCACAGTTTTCGAATATCCCAATCCCTAATATCAGGCATATAAGAATACGGTAGTCCGCAAGACAAGCAGAAGATCCCACCCATTCCGACGAGCTCAGCACTGGCTTAAACAAGCATGCCTGTCTTGCTTTGTCGACCGGACAGCCCTTGCACCGATGACAACTTGAGAATGAAATATGTTTATATGTATACCTTTACAGCTTTCATCAGCATTCGATCCTGGGGCAAAATTGACAGTATCGTAGAATGGTCTCAACTCAATGGTGTAGTCGAAGTACATAGAGTCATTATGCTTGCAGCCGAGCGGCGCAGGTTCGAGCCCCGTCGCATTGGAGGACAGGAATACTGTGCCATCTTTACCGTAGAGAGAAATGAGCATCAGAGGTTTTCCACTCCACCAAAAAAAAAAAAAGGAGCTTCTGCTTGTTAATACATACAATGGAATGGGATGGGTCTGGTCTGAGTGGTTTAAAAATTAAAATACCTCTTTTTTACAAAAAAAAAACAAACTAAAAATAAAACTAAAATCTAATACCTACAGTACATAGCTGACGATAAGTCACAGTCCTTGAACATTGACTATACAATTGGCACACCCGGTATACTTGAGCCAAATAAAGAAGTCAAGAAAAAACAAAAGAATAAGAATTTTCAATCAGTCTCACATAATGGAAGGACGAAATTAAAGATTTTGAGCACTATTTTTTTTTTAAATACATTATGTACTTTTCCCGGGAAAAGCGAACCTAAGGCTTCAGATGCCCGAGATACTTGCAGATGTATGTTAGCTCTGCATTTAAATTGCTGCAAATTGAAGTCTTTTGGAAATATATCCAGGAAGCGAGTTCCAAAGATTGATGTCCTCGCGGTTGTCAAATGTATGGTCATGAGCATTAGCTGCTTGTATTGTGGGGCACGCAAAAGTTGCATTAGGCATGGAAGTACCTATAGAACAAGCAAAGGTCAGCGACTTGTCATAATGTGCACCAACTGTTGTAGATTCGATGTGAGTGTAGGGTCTCCAATAAGTCGATCTGCTCGTCTCTGGTATGCTGTCAAGTTTTGGGGCCGATCTCCATATATGAGAACAATATTCCAGGACTGGTCTAACCTGTTTTTGTTGTTGGTCTTATTTCCATTTTAAGTAAGAAATAAAGTCCGTGTGTTATTTTTTGTTTGGGAAATAAGACCCGCGGGCTTTAATTCCGCATGTGTTATTTCACTGCTTACTTACTTACTTAGATGGCGCTACAGTCCGGGGTGGACCTGGGCCTCAACCAACACGCCTCTCCAGTTAGCACGATCTTTGGCTAACTGCCTCCAGTTGCGCACTCCAAGTTGGTTGAGGTCCCCTTCCACTTGTGCGCGCCACTTAAGGCGAGGTCTTCCTCTACTGCGTTGTCCCTCCGGGTTGGAATCGAAGACTCTTCGGGCCGGAGCGTTGGTGTCCATTCGCTCTACATGTCCTAGCCATCTTAGTCGACTGATACGTACTTTTCTGACCAAGTCGATGTCGCTGTACAGCTCGTAGAGTTCGCTGTTAAATCTCCTCCTCCAAAGCCCGTCAACGCAAACGGGACCGAAAATCACTCGAAGAATTTTGCGTTCGAAGCGCCCAAGGAGATCTTCATCCGCAACGTCATGATTCTGCGCCATAAAGAAAGACTGGGATGATGAGGGTCTTATATAGAGTCTCCTTGGTGTTTCTCGACAAGGCCTTACTACTCAATTGCCTTCTTAGGCCAAAGTAACAGCGGTTGGCAAGTGTAATTCTTCGCTTGATTTCTGATGTGATGTCATTTTCAGAATTAATACCGGAGCCGAGGTAGACAAAGTCCCGAACTACCTCAAAGTTATAGCTGTCTATCGTGACGTTCTGTCCGATTCGTCGATGTTGTGTGTCCCTTCTTGTTGACAGCATATATTTCATTTTGCCCTCATTCACCACTAAACCCATTTTTGCCGCCTCTGTACTGATACTTGCAAACGCACCAGTGACAGCTCGCTGTGTTCTGCCAATGATGTCGATGTCGTCAGCGTATGCAAGTAGTTGCACAGACTTTTGAAAAATTGTGCCCCTGGTGTTGGCTTGCGAGTTTCGTACAATTTTCTCAAGAATGATGTTGAAAAAGTCACATGACAGCGCATCACCTTGTCTAAATCCTTTTTTGACATCAAAGGTCTCGGTGAGATTGTTTCCGACCTTTACGGAGCAGCGAGCGTTCTCCATCGTCATTCTGCACAATCTGACAAGTTTGGCAGGGATGGCAAAACTAGACATGGCTCTGTATAGCTCGTTTCTATAAATGCTGTCATATGCGGCTTTAAAATCGATAAATAGGTGATGAGTATCGATTTGAACTTCTTGGGTTTTCTCCAGGATCTGCCGTAGTGTGAATATTTGGTCGGTTGTGGACTTACCGGGCCTAAAACCGCACTGATAGGGTCCAATCAGTTCGTTGACAAATGGTTTCAGGCGTTCACACAGTACAGCAGACAGAATTTTGTTAGCGATGTTAAGGAGACTGATGCCTCTATAGTAGGCGCAGTTTAGATGGTCTCCTTTCTTATGGATCGGGCAAACAATGCTGAGGCTCCATTCATCAGGCATACTTTCCTCTGACCAAATTTTAGAAACGAGTTGGTGTATGCTCTCTACCAAGTCATCCCCTGCTGCCTTAAAAAGCTCGGCCGATAAACCGTACGGTCCTGCAGCTTTGTTGGACTTCAGCTTGGACGGAAGTCTTGGCTTTCATCGCCCAGGTTGAATGGTTCATTCTGCCTGACAGCGGAATTTGTGTCGTCTTCGCCGTTTAGCAGTCTGCAGAAATGGTTTTTCCATGTCCTCAGCACCGACTGTGACTCTAATACAAGGTTTCCTTGTTCGTCTCTACAGGTCTCTGTTCGGGCCTTTTTCCCGTGACACGTTCTTTTTACCTTTTGGTAAAACTTCCGAACATTGTTCCTGGAGTAACACCTCTCTATTTGCTCGATCGCGCGCTTCTCATGCTCTTTCTTTTTCCTCCGGAGAAGCCGGTGTTCTTCCCTCCTTTTTTGCTCGTGGAGCTCACGAGCTGCTCTCGTCCTTCTCTGCAGCGCCGCTTTGTAGGCCAGTTGCTTTGCTGCATGTGCTTGCCGGCACTCTTCATCACACCAGGGGTTTCGCGGTGGTGGTCGGGTGAAGCCTAGCACATCAGTCGCGGCTTTTCTGATGGCTTCTTGGCATCGATGCCACTGGTCTTCAGCACTTGATGCTGGCTGCACAGGACTTCTTGAGAGGTTATTTCACTGCACCTCTTGCAAATACCTATGTACCTATTTGTTAGTTTTCGGGCATTTTTCCCAAAGAGATTTCTTCACAGACAGATCCTGGGACCAAAGCCAAGCAGCCCAAATCGATACTCACCATCACCATCAATTTCAAAGCAGCATCTATATCAACAAAAGTCTGTTAAATTACTTGCATACACCGATGATATTGACATAATTGGTAAACCACTCAGTGCACTGGTGCGTTGCTAGTATATAAACGGGAACGGCTGAAGTATGGGTTTAGCGCCGTTAATGCGGGCGATACCATGCGGCTACGTATGCCGTCAACATGAAGGGACACCCACAATCGACAACTAAAACAGGGACTCGAGGTTTAGACGGCTCTCATGCCAATCTCTGTTCACCGACCGAACAGAGTCTGGCTATCTTTCTCACGCTTTAGAATACAATTTTGTTGCTGTAATTTCCTGACCGAAAGTGCATTAAATTAACGAACTTAACGATACTAAAAAATTAGGCAAGGAATTGGAGATAAGTAGGTATACAAACAACCTACTCCGTATGTAATATGTAAAATAAATTAGTATCTCTTTGTAAAAGCGCCCCGAGTATGTCTACTGTATCCATGTATCCCACATCTCCTTTCAATTGCACACAAAGCCCCATAAATTTTTGAATTACCTAGCGACAAATTCTTTCTTTATTGCTTGCCGAACAATACCCCAACAAGTCATTTATATTTTCGAATTATGCACTCCAAGTTGGAATATGCCTTGCCGCGCTCTTTAATTCACAATGCATTCCAAACTAGCATAGATACTACTTGCTGCATCCCTGGCCAGACCACGGCTGCCTTGCAAAGGGATGTAAGTCAATTGCAGATACTCTAGCCAGTGCTGCCGCTGCCGACAACGACACCGCCGCCGCAGCATCTGTGTAGTCATTGGCTTGCTGACTGTCGATAGGTCGGCAATATAATTGGAAGTGCAGAAGATGCATCTAATCTGGCTCTCAGGTTTCTCGAATAACGTAAAATAGTGTAAGACCGCTTGTTGGCAAATATGGAAGTGGAGGTGGTGATTGTGGCGGTGTCGCTGCAAAGCGTAATTTTTTGCCTGCAATTCCACATCGATGGATCGATTTGCGAGTGCACTGGGTGCATATACTGGTTGTGTTGAGATGATGATGCTGCTGTTCCCTCTTGTTGCTATGGCTTTCGATCTTTGCAATGTCAAAACATAAATTAAAATGTGAAAATGCGAGAGGTATAGGCACACACAACAAGAGGTAGGCAAAATAACAACGATGTTGGTAGCAACCCTCGTCTCTGGCCTTGGGCTAGGCAGAGAAAGAGTCCGAACAACAACACTCTGCATGTATATTATATCCGTCGGTCAAGTGGTTTTGGTAGTTTTCCCGACTAGCATCTTCGACATGGTCCCGCACATTTAAATTTGCTGCCTTCTCGTGGAAATTCTTGGTGTGATAATCAAAAGCTTATGAGGACCATACTTATAGTGAGGGAAGGCAGAATTCCGTTCCGCACTGTGGAGCCGTTAGAGCGAGTGATGTCCAGGCGATAGTGTAACCAGTCGTCGCACCATTTGGAAAGTCACTGGCGATCGATTGCACCGGACCATGGTACACGCACTCAGTTGACCTCTCTGTTGTGTCGTCTTCGTTGGCTCGGCTGAATGATGGTGGTATACGGTGTACAATAAGCCACCACACACTATGTGCACCTGTGAGTGAATAAAATAATAATGTCATTTTAATATTGCCAATTACAGGCAGAATCGGACAGAAAAATTTCATTTCGCGAGTATATTAGCTTTGCCATAACCGCTTGGGCACAGTGCACAAGCATGTCCTATGCGACTTATGCGGGGAGAGATTAATGGATTTCATTGCAGGAACTCTGGAGTTCTGTCCACGATGGTGGCATGTGAATGAATCGCACATGGTGCCCAGCTGTGTGCTGCGATATGGTAGGTGCGCCTATATAGCCGCCTTTTTGTTAGGGGATAAATGTTTTCACAGGCGACAAGTGGCAGGCGTGACACACTTTGTGGGGATGCTGGCTTAGAAGATTAACTGGAGGCGTTATTAATTTTGCCAATAGTGTAGTAGCTATTATACCTCTGCTCTGATGGGAACCTCAAGAAATTCGATTATAATTGTGTGTTTGCAAATAGAAACTGTTTTGTTGTTCATTTAAACGAAGTTGTTGTAACACCTTATGAGTTAATATAGACTAACAAAAATCGCTTTGGACAACTGAAACAATAATATAATGTGTGCAAACTCTTGAATAAAAAAATTGATTCGTAATTATTGTGAATTTGACAAGGATTCTTTGAAAAGAGAATGGTAGTTCCGCATTTTGATGCCATGGCCTGGGAATGCGGCGAGACTCCCATCGTTTGGCAGATTGGGTTGATTGTGTGCCTTTTCAAGAAAGGGGTCAGAGTGCGTTTTGTCTCCTCTACTTTCATTACTTATATGTGTACAGGATACAGCGCAAAGAAAGTTTCGAATTGTGAGATAGGTATGGGGATAAGTCATTTGCTCTTCGCTGATGAATTGGTCATTATACGATCCTTTTAGACAAAACTTCAACGCGCACTCGATCGGTTTGTGGCCATTTGTGTTGAAGCTGAACATGAAAGTAAACGTAAACAAATCTGAAGTGATGGTTGTCTCCAGAACGCCTCGTCTGTTCAATGCTCTCTGCATGTTAGTGGATTCCCATTGAAACAGGTGGAGACGTTTAAGTATCTCAAAGTCTTATATTATTCACAAGTGATCGAAGAAGACGAAGCAATGCTAAGTTTTCCAACAGGGTTAATTTTGAGATAGCTCCGTCGTCATTCTGTCATAAGGAGGACTGAACTTGATCTCAAAGCTATAAGTTGTCAGTCTTTAATTCGTTGTTTGTTGCAACTCTTACCTATGGTCATAATGTTTGGGCAATGATCAAAAGAATAAGATTGCGGATACAAGCTGCCGAAATGAGATTCCTCCGTTGTATTCCTGGTGCGACCTGTAGAGATCGCATTAGAAATACCATAATACGTGAGGAGCTCAATGTCGAGCAGCTAATTCTCCGGACATGTTAAACGCATGTCCCCAATCCAGGATCCCAAAAGTGCTATGGAATACGTACCATCAGGCAGACGTCCGTTAGGTAGACACAGAATGAGATGGTTAGATCTTGTCCATAATTCTTCTCTACTATATATCTATATCTATATCTATATCTATATCGAGGGTTCACTTGACAAAACCTATACACGCAACGCAATCCACTTAATAGATAAGCTGGCCATATATAAAATGAATGATGTTTGGATTTTAGTAATTGAATCCAGCTCTGTCCTAAAACTTAAAAAAAAAAAAAAACACACACACCTAACTTTAACACTTTGATAGGAAAATAAAAATAAGTCTGAAATTTGGACGACCATCACATCTGATATAGACGCACTGTTTGCTCGATTTTCACCAAGTCTAATAATTTTGCAATCAACAGAGTCTCGACGGACGCGTGTTAAATTGAATTGGAAAAATGTTAAATTGAAATTTTATTTTGTTAACTAGAAATGCAATTTTGCTAACTTCAAATGTAAAAATGTTAAATTGAAATGTTAAAGTGTTAAACCTGTCTGTAAATATTCTTAACCTATTTGTAAGAATGCTAAACCTATTTTTGTAAATATGTTAAACCTATTTATCAATATGCTAAACCTATTTGTGAATATGTTAAACCCATCTGTGAATATGTTAAATCTATCTGCAAAAGTGTTAAAATTATTTGTAAAACTGTTAACTCAATGTGTCAACGCTATATTTAAAAATATTAACAAGAGAGTTGATCTGAGCCCTAACCCCTGATGTACGAGCTTAACCCGCTATATGATCTCATTAAATCAAACACACAAGGCGGTTACTTACCGGCATTGTTACATACCAAAGCGAAACGAAAATTATTTCATTTGAGAGTAACCAACAGCATCAGCGGCGCGGCGGCGGTCACCTCAAATAACTTCAAAGTAAAATTTTCTTCGTTTGAGCATCGCGTTCCATATAAAGTTTATACGTCCATACCCAAAGGAATCTCTCTCTCCGAATCTATCTTCACTCTAGCCTTCTTTCGGCACAAAGTGCTGCTGTTGTTGGTACTGTGCTGCCAAACAAAAAAGGGCTACCGGCATATCTGAGCGTCTGTGATGCAGTTTCCCCGCATAAAACGATCCCATATTAGATGGAAGATGCCGAAAGTTCATGTTTCTCCAACAATTGCCGATGCACATGCCCATGCCACTGTGGTTGCTACGGCCACTGATGCTGATAGTTGCTCCCGATGCCTCGAATGGAAATTGGGTATGTGGTGCATCTATTTGAAGCATCCTCTCTGTATACCAGCACTAGTTATAATAACAATTCCATTCAACCAGCGATGGGAGATTGAGAGAGAGCACCCCGTTCAACATCTTCATGGGCCAGGACCAGCATTATTGCCGTAACCATATTCATGTGCCGAACCCATAGTCAGATGGATGGTGGATGGACACAGCATAGGATATCTCCCCACAGAAAATCACCTTTAGTATTGTAGTACCTACCTATCCGACTGGGGTCGATCGGAACGGTCATATTCTATACGAGTATGTGGTACGACTTTTAATGACTCCAAGCCTCCAATGAGCAGCCAATTTATATTTTATTAGGTACAAAGGTACAAATAATCCAACTAACCAGGAGCAAAAGAAGGCACCTCGGCTTTAGCAGCAGCAGGCTAGGAGGAGAGACATCTACTTTACCGGAACGGAATGGAAACAAACGATTATTAGCGAATAATTTGTGTCAACCTGGGAGAATAGCAAGCGAATTAGTATACTATACAGAAAAGCAAGATAAAGGCCAGTGCAGTGTCTCGGACAATTACCGTGGATTGTTTAAATCATTTTGCCTTTGATTCCGTCCCGTCTCCGCGTATGTGTGAATCCTATTGGGAATATTATTGTTACAGGAGTTGATATTGAAGTTATGCGGCGCCGCTGTGCCATTGGAAATTACCTGTAGGTAGAATAGATTGCTCAGTTTGATTAACCGGCGGATTCCTCCATTGGTGAACTTCCTTGCCGCTGATGCTGCTTGATAATGTATCTACACAAACAATTTCACGGACACATAATGTACTTACGTTGATTGTTAAATGGACTGTATATGTCGGTCGGTGCAACCTACTCTAGTCAACTCTTATTATTATTATTTCGAGAATAATGGCATATTCGATTCGCAATTAGAATGCGCTCGGTACAATGCTGTGGCAATTATAAAAGGACAATTTATTGAAATGGTGGTCCGATGATGGGATTCGTTTCTCGTTGGTGCTGGGTTAGTTAACATTACCGCATGTGGCGCGGCGATTGTTAAAAGATTATTTATGGAATTTAGAGCGAGCCAAATTAATCGGCATATTGTACGTATGTATGCGAGTAGGTATAATACTTTTCGAAAAATTTGTATTTCCAGTTTGTTATGTCAACTTTTAGTTACCTACATACATAAATATAAATGTCATACAGCAGTTATATAATGTTGTTGGGTTAAACTAGATCTATTCGAATTTTACCATTTGAACCATTTATAGGATTTAATTACTTTAGTTTAGTTTAGTGGTGGTTGGGTATTGTATGGGTAGAGAATACTAATTGACGTAGTTAGCATATTTCCTGGGGTGGGCCTGGAGATGCCTTTGTCGCACCACCAGTGAAGAAGCGTGATCGTTTGCCTCAATTGGTTCGCCTATATGTTCATCTTATCAATACGATGCTTGAGTATATTGACTATGTATAGGTAAGGTATGTTAATTATTTGGAATAAAATCATGGTAGCTGTACGTACATCATACTTCGCTTACTAGCGCCTTAGCCCTGGAGTGAGTTAATCGTCGAAGTTATTGTTTATTTGTTTGTCACAATAATGTCTATAAGTATAGTACTGTGAGTATTTTGGGAAGAGCTCATCCTTGCATTCGTAGAACTTTTGTTCTATTTCTTAGTTCACATAATGAAATCTCCAGCAATAACTGTTCGCGTGACAGCTTAATGCCATCCAGCAGCTAGAGATATTTTGTGGGTGTGTGGCTGTTAAACTAGGGCGTACCTACGTAGAACCTATAGAAGTGGACGCATATGTGCAGTATCTTTCGGATTACCGACATTGTGCAGGACGTTTCTTCCTTGAGTTGTCGTTATTCACTATAATTATACATAAATGTAACCATTTGTAGATAGGTAATTTGGGCTATTTTATTCCATGTATAGCCACAGTATAGCCGTTAAGGTGTGTTATTGGTAACGATTTTCTTGAATGACGTGCATTTGGTAGATACTGGCTGTCATCACAATTCTTACTTTTGGCAAACTTTGCATGTAAACTCGTAAAATATGTGTTTGTGTATTGCATCTATTATCTACAATTGATCGACACAAGTAAAATGGTTTCTATCACAAGAAGCCTTAAATACACCGCAACCGATATGTCCCGACATCTCTAAGACCAAATGACGAGTTTAAAACATCTATTTCTAAAAAGGAAAAAAACGCCGATACCCACTATCTATTTATCGATTTTAACGCCGCATACAACTGCATTTTGAGACGAATAGAGCCATAATGCCTAATTTTGGCATCCCTACCAACTATTAAGTTTGTGCGGAATGATGACTTGCTGCCCAACAAAGTTCAGTGAGACTACTGGTGGTCCAAAATAAAGTTTTAAAAATGATGTTTAGGCTTCCCTAATGGCACTCCTCCACCAATAAATTGCACATTTGCCAACGTTGAATTAATTTTTGACAGAATTGCAAAATTAAAAGAAAAATACAATATTCGTTGACAGTCTTCTGAGAATGCTCTTAGTATTTAGTGTTTATTTTTTACATCTAGATCATTGTATTTAATTTTATTTCATGCCATTTCATTTATTTTGAGGTACTACCTAGGTTAGGTTAGGTTAGGTTAAAAAGGGGTATGAGATGTCTCATACAACACTAGGCACCAAAAGGGCCCGTCGCGATCCCTAGGGGGAGCCAATTGCAGTGACCTACAATGGAAAAACACCTAAACACTTGCCCTTGAGAAGCCCCAATTTCCCTGCAAAAACCAAGTAGTCCCTTGAAGTTGGTATTAGCCGTTTTTTATTATCTGCGTGATCTGATCCGGATCAGATCATGAAAATAAAACAAACTGGATCATTGAAAGATTTTACATTTAAGTTGTGGCAACAGTTGTTTTTCACATATAAAATTCAATACCAATTATGACAAATTTCGTATTGCCACCAGCCATATTGCAGCCACACGGTACAATGTGACGTCACAACGCGATGATTTCTCCATTGTACTTGCTCATATTTGAGTTTGACATTTCGCTTGTTGTGTCGGGGGTGTTACCATATGAATACAAATCTGCATACATTTTGCACTCAATATTTTTTTGTGGGAAACTATGTTCAAATGTTATGTTCAAATATGCATCATAATTAACCGTATTGTGCTGATAATATTTCCATTTATATTTCTGTGTTATATAGCGAAACAAAACATCTCGAAAGTCGGAGTAGTGACTTATTCGAATTTGAAAAAATGCTAATTGGTTTTATGTGTTGTTAATTGTGTTCCATATTTTGGTCTGGCAACATTACTGTATGGGTATAATTTACAGGGACACCAACATTTAGTGAATGAAATAAACAACGCCACGAAACAACAACGAGAAATAGTTGAATTAATTTTCAGATCATATATCGTGATCTCGATGAAAAGTAGGATCACATGTTGTTGTTGTAAGTGCATGTAAATCGATGATCTATATGGATCACAGCTGATAATAAAAAACGGCTATTGTCTATCTCCTCTAAATGTTGGAAGAAGTACCTGCCCAAAATTTTTCTTCTACTGCGACATATTGCCTCACATTCGCACAGTATATGTGTTATGTCCTCTTCGGCTTGCAGGTCATTGCAGAATCTGCAAGTGTCCGAGTCTGCTAGCCCTAGTCTTTTGGTATGTTTTCTAAGAAGACAGTGCCCTGATAATATGCCGATCAGTGTCCTGAGCTGTTCCCTGCCTAGTTTGAGGATTTCCCTAGATCTTTTACGGTCGTATTGCGGCCAAAGTGCCTTAGATACTGCGTGACCAGTGAGTACCTCCCACCTCCGGTCGGCTTCCTTATTTATTTTATTCCTAATATCGCTTTTTATAATCCACATCTCCTCCGTCTTGCAATTCCACTATACTACCTATACACAGTAAGATATGAAATCTTATAAGCTAGTGACAGACAGGTAATACATTTAAAAAAAGAGCTTAATACTAAAACAAAGAGAGACTGGTTATATGAATAATATATAGCCGTATATAGAAAGAAAAGAAAATAAAAGGAAAAGAAGGAAGGAAGGAGAGGAATAGACAGGAAAGGTGATTACTGATTAGCCTAGGTCTAAGAAAGAAGATTAAAGTACCTAAGTTAACCTTCACCTTGAGGGTATTACACCCGGGTGTAAAAGTTCCCATTTTTATTTTATACCAATTCTAAAATCGTTTTAGCTCAGTGACTATATTCATCTGTAATCTCGGAAGAGAGATAGCTAATAATGAAAATTTTTTGATATTTTATTTTGCAGAAATTTCGAAAATTTTTGTATATTTTCGACCACATTGACTAGTATAACACACTTGGATGTAGATGTACTACATTTACCCGAAGTTATAAGTAGAATTCGTCTTCAAAGATTGTTAAATGCAAGGATAATATTGACAATATGCACGCACAAGTAGTATCTTGTGTTTGTTTGTATTGCAATCACTCTTGTTTCTATAGTAGGTAAATACTGTAATGTTCAATAGTTCAATTAATGCCAGACAATTTCTACACCGGGGTGTTCGGTGTAAGGATAAGGAGTTTTTATTTAGCGACAAAGTGAAAGTTAAAGAAAAGATGATTATTTTATAAAGTGGCAAAGTAATGCCTTAAGCGAGACTTGAATCTTGTTGGATTTGTTATCCATTTAATATGGCGCGGCAAAGAATTCCAGAGAATTTAAGGGAGTATATCTACCGCTGGGAGACCCAAAGAGTGCGTAGCACTCCATATGCCTTCCCAACAGTAACCGTAATGTGGTGGTCCCAGCTGAGGTTGGGGTTGAAAATAGCTCCTAAGTTCTTAGCCGATTCGACAAAATCAATAACTGCGTTATTTAAAACGCTGCAAACTACAGAGGATACTTAGTTGCAAAAGAAATTCAACTTGCAAAAGACAGAAAACAAAATAAGCAACAAAAAAGCTTAAATAAGGAAGAAAAAAAAATCAAAAGGGCCTCCAAAAGAGCCAACAGAAAGAAAAACCAAAAGGTCATCAAAAAAGACAAGAGACTAAAGACAGCGGGTCCAAAAATGACAATGCTCAGGCAGCATCAACAAATACTCAAGTACCAGCAGATAAAGCGGTAAAACGAAAAGTAGAGTCAAACACTGAAATGAAAAACCTCATGAAACAAATCCTAAACAGGATTGGTTCCGTGGAAAAATTCAATAAAATAATATTAGATGGAATATCGTTGCTATTAATAAAGAAGCAAAATTCCAACCATTTTTGCAATCCAAGGAATTTCCATAAGTATAAACACACAGAAAAAAATTGTAATATTTACAATTTTCTGCGTAAAATTTTCAAATTTTAATTGTTACTACAGTCATTACAATTTAATAGTAAATTTCGCTTATTTTTTACTATTTATTTTTACTTTAAATTTTATTTTACTATCTGTTTTGGGAGGCCACATTTCCTGTAGTTTTATGACTCGGCGATAAATCCGTTTGTATCGCCTGGCCGATGGACAGGTCCCTGAAAGCCAACTTGGAGAAGGAGACTTTAACGCCAAGAATAAAATATTGGGGATCTAGATTACCTAAAAATACTAGAGATAGAGAATTATACGAAGCACTTAAAGTAGATGCGCCAAATATAACTCAACGGGAATTGGCAAACAGATAGGAATAAAACCCCAGATCTTGCCGACTTATTTATATCTAAAAATATATCTTCGAATACAATAAGTGCATCAGGAGAAGGGCCAGATCTTCAATCAGATCATTATTCTATACTTCTTACACTTGCCCAAAACTAGTTAATAGGCTGACTAACTGGAAGATGGAACTACTTCAGACAGAATTTGGAAGAAATTATTCAACTATAATCGGCTATGCACTAGAAAAAGCAGTCCAAATATTAACACTCCATATACAAAAAGCTCCGAGGGCTTCAACGCCCACAACCACAAATTACATAGAACTATACCGTCGACTCCTTCCACATAATGGACTTTGCCTACAAACTACCTGCGGGCCCAGGATTTTTCATGTATTGGTGCTGTTCAAAATCAAAGGAGCGCCATTAACGCAGTCATACTTGAAAAATTCTGACCCATGGTATAGCATGGAAAATCATTGCCGCCACTGATTTTGATATTTCACACGTATTTACAGACAGGGGGATAATTTCCAGGGAAAAACCGGGTAGGTGAACGGAAATCGGCGGTTTAGTTCTGTGTGGTTTGTGCCCACAACAACAAAAAAGATTAAACAATACTCTTATCCTCGCGAAATATGTGAAATTATTACAGAAAAGAGGAAAGCTAGAAAACGTTGGCAACAGACAAGGACGCCAGGCGACAAGACTACACTGAAACTGAACAACATAAATAACAAGCTTAAAAAATCTATTAGAAAATTCAATAACGAATCTTTAAAACTTATATCACCAGCCTTACAAATGATGGTAGTACTGACTTGACTACTCGCCCTGGAAGGCAACAAAGAAGATGAACAGCAGGCCAATAGCTCATACTCCTCTAGTAAAAACCCAGAGAAGGTAACTGGGCGAAAAGCAACCAAGAAAAGGCATACACTTTTGCAGACTATCTTGAAGACGTATTTAAACCTTATGAAAATATCAAGGACTCGAAGTAAAGTACAGTAAAGATAGACCTATTCGGTCGGTAAGGTAATAGCTAATTAACTTGCCAAAGAAATTAAAGAAGGCATAAATATTAAAACGTACCCATTTTTGTTGAAATATGTTCCAAGCACGTGGAAAGTCGCGGAGGTAATAATGATACCAAAACCGGGCAAACCACTAAACGAGGTAACCTCATATCGCCCAATATCTATAATATGTACTACCAAACCAATGTTGTCCAAGTTATTCGAGAAAATGCTGGTAAAACGCCTGCAAAATATAATTGACGAAAAATCGTTAGCTCCAATACACCAATTTGGATTTAGAAATAAGCACTCTACCATTGATAATGTGCATAGAATTACAGACAAATTTGACAAATTTTTCAAGTTTTTTTCAAAATAAAGTACTAAGGAACATAGTTAATACACCTTGGTACATACGCATCGCTGATCTACATAGAGATCTAAACATTGATTAATATACTAGCTGAACCAGCGAACTTCGTACCGTTATAGAATCATTAAATGCTTAGGTACTTATTGCTGAATTCAACTCAGTTTTTTTAAAGATAAATTGAATTACCATAATGAATAAAAAAATAAATAAATAAAATAAATAAAATAAATAAAATAAATAAAATAAATAAAATAAATAAAATAAATAAAATAAATAAAATAAATAAAATAAATAAAATAAATAAAATAAATAAAATAAATAAAATAAATAAAATAAATAAAATAAATAAAATAAATAAAATAAATAAAATAAATAAAATAAATAAAATAAATAAAATAAATAAAATAAATAAAATAAATAAAATAAATAAAATAAATAAAATAAATAAAATAAATAAAATAAATAAAATAAATAAAATAAATAAAATAAATAAAATAAATAAAATAAATAAAATAAATAAAATAAATAAAATAAATAAAATAAATAAAATAAATAAAATAAATAAAATAAATAAAATAAATAAAATAAATAAAATAAATAAAATAAATAAAATAAATAAAATAAATAAAATAAATAAAATAAATAAAATAAATAAAATAAATAAAATAAATAAAATAAATAAAATAAATAAAATAAATAAAATAAATAAAATAAATAAAATAAATAAAATAAATAAAATAAATAAAATAAATAAAATAAATAAAATAAATAAAATAAATAAAATAAATAAAATAAATAAAATAAATAAAATAAATAAAATAAATAAAATAAATAAAATAAATAAAATAATAATTTGTATGTGTGTTTTTTTTTTTTATTATTATGGGACGAATGAAAGGGACCTAAGGTTTTATGCCGAGTCCGAACGGCTCAATTGAGAAGCGTTTTTAGAACTGTGTTATGCTCTCGAATGGGCTTGGGCAAAATCCTCATACTTCTGTCCTTCTCGTGGGCGCCTGCCTGAAAATGGCTAATCAGCTTGTCTGGTTAGTGTCAGCCAAGGGTCTCACTTACATATCGGCTGTACGCTGTGATTCATTGCAACGTACGACCGATGTGAAAGCGTGAACCATTAGATGAGGTGGGAGACAACCCTAAAGGTCGTCTGCTGATGCGACTCATGGTGAGTTGGGCTCTACTTAGATTCTCATGGGCAGCTTTCTGCAAAGCTTAAACTGCAGCATGAGAGTTTGTGGGAAGCTTAAATTTTTTGTGTGCCGTATCGGCAGACGGCCCCTAAATCAAGGCCGAACCAAGGTGTCACACGACCCGTGCCGATGGTTAACCTGGCTGGGGGCCATAGCTCAGTCGTTAACGGAGTATCCAGATACCGGGCGCCCTCTGGATTATTTAGCCTTGTCTGCATAATGCGGGGCTCTGTGCAGATCGACTTTTCTTTCCCTAGCTACTCGTGGGAACAACATTTCATCCTTAAACAAACAAACAAAAAAAACAACACTCCTGGCTGCCAGCGGCGCCACCCCCATGCAACGCGTGGAAGAGCATCTGCAGGAACTCTGTATTGAAGATGCTGCCAGCGACTGTTCGACACTATCGGACGAAATCGCTGAGAGAACAACTGCTGCAATGTGCAGCTACCCACGTCCCCCCACACCTACTCTGGCTGACCTCAAGAACAGGTCGCTTGGTCGAGAGACCAAGGCCGCTCTGCGCATTCTGGCCCTCCTTCATTCGAAGGCGGAAAAGAACTGGAGCGAGACGGAAAGGGAGTCCTACTCATGGGCAACGCCCTGGGTATTGGACCATGAAAGGAACCGGGACACCCTTCCCTCCACTTCAAAGGTCTCCATCCCGGCGAAATCTTCTGCCCCACCAATGGGCAAAAAGAGACCGCTCGTAAGGGATAACCAACCTCGGAAGAGTCGCCCCCTAGCTAACAGCTCATCGAGCGTCACAGGGGGTAGGCCCACAGCGGCGACTGGAGCGGTGCCAAAAAGGCGCAGATCCCTGGATGAGGAGTCCAACGCTTCTAAGAAGGCCAAGAGCTCAAAGAGCTCCAAATCCTTCTCAGATGCGGTCAAGGACAACCTCATAGTCGCGGTAGTGGACCTCTCTGATGAGGAAGGCAGAATCTCCTACGACAAATGGGGGATCATCGAGAATCTCATGATGAACCGTCTCTGTGAGTACCTCCTCACCAACCAGCAACCGCTTACCTTTAAAGATGCAGGATGGCACCAGGGGTCAGTAAAACTGATCGCCTGCGATGACCAACGGTCGGCCGATTTCATCAGGGCAGCCATCGGTAGCCTGGGTGAAGTATGGCCAGGAGCCAAGCTCGAGGTCGTGGATCGGAGTTCGATCCCCCACAGACCGAGAGCGAGGGTCTGGGTTCCACTCGAACCACGTGATCCTGCCAAGGTGCTCACACTTATGAGCTTTCAAAATCCGGGTCTCCCAGTCAAAGACTGGAAGATCGTGGAAAACCCCAACGGTTCCAACGACGAACCCAGGAAAACTGGCCGCTCAATTGTCATCTCAATGACGGCTGAATCTCTGCCTATGCTAAGAGATAGGAACTTCCTTATAAAATACGGCCTTAAGGAAGTAGAGATGAAGCTCTTCAAAAAAGATGACATCCGCACTGCTGAAGCCAACCTGGCCAGCTCCAACGCGTCATCCTCGGCAGACACCGACTCGCCACATGAGGATCTTGACGCTACCGTTGTGGAGAGAACTGTATCAGTTAGCAATGCCGCTAAACCTGATACAGATTAACCTCCACCACTCTAAGCTAGCATCCGCTAACCTACTGGTCCACCTCATCGAGGACGGACTGGACATCGCCCTAATCCAAGAACCATGGCTAGTCAAAGGCAACGTCACTGGACTTGGGGCTCCCGGCTATAGCCCTTACTACGCAGAAGGTAAAGGTAAAATCAGAGCTTGTATTCTTGCTAAAACATCGTTAAAATTAACTTTCATCCCCCAACATAGCACAGGCGACCTAGCAGCAGCGCAGCTAACTCCATCGAGCGGCAATCCGGTCTGGCTGGCGTCCAGTTATCTCCCGTACGAGGAAGACGACCCGCCATCCGCTGGACTACAACGGGCTGTCCGAGAGGCGGAGGAAAAAAAGGCCGGCATTGTGATAGGGTGTGACACTAATGCACACCATGACCTATGGGGCAGTACAGACACTAACCCTCGAGGTGAGTCTTTATTTGAATATTTAGTAGGAACTAACCTAGTAGTATGTAACAGAGGAAATAGTCCTACTTTTATTGTCAAAAACAGGCAGGAGGTAATTGATGTTACTCTCGCCTCCCAACATCTTTACCCAGCTATTTCAGACTGGATAGTATCGGATAGTCCTTCATTTTCAGACCACCGGTATATATCCTTCACTTTAAACTGTAGCTTCACTCCCCAGAAATCAGTTTATCGCAACCGGCGTAAAACAGACTGGGTTAAACACAACTCTATTCTATCTGCGAATCTAGCTCACTGTATACACTCGCCACCCGGCGATCAGAGAGAGCTCGACTCGCTTAACAACGTGCTCACTTCCGCCCTGAATGGGGCATTCAGTGGATCCTGTCCCCTCACCAAGTTGAGGGAGAGCAAGAAACCACCGTGGTGGAATAAGCAACTAATTAAACTTCGCCGCGATAGCAGAAAGGCATTTAACAAAGCCAAATCCTCGAAGTTAGACACGGACTGGGAGATCTACAAAGGTAGTCTGAGGCTTTTCAAAAAAGAAGTTCGAAAGGCACAACGTAGCTCCTGGCGTAACTTCTGTGAGAACGTTAACAACGTTAACGAAGGCTCCAGATTACGTAAGGTCCTATCCAAAACGTCCACTGTACCGGGTGTACTAAAAAACCCCAGTGGCCAATGGGCAGAATCAGAGGAACAATCACTGGATCTGCTCATGGTCACTCATTTTCCTGGCTGCACGCCCTTCACCGGAAATCCTGACTTCAGGAATAGTACCCCTTACCCGGCATCTCCAACCACTTTAACCGTTTGCGAGGAGAAGCTAAGGTGGGCCGTCAACAGCTTTGAACCGTACAAGTCACCTGGACCTGATGACATCTTCCCGGCGCAACTACAGAACGCCTTTGACATTGTCAAAGACATTCTTAGGCATATTCTTGTAGGTTGCATAACACTGGGTTGTATCCCATCATCCTGGACTGCGGTCAAGGTTGTTTTCATTCCAAAAGCAGGAAAGACCTCCCATATACACCCCAAGGACTTCAGACCAATTAGTCTGTCTTCCTTTCTTCTCAAAACTCTCGAGAGGATCATCGACCTCCACATCAAGGACACTGTGGATCGATCACTGTTTTCAAGATCTCAACATGCCTACCAAAAGGGCAAGTCAACCGAAACTGCTCTTCACTCGATTGTTGGCTCGATAGAGAGGTCCCTCTCACTAAAGGAATATACAATGGCTGTCTTTCTTGATATAGAGGGGGCCTTTAACAATATCAAAACACAATCGATCATCCAAGCCTTAAACAAGCTAAATATTGGCGAACAAATCTGCCGCGTAATCACCCACATTCTAACAAAAAGGATGGTGAGGGCAACCTTTGGCAGCAGCGCTGTCGAAAAACAAGGTGGAGTGCTTTCTCCATTGTTATGGAACATAGTTCTTAACGAACTTCTGATCTCGTTGGAGAGCTTAGGGTGCAAAGTTGTAGCCTACGCGGATGACGTCGCCTTACTCGCCTCTGGAAAGTACCCACAGACACTTTCCGACATCCTGCAACTCGGATTGCGTAAACTAGTCTCCTGGACCGACAATTGCGGTCTTAGCGTCAACCCGACGAAAACGGAGTTAGTCTTATTCACAAGAAAGGTAAAGCTTCCCACTGTCACTCCTCCAAATCTCAAAGGAACTCCACTCGAGTTCATTAGCAGCGCTAAATATCTGGGGCTGAGGCTGGACAGGAAGCTCTTATGGAGAGAAAACATTGCCGAACGCGCTAGGAAATCCCTAGTGGCTCTATACTCCTGCAAAAGGGCTGTAGGCTCTCGATGGGGCCTTCAACCCAATATAATGCACTGGCTTTATACTGCGGTCATAAGACCGATAATTCTATATGGCATCGTTGTGTGGTGGCCGGCCTTGAACAAAAGTTCCAATCTAAAGGTCTTAGAGAAGATTCAGCGCTTGGCATGTATGTGCATCACGGGCGCAATGAGGACATCTCCAACCGCCGCTCTGCAAACCATGCTTAACCTACTTCCACTAGACATCGTCAGTAAAGAATATGCCACCAATGTGGCGATCAGATTAAGGGAGGGGAAACACTGGAGAGGGCAACCAACTGGACACGCCAGTATACTTCTACAAACGATCCCCCTGCCCACTACTACCGACTATCTGCCTACGAAAATCAATTTCGAAAGAGGCTTCACTCATGAAATACCGGACAGGAACCAATGGGATTCACAAAATGTCCTACATAAATCACTGTCAATATTCACAGACGGTTCTAAGACACTAGAGGGAGTGGGCGCCGGAGTCTTTTCAGAGGAATTGAACCTGGGCCTCTCCTTCAGTCTTCCGCAACACTGCAGTGTTTTTCAGGCCGAAATTACAGCTATTCGTCAAGCTACAGCGTGGCTGTCGATTAATTCGGTATCACACAGGGATATCGTTATATACATTGATAGCCAGGCTGCAATCAAATCCCTAATATCCAGCGAAATAAGATCCAAGGCGGTGAAAGATTGCCGCGTATCTCTAAACGAGATAGCTGGACAGTACAACCTCACCCTCTGCTGGGTTCCTGGTCACTGTGACATCCCAGGGAACTGTGCAGCAGACGAACTAGCAAGGCGAGGCTCCTCTGGCGTGGAAAGTATAAGCCTGCACAACGTGTATGCACCACTTTCCCACGCTAAACAAATAATTCATGCGGACGCAGTAATGCGTGCAGGCCTCAGATGGAAACATTTGGGATACTGCGACACTGCCAAGCTCACGTGGCCAGCTCTGGACGCAAAGCGATCCAAGGAGCTTCTTCGACTTAAGAGATCCACCATCTCGAAAGTCGTTAACGTGATCTCCGGGCACTGCATAATAGGTAGACACGCGCAAAGGCTCGGTCTGCCTTATAATGACTTCTGCAGAAGCTGTAGAGACGAAGAGGAGGACGAGTCCGTCACTCACTTTCTTTGCAGCTGCCCTGCCCTGGCCAATCTAAGAAAGGCCTACTTAGGGAACTATTTTCTCAATGATCTCAGTGATCTAGGTAACACCAGCGCCGCTAGCATTCTTAGCTTCATAACAGGCAGCAAATGGTTTACATGAGTAGCCAGTAAAGAAACAGCTCCCCAAATCCCAGTGGTATGCACAATGGGCCGAATAGCGGCCTAAGTGTTTCTCTCATAGAGAGCCACTTTAACTAAACTAAACTATGCTCTCGAATGCTTGTCATCCTTTCGCGAAAGGTGACACAGTGGAAAAAACCCAAAGATGTAATTTGTTTTTTTTTCGAGGATCGGAACCTGGGACCCCTCTCGCAGTAGTCCAGCACACTAACCACTGAGCCACTGCGCCACAACGAATTAAGTTCAATAAATGTACCAAACTCAAAATTAAAAGCATTTTGAACACATCGAAATGAGTGTAATTCTCGTGGCAGCAAGGCAATTGCTTTATTGAAGCGAATCAAAATGATTCGGGTAGCATTGTTGCACTATTTTCTGTTAAAATCTTTGCTGGATTAAATGCACTAAGGTCGATTCCCTTTAGTATCATCGGAATTCTTGGAATACGAACTTCCTCGCCTTTAAACTTTCCGTTGCCATTGATTATGGTGGCCTGGATGGCGTTGTTCATACGTTTCTTCATCATCAATCTGGTTGCAAAGTTTCGGTTGGTTCACATTGTATAGCACTATGCCGACAGAGCCGACATCAAGTTGCATATTGTTCGAATTCACACAAAACTTTAAGGATTCAAGTGTTTTTATACATAATTTCATTCTCATTATCGTTGAAAATTTATCATTATTATTAGCTTTACTATAATATGGCTTGTTGCATATGCTATCAGTGGCAGATTAACCTTCTCGGCGCCCTGAGGCACGCTCAGTGTTTACCGCCCCCCTTTTTTATATACTATCCAACGATCGTAATTTGAAAGGGGCTAATCAGAAAATGGTTGATCACATTGCGATCGATGGTCGACACGCATCTAGTATTTTAGACGTCCGTACATTCAGGGGTGCAAACATCGACTCCGACCACTACCTAGTAGCTGCCAAGGTACATACGCTTAACGAGAAAATACTGTGAGAAAGTTCGACGTCGAAAGGCTTCGATCGCAAGATACTGCCAGAGCCTATGCCGACCGTGTATCTCTTAATCTCTCAAGATGTCCCATGCCGCCAGATTCTAGCCCACACGACCAAGACAGAGAGAAAGACTGCTTATAACACCTTTGGGCATAGGAGAAAAGAAGAGCTTCTTCTTCTTCTTCTCTGAAGAAAAAAGAGGAAATACGAGAAGCGCGCGGTTGAGTCGATAGAGAGATGTCACTCCAGGAATGAGGTTCGAAAATTTTACTGAAAAGTAAAAAGGACATGTCAAGGCTCTAAATCCCGAACCGAACATCGTGGTAGAATCACAGTCGGTGCTGAGAATTTGGAAGCACCACTTCTGCAGACTACTAAATGGCCAAGATGACCAAGATCCGGCTGTCAGGCAGTATGAGCAATTCAACATTGATGATGATAGACAAGAATCCCATCAACCTGACCAAAATGAAGTGATGATAGCCATATCCAAACTTAAATCCAATAAAGCTGCGGGTGCGGACGGCTTACCCGCCGAGCTTTTCAAGGCTGGAGGAGATGACTTGGTAAGGAGCATACACCAACTCATATGTAAAATTTGGTCGGATGAAAGAATGCCCGATGAACGGAATCTCAGCATCGTTTGTCCGGTCCTGAAGAAAGGAGACCCTCTGAACTGCGCCAACTACAGAGGTATTAGTCTTCTTAACATTGCATACAAGATCCTGTATGCAATAATTTGTGACCGCCTTAAGCCGATGATCAAGAACCTGATAGGACCTTATCAGTGCGATTTCAGGCCTGTAAAGTCCGCCATAGACCAGATTTTCACACTACGGCAGATCTTGGAAAATACCCAGGAATTTCAAATCGACACCCACCACCTATTTATCCATTTTAAGGTTGCCTTTGGCAATGATTTTCCATGATATACCATGGGCCTAGGATTTTTCAAGTATGACTGCGTTAATTGCGCTCCTTTGATTTTGTACAGCACCAATACATGAAAAATCCTGGGCCCGGCGGCAGCTTGTAGGCAAAGTCCGTTATGTGGGAGGAGTAGACGGTTTATTCTTACTGGTTTGTGGTAGCTGGTATATTGAATCCACAGTGGTGACGGATGACGCTATCAAATGTGCAATTGCATCGTTTGATGCAAAAACCTTATTTATAAAAAATATATTCAGTTGTATAGAGGCAGCATAAGCTGAAAATAAATACTCATACACTGCCTAACAGTTTACAGTTGTTTAGAAGCATTATAGCGAATTCTAGTAAATAAGGCTGTAAGTGTTTAGCACGCACCCAAAAAAAATTTTCGTAATATGTACGAAATAGTTATTACTTTTTACGAAATCGTTTGTTCTTTTCAGCCGACGAACGCCTTTGTAAATATTACTTGTGACAGTTTGTACAATTTACGAATGAACAAACATTATATTTTACAAATACATTCGTTTATTTTACTAAGGTGCATTGGTAAATACGACTAAGTGGATTTGCAAAATGTACAAATACGTTCGTGATATATTTACGAATTCTTTTGTTTATAGTACATATGTATTTGTTCTATACACCAATGAACATTTGTAAATATTACGAATGCGTTTGTAAAATATAAAAATGCGTTCGTGATATATTTACGAATCCTTTAATTTATAGTACAAATGAATTTGTTCTATACACCAATGAAAATTTGTAAATATTACGAATGCGTTTGTAAAATATAAAAATGCGTTCGTGATATATTTACGAATACTTTAATTTATAGTACAAATGAATTTGTTCTATACACCAATGAAAATTTGTAAATATTACGAATGCGTTTGTAAAATATAAAAATGCGTTCATGATATATTTACGAATCCTTTAATTTATAGTACAAATGAATTTGTTCTATACACCAATGAAAATTTGTAAATATTACGAATGCGTTTGTAAAATATAAAAATGCGTTCGTGATATATTTACGAATACTTTAATTTATAGTACAAATGAATTTGTTCTATACACCAATGAAAATTTGTAAATATTACGAAAGCGTTTGTAAAATATAAAAATGCGTTAGTGATATATTTACGAATACTTTAATTTATAGTACAAATGAATTTGTTCTATACACCAATGAAGATTTGTAAATATTACGAATGCGTTTGTAAAATATAAAAATGCGTTCGTGATATATTTACGAATACTTTAATTTATAGTACAAATGAATTTGTTCTATACACCAATGAAAATTTGAAGGTATTTCGCATGCGTTTGTAAATTGCAACGTAGGTATTCGTAGTATTAATGAATTTTCATTGGTACATAGAACAAATACATTTGTACAATAAATAACACATGGCCGCCATGAACAACCATTTTTATTTTAGGTACCTACTCTTCATTTTCATTTAAACATTTCCACTCAGTCTTTTGTTTGGCTTGTGACAATCCACAAAAATTGTCAAAAATTGTGTGGGCGACTTTAAAAATGTTTGGCCTGGGTTCTAACTGAGCACAAGTTCTAGAAAGAAAAGTCAAATGCACAAATAAGAGAGAAACTGTTGAAATTGTGCAGGTAAAAGTGGATAAGATGGCCTTAACATAAGCTTTCTCCCTAATTTAAGCAGTCGATAAAGCTGAATTTGACGCTATTTTGAGGATACCTTGCGTTTCGCGAAGTGTTCAGGCAGAAAAAGTGCTTCCTTTAAAATTTTTTGCGTAGGTCGAATTTTTTTTTAAATAATTGCTGACACAATGATCACTTCGCTTTGTTTTTCGGGAAATAGCACGGCATAAAAAGTATTCAGAGCAATAAACATCTATTCTTGCCCTTTCCTCCACTGTTAAACATTTTTTCTTGCCCATTTTAATTAACACTCAATCAAGAACAATTACTTATAAAATGTACCGTTTAAACCGAAAATAAGAGTATTAACTTCAGAAACAACGTTAATTTCTTCACAGCTTCAAATCTAATGGTCCGTTTTTTTCCGCATATTATTTACTCAATTTACAGTTTATCTTCAAAGATCCGTTAGCTAAATCTCTCCTTACACAAATTTTGTATTTTGCTATTAACAAAATAGTCTCTCATTTACCGTGGTCGTTTTTTTTTAGTCCATCATGTAACGGGAGAAATATCGATACTTCTCAAAAATGCCTGCTTCTAATCTTATGACTTGCAGTGTACACACGAAATATAAAGAAAAATGATAATGATGCATGCAACCAGTGATGCCAACTGAGGCATAATTATGACTTTTAGGCATAATTCCGATGCTTGAGGCATTGAAGAATAATTTTGAGATAAAGGCATAATTTTCTGTGAAGTTTTTTTTATAAAAATAAATTTTGAATTTAGTAAATCTGGTACTTTAATCAAAGTAGCTTCACTAATTTTCATTTACCACTGTGCGTCATGCTTATTTTCCAATTCTCTACTAGACTTACTCACTAAACCCAAAAGATATGTGATATGGTATATACAAATGCCGCACATTGGATACGAATTTGTATCGTTCCTACGTAAACGTATGAATACTGGTCGTACGAATTTTTTGCGAACACCGAATTCGATTTTCTCTTTATATAGGCAGTGGCAGTGTCCCGGTAGCTGCGATTTTGTGCCTGATGATAATCTGTAGGTATCTTGAAGATAATTTTCTTCTAACTCGGAGACTGCGGAGATTGCGTCGTCACTATCGTAGAACCCAATATTTAAAACTAGTTGGTTGTACCCGCTTCGCTGGGTATGCAAAGTAATATTTGATAAACAAATTGATTTTATTTAAAGAACTTCTTTGAAAACTACCTACATTGCGTGTAAATTGTCTCTGGTTAATTAATAATCTTCCTTGCTGTGGATTAGATTCAATATACACCTTCTTTTGTCTTGCAACTCTTGATTGTGATAAAGCCACATACAGTTGGCCGTGTGAAAATACTCCGGTCTTCAAATGCATGCCAACGTCATCAAATGACTGGTCTTGAGCCTTGTTTATTATTATAGCGTATGCTAGAATTTATCGGAAATGGAATCATTGTGATAATTCATGCTCTTATCAAATTTCGTCCAGGCTCTTCCACAATCAATCGAGTTCCATTGCAGTCCTTTTTTAGGGTTCAAGTTTTTCAGCAACATGATGATGACACCTTGCTTAAGTACAGCACATGAGGTGGCTTGCTGGATGGAGTTTGCTGATTGAGGAATTCAACAGGGAAATTTGGTGCATCATTTGGATCTTCAGTCTTCACTGATAACAGAATCGCTACTATTCATTTCTAATGTCTGCACATTTGTCAGCGCGGCAATGACTCGTTCTGAAAGTTCCTGCATTGACTTTTGCAGCAGATCGCCAAAAATTGTCTTAATTAAGTCTCCTGTTAATATAATTTCCGTGGGAATTTCAACAACGTCGTCTTCATACATTTCTGCTACCCGCGGCAATTTTGCAATAATGAGAAGACTCATATTTTAATAGCCCTCAGGATTTTGTCCACAGGGATTCCTTCACGATCGGTTAGTTTTCTCTTTTATATTTAAATATCGCGAAATAAAATTTCCTATTAAAGTACCTGAGGAGCAGTTAGTAAATCAGTGATCTTAAAATTCGTAGCAAAGTACATATTGCCTAAAAACGGTTTCTGTTTTTTTTTGTATCTATTGATTTAGAATTTAGATTTATGAGTATAAATAATATTTTACTTCTTTTTACTTCTTTATTATCAATGTACAAAGTTTCATATTGATACGACAAACTCATTCGTGAGTTATGAAAAAGTTATCATTAAAATCATTGCCAATAACTCGAGCCCAAAGCAAAATACCTAAATATTTCTTATATAGAGTACACAAACCGAGTTTGAAGTCGATCGGATGAAAACTAAAAATGTTCCCGTACAAACTTTGACCCCCTAAGAAGGGTTGGTTTTATTTGGCAATTTGCTTTTGAAAACACTTGCCGAGCATTACTATAGTAGAGTTTGAACTTTGAAGAAAATTAAAATATATGAAAAATAGGCGGTGCGTATTTGAATAATGAGAAAACACAAACATTGAAAATTTATTCATATACCCACCGCCTACTTTTATTTAAAATAAGAAAAATAAGAAAAGTAAGGAGCGTTACAGAATCAGTAAGGGTAAATATATATATGATGAGATGAAATTCAGTGAATTTCTGTGAATTCAGTGAATATCGGACGTCGGAACTGCACGTAGTGCACGTACGACTAACTTACATCAAATGTGCGGTGCGGGCTCCCATAGTACCTATACCTACCTACATAGAAGTTAGTTTTTGTTTCTTATAATTAGTTACTAAATACCTACTACACATATTTTTATGTCTTAATTATTGTTTTTTTTTTCTTAACTATGTGCCTACTAATAACAGTTTAACACATAAATTGAAACTTTTTTCGTTATTTATCTTTTTTACCAAAAAGGCATAATTTTTTTCGGAATGAGGCATAAAAACGTCAACATCAGGTTGGCAACACTGCATGCAACATTATATCAATATATATAACAGGTGGGTCTAACAAATAAAAGTTTCATGTTCACATCACAAGCTTAAGATTTGACGCTCTTAATGATTATTTTGTCGAAGACCCATCTACTTTGCGCCAAAAGTGCAGGTGCCCAGGTGTTTCATTCCGTCATTTGCAACTCTGTTTTAAATTAGCACACTTTTCAGTGTGACTCAGTGACTTGATTTTATACTTTTCCAAAACTATACTGTCAGTGGTTACCACTTACGTGATAATCCACCTTGATTAGCAAGCATCAATCTCGTGTCTTTTGTTTCTCTACGGCTTGTAGTAGGTATGTTATGTAGGTAGGTACCCAATCCGCTGGCGAAATTAACAAAATGTCATTCAATAGCAGCGCTATCGCTAACACAGAATCTACTCAGTTATGCCAATAAACCTGAACGCATGTCAGCTCAAATATCTAACAGAGCCAGACTGGCAATATGTATATGCATCTACCACTAGTTGCACTCAAGTCGAAACCAAACCCAAACAGATAAACTGCAAACGACATTGAAGCATTGTACACGACGTGCTAATGATGGTTATCGCTAATGAACACGTATACGCATAACACCTCGTAATCAGCCGGCCAGAAGCGGTGATTAAAAGAAAAAAAGAAAGAAAACTTCGTCTGAGTCCTTTGATCCATCTGCCAAACACTGCAGTTGGTCAGTGAGCTAAAAATGCCTACCGCGCAGTTACCCCTGAGTAAAGCCGATCTCCTCAGAGCTAAGCCATGGTTTTAAGAAGCATCCACCGGGCCTTTGTATCTGCGCGTGAATATTGGTATTTAAATCAATATCGAGCCGACAACAGGAGTATTCGCGCTGGAATGCAAATGTGCACGGCAAATATCAAACACCAAAAACAGCGTCCAGAATGCGTTCCCGGTAGTACAATATATACATAAGTGTTTCGATTACGTTGAAATACGAAAATCGACTTCTTTGACTTGCCACAACCTCGTGGTTGGTTAAAGGAACTATCACGTTCTTCTTGCACTGGTACTGCCAGCCAATGCGATCGTCCAGCAAAGCAACTTTCGACGACGACGATCGACCGATCGTATGTCGATGATAAAATTCTCGACGGTCCCTCGACCGCCGTCACTGCCGCCGGGGCATCATTTGAAAATTGAAATCTTAACACGGTAGCAACATGCTTACCTTTAATTAATGATAAGAAATCGTATCTATCGTCTCGGATCGAGTAATGAGAAACAATTTAGTTGTTGCTCACATCAGAGAGAGTTTCGCGTAGCCAGTACTCGGGGAAGCTGGATTCCTGGTCGGCTGACGGTGTTAAGTTTTCCTCTGGCGTAACACGGGACCGCTGGGTTATGTGTTATCCATGCATTATCGCACAGCAGTTAATTCCTTGGCCTGGCCCATCCCCAGGAGCGGAGCGCATAGGAAACACGCTCGAATAGCAAATTGATGGGTTGAACTTTCTCGCATTATGCCATTAATTAGTTAAATTTATTAGATGAGATCGACATGGGAAATTTAGTTGTAAAGATACGCTCAGCGGATTGATGGCAGTTAAGAAGCGCGAGAAGTTGATGTCTTTTGCTGCACGTATATACCCTAGTCCTGGTGGGTTATGTTCTAACGTTCCCATCTGTGTTTTACAGACTATTCTGAAAAGATGCTAATCCACTGAATTAATGGCGGTGAAATGGAGGTGAAGATATTTCCTACATTAGAGGACATATTTGTTGGTATATTCAACAGTTGGTATGTACCTACCTATACATAATGTACATATGTGAAAAAATTTAATCTATGTGCATTCTTGGGCATAGTATCTTACCATGGGGCTTTGTGGTGCAATTTGGTAGATGGCAGGTAGTATAGGTTTACGTTACAATGTTTAACGAGAATACTATAGAAAACACTGCTCAGTGTTAACGAATCATTTAAGAAGCAAGGGGCTCATATTCCGAATCGGTTTATTTTCAACTAGTTAGTACCTGTCTTATAAAAATGTATACTATAAATATTTATGCTTTACTATAATTAGGATAACAGTCGAACAGGCGAAAACGTATTATATTCTTATACTGCTACACTTACTGTCCTAGAACCTACAAGTTATTCATTAAGATTTAAGAAGCTACAAAGAAGAGAGAGAACATTTTTTATTTAGAACAAATGATATCTAACAGATTACCACTTTCGTTTCTGGTACTAAAACTATTTCGCGGCTAGGTAAAATTGCTATTATGTATTTTATTTCTATTATTTCGGAAATGTAAATTGGCTACGACATCAGTAGTGAGCGAACTTAAGTATAGGTACAGACGTGTTTTTGAAGCGCTCTAGATTAGATTTTTTTTTTTTAGATTAAGAAATTATTTTTATTATTATTTTAACAACTAGACTTATAACTTAAATAGGCAATGTCGGCTTAACAAAAATGGCCCGACGGATTTATAATGATAAGTTTACATAGTTTTACAAAACAATATTAGTGACTACTTAATCTATTACATGAATAATTTTCTAAATACATATTTAGTTTGTCATTGGCTAGGCTAACTAATTTTGCCGCATTATTATGTTGTATTGTCTTCTCGTTGAATGCTGTATCTTCGTTGTGTATGATGTCTGCAAATCCTGGATCTGTGAGAGCCCTTGCACTCAGATATGGCTGTAGAGGTTCTAACCACAATTTGTGTTGGCCTCGACTCCAGTAATGCGTTTCGCCCCGATGTGGTGGGTGGGCTCATCAGTAGACGACCACCACATCTGATCTAGACGCACTGTTTGCTCAATTTTCACCGAGACTATATGATTTTTCAATCAACAATTGACTGTGAATCATACCTCAAGACGAATCTTTGTTTCAAAGACTATCGCCGAGAGGATTTGTCTTTTGCTCAGGGCCTGGCTTGTCCATTTAACCAAACTACTTTCAATCATAAACATATTTCTGAATGAATAACTTTGGAGTGTACGATTGTCATCACAATTTGTGTTGGCCTTGACTCCAGTATTGCGTTTCGAGGTTCTAATTCTAGCTGAATGAGTTGCTGGATTTCCTGGTTGGGGTGATCATCTAAGTTCCGCCGAAGTCTAGCGGAGAGCTCCATCATAAATTGTCCCATTGGAATCATTCCTGCTCTCTCATATAGCATCGCTGTCGGATAATACTTAAGCGTTATCGGATTACGCCAAAGCCCTGTGCAGATTCTGAGTAAAGCTTCGAAAAGCTGGATCTTCTGCATTGTCGTTGGTGAGATAGTAAGGACATCCGTAGGTTATCACTGTCTGTTGAGCTGCTTGTATACCAGTAATTTTGTCTTCTGGCTTAATCCGTTGCGCCTTTTTAGTGGGGGTGTACCAGATGAAGAGCAAACTTTGCCTTCCTAAGGGCAACATTAGGATGGAGGTTGAACTTGAACCTCTCTGTGAAGTTGATGCCTAGATATTTGGTAGTTGTCTTCGCCAAAACATAGGTATCATCTGGAAGCGTAATCTTTATGTTGCTACAGCGGTTGGCGAAAGCACGTCGTCCTCTTACAGCTGTGACAGGCGTCCGGAAGCAGATGAGTTCCGTCTTGCTACAGTTTATCTTTAGTCCCCACTTCAGATAGTAGTGCCAAAGGTCCTTGATATGCGCCTCAACCCTTCGAGCAGCTATCTCTTGTGATAGCGATGTAGTGTACGTTATTGAATCATCCAGCATACAGCAGCGTCTTGCTTCTTCCTTCGTTGAGTGGTTGATCTGATGTGTATATGTTGAAGAGGATCGATCCAAGTCTTGATCCCTGGGGTATTCCTGCGTTAATCCGTTGCCTTGTTGATTTAGAGTCATCTACATTAAATATTCTATTTGTTAGGAAATTATTAATTAATCTTACCAAATTGTTGGGAAAGCCGATTTCGATAAGCTTTGAAGCGCTCTGTGAGTTTGATGTCTTTTTATACAGTTATTAAAATGTACATTACCCTAGTTAATTAATGAAATAAATGATAGCTATTACACACAGGCTGCGATTTCTTAGCGACAAAATACGATGAATTGAGCACTAACATGATAAAAAAATAACTACTTTGTGGAAAACATCACAAGGAATAGGCAGAGTTAAAAGAAAACGAGTAAACAAGTAACAGATCAGAAATATCTATATGAAATGTGTGTCTCATGGCAAAGCAGCTTTAGAGTTGGTACAATGACAGTTATAAAAACGTCTCATTAAAGGAGGCTTACAAACAACATGTAATAGGATTTTGTATGACTTAACGTAGCAATTGAAAGACCTTCAACGCAATTACTGATTCCGGCTACGCACACAAAAGAAGTACATATGATTTGCGTTTAAATGGAACCCAGCTTATTTTATCAGTTCTAAATGTCCCAAAATACCTAAATTTCGATATAAAGGGCTACGCCGCTATGGTGCCCGTCACCGAACCTCCTTTAACCCTAGATATCTAAACTTAATTTCGAGTCACACAGTAACTAATCATTCGCCTTACAGACTACGAATTAAAATATTTATTTTTTTATGACGTCATTATTAACTACTAAATAAATACATAGGTAATCGATAAGAAGTATAATTTTCTCTATTAAATGAAATTTTGGTAAAAATTTATTTAAACTTTTACTATAAATTTTTATTGTGTGCTCTCCATAAATGCCCTTGTTGCAGTACCGTACCGATATTGAGTCTTCGTCATCGTGTGTACTTGGCTGAACTAAAAGAGAACGTTTTTGGGATTTATCGACCGCTACTTACGACGTACTCTAACTCTGGTTTAACAATTACAATAAATGATGAAATATAATAAAATAATAAGAAAAAGAGTAAATATTAATATTATATGAGTTATTTCAACCCTTAAAATAAAAGTAACGTAAATACTACACATTTGACCAATTGACTACGGTCACACAAAGTCCACAAAATTAACGACCGCAGTACCATAAACTACACCACCTACGAGTCATTAACGTGACTAATAAGGAAGGTACTGTGGACCAGAACAAGCTATTGAAACCCAGTCGCGTCGAACAAGCGAATGTCCATGTGGTGCGTAGTCTGTGAGACGAATGTTTAGTTATCCAGGGTTAACGAAAACAATATCAGATGACGATTTGAAAGGTGTGTTAAGCTGGTGACAGAAGCATCTGCTTCAGTGTGTGCCCGGAATTGAGAGATGGATTTTTCAAGACTAGGATCTCATCTTCAAAAATGTTGCCAAAATTTGAGACAAAGAACGAATTTGTTAATACCCTCAACTTACTGACAATTCCGCTGCAATACGCAAAACCCTTCATTATCAATGAAATATTAGATGCGCCTATAACTCAGGACGAAGTTGACAAGGCGTTAACAACACTCGACGATGGAAAGGCACCAGGGGCTGATGGGATTCCCCGATATAACAGATCCAAAAAATTACAGAGGAATATCCTTTCTGAACTTATCCTACAAATTATTTACAAAACTTTTAAATAATCGTATGTCAGATTGGATTGATAACAATAAATTGATCAGAGAGTATCAAGCAAGATTTCGGAAGGGATATTCAGCCATAGATAATATCTTCGTACTGCAAAAAATCTCTAATTTGTAAGCTATACAACGCCGGAATGAGTCACAAGTTTGGAAAGATTCTCGAAAACATTATGACCAAAACCAACCAGCAGTATGGAGTGGTATCGAGACTTCCAAGTAGTTCGAATCAACATCAGGAGTAAGGCAAGGATGTGCACTAGCCCGAATCTCTTTGCCATTTACATAGACGACCTTGTAGACCTTTTCCCTAGTGGAATAGAAATTGCTGGAGTTTCGATAAAGGGCCTGTTGTTTGCAGATGATGGTTATGTTTGCATATTCACCAGAATCCTTTCAACATCTGATTAATCGTCTTTATTCGTATTGCCAATTGTGGAACCTTACGGTAAACCTCGAGAGATGACATTTCAATGGACAGCCCATCGAAACTGTGAATCAATACAAGTATCTGGGAGTGATTATAACTTGTAATCTCAATGTGGAACCTCACCTAAAAGACAGACTAATAAAAGCAAAAAGTGCCATAGGAGCGACCTGGAAGAGATGTTTTTCGAATAATCTCGTTGACCATTAGCGTTCTAAAGATGCCTGATAACAGACTTCCGAAAATCATTGCAATGAGGACAACAATTGAAAGGAAAATACTGTGGTATAGGAAATTGGAGGAAATTGGAAATCTAATGCAGCCTTTGTAACCTATCAGAGAGGGAAAATGTTATCCATTTCATTGGGAGATGTCCGATTGTTAAGGAAATACGAAGACACTTTTTAGGTAGCAATACTAAATCAAAAGAAGAAGTTCTAGCGCTCCTTAACTGCGTAAGTAATATTGAAAAACTTTTTTATTATTATAGATCCGCACGCAAACAGAGATAAAATCATAAATGAGAACTTATAAGTTGATAATCATAAGCCAAGCAAAAATTACTATAGTTTTTTTTTATTTGTTTTTTATCTTTATATATTTTTTACATTCAACTTTGAATTATAAAAAGCACATTTGTTATTAAGTTTTTAAAAATGTCAAGCAGGCAGATGACAATGCCATGCTTATCGATTTGTTGTTAAATTAATTTTGTAACTTAGATAGATAATTGATTTATTTTTTCTTTTCTTGTCTAGCTACTAACATTTCATATCTTATAATAGGTAAATTCAATTTTGTACTTTAAATATTCAGTTGTTGATAACTGAAATGAAATGTAGCTTCTATTGAATATAATACTTGACTAAATTGTAATAGAAATTCAGGATTTTTTCTATACAATTTTAATAAATTTTCCATTACCTAAGACATTTAGGGAATCGATTCTGTTGGCGAAAGAAAAAATTTGTTTATGAAATAGTATTGTATGGACATAGTTATAAAATGGCTTATTATCAATTTACTTTATTTTAATATCTTAAATCTTACAAAAAAAAAAAAAAAACAACCAGAAAAAAAGAATATTTTGTTTTTGAATAAAGGAACCCTATGACCTAATTTTTTATATGCTAAAAACTTGTGGTAGCGTTAAGGAAAAATCAAATTCAACTGGGGTATGTGGACGATATTGATATAACCGACTAAATGCATGCTTCATGCTATCAACAAACAAACAAGCATCTGTCCACCACCTAGGACAAAGCGTCCCTATTGGTAGCACCAATTTCGAGAAGTTCACATACCTCGGAATAAACATGAACTCCACGAATCACGCTCTATTGGAGATTCGGTGCAGATTACCCTAGGACACCGTTGCTACTTCGATTTGACAAAACAATTGGGTTCAAAACTCTTAACTCGAAAGACGAAATGTCTGATCCACAAAACCCTTATCTGCCAATTGTGCTTTATGGCACCCAGTGCTGGACGATAATCAAGAAGGGAGAGCTGATACTGGGCTCCTTCGAAAGAAAAATGTTGTTGGTCCTTTGTTCGAGGAGGGCGAATGGAGAAAAGATAAAACCGCGACTCTATTATCTGTACTAAGAAAATTATAATTTCCTAAGTTAATGATAAAATAGATCACAAAATGTCCCCGCATTCCCCCAGTGACTGCCGGTAAAAGATTTCCAACATTTATCTTCATTGACACCTTCAAAGTCAATGGAAACCAAGGGCGACAAGAAAAGAAAAGAAACTGTCCTTAATTTTTATGTTTCGCAATTCCCACTGGCGCATTTAGCTATATAGCAATCGTAGTCGTCACCACTTTGAATAAGATCAAACAGAAAGACCGCAGTAGTTGGACTTTTACCGTCGAATGTCGGCAGCCAGGCTGTATCATTTCATAGCCCCCACAACAAACTCTCGGTGAGAGACACCACCCGGAGTAAAGATATCGCGACAAATAGCAGAACTATCTATCACATCAACGAAATGCCGACACACCGATGGTGGTTTTGAGGCAGTGTGATAGGAATCTTTAGGTGGCCGTATTTAATGTGCCGTCTGGCTTTAAAGGGTTTTAATTCATGCTGAAGGCAGCATAAATCCTTGAGAAGTCACGATAAGGTGTCGGTGTTTCGATGAATGAGCTCGTAATACTTAATTATATGCTACTGTATATATCTACCGCACAGTTCCTTTGGATGCATTACCCGGCTCAAATATGCACTTGCGTCCAAGAGAACGAGTGTTAACCGACTAAAGACGACAGGCGTTTCTTGGTAATGGAACAAGTAACAATGGGACAGGATAGATCAGTAATCGGACAAGAAGTGTCTAATGGGGCTAAAGACCAATGACGCAGTTTAGTTTTTATGCGATGCGAATTTTTGTTTTGATTTGGTCCTTGACGCTGTTGGAAAATGTTTACTTGTACGCAATATTGAAAGGTCCTTCCCCTTTCACCTTATTATAAAAAGTGTAATGGTGGACTTACATTACCACGCCACGCATTTTTGCATGACTTCAGAAAGAGAGATCCGTTTGCTACAGTCGAGGCTAATGATCTGTAAGAGTGAGAACACAAATCTCCATAAAAAAGTTATGGCGGCCTAAATACAATTGTTAGGCTCGTGGTCTCACTCTTACACATCAGTAGTCTTGACTGTGGAAAATCGGATCTCACTCTCTGAAGTCATGCAAAATTGCGTGGCGTGGTAATGTAAATCCAGCATAATGGTAAAAGATACAAGTATCCACGAAATAATACTGACGACTATCTTCTGTGTCTTGTTTAAACTGCATCATATCCTGTGGGTGGCCATCAAACTTCTAACAAAATGCATATATCCACATAGCATCATGTAAACACAGTTTCATATCTTAACACAACACAATCCATCCTCCGTGCCTATGGGCACCTCTGTCTAAATAAGATATTCACAAGTGCGAACCAATTTCCAGATTTTTATCAGCCGCACAAACCGTCGCGCAGCACACTAAGTACATATATCCTATGACCATACCTCTAACAATTCCTATCACAAAACACACTTGTACCGATCCGGTACATTCCCGGCGTATGTCATCCGGAGTGCTTCGGGAGATACCTTTTGTCCAGCGTACGATAATACCATGGCTGCCGCACGGTAAATTACCATACGAAACAATTAAGGCTATCGGGCGTTTCTAACAAAATTCATGAGCAGGCATACATAGACTTTTTTTTGTTTCGGTTTTTTGAGATTTCCCTACTAAGATATAGTAGCGAAGCCCGGATTGCTATGCGCTTGTTCAATCCAGACCGTGCGCGGCCAAAGAAAATTGGTAAGATTCTTCAGCGCCCACGGTCTTGTTGGATAGTACTCGCTACTTATCGATGTCTTCACATCTTTCTGTATGCCGCTTTTGTGCACTCGGAATGCCAACAATACTCCACCGTGCCATGGTGCACGCTGATAATGACGGAAGGGTGGTTCGCGCGCAGGCTAACGATACATCGCATCGGCCAGTCTGTCTTGATGTCAGCATCGGCTATCGTCATCTTCTCGAAGATGCCAATTAATACTGCCATCGTGTTAGATATGTAATTAACACCATTAGAGTAATGTTCGATCATTTTTATCCAAACTCCAGCCAGCTAAATATCCAAGTGGGTGCGTTGCCGCCGCCGACGACGCCATAAACTGGCAATAAGAAGGCGACCGTTTTCTCGGGATTGAAAGTCATGCAAGTTGGGAATCTAATTAGCCAATTACTGGATGACCTGTGTGGCAGTAATTGAAGAAATGTGTTAAGAGTTTATTCAATGGATCTGCATGCGAAAAGTGAATATTTTGATTGGTGCCGCAATGTAAACGGATGCAATTTAGGAATTCTGTGAAAATATTTAAAATGTTTGTTAGACTTCTATAATAGGAATTAAGTTATTAAGCTTTTTCGATGTGCATATAAGTGTTAAGTAAGCTATTTTGGATTATATGATTAATAGATTTCTAAGAGAATAATTACGAGTACATATTTTGATTGCTGTGCAATATAATATGTATTTATTAAGAAAGGATGAAATATTATACTAAAATATAGGGAATATAGTATGTGGTGGTGGGCTTTAATCATTTGGGTGGGCACACGTATCTACACGTTCACACGAGGCATGAGTCGGGGAAGTTTGCTAGAATAAGCTAAATATAAATGGATTAAAAAATAAATTTATAAATAAACTCGATATTTTTGCACTCTTCGTAACACATGCTTTAAAAATTTTACAGATTTAGAAAGACTTTCAAAATACGAGTTGAAGTGGAAACAGGTAGTTAAATTGGCAGTATCTACAACTTCATGCACTCCGTTTTCTATCTAACCACGCATGCTATAGACCTATTTTCTTTTTTTTAATTAAGGTTCATCTAATTGTTGTGCTTTAACCAGAAGGAAGATTTAAAACTAAACCTTTAAGTATTACCTAATACAAATTTTTTAACTAAAAACCGGCAAAAGATTGTTTTTTTAGTTCATTCCGTTTGTAGGAAAATCGTTGAAAATAATAACCGCGAACTAAATTGAACTAGTTCATTGAACAAGTTCGTTCGCGAACTACACAAGCCTATAGGTACTTTGAAACCCAGGCAGATGTAAACTTATAGAAAAGTGTTTTAAAAAATGAATTACACATAACAAGAATAAATAACTTAAAACAACTTCTTAAAAAAACAACAGAAAATAAAATCATTCAACAATAAAAATGAATTCCTATCCATGCCTGTTTAAGTTAAAGTAAAAACACGTGCGACAAAAAAAATCTTCAAAATTTTATTTATTTTGGTTAAGGACCTATATTTTTGTAATAATGTACATACTTCCTTTTATACTTTTCCATAAAAACTTTTTTTATTTACTATAAGAATACATTAAATAAGGCGTTTGCAAATGCATTTTGCTAAATAAAAGTTATTGTTTTATTAATAAAAAAGGTGCCAATAATTAGGTCCAACAAAAACTGGGGTTCAATTAGGTATTGGCAGTGGGGTGCCAATAATTACATCCTATGTAGCTACAATTATTATTAGTACTGACAATAGCGTAACGACTACAATTATTGTCACCCCTAAGGAAATTTCAACTTTGATCAACTATAACATTTTCTTATAAAGTTACTTGAACCTGTTGTATACCAATAATTTATACAATATGCATGGTATTTATATAAATTATTAAATTGCTCATTGATTAAGTTTTATAAATAAGGTTTTAGTTATTGAAAATACATTTGAAATGCGAATTTACTAAAAGCTTACAAAAAACCACAACTATTGGCACCCTGACGTAATTATTGGCACCTCAAAAACTACAATTATTGGAACCCTTTAAAACAGAAAAACGTTATGTTATATACTTATATTATTTTCTTCATTGGAAATAGAATTAATTTAAATAATTAAATAAATACCTATTATTTTTTAACAAAAATTTGTTTTTAATATTATTTCGATATTTGTAAAATTCAACAAATTTAAGAAAGTAAAAGAGATATGTATATTAAAAAAAATTAAACCTAAATTTACCGTTAAGCTATATGTTGGTATGAATATCATAGATGTTAGATCTTTTTGCTCTGAACAAACCTTACAAGAGTGGAAGATAAGATAGTGTGTAAAGAGATTGAATTACTCTCAAAAGAGAACCGTAAATTCCGTACTCCTGTAATACACTCCAGAGTTTACCCCGAGAGACCCGGTCGTATGCTTTCTTCAAATCTACGAAACATGCGTAAACAGGTGTAGCATACTTTCAAGCCTTCTCAAGTACCATTCTGATAGTGAATAACTGGTCGGTTGTGCCTCTGCCGGCACGAAAGCCGCACTGCTCATCTCCTAATCGTGCCTCGATCACAGCTCTGCAGCGCGTTTCCAGCACCTTGGCAAAAACTTTTCTGGGGAGACTTAAGAGTGATATACCCCTGTAATTGGAGCAATCCCTTTTTTGAACAATAGATTGGATAGAAAAGTAAAAATAATTGAAAGATACCAAAAATCACTTAATACAACTTCCCCAAGCTCCTGGCACTCTGGTTGTCCTTTTTTTGTCATTTTGTACACCTTACTCCAAAACTTCAAACCGTCGTCTTCGGGTATATTTTCTGGATAAAATTCATTTGTCCAATTAACAGGGATTAATTTTTCCACTGAGCCTCAGGAAGTTGTAAGTTTTTCATTGGAATCAAGCTCACAGGCAGACTTCCAAAACGGGGTCGCAGTTGGCTTAAACAAACGCCTGGTGAAACGCTTAGTAAAGCAACAATCAAATAATCATTCACATGCACTCTACTGATATTATTTTCTCTCGCGATTCTTTCAAAATCCGACCCTAATAAACTGATAAGTTTCCGATCTTTCAAGTTGTCTGCGTTCGTTACTAAATCTAATATTTTATCAGTAAGAATTAATAGGTGGAACCGTTGACAAAACCTTATCTGCAGAACAGCGTGCAACTATGTATCTCAATTTCTTTTTGTGCTTTTAGAAAATTTATATTTTTAGCTTGGAAATAGGTGTTGAGTTTATTCATTTCCTTTATTATGATAAAAACAGTGCCAGAAGAAGATATATTTTTGGATTTTGAAATTGCAAATTTAACATCGTTGCCGAAAAACACTTTTCGCGGACTGCACCAATTCCAAAATGTTTGTATTTCTAAAAATTGATCGTATTCGCGCTTTAAGGCATCGAAATGGCATAGCCAACGAGTTTTGCATGGTGCCATTAGGTTTAGTGGTTTTTTATCATCATAAATCAATTTGTAAATTTCAAAATATTTCCTTTTGCGCAGCGAACTATGTGCAAACCAATTATAAGTTTCACAGACTATGTAATCCAGTTCAAAAGGGAGAACTTGAGATGATTTGGATGCACTGTACAGTACATAGATATATGCTATGGCAAATGCATTTGATGAGAATTAGGCTTGGAACAATTTCTTTTAAGTTGGTATATACAGAATTGTTTTTGCCGCAAAGGTTATTGACTGCATCTGTTCTGGTACCGAGCAGATTATTTATATTTAATTTAATAGATTTAAGGAAAGTAACATTTTTTTCGGGAACTATTTTGCCCGTACTTTCTGTTGATTCTTGATTCCAAGATAGGTTGTCACGACAGACCCTGTTTCTTTTTAATAATATCTTATGCAAATTCATAAGAATTTACTTGTGGACACGTCGCGTCGGTAGATTCATCTAAGATGAGAGAATATCTTTTATCCGCAACATCTTTCAATAACTCTACCAAAAGTGCAGGAGCTATTACTTTTCGGATTAAAGTCGAACATTTAGTTTTGTGAATTTTGATGGGAGGAGCATCGAACGAATGGAGCTATAACCTGCTGTGTAAGTAATAAGCCAGTTTTAACTCGGTTATTTTTGAATTCTTGTCAATTTTACGAACTGAAGCCTTAGACAAGACACACAGTGAGTAGGGGATGGGATTATTAGCAAATGGGGAAAAAACTGGATGTTACCATAACTGTCCATTGGTTTTGTTTTTATTTTTGTTGCCTTTGCAACATGGCTAGACCTTCCGCCTTTTTTGGGGTACGTGCGTCGCCAAACCGATTTTCGTGTCGCCAAATTAAATTTCAAATCGCCACATCTGACAAGCCTACTTTACTTCGACCTGATATCCTTCTGCTAGGAGGGTGTGCTCGTTCCTGCAAAGCGTTCTTTGAGTCGCTCTGTGGGCTTAGGACCCGTTAGCGATAGCTGCTGACCGTTGGCTGGGGGTATATTTTGCGGACCACTAGCAGCATTACGGCAAAATCTCGTTATTACGGCCCCACAAATAGTTCTGCGAACAGCGCTTATATTTGGCTTTTACAAGCCCGAGTCACCAATAACTCTGTATCTATTAACCTATTATTCAAACTGCTTCCCGTTGTAGTAGGAGGGGTGTTGGATGAAACAGGACTGAGGTGTTGGCAGTTCCTTACACATAGCTGCTGGGAGACACGAATGTTGTGCTCAGCTAGGCTCAACGGTTATGATTGGGATGTATGAGATCTTGCTGCTCTCTTTCCACTACAAAAAATTGTGTCTCCCAAAAAGGGGGGATGACAGCGATGATTCTACCTATGGGAGGTGATCGATTGCTTTATTGTCACGTAGAAAACTTGTATGCTACTTTGTTGGGGATGAAAAATGTGCTTGTATGCGTATGTTTACTTTTAAAACGAAAAAAGGAAGATGGCAGTCTCTTTCAGTATTACCTTTCATTTAAATTCGATGGCCAGGTGTAATGCCATCGTAAAGGGTGCCCGCCCTCTTACAGCAATGGAGTCTCCACCATTGCTCCTTGACTATCCGCGCCTTTAATACTTTAATGGGATAGTCCATATATGGAATACGCGAAAAAGTGAGCTCTGTGATGTGTTATTTACCCGTGTGCATGCTACGATCTGAATCCCACCCGGAAAATTTAATTCAAACCTTCATATTGAATTATAACACCAAAAATTGTACTAATAGTTCCGCAACTGCAAGCATTTTATTCACGAATAACTAACCTACTGTACATATATTTTAGAAATCTTAATAGCCATATCCTTGTAGCTTTTGTAAATCCAATATTTTATCCAAAATTCATATACCTAAACGTTAGGCTCATACATTCAAGAAAAATCTTTATCGTTTTTGCCACAATGTACCAACTTAGGACAAGATCGCTTAACGAAATATACGCCCATGCGGGGAGTATCTGAAAATGCACATGGACGATGCACTTAAGTGAAAAAAATTACAATTAGAACTAGTGAAATATTACCTACTCCCGCAATTCTAATTCTTGGTCGCTGAGGACTTGCTGCTTTAATTCCCCGCTGGGTGATTTCAATTGAGGGCAACATTTTATCAATATTCAAAATTTTCTAAAGTTCACTATAGGTACTGGTATCAAATATCCAAGTTTATATTGAGACTTGCAGAAACAACCAAATAAAACGTAAGCTTAGCTTTAGAGCGTGATAGACGGCAAAAGAAAGGATCGCTCCACCGAACATACATCCTTATTATAGCCGCGGTAACGCCACTATACGTGTACACACCCATACTCAAAAAAGTACATACAACCGAGCAAAGTTGCTGAATCTGCAAGGTTTTGCGGCTGACGATTCGTCAAGTTTTAAGGCAGTGTTCACACTTTGACGGAAATACAAAAAAAACACTTTGGCGAATTTTCTTTTTGATCGTCACTGTAGGACGTAATTTGACTTTTACTTTTCAAACTGTAGTCGCAAGGGCATCGACCGCTCTCTATCGAACTTTGATAGTTATGACCACACAATCACAATTTAGTTTTAGGAAATGTTAAATTGTTTAATCTGTTGATATCAATTAAAATTGGCGATGTAAAGGAATATTCACACGAGAATGAACAAACGAATTGATAATAATATGCGAACAAACCACCTTTGATGCATTTATATAAAAAAAATTGCTCATTTTACTATTGCAAGAGTACCTAGAATAATAAATTAATGCATCAAAATATGGGAAAACGAGTTTGAAAAGAGTTTAAACAACGAAATTTCGAACTAAAAATATTTGCCTCGAAGGAAAACTTGGTGCAAATTTTCACAAGTTTATTCAAAATTCACGACATTAAAACCCGCTCCACAAACTATCAAATACAAAATTCGTTCGAACTTATGTAAACTTAAATCAAATATTGTTAAGTAGTAGAAATTGATGTTTGAAATTGGCGAACTGTTGCGACAAATAAAAGTGTTCATGTAAATGGACTGTCAAAACATGTGATAATATTCTTTTCACTTACTTATACCATGTTCCCACCAACGTGATTTAGCTAAAATCATGTCATTAATTTCGTGATCTATTATAGATATATTTTCATGATTGCAAGAAAAAAAAATGGTACGGAAAAGACTTGCTCCTGGGACTTTGGAATGAAGAGCTTCAGGAATTGACAGCAATGTAAAAAAAATGTCAAAATGAAACTCTTTTCGTGATTTATTTTTCACTTTGGTTATTATCCTTTATTTGTTATTTTGATTTTGTTATTAGGCCTGTTTTATTGCACATCTATCTCAGAATAAATCTTAGAATAAATCGCCATCAGCGATATTTTTTTCATTCATTTTCATTATAAAAAGTATTAGTCTTCGAATGAGGGAACAAAATATTAGCAACTTATATTTTCGCTCAAAATTATCTAAGTTTAAATCATTCCAACCAGCAATGGCCGCTTTTATGTTTTATTTACATTCCCGCTATTGATTTTGACACTTCACACGTATTCACAGACAGTGAAATTAATTCCGAGGAGAATCGGGTAGGTGAGGTGCACGGAAAGTCGGCGGTCTAGTTCTCCTTCTCTGTGGTTTGTGGTTGTGACTTGTGAGTTGTGAGAGCCTGTCAGCAAACCAATTTTGCGTTTGCGGTACATTTATTTACCCCTCCCCTTGTATTTGCAAGTCTCCGCTCACCTTTGTCTTTGTTTTTCTAACAAGATCACGGCATCCTCTAAAGGCATGTATAATTTTTGTCTACAGGTCCTGTACCTGTGTTTTCCTTCTTTCGTTTGCACTCAGGTTTTTTTTATAGGTTTCGAGGTCACTCGAATACCAAAATGTAGATATATTTTTGTTTGATATGTGATTTATAAGATCATGTACCACGTATGTATCTATACCCCCTTCAAACCAAAAACATCTCTTTGTCGTGGTCCTAATTGGTCCAGTTGCCCCGCCAGGTCCTCCCAAAACGCAGCAACAACTTCTGCCGGCCATTTGGTACCTATAGTTTTGTGCAATGTCGGGTTTTCCCTGCATGCAACTGACCATACGCTCATATTGTTGATTGCTTGCTTTTTCGTTTTATCTTGCCATGCAAAAACAAATTCAAGAAATAAGTACAAAAAGTATATTATTAATATCTATAGATTGATGTTATTTTTATTTCTTACATTTTCTCAACACTATACTTCACTGCAAATGGGTCACAGGAGGTATGAGGCATGAGCATAAGCATTTTCCTCAAAGTCGTAACTTTTTTTCCGTTTGTGCTGATCACAAATTAGTTCTTTAATGTGTACCCGCCGGTCAACGAAGCAGGTCTTGTGTGCAGTTGTAATTACGCAGTGGAGCAATAAAAAAAAGGATTTTGAATATAAAAAGTAAAATCCTTGGGAAAACTTTGTGTCAAAAAAAAATTAATGAGTGAATTTATTGTAAAAAATAGTGAATCTAATAACATTTTTTACGAAGTGATTTAATTCTAATTTTGTTTAGTCTGTGCCATGTTTGAAGTGATATTTTGGTGTATCTTGTTAAGGTGCCCTACAGGATGATTGGAACACGCATATGCAGGAGGAATGGGATAGTGTCCTCAACCTCAACCACAGCATGTTTCACTAAATAAGAGGAATCCACGGGATATTTATTCCTTTAGTGTGGATTTAAAATCCAAATTTGTATCACAGTAATGAATACGCACTTTTCTGATTTGCTCCTTTTTTCTTTATACGCTTTTTTATTATGTTTTCTTTTTTTATTTATTTTTTTCTACGAGTGAATCTGTTTGTTTTTAATTATTTTTTGTTAGAACTGAATAATTTATTTTATGTTTTGTTAAATAAACCGAAAGTTTATGTTATTTTATCGTTTTTTGTTATGGAAAAAAATATTTCAACATAGCCGTCCCATTCCACAACATAGCTGACGCAATCCTCCTGAAACCAGGAGGAATGGGACAAAGTTAGGTTGTACCTACATGGAATGAATTTTAACTTCTATACTGGTTGCCACAATGTTAGCCATATTATCTTAAGAAAACTGTTTTGTGCAGATATGATTTATAAGTTGCGAGTAGTTGAGTTTTTACTGAAAAATGTACCGTACATACCCACTCTCCCCCACTACGATCCTCCGAATGGTCCAAAATCGGAGAATTTTCCGCTCCGACGAATACCTTGCTAGGGCCGAATGTCTCGAAATAAAAGTGGTTTGATTATGAGTGTCACAGAGCTATTCTTTTCCAGCTGAGTTTTGGAAAACTGTAAAGCACCTACCTATACGTAAATTATTGGCAGTCTAAAATCATCGGAACATCGTTAAAAACAACTCAACTAAAGGACCACTTTATGTAGGTATCTACCTTTTTTCCGGAAATTTCTGCTTTAATTTAATATGCAGCTTGCATTGTTTACCGATAATTGATTAGTTTTGAGAACCGAAAAAAATGTTTCCTCCATAGCAGTTGTGCTTAGGAGTGGTTATTGTCCGCTCTAAAATAGGATCGTCAGTTGTGCCACCCGCAAGCAGAATCACTTAACTGGCGTGGACCTCCGATATTATGATAACAATAAATAAAAATAAACAGTCGGTGGTGGTGCACAAATTCCGTTACAACCATTTCTTTATGTTAGTATGCTATATACTCGTATGGCAAATTAAACATTTGCATTCATATCAATATTGAACTACCTTCATACATACCTTCCACCATCGATCTGTCTAAATAATAAAATCTATAAAACATATCTCCAGGCGTTTCACATGCGCATTTATGAAGATACCAATATGCGTATGCACAACAACTTTCTTGTAAACGGAGTGATTCTCGCGTATTCATCCTCATCTGCATGAACCACGGTTACGCGATGGAAGATCAAACAAATCACTAAATAAATTCATTCCGACATTATTTATTCTGACTTAATTTCATTTCAATTACACGATAAGCTATTTATGGAACTCTAATATGCGGTCTTGAATATTTTTCCACGGCTTCCAATGTTGCGCTGCTTTTGCTGACATCTTCACGAGAGATGGAAAACTTCAATAGAAGTATAGTCAATAGTCATCCGACAAAACACACATCAACACACACATAACGTTTAGCCGGGAACAACCTGTGCAGCACAGCTACCGCAATCCAACGATTTCAGGTGGTTTGGCTTTACAAACCATATTCGAAAAATAAAACCTAAAAAGGCCCGAAAGGACAGCTTGTGTAAGCCGAGCAAATCTCTTGCACACCGCACAATGTTATTTCTGCGGCTTACATCGGCTTCTGTTTCCTCTCTAACAAGCATAAGATCCATGTTTCCTATAGTGCAGAAGAGTACAGACGTAAAAAAAACATCCAGCAGCTACCGACGACTACGAGGACCGACTCGACGACGACCATGATGATGATCCAAGTGATTTGGCTGAGAGATTGCCGCTGCTGGAGGGATGTCTTTCATCTGGGATTCTGTTTCTAAATATTCACTTTGTTGCATACTGCCATAGATACAGACTGAAGGTAGCATCTTCCATTGCCAAGGCGCAATAATAATCCTCCGTCTCCGAATGGATGTTACACATATTTGTATTTGTTTGTAACCGGGAGGAGGAAAGATATGCCAATTCCGACGACCTTTCCAGCGCGCCAAGTCGCGCTATGCAAATTTGCGCAAGCGCGCACTCTCACATAACGCGACGGCGACGGAAGGGAAATATTTCTTGATTTCCAGCATCGTGCGATCGTCGAAATGAGGATGTGCTATGCACTTATGCAGTGGTACTTGCGAACACAAGCGTGTGCATTCTCGCGCACATCTCCCCGAGTCGTACATACATTTATAATTTTTATTACGATATTGGTAAGCGAACATAATAACCCGGTTGCAGTCCAGAGTATAAGAAAATTAAGAATCAGCAAATTGTGCCATATGACGATAGAGGTGATCGATAGAGGATACAAACTCACAAGAGCACAAAAGCAAGTATTTTACGTTCTTGTTGTGCCGAATTTTGGATATAGAAACCTGAGAATAGCTCATAACTAGGTAAACTTTAAAAAGTTCACCCTTGAACGGTAAAAGTATAGACGGGAAAAAATATATACCTACATATTTCAAACAGAGAGTCGATATAGTGATGAATTTAACAAAATATGTATTCTGACCGTAGCGTTGGAAATTGTATCGAAGTACAATGCCTATTATACAATTAAGTCAAATTGTAAAATTTTTATTAAAATAATTAAAGACATAAAAATTATGTGTGTTGTAGATATTCGTTATAAATAAATAAAAAGAATAAGAACAACAAGGTTAGCTAAAACCCTTACATATTTGGCTAGGAAATTGGAAACCGAACTTAGATCCACCAATGGTCCTTCCTGATAGTCCTACAAATTCAAATCCGTATATCATTTTTATGGATACGGTTCATATCAGACAACAGACATATCATATCAATAGGAAGCAACCACATTTTTGGTTTATTGCAGCCCAGTATATCGAGAGCGATTCTTACTTAATTAATTACTTAAGTAATGACCAATTGCTTCACGAAGCCATCAAATTCCCAAGTGGCATACTCGACACAGCGGAGATAAAAAGACAGTAAGCCAACATTAATAGTGTTTTCTGATAATCTATTTAATCATACTGTTTACATAGAGTATGCCTAGCATCATAGGAGTTATTGGTACGCATATACCAATAGTTGCACCACCGTATTAATGTATTGGTAATAACAGATGCGAATATGAAAGTTATTTACGCTGATGCTCGATTTCCTGGATCAGTTCACGACTCAGCTATTTGGATGGTTTCAACAGTGAGAAGATTACTAAAAGTGATTTTACAACTGCAGAAAATCAGCAATCGAATATTATTGGTATTCACAACTATAATTACATATATTATGTATATATTTTTTACGTTTCATTTCTTGCAAGGCGATTCTGGCTTTCCACTCAAACCATGGTTATTTACCCCAATAAATAACCCACCAGAAGGGCCACCTCAATCGAATGTTAATAAGCGCTTCTTGTCCACAAGCAACTCTGTGGGGAGAGCTTTTGGAGTTATAAAAAGCCGATTCAGATGCTTGTCCCGTCAAAGAATACTGCACTACGCACCTGAAAGAGAAGCAAAAATTGTTTTTTGTATACACAATGTGTATACTATGGGTTTGGAACAATTTCTTGACGATGTAGATTAAGAGACAGAAACAGCAGCAAACAAAAATGAAAGCGATAGCGAAAACCATCAAAGAAATCGCAATGAATGGCACAGCGTTGGATCTAGGGTTCGAGAACGATATGTGTTTAATTTAACATAAGGAAACAATTATTTTATGTAATACAACAACTACTTCTTTTTATTACGAAATATAAGAAAACATTTCTATCACAGAATTATCATATTCGTTTCTTCTCAGTTACAATAGTAAAATAAAGTATTTCATAATTAGTCAATATTCATTTGTTTGCTGACTAGCACAAGCTATTCTAAAGCAGCTGCAGTGGCCATTTGTGCAGCAGTCAACTTGTCGATGCCGGAAATAATTTTATCTACCCTGCTGTTGACACCATCGGCTTGTACCTGCTTATTGGCTTCATTCCTATTCAGCACTTCAAGAAAATCGTCATCTGTAATTTTAATCGTTATGTATGTTGTAAAGTCATTACACAATTATTGAAGAGGTTTACCTATATTTTCTGTTGTACTCTTGCGTCGTTTTTTGTGTGCTTGTTTCGGGTCACCCGCACAGAACCAATCGTCCATATCCAATATATTGACCGAATCACCCGAAATATCGCTTTTATAATGCGCTGTGGAGCTGTTTTTAGGTGATTCAGTAAATGGGCCATATAGCTCTTTACCTCTTGGTGGTTGAACTGTGGTTTCATAGAACCAACTTCAAGCAACCTGCAACTGGGACATTTTTTCACCCATCCACAACAACGCGACCCCAGCAGGCCATTGCTCTTTCCTTTAACTTTGCGAGATCATTTTTCTTTGGAGATCCACCACCAGTCTTTTTAATCTCAGCTTTTTCTTGTCGCAGTTTGTGCGTCACAGAGTACCGCCAATTTTCGAAAACCGAAATAAAAACTTCAGAAAACTTTAACTACATAAAAATTCAACAAAAAACGTACCGTTTTCCATTCATCTACAGAGTGTGAGGCACCACCATTTCCATTTAAAAGGCATGTAAGTTCCTCCCAACAAAATTGCACTGATGCATCCGAATGTTTTTTTTTGGCAGATTGGATTTTTCTCCATGTAAGAGCAATATATTTCTTTTTGCTCTGTCGTAGTTTTTTGTTGTCTTTTTCCTAAAAAGATGTTCCGGAATTTATTACACAATTATTTAGTTTGTAATAATTCAGAACTTACTCTTTTCAGCCTGCATTTTAATATATTTTTTGCACAAATTTAATCAGGTGCCTATCGTCTAGAGTACGTTCGGGTATTGTGGTATATGCGGGTAATGTTGTACAGGCAGTTTTTTCGAAAACTGAGCAGGCTTTTGGAGTCCTTTTAAAATTGACGGTTAGCGCTTGCAGTAAGAACTACGATTCGTGTTCCACGAAAACCTAAAGTGATGGTATAAAGTCAAAAAAGTGTTTTCTAAGACCAGCAATCATTGGAAATATCAACTCTTCATTTACTTGGAATAACTGTACGTTTTGTTTTAACAAATTGGTTTCATTTTTTTTTATGTTTTTTAAAAAATATACAGTTTCGGCTTATGTGGTACAGTAGCCATGGGCTAAAGTGGTATAGTATACCACATTACCCACCTGAAAAGTTTTTAGTTAAATTACTGTTTTTTTGGTTCTATCATGTAGGTTGTTTTGCCAACATGCCTAAAAAAGGTGAAATTAGGAAGTGGGACCCAAATGCCATGAAGAGAACGGTTCATGCCGTAAGGAATAATGAGATGGGTATTTTGCTTGCTTCAAAAACATTTGGAGTCCCACACACCACACTGCAACGTCACGCTCGAAGCAGTAAATCCGTTAAGGATCTTTTAATGAAATTGGGACGAAAGCCGACATTTAGTGAGTCTATAGAGAAAGATCTTGTGAAGTATATCCTGGAAATGGAATCTCGAATGTGGGGTCTTACAAGGGTGGACATAAGATCATTAGCGGTCCAAATTGCAAAAAGAAATAACATTCCGAATACATTTTCGACGATTGCGGAATGTGCTGGAAAAGATTGGCTAAATAGCTTCTGTAAACGACACAAAAATACGATAAGCATTCGCGCACCGACTGGCACTTCTTTCGACCGCGCTAAAGGATTTACGCGAGATAATGTTAAAATATTTTTTGACTTGCTGGAAAAAGAATACTGCAGAAACAGTTTTCCAGCAAATCGTATCTGGAACGTTGACGAGACGGGACTTTCCGTAGTGCAGTCAAAGCTACAAAAAATGTTGGCCCGAAAGGGAAAAAGGCAGATTGGAGCCATGACCTCTGCTGAGCGTGGATCTCTCATCACTGTTATTTCATGTATGAGTGCTGGCGGATCTTTTGTCCCACCTTATTTTATTTTCCCACGCAAGAACCAACACCCACTTCTTATGAAGGACGCACCACCTGGTTCGAACTCTTCGTGTCATATTTCAGAATGGGTTCAAGTCCCAATATTCACAAAATGGTTTAAACATTTCCTGGATTTTACGAAACCATCCAAAGATGAACCAGTTTTGCTTATTCTGGATGGCCATTATAGTCATACCCGAAACATAGAGTTGTTGGATCTAGCACGTGAAAATGGCGTTGTGATAATTTCTCTTCCACCACATTCAACACACAAAATGCAGCCACTTGATAAAACTTTCATGGGACCCTTAAAAGTTCATTATAATGACGGTATAAGACGATTTTCTCGCAAGCATGCTCGGAAAGTAACGCAGTATGACCTTGTCGGAATATTTTTAAAAGCGTATTTGAGAGTTCAAACGGGACAGATTGCCGTCAATGGCTTCAAGACGACAGGAATATCTATACCCTTTTGACAAGCATATTTTTTCAGAGGCTGACTTCATAGCTGGGGAATTGGAAGATGATTTGGAAGAGTCTGCTTTAACAACCGCAGAATCTGCAGAAGGCACAAGTCTCAGTTTAGAGGGTAAGTTCAATTCAAATATTTATCCTAAACTTAGGAAAATGTCAATAATTTATGTGCAGGAAATGTGCCACTTTTAATTGCAGATAATAACGATAACGTTGCTAGTACAAGCACGGGACTTTCACCTTGTCTTCCCAATACTTCCATGCACGTTTCATCAGTATTCTTGGGATTAACCGAAAATGCCACTATCAATACAAATAACGATTTTATCATACCTTGGGAAATATCACCACCGCCCAAAATAAAAAGATTACAACCTAGCATAAAAGGGGAAGGAAATCTAAAGCTACTATTTTGACTACTTCGCCTTACAAGAACGAATTGCAATTGCAACAAAGTAGGTATTGACAAAATAAATCAGAAACGTAAGATTTTTCCCAAGCCCAAACCAATGAAAGGCAACATTTTGAAAACATCCTCACCGCCCAACAAAAGTAAACTCTCAGCTAGCAACAGGGGAAGAAAATCATCAAAACCAGTTCAAAGCCATCGAAAAGGAAGGCAAGCTATAAACTCAGAAAACGATGAATCAAGCGGATCAGAAATGAGCATTCAATTTCAAGAGTCGGATGACGAAGAACAATTTGAAGATGTTCCTCCATCGAGAGACGCCATCTGCAACTTCTGCAATAATCTGTGGAATGAAGATGAATCAATAACAAAATGGATTTCATGTTTGCAGTGTAAAATGGTTTGGGCTCATGAAAATTGTATTCCCAAAAAAGTGCCATATGTCTATGCTGTTCTTGTGAACAAGCTTAATTTAAAAATTATAAATGTACACTGTGTTCAAGACTCTTTTATTATAGCGTAAGAAACGCATTTATTTTTTGTTTTTTTAAGCCATTAAGGCAATTTTATTTTTTATTCCTTGTTTTTTAATACAAATTAATAAAGTAATGTAATGTTTTATCTTAATTAAAAAAAATAAATCATATAAAAAGAAATATGTATGTATCTGTTAATATGGTATAGTGTACCACATTAAACCATAAAGTGTACCACATTACCCACAGCCACAGCTTTCCGAAAACGCAATTTTTGAGGTAAGAACAAATATCTGTACTAATTTTTTTTTGGTAATGATTGGAATCCTGTCAAATGATACTAAATGCTAGTTTGCACTTCCACAAAGCACCCTAAGGAATTTGGATGCATTCGGTTGTATACTTCTGCCGTTATGTTCAAAATAGAAACATGTATACCACAATACCCGAAGTTCCTCTATGTATAAAAAAACTGCAGTTTGTTTTGAGTGACAGCTTCGAAGATCAAGTTTCGAAGATCCATAACAGAGTTTCATAAAAGTTCGAAACCCCGAATACGATTTATAAAAGATCTTTTATGGTGGACATTTTTTATGATTCATAACAGAATATTGATAACAGAATAAAAGATGTTGCCTAAATGTTTTTGTTTCATTGTTCACCTTTTTCATTTGATATTTCAGCTTACAGACCTTGGCGAATTTCATCGGTTTATTTATTTTTGTCACTTATTAGAAACACAATTATTAAGCAATATTTTGTAATATTGTTAAAATGCAATCATTTTGTCAATTCTGAAGGAGTAAGTATTATATCCAGCATATGAACTCCGAGTTGAAGACATGAGTTTAAACCACCGAAGTTGACCGCTCCGTCTGGAGAAGCAGCTGGCTGATATTGAATACCTTATACGTTTTCTGGTGTTCCTTATTATGATTCCTGCGAGTCACACCAGCAATCTGACAAATGTAATTATGCAGTTTGCATTCTCCTTTCCTTCTTATTCTTTTGCTGGAACATATACAGTAGGGTGGAGCGAACATTTTTTTTTTTTTTCAAAATCTTTGATGCGGAAAAGTTGAATTTGGGCCCCAAAGGATGTGTGCAACATTTTATTTATTTATGACGTCATCTTAGGGTTCCTTTATGACGTCATAGATCAACATTTTTACACCCTCCACAAGGAGGTTTATTCAGTTTGCCATTTCATTTGTAACGATAAAAAGAGTCGCCGGAGATCCCATAAAGTATATATATACTAAATCAGGATCAAAGTCTGAATCGATTTAGTTATGTCCGCCTGTCTGTCTGCCTTTTGAAAACATGATAGCGTCCAAACGAATCGACCGAGGCGAATGAAATGTTTTGGGTGGAATTTTTTTTACCGTCATCAGGCTGGTATGGAAAATGGACTATGTCAGTCAAGTAATTCTGGTACCTCTCATACAAACCAAGTTTTGTTTGGCGCCATTTTTATGGCGATGCATCACTTTTTGAAAGCGGTGCCTATTTTTCTCGTTATCTATGTCTAACAATCTATCGAATTTAATTAAAACATTGTGGTTCCCCGAGGTTTTCATTCAAAAACAGAACATAATTGGACTATAATACACTATGGGGGTTTGCGACTACTTTTGGTCCTGCCGACGGCTTTGTCCCGGCACACAGCTGCTGGCAGGCAAAGTAAGACAATTTTTTTTGGTTTTTTTGCGACTTTAAAAATTTATTGTAAGTCGTTGTCCCACTGTTCAGATGGCAGGCATTGATTTTGTTAATTATTAATGTTATTATAACAGAAAAAAAAAATCCAACTCTACAGAACTTATGTAAAAATCGAAAAATGTCGCTGGCTCCCTGACTATACTTCTAAATGCAACCTTGATTAGCTTTCAAGTATGATTTAGAAAAGAAGAAGAGGTATTTAGTCGAGGATGGCCGAACTAATAATGTTCTATCTGGTCGCCCTACATTATGTGCTGTCATTGCAACTAGGTATAGCAACAGCAATCAACATCAAAGTTATATAGTTATAAGCAGCTCGGATAATCTGTCATCAATGAACTAAATAATATTATGTAGTTAAAAAACACACAACTAAAACTTTTTGAACGTTGAAGGTTCATGTGAATTTTAAACAAGTGCCGTGAAACCGTTGTTCATAGGCGTATTGTTTTGAGAATCTATAGCTAGTTCACTTTTACTTTTACATGCAAAACTCACATGTTATACTCACTTTTGGTTTTGTTATACTCACTTCCCAAAAAACTACGCCACATGTTAATTTGAAACATTCCGCTTACACATTGCTATCAAGTATTGAGTGTGTCTGCAACTTTTGCCATTTATTTTGACACCTAAAAATTGATATTATAGTAGGTACCAAACCAATAGCAATGGCTCGAGGTAATAGCATCAGTGTCCTTATATAAATACAATATTCTATCAAACTATCTTCACTGTAGTAAATTAATGACAAGACTTTCACCACCACTTTAAGGACTAACATCACATTAATGGTGATTATTTCCCTCAATCATCTCAAAGCGCTTTTACCGCACTACCAAATTCGCATCTATAGGCATTCCTTTTCGGATCAGTAACACCTCACACCTGAAATGATGTGTCACCACACACGCCATCACCGCTTGATATCCCAAGTAATTCAAATCAAAACTACAACTTTTCATGATAAATTACTCATCATCCTACTGACATTTATCGGCTTCTGCCAGTGAATTACGAAGAAACCGCTTGTATAAAATTGGCAACCTCCACATTTGGTTTCCTGTAGACGAATTGATTGACAGTGAGAAAAGATGTATTATAGTGAACTTGACATATTACAATTGATCGCGGATACCTATGCCTCTTCCTCAGCCCACATTTTGCCTCTATAAAACAATTTGAATTTGCACAATGTATACGAGACGAGTGTACACTAACTCTTAGATCAAGTTATTTAATGCGCTACGCGACTTACTAATCCCCTAAGATGCAATAAATCATTCTTGAGCTACTGATCATCTGTGCTGGATCAGCTTCGTCGATCATTGATGAGAAGTAATGTGAGGTGAACAAAAAATGAATGCTTTCCATTAAGGTATACTACTTTCCTTTCGTGTGGGGTTTCTTTCTCCTTATTTTCACCTTGGCGTCGAATTCCCACGGAGTCACATCAAAGTGTCATTTAATTCAATTACGATAAATCATCGATTTGGCGTAATTTCATTTATTCAGCCAGCTGTGATATGCAGCTCCTTAATATGTGACAAAAGTAAAGCTACCAATCTGGGTGCAGCGATAATAATTTCACACTTCTGACAATTAAGATAAAATGCGACAGAGTATAGGTACTCGTATATCTATACTATCGGTTAGTTGGCAATTGGCATTCTTGTCATTTTTAAGTTTCCGTTAAAAAGCGGAACCTTATTGTTTTCGCTACGATGTCTGTCCGTCTGTCCGAACCCACTACAATTTTGTTATTTTTATTCAATTTTTTTTATTAAACGCTGCTACGCTAAATACTTACACATAAATGATGTAGACTAATATGCTGCCGATCAATCAAATAGACTCAACATGTTTTGTCTTTTACACTTTGATTTTCTCTTTTATGCAAAAGGCTATTGCCATGCCATAACCTTTGTTTTTTTTTTTTAAAGTGGAACATTAAACAAATTCAAGAGATAAGAGTTAGCTGCAAAAATTGTACAGTTAGGATCTGTTCCTATTTTGCTTTGCTTATGCCAACAAAAAGTTATTTTTAGGCGGTCACCAGAATAGACTCAGAGGCTGTAATTTTAGTTAGTGATTAGCTCGGCAAGTTGAAAGGTGCATTATGGTGTCTCTCGCAATTTTCTATTAAATAAATATAGAATGGGTCGTGGTGCATTACTAACTTTGAAGGAAAAAGGCAAAATACTGTCCTACCGAGACATTACAACCAGGCAGATAGCAGACAAAATTTCTAGAAGTCAGACTGTTGTCTCTCATTTTCTGAGAAATCCATCAAATTATGGAAAAAATACGAAAAGCTCGCTAGGAAAGCACTTAACGGCTTGCGAAGAGCGAAGAGCGAAGAATTCTCCGAGAAGCCTCAAACTCAATGTGTTCTGCTGTCAAAATCCGACAAAATTTGGAAGTGTATGCAAGTATAGTTACCATATGGCTAGTGATACGCAAAGCAAAACATCTACAGAGATTGCAATTGAAAAACAAAAATCACCACTTACCGCCGTTCGTAAGCATGCTTGCTCTCTTTTTGCTTTTGGGAGTGGTACCAAATCGTTTTTTCGGATAAAAAACGCTTTAATTTGGATGGACCAGATGGTTTTAATTACTACTTCCATGACGTACGAAAGGAAGAACACTATTTAACCCGTCACCATAGCCGTGATGGGGGTATAATGGTGTGGAGTGCCATCTCATATTATGGGGCATTTGAACTCCAATTCGTATTAACTAAGATGAATGCCACACGCTACAGGGAGTTACTGCAGAAAGCATTTCCCCACTTTATTAACATTTTTGGGATATTAAAATGGACATTTCAACATGATAATGCCCCAATACACACCGCTAACCCTAATGGAGTGGCCTCCATACTCTCCCGACTTCAATATCATAGAGAACGTTTAGGGATGGCTTTCGCGAAAAGTGTATCAATCTGGCAGACAATTTGAAGACCTCGACTCGTTAAAAAATGTCATTAAGAGCGCCTGGGGCGAATTATCTTTATATATATATTAGGGTGGTCCTTATTTTTCGACTTTTGAATTATCACCGGGGCACTTTCTCATTTGATTATATACCTCTAAATATGAAATAGGTTTTTTTTTTTTTTTGTTAAGATTTGGAGGTCGCTACCAGCTGTCAAAGTTTTTACAAAAAGCGTTGAAGGACAGCTTAAATGATGGTTTCATTCATGTTTCATTTAGGTGTTAAATTGTTTATATTACATTTTACATGCAAGTGAAACTCGCATAGACAATCGGTTCTTATCCCTTCCGACCCACGACGTCTCTTCTGTACCGTTATATACCCATATAATTACCAAAGTGACTTCAAAACAATAACAGATGATGCTGAGGCAAATATTCTCGCAGAAGTGGCCGCTGACAGGATTTCTTTCGCCAAAAAGCAACTACAAGTACATCAACCTCGAGATGACTACAGAGAACTGTTGAATCTCACTATCATTTTCTTAGGAGGTGTTCCTGAACAAGGCGTTTCATTTAGGAGACCTGCTGGTCTACATCGAGCTAGATGGATGGCAAGAGCCTTGTACTGTTTGAAAATTTATTTATTTAAGCATCAGTTTAAGCTAACGAAGAAGGACGAAAATGCTGTGAGAGAAATATGCATTTTCACAGTGATGATTTATGTTAAATATTGGTTTCAAGCCTCTACCGGATGGTCAGCACCAAGAAACGACTTACAATTACTGAAAGACCTTAAAGCCTTTGAAAGATTTAACAAAAATATAGCTACTGTTGCGCTGAAAAAGATTCTAAATCATTTGTGGTATTTGTCGGAAGAGCTAGTTTCGCTTGCTTTTTTCGATGACGAACTTTCAGTTCAAGAGAAGAAAAAAATGGTAGAAGCAATGAAAATTGAAGGCACAGAAGATTGCTTAAAAAGAATAAACCTTGATATCACACATATTCACAAAAAAAATATAGAAAACTTCGTGAGTAGTAATTCCTTAAGATTCTTCCAGATCCTAGGTATCTCATCAAATTTTTTGAAAAAAGATGTGGAAACTTGGAATGAAGACACTGATTATGTAGCTGCCAAAAATATCGTTCATTCATTGCGAGTAGTGAACGACATAGCTGAGCGCGGTCTTGCTTTAATGGAAGAATTCAATAAATTAATTACAACCAATGAAGAACAAAAGCAATATTTGCTTTTGTTGGTAAAAGAGTATAGGAAAAAGTTCCCTAATACTAACAAGTCAACGCTTCTATCTTAAAAATAAATGATTGAAATATCTACTTAATTCATAGTAACAAAAACAATAATTTTGTAATATTTTTTATGTCCTGGCTATAAGAATCTAACAAATACAGATTTTGAGTTTTTATTGGCTAGATTTTACTTTACTGCCCATTCGAAAAAAATACTTTTTTTTGTTTATTCCGATTGACTTTAATGCGCTTAACTCAAATCTTCAAACAAAATTTGGCGGTCTCTCACCGTTTGGGCGTGGCACGCCCCCAAAGTTAAAAAAATACCATATGAAATAGTACCAAAATTTCAGGAATCTCCAATTTTTGTAAAATTACTTTTTTTATATTCCCTAAATGTGCAGTTAACTTATAAAAAAAGTTTCATCACAATCCAATACACTCCGTTCTTGAAATTTTGGTACTAGATATTTCATATGGTATTTTTGAAACTTTGGGGGCGTGCCACGCTCAAACGGTGAGAGACAGCCAATTTTTTTTCAGATTTGTGTTTAGGGCACTGAAATCAATCGGACTGCGCAATAAAAACCGTTATTTTCGAATGTTTTCGAATGGGCAGTAAAGTAAAATCTTGCCTTTTTATTTAAACTTCAAACCTTGGTAGCGACCTCTAAATGTCACTTAAAAAATTCGAAAAAAATACTGAAATACTTTCTTATGGTATATATTTAAATGACGTGGTGCCCCGCGAAATTAAAGAAAAAAATTTTTTTTCTTGGGAATAAGGACCACCCTAATATATATATATTTTAAAGTCTCTTTACGATTCAATACCTAACATAATCTATGAAGTGATTTCTAATAAAGGTGGCTATACACACTATTAATTAAATAAAACATTATGAAAATACATACATTTATATTAATTTGAAGTCATTGGGCCTCCGCACACGAGACTAATTCTGCCAGCATAAAACTGATTTTGTAGGAGAGGGGACTGAAGTGAGGGGAAACAAACGGAATCAAATGTTCTGCCGAGTTTGAGCGGTTGAACAAGGCATAAAACTAATACATACACAACTTTCAAAATATTTCAATTGTGAAAATAATACTACACAATGAAAAGGGGTTCATATATATAATTTTTCTGCCGGCAGAATTCATCCCGTGTGCGCTCGAAGTATGGTATAAAAACGGTTTTCTGCCGGCAGAATTAGTCTCGTGTGCGGAGGCCCATTGAGTCTATTTGATTAATCGAGAAAAAGTCTCAATTTATTTAAGTTCACCCATAAACAAAATTAAAAATTAACCTTTTAACTTAGAACACCAATTTTTGTTTTATTTATTAAAGAATTAAATACATAGTAAATAAAAAATACATTTTTCCAAATTCTGGTCGTATTTTATTTAAAATAAATCATATTCTATAGAGGAAATCTTGAGTCTATTTGATTGATCGGCAGTGTATACCTAATGTATATGTACTTAACTCGAAAATTGCAGTAGCCATTTATCAAAAAGAAAAAAAAAAAGAAAACAAAACAAAACAATAGAAGGGTAGTAGGAGAACTAATACTAATTGACAGCGTACGGACAAAAAATGGTAGAAGAAAGAGGAAATAAGAAAGAGAAAGAAATAAGAGAGAAAAAGAAAGCTGTCAACGCTCCTTATCACATATTCAAGTTCACATTCAAATGGAAGCAAGACTAAGTATTCATCGTCTATCCCATTCGAATAATATCGATCCTATTCCTTTCGTATCATGGAGGTCACCTGTCTTTTAGTGACACTATGGACTTGGAGTCTAAAAGAGCATTCAGCATGTTTCTAGACTATACATGTTACCGGAATATGGCTTTCATAAAAACTTCTCTATCACCATCCCGCCAAAGGAAGAATGGGAAAAATACAAACCCAATCCATCGCGACTTGACCCAATCTGGTACGTACACAGACGGTTCCAAAATGGATTCAGGGACTGGACCCGGTATTTTTGGAAAATCGCCTCAAGCGAACTTTTCAGTCAGCCTAGGCAAGTACTCGCCATCAACCACTGCGCTAGAATAAATTTAAGTTCTAATACAAGTGGTAAAACCATATTTATCTTCTCAGACAGTCAAGCTGCTCTTTAAGCTTTGGACTCACCTGTTATAAAATCGAAGCTGGTCCTAGAAACTTACATGGCCATCTACGAACTAGCAAAGAATAACCTAGTCATGCTACTCTGGATTCCAGCCTACAGGGAAAACGAAACTGCAGACTCAATGGCCAAAGTCGGCCCGACAACGCCACTCGTCTACGATCTACCTATAACCCCCCGCTTCCTCATCAATTCTCACCCACCCTACGGCTTAATTTGGCCACACATCTATAAATCAGAAAAAAAATCATGAAAATCGGACGAATGGTTCTTGAGTTATGGAAGGACGAACAGACGGACGTTGAATTTTATAAAGTAGTATGGATATGGATGTTACTCCATTAATGCTGTTATTATTTATAACAAACGTTCTTGTTCAATAATTTAATATGATTTTATTTTTGATTCATTCCTTAGTGAAATAATATAGGTAATAAAATTATGCCACCACCTTCTTCTTAATTCATGGCAATACGAACAACATAAAAAAAGAATCATGAAAATCGGCCCAGTGTTTATCGAGTTATAACGTCATCAAGTTTCACCCCATAGAATAAGTTTTTTGTATGAGTGGGGCCACGACCCTTTGTCCATATATAAAAGATTTTCTGAAATAAAATAAATTATTTTTTTTTAATCAATTGCAAATCAAACATTTTTTTTACTTTTTCTTCTATTCGTGGGATCAAACAGTTCTTTTACTTTTAAAGCAGTTTTGCCCAGAAAAAAAGTCTAAAGTGTGTATTACCAATGATCAAAGCATACCTTGAGATTATATCTCAAATATTCCACAAAAGCTTAATAGCCGATGTAATTATTTAATCTTTTATAATCGCAATCCAATGCGAAGCAAGCTTTTTTTGCTTTCATAATTTTATCATTAGCTCATTCCTTTCATCCTTTTCAGGCAACCTCATCCATAACTATCTCACATGGCAGTGTACAATCATTCAATTAAGTCGCACACCACATTTTTGAAGTGATATCACCCATCACCATCATCATTATCTCATCTGAGCCATCATCCTCAGTAATGATGACCTTCATCATTATTTCTTGAGCGTTCATATGAATTACTTTTACTGCCACAGAATGGCAAGTGTACCATATACAATGTTCGGATAAAAGGTGCTTTTGATTGGACAGCTTCTAGTTATGTGAATTCCTATCTAACAGTCCACTCAGAGTGCAATAAATAATTATATTTGATGAACCAGTTTTTTTTACTGAATCCAAGATAAGAGGCGCCATAGGCTGACTGTTATGTATATAACTCTGTTACAAAGTGTAATGTAATCTAAGTGTTAATTTGTGGAAAGCCATCTCAGTGACTTGGATAATTAATAATTCCGTTTCAGCCGATTGGCTGTTCACTGTTCACTGTGCCTTCACTTTAAACCGAAATCAAGACCCATTAAGAGGCGCTAGCGCTAGGTGATTTCACTCTGGCGTGCAAGCAAATGTAATTGACTTTTATTAATGAAACCTTTACACGTGAGCTGCTGGATTACATAGCTTCCAACGGTTGGTTGTTAGGTTGGTCGCTGATGTAAGCCCGCTGATCTATGGAATAGACTTTTGTGTTATTACATTACATTCTATTTCTAAGATTCGAATTCTACTAAAGGTACAGATAAGTACCTACACAATTGTCACGTGGGAATTGTCAATAGGATTATAAATAAGGTGAAAGAACAAATGGGTGCACTGATTTGAACTGACGAGAGGTGACAGACCAGGAGTCAAAGCAGAGGCACATAACCGCTGGTTTAAGATTACACTGAGGATCCTAGCTGTATACGCTACACTTCTTATTTGGATTTGTGATATTTTGGGTGATGGTCTGAAGTGATGATGGTCTAAAGTGATGGTCGTCTCCAGAACGCCTGTTCAATGCACTCTGCATGTTAGTGGAGTCCTATTGAAACAGGTGGAGAAGTTTAAGTATCTTGGGGTCTTATTCACGAGTGATGGAAGGATTGGTCAGGCTGGGTCAATTTTGAGACAGCGTGGTCATTCTGTTATTAATAGGACTGAACTTGGTGTCAAAGCTAAGGTGTCAGTCTTTAATTCGGCGTTTATTCCAACTCTTACCTATGGTCATGAGGTTTGGGTAATGACCGAAAGAATAAGATCGCGGATACAGCTGCTGAAATGAGATTTGTCCGTAGTATTGCTGGTGTGACCCGTAGAGTTCGCATCAGAAATACCAGAATACGTAAGGAACTCAATGTCGAGCAACTACTTCTCCGGACGGAGCGATCCATGCTTCGGTGGTTTGGTCATGATAAACGCATGTCCCCGACCAGGATTCCACGACGTGCTATGGAATCCGTACCATCGGGTAGGCGTCCTCTAAGTAGGCCAAAGATGAGATGGTTAGATCAAGTCCATAATCTCTCCTATACCCGTATGGGGATTGCCCTTGATAATTTAGAGTCGATGGCGGAGAATCGAGAGCTATGGAGGGTCCACTTGAGCTACCTACACCCGCGACCCACTTAATGGACAAGCGGACCATTGAAAATGATGATAATATGATATTGTGGGTCGATGGCAACGGTCGACAGCTTGTAAAGTAATCGCTCCAGATTTCCTTCTTGTTGAACTACGGTATTTAATTTTCTGGGTTTGCAGTTCTCTTTTCATTGCAATTGTCCAAATCCCCTTCAAACCGTATCGTATATTTTCATAGCACCCCTCCTTCTCGTCAGTGGAAGTTTCACTAATTATAAATAATATCAATTAATAAAATAACATGCCTGATGGAAAATCTTAATATCAACACTAGCTTACTTCTATCAAACAAAATAAAAGGTAACATTTTCCGTGATCTAATGCCTTAAATAGGAATGCCGAGGAAACATAATGTATAACCTCATAATGATCATATGCGAACTGGAAATGTTCAGTGCACACACAAGCAACATCTATAACAAATAAAATGCATAGATCACGACAACTATTTGGTACATTCCATATCTAGCGCACTTCGATTTAGCCTGTTCTCGATGCTTCAATGGATGCCAGAGCACAAAAGCAAATAAAGCCAGAAATATGGATCAATGATCAGTGATCTTTCACGTTTTTTCAATGTTGCATGCTATTTTGTACCCTCAATGACGTTACCATCTCTAGAATTCAATATCCTTTCCATAGCTCGTTGTTGGTTGATATAGAATGTCGATTTCGAGTAAAGTCATTTCGTGGTATAATATTTTAGTCTGTGGTGTTAAAGTGGTAGCATTAGAGAATTTTCATCACCAGTATAGGTAATCAAAGCAAAAATTGTATGAATAAAATATGGATTTCTACCATGGTTGCCACGGTTAATAATGTGAGAAGGAATTGGGCAGTAAGTTAAAACCACGAAATGTTGGTGTTTGTTAGGTCAGCTTGTTGGCTGATATGGCTACATGTTCTGGCACACTGGTTACAATACCTAGCATATAAAATATGGCTATATTGTCAGGTAAAATATGGCACAATTTTTTATGTGTGGCAAGTGGTATTACACTATACCATATAAAGATGACCAATTTATATGACAAGGGGCTTTGTCAGTTAATTTTGTTCATCATATACGACAAAGCGAAATTTCTTTATCACACTTGTAGGTAGGTATAGCAAACTATGACATACAAAATATGACCAAGTAAATATACAAAAATTATATGGTGAACATAATTACACAAAGGTGTAATATACAGCATGTAGCAAGCCACATACGCACTGACGTCATTTTTACGTCAGCGTATGGTATGGTCCCAATGGCTACATGCCATGTACAAGCCCTCTTTGTGCACTCTATCTTGACGTCAGAGCTACATACGTATGTGGCTTGCTACATGTTGTGTACTAGTTTGGGTTCATTATTGGTTGAGGAATAGAAATAAAAAAGGGTGTACTGAGAAGAGCTAGATCTCCAGTTGTCAGACAGAGTATTTTTTCACATTTTTTTGACAATTGACGAGAGACGATTTTGATTTGATTCTTGGTCTTGTTCGCCTATTAATCAAAAAACAAGGCACTATTCTTTTTAAAACAATATCAGCACGCGATGGATTATTGGTAACTTAGAGATTATCTGGCAAATCTAGTGACAGCTTCAAACCTCTCTTCTATTTGTTCCGTACTTTTCAAACATTGTGTCATTCCGTTATCCTTTTTTTTTAATAACGCTAACACATATGGGGTTTCTGAGCACCCCAGTATTTTGGATTGAAAATAACAGCAATTTATAAGACAGTCTTATAAAATGTAGTTATTTTATTTTAAAATAATGTATTTATTAACAAAAAAAAAATACATTTCATTCACAGCTTTAGTATAATAAAAAAAAAATATACACAGACGTTATTAAGTGGTGTGACCATCATCATATGGTGTTTCAAAAAATCCAAGAAAATGTAGCTTTTTAAGTTTGAATCCTCCACATTTTTTTCTTGTTTATAAGGCAAGTAAGTATGTATTTCAACTGAAATAATCCTAAATCCGTTTCGCTAAAATGTGGCTGCATTTCATTAATACACCTCCAATTTCCTATTTCAAAGCGTTGGTGGTCCTAGGCTTGTCTGCATAGACCTTTGACTTCTAAAAACCCCAAAGAAAAAAGTCGAATGACGTTAAATCGCAAGATCTGGATCGCCGATTCTAATATCAAAAACGGCCGATTACACAATTAGGAAAAGACATGCAATAATTGAATTGTTTCTCAGGCTGTAGGGCATGTTCCACCATCTTGTTGTTATGATAAAAATGTTACTGTCAGGTAATGCTTAAATCCATAGTAATACCATTTGCTCAGTTTTGAGCTAAACAGTTGAAAAGCAGTGTTTTTTGAACCATGAATGCGACCTACGATTTCCACCCCAATCGCTAAAAACGGTACTTTAAAAACTTCACATATCTCGAAAACGCCATTTTCGATTTGGTTAAAAATGTAACTGCTAGGAAATGTTTAGCTGAAAACTGAGTACGACGTATTCTTCAGGATATAAACAGTTTAATAACAGTGCTTTTCGAATCCAAATTGTAACATTTGTCGGCATAATTTGACAAAAAACCGCTCCAACGATTTTGATCAAAATACATATTTAAGACAACATAAGCATTCTAAACATGATCTGATCACGTACTTAGTATTTCTCAGAAAACTCGAATATTGCCGTTTTATGAATATTTCTAAAAAAATACTACCCAAATCCTGACCATTGAGATCACTTTTTTTAAATAATAATCAACAATGAGAATTTGAAATTCATCGCCAGTTGGGGTGAAATTTGAAATTACCTAAGTAATAAAGTGTTGTAAGGGTCCGCCAAATAACTTTTTTTTTTTTGAAAATGCTATAAAAAAAAACTACTGAATATTTTTTCAAATTTCTTTTTTTATTTCAAAGTACAATCCTTCCGGTTAATAATGGAAAATAATTTCATTCAAATGGCTGCCTCGGCTGGCCATGCAGTAGCCTACACGATCGGTCCAATTTTTAAGCACATTATCGATTGTGTGCATCTGTATTTCACCAATGGCTTCACGAATATTGTCCTTTAAAGCGTCAAATGTCTCTGGCATGTCGGCGTAATACTTATCTTTTACGGCACCCCACAAATAATAGTCCAACGGTGTCAAATCGCAGCTCCGCAGTGGCCAAACGACATCAGCTCTGCGACTGCGGCTGATAATGCGATCTTCAAAAACAGGGCGCAAAACATCGAGTGTAGCTTCGGCTGTGTGGCACATAGCGCCGTCCTGTTGAAACCAAATGTTACCAATATCCTCCTCTTCAATTTTTGTGAACAAAAATTCGTTCAACATGGCCCGATAACGATCGCCATTGACTGTAACGGCCACTCCTTGCTCATTTTCGAAGAAAAATGGCCCAATTATGCCTTTCTGCCACAGCAGCAATTTTCTCGGGTGTACGCACTGTTTTTGGCTTTTCACGCTTTGGTTTATCGATGAGGATGTCAGTTTCTTTCTCTTTTTTCACAAGATAACGAACATACGGAGCTGACGGTGCTTCTCTTCTTCCAAAATCCGTACGCAATTTTCGGACACATTCTGCAACATTACCATGATTTTCAAAGTAATGTCGCAATATTTCCCAGCGTTGTTCAAGCGTATACACAACCATATTCGTTCAGCGGAAGGATAAAACTAATTATCTGTCAAATCAGAAATGAGCTAAGTGTTACCATTCGCGAAATAAGCACTAGTTGAAAAAAAAAAAACGTTAGATGGCGGACCCTTTAGTTAATACGTACATAATGTCTACGTAGTATGTTACTAAACCTACGTAAGATGTACGTAAGTGGAAATAATTTTAAACGAAAAATTTGTTGAAATGACTCTGAGATTCTGCGAGATTCGCAATAAACGAGAAAGTTTCGTGCGACCCAGTCGTGCACATTTTTTTTCTTTTTGATTTTAGATGTTTCTTATAGATCCGATATTGTTTGGCTCTCATTTCTTTTTCTAAATGAAGAACTTCGATTCTGTTTTTTGATTAGGTATGTTTATTTGAACCTTTAGAATTTTATTGGTCAAGTCGAGAAGATGATATCGGCCAAATGGGGGCCGTCACAATCGATTGCCATATGGGCTCGTTTTATGACATTTTTCATCACTTCGGCGAGAACTTCGGGCAACAGATTCTCGCACTCGTGTCGAATGTTGTCCTTGAGGGCTTCTAGGGTCTCGGGCTTGTTCACGTAAACACGGGACTTCAAAAAACTCCACAAAAAAAGTCTGGAACGGTTAAATCGGGCGATCTTGCGGGCCAGTGCAAATCGCCAAAACGAGAGATGAGGCGACCCGGGAACGCCGCCTTCAGAATATCGGTTGTGGCTCGCGCAGTTTGTGCCGTTGCTCCGTTCTGTTGGAACCACATGTCCTCCAGTCCTAATTCGTACAATTGCGGCAGAAAAAACTGTGTTAACATGGCCCTATAGCGCGCACCGTCCACTGTTGTCGTTTGACCAGAGGCGTTCTCGAAAAGAAAGGACCCGATGACTCCTCCAGCGTGAACAGCGCACCATAAAGGAACTTTGAGCGGGTGTAATGGCTCCTCGTGCATCACTCGTAGATTTTCGGTGCTCCAGAAGCGATAGTTTTGCTTGTTCACGTACCCGCTGAGGTGGAAATGAGTCTCATTGCTCATTATAATTTATAGGCTGCGTTTGTCGGTCGACAGGCAGCAGCTGATGCACGGACTGGACTTTGTACGGGAACATACTCTTCAAGGTTAGTGGCCAAACGGCGCCGGACGGCCTGCCGGCAAAAAAATAGACACGATTATTCCGCGTTCTTGGGGAGTGTATCGCTCCATGGCTTGTTCACTTGTATTTTACATCTGTCTAGTCCACAAATGTCTAGTTAGTGGCCAAACGGTGTCGGACGGCCAACACTACAGACGAATTGTTACGCAAAAAAATAGACACGATTATTCCGCGTTCTTGGGGAGTGTATCGCTCCATGGCTTGTTCACTTGTATTCTACATCTGTCTAGTCCACAAATGTCAAATTAGATTTGACATTGGCGGCCATTTGCAAAAATAAGAGCATCTTCCAATAGGGTGATCTCTTTTGGCCCACCTTGTATCTGTCGTGGACTGTAGTAGTACCATCCAAGTTAAACTCCTTTTTAATAGAAAGTTGACCTTACTCAAATTTCTGGAGACCACTTTAATGTTCACTTAATGTCATATCCCATGCCATATGACCTTTAGGCGGTGGTTTTTTGTAGTTTTGAAATTTGTGGGTGTAAAGCATAGACAATAACACAACGCGAGTGGATTTGCTACAAAAAATTAAAGCGATTTCCATAATTTTGTTTATAAATTAAGCTACCCTATTTCTTACAAAGTTTCTTATCAATTGTTCACTTCGAGAAATTTTATTAGTCATTTATCAATTTTAAAAACTCTCCGAAATTTATCTTTTGCCTTTTAGCTAAATTCGAAACTTTTTTTCTAACGTTTTTAATAAAAAATTAATATAAAATAATAGTTGTCTTGCTTTCAGATTAACTGCTCTTTTTCCAAGTACTTGTTATTAACTAACCAATTTAACCGCTGCGTCTATTCAAGTGAACTAAACAAATTTATACGTTTTTGCATGGTATAGGAAAAAAATGAATGCAGGACTACCGTTATGGGTCTATCATCAAGCTTGAAATTAATGTTTGTTTTATAGTGGTATGAATGTACCTTTCTGCCAAATAGGTTTTTTCTCTTGGATCCAGATAATACGAAAAAAAAACAAGAAATAAAACGTAATTCTTGTGCGTCTAAACAAGTGAACCGCACTGTAGATACACAATTAGAATAAGAGAATGTAGGATAAAATAAAACTGTTAAATAATTAAAAAAATAACAATAATATTTGAAACCAATAACTTTGGTAACTCTAAACTGAGAATATTCAACGAAAACGTCAAATTGTCTGTCGAGTGTCGATATATAAAAAATAAAAATCATCATTACGAGTATATACTGCTATACCCACCAACGATCGTCATTGAAGGGGAAAACATTTTTGGCACGATTTTCCATCCTTCATGATCTGGATGAGCAAAAAAGCTAGTGCAGCAGCACTGCACCATCGAGCAAAGTGATTCCTCGACATCATATTCCACGAGTAAGATCATGCCAAGCCGCGTGTACTTTCGCGTTAGAGACATCCTCTCCGGCTCCGATGTAGCCGAATTTATACTTGGTCTATAAACTGTTGAGTCTCAAACTCATTTCAATGCTATTACCGCATGAAACTCATGAATTAAAGTCGATCGCATCGTGAACGTGATAGATATAGCAACATTATGCAGACGGCATAGTAAGGGATGGCATGGTTTGCGTTCTCGGCCTAGCCGATATTTCTGGAAACTCCTGACTAAGTGAAAAATAGTCATCGCAGTAATTATAGTATAGATTCATTGCTTTATTAAAATTATTTAAGGTACCTATCAAGATGCACTACGGTCGGCTTCGGTTGGTTCCCGCACACCTAACCAGCAAAAGATACTCGGTGTCGATAGTTAACCCGATTCGTGGCTAGGTGATGATAATGATGATGACGGTCGCGACAATCATATTATAATAGTGGCCATGGTCGTGCCATCCATAAAGATTGCAGAGATCTTCTTTTTTGCGCTTCTTCTGAAGGTTCGATTTTGATTTTCGCCTCAGTGCTTTTCGGGTCAATATTCATCATCGTCAGAAGCAGCACCACACCAGCTTGATCGTCGGGATTTATTCTCATTCGCTGCGGTGTTGTGGTATCTGTTAGTAACACGCGCAAAATGCTACCGAACGAGTGATTGTTTTTTGTTTGTGCTTTGCCGGCTTAGCCTCTAATTTGAAAGTTGAAATGTGTACCTATGGCACTTTAGCCATTTTGTCGTCATCAGTGATCTTCTCGGAGCGCCATTATCGTCGAAGTTGACTTCGTGAAATTCTAAAGAAATGAAAAGAATTATTGCAGAAAAATGATTTCTTGAAGGAGGTGGTGGTGTGCTTTGACGGTGGAACCAATGGTGGTACTCTAGCCAAATGCTGCTGATGGTGATGATGATGAAGAAGTGGTCGAGTATAGTATATGCCGATCAGCAGTATAAATGAACGGTACCCGGTAAGTGTATCTATGGTTGGAGAATACCAAGATATATCGTGGGAATAAGACCAAATCGTGTCTAAATTATTTCGAGAGCGATGGTGTTGAATTACGACTATTTCATCGCGATATAAATAATGGTTGTGATCTAGTATGTTGTGAAAGGTGGTAGCAGGAATACCGGTGGAATTCGGAATTCCGGCATTTGATATTATTCTATTTATTAGCTATTGGTGAATAGAGGGATTGTTTTAGTGTGAAGTTTTTATTTAAGGTAGGTGTAATTTTTGTTTTGAGTAGGTCAATCATCTGGAACTGGTTGTTTAAAGTAAATAGATGGACGAATCTTAAAACGGAGATTACTGGTTAGTATGTCTAGTATATTCTTTTGTGTATCTCTTACATATTCGTGCAATTTTTGTTGGGAAGTTGCAACACAGCGGTTACTACTATGAGTGTCGACCACCAGCACTTTCTTCTCGGCCAATAATGTTTGAAAGATCACATATTCCGCAATACAATGTTATCGAACAAATATATAGTATTTTCGTTTTACTCGTCTACAGGTCTATAGTTTGCTTTTATTCTTTTGTTTTCTTTTATAGACACGCGCTAAAGAGGTTATGATTACTCTTTTAATAGAGGGTGAACTACACAGCGAGGGCCTTCAGAAAATAAGGATAGATATGATAGGAGATACCGATGCACATTGGTTTAAATATCTGTAAACGTACTGTGCTGTACGGCTTATGAATGAATCTCTATATTTCATACTACGACCTAAGATAGGCTAAATAGTAATCTGATGAGCATTCCTAGCATGGCGAGTATTGCGGTTGCGGTTGCGGTTGAATTGCTGAAGGGGTGGAATGCAGCTGGCAATTTCGTTTGAGCACTGTTTGTTAAAAAAGCGATAAAACAGCGAGAGACACATATCTAACATTTCTGCGATGTTCAAGCGAATTAAAGGAGTTCGCAATATTTATGTCTTAACATACGTAGCCGTTCCAGTTCTATGGCCGAAGAGCAGAGACGTGAGTCCTGGAAAGAATATGAAAAGCTAAGAGTGCTGTCATCAGCGAAGGAATAGATCGGATTAGAAGTTGCAGACAAGAGATCATTTATAAAAATGAGAAAGACAGTCGGAGACAGAACGGAGCCTTGGGGTGGGGAACACCAGCATTTATATGGTAAGTTTCAGACTTGAAACCATCCAAAACAATTCGAATTGAACGACCAGAAAGGTAGTTTCTAATCCATTGAATAAGAGACGCATCGATCCATAAGCACGCATTTTCGACAAAAGAGCTTGGTGCCAAACTCTGTCAAATGCCTTTGAAATATCAAGCGCAACAATCTTCGATTCACCGAAGTGATGGAGAGAATGGTTCCACTTCTCGATGGAACTAGTCATCAAATCACCAGTGGAACTGTTGCCACGAAATCCGTACTGCCAGTCATTGAGGAGTTTCTGAAATTCAAGACATTTCATAACCTGACGATTTATCAGCGTTTCCATTACCTTAGAATGGACGTATAAGTGGTATGGGTCGGCAATTTGTGGGAGAAGAAGATTCGTCTTTTTTAGGGACGGGCTGGACTAATGCTGTTGTTTTCCACCTACTCGGAAAGAGTCCAAAAGAATAGGAGAGATGAAAAAGCTTACACAGTGATTTTGCCAGAGTGGAAGAACACCTCTTCAGAACGATGGGGGAGATGCAGTCTGGACTAGCGGATTTATTTATGTGGAGATCATTAAGCACTCTTGAAACTGTACGAGTACAATAATGGATTTGTCCCATGGTAAATTCGGCGCTGTCTAAGTACAGGTGGGGACAAAGCGTAATCTGATGAGAGCAACGAGTTGGCTGCAAAATGTGCAGCGAGCAGATGAGCTTTTTCTAAAGAGCTGACAGCTGGAGTGTCATTGTAAATGAGTGTTGGGATTGCTGACGAGTCAGAATTTTTAAGGTTTTTTACCAAAAGTGTTTACTACCCTTGGGACATTGTAGTATTTTTTGCCGAAACTTTTGGTCATATGAGATTTTTTTTTTTTTTTTTTATAATAGACATACGCACTAAAGAGATTATGACTACTCTTTTAATGTAGGGTGAACTACACAGCGCGGGCGTTAGGGAAATGAGGATAGATGTGATAGGAGAAACCGCTTTATAAGGGCACTGCAGTAATTTCTGGCTCGTTTAAACTTTTGTCGGTTTTCCTCAGATGGGTTGGCCTTGTTAGACCGAAAACTCAACTCCCTTAATCTATAATAGCCTCATTGCAGCTCGAGTCATACCACGTGTTGTCTTTTGGTCTTATACTCTTTATCCTGTGAGGGATAAAGGCGGCGGCATCCACGTCGTTATCGAGGAAGCATAACGACCGCACTTAAAACTCCTAAAGAAGCTGTTAAGTCCGCTCCAGTTGACTTTCTCGTATTGCCATACGGTTCTTTTCAGAGTGTTGTCTGTCCAGAATATCGAAGGCAGTCAGAATTGTGGATATTGAAATCACCCGCAATGACGATTTCAGTATAAGGGTACAGGGAAACAATTCTGGTTATGGAATCAGACAGCATATCGAACTCGTTACAAGTCGAGTTGCTGTCAAAATTAGGGCTTCTATAAAGAAAACAGTAATGAATTACTTGCCTACGGACATGGAATTTGAGCCATTTGAAATTAAATTCCGGATTGGAACACTGGCCATAATCTTCAGGAGCTTGGTAGGCTACATCATTACGCACATAAATGGCGGGACCGCGATGTAAAAAGAATAATAGCACTAAGCGATATGCAGATATAGATTAAATTCTGATGTATCAGATTTTCCACCCACTTGGGTCTCACCCAGTGCCAAAACGCCTGGCCAGGCCGATGATAAGATAACACTTTTACTTGTTTTGGATCCGATTTGGATTCATTTTTCGCTGAGTGCGGCGAGCTCGCTCTCTCATCATTCTCTCACCAACACATACAAAAGTGGGTCCGCGGTAATTCTAATTTCCATACTAATTTGAGCCGCCAAACGCAGTTTCACGGATCCGTCTGCGGAGTCTTCCATATGTCATTGACTCCGTTTATGAACCGAAAACGGACTCTCTTGCTTGAAGGGTACTATTCGTATTTATGGTTTGACTTCATCAAAAAGATGTTCAATAAATTCCGAATCACTTTCGCTAAGAAAAATTAGCAAATTATTCGCCTTTATCAGATATTTTGAAGTATTTTTTGGGATCCCTAGGTACGTTATGTCCTTTTCCAAAATCCCTTATGGACACTGTTCCACGACCAAGACCAGCTTTCTAGCACATCAATATATATTATAAGGAACTTCATTGAATCATTAGGATGGTTACAACGCAGTAAGTATAATCGATTATAGTATTATTTATAGACAGGGTTATAAGGGGTTATTATTGACCTGAGTGTGGTACGGAGTAATCCCCGCCAGCTAACAAACCTTACCTAACCGACTGGATACGCCAGCATCCTTCTACAGTCTATCCTCATGGCCATGATAGACCGGTTACCTGCCTACGAAAATTAACTTTGCAAAAGGCTACAGACATAAAATACCGGACAGGAATCTACACGACAAATCAATGTCAATATTCACTAACGTCGACCAACGGCCCATTATGTGAGGGTATAAAAATTAATAACATGATGTGCTCAAAGTAAAACACTCCAAACTGGGGTGGGTGGCTCGCTCCGATTGCGCAAAGGTTTTACGCAACGGTAGACCTTTTTCCCACATCATCCTGGAGGATTAGGACGATAACAAAACTAATTTCTTTAAAAGAACTGTTTTAATTAATGTAAAAAAAACATGAATTGTAATAGTAAAAATTCTTCAATAAAAATCAACCCTTTATATAACAAAGACATAACAAAGCATAACAAATCGTTTTGAGTGATTAATGACACTCTCAAATATTTGCCGTTTCATAAAATGCTCTTTCACAGCTCATAACATGCGTACTCATGAATCAAATTTAATTCAATTTAATTTAATTTACTCTACTTAAGTGGATAACACTTCATGGCAAACGACTCGTTAACCTTTTCTGACAGTTGTCACTATGGTTATGCGTAGACAAGTAAACAAGATCGCATAATGAATACAAAGAAAAAGGGTTAATGCAGCGTACAAGATCCGGTTTTAACGACGACATATACAGTCGTTGTCCACTCCGGAAAGAAACACTCATTTTCATTTTTCATTTCATCTATGTACCTACGGTATACGGACTTATAACGTTATAACATCCATTCTATTTGACTTAAGGGCAGTAAAGAGTGCAAAAACATGAGTCTTACAGCTTAAATGTGCGCACATCAACTGCTTATTTGCATTTAGGCAACCCTTATTTTAACAAATTTTATTGAGATGGCACCAACAGGATTACGAACGAGCTCTCGTCTGTCTGATGTAAGCATAGTAATTTGCGGAACGTGCATTAATTTACTTGTCAGGTAATGAAATGCATATTTTTTTTTTGTGTGAATAGACCTGATGTGGTGATATACATTATTTTTGAGAGGCTAAGGTACTCCTGGATAAAAGGTATTGTAGGACTTCCCTTGTACGTGACCAATTTGAGTTTTTTTGTGGTACAATGATGCAAATTTTTCGGGATCACGAACGAACGAAAGCTGCAAATTGTAATCCTGTAAAATTGGTTCACATTATTTTGAATAAATTGTTGCACGTTATGATATTTTATAATAAAAGCAGACAAATTTGATATTTGGACAAATCTACTAAGTATGTATGTATACGTTTCAGTCTGTTGTGTTGGTATATAGCTTGGACACATTTGCCTCAATGTAAGAGTAGCCTTATGCTGCCTAAGTGCCTATATGCAGTATGTATTTGGATGCATTATTTGTAATTGTAAGGCTGCAGTTATAGCTATCAGTAAAATGCATCCGTAAAAAAATTGTTTCACTTTTTTGGAGCACTTAAACTTAATCGTTGAGCTCAATAGCTGCTTTTGAATTATAAAACTAATTCGTCAAAAAAAATTAAGTAATTGATTTTAAAATTTTCTAAAAACAGAATTTCTTTATTTTTCCGTACGAAAAACTTTTTCTGTTTAACTTCTCAACCAGTTTCACGAAGTATTTCACTGAATTCCTATGATATGCTATGGTTAAATGTTTTAGTTTTGTTCTGTTGCGTGTTTTTACGGATGGACTTTTCTGATAGCTATAACTGCAGCCTAAGGCAGAAGTATGTGATTTTAGCACAAGTGACAGACACCAGACAAGTGCGCTGCATGGAACGAGGAACGAAAAATTGGCTGCCTTTTGCAAAGTTCATTTTCGTAGGCAGGTAATCGGTTTATCACGGGGATAGATCGGTTTATCATGTAGGAGGATGCTTGTCCAGTCGGTTATCCTCTCCAGTGCTTCCCTTCCCTTCCTTTAATCTTATTGCCACGTTTCTGGCATATTCTTTACTGACGGTGTATAGGGAAGTAAGTTAAGCACGGTATGTAGAGCGGCGGTTGGAAATGTCCTCATTGATGAACAAGTATGACAAGCGCTGAGTCTTCTCTATTATCTTTGGATTAGAACTTTTGTTCAAGGCCGGCTACCTTTTTACAGGTATGCATGCACCTTTTTACAGGCATGCTGCCTCTCTGCAACCCCCCTGCTTGGGGTAACTGTAGGATTTGGAGTGGGTGCAAGGTTTTTTGTATGTGAAGTTCGATAAATTTCTATTAAATAACATTTTCTGACCTTTTTTCCAAAATTAGTTTGAAAATTAGGCCCGACCAGAATACGAGTTGCCTGTGTTTATTATCTTAATTTCCATCCTACTTTCTGGTGCTTTTCCCACATCTGTCTGGCATAATTTCCAAATTTCTGGTATATTTTGCAAACACAATTCTGATGATTTTTACAAATTCGAAAACAAAATCTGGCGGGAGCCGATCATAGTGGGGATATCTCTGTTTGTTGATTATTAACCATAGCGATTTTAGATTTTTAAGAATGTTTGAATAAATATAGCTCATTTGCAATACCAACCTGAAAAAGAAGTCCTCTCACGAAATTTCATTCCCCTAGGTCGATTCGTTTGGACGCTATCGTGTTTTCAACAGACAGACACGGGCGGGCATGGATACAACGATTCAGAATTTGATCCTGATTTAGAATATGTATATACACACTTTACATGTTCTCCGGTGATTCCTTCTTGGCGTTACAAATGTTATGGTAAGGGAATATATACCTTCCTGTGGAGGGTATACAAAACACATTCGGCTATGTAGGTAGATACCTGCATAGATATATACGAGTGTATCATTTTGATTTAAAAAATCACCTGGCCTAATAAATAATTTAATTTGAGCAGTAGATAAATATAGGATATGGGCCTAACATCTCACAATCAAAACCGTAATGAATCAATTTTATGCTGAGTTGAGAACGCTTCTCATGCGGCATATACAATTGTAAATGTATTTTTAATGATAAAAAGTAGCATACCTACCTAAAGTAGAATGTAATGAAATCTGGTGTCATCTTCCTCAAGTATGTATACAATAAAAATACCTTCGCTTCGTGGTTGACAAGTAAGTACAGATATTTCCTATAGGCACTTAAATTGTAAACTTAACTGACAGACGTGTTCCAGTCATTGTTAGATTTAAAGTTTTTGTATTGAAATAAAGTGCCATAAATTAAAAACATATGTAGTTTCTCTGGTACAAAATGTGTATCTGATAACATTACTATCATCTTCAATACAATCTAGCTAATACAAATGGCATGACTAAAATAAACATGTCTGTGACTTGCTTATATGGCAAAATCCTATATATATTGCAGCTACTTAAAGAGGGGCCATAATTCTCAACAATAAATACAATAACTTCAGTACCTAACCAAACCTGGTGTTACGGAAACAAATTGGTGAATTTATAGCAACACTAGAACAACCGGAACGTTTAAGTCATAAATTATTTTTCACAACAAGCACCTACCAACCTACTCCAACTCACCGCAATGCGTTTTCACAACTCTCGCCCATCGGTACACTTTGATTGGCCCACACACATGTCCTCAATAAACCCAGAGCGGAGCACTCTAAAAGCAGCGAAGGATCGAGTCAATTGTATGCCAAGCCGCTGCGCCATAGCAAACAGCTGGTGCTGTCCTATCTTCTCCTTCATGTGCTGGCTCCTGCCAAATGCGCCACGAAAAACGAACGGCACTTGTGCGAATTTCTGCCATCCGAATGCAAAAGTGGTTTATTACCCAGTTCCCTATAACTAAATTATAAGCTATGACCGTTTGCGCATGGTTGTCGTTATGCCACTGGCAGAAGCGTTGACTCCACCGCGTTATCCTTAAAAGGAGAACAATTTGTAACCGCACTCTAACAAATGAATGTGTGTGCACCACCACCAGATTGCAATTAGAATTGTACATATACCTACTCTAAAAGAAGGTAGATCGTAGATTGGTAGGTAGCATTATGAACGTCGAATGAATGGGAAGGCAGAGGAAGGTCAATTGGATGCGTGTCCATTGATCGCAACTGATCTAATGATGAGATAAATATTATTGCTTTTAAGTTCGATCATATTTACTCTGGTAGTAATGCACCAAACGGGGAAATGTACAGTGCACGCGTGTGCAGTTCGAGGTAAATATTCACCGTTAACAAGTTTGTGACAATCAACCCAAAAATGGAAGCTTTGACATAATATCGTCAAATGATCTCACGATTATTCCACGTGACAAAACTAGTATTCACTATGGGAACAGAAATGCAAAGAGCTTACTTGCAGCGGATGTGGTGTGGTTATAGCAAATACCGTTGCTCGTTGGGAGGATACCAATGGGCAATGGCAATAGCACCACCAAAACGAAAGACTCAGGTTATAGGATAATCCATGTGACTGGCGATATCTTAGGCGGTTAAACATAAAAGACCAGTGCTGGGGTGTATGGTGGCTATACACATCGCACATGTAGTGCCGAATGAAATGAGGTGTCTATCCAGTAGTCTTTCCAATTGTGACATTTGAATGGACCAAAATGACGGTTTTATTCTATATGGCAAATCTTCGGCGATTTATGTTTCAATAGTGGGATACGTAGAGAGGATTGTGCGCCGGATGGCCTCGATAGAGTGTGTATGTTACCGTATAGATGTATAAGTATAATTTGGTCCAGACATATGAAAATGTGATCGTAAATAGCTATACAGGTCAGGAGCGTGAGTTGCTTTATATTTCAATTTGCAAATATTTTGTAGGTCGATCAATTGGCATCATTATTATATTCCAGTTTCATCACTGTAATTCAAAGTCTCTATGGCCAGAGCCGTAAGCCTATACTAATAAACAGAATACATTGAGCAATACATTTGCCGAGCAGTAAGCAGATCGCTCAAACAACCAGCAATATTTATTTCCAACTTGACAACAGTAGGTATATACAAAATATGCTATAAGGATACGATGGGCTTGCTGAATACTGGGTCTATTTTAGGTCCGGACATTCCGGTAATCCGGTGTCTTAGGCAAACTACTCAACCCGATTGGCACCTTGGCACCTTTAGTTCTCATTTGGCACCTTATGAGCTTGATACATTTTAATACATAATATTTAAAAAACAGCATTTCTTAAAATGTTTAAAATTGATTGAGAGTGCAAGTCATTTTCTCTTTCATCTGCGAACACTTATTTCACATTCACTGAACTGAATCATTTTTAACAACATAGAACGCAGCCCTTGTGTATGAAATCTATAGCATTCTCGAAAACGAGGTTAAGATGTCAGCGCTTCAGTCAGCGGCTGGCCACCTAACTCTTATAGCCAATTCACAATGCTGCTTTGCTGCGTGCGTGAATGCTTTCATATGGTGCAAGCCCAAATGCGGCTTCATGCTTCGGGTCGCGTTTAGATCGTAAATATCGTAAAGTTCAACGCAGCGCACAAGTAGAGCAACTTTCTACTTTCAGTGGCGTTGGACTGCTTTGACATTTCATTTTCGGTTTGGTTTGTTCGATTTGATAATGTTTAAAGTGTTAGAGCATAATGCCGTTCATTGTTTGAGTTGCATGGATTCACTCAGGTATATACGTACTCGTTTTTAGGAGCCTGAGGTTGTAAATTACTCTAATCAAGCTTTTTTGATTAGATTTGTATTTAATAAAACGAGTACTTCAAATCTTTTAAATTTATTTGTAAATTTCTTTGAAGACACTCTAACCTCTTTGGAGTACAATTGGAAAGAAAGAAAGAAAGAAAAAAATTCAGCAAAAAATTACGTGTCCGAGAACAATGTGCTTTTATATAATGACAAGTGCCAAGTTTGACATTTATATGAGTAAATCGATAAATACGATAACTAGCGGACATCCTTGTGTAGACATTTTATAATAATTCATAATGAAGACAGTTTAATTTTAAATAAAGAGAATATTAATAAATTCATAATTCTTGATTGTTGATATGCTTAAACATTCTCCCCCTCTTGAAGAACTAAAGGTGCTTCAACAACTCGTAAGCGGCATAGATTTGCTGCAGCTCGCTTCACGCAACCAGTAGCTGTCTTCAGCGTAACCACTCGAACGGTCTCATCAGTTCCTGGATGCAGCTCAATAATTCTGCCAAGTCTCCATTTAAGGGGAGGGAGATTATCATCCTTAATAATGACGACATCATTGAGTTTGAAGCCCGGGCAGTCCTTTCGCCACTTATTCCTCTGCTGCAAAGTGTGCAAATACTCATTTTTCCACCGATGCCAAAACTGTTGCATAAGCCATTGCACTCGCTGCCAACGGTTCAGATAAGAAATGTTCTTGTCACACAAGTCTGATTCAGGTAGCGCTATTAGTGAAGTACCTGCAAGGAAGTGGCCTGGGGTTAAAGGTCTAATATCATTGGGATCTTCGGAGAGAGGAGAAAGAGGACGGGAATTTAGGATACACTCTATCTGGACTATAAGCGTGTTGAATTCCTCATACGTAAGTGCTGCAAGGTGTAAAAGCCGTTTCATGTGATGCTTCGCAGATTTCACAGCTGCCTCCCAGATTCCGCCAAAGTGAGGAGATCTCGGAGGTATGTTCTTCCACTCGATGCCGTCATCCAGACAAGCCTTCATAATTTCAGACGCGGACTGTTGATTGTGAAACATGTCGTATAATACCCTTAGCTCATTCCGTGCCCCAACATAATTCGTAGCATTGTCGCTGTATATTGTGCGGCAAAGTCCCCTTCGACTAATAAAACGACGAAGGGCGCCCAAGAATGCAGATGTCGTTAGATCTCCTACCAGCTCAAGGTGGACTGCTTTCGTACTCAGGCATATAAATACTGCGACATACGCTTTCGTAGCAGCTGTCCCACGACGTCGAGAATGTACCATAAACGGGCCGCAGAAGTCAGTTCCAACATTCGTAAACGGGCGAGATGGCATTACTCGATATTCCGGAAGATTTCCCATACCTGGATATTGAAAATGAGGACGCGTTCTGGTACATAAAATACACTGGCTAATAGTTCGTCGAATGAGCGGCTTAGCATGTACGGGCCAAAACTGTTCGCGAATAATTGAAAGCAATCCTTGAACTCCCACATGATGATGCTTTTCATGCTTATGCTTTATTAAAGCAGTTGTGAATACATGATTATTTGGAAGAAGTTCTGGATGTTTGTATTCGTATGCGATATTCGCGTTACGTATACGCCCACCTACCCTGAGTATTCCTTTTTCATCGAGAAACGGACTCAATGAGCATATGTGTGATCTCGGAGATATAGGCATGTTTTGTGCTAGACGTGCAATATCGGAGGCATATTGAAGCCGTTGAACCATTTTGATAATGCAGGAGAGAGCACTTTGAATTTCCCTCGCTGTAAGTGATCCAGTTAATCTTGAAGTATGCCTATGCTTGGATAGCGTATTATTGCAAAATCGCAACATGTAAGCTGTTATTCTCAGAGTTTTTTGGTAGTCCTTATTGTATTTCATGTTTTCCAAAAAATCATTATCTTTTTGTATCGAAAAGTTGTGTTTTGTTTGCTTGCGCTCCAAATACTGTTCATCAATTTTGTCGGAGAATTTTGACTGTGGCCACTCGTCGGGAGAAAGCAATAAAAATTTAGGTCCGAAAAACCATAATTGTGAGGTGTGAAGTTCATCAGGTGATGCGCCTCTAGAAATAATGTCTGCAGGATTCATTTTTGTAAAAACATGATGCCATTGATCTATAGATGACAAGTTTTGTATTGTTGCAACTCGATTGGCAATGAATGTTTGCCAATGATGCGACTCCGAGGATAGCCATGCAATAACGATGCTGGAATCCGTCCAGTAGTACACATTTTCAAATTTGTCTTCAAATATAGCTCTAACTCGTTTTACCAATTGAACCATCATTTGCGCGGCGCACAGTTCCAATCGAGGTAGACAAACTTTCTCCCCTACCTTCGACTTAGCACACAACAGTGTCGTACAACCACATTCCCATTATGTGTGATAGAACGCAGGTAAATACATGTTCCGTACGCTTTCTCGGAACTGTCAGAGAATGCGTGTAACTGCACCGTTTTTATGTCGCCCCACATAACTTGTCTCTCAATTGAGAATTTGTCCAAATCCGACAATCCCTTTCGGAATTTAATCCACATTTGAAAATAAGATTGGGGAAGGGCTTCATCCCAATTGAAATTCTCTTTCCAGAGTCTTTGCAAGAATATTTTCGCCGATACGATGATTGGATTTATCAATCCTAGTGGGTCATAGAGTCGCGCAATATCTGCTAAGACACTTCTCTTTGAAACCTTCTCATTTTTAATGCCATCGCCTTTGTAAAAAAATGTGTCAACATTTGGGTCCCACAACACACCAAGTGTTTTTATAACATCATTGTTTTTCACTTGAAAAAATGGTTCCCTATCCTCAACGGGAATGCCATCCAATATTCTAGAGTTATTGGAACACCACTTTTTAAGTTCTAAACCTCCACTGCCTAATATTTGTATCAGTTCTCTTTTAATGTGCTCAAGCTCCTCGATAGTACTAGCACCAGTGAGAACTTCATCGACGTAAAAATCCGTTTTTAATTTTGCTGCTCCTTTGGAATATTTATCGCGCTCTTTATCAGCTAAGTATATAAGTGCTCTGGTAGCTAGGTATGATGCTGAAGCAGTACCGTAAGTTACTGTGCAGAGACGATAAACCTTTATCTCTTCGTTTGGATTATCTCTCCATAAAATTTGATGAAATGCTTGATCGTTTCTATGTAATGAGATTTGGCGGTACATTTTGGTAATGTCCGCAGTAAACACATAATTGTGTGATCTAAACTTAATGAGCAACGAAAACAAATCTGGTTGTACCACTGGACCCACATATAAAATGTCATTCAAACTCAAACCATTATCACATTTCGCACTAGCATCAAACACCACACGTAATTTGGTAGTTGAGCTGTCTGGTTTTGTTATGCAGTGATGTGGAATAAAATAGTTCGGTTGATCACGATGCAGACTTTGAACTAGTTCCATGTGTGAGAGTTGTTCATACTCCCTCATAAATGCGGCATACTGCAGAGAGAGCTCAGGGTTCCTATTTAACTTGCGTTCTAGAGCATAAAACCTCCTGAGAGCGGTTGCATATGAGTTGCCTAATGATTGCGGATCTTGTTTAAATGGCAATCTTACTTCGATCCGACCATTTGTGAGACGATTGACATGTTTAATAAAATGTTCTTCACACAGCTGTTCACCTTTTGTTAATGGATATTCTGCCGACTCGTGATTCTCGACTTCCCAAAAAGACTTCAGTATGACTGCAATGTCACTGTTATCATTGACTTCCGAACATATATGTGCACATAAAATGTTATCATTGCGTTCTCTCTGAGCTACACTTCCAGAGACTACCCATCCAAAAACGGTATTTTGCAGAGTGGGAAGTTGATGCCCCAGCTTTATCTGACCGATTGATAACAGACCGAAGAAGTGCTCTGCTCCTATTAACAGATCGACGCGATGTTATTTGTGGGTATAGCTGGACTATTGGATGTGCCTGCGGTGTAAGTGGTAGAAGATTGTGCAGTATATGAAGAATCACATATAACGCTATCGTCATGAAGCAATGTATGATGCAAATTGTTGCATTTACGACATTTGGACGAATGACAATTATTAGCGTCATGATTAGGTTTAAGACAATTGAAGCATAAATGATTACTGCTTACGAAAATTTGTTTCTGAGATAAGGGCAGGTTGAGGAATTGATAGCATTTGAAAATGTGATGGCCGTGTTTTTTGCAAAATAAACAATTCAATTTGACGTTGTTTTTGTTATTTTGGTTAGTTTGTACAATTGCGAATGTTTTAGAGCGAGTATTTTGATTGTGTTTAGCATGCATTTGGGTACTTGCCTGTGAACTATCATCGTTGATTATTTGGCTGCGTTTGGTGAGGAATTTAGACAATTCCTGATAGCTGGGCATTCTTTCAGTGGGTCCCTCTTCACTCCATTTGGCAAGTGTTGCAGGATCAAGCTTAGGTATGAGTATTTGAATGAGTAGATCATCCCATTGGCTGACTGGACGTCCAAGAGTAGTGAGGGCACGGAGATGGCTATTGATTTCATCGCAGAACTGGCGAAGACTATTTGATGAGGGTTTTCGAATTGCTGGGTAATTCATTATTTTTTTGATGTGTTCCGTGGCGATTAGTTTTTTGTTGTCGTAATTGTCGATTAGAAGTTTTAGAGCTACTTCGTAGTTGCCTTCACTGATCTCGAGAGATTGTACGGTGCGAGCAGCTTGGCCAGATAGAGAGGAAATAAGGTAATGTAGTTTGGAGACATTGCTTAGAGTTGGATTTTTGTGTATGAGGGAGTTGAAGATTTCGTAAAAGGTTAGCCACTGGGTAACTTCACCTGAAAAGATGGGGATATTAAGTTTTGGAAGTTTTAATTGATTAGATGGTTTTGATTCGACTGATACAACATTTTTTGTGCGCAAGGCGGCGTTTCGACTTTGGATTTCGTGCAGGATTTTTGAGCGTGATTTGTAGTACATCTCCTCGTAGGTGGCACGAATATCGATCTTGGCCGATGCTTCTTTATTATCGATTTCTTCCACTTTTGTCTGGAGTTGCTGGAATGCTTTAAAACTGCATTCCAAAGCTTCAAGGCGTACTTCAAATTCTGGAACAAGTGTTTCTGCAGCGATATCCGAGAGAAATTCGTTTATGCGATCAATCTGCTTCGTACAGACTAGGCGTCGAGTCTTGAGTCCTTCCAACTTCTTTAATTCTTTGGACGAAGCTGTGCTTGGTGCAGCTGGTTCGTTATCCCTTCCTTCGAGTTCCATCATAGTGATTATTGGTGAAAATGAATCACGTCGGGGTCACCATGTAAATTACTCTAATCAAGCTTTTTTGATTAGATTTGTATTTAATAAAACGAGTACTTCAAATCTTTTAAATTTATTTGTAAATTTCTTTGAAGACACTCTAACCTCTTTGGAGTACAATTGGAAAGAAAGAAAAAAATTCAGCAAAAAATTACGTGTCCGAGAACAATGTGCTTTTATATAATGACAAGTGCCAAGTTTGACATTTATATGAGTAAATCGATAAATACGATAACTAGCGGACATCCTTGTGTAGACATTTTATAATAATTCATAATGAAGACAGTTTAATTTTAAATAAAGAGAATATTAATAAATTCATAATTCTTGATTGTTGATATGCTTAAACAGGTTTTTTTAATACAAATAATCGTAATGATAAAAATAAATAAATAGGTGGCGCAACAGGCGGTAGACACCCTAGGCCTAGCTTCTCGCAACCATTCGTTTTGTGTGAGTTTCTATTTTTGGAACGAATGGAATGGACTTACAATTTTATGCCGAGTCCGAACGGCTGAATTAAGAAGCTTTTTTAGGACAGTTATACTCTCGGATGTTTGTCAGACGTTTGCGAGAGGTGGCGCAGTAGAAAAAACCTTAAGATGTAATTTGTGTTTTTCCGGGGATCGAACCTGGGATCCCTCGCGCAGTAGTCCAACACACTAACCACTGCGCTACTGCATTAGTATCGTAATGATACTAATGCGAAATTATAATTATGTCTCTTGTGTTTTTAAATATCTCTCTGCCGTTGAAGGGTTGGTGGCACCCAGTTGGCACCTTTGGTTACCGTCAATGGCACCTAAGCAAATTTTTTTGCGGCAACGCTGTACTCAACTCATGCATCTTTTGCATGCGCCATATGTTTTTCGTTTTAACTCTTATAAGAATTTTAGTAGCTTTTAAAAATAATGTAAAATATATACAGTGCGGTTCACTTATTTAGACGCACAAGAGTTACGTTTTAGTTTTTTTTTCTTTTCGTAGCTACATTAGCTACATTGATACACTATAAAACAAACGTAATTTCAAACTCGATAATAGATGAATAAAGGCAGTTTAGTTAAAATTGTTTAGTTAACAATAAGTGCTCGGACAAAGAGCAGTAAAAAGTTAACTTAAAAATAAGACAACAACTATTATTTTATATACATTTTATTAAAATAGGCAGAAAAAAGTGTTGAATTTGCAGAAAATGGAAAAGTTAAAGCTTACCTCTCGGAAATGTTTTCAAATCTTGAAATGTCTCATAAAACTGCTCGAAGTGAACACTTGATAAGCAAATATTTAGTAAAAAATAGGACATCCTACGGGAACTACTACAAAGAAAGGATCGCGAAATTTTTAACACCACAAAACAAACGGAAAATTCAAAGACTTAGTGTCTTATGGCGCTAAATTTAGAAACAAAATTATGGGGTTTGCTGGTTTTTTTTTTGTAGCTAATCCAATCGCATTGTGTTATTGTCTATACTTTAAATAAATAAATAAATAGGTGGCGCAACAGGCATGTAGGCACTCTAGGCCTAGCTTCTCGCAACCATTCGTTTTGTGTGAGTTTCTATTTTTGAGACGAATGGAAGGGACCTACAATTTTATGCCGAGTCCGAACGGCTGAATTGAGAAGCTTTTTCAGGACAGTCACAGTCACAGTCTCGGATGTTTGTCAGACGTTCGCGAGAGTTGGTGCAGTAGAAAAAACCTTAAGATGTAATTTGTGTATTTCCGGGGATGATTTTAATATTTTTAAAATTTATTAACTATCAGCACAATCAAGAGCTAATTGCGGCCATTAAAGCTTCTTGAGGGAATACCTAAAGGCACTTTATATTGCACATGTGTGAGATTTGGCAGCCGTTTCTTGTGAAATCAAATCCACTAAACTCAAATAATGAAACGCAATGTTACTCTCGTACAATGAAAATGTATACTTGAAATGATTGCCCTAACAATATATTAAAAAATTAAGCTTAACTAAATAATAAAAATTTCGTTCCTCACACGACGCGTTTGGAGTCATCTGCCACCCTGTTCATACCGGCCAATCGATCTGCCATTATTATAGCGATGTTTATTGACTGCCAGACGAATCTAAAAAAATTTCAGCCTTAACCAAATAATAATTTTATGCATTTTTTTTACAATTTAAGGGCGTTCTGCCTCCCTCCCATACCGCTACCGGGGTACATCCTCACGGATGACACTTAGTCAAGTCGCCCACAACATTCTCCCAAAAAATAGACCTTACCTAAATCATCACTGAAAAATGTCACTGGCTCTTAGACTATAAGCAATACCTAGAATTCCTGTGCACGGGCAAAGCCAAGCGGGTATAGCTAGTAGCTAGTAACATATACAAAAAAAAATAATGTTAATGTCCTAACGGTTGGTAGTATACTGGTACATATATGTATAGGGTTTTTTTTAATACTTTTCCCGGGAAAGGCAAACCTATAACCCTTCATCAGCGGCCCGAGATGCTTGCAGGTGTATGTTAGCTCTGCATTTCAATTGCTGCAAATTGTATAGTCTTTTGGAAATATACCCAGGAAGCGAGTTGAATTGACTGAATGGAGGTGCATTAAGTCCTTGAGATGGATTGGATGGTCATCCATTTGGATCTGCGGGACTGTTGATGCATTTTTCCTAGAAAAAGTAATGAACTGTGTCTTGTTTGTATTAAATACAACCAAGTTGTCTTTTCCCCACTTCAAGATTTTGTCCAGATCATCATTTGGACAACTAATTTGTTCACTTTTCTGACTGTGTGATTTAGCCGCATTTACAGGCTCACTGTTCGAGATGGAGGATATAAGGGTGCTGTCATCTGCAAAGCTGTAGATATTATTATTTTTCGATCCAAGCAAATCGTTGATGTGGAGAAGAAATACAGTTTGAAAAAGAATAGATCCTTGGGGCTCTCCTGCTTTATAGCAAACGAATTAGATGATACACCATCTACAACAACTTGGATCGATCTTCTCAGAAGAAAATTTTGCATCCATCCGCAGAGTTGGTGTGGTAATCCATAAGACGCTAACTTGCCTAATAGGGCTCTATGCCAGACTCGGTCAAATGCCTTTGATATGTCCAAGGCTACGTTACGTAGCTTAACAGATCTCCAGCGGAACGACGGCTCCGAAATCCGTATTGCCGGTCGCTTATTAATCGGTGGCCTTCTAGATATTTGATTATTTAGACATTTATTGCCTTTTCCATTACTTTTGAGAACATTGAAAGTAACGCTATTGGACGATAATTTTGTAGCAGACATGTCCTCCCTTTCTTTGGAATAGGTTGAATGCTCACGTTTAGTCATTTCATTCCACAGGTCGACATCTACTATTCGTGGGCAAATTCCACAAGTATGTACTCTACACTCGCGGCTCTTGTGAAGTTTAGACAGTGGCGAATCCAGAGAAGAAAAAAAAAGGAAAAAATAAAAAAAAAAACTACTTCCCCAGGTCATGCAATGGCATGAATATGGAAGTAGTATATTCCGTTGTTAAATCCCTAAGCATGGTATGGTGCCTTTGAAGTAATTTTTGTTTATAACTAAATATTTATTTTTATTTTTTAAGATATCGGTGTTAAAAAAGTAGCGCAAAAAATGACGCTTTCAAAGAAGCTTAAACGTGATACATATCTCAAAATGTATTAAACGTAGAAAAATAATTTTACTATTTTTTCAAATATTGGGCAACCTTTCATTTAGTATTAATATCATTTACATACATGCTATACATCCGAAGATATGAACTGTTATTTCGAAAAAGAACCAAAATGGTTTTTTCCCCATTGCCAACTTCAAGTTCAAATATCTAAAAACCCCCACTTATGATTTTTTAAATATTTTACTCACGTAATGAAATCAATTTTAGCTTTAATTTTATACCAAATTCATTAGTGTTTGCTCTGGGCTCAGACTCCATAGGACAATGTGTCATCTCCTTTTGCTGTCAGTTCTAGTTTACCAACGAAAACTAATTTATTTTTGGATTTGTGTTTATTTTTTTGTTATGTTTTTTGTGTTTTGTATATCTACTTACACATCATTTAAAATATTCCTCGCACAGTAGTAGGAACAAATTATGCGGTAGAATCATTAAATACTTAAAATAAAACCAAACAACATTTCTTGCTTTTACGGAGGCTGTTCGCGTTTCACCCAAAAATTTGAGATAGCTTGAGTTTCGTACCCCTCAAGCAAGCGAGTTTGCAACAACCTCATAAACGGACCCATCAAAAACGGATCCTAAACGGTTCCAAATCTAAAATATTTTCCATTATTTTTAATGAAACTACCGACATTTCCAATATCGAGCAGTTGAGTCCGATGTTGAGCCTCACTTTTCGATGTTTTCATGAGGGAATAATCAGAGAGGATTTCTTAACATTTTGCAGCGCATATGAGAAGATTCAATGTGAAGATAAGATCAAAGAACGGCGCCTCGGTTGACTGGTGTTGCATACTCACGGATGGTAGAAGATCTTTGCTACGAGTTCGACATTGATATAGCATGTTGCGTTGGGATTGGTACTGACAGCCGATCTGTGATGGCTTGTGAAACAAAGGGGGCAGACCATTTGAACTCTGCAAAAAAGCTACTCACGCTAAACGTTGTCCATGCAACAACCATGCTTTAAACAACTCCTTAGTAAAGTCTTTAAAAGTTTCGTTTTGTCGGAATGGATCAGCGACTATGAAAAAAGTTATAGATTTTGCCAATGCTCTTCAGCAAAAAGACACAAAGGCTTCAAGGCAGAGTTGGGAGGAACACCTGTACAAAGAATTTGTTAAACTCGATGGGATATGTTTTTTACCGATTTTTTTATTCAGACTACGCATAAGGTTAATTGTTATATAGATGCAAGTTTTATGTGCGTACATATATCTATTTTTAAAAATATTTTCTATTGCTTGGCTGGCCTCGGCCAACGTGACCATACCCAAACAGAATTCCTGGATCCGCCCCTATAGACTGGGCATTTCTCGTGATTATAATTTTAGCAAATTTAATTAGCAGTTGCCTTGAAAATCCTCCACCGTTTAACTAACTCCATCTCATTTGTTTATAAAACCTACCTTCGGAATGTATATAAAATCTTAGGTACCTATACTCTTTGTCCGTCATAGAATTGTGACTATCGGCACCATTATCACATGATCCCACTTTGTCGTAATTCTGTTTTTCATGTAGCTCTATCCATGCAGTTTAAATTTTATGAGCTTTTTAAACCGGGTTCCGGTGACACTTATTTTAAGTATAATTACGCTAAAGCTAATTTCAGCAACATTTCAAGCTATTTAGATAGTATAAATTGGTTCAATATTTTTAACATTAATTGTAACTTGGACAATTCTTTTAATGTATTTATCAAAACTGTGAAAATGGCAATTGATTTGTTTACACCTAAAATTAAGTCTGTCAAGGGTAACAAGCCCATTTGGTTTAATGACAGAATCATAAACTTAAATAATAGGAAAAATAAGGCCTATAAACGTTTTCGTAATAGAAATAACGACCCGGAACTTCTGAAAGTTTATCGGACGCTTCAAAAAGAATCTGATGTTTTAAATAAGTTTCTTTCTGTCGAATCTAATTTAAAAACTAATAGTAGACGCTTTTGGAGCTTTATTAATAGCAAAAAACAATCTAATGGTATTCCTAACTGTATGCGCCTTAATAGTGTATCCTCATCTGATCTGTCAACCATTTGTAACATGTTCGCTAACCACTTCCAATCTGTTTATTCTTGTGGTACAAACATACCTAGAGTCTCATGTAACTACTCAACGCCCTTTGAGTTTGTAAATATCGGCAACTTAAAGTGTTCGATCACTGAAGTCCAAATAGCTCTTTCTTCATTAAAACTTGAAAAAAATCCGGGTATGGTATGGATGGCATCCCGCCAATTTTACTTCAAAAGTGCTCATCCGCGTTTTCTGTACCTTTGTGTTTAGTTTTTAATTTATCTCTGCAGTCTGGAATTTTTTTTGAATCATTGGAAGAGGTCGTTTTTAACGCCCATATATAAATCTGGATCGAGGCATGATATTACTAACTATCGTCCAATCTGTAAAATTTCTTCTATCCCTAAGCTCTTTGAAAAACTAGTTTGTGACAAACTTACACCTCTCTTAAAAAGATTTATCTCTCCGTCTCAGCATGGCTTCGTTACAGGCAGATCCACTACTACAAATCTCTCAATTTTTTGTAATACTGCCTTGAATTACCTTGAGAATGGCATGCAATGTGATGTAATTTATACAAATTTTGCTAAGGCATTCGATCGCGTCAATCACAGTACACTAATTTCCAAACTTACTACCTTAGGATTTCACTCCAATATCCTAAAGTGGATTCATTCCTACTTAACCGATCGTATCCAGTATGTTCGCATAAACGAAATGCTTTCGTCACCAATTTATGTTACGTCTGGAGTACCTCAAGGTAGTCATCTGGGCCCTCTGCTCTTCCTTTTGTTTATTAATGACATTCCTGACTTGTTTTTGAGTTCCCAGTGACGATTTGAAGATATTCCGAGCAATACGTTCAGTTCAAGATTGTCTTCTTCTACAAGAAGACCTTAAACGTCTTTCTGTGTGGTGTAATAACAATGACCTTCATCTCAATGTCTCTAAATGTCAAAGCCTTTCTTTTTATCGTCACCTCTCTCCAATTCCCTTTACGTATGTAATCGATAATACCCCATTGTCCACTATCTGCTTCAAAAAAGATCTTGGAGTTATTTTTTACATTAAACTTAGCTTTTGCAAGCACATTGAGTTTGTGGTTGCCAAAGGTAATCAGATGCTAGGTTTCTTATTGAGGAATTCGAAAGACTTTCAAGATCCGCATACTCTGAAACGTTTATTTTTTGCATTTGTCAGATCACATCTCGAATACTGTAGTATAGTATGGAATCCATTTTACGAAGTACATTCTTTTAGAATTGAGAAGATCCAAAAGCGTCTGACTAGAGTAGCTGTTCGTAGACTACGATGGAATATTGAAATGCCATCTTATACAATATTTCTCCATTATGTTTATTCGCGATTTGATAGATGGTCATATCGATTGCCATTTTCTATTATCATTAGTTGGATTTTATGCTCCTGCGAGAGTTCTAAGAAATCGCTTTTTATTTCATATACCCTATCATAGGGTTAACTATGGTGTTACAATGAACCAATTTCTAGATGTCTTAGAGAATCGAATAAATATTGTGATGTTATTGATTTTCATATTAGTAGAGATTCATTTAGGAATAAATTACTCCTGTTGTTAGGCTTTGGTGGTAATTTTTAAGTATAATTTTTGTATTAAGTATCTAATCTAGCGAGAACAGTAGATGTACTCATTTGATTGAAATAAATAAATAAATAATTTTGTGACGTAGGTATTATGAATTTGCTAGCACAGCTGCTCCATAAATATGGTAAACATTACTAAAGATGCTAGCTATTTAGAATTGCATAAGTAATCAAACATGTATTCGCACTCCTAACTTCTCCCTACATCCTTCCTAAATACGGATTTATCAAATGTGAAGGAATTGAGCAATTCTAAGTGAATACCCTCTCGAACTCATACCACATGAATCCTAATGCACTGAAATAATGTCTTTCTGACTTGTTTATTTCGCCCTTTAGCTAAGCTCCATTGAAAACAGCAACCATTATGACTCTAAATTTCCTGTTATAGCCAACAACATATTTTAGCGGCATATCAAAGATTGGCTCTAATCACTTTTCTTATTACTATAGGTAAACTGTCCACTGCAGTTATCTGTGATCAACTATTGTTCTCGATCCCATTTCCTATTGCACTCGCGCACATGGAGTAATAAAATTATCCCTGCATTGCTTCCTTGCCATGCGTTTCAATTTAATTTCTCGATTTCGATAACCCACTCCATTTCAATTGAATTGCGTCGTACGCTACAGCCATCTCCATTTGCGTTGAGTGCCCGACCGCTTCCGCATATAATATTGTTCAGAACTGCCCCAATCCAACCAAATTTCAATGTTTTAACAAATATGGATCTGACGTCTGTGATCTGTGGGATCTGAAGCAGAAGCCCACCTCGATCGCTAAGCGATTTACGACTGTCGTTCTCTAGTCAATTCGGTACAACATTTATGTCCAAAATTATGCTATAGACTATAAGGCCGTCGGATTCTGCTCTTTCAAAGCAGCAACTCTGACAGTTAACGGCGCGGCACAAGGAGAAGAGCACAGAGCCACCTGATATGTGGACACGGCAACAACTGTAGGTATGCGACAACAGTAGGTTTAGCGAGCAGTTGGTAGGAATATAATGCTTTTTTTATTTGTTTTATTTATACCAACTGTCAGGTGGTATAAAAGATCGGTGCACAATATTCCTTCCTCAATTTCCATGCAATTGTTCATGAACGATTCGACGTTGCACTAAATCGACTTTTTGTACCGACGATGGCCGCCCATTGTGGTGGCCTCACCAGGCCAAGTCAAGCCAATACGATTTGTTTTGGGTTTGTTGACTGTTATGGTTTTACTCACATACGAATATGGCTAATGGTGGTGGATGGTGGAGTTTGGCGCAGACCCACATATTTATGATGATGCTTCAATGGATTACTTAATGTCATCATAAAGAAAATTGCGTAGATGTTGGCAACGAACATTATTAGATCGATGCAAAGGGAACTATGTCCCATTGGAGGACAATTTTAGATCCAGAGTTAGCAAAACTTTATATGCTCGTATGTACTTAAGCTACGATTACACGACCATTTTTTTGAATCATTTAAATGGCACTGTGACGTCAGGAAAAAATGTAGAGCGACATTTAAGCTATGATTCGTCATTGAAAAAATGGCGATCACACGAAATGACTATCATCGTCATTTGTGTCCCAAAATCAAATGACGGACACTGCGAGTAATTTCGAATTTTCTGTGGGATGCCATTTAAATAACGCAACAGCCAAAAAGTTTAGGCATTTGTCCTAGGCGTCATTGAAGAGCGATCACACGGCCATTTTTTTCCGCCATTTAAATGGCACTAAATACATGCCATTTGGTCCGACATTTTCCTAGTCATTTAAATGATCCCAAAAATGGCGATCACACAGAACGACATTTAAATGACTGCTTTGTGACGCGATTTTTACGTCAGAGCGCCATTTAAATGACTAGAAAAAATGGCCGTGTAATCGTAGCTTTACACCCCAGACGTTTATGTGTAGGTATATAGAATATCTATACCTACTACTTTCTGTTAAAACGTTAGGACTTTTCACAATATGTATTTATTTTTTTTTTTTGCAAAGTGTTGTTTACACAATTTTAAACACTGCTATTATTGGAAAATATATTTTTTTTTTATGTGTTACGGAAACGAGTTTAAGTCGTTACCTTCTTTGGTTTTTACTGAGGGAATCTGGGCTATTGGCTCATTTTGTGTGTTGAATTCCGTCGTGAATTCCAGAGCATCTAGCATCATTTGTTAGACTGGTAAGATAGCTATGTTTTCAAAAACTCATTATTAAAATATTATAGATTTCTTGAGTTTACTTTTTAAATTGTTCAGAGTTTTTCTGTAGGATTGTGTCAGGGCCAATTTTGAGACAGCTTGGCCGGGTCTACCCAGATATGTAGAAAAACATAATAGTACAGAAAACAATAATTAGAAAAAAAAATTTCGAATGAAAAAATCTCGAAAAAATTATTTTCGAATAGCAAAAATGTAGTCAAAAAAATTAGAATTAGAATTAGTACTAATTTTTGAGACAATAGTAACAATCCGCGCGTGCGGATTAACTGAAGATTTAATGGAAAACTATTTGCATTGCATGTACATATATGCAACAGCAATTTGATTCACTGTTGCCGCAAGCAAATGTACTTCTGACGGTATTTGTACATAATATTTTGTATTGAAAAATGAGTTAACAGTTTTTTATTCCGTGTTTGTTCCAACTCTTACCAATTGTCATGAGGTTTGGGTAATGACCGAAAGAAAAAGATACAACCTGCTGAAATGAGATTCTTCCGCTGTATTGCTGGTGTGCTCCATAGAGATCGCATTAGGAACACCAGAATACGGGAGGAACTCAATGTCGATCAGCTACTTTTCCGGACGGTCCATGCTTCGGTGGTTTGGTCATGTTAAACGTATATGCCCATCGAGGATCCCACGACCGACGTGCTATGGAATCCTTACCATCAGGCAGAGGTTCTCTAGGTAGACGACATACGCATGCCAGTTTTACGTCAATTCAACGTCGGAATATGTCATAAAAGGGTGCATGCCGTATACTCGGCATATTTTTGACGGAGGCACATGTTGGCGTGCGTCTGTCACCCTTATGTCCGGCTCAGAATGACATGTAAATTTGCCAAAATAGGCATGCCGTCTACTCAGCAAATCGTTTTGCATGCCAGAATTTTAAGGCATATAAAAAGGATTTGTCACAATGAATTAATATGTTACGGCGCGAATTTCAGACACGACATTATCCTACTGGAAAACTTGCATGTACATGTGCATGTCGATGAAACCGTATTTTGATTTGTTTGCTTTGTTTTGAAATAGTTTGGGTGAATTTAATTAATTTTGTTTTTAATTTCAAGGATTCGATTTTGCAAGCGTGCGTTCGTAGTGTGATTATATGGAATAGTCTGAACTTGACGGACCATTGGTATTGGCCATTCGTCTTCATCAAACGGTTGTATATTTTCACACAGTATCTACATAAGGCAGGAATTGGTCTGTCACTGTCAGACTGTCTAGTCTAGTCATTTGATGGTTTCTTACCATCGATGCCTCTGGTCTTTAGCACTTAATGCTGTCTGCATACGACTTTTCAGTACGTGGAATAATGCATTATCGGCCATGGAACTGGCAATAACGAATATACACTCTTAAAAGTTAATTATACAGTTTTAAAATGCTACCTATCAAAAAGGGGTTAAACGGTATCTTTAGCGGAATTGGCTGTATGTACTTTGTTTAGTCTGGACAAATTCTAGGACTCGACAAACTCTAGGTGCGAGCTTGATTTAAGTTTGGTGGTTTTGAAGTGAAGCTTTTTATGGCTCGTTGGGCAGTAATTCCGAACTATTTACTATACAACGGAAATGATTAAACTAGAGCTTAAAGTATAGGCTAATATTGGCTGGCTTCATATGATAAGGCTTTAATGATGTTTTATGAAGAGGTCATTGAAATTGCATAGAAGTTCCTGGAGTGCTTTATATTCCTAAAAGAGAGATATGTATTTTAAAAATTATCTTAAGAATAGTGGTAGATTTTGGGAGTTACGCATTTTACCCTGGGTTCCTGTTAACAAAAACAAAAATACATATTAGTACATAATTTCACCCGAGGTCCTTGGAGCCGCAAAATTGGATATTGATCCCAAAATTTATTACAGAAAAACAAATAAGGTAGATAATGAAATGAAACGTATTATTATTTTCAAGAATGCCTTATAAAAGCTCTTTCGGATTTTAAATTTTCTAAACAAAGGTCTTTGAAATCCCGAAAGCACGTTTCCAAAATGTTTTAACTAAGAAAGGTAGATTTTTAATGCTATTTTACCAAGTGATATCTAAAACCCCAAAAAAAAAATATTTTCTACTTATGTAGGTATATACTTGGCGGTGAAGTCAAATGCGGACTTTGCTTGAACATAATAAGCTTTCTTCGGACATAATAAGCATTCGTGGATGACGCTACGGTAGTGTCTTCGTCTTAGCTGCTGATGGCTATATCAGAAGTAATTCACTGCATTTTTATTTAAATTAAACAATATAATATTGCAACTAAATTCAGTACACACAAAACGCTCTGTTTTCACGGAGACGAAAAACGTTATAAAAAATACAATCAAATTGCCAACAAATTCCATCTCATTGCATGCCGTGTAGTCACAAACCGATCTACATGCCTCGGCATACTTTTCTCACATGCCACATATAACGTGACATATTCTACAATATGTTAAGTAATTATGTCGTGTTAGGTTAGGTTAGGTTTGTGGGCTGGCGAGGATTTTCTCCGTGCCACACTCAGGTCAATACTGACCCATTGTGATTCCCATAGGGGGAAAGAGGTTATCCCTTACCCATTATAACCCTGTATTCAAATTACTTACTGTGCTGCTACATACAAACCATCTTGTTGATTTGACGAAGTTCATTATCTTGTCAATTGATGTGCTGGAAAGCTCGTCTAGGTCGTTGAAGAAGTGACTCCCTAGGAATTTATACCTGGTATGTTGGAGACTTGGGCAGTGACATAAGAAGTGGGTTGTATCCTCAAGAGCTTCCTCATCACCGCAGCCTCTGCAAAGTTCTTCTTCCATTTTCTTCATATGGTACCGCAAGGTGTTGTGCCCTGTTATGATACCTACGAGGGTGGACAGGGATTTCCTATACTTCCGCATTATCTTCTCGGTTTTGGATTCATTGAAGGACGGCCATAGCATTCTTGTGGTATTACAAGTGTTTAGGGTGGCCCATCTTGCATTCGCCTCACTTGTGGCTTTTTTCCCTGCTTCAAGCTTAAGTGTGCAAGGCGGGATGTCCACAGAGGGATCAGCTTGTTCTGAAACAGCTGTCGAACCTTGTCTTGCTAATTCGTCTGCTTTCTCATTGCCTGGAATGCCTTCATGTCCCGGAACCCAGCAGAGTGATACCTTGTGCTGTGTACCAAGAGCCTTGAGTTCTTCGCGACAACACCTCACAAGCTTCGATTTTATTTCTGGTGCAGTTATGGCTTTTATTGCTGCCTGGCTGTCGATAAAGAAGGTAATACCTTCAGGTGGTATTGCCCTTACCACAGACTCACGGGCTGCTGTTGTCACTGCCAGGACCTCTGCTTGGAAAACGCTGCTATGGTCGGGGAGGCGAATCGATTTTGATATACCCAGCGATTCAGAGAAGACACCTGACCCTACCCCAGTGTCCATTTTTGATCCGTCTGTGAATACGGCTATGGTTGGTGTGTTAGGTACGAGTCCGTCTCTCCATTCTTCCCTGCTGGGATAGGCGCTAGAGAAGGGTCTTGTAAACTCTAGATAAGGCGTAATGTAGTCCGTGACAGGTACATGGCCGAAATATTTCTGTAGGATCGTAGAATGACCCGTTGCGTTCAAATTCCATTTTACCGATTGGCTGATTCTCATTGCACTAATTGCGGCCGATAGTTGTATATGAATGTCTAGCGGACACAGGTTTAGGATAGCCTCAAGTCCTGCGGTTGGAGTTGTCCTCATCGCACTGGTGGTGCCGATGCACGCTAGTCTTTGAACCTTCGTTAACGCTTTTAGGTAGGTGGCTTTATTGGTTGCCGGCCACCATACGAGACTGCCGTAGGTCAGTATGGGTCTTACTATAGCCGTGTACATCCAGAGCTTAATTTTGGGAGATGGTCCCCAGGTTTTCCCAAAGATTCTGCTGCAGGAATAAAAGGCTATTGTGGCTTTTTTGATTCTTTCATTGGTGTTCAATTTCCAGTTTAGTTTTTTGTCTAGTATAAGTCCCAGGTACTTTGCGCTATCAGAGATTCTGAGGGGTGTGCCGCCAACAGAGGGTGTAGCAAACTGTGGTATTTTCCTTTTATTTGTGAAAAGTACCAGATCAGTTTTCTGGGGATTGACTGTTAGACCGCAGTTCCTGGTCCAGGTGTCGAGGGTTCTTAGGGCGCTTTCAATTTGTTCCGACAGTGTTGGAAGGAATTTTCCCGTTGCCAACAGTACGACGTCATCCGCATAAGCCGTTATTCTGATGCCATTGTTCTTAAGTTTTGTGAGCGCTTCATTAAGAACAATGACCCACAAGAGTGGGGAGATCACCCCGCCCTGAGGGGTTCCTCTGGAGGCATAAGCTTCTTGCTTAGAGCCCCCAAGTTCGGCTATAATGTGTCTTTCTTCAAGCATGCTGGTTATCCAGTTGACAATAATACTGCCAATATTGAGCTTGCTTAGCGTTCTGCGTACGGCAGCAGTATTAACATTGTTAAACGCTCCTTCAATGTCTAAGAATGCCGCTAAAGTGTATTCTTTATCTTTCAGTGTTTTCTCTATTGTGCCGACAACACAATGTAGCGCGGTCTCCACACTTTTACCTTTGGTGTAGGCGTGTTGGGCCGGTGATAAATCTTCCGGGCGTAGTCTGCTACGAATGTATATATCGATCAGTCTTTCTAAAGTTTTCAGGATGAAAGAGGTGAGGCTTATTGGCCTGAAGTCTTTTGCACTGGTGTGACTTGGTTTGCCAGCCTTTGGTATAAAAATTACCTTCACTTCTCTCCATGTTCTTGGTATATACCCCAGTATGAGGCTACCCATGTATAGCTCTTTCAGTACCGGTATGATGGTGTTGGTGGTTCTCTGCAACATGAGAGGAAAGATTCCATCGAGCCCTGGGGATTTGAAGGGGGAGAATGACCGGATAGCCCATTCTATTCTGTCCTCTGTGACCAAATCTGCAGGGGGGTTCGTTTCCATCATGCTGTTGGTGTATATACCGGGGTGTGGCTGAGTGGTGCACCCTGGAAAGTGCGTGGTCAGTAACAGCTTTAAAGAATCTGAACAAGATTCAGTCCAGTTTCCTTCGGGGTCCTTGAGAGATCCCAGAGTTATTGCTTCCCTGGTTAGGATTTTCCTTAGTCTCGCGGTTTCTGTAGTGCCCTTTATTTCATCACAGAATTTGTGCCAGGATTGGCGTTTGGATTTCTGTATTTCGTTTTTAAAATTTCTCTGACTGGCCTTGTATATTTCCCAATCAGAGTCTAATTTTGTCCGGTTTGCCGTGTTTAGAAGTTTCCTTGTTTTCTTTCTAATTGCGGCCAATTTCTTATTCCACCATGGAGGTGAAATTTTAGTTTTCGATTTTGCCACTGGACAAGCCCTTGCGAATGCCTCTTTATAAATAGTGTTTATTTTCTCGGCTTTCTGGTCAATGTCTGTGGGGCAATTTAGAGTTCCTTCTTGTAGGAAGTTTTTCTTTTTCTCGATCTCTTTGCTAAAAAGGTCCCAGTCAGTCCTTCTAGGGTTTCTATGTGACTGGGGAGGGTTGCAGCAATTTCCTACGAGAAATTCGATCAATCTGTGATCTGAGTAGGACTGCTCACTCAAGACGTTCCATTTATCGATAGTGAGGGTGCTGGAGCTGTTAAATAGCGTTATGTCTATAACCTCCTGCCTGTTCCTAACTACAAATGTTGGTTCATCACCTCTATTAGCTACTAAGAGATTATTTTCTATAATGAATTCAAAAACTGACTCACCTCGTGGGTTAATATCTCCACTGCCCCATTGTGAATGATGGGAGTTTGCATCACATCCCAGTATCAGGTCCCATCCTTCCTGTTCCGCTTTGTGGACTAGGGTGTGGGTAATTGGAGCTGGTGGTCCTTCGTCTTCGTAGGGCATGTAGACGGCTGATATAATCAGTGGGGGAAGTCCCCTCCGTTCATGCCTTACCACGGTCTGGTCTAGATTGCTGTAGGTAGATAGAAGTAATAAGTTAATATGTCTCCTAGCTACAATACAAGTTCTATTCTTACTCTCCGCATTTAGCGGCTTGATGCAGTATGTTATTAGTTCTTTGTGGTTTAGACCACATATTTTGCCACGGGATACCCATGGCTCTTGCACCAAGGCGATGTCTATGTTTCTATCACCTAAGAGATGAATGAGGTTAGCGCTAGCTGCTATGCTGTGGTGCAGGTTTATTTGAACAATCTTCATATTGGTCTTACCTGATCATCCTCCACCCTCCTCTTTCTCTCTGTTCTTTCCGTAAAGGGTCGAACCTTGCACCGGGTAATTCCAGTGCGAACCTTGTTGTTGAATTTCCTCAGCAAGGGCATGGATTTGTGGCTGAGTAAAACCACAATTTCAGTGCCCGCCTCGGAATGTTCGCCAACCTCGAGTACCTCCCAGTTCTCGCTCTGGAGTTCCAAATTATGTCGTGTACTTGTAGCTTTAGTTACAATAAGAATACCTACAACGCTAAAAGTGGATTCCACTTATTTGGGAGGGCTTTGTCCCAATTAAGCGGATGTCCCAATAATACGACGTGATGATGGGGTTGTGTACGAAAACTCCAAACTGAAATCTCCAAGTCAATGTCTCCAATTCCTTCCAAAATCCCCAAAACCAAAAAACCTAAATAGATTTCGAGGGTATTCACAATGCATTAACAGTAACATAGGTATGGGGGCATGCTGCCCCCCTGCAACCCCCCTCCTTGGGGTCGCTGTTGGATTTAGAGTAGGCGAAAGGTTAGGTATACGAAAATTTCTTTAAATATTTTGAAATAACATTTTGGGGATTTTTTATTTGTGGGTTTTGTGTTTAAGGATAGTAAATTCGGGTATTTTTCAAAAGGGTAGGGATTTTGGGGTTTGGGGATTCTGCACTTGTGTATTATGTAGGTATCCCATAAAATAGAACTAAAAATTCAGGAACGGAGTGTCAAATTTTTCTAAAATTGTTTTTTTTTTATTAACTAAATATCCAGGTTACTAATAAAAATGTTTCATTAAAATCGGATCAAAAAACCCGGAGATATAAATAAATTAAAAAACGCAAAAGTTTCATTTTTTGTACTGATATTTCTTACTTGCTTTCAAGAGTATTGGCTAATACAGTAGACGCTCGATATAGTGAACTAATAAAAATCAGGCCTGTTCACTATATCGAAACTGTTCACTATTTCGAGCGGGAGTTTTTTTTTTTCAACTCAACAGTTAAAAATACAAAAAATCCGAAATCATTATTTTTATTATTATTATTCTTTATTCATCTACCGAGCTTAACTCTAACAGACTAGGATTAAGTATTATTTTAATTTCAGAACATATTATTATTCAATATAGATAATTTAAATTTAGATCTATCATCACATAAATCTATTTCAGTGCAAACAGAATTAAAACATTTTATACATTTAGTTATTGGTTCGTTAAGACCATAATTATAAGAATGTCTAGGATTCAAAAAAAATGTGTTTCTTGTTCGAAGAATTCTTTCTGGTGCATACAAATTAAAATTTTTAAGTACATCGGGACATATTATACGATAAGAAAGGACATCATGAATAAACAGCATACAATGAACACTTCGCCTCTTTTCTAAGGTATCTAATCCCACTAAAGCACATCTTGTTTGATACGACGGTATTACATCAAGGTTCCATTTCATTTGCCTTATAAGAAATCTTGTAAAGGACTTTTGTACCCTTTCTAACCGAATTATAGAATTAGCATATATTGGGCACCAGACTATAGAGCAATATTCAAGGAAAGGCCGTACTAGAGACATATAGACTGACTTAAGAGCATATGGGTTCGAAAATTCAGCACATGTTCGCTTAAGAAATCCAAGCATCGAGTTTGCTTTGGCAACAACATAATCAATGTGAAATGAAAATGAGAGTTTCGTGTCAAAAATCACACCAAGATCCTTAATTTCTGTTTTTCGAGAAAGGCAGGTCCCAGAAATTGTATAGTGATTAAGTACAGGCATTAGTGTATGGTACACAGAAAAAGAATGACATTTATTTATGTTTAATGTAAGTCGATTAAGTTCACACCAATTAACTATTCTGTTTAATTCACTTTGGAGACTTTCGCAATCATAAATGTTTTTTACGCGCATAAAGATTTTTAGGTCATCGGCATACATTAAACAATCAGCACGATTGAGCAATGAAGGAATCTCATTAATAAAAATATTAAAGAGCAAAGGCCCTAAGTGGCTACCTTGGGGGACACCAGATAATACATCAATGAGTCTAGATTGAGAAGAACCAATTTTTACATACTGCTTTCTGTTCAATAGGTAACTCGAGATCCACTTCAGTAGTAGCGAATGAATGCCGAAAGATCTTAATTTTTTTATAAGAATGCTATGGCATACTGTGTCAAAAGCTTTGTTGAAATCAGTAAAAATTACATCAACTTGATATCCCGACTCCACGGAATCAAAAAGATATTTTGTAAACAGCGTTAAGTTGGTTAATGTGGATCTACCAGATACAAATCCATGCTGTTGCAATGATATTTGTTCTTTGATTGTGAAATAAAGTTTTTTTGTAACAATAGCTTCAAAAAGTTTCGGAATAGCTGAGAGCTTAGATATTCCACGATAATTTTCTACTTTTTTTCGGGATCCGGCTTTGAATATGGGAGTTATAAATGAATATTTCCATTCATCTAAAAACCCACCAGAAGCTAAAGATAAATTGAAAATTAACATTAAAGGAAAAGACAAGGATAAATTACATTGTTTAAGCACTACAAATGGAATATGATCAGGGCCAGGACTTTGGGAAGAGTTCATATGTCGTATGCCTTGCAAAACATCATCAATCGAAAGACAGAGTGATCCTATACATGCACTACAATCACTTATATCATTATCAAGTAACGGACTAAGATTAGTGTGATTGACATAAACTGATTCAAAAAACTTTGCAAATAGCTCACAAGTTGAATCCAAGCTACATGAGACAACACCATCGAATTCCATATTGTGCAGAGTACCATTTAGCTTTCTTTTACTATTTAAAAATGTCCAAAAACCTTTAGGATTCTTTGAAATTTGAGATTCAGTGTTCATTACATATTGCTTATACAAAAATTTATTCAAAAATTCATATTCGCGGCGCAATTGGCAAAAACGTTTCTTGTTAAAATCAGACCCTGACTTTTTAAATAATTTAAACGCTTTGTTTTTAGCATTCTTCAAATTAACTAATCTTTGGTTATGCCAAGGTAATTTGAATGATTTTCTTTTTTTAATAATAGGCACGAACTGAGTAAACCCATAGTTTAAAATACTCAAAAATGTGTCATAAGTTTCTTTGAGTTGTAAACCAGAAAGAATACTCGACCAATCAACCGAGCCTAAATAAGTATTATAATTCGCTTTTGAAAAATTATAACTAGTTTCATAAGTATTTGTGTTTAAATCTATTGCAGAATGAGTACTGCATTGTAAATCTAGACATAAAGCAATGTGATGAGTAGAATTTCTCATTATAGGACATAAAACTTCTCTGACTGTACAATTTAAGTAATTATCCACATATATTAAATCAAGAATTCTATTTAATGAATTATGACAATAATTTTTTTGAAATATATCAAAAGCAAACATAGAATCAATAAACATGAACTCACATTCCGTTTTCAAATTATATGGAATTAAACATTTATCTTCATTTGAATATGACCATTTGATATCACCTAAATTAAAATCGCCTAAAACGATAAGATGTTGATGTTCACTCAGCTGATTAGCGATGAAATCGATGTTGGCTAGATGACATTCGTACACATATAGCGGACTATTTGGGGGTATGTAGCTCGCAACAAAGAAAACTTCCTTTAGGTCAGCTGCTCCGCAACCAAGATCCACAGAAACGCATAGCTGTTCACTCTTAAAATCATCATATGGGAGAGTAATGGGATCAGCTGTGAGACTTGAACGCACAGCAATAAACACTCCCCCGCCACGCAGATGACCACTTTTTTCTGATCGGTCATGTCGACGAACGGTGTAATAGTCATCAAATATTTCTGCATTTGAGAAGTTGTCATTCAACCACGTCTCTGTGATGACAATAATATCATACTCATGTAGAGAAACAGCAAGAAAGACATCATTGATTTTGGTTCTCATTCCACCAGCATTTTGATAATAGACGGTAATAACATTTGTTGACGAAGAAAACAATAAAGAGGAATGAGTAGAATCCACCTCATTGTTTACATCTGCACATTGTCTCCTATCTCGTTTTTTGGAATGAAACGAAATTGTCTTACATGCACGTTCAAAGGCCAGTTATCAGCATTCATTGCATCATTGATAATACATGCAGGGACACCAAGGCGAAAATTAACAAATTTTAATGACGACAGATCAGTATCTCTTTTGTAAAGTGGATAGCAAGAGAGAAGATTTACCGGAACACTCAGCTTCTTCGATGCATATGCCAGTATTGATTCCGCTTTTGTGGTTGTGGAGAAGCGAGAGAGATGTAGCCATTTTTTTGCCGATATTACCTCAACTTCTGTACATGCGGAGTCTTTACCGACGATTTGTTGTTGTTTTTTTGCATTCCGTCTCCTATTATTTACTGTATTCCATTGCATATTCACTGGTTCAATCAATTCGTTAGAATTAACATTGGATGAGAGGTCAGTGACACTTAAAGAACTAACTGAGGGCTCTTCACGAACATTATTGCTAAAGGCGACCGCAGTGTTTACTTTATGTACTTGCTTGTTATTATTGTTTTTATGAATTTTTTTGTCATTATTAGATGTGGGTGTTGTTTTTTTTGTTTCAGATGGAGTGATTGTTACACTATTTTTTAGGGATTTTATTTCTTCATGCAAGATTTGAACAGTTTTGCTTAGTTCAGCAACTTTACACACTAAGCCAAGAACTGGGACACTAGCACAAGCATTACACTTCCATGAGAAATTTATACTTGACTTTAAGAAGTTCAAGGCACTTTCAGACAAAGTTACACATTTATCATGAAATTTTAAATCACAAATACCGCCACATACGATGAAGTCTTTGCTTATGATTTTATCGCACTTAGCACATTTATCGGACATTGCGTTTTTTTTAAAGAAAAGTTAACTTTGTAGAGCACAAAAAAAAAACACGTCTGTACACTTCAAGTGACCTCAAATAAAAAAAAAATTATCAATCTTGAAAAAGCACAGAAATACAGATAAAAATAAAAAATTTTTTTAATAATGAAAGAATTAAATTTTTGAAAAATAAATGTGTCTTCTTTAAATTTAGTTGCACAGCTTTTTCTTGTAGGCGTTTCATAACTAAAATATCAGAAAAACGCACAAATAAAATTCTGAAAATAGCTGACTTGCAGGTGCATTGCAAAACTGGAACATTTTTCGTTGAATTTTGGGAAAAAAAAGTCTCGTTCGATATAGTGAACGAGATTTCCATAGTTCACTATTTAGAGTAGAATGTGTAAAATTTTGGTAGTTCGCTATACTATATCGAGAGTCTACTGTACTAATTTATATTTTGCATTTTTTTATACCCTCCACAGGAAGATATATTCACTTTGTCATTACGTTTGTAACGCCAAGAAGGATTCACCAGAGACCATACAAAGTAGATAATATATTCTGAATCAGGATTACATTCTGAATAGATTTAGCCATGTCCGTCTGTCTGTCTGTCTGTTGAAAGCACGATAGCGTCCAAACGAATTGACATAGATGAATGAAATTTTGTGAGAGGACTTCTTTCTACCGTCGTCAGGTTAGTATTGAAAATCGGTCGCTCTGTCTGTTGAAATCACGATAGCGTCTAAACGAATCGACTTGTGCGACTAAAATTTTGTGAGAGGTCTTATTTAGTCGTCAGGTTAGTAGTAGTAGTAGGTAGTAAAAATGGTCCATGTCGGTCAAGGAGTTCTGTTACCTCCCATACAAAGCCAATATTCGACACAATGCGTGTACCTGTAAGTAGGCTTGTGTAGTTCACGAACGAACTAGTTCAATGAACTAGTTCGCTATAGTGAACTAGTGAACTAAGTTCACACACTTAGTTCACTAGTTCATTTAGTTCACGGATATTATTTTCAATTGGCCTTCCCAATAATCATTTTTACCCTTCAAATTACTATATTTAATTATATTTAAACGGTCACAATAGGTAATTTTATATGGAAATTTTCTTGACTTCGTAAAATTTATCTTGGACGCTAAAATTGTTTATTAGTACCGCCCAATGCTTTTCATACAAACGGAATAAGCTAAAGCTAAGCACACACGATTGTCAGATCTGTCAATCCTCTGACAATGACAGACAATAAGCTTACAATAGCCAAATATCTTACAATACAAAATTGTCCGTTCACATTCAGATAACGTTGTCAGGTTGAAAATTGTTGTGTTCTCACGGTTGTCAGATATTTGAATGTGAAAAATTGGTCTATCCACCTTCAGACATTGTCAGACAAATTAAAATGTATGGTCCTTGGTTTTTGCAGTACGGATAATGGCCCGTTGTCAGCTGCAAGAATTCTACTCCAAATTCAAAGCTGAGGAGACGAAACTTTATAACAATTTTTTGAGAATGGACTCAACACAATTCGACGGAATTCTAGCTTTGGTGACTTCACACATCCAGATGCCAGTATACGCGAGCATCCAGGGTACTCATTCCATAAAATTTAAGACGACTGTCGTCCAAGCGATAGTAGTGCACGAGATTGTCTTTTATTTGCTTCACGTAACTCTACCACCATCGTATATTTTGCACAAAGTTTGAGAACTTTCGGCACCTTTCAGGAGCTCACAAACAGTAGTTGAAAAAAGGACTAGTCGTCATCGTTATTCGCATAAATCCCACTTGACAAATAACAATGAGTTATTATGTAATTTAAAAAGTAAAAAAATCTGAATTCAATTGCTCGCTTTAAAATTGCTGTAAAAGGCTTAAAATTGTCTGCAAAATAAACAAATCAAAATGCATGACGATACCTAATTTAATTAGCTATCGTGCAAACGCTATCGTCTGGACGATAGTGCTCTGTCGATTATTGAGCTACAAGGAGCAAATGTTGGATCGTGGAAACGATGAGGTGGAGACGATAGCAATTTTCAATGTTACGTGATGCAAGGCTATCGTCGAAACTATTATTGACTTACGGAATGAGTGCCCAAGAAATCGATATGGTTTCATTTGCAGCTTGACCCAACTTTGTTTCTCTATTTGTGGAGGTGGCTTTTGAATGTGAATCGCGTCGGCGACCCCTTACCACAGGGCTTCTTTGGGTACTTTACACTCTGCATCCAACAACCCTATGAACTAAATTGAACTAAAATGAGCGAACTAGTTCAGTAGCGTGATTTGAACTAAATTGATCGATCACTCAAATGCGCTAAATTGCCCAACTCTACCTGTAAGTACAGTACATCATATAGTGGAGGGTATCAAAACATCGGCCAGGCCGATGATATGATAACACTTTCACTTGGTTTATTAACTCTTCATACTTTTTATTTTACAAAAATCGCATAAATACTAAAAAAAAATTTAGCTTTGCTAAAATGACGTTGCACATACATTCACCAACTGACTATTAATTGTAGGTACGTCCACGAATGATATAAGAAACCTCTAAAATCAAAAAAAATATTTTTCTTATATCCGAGTTGTTTTTATATGCGAACACGTACCTATATAAGAAACAAAGTTTCACGGTGTTTCCACATGCGTTTCAAGCGATGTGCGTTCTTTTATGAGTATTTCTTATATCCGTCGTGGACTGCTACTATTCAAGGGTTAAAACGGGTGCTGTGCTATGCACTATTTCATTTCAAAAAAAAATCTCCTAAAGGTTAATAGAAGTGAAATTTTGAGATTAGGCTGATTATTTACCAAGTCGCAAAAGAAAAGTGCGAAACAAAAATCTAATTGGTCCCCGGAGCTCTCGGGTGGCCAGCTAACATGTTGCAGCGAGAGTAGGTATAGTTTGTTTTTAATGTACAATTTACTAAGTCAAAGTTTCCTAAAGTGTAGGTAATAATCATAAATAAATTCAACCGTCTCTTTTCAGAACCACAATCAGCTTATAAATATTTATTAACTGATACCGACTGGAAACGGAAAGTCTTCAAACCGCTTCTATCACTTTGGAACATTGCTTTCATAATGTAACATTCTTATACACGTTGTTGTATATATTATGATGGAAGTTATCCCCTGATACGCTCTCGCGGTACTATCCTGCAAATAATATCAACAAAAAAATTCCTCTCTGCAATATAGATACACTGCGATTAGACCAGTAATTTACCACTGAATTAACTACCGGTGCCGCATCATTCAAATTCAATAAATAGGAACACAATCTTTGGAACTACTATACATATACGAGTAACAGGCTACCAACTCATTTACGTGCTTCGACGGTGCTAAACCGCATTTTCAGTCGAACACCGTAGATTTGGATTAATGCAAATATTCACGCATACTTTGCGATTATTTCGAAGTTATAACACGGTTGGGTACATCAGTATTATTTACTGCGTTGAGATTGAGCTCGACCGAAATGCATTGCCATACAAAAATTGTTTTGCTGTCGACTTGTCAAATTTACTTTCTTGATAGCTGCTAAGATACGATACGTATCAAATGGAAGTGAAATCATGTTTCGAAGAAATCGGTTATTAAAAGTGTTAAAGTGATAACACTTTATTTAATGGGTAAGCGGTATTACTAAAAGAGGACTCTTCAGAGTAATTTCTTTTTACTTTACAGAGCGATAGAGATAAATACATAAAATAAGGCTTGCATGATATGTCGTGAAATAATAAACGTAGTGTTGTTTGGCTTTACCTTTTTCAGAATATCGAACATTAAACTGGAATGGAAGATGGGGCCGTACGTTTCTTAATTTTGGGGGTAGGTAGTTAAGCAATAGATAATTGTGTAAGTAAAAAATAGCTTTTTTATAATATCATCTATCCCTGAGCTGAAATTCATAATGTAGGTAAGGTATGTACGTGCCATGTTGTAGATTATATAGAATTAGAGTGTTTTTTTGTAAGGAATAGTGTTGGTGTTTCTTAAATTTACAAAAAAAAAAAAAAACAAAAATGTCTGTCTTTGAAAACAAAAAATTTCTTTTTGAATCATGCTATTCACTTTAAAGCATTTTTATATCTATTTACTATTATATAAAAATGTTATGTTGGTTTCAACAGCTCGATCAATGGACCAAAATTATGGTCTAAGTGTGTCCCCTTCGGGACAGCCACCTTACCTAACCTAACCTTCAACAGCTCACCGATCAGTTTTGCACCGATCGAGCTCAAATGTTTATTGGCTCGAAATTTGGTCTAAATTGGACAAAGGGCGTGGCGACTCCAATACAAAAAAAAACATTGCAAACTCTATTCTCCGACAGTCATGAAGCCATGACGGGGTTCGCTTGTCTACATAAATTACAAAGTATGCTTTATGCTATTTGCTAACCAAAGTTGAGGATTCTGAAATATATGCTGTACACAATTCGGACACATTAATTGTTTCTTAGTTATTTTAATTGTTATGTTCTGTCGATAAAAATTGATTGCCTTTATCACAGACCAACGGGCTGCTGTATTGGAGTTGTCACTGCCAGGACTTTTCTTGGAAGATACCTACTATACTATGGTCGGGAAGGCGTACCGACTTTAATATTCCCACCCATTCGGAGAATCAAATTGTGTGCGGGACCTTACCCCAGTGTCCAATTTTGACCCTTCTTCCCTTATGTCTTTTGACCCTTTTGTACGCTTTGATACCTTACACTGCATACAAATCATGCAAAATGTTTGACATGTGGTTTTGTATGGGAAGTACGGTCACTTTCACATTTTTTTCTAACTAGGTAACTATAAATTAATTTTACCTGTTGGTTCTTCGGGGAATGCTTACGATTTTGCAATTAGGTCGCAACCTTTGATGTGCACTGATGAATTTGTTGTCGATTCAGGGTGGAATTCTCCCTCGGGATTATGTTTTTTTGCGTTTTTGTCGTATTAATTTTCGTTAAATATAGTTTATTAAACGACTTTCGCACTTTACGCACTATTATGTATTTTTAATTTAGAAATTTTCCCGCACAGAGTGACTTTTCAATTGCCGAATTAAGATTTGCGCAATATGGCGACGCACTTTCAACCACAGCCATTGACTATTAGAAAAAGAAAGGGCGAGCTTTAGTGCAGTCGCTTTTTATACAGCCACTGCATGTGCATTGATAGACGTTGCACTTCCGACGTGAAGTGGGTGGCATTTATTGCAGTTGTTGAACTAGCGAGTAACGAAGTATCGAGCAAAATTATTCGGAATTATTTCGTTGACAATATTATTTCGTTTAAAGGCGTACGCTACAGTATGTAATGGAGACATTAGCACAGGCCTCGGCCCTCATTGAAGCTAAGCTCTGGGCCTCCCGGTATCGTAGAATAGCACCAATGCAAATGGACAACTAAACCCGTAAATGAGCTAATTGAATAAATACAGAGACGTAAATATTCAAGGTTCTTACATATTACCGCTTGAATTGAGTTTAGCAACTTTCTCCTGAGGGATCTTATCAAAGTAGCGCTGGACCTTTGACGATGTCATTATACCTGTTGGCACCCAGGTGTAACCCAACTGTTGTGGATCTGATTCCCAGTGTGTTGGCGAAATACTCTTGAAGTTGAGGCGTTCGCGAACCGATGTGACCTGTTCCTAGTAAATGGCATGCGCTTCGCGGGCACTTGCATGTTTGACATGTTTGACATGCAAGTAACACTCGCGATCACAACATGACTTTGGCCAACACATGCACCGCAGTATATTTGTTGACTTCTTCCTTCGAATCGCCATGTGACGTTCCCGTGTGGGAAACTTTGGTGTCTTTCGAATGACAATCTGCTGAACTTCTAACTCGTCCATGGCTTTCTTCAGATTTAATCCATTCCAATTGTGTTCTATTACACCGGCACTTATTATTATCCTCAATCAAATGCATTTTTCGCTTTAAATCTTTCGAAGGCTACTCCGCTTCAATTAATACAAAGTTCGTATAAATAGTCCCCAAGCTATTCCGTTATTATTGCAGATAAACTTAGTCTCAACTTAGGTACGAGACCGATTGAACCTAAAGAAACAATTAAATACGCTCGACAGAAGCTAAACATTGAATTTGAACATAATCTAACAGTCAAGTCGGGCGAAGCGTAGATTCTTAAATAAGTTGAAACAAGTAAAAGTGTAATCATCGGCCTGGCCGATGCTTTAATACCATCCACTACATAAAAGTCATGCAAAATGTTTTTCATGCGAGTTAATATGTGTCTAAGCAGAACTACTTTACCCACATATACAATTTTCAATGCCAATCTGACGGCAGTTAATGAAAGTCCTCTCACAAAATTGCATTAACCTAAGTCGATTCGTTTGGACACTAAGGTGTTTTCAACAGACAGATAGATATATGGGTCAAATATTGGCTTTGTATGGGAGGTAACAGAACTACTTGACCGACATGGACCATTTTTAATAAAAACCTGAAGGCCATAAATATAAGACCTCCTATAAAAACTCAGTTGCCTAAGTCAATTCGTTCGGACGCTATCGTGATTTCAACAGACAGAGAGAGACGTAGGTCTAATAGTGATTTTGTATGGGAGGTACCAGAACTATTTGACCGACATAGCCCATTTTCAATACCAACCTGGCGACGACGGTAAAAAGAATTCGTCTCACAAAATTTCATTCGCCTAGGTCAGTTCGTTTGGACGCTATCGTGCTTTCAACAGACAGACAGACAGACAGACGGACGGACATGGCTAAATCGATTCAGAATGTGATCCTGATTCAGAATATATATAAGTACTTTATATTATGGTCTCCGGCGAATCCTTCTTGGCGTTTCAGACGCGATGACAAAGTGAATATACCTTCCTGTTGAGGATATAAAAAGGAAAGCTAGATTATACCAAAAATACCTTCTTTCTTCTTATCACCTAAAATCAATCTATTTCATAGACATAAATGTATATTCACTACACTGCGCGTTTATCCACGGTCTTAAACAAATGGGGTCGATATGCGTGATCTTATTTCCAATATTTCTTATTGTGCGAGTTGTTCTTATATATTGTGGTCAGGCGTGATTTGCACAATGTTTCCTTTCGCTCTCACACTTTTTTTTTTGTTGACATGGTATAACTATAGCCATCAATAAGCTGTTTGTTGGTCTTCACGATGGACACTTTTATTTCTACTTAAGACTTCAAACACAAAATGTAACTTATAATATAAAGTTTTTTAATTATAAAGGCATGCACGATAATCACTTTGTATTACGATGTTCACTGGCTAACAAAAAAATCTAGTCGGTCAGCTATCACACTATATGAGATCAGCACAACTAATTGCATATTGCGAATTGCAGCGCAACATTACAAAACATTATTACGGTAAATGGAATGGACAAACACTTGTCTATTTTATATTTAAAACAAAATAAAGAATCCCGAAAACGCAAATTTTTATTTTTATATAATACATATTATAAGGATCACAGTTGAACCCGTATCACAGAAATAAAGATCAACCAAATGCTAACTCTCTTGATCTCCAAACCACTACACTTCAAAACAGCTATCACAATCACAACCTCTGAAAGATTAAAATTCAACCAAAACGTACTTCCAGCAAAAGTCCTAGCAAAGCGCTCAGAACGTACAAAGTACATGAACATGCTGTACTCTATTACATGATTATAAATTTATGCAAATGGATGTTTTGTTAAACATGCTACACTTTTTCCCAACAGAAATCTCTTAATCCAGCAACTGTTATGTTAGGGCGGTGTCGGTTTGTACTATACTTACATGAACGATTTGCTACTGCATATCATATCAACCAAACATAAAAAGTAGGTAGTTACATACCTTCAGCTACAGTAGAACTGGGAACTTGCTAAGTGCTTAGCTATGAAGACGTTCAATTTAATGGGGAAGCTTAACACGCCTCTTTATTGAATTAATATTTAGTATTAAGACCGACACTGGCACGGCACTGATGGTGATTAAGTGTAGTGGACGTATTACCAAATATGTATATTTTTTTCTTTAACCGTGTCTACAGTGTAAAGGTGTTGTGGTGATGTACCTAATTTTATATTATGTCTATAGTAACAGTGTACAGAACCGATTTTCCGGTCATTGGTATACAGTGTGAACAAAAGGAAAGGTATTTTGTTCGGTAGATTGAGAAAACATGGCGTTTGCAGTTTAGTTTATCATTTGTTTTTGTTACACATGTATTTATATCGCAATGTAGCTTACATAATGCGCACACATTTTTTATTGCATAAGAACATTATTTAGATAAATGGTGGTTGGGTGTGTATGAATCGGGCAGGCACTGATCGGCATCAACCTGGCGGTGCCCAGCTGTTGTAACTTTTCGTACACATCAATTGTGCTTATTTTACCTCCTAGTGGTAACCACCGGGTACTGATCTGCCCATCCGGGTGTGACTTGCTGAACTTATAAGTGCGAGTGTTGAACACGAAGAAAATAGCAACACTATAATGCTCTGTCGGAAAGACTGACTGAACGAGCCTCAGAAGTCTTATACATGAGCTCCTCAGAAAGAGGACGTACGGCGGATTAGTCAGGGTGCTGAAACAGAGATGGTGGCGGATGAACCCTTTATGGGCCAAGGGCAGCTCTCACATCCCTGAAGTGGGTTACTGACACCGGAGGAATCCGGCCCCTTTCGTCCAAGGGGTCTAACAAAGGGCCTGGCCTGGGGTTGTACGCCGGGGTAACTACCCGACTGTGGAAAACAAACCCAGTTCCGAAACGACAACAAGCCTCGGATTCGTTTGGACGCTATCGTGCTTTCAACAGACAGACAGACAGACGGACATGGTTAAATCGATTTAGAATGTGATCCCGATTCAGAATATATACTTACGGTCCCCGGTGAATTCTTCTTGGCGTTACAAACGTAATGACAAAGTGAATATACCTTCCTGTGGAGGGTATAATTAATAATGAATAATTCTAAGTTATTTATAGTAGAGACGCCTGATAAAATAAACTACATCTACTTTCATTAAAAGGAATCGAAGTACATTGCGTATGTTCAAATCGTTAAAAACCTAAGTATCGAATTCGATTAAAAGCTAGCTATCGTTAGTATGTATTTTCAAATCGTTTTCCGGGTTACGGGAACAATAATCACAAATTATGTTGAACATTGTATTCGTTTTAAGAAGGAAAAAAAAACTTTCAACGCTCCTATTTTAAAAACATATAACAAATATCGCCTTTTCTAACTTCATTAACCCCGCATTCAAAGAGTACACGCTTTTGCGTGAGCGTCTTAATACGCGAGAGTTACGAAAAACGAAAGGAAGTTGAACAAAATTTAAAAGTTAAAAACGGATCAATTGTCCTGAATTCAAAAGTTCATTGCCTCATTGGCAGGCAGGTTCGTACAACCGTGTATTCAAAGATGGATGAAGTACCTAGTATGTGCACTTGTGTAGTGTATGACGCATTTTCTTTCTTAAAAACAAAATGGAGGAGGAAGTCTGTGATATTTATATAGATTGTATAGATACATAATTATTCTCTGATTATACATTATAATGAAGGATGACGAATGATACAGATACCTACGGTGAAACAGTTTGTGGAATAGTCTATGGGCCGTTTTATTCACTATTGATCAACTTGACGAAAACTCCAAAGTTGGCCAACTTCGAAGTTGAACTCAAATAGAGAGTTGAACGGCAAGTTGAAAATTGCTTTTATTCACTACATTAATTTGCAACTCCAAAGTTGAAATCCTAAAGTTGGCCTACCTGCAGTTTGTAAAATATCCCTGTGGCAGATGACACATAATATGTCAGTTCAACTTTAGATTTGCATTTCCCGCGTAATTTCATGTGTGCATTTTAATGTACATACCTAATATTAATGAAAGCAGATTGATCTGCTTTTGTATAGCTATAATAAGTAATTAGTGCGTTATTAGATATATCAGCTGTGAAAATTGTTTTCGTTTGTCGATGAAAACATACGAACTTAATAAGGATATTCATATCGACGAAAAATCTAAATTCATAGAATTGCTCCAAAATTAAGTCCATGTCCATTATTTACATTTTTGTTCTGATTATGAATAATTGCTTTCACGAGGCTATTACATTACATCCAACATTCCAACACCAGCAGCAAAAAAAATTATATTTCTTCGATTAAGTTTATGTTTCCACATATGTATTTAATAAACATCTAACATAACATAACAATACAAATTTGTCTGTTTATTATTTGTCTCATTCACTCCTCTATCATCTAAAATTTAATAATTGACTGAATGTAAGTGCGAACCAAGCGAGAGCAGACGTGGCCACTGGTCAGTAGATGTTGATGTTACTTGTAAAGGCGTAGCCGACAGCATATCAATGAATCCCAGTACCTCCGGTGGTGGTATTGGGTTTTTGGTCGCAATTCACGCGATCTATCAAAGAAAAAAAGCACATCACTTAATCCTATATTCAATCGATTCTACTCGCGAATCGACTAATTCGCGATGTACAATAATTGTACAATACCTTCTCTCATCACACGGCAACGAATTTTTTATTAACTGGAGCATCATCTTTGTCGTCCGCTTTGAGGTTTGCACGATACATTATTTTATTAAATTTTAAAAGTGAAATATTAATTATTATTTTTGTCACTTAAGAACCGAACTGCCGAAAAAAATAAAAAAAAATAAAAAAATTCTGACGTTTGACGTAAAACCCCAACGTTTCATAACTTCTACTTTTTCGGGAAGTTGAATATCCAAAGTTGAGTGAGTCAACTTCGAGTAATAAAAGCAATTTCTCAAGTTGAGAAGAAAAATCCCCAAGTTGTGTTCAACTTTAAGTGAATAAAATGGCCCTATGTAGTCCAGTCATTTTAGCATAAAAAAGGGGTAAATCTCGGAATGAGAGATAATAAATAAGCTGAATTTGTGTATACACTTTAATTTTGGCGTTCTAAATGTTGTCCCAAAAGTCTCATAAAATCTCGTGTCTGCGTCGTAAGTTATTCAAGGTCAAAAGTCAACAAAATCTGTTTTTCGCGATTGTCTCAGTTTCTGTTGCTCCAATGATGTTAACATCTACTACAAAATTGTAGAGCATAAAATTTGCAACAAATTTTATTATAACCATTTTTTTCATGTGCTCAACCGTTTTTGAGATAGAGGGCGGTAAGCGCGCAACGCTCAGCCATACGTGGTAGATGCTTGCAAACGCACCAGTGGCAGCTCGCTGTGTTCTGCCAATGATGTCGATGTCGTCAGCGTATGCAAGTAGTAGCACTGACTTTTGCAAAATTGTTCCCCTGGTGTTAGCTTGCACAATTTTATCAAGTATGATGTTGAAAAAGTCACATGACATGACAGCGCATCACCTTGTCTAAATCCTTTTTTGACATCATCGTCATTCTGCACAATCTGACAAGTTTGGCAGGGATGCCAAAACTAGACGTAGTGTGAATATATGGTCGGATGTGGACTTACCGGGCCTATAACCGCACTGATATGGTTCAATCAGTTTGTTGCCAAATGGTTATTCAGGCGTTCGCGTTCACACAGTAGGTACGGCAGACAGGATCTTGTAAGCGATGTTAAGGAGACTGATGCCTCTGTAGCTGACGTTGTTTAGAGGATCTCCTTTCTTATGGATCGGGCAAACAATGCTGAGGCTCCATTAATTAGTCATACTTTCTTTTGACCAAATCTTGGAGACGAGCTGGTGTATGCTCTTTACCAAGCCATCTCCCGCTGCCTTGAAAAGCTCGGCAGTTAAGCCGTCCGGTCCAGCAGCCTTGCTGGACTTCAGCTTGGATATTGCTATCCTCACTTAATTTTGGTTAGGTGCCTGGAAGTCTTGGGTTTCAACGCCCAGGTTGAATGTTTAATTCTGCCTGACAGCGGAATTTGTATCGTCTTTGCCGTTTAACAGTCTGCAGAAATGGTTTTACCATGTCCTCAGCACCGACTGTGACTCCACTCCTTCCTTGTTGGTCTCTACAAGTCTCTGCTGGGAAGAACATTGTCCTTAATATCTTCTACACTACCGAATATAGTTCACTTATAATGTGTTCTCATACTGATCTACATCTACTTTAGAGAAAATAATGTTACTGGTGTTAAATGCGTGTCGCCCAAACCTTAACTCAATTATGTTTGCCGCACTAAAACCAAACTAAAAAAGCTACTGTACTATAATGTGACGTGATACGAGCGGAACCAGCGACTACTTTCGATTAAACCACTGTAGGTACGTCTCAATATTTAACTCGGGGTCGATGCGCGGGCTGTTCACTGAAAATAAATATAATATATTACAGGTCTTTAATTGACCTAATAAGACAACATAATTTCGCTATTACAAATCAATTTGAGAAAAAAATATTTTTTGACCCACCCTAATGAACATATCTGGATATTACAGTAATACCAAATGTGCCACAAAATAAAATAATTAGGTATTATTATATGTCTGTGATTATTCTTTATCCTATAAGTATGATCTGGCGTACAGCCAGAGAGGTGAACATGAAGACCAATGGTCAAAGTTTGACTAAAGGCAAAGCGAAGTGAAGATCTCGTGTGGACCACAGTACCTATACATAATAAAGCTAATATATTCCGAGCACTCATTTTCGTTTCGTTCTGCGCATCTGTCAAAAAGGAATGTTTTTCAATAGAAATACGAATTTGGTCACACTGTCAACCATGAAAACTTATGCGCGCGTATATTATTTCTATACTTTTATTGCCCATGGTCACATAGGCCGCCATTGCAGATGCGCAATAATTACCTTTAATATGTGAAGGTACTGTGCGTGTGGACTATGAACATAGAATCTCATATTATTTCTGCGCTCCCAGGATTATTCATTCTTGTCAGTTGCATCTGCAATTTTATACCTACCTAACCTATACTACCTCTTTCGACGGGTTGACGCCTTGTCGGGGCGAAAGGGCTTGTAGTAAGTCTACGAGACATGTGGGAGGCGCAAACAACAGAGGGACGGTCGAAAGGTCACCCCTCTGAGTGAGTTGTAGCAAATCAGTTGTCTCTAGACCGAAACTAAGATCACCCCACCTTTAGTTAAGGTGTCCGGGGAGTAAACCCCAGCAAAAATCCCACTTAAGCCAAGGTGTTGAGGCACCCGTGCCGATGGCTGCATGGTCAGCAGGTGGTTAAAAATGCAGATCGCTAACGGTCCCCTCCGATGCCCAGGCAAGGTCGGTTGTATTCAGTGCCTTGTCCCGGTATGTCGGCTCTGCCGGGATGGACAGTTCTTCCGGACATACTCGTGGGAACAAAATTGAACAAACAAAAAATATAAACAAAAAGTATGAAGGGAGAGAGGGTGCGATAAGTACCGAGAGTGAGACGGTGGCCGACACAATACCCGTGGAGCCATACGACCTCACAAAAATCCAAGAGGCTCTGGAAGCCGGAACATCGGATGAGGAGATCTCTAAAGAGGAGGAGGAGAAGCTTCTGGCTGAACCCTCGGACGAGAGACCCCGAAAAGAGAAAGCGAAGGAGAAGAAGGTATCCCCCGGCCTGTTGAGGAAACGGGAATACCTAAAGGCCAAGCACATCTATGGTATCCTCGTCGCTAAAGAGAAGAGCTCTCTTACAGAGAAGGAGCGAGCCTCCCTGGAATGGGCCAGGGACACCATTGCAAAAGACGCTCTTACGAGGCCTGAGCCGATAAGACCGTCCGCTGCTAAGGTGAACAAGAGAGTTGGCTCAAAAGACAAAGCCGACGGCGCAAAACGGCCGAGGGACGATGCCGCTAAGGCAGACCCCAAAGCCCATTGCAGCCATCCAGTGAAGGGGGACGCTAGGACAAAACAAAGGGTGACCGACGATAAGCCGGGCCCGAGTGGACTCCGAAGGAAACCTGCCACTGAGGGGCACAAAAACGAGCTAGCCGCGAAGAGGTTGAGGTCGCCAGAGGACGCCCCCAACGCTCCGAAGAAGGCAAAGCGGAACGAACAGAGCACGGGAAGCCCCAAAAGAACACCCGCGCGGGGAACCGGCCCAAGCGGGAAGTACAGCGAGGTGACTAAGAACCCGCTGCAGTTAGCTGTGGTGGACTCGAAGAAACCAAGCGGTCAGTACTCTGTAGAATGTGGCAAGATAATTGAGAACACGCTAGGTGTGGCGATTATCTCCCACATTCGAGAAAAGACAGGTGCACAGATTCCCGCCTACGGGAAAATGAGATGGTCCAAAGGCATCACTTACATCGACTGCAAGGACCAGGTGTCAAACGATTTTGCGAAGACGGTGCTAAACGGTGCACAACTGTGGGAGGGAGCACTGCTTAAGGCTGTACCCACAGAGGAAGTGCCCAAAAAGTCCAAGGGCAGAATCTCTATCCCCGAGATAGGGGTAAAGAAAAACGAGATCCTGAGCATTCTGCAGGCACAGAACCCCCAGATCCCGATGAGGGATTGGGAGATCGTGTCCGAGGAGGAACCAAAGAATGGCGCAAGAGGGTATATCATACTTTTTGATGAACCACCTGCAACATTGAAAAAGGAGATGCAGATGCCGCTATCATTTGCAGCGAGCGAGGTGACCCTCAAGCTACTAAAGCGGACTGCAGACAACCCAAAGGAGACTGAGACGGTGGAGGTGACGGCTACGACCAGTGATGAGAGTAGTGCAAATAAACCTACACCACAGTAAGGCCGCCTCAGGCAACTTGAAGCTTCTCCTCGAGAAGGAGCAGCTGGACCTGGCCCTAATCCAAGAACCATGGATTAATGACAATCAGGTGATGGGATTAGGGTCGAAAAACTATGATACATTATATGTAGGAAATAAAGGAAAGGTAAGATCGTGTATCATGGCAAAGAAAGAACTTCACGCACTAATACTAATTCATTTCAGCACAGGCGATCTGACGGTGGTGGAGTTAGAGGGCAAGGGCGAGAGCTGCAGAGTGGCGTCGGCGTACATGCCAGACGATGGCGACACACCAGTACCCCCCGAACCGGTAAAGGCGCTAGTAACGGCGTCAGAACAAGGTAAGAAAAACTTAGTCTTAGGCTGTGATGCTAACGCCCATCATACTATATGGGGTAGCTCTGATATTAACGCTAGAGGTGAGGCTTTGTTTGACTTTCTTCTAAGTACCAATCTGCTCATCTGTAACCGGGGAAATGATCCCACTTTCATTACAGCGAGCAGAAAGGAAGTCTTAGATGTAACTTTTGTATCCCAAAATAATTCCGTCCAAGTTGCTAATTGGAGAGTATCTAGCAGGGCGTCGCTATCAGACCACTGCTGGATTCTCTATGAATTACAAATGGCTTGTCAAGGTAGGAAACAGTTCAGGAATCCCAAAAGAGCGAACTGGGAAAAATTTAGCGAGGAAGTGAAAAACCACAACAACCTCTGTCCGAAAATAGATCTCACCTCCGAGAAAGAGATCGACGATGCAGTCGAAGCTCTAACAGGAGTGCTCTCCAGATCTTTTGACAAATCATGTCCAAAAAGTGGAACACGAGGGAAGAAGCGCCCCCCCTGGTGGAGTCCCAAGATCGCGGAGCTTCTGCGTAGTTCAAGATCTAGGTGGAACCTCGCCAAAGAGGGACACATCGAATGGACGACCTACAGGGAAAGCGTTAAAATCCTGAAAAGAGAGATCAGATTCGCAAAGAAAAACTCATGGAGGACCTTCTGCGAGTCAATTGAATCTACAACAGAAGCGTCTAGGTTAAGAAAAGTCCTCTCAAAGGCACCGACACCGATGTCTTCGCTAAGAAGAGCAGACGGCAGCTGGACTGAATCGCACAAAGAGACGCTGGAGATACTAACAGAAACTCACTTCCCAGGATGCGCCGAGGTGTCAGACGACCACGCCGTAACAACACAAGGCACAAGTGAGGGAATGGAGGTAGTAACAATCAGAGAGATAATAAACGACAAAAAAATAGCCTGGGCAATTAACACATTTGCCCCGTTCAAAGCACCCGGAATAGATAATATTCGACCAATAATGCTTCAGAAGTCAGAGGAAGCTATAATTCCATGGCTAAGTCGCATCTACACGTGCTGTCTGAGGCTATGTTATGTTCCAAAGGCATGGCGAGAGGTGAGAGTGATATTCATCCCAAAAGCAGGGAAGGCTAGCCACACCACATCCAAGGACTACAGACCAATAAGTCTGTCATCCTTCATGTTGAAAACACTGGAACGACTAATCGATCTGTATGTAAGGCAAGTGATCGGCGATAACTATCTATCAAAATCACAACATGCGTACATGAAGAGCAGATCTGTAGACACGGCGATACACAAGGTAGTATCGGTAGTGGAAGAATCCTTACAACATAAGGAATATACGCTGAGCGCGTTCCTAGACATCGAGGGGGCATTCAATAACATAGAAGCTGACGCAATCCTGCGTAGTTTGAGGAAAGCCCACCTAAATAGCAGCCTATGTAACTGGATTGGACTCATGCTAGGCACACGACGGATAAAGTCGCAGCTAGGGGACGTGAGCATTGAACGAAAGGTGAGTAGGGGAACACCACAAGGTGGGGTTCTCTCACCGCTCATCTGGCTCCTCGTAGTAGACGAATTACTGAAAATATTGGAAAAGGAAGGCTTCATTGTGAGCGCATACGCAGACGATGTAGTAATTCTAGTCCCAGGAAAGTTCACTCCAGTTCTCAGCGAACGACTCAGTTACGCACTCCTATTAGTTAACAACTGGGTCGAAGGGCGAGGACTGGGTGTAAACCCATCAAAGACAGAGATCATGCTGTTTACGAGAAGGAGAGTAATTCCCCCATTTAATCCACCAAGGATGGGTGGGGTGAACCTAACAATATCAAAAACAGCAAGATACCTGGGCATAATCCTAGATTCCAAGCTCAGCTGGAAGGAAAACATAGAGGATCGCATCAAAAAAGCATACGTGGCACTATATGCCTGTAGAAGAGCATTCGGCAACACATGGGGTTTCAGGCCGCACGTGGTACACTGGTTGTATACCGCGATAGTGCGGCCCATCCTAACATATGGTACAATCGTGTGGTGGAAGGCCACAGAGAAAAAATACCATCTCTCAAGCCTCACTAAAGTCCAAAGGGCGGCATGCATTGGGATAACGGGTTCACTACGAACAACACCCACCGCAGCAATGGAGGTGATGCTAAACCTCACCCCTCTGGACATTTACTGTAGCAGTAGAGCGGTCAAAACCGCAATCAGACTAAGAGAGTCTGGAATATGGTCATCCAAATCCTATGGGCACGCGTCCATCGAAGCACAATGGAGCACGGCGAAGGAGAAGATAACCACAGACTATCTACCACCCACACTCGCTTTTGAAAGGAGATTCACAACCAGAATTCCGGACAGAAGTGAATGGGAGCATAATGCAGTTACAGAGGAAGGGGAGATAGCCCTCTATACCGATGGTTCTAAGATGGATGTTGGTACGGGCGCGGGCATCTTCAGCGAAACTCTAAACCTGCGAGAATCATTCCGGATCAACGATGACTGTAGTGTGTTTCAAGCGGAAATTGCTGCTATAACCCTAGCGGCAAAGGACCTAATGAGACGACATATCGCCGATAAACAAGTCACTATATACTCTGACAGCCAAGCGGCCATAAAAGCCATGGAGTCAGTCGTGGTGAAGTCGAGGGCAGTAAGTCATTGCAAGAAATACCTGGACGAACTATCGCAAGCCAACTCGGTGACCCTATGCTGGGTACCGGGGCATATGGATATTCCGGGTAATGAAGAGGCGGATGAGACTGCAAGGAACGGGTCGAAGATGCATGCATCAATGGCCCTAAAATCTGTAAAAACTCCGCTAAGCACGGTTGCTAGGAAGATTGACATTGAATCCTTGAGTAGAACAAATCTACGCTGGACCAATCTCAATACCTGCAGGCATGCAAAAGAATTATGGCCAGAAGTGAGCAAAAAGAGATCCAAATTCATGATCGGACTTAGCCGCAAAGATATCCGCATACTCACGGGGGTCATTACTGGACACTGTGCGATAGGGGTACACGCGGAAAGGCTGGGCATACTGCATAATGACTTTTGCAGAAGTTGCAGAGACGTTGAAGAAATAGAATCTGTTCGTCATCTGCTTTGCGAATGCCCAGCCCTTAAAAACAGTAGACAGAGGATTCTCAACAGCTTGTTCTTCGATGAGCTAGGAGATCTGGAGAATGTTGATCTTAAAGAACTCCTGAGATTCATACTCAAATCGGGGTGGTTCCAGTAGGTCAACAAACTCCAAAACCCTTCGGTTACTCCTAGGACAAGCCGGAAATCCGGACACGAGAGCTTGCGATTGCCTGTGATTAATACTAAATCTGGGCGACTCAAACAAAAGCGGTATATTATTTGTCTCCAACAGGTGTGAAATGGAAGGTTCCCGTGACTGGACACAATGGACACAACTGCTGGTCTAAGTGAAGCTGTGGCAGCCGCCACAAGAGCACCAAATTACCTACCTACCTACCTAACCTATACTACAAACAAAATGCGTTCCTTAATAGCTAGTCTTTAAAATAAAATTCATATAGAGAAATAACACTAGGTATGCCGTATGCCAAATAATTTAAACTCTCACGAGCTACTTAGATTAAATAACGAAACATTTGATGGTGTATAATTTTGATGTTTGCCGATGACGTTTTGCCCAAAAGCTTAACTACGCCGGCAAAACTTCTATAACAGGATTCAACACCCAATGTGTTAATCGGTTTAGATATTGCTTACAACTCCAAAAAAGGTTTGCATATATGTAGTTTAATAGCTACAAACTAATGATGAAGTGCGCAAACCCATACACAATGATCTCCTTTTACGATTTTTTACCATTATTTGTTACTGTTCCAGTTTTTCTACGTGCACATGTTCATTTGGTCTCCATTTAATTTCGCATGAAATTGCTCGGATAATTTATTAAATTGTCGCCCTGTTTGCTTGCCCTTAAAGTTAAATGCATGTGCGTGTGCTCACAAGCGCGCACTTCATTTCACGTCCTCCATTATTTATGAAGTGCACCTTGGTGATCTAGAAAAACAATTCCAATGTTTTTTTCCTAAGCGTTCCCCCCTCTGGACATCAATTGCATTTCATTGTTGCCATAAGTGGAGCGCTCCACACTCCATATATATACGAGTCTGACACAAGATTCGCATTCCTTATAAAATGGGAAATATTTGTAGGACCAACCATTCTCTGGACCCAAGACAATTGCCCAGTATCTCCGAAGTAAATCGGCAATTATCTCATAAACATTGAACTTCAGGTTAGAAAGGAAGCAACAAAAACAACATAACCTATAAAAATAGAAATAAGGTGTTCTCAGCGATATGAGGAGATCATGAGCGCTCCTTGAACCAAGAAGATGAAGCAATTTTATGAGGTCTGCCTGACTGATGTCCGGACAGTCTTAAGTGATGACTTTTCGTAACCAACTGGCTGACCGTCTGACTGATTCTACTCTAAGCTGGTTGCGGTGACCAACTGCAGATAATACTCATGCCCAGACAGTCATTATCATTATAGTCGTCACCTGAATTGTGCTCTGTCCTCTCAGAGCCCATATTGCACCATTGTTACTCGATGATGATAGAAAGAGGACGTTGTCTCTGCAACTTGACATGATAATGACATTTTCAACATGGAATTGGATCAGTAATTATATCGTCCGCACTCGCACATAGTCCTGTAATCGGATGAATTATTCAGTCTTCTTGGGCTATGGTGGTCAGCAGAAATTTTCTTTCTTTTTTAGTTTGGTAGGAAAATTACCAATCGGAATGCTTGAGATTCATACCTGAAAGGAATTCTTCGCGTGCCAGCGACACAAATCGTACTCGCACGGCATTTAATTTATTCCAAGGAGCAAACGCTTGCCTCAGATCAATGAGTTTGAAGCATTATGACCATTGATATTGGCCACAACAACGGAATGAAATAATTGAGGAAAAGAGTTTTCCACCGCGAACACTGCGCAGGGAAAAAGTAAATATAGACCTGTAATGACTTCGGGCCTTAAAAAGGAAATTCTGCGAGATTTCTTCTTTGGTGTGGCACTACCAGTTCCAAATTTGGGTTTTGTGCTAAGCGGTTGGCCAAAGAGGTTTAAGTAAACTAAATTATATCAGAATTGAGGAATGGCACAGCAGCGAAAGTGTGTACAAAATAAATATTTGTGTTGAGCTCCTTACTTGGATTTTATGATCTATGTATTCACCGAGCTTGAAACACCTATAGATTATATACATATATGTAGATTGTGATACAAATATTATTTATATAAGCCATAACTCACTCAAAGTCTAATCTTAAATGGACCAAATATAAGCTTGTTTGTTTGCTAAACTCTTCCTTTCCACCTTTAGTAAAAAAAAAACGGCAAGCTAGCAACAACTCCTAAAGAAAAGGCAAATCTTTTCGCTAGTATGTTTTCGGAGAATTCCACCCTAGATTCTGCACAACTAGAGCAACCAAATATCCCGAGGGTGCAAACATCGATGGCAAAAGTGAAATTTCGGCCTCGAATAATTCAACGCATCCTTTAAGAACTAGATTGCAATAAGGCAACTGGAACCGACGGAATCACGTCTATAGTACTTAAGAGCTGTGCACCAGAACTCGCACCTGCACTACGTAAGTTGTTTAGCATGTCGTACTCCCAGAAGACGTTTCCTTTTTGCTGGAAGACCGCTCGCATTCAACCTATTCCTGAGAAAGGGAGGAATAAATGTCTGCCACAAAACTATCGTCCAAGTATAATAGCAAAAGGCAATAAATACCGAAACAATCAAATATCTAGAAGGCCACCGATTAATAAGCGACAGGAAATACGGATTGCGGATCCGTCGTTCCACTGGAGACCTGTTAAGCTACGTAACACACTTATGGACGCAAGCAATTGAAGAACACGGCGAATTCAGAGCCGTAGCCTTGGACATATCAAAGGCATTTGACAGAGTCTGGCATAGAGCCCTTAGGCAAGTTAGCGTCTTATGGATTACCATAACAACTCTGCGGATGGATGCAAAATTTTCTTCTGGGAAGATCGATCCAAGTTGTTGCAGATGGTGTATCATCTAATTCGTTTGCAATAAATGCAGGAGTGCCACAAGGATCTATTCTCTCTCCAACTCTATTTCTTCTCCACATCAACGATTTGCTTGGATCGACAAATAATAATATCTACCTACCAGGCACGAAGCGTGACTTTTTGAACTTAAAATTATTTCATAATTTCATAGTTTATTAAAATAAAATATCGCTTTATTAAAATTATTTAAGGCCAAAATGGTACATAAACAAAATACTTTTAAAATTCATTAAAAACTAAATAATACAAAAAAAAAAATATATAAAAAAAATATACGAAACCGTTTCGTATTAATTGCACATATAAAAGAAATATGTATAGAATTCATTTAAATAAATAATAATACAAATAATTTAAAAGGTTATTAAGTCTTCTACTTTAAGTTAATTCTTTTTTCTTTTGAAGCAAAATTATCTACTATTTGGTCATAAAAACTCCTTTTGGCTTGTATTTCTTTTAACAATGGTTTTTCAATCGAAATAAATTTGAGAACCTTTCTTGCCTACATTTATTTCGTAATTAATTTTTTATTCTTTTAAGACACGAAAATGATCTTTCTACAGATGCTTTTGTCACGGGGAAAGCCAACAAGGACACAACGCACCTCCTAGGAGTCACAGTCAATTCAATTGGTGCACAGAAGGCAAGTCGTTGACCTTTGCTTGTTATAGAGGTACTTCCATGGTAGATGTTCCGAGGAACTGAAGGACATTATCCCTCGAAATGAAACTTTTGCACAAGAAAGGCTGCTAATGCTCATGACCATACAGTACACTTGACAACCGCGAGGAAATCAACTTTCTAAAACTCTTTCTGTTACAGGACAAGCAAACTTTGCAACTCGCTTTCTGTGGATATATTTCCAGAAGACTACAATTTGCAGCAATTTAAGTGCAGAACTTACATACATCGGCAAGTATCTAGGGGCGCTGAAGAAGCGTTATAGGTTCGCCTTTCCCGGGAGAAGTATATACAAAAAAAAAAAGCGACCGACCGGCGAGCACGGGTCAACTAGTAACTAAATAAGGTCAAGGAACGAATACTGAGAACGCAAGGACTCGGCAAAGCAAAAACACAAAATTAATTGCTTGTTTGTATTTTAAACAAACTGAATATTCGGCGCGGCATAGTCCGAGAACAAAATCCGCAAACAAAAATCATAAAAAAAAATGTGCACGACTTGGTCGCACCCGCACGTAACTTTCTCGTTTATTGCGAATATCGCAGAATCTCAGAGTCATTTTAGCAATTTTACGTTTAAAATTATACGTTGAAGTTTTCGGCTTTACAAAAATATACCGTGTGTGAATAAAGATCGGTATTTGGGTTTGAGAAATATTCATAAAACGGCAATATTCGAGTTTTCTGAGAAAAACTAAGTGCGTGATCATGTTTAGAATGCTTATGTTGTTTTAAATATGTATCTTGATCGAAATCATTGGAGCGGTTTTTTGTAAAATTATGCAGCACTGTTATTAAACTGTTTAGCTGAAAACTGAGTGCGACGTATTCTTAAGGATATAAGCATTACCTAGCAGTTACATCTTTAACCAAATCGAAAATGGCGTTTTCGAGATATGAGCAGTTTTTTAAAGTACATACTATTATTAGGGATTTGGGTGGATATCAAAAGACGCAGTCTTTTTAGAGAAAAACTGAGTTTACCATCAAGTTAAGAATGACAATAGTACCTTAAAAATAATTTTTTTAAAAATCGTTTTTACCGTTTTCGAGAAAAAGCCAATTTTCAAAACTGCTGTTGCTGGACTTTTTAGCGAAAAACTGGGTATGCAGTCATGTTAAGCATGCTTACATTAACTCAACTATCAATTCTGGTTCAAATCGTTAGAGCCGCTTTCGGAAAAATCTAAATTTAGACATATTTCGTAAATTTTTTATATGGGAGGTACCGTTAATATTAAGGTTAGCATAAAAAAAACATCCCTAGCCTACAATCTCTAAATACGAAGTTTGAAGCAAATCCGTCCAAGCGTTTAGATGGGACAGACAGACATACGGACGGACAGAATTGCGAGACCCACTTTTTTGAGTTCCCCTATCATCGTAATTATCAGAATTGATCAAAATCTCGAGTTCGAAATTTTGTACGAAAACAATATCTTTCTCTTACTACGTATACGAGAAAGTTAAAAATATAATCTTAGCAGTCCTAGTTAGAACATTTTTTATAAATTCATTGTAGTGCGAAAGTTGCAAGCTAAGGAACTTGTAACGAACTCGGGGAATCGGGCGGTCGGATATAATTCAAAGATATATGACACATCAAGCGTATGACCACTCAACCTGGTCGTATCACCACCGCACTGTTTCCGAACAAATGAAGTGATTTCCTATTCGACCACAAGTCCCTAAACCTACCACTTCGCTTATACCACCCTTACGACCCAAGGCCACAGGACTCCTTGAGGCGGTCCGGGCAGCTGAAGCGATAGGGCGTCCAGATCATTGCAGCGTCAGGCACGCTAGCTCCCGCCAGGTCATAGCTCGTCGAAAGGGGGGGGGGGGGGATCTTGCCGCAATGACGATGGACTTAGTTACGAAATTTTCCGTGCCTTTAGAATGGATGTTAATATCTAGAGGATTCTTGAGATAGAAGCCCGAAATGTCTTATCGAATTAGCATATTGTAAGTTCGGATTTGGTTCCACATAAGGAAGGAGAGCGAGGGCTGTAATGTGCTCCCCTTGAGTGTGCCCACCCGCTACTTTACCTAAACCTCGGTTTGGGTAACGTTACCTTGGCTACCACGTCACTCTATATTTGTGGCTGCCCCTAATTTGATTCTTCTAGGCTAACTTCCTCATCTCTCCCATCCCTCACTGGATATATCTCGCGCCGTCACACCCGCCTGAAAGTTAATTAATAGGATCTCATGATCCGAGCAGAACTAATCTTCCCAATTTGTTTACCTTCGGACATCCAATATCAATAGTGAATGGCATTTCAGCCTCATCTTTCCATTATAATAAAAAAAGTTTGATTTCAGTACTACTTATAAATAATTATCTCTTTATTGCTTAAAAATCTAGGTTCTATATCGGACAACTAATATTCATTTATTACAACTCAATTTCGGAGTTAATTTAATTAGATCTAGCGTTATATATATATTTCTTTCTTATAAAATTCAAAATGTATGTAAGTTTTTCAAAAATTAAGGTTCGGTGAACTATTTAGACCAACGTAAGTTATATATTTTGTTTAAAAAAAAAATAGCAATCATCAACCTTTAGCGAGGTATACGTACTAAATTACAATATTCATTTAATTCTTGTATATTTAAACAACTTCAGGGTCAAAATAACGTAGTCGATTTCGAATTTTCTTTACCAACGATGGCAGAATGATTGAGTTGATAATCTTCAACTTTCGTGTAGTTAATCGAAATATGCCATAGAACTGATAATATCCACCCACAATAACAAAACAAAAAAAAAAACTATTGCAATACGTACCTCTCTCCCAGAAGGGGATCGAGTAAAGAGAACAACAACTAAAACAATAGTAATCAAATCTGTATACAAAAAAAAAACGTTTACTCAAAGCCTCTATTTAGACGAGATAATATACATAGCTCGCAACTAGAAAAGGTATACGCATAAAATGGTGAAAAAGATCACTTACCGGGATATTTATTTTGTTGTTTCCAGGGGTGAGGGGAATGGTAAGCTTATCATACTCCAGCCCGAGGTGACGTAGACGTGAATGACGATTTTGCCACTATACACATATACCGCTGTAAGAATAAAAACGAACAAATTTGCGTACACTAGACCTATGTCGCGAACTTTACAGACACTTTTGATCAAATATATTTTAATACTTAGCATTGATTTTGTTTCTGTTTCGTTAACTAAATTTACGTTGGTGGGGGAGGGGGGGTCGATGGTGTTGGAAGAGGGTGGTGTCGTGGAGGGTAAGCGGTGCTGAGTTCGATATTCCTGCTGTCGGATATTATGCGTTCTTCTGAGACACCAAAGCAACAAGCTGCTGGGATCGCTGACGATTCGATGGGATCGTGGTTTTGTCAAATGGATTTTGATAAGGCGCTGATGATGCAACCTGTACGATTCAGGTGCTGGTGGTTTCGATTAGCGGGAGAGTCAAGATACGGAGGCTATGATGTGACCGCCATGAGTTTGCCGAACTTCTGCTACGCAATTTTTGCAGTAGATTGCATCCGTTCAAAGTTGAGTTCGGTGAGGGATACACGTGGTTGATTATATATCACTTGTTTTAGTTTTTTTTTTGTAAATGTTTTAGACTTATTTTTAGCTTTTTTTTTCTTTTTCTTTTGTTTATAAATTCGTTTCCCGGTAAATTCGTTGACGGGAAGAAGATTTCCTTGTTTCTATGCCGGGAAAACAATGCCAAAACGTAACTTAGAAACGTATCCCGAACTAGATTAACTTTTTCTTTTTTTCACGCTTCCGAATAAAAGGCGACTGTCCGTTTTATTGACGACAGGGACTGTACTTTTCGCCGATAAGACTTACGACCGACCACCGAACTGACCACCTACAATATCTGTCTACGACTCCCTGCATGAACGCACTTGCAATCGCTATATACCTAACCCGAGCTTGTGCTCCGTTGCGGTAAGCTAGGATGATAGCTCCGTTTGGCCTTAGTTACTCATACCTTCCGATAAAACACACCGCAAGCACATACTGGCTTCTCCGGTACGGCTATCTCGGACGATATCTTGCGTCTCGCATTGCGAGCACCTATATACTTTTCATATGAGTCGCTCAATTGTTTGTCGCTTAATATACCAGGATTGCCGCTCAGCCTCACGTCCACTCTCATCCACATACCATCCACATAATCATTAAGTGTAGGTGCGAACCCTCGCTAAAGACGATGTTGCTAAATTTAATCATAGCCTCTCAAACTTACTGTTGGTTTTGTTGGTCTTTATGTCCTACAGCAGTTAAAAAAAATTAATGCTATAACAGAAAAAAAAATAGTTCCCTACAAAACTTGCTCTTTCCGAGAGTACATCGAAACGTAAAGAACAAGAAAATGGAACGAACGTAATGTCTATAAAAAGGTCATTGGGTCTCCTATCAAATTAATCACGAGTCTCATGCGCAGGCTGAGCTAGCAGAGGACACAAAATCCTATTTACGGAGATCCTTGCAATGATAGACGCCAACTCGTTTCCCACTTAAGTCTTCCAACTCATATAAATTGTTTCCTATCGCTTTCCTAATTCTCATTTTCACAAATTTTGGGCACAATTTGGAATTTATACGTTTGGAGGCATCACTTAATATGAAGTTTCGCCTGAACACTTCCTCCCCAGCTACATAACTTATTTTCTTACTCCGCGTATTATATACCTTTTCGTAGTCATTGTGGGCCTTTTCTAACGATTCCTTAATATAGGAGTGAAGGATATTCATGCGACAAGGTTTTGGTAAAACATGGAGTTCAGAGTTATTAAGTCCATCTATTGCTTTTAACACTTCGTACTCTGACCCATGCTCGACCATTTTCTGTCCGAATAGGGCTTCGTACGGAGAAGTGCGAATCGCTGAATGGACAGCAGTTCGAAGGGCACAGGCAATTGACGGTAAATTATCGTCCCAGTTCCTTTGGTCGGTATCGAGATAACAACGAATAGCGGCTAAAATTGACCTGTTAACCCTCTCGCTGGCATTTGCCTGCGGAGAGTATGAGGCCGTTTTAATATGGGTTATACCATAAGAGGTTAGTAATTTACCAAATTCCGTACTTGTAAATTGCTTTCCGTTATCCGATAGGATCGATTCTGGAACGCCGAACATGCAAAATATTTGATCTCGTAAAAACTTGACAGTAGTAGCGGTGGTTGCTGCTTTCATGGGCTGGATAATGACAAACTTGGTTAACTGGTCTAACGCTATAATGAGGTAGGTATTACCATGTCTAGACCGAGGGTATGGCCCTAAAAAATCTATATAGACCAATTGAAATGGCCGATCGACAACGAAGGCTTTTCCCATGGGAGGACGTAAAATGTTATTAGGAGCCTTCGAGGTTTTACATACGTCGCAATTGGAAAGGGAATTTTTGACTTGGGTTGCCATATTTGGCCAGAAGAACTGCTTCCGGAGACGGTAAAGAGTTTTAGCGATTCCACCATGCGAAGCTCGAGGTGGCCGATGAGCCAAAGTGATCAAGTGCTCGGTTAGCTTTTCAGGAACCCATAGTTTCCAAACAGAGGCATCTTCCAGTGGATTACCCGTACAATGGCTGACCTTCTTGTAGACGAATTTATTTAAAACTTGAAGGTCAGGTAGCTGGTGCTGGTGCTTACTGGTGTTTTCGAGAATAGTTAAATACTGCTCAGACTGAAAGCTGGGATCTTCCAGGTCAATATGCAGCGCATCGTCCTCATTTTTCATGATCGAAACATCAGAATCAAGGGCATCGACTTCATAGGCTCTGGATAGAGTGTCAGGTACGACGTTCAGAGAGCCCTTGCGATGTTCGATCACGAAGGTAAACCCCTGTAGCTTCAAGCTCCATCTGGCTAACCGTCCACTCAGATCCTTCTGACCCATCAGCCATCTTAAGCTCGCATGATCAGTTATCACCCTAAATGGTTGTCCCTCCACGTAAGCTCGGAATTTCTGGATACCTTTGACCGCCGCCAGACATTCACGCTCCGTAACGCTATAATTGCGTTGGGCGGAGTTTAATTTGTGAGAGTAGTAATAAATGGGCTTTTCGACCCCATACTCATCTTTCTGGCACAGAACGCACCCAATGCCGGACGCAGAAGCATCGCAGAGGATAATAAACTCCTTACCGAAGTCGGGATTGACAAGAACAGGGGCTGTTGTTAAGGCCGCCTTGATGGAATTTAACGCGTCTTTCGCACATTCAGTGAAAACAAATTGTTTACCCTTTTTTAAGGTATCAGTAAGAGGATTAGCGAGGGTGGAGAAATCTTTCACAAAACGTCGATACCAGCCTGCGAGCCCTAGAAAACGCCTAACCTGACGCGCTGTTTTTGGAATTGGGAAATCATTAATAGCAGCTATTTTCCCTGGATCTGTCTTAAGACACCCATTACCAACTAAATACCCGAGGTACTTAAGCTCCCTAAAGCAAAACTTGGATTTTTGTACGTTTATGCTCAAACCTGCATCCCTTAGTCTTTTCGCTACTACTCTTAACATCTGGATATGTTCTTCAAACGTACGCGAAATTATCAATAAGTCGTCCAAGTAAACGAAGATGTTTTCTCTAAGTTCGTGGGGTACCACTTTGTCCATCAAACGGCACATACGCTGAGGCGCATTGCACAGGCCAAAGGGCATTACCTTGAACTGGTACAAAGGTCTGCCAGGAACCGTAAACGCTGTCTTCTGCCTGGACTCTTCCTCCAACGGGATCTGCCAAAAGGCGTCTTTCAAATCCACACTAGATATGTAGTGAGTATCTGAAAGCCGTCCTAGCAATCCTTCTATATGAGGAAGAGGATACGCATCTTTCTTGGTCACTTGGTTCACCTTCCGATAGTCCAGGCACAACCGATTTTTACCGGGTTTGCGAATTAGGACTACCGGAGAGTTCCAAGCGCTTGAGCTGACTTCGATAACTCCTATCTCAAGCATGCGATCCAATTCCTCATATAGCAGTTTCTGCACCGCTGGAGAAACAGGATAGTGACGTTGTTTAATCGGTTCAGCATCCCCTGTATCAATAAAATGTTCCTCCAGCATGGTCTTTCCTAAACCAATAGTGGCCGAGGAAGGGAACATGCTGATGGTTTCCTTCAATTTACTGGACTGCTCGACTGATAAAGCGTGGGCGTTAGAATCTTCATCCCGGGCTAATGGATCAGAAATTTCGGAAATTATGTTCGGCGCTACATCAAATTTCTTCCAAAAATCTACTCCCAAATATAATTTTTGTTTTAGAGAAGGGACAACAAAAAGACAAAGACTTTTAGTATTTCCTTTGTAAGAAATATCTGCAACCACTTTTCCTACGATCGGCTGTGTTTTCCCATCGGCAGTTTTGACATCCGACTGAAAAATGCGAAAATTGATTTTATTTTTTTCCAACAAACGTAGCCCTTCTTCTCCCAAACAACTTATGCTAGCTCCACTATCAAGCAGACCCAACATAGGTTCTCCAAAAACCGAAACGGTTGCGTAAGGCCTGGGATCTTCTGAAGAACAGAACAGAGTTGTCGATTCGATGGCTTTGTATAATTCCCGTTTTGATTTAAAACGATCGCGAAGTTTAATGATTTTTTTGGAAACAGGACGCTTCGACGTGCCGAATATTCGATTGCGGATGGAAGTATAGTTATCGAGACGTTCCTGATAAGACTTTATCGGCAGCGGCGGGTTTAATGGGGCGGTGGACGATTGAGAGGACAAGGGGACCGGAGACTTATGTTGTAAAATTTGCACTTCAGGGAAAACATCTGACGGGGGACAAGAAGAAAGACTAGGAGAACATTGGTAATGGTTGGTACAGCTCTCGCTGGTTTGACCTACTGACTGACCGGGTCCCTGTTCCGAGAGCAATTCGCCCCAGATGTCAAACTGCTCCGCCTGGCGTTTCCCGAGCAACGGCTACATGAAGGTGAAGTGGTGTTTTCTAGACCGCATTTATAGCAGAAAAGTGCTCTGTGTGGGTCGGGGCATTCGATATATGGATGACCGATCTGTTTACAGTTCCAGCAAACAAAATTTCGTGGCTCTCTCCGCGCGTGCAGCGCTTCGATATTAGGGACATCATCCGTGGCATTTACCTGTACTACCTCAACTTCGGAGACAAGATTTCTTCGAGGGGGTGGGAAAACGGTATTCCTTCCGCGATGCTGGTCGTGATCATTAATATATTTTTCTATATTTCGACACACATATATCATCTCGGGGAGACTCTCAGTTTGAAAAGTAATAAGCAGCTCTCCCATACGAGTCCGAACATTTTGTTTTAAAAGTTCAACCAGTTCACGAGCAGGTTTGGGTATTCTAAGTCTTCCGTTCATCTCCTGAATGACAGCGAGAAAATCGTCGAAAGTCTCCGTGTGTTTTTGGCGTCTATCTGACATCTTACGGGACAGTTCGGAATCTGTTTCCAGGCTCCGATACTGTTCAATCAAAGCCATACGAAGTGTCATCCAGTCGACGGACGGATTTGATTTTAAAAATACCCAGAACCAACACTCTACTTGACCAGCAACAAACTGGTGGAAATTCATGACCACTTCTTCCCAGGAGGCATTATTGCATAGTCTCAAACGCTCCAGCCTGAACAAAAAGTCATCCACGGTCATGCTTCGGTTATCAAATTTGATGCCCCATTTGTGAAAGTTCTGACCGTAGACTCGGTTTCCGGCCTGGGTACGAGGACTAGGAAGCATACTAATTGGGTCACTAAGACTAAGGTTATTTAGCTGATGGAGGAAGTTGTGAACATTAGCACTTTGGCCCACGTCACGCTGAGGCAAGGGTTGGGGTCGAGGTATGGTTGGAATATTAGGCTGAACCTGTGGCGGTAGCGATTCATCGCTTCCACTATCGCCAGCATTTGCTTCTGCATTTCGATGAAAACTAGGCGTAGAAGCCGCAAGAGCCTGGCGAACGAGGCCAGAAACCTCATTTCTTAATAACGCTCGATTTTTTTCCATTTCGTCCCTGATGAGCTTTAATTCCTCGGCTCGATTATGGCCAAGGGTGGCCGTTACAATTTCTTGTACATAATCTCCCAGGCTGGGATTTTCATTACCAATGCGAGGCTGATTACTTTCAGACTGACCGCCGGGAGAGATATTAGCATTTGAGGGACCAGGGGCCCCTGGCTGTGGGAGAGCGTTCGAATTACTTGCCATACCTATCTTCTTATGACCACTTTTGGATTTCGCTCCACTGCTACTAGTAGGATTTCGTGGTCGTAACTGGTATCGGGTGCTTGTAGAGATGTTATGGCCAGTTTTATAGTTCATAACTTGAACAACTAAATACCTCAAAGGAAACTCTGGGGGACTTTATACAAATAATGATATAACCTATTCACAGGATGGCTGTTTCCGCAAAAAGAAAACTTAATGGTTGTAAGTATAATAAAATATTTATATCAAGTGTCCCAAACTTGTAGGCAGCTTAAAAATAAATTCTGAAAATAATTCAAGATAAATTTACTAACCCTAAAACTAAAGATAGGCGAAAATATTTACATATAAGATTCGGATAAACAGTATAGGTTATTTATCGCAAACACAAATATCTATCGGATGAACCATATACTCCACTATATACAAAATCAAAAAAAAATGGCAAGAATATAGCAACTTAAAACTCAAATCCAATCAATAAAAATAAATTTTAATCTTATTAATATAAAACAACTGCTCAAAGCTTTAGCTATTATCGGGTGTCTGGCGGATGTGACGGTACTACCAATTTATCCCAAAAGGATGACATCGATGAGAAATCAGACAAGAACAAAAAACTTATATTTGGAACTTAAGTTAATTTTTACATAATTAGTTTCTATGTTAACCAGTAAAGAGTTATGCGCTCTCTTAATGCGAGAGCTACCGACGAGCACTTCAAGGTGATGCAACCATGGTACAAAGGCAATGCTTCTACCAGCAAACGCCTATGGGACATGCACCTTTTCCAGCCTCCAATTTGATTGGAAGACGAATTCGGTAGTAGATTATCTAGTGCTAGGAAATTAGGAACATCGCAACGGACGTAGCAGAGAACTATATCTCCGCTACCGGACAAGGATCCCAAAAATTCCATACCAGCGCATTTAATAAGAAGCTGAAATCATCACAACAGGCTAAAAAGAAAAAGTAATATCCGTATCTAGTGGATGACGACTTAGCAATCCAACCCACCTTGGGTTGTAGTTATCTGGTACACGCCACAGGTATACGCAACAGAAGCGGACATATCAAAATTGATTCACCGTCAAGGACCGGTCGGTCTGGGCATGCACGAGACTAGACAATTACAGAGAAACGCATAACAGTAGATATCTAGCGAAACGATATTAGTTTTGGTAAGGTAGCAACATAATACAATCGGTTGTATTTGTGCTTATTTCCTTAAAATAAAAACGATATAGACTACCGCATACTGATACCCTAACAAGAAACTTGAAAACAAAAACACACAAAATGCTAAAAATTGAGACAATTCGGGCCCCACGTTGGGCGCCACCTGTAACGAACTCGGGGAATCGGGCGGTCGGATATAATTCAAAGATATATGACACATCAAGCGTATGACCACTCAACCTGGTCGTATCACCACCGCACTGTTTCCGAACAAATGAAGTGATTTCCTATTCGACCACAAGTCCCTAAACCTACCACTTCTTATACCACCCTTACGACCCAAGGCCACAGGACTCCTTGAGGCGGTCCGGGCAGCTGAAGCGATAGGGCGTCCAGATCATTGCAGCGTCAGGCACGCTAGCTCCCGCCAGGTCATAGCTCGTCGAAAGGGGGGGGGGGGGGATCTTGCCGCAATGACGATGGACTTAGTTACGAAATTTTCCGTGCCTTTAGAATGGATGTTACTATCTAGAGGATTCTTGAGATAGAAGCCCGAAATGTCTTATCGAATTAGCATATTGTAAGTTCGGATTTGGTTCCACATAAGGAAGGAGAGCGAGGGCTGTAATGTGCTCCCCTTGAGTGTGCCCACCCGCTACTTTACCTAAACCTCGGTTTGGGTAACGTTACCTTGGCTACCACGTCACTCTATATTTGTGGCTGCCCCTAATTTGATTCTTCTAGGCTAACTTCCTCATCTCTCCCATCCCTCACTGGATATATCTCGCGCCGTCACACCCGCCTGAAAGTTAATTAATAGGATCTCATGATCCGAGCAGAACTAATCTTCCCAATTTGTTTACCTTCGGACATCCAATATCAATAGTGAATGGCATTTCAGCCTCATCTTTCCATTATAATAAAAAAAGTTTGATTTCAGTACTACTTATAAATAATTATCTCTTTATTGCTTAAAAATCTAGGTTCTATATCGGACAACTAATATTCATTTATTACAACTCAATTTCGGAGTTAATTTAATTAGATCTAGCGTTATATATATATTTCTTTCTTATAAAATTCAAAATGTATGTAAGTTTTTCAAAAATTAAGGTTCGGTGAACTATTTAGACCAACGTAAGTTATATATTTTGTTTAAAAAAAAAATAGCAATCATCAACCTTTAGCGAGGTATACGTACTAAATTACAATATTCATTTAATTCTTGTATATTTAAACAACTTCAGGGTCAAAATAACGTAGTCGATTTCGAATTTTCTTTACCAACGATGGCAGAATGATTGAGTTGATAATCTTCAACTTTCGTGTAGTTAATCGAAATATGCCATAGAACTGATAATATCCACCCACAATAACAAAACAAAAAAAAAAACTATTGCAATACGTACCTCTCTCCCAGAAGGGGATCGAGTAAAGAGAACAACAACTAAAACAATAGTAATCAAATCTGTATACAAAAAAAAAACGTTTACTCAAAGCCTCTATTTAGACGAGATAATATACATAGCTCGCAACTAGAAAAGGTATACGCATAAAATGGTGAAAAAGATCACTTACCGGGATATTTATTTTGTTGTTTCCAGGGGTGAGGGGAATGGTAAGCTTATCATACTCCAGCCCGAGGTGACGTAGACGTGAATGACGATTTTGCCACTATACACATATACCGCTGTAAGAATAAAAACGAACAAATTTGCGTACACTAGACCTATGTCGCGAACTTTACAGACACTTTTGATCAAATATATTTTAATACTTAGCATTGATTTTGTTTTTGTTTCGTTAACTAAATTTACGTTGGTGGGGGAGGGGGGGTCGATGGTGTTGGAAGAGGGTGGTGTCGTGGAGGGTAAGCGGTGCTGAGTTCGATATTCCTGCTGTCGGATATTATGCGTTCTTCTGAGACACCAAAGCAACAAGCTGCTGGGATCGCTGACGATTCGATGGGATCGTGGTTTTGTCAAATGGATTTTGATAAGGCGCTGATGATGCAACCTGTACGATTCAGGTGCTGGTGGTTTCGATTAGCGGGAGAGTCAAGATACGGAGGCTATGATGTGACCGCCATGAGTTTGCCGAACTTCTGCTACGCAATTTTTGCAGTAGATTGCATCCGTTCAAAGTTGAGTTCGGTGAGGGATACACGTGGTTGATTATATATCACTTGTTTTAGTTTTTTTTTTTGTAAATGTTTTAGACTTATTTTTAGCTTTTTTTTTCTTTTTCTTTTGTTTATAAATTCGTTTCCCGGTAAATTCGTTGACGGGAAGAAGATTTCCTTGTTTCTATGCCGGGAAAACAATGCCAAAACGTAACTTAGAAACGTATCCCGAACTAGATTAACTTTTTCTTTTTTTCACGCTTCCGAATAAAAGGCGACTGTCCGTTTTATTGACGACAGGGACTGTACTTTTCGCCGATAAGACTTACGACCGACCACCGAACTGACCACCTACAATATCTGTCTACGACTCCCTGCATGAACGCACTTGCAATCGCTATATACCTAACCCGAGCTTGTGCTCCGTTGCGGTAAGCTAGGATGATAGCTCCGTTTGGCCTTAGTTACTCATACCTTCCGATAAAACACACCGCAAGCACATACTGGCTTCTCCGGTACGGCTATCTCGGACGATATCTTGCGTCTCGCATTGCGAGCACCTATATACTTTTCATATGAGTCGCTCAATTGTTTGTCGCTTAATATACCAGGATTGCCGCTCAGCCTCACGTCCACTCTCATCCACATACCATCCACATAATCATTAAGTGTAGGTGCGAACCCTCGCTAAAGACGATGTTGCTAAATTTAATCATAGCCTCTCAAACTTACTGTTGGTTTTGTTGGTCTTTATGTCCTACAGCAGTTAAAAAAAATTAATGCTATAACAGAAAAAAAAAATAGTTCCCTACAAACTCTTATATAATAATAATATATATAATGTAATATAATATATAAAATATAATTAAATTAGATTTACGAGTAGTATTTATGGTTGTTTAGAATGACTACTATACTATGTTAAAACAATGAAGCATTAACACAATCGGCTCGGTGGTTTTCGAGATATAAGATTTTGAAATTTTTTTGGTTCGGAGGTGCCACGCTTTTTTTTTTCAATTTGGACCAAATCTCACATGCACTTAGGTGCAACTTTTCATTTTTTTTAAATATGTATAATATTATAATAGATACTTCTCATTATTCTTTATTTCTAATACAACGTGGAACTTTCATAAGTCGAACTCTCAAAATAAAAGAAAATAAATTCGAGTTGTAGAAACTTCGAGTTATGGAGGCCAAAAGTTGAAAAGTTGTAAACGCAGAGTTCTCAATAAAACTTCGAGTAATAGATAAATTCGACTTAAAGAAGTTCGAGTTATGGAAGTTTGACGTATACATAGTTGATGTAACTAATCAACTACCTGGTTACACAGTTTTAAATGCATTATCAAAGAGTTATGCCTAAAATGAAAGCCAGATACCCACATCTATTTGGTATTGAAATCTAATCGCAATTATCACTTTAAATAAACAGTGTGCTGTTAAGTCGGAAAATTTACGATTATAGCATTCACAAGAACCAATTTCGACTCTAATGAGCATATTATGTATTCCCTTCCACACTCAGTGTGTAGCGCAGTGCAGTACAATTCCACGACAACATTACATAGCGACCTTAGTTTTATATCGTCATGGCATTCAGTGTCGTTATAGTTGTTTTGTTATTTTACCGCGCTATGGTAATCCGGTTGAGCTCCGTTCACATGACCATACAACTATACATAGTACCCTCTCTGTCAACTCCTTGCTGGTAAACAAAAAAATTATTGCGCTCACCGCGTGAGTTAAAACCTTTTGACTTTGCATTTATTGCTCACATCAAAGTTAAAGGTTCACTTTGCCATACGTCTCCACACACTCAGATGACCTGCGATATAAATTTTTACGAGAGCATTAAACTAAACTGACATTCTCGCCAATCTGGCAATACATATACCTACGTGGCGATTGTTTCCCAGTATGCACCTTTATTCACATGCCACTTTTCGAGTACAAGTGTCCATCAACCGTATAAATCCGATTCCCGATCAAGTGTTGCATTGTCTACTGCTGCTGCAAGCAGTCACTTTATAGGTGCATCCACCTAATCTCACGACTGGGCTGAAATGGCCCGCTGTTCTTTGCAACATTCGTTTCCAGCTTGGCCAACGTAGATTGCATTTGTTAGATTTCGCCCTGATTTATGTCACAGCTATAGTTAAATGTAAACTAAAGTACCACAATAATGAGTCTACCGAGGCACACTCAGTGTACGGTACCGTCCTCTGGTGTAGTCATTTATAATTGGAACTATTGAAACCTGCCGCCTGAAGTCAGTATAGCTCTGGAAAGGACATCGCGAAAGCAGTATTAGTATAACTCATATACCTTAGCGCCCAAACCATTAATTAAGGGAATCGAGTTAGGTTTTTATTTTTCTCAACTATAGATAACGATCCTTGTGCGTTTGCATTGCAGTAGTTCAATATAGTAGTGATTTATGTTGGATTGAATTTCCAGTTTCGCGGAGTGATGTTGTGCACATTTTAGAAATGGACGCACGTACCAAACTGCCAAGTGCCAACATATAGGCAGACGCACTTGCCATCGGTCAATCAGAAAAGTATAGCAAACTTCACATGCATTTTTAATATGGAACCGTGGCATGATGTGATGGTGGTGTTGGTGGTGGAGCGCTTTACCGCTTTACTATTAAACATTTTTGTTGATATTCCATGGATATACATATAGGTTCTCTCTGGGACATAGTCAGCTGTGTGGCTATAAAATAGATTTATGTTGGCAGTTGGAGCAACTAAAGTTTCTATTACCACGCAAGTTTTAATGATTCGCGATTTGGTAGAACATGCCTCCCACAACTTTATTGCCGGCTAAAGAGGCATTTTGATGCTTTCTTGTTGGGGATGTTTTATAGTTCCTCTTCATAATCATGCCGGTAAGGTAATGCAAGTGAGTGTTATTATTTTTAAATGAAGTCGTAAACTTGGGCCACTTAATTTAAAAAAACAAAAACACACAAATGACTGTTAGGTGTACGGTGGGTTGAATATTTCAATGTATGAATTAATGGCTTAACTGGACATTGACGTTTAGTTTATAAAATTCAGGAAGCAGCAGATAGAGCTTGCGTTTTCAATATAAGATTTCCTTTTGGAAGGGTTAGTAATGAAAAGGAAAACTTCAATTACCAACTCATACGAGGACGAGAAAAACTATTTTGATTAAAAATTTGATTAAAATTTATCACTTCACGACCCCGTAACTAATGCGATTCTCGAACTCATAGATAAATAATTTACAATAGGTTTTGTTACCACACATTTTACAATACAGAGATATGATAAATTATATCTTTATAATTAGGGTACATTATACATTAGGGTACTTTTAAGAATTTCATTGAAAAACAATATTAATTAATTCTGAAGGAAAATACGAAAAAAACCTTCAATTGAAATAGAAAAAAAAATAATAATATAATTACTAGCCAATAAAAAAGAAAAATCAGGTACAAATAATAACTTGAAAAGAAACCAACTCAAATAGTCAAGTATATAAATAAATAAATCAATAAATAAATAAATAAATAAATAATTTAAAAAATAAATGAATAAATAAATAAACAAACGATATGTAAACGAATAAATAAATAACATAAAAAAATATTATATATATATTTATAAAGGTTTTTATTTTTTTTTTAAGGGGATTCCAAATCCTGGAGCACTCAGACGAATCTCGGTCCATTGTACTACCAAGCAGAAACCCCTTTTTTGGTGTAGTGTCATTTGTGCGCTTTCTGTTTTAAATTTATTGGTTCAGTTTATTATGTCTTTATCCAGAACACCTTTGTATGGATCTATTAAATGAATTAAAGTTACTCATGGATTGAGCTCAATGGAGAAACGTGCTCCTATGTCATGTCAAGGTGTTGATTGCTTTGCGTGTTTTTTCCACTGATAGTTTTCAACGTACCAAATTTTGATTGCATGTTAACTTAAGAACTTTTCTAGTAACTACACGTCCTTAAATTTATAATCAATTTTCTTATTCCTGAAACGTTGTTTTATTGAATTAAGAACGATGTGCTTATTTTAAGTATGCACATTTTTGTATTCAAACACTAGACATTCTTAAATTTATCATGATTTTGATTATTATTATGGCAGTCTGTTATTGATTTTAGAACGCTATTTCTAAGTTTAAGGATAAACGATTTTAGATTAATTAATCTGACGTCTTCAAGGTAGAAATTATATTTCTTATTATTATTGATTGAAGGGGCACGTACTTAATACCGACCTTTTTTAACTAGACCTGCTATAGAAATGTTACAAAAAAAAATAGTAAATTTTTTAAACAATTTTATTTTTTCAAACATAAAATTTACAATTCATATAAAAACAACATATTTTTTTTGTATATTTGGTTTATAAATGTTTATATACCGTGTATAAATTCCCGTTATTTATCGGGTATAAATTCATATGCATGCTACTAAATTCATTATTTTTTTTTTAATGTTTCCAAAAAACTGCCAACTTGAAATGAATGATAGTGATTCCCTATCATATTTAATAATATTTAATTCTTGACAAAGGACATATAGCTTATCGTTAAACAAAGAACACAAATCATGATTTTTAATTGCCAAGGCATAATTTATTTTATACAATGTGTTCTTGTAAATAGTTTGTGTTGCTGTTTTACATTTTATAGGTTTATATCACTTGGAAGTGTTTCAATTTTAACCCTAGAGACATAAACTTATTTGTTAGGACTGAAAATATAAACATGCGCCTGCGAGGCGTACAATTAAAAAAAAGTGTTTTTTTTATTCAAAATTAACTTTATATTTATTATTATTATTTCATTTTATTGTTAAATTATTGGCAATTAAGTAAAACATCAATATTATTATTTTTCTAAGTAAAGTAGGATTTTATAAATCCATATCAAAATTAGAGATCTTCGGTATTTAAATATCAATTTGTATTTGCAAAAGTGGACATATATATTATTTTACTTTACTAACTGATGAATTACAGTATAATGAGTCTCAAATAATACCAATCAGTCACAAAACAAAAACAAAAAAAAGTTATAGACAGTTGTTGCAAACATAATTTTTATGTTCACCATACAACGTCTTTTTAGACATTGCCAAAACTAATAAAACTGTGGTATTTACCGAACCGGAACGACGGTCTTTGGCAAGTGTTGATCGACGTCTGAGTTGGCTTAAAAAAACAAGTTTGTTCTAGCGTCGGTTAAAAGAAGAAAGCAATATAAATACATATAATATATATATTTCGCGGCCGCAGTTTATCTTTCTAGGGTTAAATACGAAATCTTTTTGGCTAATGTCTTCGAATTTGGGTGTGGGGAACCATAAGATCTGGCTCAAACCCATTTTCATATTTTCTCAACATCTTAGCAAATCTAATTGAACTTTTGAGTGTAGCTGATGCAGATGAGTTGATTCTAGATGTTATATTTTTAAGGTAGGCCTTATAAACTTTATGTTCTGCCTCGAATCGTATTGACCACAAAGGCCTTAATGGACCAACATTTTTAATGGCTGTTGCATAATGAACCAAAAAGTGGTGTTTTGGTTTAAAGTCACCGTACAGTGAAATGTGCAAAATGTGGTGGTCCTTTACTAAGCTTCGAAGCTTCGTTATGTCATTTTCTCTATACCTTTGTAAGAATATGGCATCAGAAATATCTAAAAAAAAAAAAACCAGCAAGAACAACCAGTGCTTATTTTTTCGAGGGATTAGGTCTCCTATCAACAGAGGAAGAAGTCTTACAAAAGTAATTGATTCACTTGCAATCATTTTCAAGTTGAATGCTTTAAGTCTGTGTAAAGATAAATCGGGAGATGCATTGCCGATTACTGTTACTGTCTCCCCGTAAGGAATCAATCTTTTCCGGGAATTAATAGTGTCAAGTGATATAATATTCTCACCTATTAACCCCAATAACCTATTAGCATATAAACGCCCTCAGCAATATCATGCATTCCGCTTGACATTTCTTGTTGTATAAATAAAATAACATTTGAAATATTGGATGTGAATTCAGTTATAATGTTTTGTATTTTTCTTACGTATTGTCTAGGAAAAAAGTCTTCCGAATAAAATTGTAAAGAAGAAAATACCTAGTGCATATTTCCTTAAATCAAAAAGTATAGATGTTATTGTATGTTCCTTTGTTTGTAAGATCGAATTAGTATTTGTACCGGAAATAGTTGTATTTTGAACTGATGTTGAGCTATTTTTATCATATACTTCTGAAACATTACTGCCTGTACTTGGGCTTGAAATATTTTTGGGATGTTTTTTTTTATTAAATGGGCTTTAAAAAGAAAAAAATCTGAAAATAGTTGTTGGCAGTTATTTTGCAATCAACGCAAATTATCTTTACTTGTTAACAAAAAATGTAAATATTTCATGTGATCAAATAGTTTTGAGATTGACTCAAACTATGAATTGCATTTAAAAGAAATAAACATTTTTAATAAAAACAGAACGTTAACGTAATTATAAGGTTTTTGAATTTAGTGAACTTATTAGTGATAAAATTTGAGGTAAAGTATAGTCATATTTTGTTTCAATATCATAAATAAATTGTTGAATGAACGTCCAAGGACCCTGACAAGCATTATTGGATATTTAATATTATAGACGTTAAATAATAATTTTTAAATAGTAATTTTTTTCAATTAATTTGTTTACCTTTTCTTGATAGTTGTTAACTGAATGGAGATGAAGAATGAAACTTTTTTGATCATGTAGTACTGATGCTTTTTGTAGATATTTTGTTGATGGTAACTTAAATCTTGCCGTTGGTTTTATTTAGTGTTTAACAAAGTAATTACAACGTAGTCTCTTGAGTCTATTAAATATAAGCAGATTAAAATTTATGATATAAAATATTTATTTAATTTGCTTACCTATATTTAAGGCTTGTTGGTGGGATAGAAAATACTCTCTGTGTTTAATATTAGTTACAGACTCGTTGTAATAATCTTCTAGTTTTATTATAAGTTCATCCCATTTTCCAAAAAAGTCTTTCGATTTTTGTTATATTTTGTAATATTTGTAGTATCTTTATATGTTTCATAATATGCTTATTGTATTTCCTTACCTCACAACCAGCCTCAGATGGGAAAATTCGTACCACCTGTTGAACCAAATCCTCAAAATTTAAAGGATTTAATTGCACTTTGCTACAAAACGCCTTTTCCAAAATTATGGAGATGCTTATCATCTCTTTGGTTGTTCTTGAGAATTTTTTGCGTTTTGTAACAGTCTAGCAGAGCTTTACCCCTCACGATATTTTGAAGCAAATTGTTTACATCCTTTAAAAGAGAAAATAGTTTTTAATAATTGAAATACGTATGAGGCGGGGACTACACAGTCAAATAATAGTATTTGACCCAAAATGTGTAATCAAAAATTTATTAAACAATTTATTTAAACAATCTTTAACAAATATATTTTTTGTGTAGTAACGGCCAATTAAAAAGGTGAAAGCTATTTTGCATTCAAAATTATACCTTGTATGTACACCCCGTACTTGTTCCAGTTAGGCAGTATGATTCTTTAAGGCAAGATTCCTGAAGTTCAGCCGACCAAAAATTGTATGGCATAGATAATAGGCCCCCCTATTCTCACCACATTTCCCTGTATAGGGTAATACTCAAGGCCATTATAAGTTCCATGAGGGATTTCAATGGTTCTCTCGCCAAGAATTTTTGGTTTGTGGAATGAGGATCACATTTCCGGGCTGAAACACTGCCAGTTTTTCAATTATTCAGAAGGTACTTGAGAGCGCTTGGGAGCTTCTGTACACTTGGTGAAGTACAGTACCTTGAGGTAAACTTTGGAGTGTAGGTACTACTGGAGTATGAATTTGGCGGCTCCCGTTTAAAGCCATTTGATGATCCCTTTACATCAACAATTGTAAAAAGTGTGTTCTGGTAAACGGCCGTAAATGTTCTACATTTATTCCTGGAGTCTTATTTATATCTCGTTTTACCAGGAGAGAAGGCAGTAATTACATTTTGAATCTGATTTTGAAAATCTGAAGAATAAAAAAATGCACTTATGTACCTTGCCATATAAGCAAATGATCGAACTAATTTCTTCTAAGATTTGTTATTTGATAGGGAAACGCCAGATATTAATTTTTCACATGCGATTTGCATTACAAAATGTGGACGCTTAAAATTTGGCTCCTCAAAAAGTTCCCTTTTCAAATATATAAACGTAATTAAGATAACTATCTATTGTTTAACCTTTTTATTTCTGTCATGCTACACACACTTGTATATTCAGGTTTCAGTTCTCATAAAAAATCTTCAACTGATATAACAACAAGAAGGAGCGTTTCAATTACAAGATTTATTTATTTCAATTAAAGAAAACAAAAAACGCATAATCATTGGTGACAACTTACTAAACAACTATGTCAATCCATACCTCCCTCCAAATACGGGCACTTTCATAGAGTAGGTTCCACAGCATGCCAGCGTAAAAGTGAAACAAATGACAAAAAATCAACTAACCGCATTAAAGCGCTCATTTCCATCTAAGTAAAGTTATGTCCAACACTTATTGATTAACATATAGGGAGGATGGAGCCAACTACTGTCTCAACCTCAGTCAATACGATTATGTAACCATTCCATAAAAGCAATTCTCAGAGAATATCCTCGCTCTGGCTGAAGTGATAGTATCACTCCGTAATTCAGTTCACACTTCGTCGCCAACTAATTAACTGCAGATGATCACAATCTAAGCGTACGTTCGGTGCTTTGGTCTGTCTGCTATGTCTATAAGGCGCACCAACCACTAATATCCATTATGCCATTCGTGGTTGAGTCTAGCACTTATTATGGGCAGTAATGTTACTTTCATGGTGCTAATTTTTCTGCCTTATACGACCTCTGGTATTTAAGTTTTGACGCTGCTCTCAGGAGCGGTCTCATTTGAGAGGATTCGAAATGCATCATAAATATTGGTAATTTATAGGACTAAGCTGCAATGCATTAACTGCAATTGAGGGTGCGCGTACCTAACGCAGAGAAACATAATGATCTAATATACTTTCAAATGCAATAAATTACATTGATTTACGGAGCATGCAGGTTACTCTAGAATTGGATGGAAAATGAAGTAGGTCTGCATTTCTTGTATTTCGAAAGGTCTGAAAATAGCAGCACTTTTGAAAGTGCAATTAAACAAACTTGGAGTTGTTAGCTCTATTTCATTGAAACTTATTTCTTGGCACCGATTTTACATAAAATTAATAAAAAACACAACAATACGGGATGACCGTTGTTGTTATTATTTTTCGTCACAAAAAACGTCTTTGTATTGAATGCGCAAAATTGCAGTCAACACAATGTTTTAGTTCTAACCACAATATTATAATATAACTATAATTAAGGTGTGTTTAATACCAGGTCAGGACAGTACAACCAGGAACAGAACAGGATAGAACAGCAAAGGTTAGTCAAATATGTCAGAACAATTTAGCACAGAAAAGAACAAGTTTGTGTTTCATAAAATAGAACGATTTTAATTGGACAAACTTTTCTGACAGGCAAGCAAAATGTATTACTTATACATTTTGAAAGTTTCACAAGCCTCGCCCCAGCTTAGATGTAGGTGCTTGACACCTACGAGACTCTATTAAATTGCGTGATGAAGATTCTAGCTTGAATGTTCAGGACTCAGGTCTATCAATTAGACTTGAAATCTTAGAACATGTTGATTTCAAATTAAAAAAAAAACAACTAAAAGTGTTATCATCCCTCCACAGTATGTATTGTATATACATGTACACGCATGTGTCTAATATTGGTTTTGTCTGGGAGTTACCAGAACTACTTGACCGACATAGACAATTTTGTAATAACAACCTGGCAACGGTAAAAAGCTCCTTTTACAAAATTTCATTCACCTAAGTCGATTCGTTTGGACGCTAAGGTGTTTTCAACAGACAAAGAGATACATGGGTCTAATATTGGCTTTGTATGGGAGATAACAGAACTACTTGACCGACATAGACCATTAAATAAAAATAAGAACTCTCATAAAATTTCAGCCGCCTAAGTCGATTCGTTCGGACGCTATGCGTGATTTCAACAGACGGAAAGACATGGGTGTAATAGTAGTTTTGAATGGGAGATACCAGAACTATTGACCGACATAGGTCATTTTCAATACCAACCTGGGGACGGTAAAAGACAGACATCGGCCTTGCTGATGCTGCATACATTGCATGCAAAATGTTTACCATGTGATGTGAGTTAAGTTGGTATGTACAGTACAGTGCACACTGTATGGGAAGGCGCAGAACTACTTGACCGACATAGCCCATTTTCAATAGCAACCTGACGATGATAAAAAGAAGTCCCATCAAAATTTAATTCGCTTAGCTCGATTGGTTTGGATGCTATCGTGTTTTCGAGATACAGACGGGCAGGCAGGCATACGGGCTAAATCGATTCAGAATGTGATCACGATTCAGTAGTGTTCCAGTTACCTTTTTCGAAAAAGAATTTATTTTCTAAAAAATATAATAAATTCATATTATTTCCTAGAAGTTCTTTTTGTTATATTTTTAAAGGGTCTCTTCAGTATATATATTTATAAATAAAAGTTTAAATACCTATAAATAAAACTTTTTTTCCTGTATTTTAATAACGACTTCCAACTTAGTACGTATAGATTTTTTCTGAAATTTTCAAAATAAATACATACAAAAACTTTAGCTCTTTCAAATGACAATGTATTAAAAATTATTAATTTATGATTAAATACTCAAATTATTTGCTAGTATATACCTATGTATATTAAATAAGAGGGGTGCCAATAAAAATTAATTATTTGGGGTGCCAATAACTTGATCATACATTATTATGACTACTGTTGTTGGCAATGCCAATAGCTGTACATCTGATGGTGGCAAAAACTTTTGTAGTACAGAAATGGCTGGTTAATCTGAATCATCTTTAATCCGAACCGAATATCGCGTTAATCGAGCTAAATTCCTTAGTCTCACATTGTGGCAGCAAGCAATAAGCAACAAAGCAACTAGCAAATTGTCACTAAGCAGATTGTAGATTGTAGGGGTAGGTGGTATATTAAATCCCAGATCACTGCGGGCACAAGTGGGCATATTGTGATGTCCTCCATTTGTACCTCATCCATGATGCCGCAGTTTATTATAAAGGCGGATAGCTCTTTGGGTGTGCTGGCAGCTACGAGGTAGAGTTTACCTAGATAACGTTGACGTGTTTTGGTTAAACAGTTATAGTCGCAGAGCATGTGTTCTGCTGTTTCTGCGTTCTCGTTGCACAGTCTGCGAGTGTTGTCTTGTGCTATGCCCATTGTCATCAGGTGTTTTTTTGTCTCGACAGCATCCTGCGAGAAAGCCTGTGACCAATCGAATCTGACTTCTACTTAATTGAAGTAGATGTTTCGTTTTTCTGTGGGAACTGTTTGGCATGAAGTTTTTGGCTTGCCTGTTTCTTTCGGTGGTCCTCCAGAAATGGAGCTTCCTTTCGTTCCGCCAGGTTTTCACACTACTTTTTATAGTGTTGATTGGTAGCCCGCAGAATGGTCTTGGCATCATGAATTAGGATATCATGATGCCAAGTTTGTATCATTTAAATTCTGCAAAATGTCCCTTACGTTTCCTTTACTCGCATCTTCAAACTCTGCAGTTATAAAATAATGCTGCAATACCGTCCACTGTTCCACAATTCTGTGAGCTACGCTTTCGAAGGAAAGCCACCTTGTTGACGAAAGTTTGAGGATTTTGTGCTCGGGGGCGTTAAATATATCCTGCAGTTGTTTAAAATCATTTAACAGTCTAGCGCTATACTTGAAATGGTTGTAAATTTGCTTACAAAGATCCTCTACCGCAGGCGGAATAGTTCTTAAAGCGTTTTTATTTTTTAAATCTACGGTGTGACTTGCGCAACCAATATGAAAAATATTCGGAAGACGTTTTTTTAAATGGGCAGTAACACCGTTGTGAAGACCCATCATACTCGAAGCGTTGTCCGAAGCAAAACCAATAAAATTAATATTGTTATTCTCTAATGTTGCCATAAGAGTCTTGTAAATTGCTTCTCCCTTTCTACTTTTCGGTTCAATCAATTGAAAAAAAAACGATCATATGTCGTACCAACTTTTTGGTCAAAGGTTCTTGATATAATGACCAGACATTTATCTGTAGAAATGTCGGTTGTCTTATCGATAACCAAACTAATTGTAATTGTATAGATATTATTAACTTAAATAGTTTTAAACCTCCAGCAATGAGTTTACCAGTCGTGCTATCTTAGAGTCCGGAAATATTGAAGCATTCAGTTTTCCAATATTGGACATAGAATGATTCTGCTGCAGCATACGCAGAATTAGTTTAATTTCAGCAGTATATATTTGTTTGTTAAGTTTGGCTTGCTTGTCTGTTGATACTAGAGAATGATCTATCTGCATTTTTACATCATCAGCAGTGTTTTTTATGTTATGCGAATGCTTCGAACTTTTCGCATGACGATCTAAATGGTTTTTTTGGTTGAACAAAAGTTGCTTGCAAACAACACAAAATGACCTGTTGGTTTCAAGGTCTTTTTTCAACCACTTGTACACATCCTTCTGGCTTATTAAGGGATTTTGAGCCATGTTCTGATGACGCTGATTCTGCGTCCAAATCCTCTTCGAGATCTGAGTCCGAATCCGATTCAGGCTGCGCATACGAAGTGGACGGTTTTGGCTTTGACGGCGCTCGGGGTGTTTTTTAATGAATCTGATACAGATTACATATTATATTCTCTTCAGATTAGTTTAATATAATTATGAATTACCTGTCCATATCTCCAATTTTGTTTCCTTGTCAAATTACCAAACAGAACACAACGCAAATCGAAGAATGACCAATCAACAAACCAAAGGCGAACACAACATAGATAATGAAAAGCAGAGACAAAATACTTTTATACTCAAAAGGAACAGCTGGATGAAAGAGCACATACACTGATACACACATAGACACAAATAAGGGCTTGCTGGCATTCTGTTGACATTTTGAATGGAAAGTTCCTGTTGCGCTGTAGGTAGGAACTCACACTAAGAAAATTATTGGATGTTTTTTATTTCGTTTGGTATGAGAATTATTCAACAAACATAGGAAGAATTCCTAAAGCAGAAAAAAATGAAAAATAAATTTGAATTTTAGAAATGCGTCCCAATGTCGCCTGTATTTGAGAAAGGGGTCCAATGTCGCCATTTGGCGACTTATGTCGCCCATCGGTAACTCTGGTGCCAATAACTTGATTATACATTATAATGACTACTGATGCTGTTAGCACTGCCAATATGTGGGGGACTACCTTAAAACAATTAATTTAAATTTAATTTTTTCTACACAATTTTTCATGTGCACCCTGTTAGAAAAAGTAATGTAGCTAACATCAGAACCACACTGAATTCCACCATCAATCAGCTGTGTCCTTTCGTCAACTGCATGAGCGGAAGGGACGCCTTTTTGCTTGCTCTTTTCGATGAGTAGCAGCTACCTGCGATTTCGCGAAGTACGAAACGCTCTTTTTCATTCTGGGCACCAACGCGAGTAGTTCTTTACGCGCCACGTTTTGGCCGAAAGCAAATTTTTTTATGTATAGTGACGGAATTGCACCGTAAAATATTCGAACGCTCTACCGAAATTGTGAGCAATTAAAGAATATTGCAAGACGCGGTAATTAATCGCCGATTATTACGTTCGTCCATCCGTCACGACGAAACGAGGTTCGAGAAACTCACCTTCATCTTGACAGAGAAGAGAAACCGAAGTATGGTTCCCCTACTCCAACCGCGATAGTGCCAAATTGTGTTCTTGTGAGATACCTGGTAATTTTTTTTTATTTGGCGAATCCGTCGTATCTCACGTACAGTTTATTCCAGCAAATATAGCTGCAAAGTGTGTCATAACCTCCAGTAGCAGTGAGGCTGCGACGCCATTCACCCAGCTCGGCCCAGGTCCCTGTCACTCTCCAACCCCTCGTTTTACACACCATCGGTAGAATTTTGGTAAGCAGTGGAAAGAGATATCAGTGTAAGTAAATCTGTGGGCCAATCAATCAAACACCTAGTCTGAGAGACACATTTTTATAGTGCTCAAAACCCACCTTCAGCGACAAAAACCTGCTGTCAGCTCGGTAAACCATAGCTGTAGTGTACGTGGTCGTGTATACGAACACCCTCACCTCAACCTTCGCCCACACGCCCACCAGCTGAGGACTTGATTAAACTCTCGCTTTCTAGCTTAATCATATGAGAGCTGTCTGTCGATACAGCAACAAGCTCTTTTTCCACTGCCACCCCGTGCTTATCACGTGTGTAAGACAGCCACATCCGCACCCCACCCGGACGTGAAATCGAGAGTTCTACGATCCCTACGAAGAACACGGGAGCGAACAGGTGATTCAGTGCCTGCAATTCACCACAAGAGGCATTATCAGCCGCACAGAGTGAACGCAGCGAATCCATACTTCCCTCCCCATCGAAAAGCAACGTCCTTCAATCCACAACATCGTCAGTCTCTCTCTTCGTCAGTGGTCCAAATCGCACGCAGCATCAGCAGCGATAAGCTTCATTAGCCACGATCATCGGCATCGGCAAAACCGCGGCTGATAACAGCGGCCACCGAAACGATCGAGCCATCGTCAGCAGCAACAACACAGGCACTCAGTGCGTTGGTGCCCTTCACAAAGTATTGTGGGTATAATCAACACAGAATATTGATTTTTTTTTTAGCAATATCACCCACCTTTTTAAAAGCAAAGTATGTATTTGATATCATTGATAATAGATATATCTTGTAAAGTTCGTTCGATATAAATATTTTTCGTTTTTCCAAAACCAATTTAGGTAACAACAACACTAAACACTTCGATGAATGCTGTGCACACCATCCATAGGAGTCGTCAGAATAGTTCGCGGATTATTTGTAGCAACTAAAGGTACAACAAAGAGTACCAATGATAATAATCGGTGAGTACATAATTCTTTTGTTATTGAACGAACTGGATAGGAGCATTTTGATCGTGTAGTGCCATTAGTCAAATTTTAAAGTTTTTTTCTTGTAAGAACATTCAAATGTTAGAAGCGAATATAATATATGGTTACATTGACATAATTATATCGTGATATATCGCTGGATTAGTTTTTTTGATTAACGCTTTTAAGTTAAACTTTTTGAACATACTGAGTGGGTGATAAGAAGAAAAATTATATTACAAGCATCTGTCGATGCCCATACATACGCGTCAACAGATTGAAAAACAGAAATTGATTAAACTAATTAATTTATGTAAAACAAAACGAAACATACAAATTTTAACGAATAATATTTACATTTTTTTGAATAACACGATTGAGAAGACATCAATCGTAATTTGAAGTATGTTTTAATTGAAAAGCCAAATTACGCAGGTTTTAGTTACGATTTTTTTTGTCATTTGAGTGCTAAATATCGAATGCAATTATAGCGCATTTGCTATCCATATGAATTGGAATAGTGTTAGGAGATTTATTTTAGTTTTAAATAAAAGTATCTGTATTTTTGATATGCTGAACTATCTTTTGTTTTAATTCATGAGATAACTCATGATGAGTTTTAACTGAGAATTTTCTTAGTGCTTTTGGGAAGTGATTTGTGGGTAGTCCATCGGTGATGGATTCAATGAGTGATTCTTAAGGAATTGCTCGTCTTTGAGTTAGGGGCTAATGCAAGATTTAGCGGAGCATTAGCCAAGGATGATCGTCATCCCTGTAGGATGATTGATTGTGGGAGGGTCACGCTAGGGAAGCCATTTCCACCTTAGGTTTCCCAAGGTTTTACAGGTGTTCATATCTATTTATCGCGGTTTACATTTTTTCATCTGATTTTAGAAACGGTTCAGTAGTAATTTTAAAATTCTAGTTTCGTGGTTCCAATTTAGGAAATATTTTTTGTAAAGGCATGAAATAAATGTGCGGTCGTCCGGCAGTAAGTGTAAGAACCCACGCCTCCGTCGAGCTAGTGTCGCGCGTATGCAAGCATGCCTGCTCACACTTCTCTGTCAGGACAACCTACCTTACAACCCATCGATTTCTGTAGGAAATCCTGTACTCCTAGAGATCGGTGGGATTGCAATACCATCGCAACTTGTAAGGTAGGGACAACTTCCGTTACACAGGTGGCGCCCAACGTGGGGCCCGAAACGCTAGCAAGTTTTTGTATTTTTTTTTACTATCCATATTTCGGTATATTTAACGTGTAATTTCGTTACACTAGTTAAGTCCCACAACGCAATGCTGTTCGAGCATGCTCGAATCAACTGATAGTTATCGCCATCTTACTATATTGTAGTTACATTTATACAGTTCCATACATTTCGATTTCACCCTTTGTAGTACCTTAAAAGTGCATGACCAAAAGATACCAGTTCTTGAAAACTCTTTCTTTGATAGAAGCATATAACTTTTTGTACTATTCCTAACAGTCTTTTGCTAAATTAAATCACTCGACGACCGAGACTTGATTTTCTTTTCTTATAACAGTTTTTAGATAGTTGCGTCGAGGTTTAATTAGCAAATGTAATGGGGAATTTAGTAAAAGTCAATGCAGTTTTTCAGACGACCGGGAGTTTTCGATTCTTTAGAAATCACCGCTCCGTCAGTTGCGCCTGGACTCTGTTTTGACTAACTAACCATATTATGAAATCAAAATTATTAAAGCTCTTTTTGCAAATCTTGCATGATTTTATAAACCGTTTTCTTGACAAACTTGTATGTTTATATTTCAAATTTACATATGGTAACATCTTTTAGGTTCGATCGAGTAGATAGTCACTTTAAGGCACGTTTTCAAAGAAAAAACGCCTTGGCTTTTGCTATCCTCGATCGTATCTTTACGCACATCCATCTTTTTTAATAGATGCGAAAAACGAAGATGATATTTGAGAGACGGATTCTCAAACGACCATCTAACGTAGATGCAGCGCTAAGATTCTGTATCTCGCCTTATATCGTTAGAGATTTTGAAGTATCCAATTAAAACATCCGCTTAAATTAGATTGAATCTGAAAAACCTTATCACCGATGAAGCTACTAAACCACATTACACATACCCAAGCACGAAACCAAATATTGAAAACCCATTAAATAATTTTTGAGAATTTTGATCTTTTATATTTTATTTTATAATATTATAAATTTTATTATTGTTTTAAACCTGAAAATCAATTTAATATTTTATTATAATGCCACCCAAAAGGACAAACCCCCACTTTCTGCGAGGTAATCGCAATCCACAAAGTGGTAGGCCAAATAGAAATACCAATGGAATTTCATTTCGCCAATCTCCTGAAGTAAGACCACAAAATGTATCTGAGAACCAATCTCAGCATACTAACATTCAACTAGATCATGATAGATCTGATGGTAATGCCAGTGGAGTCTCATTCCATCAGCAAAATGAATCTAGAGCTCAAATTAATACTCCGGATCCGGAAGTACAACCTCATTGCTCAAATAGACCACCCAACAATGTAGTTAATTCGTACGAACAAAATCTACATGCGAATGTTAGTAATCCTAATGAACAATCTTCAAGTCAAAATCCTTCACGTTTTCGCAATGAAAGCTTGACACAGTATATACAAGAAGTTGTAAATGCGTCAATTGGTCTCGGTAGGTCAGCGGACTTACGAAATAGACTCGAGGAATTTGAAAGAGAAAGACAGATCATTCGACAGGAAGTAGCACATACTATACGGCAAGTACTTGGTGCAACTACCCCTGCAAGAAATACTGAGGATGATTACGATGTAAACCGACGGCAACCACGGCAGAGCACTGCAGCAGTGAATCCTGTAGCTCAAGGGGCCCAGAGTAATCAACCAAGTAGTGTTCGACAAAGTCCTAATCAGTTCAGCGACAATATTCAAAACATTGTCAATCAAATGAATGCACTCAATTTCAATTCTGAGGTTCCTAGTGAACGTCCATCATGTTCTAGTACCAGGACATTAGAATTTCAAAAATGGGGCCTGAAGTTCGACAATCAGCATATGACTGTCGACGACTTTATATTTCGTCTAAACAGGCTGAAAGAATGTTTTAATTCTACGTGGGAAGATATCTATCGCCACTTTCATCTGTTTGTTTCAGGTCCAGTGGAGAGTTGGTACTGGATGTACCTTAAAGCTAATCCCAGAGCGAATTGGGATACATTTCAAATAGCTTTGTTTGAACAATTCCGAACCCTAGAAACTGACTCTGAAATTTCTCGTCGTATGTTTGACAGACGACAGGGGGCAAATGAGAGCTTCGACGATTTCTATAACGCTATTCAGCAAATTAACTCTCGTCTTCACATTCCAAAGTCTGCTAGGCAGCTAATAGATTTGTTGAAGCAAAATGTGAAACGTCGTATCGGCGAGTTACTGATAACGTTCAGCACTCACAGCCTACCTGAGATGATTTACGTCTGCAGAACAATCGAAAAATACGTCAACCAGAGCGATGGCTTACGTCCAAAACAGTTTACGCAACAAAATTTTCGAAGGCAAGTTCATGAGCTGAACGGAGCACCGATTAGCGATGAAGTGCTTGAGGTGGATGCTCTCAACCTTTCGCGTACAAAACGTGATCCGAGTTCTTACAACTGTTGGAACTGTAAGCAGAATGGTCATTCGTTTGTAGAGTGTAACAGCCCGCAACGAAATCTATTCTGTTACAGGTGCGGCTTAGAAAACACCACTACTCCGCAATGTCACCGATGTTCGGGAAACCGGAAACGGGGCGATCCGACGACCGGGGAGAGTTGCCCTCAAGTAGACAACCCGGAGATCAATTAGATCATATTATAGATGTTTCAGAAGATAAAACTATTACAAACTTACCTGAAATTCACAACAACCCTGACATACAACCTTTACCTGACTTACATAAATTACCAGATTTACAATCCGATACTGCCAAAGTATCCATTTTAAAAAGAAATGAATTCCAAATGACTATGTCTCCTGTTTGTCCCAAAATTGAAAAACCAAAATCGCTGCATGAGCGATTAAGAAATTATTATGAAGTTCGTACTCGCATTTTTAATCCTAAGCCTTCCAAACGAATCTTAAAGCTTCGAGAGCGTTTTAAAAACAAGCGTAATGTTTATAGAGCTATCAGTGCCACTAGCCTTTGTAGCGCTGAGGATCCTAGACCCTATGCCAGTGTCTCAATCTTCGGACGACAAATGCTTGGCCTTTTAGATAGTGGTGCCAGCATCAGTTGTCTAGGATCAGGATGTTTGGAGTTATTAGATGGCTCAGGCATAAAATTTAAACAGTTTTTATCAAACGTCAAAACTGCAAGTGGTCATCCACAATCAATTGTTGGCGAGGTATTGACGAACGTCACGTTTAAAGGAATAACGAAGAAGCTGTCATTCTTTTTAGTACCATCTTTAGAACAGCAGTTGTATCTGGGGGTAAATTTTTGGAAGTTGTTTGAGGTAGCGCCTCAAATCATATCAGAAATCTCGCCCGGATCTCTGCAAAATTCATGCGACTCAAATGTTCACGAACTATCGATGAGTCAATCCAAAGAACTTGATAAAGTGATCAACTTGTTTCCGTCCTATGCTCAATCTGGCTTAGGACGGACAAGTCTCGAAGAACACAACATTGACACGGGGAATGCTGAGGCCATTAAACAACGACACTACCCTGTTTCTCCAGCGGTACAAAACCTGATGTATGAGGAGCTGGATAGGATGCTCGAAATGGGCGTCATAGAGGAGAGTAGTAGTGCTTGGAATTCACCAGTGGTCTTGGTGCGGAAACCGGGAAAAAACCGCCTATGCCTCGACTCGCGAAAAGTGAACCAAGTCACGAAAAAGGACGCCTATCCACTTCCTCATATAGAGGGGCTATTAAGTCGTCTTTCAGAAACACACTACATTTCTAGTGTGGATCTGAAGGACGCCTTTTGGCAAATACCTCTGGAGAAAACATCACGGGAAAAGACAGCGTTTACTGTCCCTGGCAGACCCCTATATCAATTTAAGGTGATGCCCTTTGGCCTCTGCAATGCTGCTCAGCGCATGTGCAGACTTATGGACAAAGTGGTACCGCATAAATTGAAACAAAACATTTTTGTATATTTGGATGATTTATTGATTATTTCGAAGACATTTGAGGAGCATTTAGACCTGCTTAAAATTATAGCTGCCCGTTTGCAATCTGCTGGGCTTACGATCAATCTTGGCAAATCAAAGTTCTGTTTTAAACAGCTAAAGTATCTAGGATACATTGTGGGTGAAGGTTGTCTCAAAACCGATCCAGATAAGGTTTCGGCAATTAACGATTTCCCTATACCAAAGACTCCCAGACAAGTCAGACGTTTTTTGGGATTATCTGGTTGGTATAGGAGGTTCGTTAAAGACTACTCATCACTTGCCACTCCCATCACAGACACGTTAAAGAAAGGCAAATCTTTTGTATTCGGTCCAGAAGCAATTGCTGCATTTGAGGAGCTAAAAATAGCGTTAACATCAGCCCCAATATTAGTCAACCCTGATTTTAGTAGACCGTTCACTATATTATGTGACGCATCTACATCCGGCATTGGATGTGTTTTGTGCCAGCAGGATGAAGATGGGTTGGAGAGGCCGATCTACTACTACTCGCACAAACTCAATTCTGCCCAACGCAATTATAGCGTAACAGAGTTAGAGTGTCTCGCGGCAGTCTTAGGTGTTGAAAAGTTTAGGTCATACGTTGAAATGCAGGAATTCAAGATTGTAACCGATCATGCGAGCTTGAAATGGCTCATGAGTCAGAGAGATCTCAGCGGTCGTTTAGCTCGATGGAGTCTAAAGCTCCAACGTTTCTCTTTTGTGATTGAACATCGAAAGGGAACACAAAATGTAGTACCAGATGCTCTTTCACGAGTTTATTGCGTCGATGAAATTGTATCTGATACAGCAAGTGGTGTGAACTCTTTTGATGTTCTACACGTCGATCTTGCAGATCCGAGTTTTAAGTCGGAAGAATATGCAAGGTTGATAGAAACGGTGGAGAAGAACAAAAGCCAACTGCCTGACCTTCAAGTTTCAGAAAATTTTGTTTACAAGAGGGTCAAATGCAGTACAGGGGACGCCATAGCAGATGACCACGTCTGGAAACTATGGATTCCCTCCTCACTCACAAGCCGTTTGATCCATCTGTCTCATGATCCACCAAAAGCATCGCATGGTGGGGTTACCAAAACTCTCTATCGTCTGCGTGAGCGTTTTTACTGGCCTAATATGGCGGCTCAAGTGAAAGCGTTCATATCAGACTGTAGCGTCTGCAAATCGTCGAAAGCACCTAACTCAACCCTAAGACCGCCGATGGGACAGGCGTTTGTAGTAGATAGGCCCTTCCAGCACATTTTTATCGACTATCTCGGTCCATATCCCAGATCAAAGAGCGGAAATGCGTTTATGATCGTTTGTCTCGATCAGTTGACAAAGTTTGTCCTTATCAAGCCCATACGAAAAGCAACAAGTGAAGCAGCCATATCTTTTTTAGAAGACCAGGTCTTCTCACTATTTGGAGTACCAGAGTCACTACTTTCTGACAATGGGAAACAATTCACCGGTAAGGACTTTGGCAAGTTTCTTAATGCGTATGGGGTTAGGCATGTCAGAACGGCTGTATATTCGCCACAAGCGAATGCCAGCGAGCGCGTTAATCGCTCCATATTAGCAGCGATTCGCTCATATATAAATGGACAATGTCAAACCAACTGGGACAGGCATGTGCAATCGATCTCTAGCGCACTTCGTACCACTATCCACTCTGCGATCGGGATGTCACCGCACGAAGCGTTATTCGGTCAATCGAAAATCGAGCATGGGCAGGACTATAATCTGTTAAAGAAACTCAATGGTGTAAATAATGCAGAGTTTAATGTTTTACCTAAAGCTCTCAAAATGAACCTAATACACAGCCGATTAAAAGAATCTCTTGCACAGGCACACAAAAATTATGAACGCTCATATAATACGAGAAGTAAAAACTGTAAGTTTGCAGTAGGTCAAACCGTATTTAAACGCAACTTTGTTCTCAGCGATGCGACTAAGCAAAGGAATGCCAAGTTTTGTCCGAAATTCAACCAAGCCAAGATCACACGAATAGTTGGCAATAATTTGTATGAACTTGCGGATGCAAAAGGGAATTCGATTGGCACCTTTCATGCCAAGGACATCCGAAAATAGTAAAGGCACATCTTCACAAGTCTGAAAGTCTGTAGTTCAGCTATGCAAATATATGTATATGCAAAAATTGTAACGTCAGCGTTTTAAAACATTGAAACCTTGTCTTATCATTCCCAGGGGAGGGTCGACGAAAACAAAGAATCCAGTCCTTTTTCATTTCATTTTCATGTCCTTGAGTCCATGAAACTGAAAAGTTTTGTGGGGGACTACCTTAAAACAATTAATTTAAATTTAATTTTTTCTACACAATTTTTCATGTGCACCCTGTTAGAAAAAGTAATGTAGCTAACATCAGAACCACACTGAATTCCACCATCAATCAGCTGTGTCCTTTCGTCAACTGCATGAGCGGAAGGGACGCCTTTTTGCTTGCTCTTTTCGATGAGTAGCAGCTACCTGCGATTTCGCGAAGTACGAAACGCTCTTTTTCATTCTGGGCACCAACGCGAGTAGTTCTTTACGCGCCACGTTTTGGCCGAAAGCAAATTTTTTTATGTATAGTGACGGAATTGCACCGTAAAATATTCGAACGCTCTACCGAAATTGTGAGCAATTAAAGAATATTGCAAGACGCGGTAATTAATCGCCGATTATTACGTTCGTCCATCCGTCACGACGAAACGAGGTTCGAGAAACTCACCTTCATCTTGACAGAGAAGAGAAACCGAAGTATGGTTCCCCTACTCCAACCGCGATAGTGCCAAATTGTGTTCTTGTGAGATACCTGGTAATTTTTTTTTATTTGGCGAATCCGTCGTATCTCACGTACAGTTTATTCCAGCAAATATAGCTGCAAAGTGTGTCATAACCTCCAGTAGCAGTGAGGCTGCGACGCCATTCACCCAGCTCGGCCCAGGTCCCTGTCACTCTCCAACCCCTCGTTTTACACACCATCGGTAGAATTTTGGTAAGCAGTGGAAAGAGATATCAGTGTAAGTAAATCTGTGGGCCAATCAATCAAACACCTAGTCTGAGAGACACATTTTTATAGTGCTCAAAACCCACCTTCAGCGACAAAAACCTGCTGTCAGCTCGGTAAACCATAGCTGTAGTGTACGTGGTCGTGTATACGAACACCCTCACCTCAACCTTCGCCCACACGCCCACCAGCTGAGGACTTGATTAAACTCTCGCTTTCTAGCTCAATCATATGAGAGCTGTCTGTCGATACAGCAACAAGCTCTTTTTCCACTGCCACCCCGTGCTTATCACGTGTGTAAGACAGCCACATCCGCACCCCACCCGGACGTGAAATCGAGAGTTCTACGATCCCTACGAAGAACACGGGAGCGAACAGGTGATTCAGTGCCTGCAATTCACCACAAGAGGCATTATCAGCCGCACAGAGTGAACGCAGCGAATCCATACTTCCCTCCCCATCGACAAGCAACGTCCTTCAATCCACAACATCGTCAGTCTCTCTCTTCGTCAGTGGTCCAAATCGCACGCAGCATCAGCAGCGATAAGCTTCATTAGCCACGATCATCGGCATCGGCAAAACCGCGGCTGATAACAGCGGCCACCGAAACGATCGAGCCATCGTCAGCAGCAACAACACAGGCACTCAGTGCGTTGGTGCCCTTCACAAAGTATTGTGGGTATAATCAACACAGAATATTGATTTTTTTTTTAGCAATATCACCCACCTTTTTAAAAGCAAAGTATGTATTTGATATCATTGATAATAGATATATCTTGTAAAGTTCGTTCGATATAAATATTTTTCGTTTTTCCAAAACCAATTTAGGTAACAACAACACTAAACACTTCGATGAATGCTGTGCACACCATCCATAGGAGTCGTCAGAATAGTTCGCGGATTATTTGTAGCAACTAAAGGTACAACAAAGAGTACCAATGATAATAATCGGTGAGTACATAATTCTTTTGTTATTGAACGAACTGGATAGGAGCATTTTGATCGTGTAGTGCCATTAGTCAAATTTTAAAGTTTTTTTCTTGTAAGAACATTCAAATGTTAGAAGCGAATATAATATATGGTTACATTGACATAATTATATCGTGATATATCGCTGGATTAGTTTTTTTGATTAACGCTTTTAAGTTAAACTTTTTGAACATACTGAGTGGGTGATAAGAAGAAAAATTATATTACAAGCATCTGTCGATGCCCATACATACGCGTCAACAGATTGAAAAACAGAAATTGATTAAACTAATTAATTTATGTAAAACAAAACGAAACATACAAATTTTAACGAATAATATTTACATTTTTTTGAATAACACGATTGAGAAGACATCAATCGTAATTTGAAGTATGTTTTAATTGAAAAGCCAAATTACGCAGGTTTTAGTTACGATTTTTTTTGTCATTTGAGTGCTAAATATCGAATGCAATTATAGCGCATTTGCTATCCATATGAATTGGAATAGTGTTAGGAGATTTATTTTAGTTTTAAATAAAAGTATCTGTATTTTTGATATGCTGAACTATCTTTTGTTTTAATTCATGAGATAACTCATGATGAGTTTTAACTGAGAATTTTCTTAGTGCTTTTGGGAAGTGATTTGTGGGTAGTCCATCGGTGATGGATTCAATGAGTGATTCTTAAGGAATTGCTCGTCTTTGAGTTAGGGGCTAATGCAAGATTTAGCGGAGCATTAGCCAAGGATGATCGTCATCCCTGTAGGATGATTGATTGTGGGAGGGTCACGCTAGGGAAGCCATTTCCACCTTAGGTTTCCCAAGGTTTTACAGGTGTTCATATCTATTTATCGCGGTTTACATTTTTTCATCTGATTTTAGAAACGGTTCAGTAGTAATTTTAAAATTCTAGTTTCGTGGTTCCAATTTAGGAAATATTTTTTGTAAAGGCATGAAATAAATGTGCGGTCGTCCGGCAGTAAGTGTAAGAACCCACGCCTCCGTCGAGCTAGTGTCGCGCGTATGCAAGCATGCCTGCTCACACTTCTCTGTCAGGACAACCTACCTTACAACCCATCGATTTCTGTAGGAAATCCTGTACTCCTAGAGATCGGTGGGATTGCAATACCATCGCAACTTGTAAGGTAGGGACAACTTCCGTTACAAATAGCTGTACCTGATAGTGCCAAAAACTGTTGTAGTACCTACAGTAATGGCTGGCTAATCTGAATCATCTTTAATCCGAACCGAATATCGCGTTAATCGAGCTAAATTCCTTAGTCTCACATTGTGGCAACAAGCAATAAGCAACAAAGCAACTAGCAAATTGTCACTAAGCATATTGTAGATTGTAGGGGGAGGTGGTATAAAAATCCTAGATCACTGCGGGCACAAGTGGGCATATTGTTATGTCCTCCATTTATAACTCATCCTTCATCCATGATGCCGCAGTTTATTATAAAATTATAAAGGCGGATAGCTCTTTGGGTGTGCTGGCAGCTATGCCCGCTGCTTCGAGGTAGAGCTTACCTAGATAACGTTGACGTGTTTTGGTTAAACAGTTACAGTCGCATAGCATGTGTTCTGTTGTTTCTGCGTTCTCGTTGCACAGTCTGCGAGTGTTGTCTTGTGCTATGCCCATTGTCATCAGGTGTTTTTTGTCTCGACAGCATCCTGCGAGAAAGCCTGTGACCAATCGAATCTGACTTCTACTTAATTGTAGTAGATGTTTCGTTTTTTTGTGGGAACTGTTTGGCATGAAGTTTTTGGCTTGCCTGTTTCTTTCGGTGGTCCTCCAGAAATGGAGCTTCCTTTCGTTCAGCCAGGTTTTCACACTACTTTTTATAGTGTTGATTGGTAGCCCGCAGAATGGTTTTGGCATCATGAATTAGTAGTTGAGAAAGTAGGTACTGCCAATCTTAAAACTATCCCGGAGATCTTCTCAAAAGTATCTTGAGGTACCTAATTCGCGCTACATTTTTCGTAGGTTTTAAAATAATACATATTTTACCTTTCTAAATATCAGCCAAAAAAAAACGTAAGAATTTTAATAATCACCAAAAAAACGAAAATGTAAGTTCTAATCAGCAAAAAGTGTAGGTATATATACCGAAATCTGAGGTAATATTTGTCAAACACCTATTCGCTAATAAATCCAGTTGATGTTGTTTGGGAGTCACCCCGTAAGCCCTCCTATTTGGTAGAGCTAAGAGCTTTCGCTCTTACATGCATGTGTGTGAAACAAAATTTCACCGGTGCCATGAAATAAAGTCTTATGCAAAAAGGTCCAAAACGTAATTTTGGACTTTTTGGACTTTATTGCACTTTTGAAATTGCAATAAAATCCAAAACGAATTTTGGACTTTATTTCATTTTTGAAAGTGCAATAAAGTCATTGGACATTATTGCACTCAGCTTTTTAAAAGAAAGACGAGCAGGGGGGTTGCAGGGGGGCAGCACGCCCCCCCATACATATTCTACTGTTTATGCATTGTGGATTTTATTTCCACTTCGATTTGGACTTTATTGCACGTTTGAAAATGAAATAAAGTCCAAAAATCGTTTTGGACTAAAAATCGTTTTGGACTTTATTGCAATTTCAGAAGTGTAATAAAGTCCAAAATTACTTTTTGGACCTTTTTGCATAATACTTTATTTCATGGCATCACCATAACCATTCCTTCTACCCGCCGCTTTATCAAAACCCGAAGCGATCCAATCTTCCCTCACACTTCCGTGTGTAGAGAAACTCTTTGGCAGCCTTCCCACCACGCACCGCCTACGTACCGAGACAGCAGACAATAAATCTTTCAAAGTGCACTCGTAACCTACTACAGTAGCACATGCAGCAGGAACACGAAAATCATCGTCCATCGTCGCTACCTGACCCCTACCACCCTGTGCCTACACAACCAGTGGAGACTTTTCACACTTCCCACTAAGTGCATCCTACCGATCGCAAAGCTACATTGTCAGCGAGAGAGAAAAACCGATAGCTCCCAATCAAGGAGCGAATCAATCAGATCACCGACAAATCCACGGTTCTTTTGGTGCTAATTGTGGGAAAACGGTTGTTTACTAGCAAGTGTGCGCTCAAGCTCATCATCTTGTCAGTGGTACCGGGAATTAATCGTTGCATGGCCGTGCGGAAAAGTGTTTAATTTGTGTTTTTGTGATTTTTTTATACCCTCCACAGGAAGGTATATTCACTTTGTCATTACGTTTGTAACGCAAAGAAGGATTCACCGGAGACCCTATAAAGTATATATATTCTCAATCAGAATCACATTCTGAATCGATTTAGGCATGTCTGTCTGTCTGTTTGTCTGTCTGACAAAGGTAAAAGTTCCTAGAGTAAAATACATAAATATTGAATTAATGCCTAAAACTTAAAAGAGAATAAAGGGAAAAGTAAAAGTATAGCTTAAAATATTTATAAAAAAATTATCTACCTATCATGCTAAATTTGCTGAATTGAGCTAACTTAATGTTAAGTGAAGTGAGCTATCTGTGAGACTGTGAGGCAAAGTAGTAAGGTTCGTCCGATTAGAAGGGAGAGTTATTTAGGCTTCCAAATCTTGGCGTGAAAACAAATGTTGTTTGCTGCGTCTGGCTACCTTAGGACAAAAACCATGCCCAATCCGACTTTACCTACATAGCTCTGCATATGCAAGAATGCCAAGTGCTAGTCATTCCAGGTCATCCCTTTTGTAACATCGCAATATGTTCTCATTCTGTTTTGGATCCATCTGTATACCATACAAGTGAACCGTTGGCAAATGTTGGTTTGTTCTGTTTCCAGTTTAGACGGTCTGGGAATGTAACCTTAAAGTTGTGTCGGAAGTTATAGCGTGGTAGACATTTGTCTGTCAAATGTATTCCAAGTAGTTCATTTTGGCTGAATTCTTGTAGGATATCAGTGTGGACTATGTTGGAATTTGATTCATCTTCTGTGATGAGCGTATAGGCGTTAACCATTGCTTCTTTCATGAGTTTTAGATGAAGTGGTGGGATGCTTAGAATAACGTCGAGTGCACATGTTGGTGCAGATTTCATCACTCCAGTTGCACAGACACATGCTTTCTTCTCTTGGTGAATACAACTGGTGGTTTTTATTGGGATTAACTTTGACGCCAACTTTTGTACACCATTCAGCAACTAGGTTTAGCCCTCTAGAGGCGATTCGAGATTGTGTCTTCGAATTTGCCTCTGATTAGGATTGCTATGTCGTCTGCATATCATTGGACATAAAAACCGTCATTACCGCTACCTCTTTGTCTCTGAGAGATTTTTCAATTCTTGAGGTAAGGTTTTGCAGGGCGTATGTGGTCGATAGGCATATTGATATATGTGAAGGGGGTTTCTTTGTAGTGACCCGTCTCTGATATGTTCAGGATTTTTTCCATCGTTTTGAGGAGAAAGGAAGTGAGGCTGATTGGTCTATATGACTTAAGTAGTTCGGACGGTCTGCGTTCCTGCCTTGGGTTATATTTGACAACTACCACCTTCCACTTTTTTGGTATGAATAGGTTAATTAAAACGGGTAGCAGTTGTGGGATGTCCTTTTGTAGTAGAACCGGAAATATTGGGATCATGACGTTAACTAGAACGACTAAAATCTAGAATGGTCAAAATCTCGTTGCATAGCTACACATGCAATTCAAATAGATTTCCATATGAGTAAATCTTAAATTAATATTAATTCAATTCTAAATTTTTGCTTTCGAGATTTTTTCTATTCGAGATTTATTTTTGCGAAATTTTTCTCTTTTGATATTTTTTTTCTAAATTATTGTTTTCTGTATTATATTTTTCTACATATCGGGGTAGACTCCAGGTCCAGGGCTTTGAAGGGCTGAAATGAGTTAATTGCCCAAACTATTTTGCCTTCATGAAGAATTTCCTTTGATCTATTCCAGTCCTCTCTGAGTGGTTAGTTTATTCTTCTCTGGGGAGGGTTTTCATGGGAATTTCGACTAAGAACTGAGGCATCTGTAGCCCATTTTCGGCATATGTGCCATCTGGTTTTTTCATTGAACCAATAGGATTAGTGTGCTGCTTAGAGAGTATTTTATGACAGAAGTTTGACAGATTCTTGCCAGGTCAACGTTGACGGGGGTTACGTTTCAGGCCGTTGGAATGCCTAAACAAAAATTTTACAAAAAAAAGGGAGCAAAACAAATCTTATTTTAGGACAATTTATAGGAGATGGAATGGCCCCTTTGGTTAACCCTCCCCTACCTGGTAAAGAAAGGAAGCCATCATTACCAGCTTCCGTGGCGGTGGCTACTATGTACCACTGTTTAATAGTAGCCCTAAACTGCTAACCTCCTGCACTACTTACAGTTATCCGAAATCTCCGGCTTACCTTTTCGCTCCACCCATCACATCCACCAAATTGGTGCGTTTATCTTGCCTGCATCTCTATCTCATAATAAACTCTATTGAAATAAAACTCTTCCCACCTGACACTCGAATATCATAATGACGATAGTGACAAATCACTGGTACCCTCGCCGGAAGTTCGGAGAATATAGCAGCATTTCGTTAAATCAATAATTCACAGTTTATTTGGATTAATATAGATTTCAGTTATTCAGTTATTTGATTTTATTTCAACACAATTAAATCCTAAATTTGTTTCGGTTATAAGCAATATTCAGTTATTGAGAAGAACAATAAATCTTTAAACCATTTTAAGTTCACAAAAAAAAAATTTTAAATAATCAAAAAGGTATCTCTGTAATTAAAATCGGAATGACCACCAAAAATAAGAAAATTTAACATTTAAAAAGAACTAAACTAGTATTATTTCTTGCGTTGAAGAACCAAAGTTATTAGGCAAAACAAAGTAAAAGAAAAATTAATATTCAAGATTCCCTAATAACGCAGGCGTATGCGTACTATTTCTTGGACCTATATTATTCCACACCATTTAAAATTTGGATTTTCTTTTCTTTCTCTTTTTTTATTATTTTGCTCTGAATGCATAATATTATTAATAGACCGAGAGCCCACAGTAATTTTTGGGTATGATTGATAACACCAAATAACTCCCATAATTAGGTAGTTCTTAAGTAGTTGTTCCTAAATGTTACCGTCTTGCATGCTGTAGTGGGGGCAATCAATTGTGAATAATGTGTCAAAAATGCATTTCTTTTCTGAATTACAAATAAATTGGTATAACAACTTTAATATCATCTCAAAATGTAGAGTTAAGTGCTCTTATTACCAATATGGTGGTCCAAGACGTTTTGCCGATTCTTAGACTACGTTAAGAGCGTCTTGCACGTCTTGGACCACCATATTGGTAATCAGAGCACTTAACTCTACATATGGTCCAAGACGTTTTTCAGGCAGTAGGCGGCAAAACGTATATTTGTCATCAGGATGGCTAATTCTATATTTAGGAGAAGAAAAAAAACTGTTTATCACAATTACAAAATCGATTTGGGCTAATTTAAGAGCATCTTGCATGCAAAACGTCTTGGACCTCCATATTGGTAATCAGGGCACTTAACTTCAAAATCTGACAAAGGGGCGTGGCACCACTCATACAAAAAAACATTCAAAATCGTATATTTCGAAAATAGATTGAGCTCAAACATTCAGGTGATTTTAGGTATTGGCCCTGGAGTGCTCCTGTGAAGATTGGTCAAAATTGGACGAAGGGGAGTGGCACCTCCCATACAAAAAAAATAAATAAATCTTATACTTCCTATACAAAAAAATCTTTTATGGGGTGAAACTCGATGACGTTATATGTATCTCGATAACCGCTGGGCCGATTCTTGTCTTTTTTTTGTTTTGTTCGTATTGCTGTACAGTGCCGTAGCTTGCTTCCAAATCTTACGAAACAAAAAACTATGTGCAGTGAGCGTCAAAAGTGAGTCAACACCAATGTTGTTATTATTTGTTTATAAAGTTTAAAAAAGTTTTAAAATATCTATAAAGTATTTTATGCTGTCAAAATGAAATATGTTTTGTTATTGTTAATTTGTTATCAGACCTTTTATATATTATTTCAAGCCATTAAAGACCATATTTAAATGAGCATCGTTGTTCACTCACTTTTGACGCTCACTGTATATTCCAATTCATTGACTCCTATTAGTTTTTAAATCGTATGTACTTAAACGAACATAATAATGTACTTAAATAATTTTTTTACATAATTTTTTTCAAAGCAGAAGACTTTTTGATCAATCAACAGATATCATAACCTTGCATTCTCCATAACGCTTCGGGACATTATTTTAATCCTTTTCATAGCTAAAAGGGGTTTTTCAACACTAGCTTTAGTCACTGGAAGCGTTGCTAAAAGTTTATAGCTCTAAAGTACCTAAGTCTTGTCACATATTTCATGCAATTTCAAAACTTTGGTAGAATGACAATGATCACTCGACGATATTTTTTCGCACCAAAGAATGCACTCAGCTTTCACACTTGACAACGAAATTGCATTTTCAAAGTAACATGTTGGCTTTTCCATTTCGTTCACTCGCTGCTCAACTGCTTGAAACGATGATTTTGTATTAACGAATATAGAAACTCTAAAATAGGCTTCAGTAGAAGAGATTTCTGGATTGGAGTGCGTTGTTTTTTTCAATGAAGTTCTTGGAGCTCTTAATTCAACTCCAAATAATTTATTTATTTATTTATTCATAGGACAGAGCACAAAATTAATTTGTACCCTCCGGAGAGAAATGCCGGGGAACTAGCCCATATGGCAAAACTCCAAATAAGTCCACGGCAAGTTGGGATGCGGATTGAAAAGCATCTCTGAAAAAATCTTCGGCATTTTCTCTGATGTTCTTAAGAGAATTCATAACTTCTTTTGTGCAGTCGATTGCAGATACGAAATCTAAGGATTTGTTCTGTAGGAAAACTGATAAGGGCAGCGTTAAACTGAATAGTTTTTCGCATACAATGAGGCTTACCTACTAGGAAATAACTTTTTTGGACCGCTGCCAAAAGTGTTGATGCTTTCGAAGACATCACCCACGTTCTACTCGTTATTTCTTCAAGACTTATTGAGATGCATTTGAAGAGCTCTACAAAGGAAATAAAACTGTCCTGCCTTTCAATAAATGTAGTTTCACAAACGCGTAGAAGTCGAGTTTTTCGGCTCTCTGGTACGTGTTTTTTAGGTTCCGTTTCCATATGGAGGAACCTTATTGCTTTCGCTACGATGTCTGTCCGAATAAACTAAGCCAATTTTGTACCTAGGTCTATCTCAAGAAATGATAGACGTAGAAGGCTGAAATTTGCACACAACATCAGGTATAACGACAAATAGCAATGATAGCGACGTATTGATTAGTTTTGGAGTAATAAGTAATTTAGCGAAAAAAATATTTTCATTTGCACAAAAAACGGGTTTTTTCTTGATTTACAACAAAAAATGTTTTCCTATTTTCTAGATCATATTCGTAGCTATATATGTGCTGACGACTGTTTTGCCGAAAAGTTAATATCTTACGAGCTATTTACAAAAATATGTCCAATACGTCATTCATAAGCGTGTTATCTTATACGTTTCCTTCCCAATAGAATTGGAACTCCAAGAAATACTCATTTTCATACACACGCATACATAATATTGTTTCTTTTTTCGCTCTCGAGTGTCGGTTTGAGTCGTTCGGGGCGGGGCGTGCGTCGGCATGTCATCGGCACTTCGGCTGTTCTCTTATGTTAATTTCGATTCGCCAGAAAAAATCACTTTTTCTTTCCCGAGATCACTTTTTTCGTTCGTTTGGTACAAAAAAAAGCAATCTTTTTCAGAGTCGAGAGCACTTTTGCGAATTTAGATTTTTTCTCAGAGTCGCGCGAGATTTACCAATACACTTACCTACATATGATTTGACATTTGGTAGCTGGCGTTAGTTTGTTTACGTTTTATGAAGTCGGTCGAAAAAGTTATAGCTACTGAAAGTCCATACTAAAATAAATAATTTAAACTAACATTTGATAAATATGGAACAAATAATAGAGGTGTAAATTTCATCTTCATCATGTGGCACATCTTCATCGTCGTCGTCGTCCTCTTCGGATAATACTGGCTCGTCTTGGTCATACGAGCAATTTATGCAGTTGCAGTATTTGTTATTTGTAAGGGAGAAAAAGCATCACGGTTGCAATTTTGTGGAAGACGTGGTGAACATATATTCAGAAAATTTATTATGAGATTTCTGTTATAGTTATTTGAAAATTTAGGCGTATTTTTTTGAGAATCTATAGCTAGCTCACTTTTACTTTTACATGCAAAACTTGTATACTCACTTTTGGTTTTGTTATACTCACTTTTGGTTTTACATGCAAAATTGTTATACTCACTTTTGGTTTTGTTATACTCACTTCTCAAAAAAATACGCCAAATGTATGTAAAACTTGCAATTTGCAACCACTCTGCAATATTTCATAGCTTGCCATATAGTATGCTATGAAAATTGCTCGTGGAGACCACAAATAGTATTCTATGAAAAATGGTATTCCATCTATTGCTCAGCTCATAGCTTGCTATCGATAGTATTCTATGGGGTGTACTTTTTTGTTGTGACGCATGTGTTTTCGTGTGATGGCTATGGAAATAGTAAGATATGAAATGCCCACCCTACATTTTATTGCATACTATCGTTATTTCTTTCTATGAGAAATGACAGATGGCAAGCTATGAAATATTGCTCGTGGAGACGAGGTGTTAAGAAATCTACAAAAATCTCAGATTGCCAATCGGAATTAGCATTAAACTTAATCCTTTCCAATTGGAGTTGGATTGAAATTTCAATAGATACTCATTCTCTTGTACACATAAAATACACACATCCATTCATTTATGCGGTTTTATTTTTAATTTCTCTACTGTTTATATCTTGATTTACAAGAAATACATATACAAATTTTATGTTGATCATGTTCGTAGTTTTTTCTCATTCATGGGTGCTCTTTGTATTTGTATTATTGTTATTGCTAGTTGGGTGGAGCCGAGTGGGTGGATTTAACTGACGAGTGACGATGAAGGCATGACGGCGTTCTTCACTATGCATGTACACTGTACAGTACCTATATATATGAACTAAACGATTATGTTAATGTAAATTACTAGTACTAAACGTACGAACGGAACATTCGGTGCGCGAGTGACTCGCACTTGGCCGGTTTTTTAATGACATTTTTGAAAGTTTATTTGCATTTGAATGGTTGCGGAAAAAATTAGCTATTTCACTTAATACACCAAGGCAATGGCGAATTGCAGGAGTTGACTTGGCAGAGCCAGGTTAAAGCCATGGCTTGCACAATGTAGAAACATACCTAGCGTTTGAATACTGTATAACTACCGAGATAATCTCCTTATTTTTATAGATTTGAATTTATATGAAGCCCCATTTAGATGATCATTTCAGTTTCAGTTTCAGTTGAGCTATCAGCTAAGCTTTCAGTTAAACTGATGTTCTACGGTGCATTTAGACATCAGTCTAGTATTCAGTTGAGCTTTCAATTTACTCGTGATTAGCCGAACGTTAGAAAATATATCCACTAAAACTGATAACTAAACTGAAAACTTATGGGAATTCCATCAGTTTCAGTCTCAGTTTCAGTTTTAGACGCTTCAATTTTTTCATTTAGACATCAGATTAACTGAAAGCTTAACTGATAGCTGAACTGGAACTGAAACTGAAATGATCGTCTAAATGGGGCTTTATAAAGGTTTAATTTTTTGACTTTTGTTTAGACTTATCTACTTTAGAAGAAAGAAAAAAATGTTGTTCAGTCAATTCATCCATTAGGTCTTTGACATTTTTGCGTCGCGTCGTTTGCTGTTTCGCCGCTGCTATTCTTTTAATTTCGTTCGTTAAAAATTTGGTGGTAAAAAGTAGGATAAAAGCAGGATTTTCAGAAAAAAAGCGGGAAGCAGGATTTGGATTTGGATAGCAAACGCAGGAAACGCACGTTATGTATGACAGTATGTATGTATGTTATGTATGCGTATGCGTACATCTAAGTGGATATGATTTGAAATGTAAAATTTGCAGAAATGACTCTGAGATTCTGCGAGATTCGCAATAAACGAGAAAGTTTCGTTCGACCCAGTCGTGCAAATTTTTTTTATCAATGAGTTGACTATTCAGTTTGGAATGCTCATGTTACCTTAGAATTTGGTTTTTGTTTTAAGTATGTCTTCAATCCAATTTTCAAAATTAAGAAATTTTATAGGTATGTGAAATAATAAAATCCACACTTAATATTTTTGGGCCACCCTGAGAATATCATATAGCTAGTTACCTGGAATATTTTTGGTCTTCAAAACTTTCTTTAATAATATAAAAGCCGAACATAGTATACGCCTACAGTATCTAACATTTCTCTGAATCAATCAGAAATCGATCTCAATAATACCTGTCAGGTAATTTTCAAAAAAAAAAAAACTCCTTTTAATGACTGATGAAGGAGAAGATAGCATTTCTGACATGATGCTTAAACTCGCTTCGTACACCTCTCTTGATCTACATAATGATTCGAAAAAGAGATATGCAAAATCATGATCACTAACATTGTGCCAATCCAACATGATTTTCTATCCGCCTCATCAACAAAATTACACAGATCAGTCCGTCGGGACAGGGAGTGCGCACAAGTCCGACAAGCAACCAGTAGGCACATTAGCAAGTGCACAGTAGTTGGTAATTATGACAAGAGCCTCCTCGGGTTGCTCTATTTACCATGGAACTTCATAAAAATTTAATTGCTAGTCATAGTTGCTAATGAAAAGCTATGATTATTATCACAATCACTGAAGTGGGAAGCAGGGAGAGGCAGTGGCCCCAGGCCCTCTAAGTCTGTGGCACTTCAAATTTTTGAATAACTGCTCGGCTGTAGATATACCTAAATATATACCTACTTCTACTAACTGCTGGTGGCGGTGTTGCTTCTACTATGCTCTTATGCTGCTGCTGCTGCTGTTGGTGTGATGATTGTCTAAGAGTGATGATAATCTCGAGCACAAGTTAATGTAGTTACGAGGTCTGTGGTAATGGCAATTGCATAATTGTAATAATTTTTGTGCATCTTTGTAATTTTTATTGATGTTTTGGACAGGTAGACGGAAGAAGAATCAGCAGCAAAAGCAACGACAGTTGAAGGCCTTCAGGTGCCTTCACAGGCTAGTGTAATCACAATTTTGCCACATGAGTGTTACTCTATCTGAATATATGTACATTAGAGTCAGACTCTAACTATGTATATATAGGTGAGAAAGCGCATGGAATGCGGCCTGTCGATGGGCTGTGGCTCGTGATGGTTTTCCTTTCTTTTGATATTGAACGAGAGTACGAGAGATGACTTGGATGATTTCATTTTAATTACAGAGTGTGCGCGTGCACTTGTATACAAAACCGCGTAAGATAATGTTTCGCGTAAAATTTGCTTTCAAGATTACAAATGGTGTAGAATGGTGGTGCGCGCTCATCATGGTGGTTAGGATGTCATTAGCGGAGTACTAGAAAGAAGAGGTTTCTTGATTTGAATTTTTTAAACAAATTTTCTGCCAGATTTGTGTTTAAAGTTTTACGAGAATTCCTTTGGCTTTAATGGCCTCCTGATGGAGAATTTTATTCAAATGGTTTTTTCTAGAACAAGGAAAGGAATGTTCTTACTCTTGCATTGAATAGAATTAAAATTGGCAACTCAGTTGAGTCATGAGTGGGCACATTGCTTTGGGACTATAGTCGCTGTGATCAGATAAGAGATTTCATTCCAAGATTACTCTGGAATGTGCCATCATTTTGGTGCATCGCTTTTACTATTCAATGTGATTTGGTTCCAAAAGAAACAACATACTTGCCATTTGAAAACGTTCGGAGCCTAGCCTAGCAAAAAGATTTTGTGAAATAACAATTTACAGTTATTGCAAACATCTGTAGGTAGATATGCACTAGGTTAATCGTATTGGATATCCAAGTGGAATGTGGCCTGTGGTCATATTTAAATTAGAATTTAACTGCTAAAACATTTTAAAGATAACGGACAAAATCCTTTGAATTAGTGTATACTTTGCTGTTCTTCTTTAGAGAATTTGATATAAGAATAAATAAGCATGAGAAAATGCGTTGACCTTAGTTGCCTGAGTCCACACTTGTGTCATGATTTGTGAAATGACTTTTAATAACTTTTAACTCCTTCAGTTTGAATTGGGTGTGTAATATACAGTAATTTTTCATAGAAGTATAGTAGGTACTTTCAGTGACTTAGGTTTTAGTATGATGGACTACTGAGCTTCAGGTTCAATCCCACGAAAAAAAATACAAACTAAACCTTCAGGTTTTTCCATTACGTTCGTCACCTCTCTTGAAAGTGTTGCAAGCTCTCCAGCTAGTATCCGTTATGAGAAAAACTAACTAAATAGTTACCGGATCAGACAGACAAAGAGCTTCACAAAACTTTTCGATTGTGTGGTTTTTTTTTATTTATTTGTCAACAAAATACAGAGATTTTTATAGGCATTAGTGTAAAACAATTAATTAGTTTACAAACAAAATATTATGTATAAAAATATATAAAATACTATCAAAGCCCCTGCACACTTCGTAGTATGCAGAATAGAAAAATAAAAAAGTCGATTTCACATTCCTTTAAATCAGTGATAAACAGTTTTATTGTAATGTAATCCAGAAATCGTATTGCCTAGATAATATTCTTGACTATCAGGACCATGTATTTTGCATATCAAGTTACAAATTGTTGGAAATATCGCTTTCAAAGATGCAACATTCCCATTCTTATAATTAGCTGAACGTCATCAATATTTTGCTAAACTTTTCGTTAAGCTATAATGTCAAAACTGATCTGTCAATTTTGTAACCTTCTTCTTCCTTCAGCATCGCAAAAGATAAGTCACGTTTAAAATCTGAATTTATCACTGAAATCCTAAACAAAATTTACTACTTGAATTTTGTAATTGCTTTGTCGCCTTTTTATTTCAAAGCGAATTCTTTTATCTTCAAAATAAATTTTAAAAACGTTGACTTCCAAAACTGTAAAAAAATAGCGTTTACAATTTTTTTTTTGTATGGGCGGTGCCACGCCCCTTTGTCTAATTTTGACCAATGTTCACGGGAACGCTCCGGGGCCAATACCTAAGATTGTATGTAAATTTCAACTACATCGATTTGGTGGTTTTCGAGATATACGATTTTGAATGTTTTTTTTTTGTATGGTCGGTGCCACACCCCTCTATCCAATTTTAACCAATCTTCACCGCAACACTCCTGGGCCAATACCTACGACTCTCTGCAAGATTCAACTCAATTGATTCTAAGGTTTTCCAGATATAAGAGGTTGGATGTTTTTTTTTGTACGGGCGGTGCCACGCCCTTTTTTCAATTTTGACCAAATAAAGCCTATTGGTGCCAATTCTGAAGGCCTACCTTTTTTAAAAAGACCATACCAATCGGGTTAGTAGTTCTTATGTGATAGTGTAACAAAGAAAAATACTACAATTTTATTATGTATAGATGTATAGATTAGATAAAACAAAGCAAGGTTATAAAGTTTAACAAAAAATAATTCATATTTAAGAAATTAAAAAAAACGAAACAGAACCACTTTAAGTTTTTTTTTGAACTTTAACAATACCTACTCTTACCTAGAAGCGTGAATGCGATCAACTTAAACAAAAAACTCTCAGATTGAGCCGAAGAAGCAAGAATTTGTGGAAGTTTCTTCTCTAGATTTGCCAGATACCAGATTTGTATGTTTGATCGTTTAGATAATTGCAGCCACGTTCCAAAAAAAAGGGCTATTTTATTTCATTTTCATAAAGAATTTCGTAAAGAAAGTTAATTTTTTTATTAAAACAACCCCAAACTTCAATGGCAACATCTGATCTGAAAGGCATAGTTGACGCAATTGTCTACGGTGGAAAAGTAGTCAATAAAAGTCGATACGTAGAGGAGCAACACTGCGCCATTTAACAAAAGGAAATTGTTTCATAAATCAGAGTCTATGAGGGCCAGGGCTGCCAGAAATCATGATTTAGCATGATTTTCATGCTTTTTGGACTCAAAATATGTTTTAATGTTTTCGAGTCCAAAATCATGTTTTTTTTTTTGTATTAAATAAACAAAAGGTTGTTCTTCTTTCTAATCGCTTTGTAAAGCAACATTAACACCAAGTTCAACATGTTTAGCCTATTCGACACCAACACGACTATACTATTTTAAAACAAACAGAACTAAAGTGTCGCTCTATCTCAAAAGCAGAGAAGATGAGCACTTAATTTTTTTAGAGTTGTTTCTGTAATATTAGCTGCGTTTTGTTCTTCCCCGTCACGGCTATATCTGATAAGTAATATAAACAAACCCCTTGTTAAATACAACAAACACTTAAACTGGATAAATATCGGGGTTAACAGCTTCACGGGGATAGGGTAAAGTGTAGCCAATACAAATTTGTGTATGTTATCGATAACTTGTATAAAAATGTCATAAATGACATTTGACATGTTGACAAAAACTAAAAAAAAAATAAACAAGACAAAACAAATCAGAAAAAAATATTTTATTTGCACAAAATCTGCGTTTTAAAGATGCCAAGATTCTTTTTGACTTCCTCGACAATTGTTTTTAACCTTTTCAGTGCAAACAGTTGTTAAGGAAATCAAAAACAATCTTGGGATGGTATCTTTAAAACCCAGATTTTGTGCAAATAAAAGAATTTTTTCTGATTTTCTGATTGGGCTGCACAACGCTTAAGGAGTACTGGAAGCTACAACAAAGAAGCATTTCCAAATTAAGGTAAGAGAAAAATTGCCATGCAAATTCTGCCAACTCCTTATATCCAGGAACTGCAAAGAGAACTTTACAAATTTATAAATTCCACTTATAATTTTTTTTTATTTAAAATTTGACTGTCAATGTCAATTTTCCTATCAGATTGATGCGTTGCCAACTTATTTTGCATTCTTCGATGTTCGTTTTTTTCGGCAATCCTTGTTAGAGACGCTGATAGGGACCAAAGAAACGCAGCTAGTCATTCATTCTTTCCCTTTTCATTGCCCGTATTTTCCTGGTGGTGTTTGTTTTTTTTGTCAATACCTAAATACAATTTATTTCCAAAATAAGTTTTTTTCATGAACTACAAATTTACGAAAAAGTAACTATTAATTTTTTGTAGTTGTAAGTGCTATTTATTAAATTACAGAATATGTAAATAATATAGGTAGGTACTTTGAGCATATATATAAAAATGTATTTTTGAATTTTATGAATTTATTTCAAGTTTTATTCCTTCCATTTTTGTGTTATTTTTTCTATTGCAAATGTTCTCCTTTTTCTCTTTTTACCATTATCTAACTATGAAATGGAAATCATGCTTTTTGAACCTAAATCATGCTTCAAAACTATGTTTTTTTAATTTTTTTAGTGGCAGCACTGATGAGGGCGTTCAAGAGTCTAGTTTAGTAGGTCTGACAGCTTTATATTTTCATGTTGCTGAGATTTCATTGGGCTAGACAGGTCGCTTGAACACGTTTCTCAGTTGAAGTCTATGTCCGCAACACCGACAAATCAAGTCAAGGATTAATCGACTTACTACTGAGTTGAGAACTATTTGTGCCAACACAGCTGTACAATTACGCCACTATTTCAACATATCTACCTTCGCTCTAAAGTTAATTGCATCTCTCGCACGGCAGAGAACTTAACCCAGCTCACCGGAAGATGTTGACAGGATCAACACTTAGGCCTTACTGCGTTAACGGGGCTCTGACGTGGCGGACGACCATTTCCCGCGCTGCTCGTGGGACATTAACCAACATAAAAAGAAAGAAAAAAAAAAAAACCAAAAACACTAACCTAAATAAGGTACGGGGGAAGACCGCATCAGAAATCGTCGTCAGTTTGGAGCAGGATATCCACGATGAACGACCGGCTTAGTTTGGAGCAGGATATCCACGACGAACGACCGGCTTATGATATGCCTGGGACGCCAGCTCAGTAACCGGAAACCTCTAGACCCCCTGGTGTCCAAGCCAAAAACAAAAACAGAACTCTGCTCATACCCTGCCCAGGTTCCCCTGGTAGGATGGATGACCCCTACTTGTGGACTGCGAGACTCTGCAAACAGCAGAATGGCTGAAGGAAGTGGCACCCAAACTTAGCAACTGGTAGGGGACAAGGCTATTAGCCTGCTGTGGGAAGGACATACGAATCTGTTCCATAACCATTTTCCTTCCACGCAGCGCCAACCAGGAGCCTAAAACATCCTTGGCTCTGCTGGGAGCGCAAAATGAAAGTCTAAATGTTAACACATAAACGAAGTAACCGGGCAGGTACTGGTCCTTAGTATCGATCAGGAATCCCTGAATGCTCCAAAAGGATCCTTGAGCTATCGGTTCGGCAGGGTGACGGTGTACGGACTCAAGAAGTCTGACGAGATCACTGGGCAAGCCCAGAATTGCAACACCAGGAAGAGCAATCTGCTCCATCAAAGGTCACAACATCAGTCCACGCTGTTGAGCAGTTAATTCAGATTTCCGAGGAAGCCGAGGAATGGATGCCAATCTTACACAGCATGCTCTCAGGTGGGAATCTAGATTACGCGGTTCCGAACTCTGCGGTTCCAAATACTGCGGAGGCCGAGAATAGATGTTCACATCAATGAGCACGAGCTCAGGTGAGGGGCTAGACGACCTTTTCCGGGATATCACACTGAAGAAGAAGAACTGCTGATGCTTACTGAGTGTCAAATCTAGGACCTCTCTTGTTCTTAATGTACATTAATGATATAGGTCCTGCAATTATGCATTTGTCGAAACACTTCTATGCCGATGACATTCAAATCTATGGATGTTTTTCTTATAGGTCATTTTAAAAGCTGCGCGAATGATGTGAATAAGGATCTTCAACGGATTTCCAATTGGTCATTGAAAAACGGGTTATTATCTACTTTCTTAATCCAAAAGCATAAGTGTAAGTATTTAGTCATTTAAAAAAAACAGTGTACCTCTCGTATATTCCATTTATTATGCTAAATAGCTCACAAATTCAATTCGTGGAAACTTCAAAAAATCTTGGTGTGGTGTTCAATAGAACAGTCACATGGAATAACCATATAAATTTGATAGCGGCCTTATGGCATTCTTCGAACCTTGTGGACTGCTCAGAAGTTTAGGTACACTTCTAAAAACAAGACTAGTACTTACAAAAACGTTAGTTATACCTATTTTTATCTATGGTTGTGAACTTTCTTGTAATTATTGTGATTGTAATAGTGAAAGGAAGTTGCAAGTAGTATTTATCTATTTCTCTATACTCATTTTTTCTTCATTCAAGCAAATTCATTTTCTTCAGTCTTAAGATAGGTACCTACCTATTTAACGTACTACAGGCATGTGAATATTTGTATATAGTTTATTATTTTCGCGTTTATGTAAATTTGAATCCAGACAATTCAAGGCGACTTCCGATGACTAGAATCTGGAATGCGGCCAGACCTTTTTATTTAAACATGTCATTTCCAATTGGAATTCATTTGAGTGAGCTAAAAGTGTAGGTACTTAGGAATTATTAAAAAATCCATGCTCTCCAAAATGCATCCACGTAACAATTCTGTCAAAAAATACTCAAAAGTGAGCAAAAAAAAATTACTGTACAACCTACTGTCATAGTGAATAGAATTACAAACACGAGCGCGGCACATGCGTTCCCTATACCGATACTTTCCGTTTATTTTTGATTTGTCAACTTAGTCAGCTCAACATCAGTTAAAAAAAAGAATACAATCCAAAGAAACAACAATTTTGCCATCCAATATGGCATTTTAATTTACCATCACCGATGCTGCCGACAGACAGACTTTGCGCCAATAGGTGGACCATCAATATTCGATGACAATCAATCGTATCAATGCTCTACGAATGCAGCATGACAATCGCGATGCGAATGCGACCATCATTGGGAGCTACGTTGTTGCTCTGCTTCGATACCATACATACCTGCGAAGATCCAGCGTAATCTATCCATCTAAGAAGTGAAATTATCTCTTCGCGAAGTGAGATAGGTTGATCCGACCGATTATCTGCTCGGGAAAGAGATATTCCTCTTTTTTGTTGACTAGCTATACAGTGTGTATAGTTTATAGCAGCGATCCTGCCCGTTTGACAGTGAGTGAAGTGTTTTTTGTTGCACTTTTTTATGCGAGTAATATGAATTGATGGTCCACAGTGACATATGAATAATTCAACTGACTAGGAAAATGTTGTGCAATGTGTTTACAAATTTGGCTAAGAGTACAGGTATGGTGTTGTGATTGCCTTATCCGAGCGAATATGTGTTTTACTTTTGAGGATCTGTGCGGAATTAGAGTAGCCACATTTAATTATATTGCTAATATTTGGCTTGGTTTTTTTCTTTTCAATAAAATGCAAATTCATAGGCGGATCATATTACTCCCGTCTACTATCATAGCATTTTTTTTTGTACATTTTTCTGTAATCGGAGCCAAAAATATCCCAAAATATATCTACAGATTCCTAAATACTTTCCTCGACAAAATGAAGGACCTTAAGGCTCATTATGGTCTACGAACAAACGATCAGAAAAGGGTGAAAAAGGTGAAACAAACATCACTTTCCCAGCAGAAAAGGGAAAGAGCACGCGAAACGCGCGAAGGAGGGAACAAAAGCATTGTTTAGAAGTTTCACCAAAAGGTATACGTATACCAGAACGTGTCAAAGCAACAGGACCCGGAAGAGACCTGAACGAACCTTTCAATCTGGACGACGAAATCTAAGATTTCCGTCCACAGTATACCAAACAAAAGTGAGTAATGCCCTCAAATCAGATTAAATGAAGGCCCAACTATTTAAGGCAGAGGCTGACACGTTGGTGGAGATCCAACACCAGCATATCTCCCAGATTTGGTCTAAGAAAGTATGCCTGAGAAATAAAATCTCAGCATATCGTTTGTCTGGTACAGGAAAGGAAACCCTCTAGCAACTAGAGTCTAGGTGGACATGCGGCACGACATGTCTAGCGACAAAACAGATCTGGCCAAAGCTGGATCTCAAACGTTCTAAGAATTTGATCTCTCTTGACAGGCATATCGGCGCCACAATAGGTGTCATTTCGGGACACTGCCTTATAGGTAGGCATGCAACAAGGCTTGGCGTACTCTCAAACGATTTTTGTAGAAGTTGCTTGGACGAAGAGGAGGAGGAAACTATTCAGCACTTCCTCTGCACTTGTCCGGCACTCTCCCGAAAACGGAAACACTATTTGGGAGCCTCCTACTACAATGATCTAAACGATCTAACAAACCTAGACATTCGTAGTCTCCTTTGCTTCAACAGAAGCTCAAACTGGTTCAACGAGTAGGACAACATTTTTAATAGATTCATGTGGTATCACAAGGGACCTAATTGGTCTAAGTGTTTCGGCCTTTCGCCGGCAGCCACTTCAACCTAACCTAACCTTATACCTACTTATAAGAAGATTGTAGGAAACTAACAAGCCAACACCAGACCAAAGGTACAATTGCATGCACAGATAAACGCACACAACATCGACAAATCGGGCACAACGTCATAATAGACAGCTATATGACTTTGAGGTAGTTAGGGTCTTTATCTACATCGGCTGCGCTATAAGCTCTGAAAATAACATCACATTCGGCCCTAGCGAGGTATACGTCGGAACGGAGAATTCTCCGCAACGCATACTTCGTCGGAGGCTCAAATTACATTCGAGATATCCGTCTTCGGAAAAGAATAGCTTTAAAATTAAATGTTTCTACATCGGGGTTTTCCAATTTGGTGCATGTTTTTTGTTTATTTTTGCCCTGAAACACACAAATTTAAGCAACAAATACAAACAATTACTTTGCTAAAATATTTTTTTCTTTATTGCTTTCATTTATCAATACTTCACTACAAAGCGTACATATTGTTGGAACGAAATTCCGAAAAGCTGTTCGGAAGAATACCTCGAAGCAAAAATCCTCCGATTCGTATGAAATCGGAGAATTTTCCGATCCGACGGATAGGTACCGCGCTAGGGCAGATTAAATCAATTTATATGGCAACTAATTACTTAGAAAGTAGATCAGTGAGTTTCAAATTATCACTTTTTATGTAGGCAGCAGAATTGTTAACAAAATTCGAACTAAATACTACCTATAGTCACAAAGCAATTCAGCATCTAACAGTAACTGGGGTAGAAATTATTTTGCAACTTTAAGTAAAAAATAAAAAAAAAAAAATAAATAGGTGGCGCAACAGGCGGGTGACACCCAAGGCCTAGCTTCTCGCAACCATTCGTTTTGTGTGAGTTTCTATTTTTGGGACGAATGGAAGGGACCTACAATTTTATGCCGAGTCCGAACGGCTGAATTGAGAAGCCTTTTCATGACAGTCATACTCTCGGATGTTTGTCAGACGTTCGCGAGACTTTAAGTACGTCGATATTATTCTATTTTCTTGTGCAGATTCGACAGTATAAAATACAATTCGTTTCATTTCCTTTTTTGTCCATCGCGTGATGTCAATTTGTCTTCACAGATAAAGTTCAACGCTTAAGACACGGCTAAATCTTAACTCGTTTATTATTCCACTTCAAGAGCGGGACCACAACCATAGACGCATAACTTCAACTGATGTACCACCAAAATCATTTGAAGATATCGCTTTATTGGTGGTACCACAAATGGGTATGCAATTAAAACGATATCCCGCGAACACATCTTCACATTGGCATCTTCCTAATTCGAAAGAGGTATCTTGCCCGTTAAATCGCTGCCGAGTAAATTACGCAATCGTTTGCCTTGTAAATAGGTAAGTGAACGCATCAAATCGAACGGATTCGTCTATTTACATTCGCGCAACCTTTGCGTCAGATGAAGTTGTTCATTCCTGTTAGCGAACATAAATCACAGGCCCACATCTCTCGAATATCATTACAGATATGCATTGGTTGGCAGATGTGGAATCAAAACAAACCCGTCAGCGCAATGTTTCATAAGTTCAACAACTATCATTAGGTATGCGTTTGATTTGTTGCAGACGCTCGCATTCACCATAACTACGCGAATGATTTATTACCCCACACCACTATGTATAGGTAGGTATACGCTGGTATACGCTTACATATTCATCCAGATCGATCGTTTAACCAGTCTATGCTATCTACACGCTGATATCTGCTTCTGCAGTTGTTTGTCATCTTAATTTTCAAAATCGTTTCAAGGATACCCTCCCTTTTCAGCCAGTCATATTTCCACACGCTCGTCGACAATGAGTAAGCGATATTTCTGCCATTGGGGCGAAAAGATTGCCATAATAGATACCAAACTCACTATCATAGATGCACTTGTGTAGGATATCTTATGGCAAATAAAAATTATCTTTTTGCCACAGGAGAGTACCTATCTCTCAAAATTGCCAAAGTTTCATGCAAAGTTGACATCAAAAGACGGTCGTCCATCATTCATTTTGCGAAAATGGAAGCAATAGGCCACTATTTCACTCATCGTAGCTCCCAGTGCCAGTCACTTGGTAAGTTGATCTCTTCTGTCAGATGGTGTCTCGTTGCATGAGACCACGCACAAAATAATGTCATAGAGGACAAAAAACGATCGAGTTGTGATTGTGCGACTTTGTAATTCAATATTAATCAAGTCGCACTGGGATCGATCGCTGAACTGAGGATCAGCGATCGTGCCATGTCACATGCAGTAGTTGAGACTATAGAGGTTAGCTAGGGAGCTAGGGTGTTGGTAATGCTTTTAAAAGTGTTATTTTTATTATTGTTGTGCCATTTATGACTTGGGATATTTTACAATCTTTTCTGATGGACTCTCTATTTGGGTAAAGTGTGTGTTTACTTAGTAAAGTTTGTAGGATGAACGGTCATGCCTTTTTTAGGGCAGTTAACTAAGCGGTAGAAATACGTACTAAGGTAAAAAAAGATTTGAAATACATAAGTTACAATGGACTAATATCATACATACCATCAGGTTGGTTGCACCCGCTCCTCTTAGTTCTTAATATGTAATTTAATGTAGATGCGCTTCTGTAAAAATTTAATATGCAATGCGCGGTCAACATTTTAAGTCGTTTAGCTCCTGTTGATTATCTGCAACCTCTTCTCAAATTTTAAACTAAGAAATGAAGACTAAAAGACCTATATGTAAACAACCAAGGAAATAACTAATACATATACTTTAAATGTATTTACATACTAGGAAAACCTGGTGGTCGAAGTTTGAACGCATTCGAGAGAAAAATTTAATAGTAATTATAATTAGTAATATTTTAAGAGTATATAAATGCGGCTTAGACTCACTAAATGCAAGCGCACACTTACCTTGCACTTATATTAAACTAGCAATGCCCGCGGCTCCGCCCGCCGGTTTCTTTTCTTTTAAATTAAATTAACATTTATTTGGGTTATCATATAAAATAATGCACGTTAGTTTATATTTTGTCCTCTATTTTTAAGCTTACAACATATTTTATCGCAATGCCTTTTCATCAACTATATACCTAAATACCATGTTATGTATTTATTTAATGGGCGTAAGTAGCTATATGTAAACAAATTACGCCTACAGTTCACACGCGATCGTGCAATTATAGCCGTCCATGTGAAAAACGTGGCGGTCGGAGGTCGCATCCCCGGCAATGGCCGGGTAGTTTCGAAGATAGCCCTATACCCCCATTTCCCCTTCCCCCATAACATATACTGATCCGGAGGATATAGCCGGTACAATGTTGAAAGAATTTTTAAAATCGGCCAGAATGCCTTGCGCGGAGTAATCATTGTATTCATAGAACGCAATATATAACTACCCCTAAGCACATCTGCAATCGATGAAACAGTTTTTGGTCGCACTTGACCAAATAAGATCTATTTTCAATTTATTATATCTCACCCTCTGGATGGACCAGAAAGATGAATGTTAGTTAAAATTACTCGGTGAAGTATTGCCTAACAATAAAAGCATATCTTGAATTGGCATACATAAATTTATGAGTAATGGCAAGTTAAGAGCAGTAAGGAATAGAAAAGTTTGTTTGAAAATTTTTTCAATCCTCATAGGATGAATTTTGAAGGAATTTATACAAACCTTCAAGTTCATACGGCTAACGGACGGTTTGTAAGATCCCCCTTACTCCCCGCGACCCCTTTAATCCTCTACAATTCTCACCTACCCTACGGCCTAATTGGCACATTATCTATAAAATCAGAAAAGAAATCATGAAAATTGGACGAATAGTTCTCGAGTTATGGAGGGACGAACAGACGGATGTTGCCTTTTATAAAGTAGTATGAAGTTAGGAATAAAAGCATGTGTTTAAAAACTAAATTCAATGCAAATTTATACGATTCGGTAAAAACATTAACTCTATATACTTAAATAGTCGACGCCTATTGACTATTGTAAATATATATTTTCGATTTTATTTTTCTGAATGATATCATAGGCTTCCAAACATCTCAGTGATAGGTGATAGCGATAGCGATCTTGTAACGAAATTTGCTATTTTATGGAGAACACGGTTAGTCACTTCTCAATTCACCATACATTTTTCTACCACTTTTCACACTACCGTTATGACCCATTGTTTACAGATAAATGAAGTCCGGGCAGCAAAAGTGGAAGGGTGTCCAGGTCACGACTGCTTGGCATGCTAGAGTTCTAGCTCATCGGATGTGGGACTCTTGCTGAGCACTGAACGGTTCGTTACGCATATACAGGGTGTCCCAGTTAAGTAGTATAATCCTTTAAGGGGTGATTCCTGAAGTTCCGCCGAACAAAAAATTGTATGGCAGGGGGTCTATTCTCACCCAATTTACAGTTATAGCCCATCAAAGTGGGTGACCTCTAATTTGGAGGTGTTACCACTTAAGTGTGTGTTACCACTTTCAAAATGTAAAAAACAATTTTTTACCTATAATAGTTTAGAAGTTATAGCGTTTTAAGTGGTAACACCTCCAAATTAGAGGTCACCCACTTTGATGGGCTATAACTGTGAATTGGGTGAGAATAGAAGCTGGAGAAGCTGGAGGAACGAATGCATGATAAGACCATCGAAGAGTTCATCCCAAGCCCACCCGACAACAAAGAGGCACCAGGATGTAGTAGACGCCCAATGAAGATTTGAAATGGTTAAATCATCTAGGCAGTTTGAATTGTCCGACGTAGTAAAGTATCTGCAGAATGTTGTCTTTAATATACAAGTCCAATAAAATGTCCTAGATATAGCTTGGTTGGTTGAAATATTGGTTGTCAACACCAACACACTTAGACCAGCATAGGTCCATTGTGATACCACGGAAAAGGATCGTATAAGATCTGCCTACTAGTTGAACCATTTTGAGCGCTCTTTATAAAAGGCTTCTGATATGTCCTTAGATATAAGAAGTGAATAACATCTAGGAGCCTCTCAGTCTTTCGATCAAAGTCACCATACCGATAATGGTATTTGGTGTTGGCTTCCACTTTTTGTATTCTCCATGGGACAGAAAATTTCGTTACGAAGATAGGGCTATTCAAAACCAACGTTAAATCCATACTGATATAGGTATGCATGTGAAACTCTCCAAACCAAAATCTTAAGAATGCTATAAAACCGGAAATGTTTGCGTATAATGGATCAAAAAATGGTGAATGACGAGATTAGGCAACGTTACGAAGCAGTCCTTCGAGCTGTACAGGTACATCGACCTAGTCAAAAAAACAACGAGTTAGTCATCTAAACTGGGACTGGGAGATGTAGAGCGAATGTACACTAATGGACACCGGCCCGAAGAGTCTTCGATTCCAACCCGTAGGGACATCGCAGTAGAGGAAGACCTCGGCTTATGTGGCGCGAATTAAAACACTTGTTTCTTACTTTTAAAATTAAACAATATTTATTTGGAACTATGTCCTTTATTATTGAAATACTTTTTACTAATTCTAAAAGGAGCTTAAGGCTACTATGTAGTTACAATAAGACTATCGATAAATTCATCATACAGTCGTATTTATATATTTTTCTTATCTATCTACAAGGAGACCCAAGCGTACAATCGTCTTGCTTGATAATGAAGAAGAGATAATATTCCAACATTGTATACAAACGATATTATCTCTTGTACATATGTTATCATTGTAGCGTTGTGTGCAAGACTGTACTAGAGGCTAAAGATATCATTGAATACAAATAATGTTATCTTTTTTCTCAATATGTTTTGCTATGGATACTTAACTCCCCCCCTTGTTAAACGAAATCGTCCCGATTTTTCGACGCTATTTTTAACATTTCTCTTTCATAAGTTTTGTTATATGCGTCAATCTTTTTTTGTTTTTGACGATCTGTTATACATTGTATAGTTTTTATCATTACGTACGTAAATGCTAGAATAACAATCAGTGTTACAATTGTGTATATAGTTGATAATATCGGTTTTTCTTCAAAAGGAATAATTAGTTTTTTTAAAGTATCTATGTTATCGAATTTGTACATTGTATCTTCTTTAATTATTTGGTCGATGTAAGACTCTGAATTATGATTTCTTAATATAACTTCTTTAATTTGCTTATGCATGTTTTTGTATATTTTATCGTCTAGATTTATAGTATTTTCATAAGTAACTAAGTTTATACCATTAATTGTTTGATTATTTAACTTATGCTTACCGCTTAATAACATAACACCGGATTCAATTTCTAAGTCGTAATCGTATTCTTGTTTAATGTTGCATTTTGAAGTTATATTCTTTAAAAGTGGAATAAGACAATTTTCTTCTTCAAAGTTAATTTCACAAATGTTTTTACTTAGATGATTTTGACAATTTCTTGTTCTTAAATAAGTTTGGTTACATAAGGCAATTGTTTTATCTGTAATGATTTTTCCATGTTTTGAATTTAAAGGTGTTACTTTATACAATTTACATGATTTAATTAGAACTGGATATTTATATATTGTGATGAAGAATTCATCAGTTCTAGCTAAAAATATTTTAGAGTACTCAAGTATATTTATTATGGGTACTTGAATTATTTCATGTTGAATAATATTTTTAATGTCATCTAAGTCTAGGCTTTCTGATAAATATTCATTATTTTTTGCTGCATTAATTGTTCTGGTCAATAATAATAATTGTTCGTACACTTGTTCTATTACTAAATGTTCTTTAAGGCTCTGACCTTCGAATTGTTGCAAAATTTGTTCAAATCTAGAATTTATAGTTTTTTGTTTATTATTGTTTTCTATGAGATTATTTATACTCGTTTCTATGTTAACTAAGTCATAATGGTCAGGATTACCAAACACATATTTGAAAGCTGTTCCTAAAAAGTTAATTGATCTAGTATGCCTAGTATGTTCTTGTAATTGGTCTGCTAAATTCTTAATTTTACTTAACCAAATTTTTTCTTCCTGTGTAGGTTGATATTTACTAGTTACGATATTTACGTAAGGTTGAAATATCGAAGTCAGGTTGGTGGCATGTAACAAATAAGTTTGTTCTTTGAATAAATACACGTCATCTGTTTGTGTAAGTATAAACTTCTTGTTTAGTATCTCAGTTATTTGAACGTTTCCTTGCCCTTCTTGACTCTGTACAATTCCTAGTAATGTTAGGAATATTAATATTTTCGTCATCTGAAAAATGATAATTCTTTATGTTATCCTTGTGAATTTTTATTCCTTCTTTAGAGATTACCGTGTCTCCTTTATCTTCTTCTACTATTCTTGTTATGTATCTAGCGTTAGATTTCTTTCTAAGACCTGTGATTCTTACCATTATCTTATCTCCTTTTTTATACTCTCTGTGTCGAGTTCCTTTATTTAGACGTTCGATCACTTTTTTGGATGCTGAGTTTAGTTTATTTATTATAATTTCACTATTTCTATATTTATTTTGATTAAAGAAAATGTCTCTAGGTTTCAAACCGGTAACTGAGTGTATAGAATTATTTAATTCACGCACTGTTCTAAATATTTCTTCGATAATTTTCTCAGGGTTCGTAGTGATTCTACCATGTCTGATTATGTGACCTAAGTATTCTACTTCTTCTTGAAAAAACTTACTTTTCTCATCAGATATTTTTAATGTGGCTTTATTGAGTACGTCGAATACTTGACTTATGTGCTGTATATGTTCTTCCTCAGATGAAGAATATATCAATACGTCATCAATGTAAACGTGTACGAATTTACCTACAAAGTCTCTCAAAATGTCGTCCACGCATCTCTGAAATATGCTTGGTGCATTTTTGAGCCCGAAAGGCATTCGTTTAAATTGATATTTTATAGCAAAAGCTGTTTTTTCTTTATCATCTGTTTTGATTTTAATTTGGTGGAAACCTGACTCCAAATCTAACGTTGTAAAGTACTTGGCTTTACCTAAATTTTGAATTGTCATGTTGACATCCGGAATGGGGTATCTGTCTGTTACAGTGTGAGCGTTAAGTTTTTGGAAATCAACAACCATGCGCCGTTTTGGTTTTCCTTTTTCGTCCAAACCTTTTTTAGGTACTGTCCATATGGGACTGTTATAAGGACTATGGCTTTTTTCTATTATATCGTCATGTAAGAGTTTCTGTATTTCTTTGTTTACGAATTCGTTATCTGCTATGGGATATGGATATTGTTTAACATAAACCGGATTATCATTGGTCGTCCTAATGCTTGCTTCTATAGTATCTGTAAAGGGTAACGGTCCTATGCTGTTATTAATCTTCATCAGTCTATCTATGTCTGCTTTATAAATATTATTTTCCCCAATTATGTAATTAATTTTCTGAATAGATTCGACACTGCTTATGGTAGTTAGAGTCATATTACTGAAATTTATTTCCGCGTTTAGAACTTTAAGTCCTTCATATCCTAATATCATATCAAAAGACTGAATATCCTCTAATTCAAAAAATGTTATATTTTTCTTTAATATCCTAACTACTTTCTTTGTATCTACCATAGAATAACCATGCATTGTTTTTATTTTTATAGGTTTAATTTTAATTTTTTCGCTAGAATCGCATTTTCTATTAATGTAATTATGGGTTGCACCAGTATCAATAAGAATTTTGTAAATTTTCTTATGAATAGTACTAGTTAAATTTAAGCAGGGCAACCCGTCTACTAGTTTAAATGATCTATTCTTATGTTATTATTTACCATACATTCCGTTTCATCTGCTTCTGCATATGTACTGCTGGCATCGTCTCTGCGTTGTTGTCGGGAGTTATTTACTCTCTGCTGCTTGAAGTTCTGCTGATAAGATCGTTGCGGTCTGTTGTGTGTGTTGAAACTCCCGCTGTGTTCACGTTTCGCTGGTGGATTATATACATCGGGTTTGCATTGATTCCAATTTTGTCGCTGTGCATGTACAATTTGTCTCGAGTTTATCTCCATCGGCTGTGGTCCTTGATTGTGTTGCTGCATATTATCGTATTGCTTCTGGGGTTGATAATTCGTTGTTTGGCTCGAATAATTTGGTCTTCTTTCGTTTCTGCGTTCATGTGGCATATTTTTGTGGTGCTTATCTTGAGTGAGATGTAAATGCCTGTGCACATTATCATGTTCTATTCTGCGAGCAATTGCGAATGCGTGTTCTAGATCATTTATTGTAGCTGAATATAATGATCCTCTTGTAAAGTTGTCACTCATACCATCAATGAATATACGAACTGCGTCGTCGTTAGCATTTTTAATTAGTCTGTCGATTATATTCGGCGGATCACCTGACATAGTGATTTTTGATATTATTAAATTGAGATTTTTATTTATCTCGTCGTGGTATTCAGACAGTGTGCTTCTTTTTTGCGTGATGGCTTTCATCATGTCTTGTAGCACGTATAGAGGTTCTTGATTAGAGTACGTATAATCTAATCTGTTACGTATCGCCTCAAAATTAAAAATTGTGTTATAATTAGTTAACACATTCGCGGCTGCACCCTGTATTTTACTTTTCACTATAGTCAATGCTGCTGCGTACTTACTGTGTGTTTTGAAGTTTTTAATGCTGTCCATTAATCTGGATGCTTCTTCGCGCCACGACCGATAATTTGATTGATCGCCGTTGAAAATAGGTAGGCTTTTAAATGCGTCTAACTGTATTTCACTACCATCTGTATATGTGGTTCTTATTTCCTCTAGCACAGGTATGTTTGGTACTATGCCTAATCCAGATTTTACTTCATTTAGTTTTGTTTCTAAATTAGTGTTTATTTGATTTTGGTTAGTTATTATTGCTGCTAACCTTGCATTCTCTGTGCGTGTGTGCTCTAGGGTTTGTGTTACTGTGTTGCACCTGGTTTCTAAAGCTTCTAATCTTGCCATTAATACTGCGAGTTGTTCCATTTTGAACTCGTGTCTGTTGTCGTCGAATTTGTGTGTTTTTTTCCTCCACATATACACTTTCACTGAATTGCTTAGCTGCTTCGTATGAAGAAGCTATATTTGTACCTGCTATGCTAGGTAATTCTTGTAACCGGTAACGCGAGTGTTCTGTTTATACTAGATTTCACTACTTGTTCCCGAGGTCCGCTCGATTGAAGTTAAAAAGTATATTTAACCTCCTGGCAGGATCGCCAATTAAAACACTTGTTTCTTACTTTTAAAATTAAACAATATTTATTTGGAACTATGTCCTTTATTATTGAAATACTTTTTACTAATTCTAAAAGGAGCTTAAGGCTACTATGTAGTTACAATAAGACTATCGATAAATTCATCATACAGTCGTATTTATATATTTTTCTTATCTATCTACAAGGAGACCCAAGCGTACAATCGTCTTGCTTGATAATGAAGAAGAGATAATATTCCAACATTGTATACAAACGATATTATCTCTTGTACATATGTTATCATTGTAGCGTTGTGTGCAAGACTGTACTAGAGGCTAAAGATATCATTGAATACAAATAATGTTATCTTTTTTCTCAATATGTTTTGCTATGGATACTTAACTCGCGCACAAATGGAAGGAGACCACAACCAACTTGGAATGCGCAATTGGAAGCAGTTAGCCAAAGGTCGTGCAAACGGGAAGGGCGTGTTGGTTGAGGCCCAGATCCACCCTGAACCTGGATAATACGTTAAAGGTTCAATTACATTAATAAAACATGTAGGTGATAATGGCTCTATGCAATTACTCCTAACGTAACTCCTAACAAAATAAATGAAATAAAACCTAAAATTTTACATACAAAGTTAGGAGTTATTATATATGAAAGAACTCCTAAATATTAGAGGTTTTTACATCAAAGTTAGGACTTATTGCATGTTTTAATGTTAGGAATTATTTCATCATGAAATAAATCCTAAAATCATGTGAATGAAATAAAACCTAATTAGGAGCTTTAACACTCAATGTTGTTAGGAGTTATTTCATTTTCCTAAAATCATATTTCTTAAATTAATGGAGGAGAATATTCCACGGGCAGACCGTAACTTCCTGGCGGATGGGACATTTTCTGTGGTGCCTATTGGATGTTTTAACCAACTTCTGGTTATATAATGTACTTCAATAAGGTAACTTATTCAAACATAAAAATCAACTCTATTATCGGCCGGCGGGTGGGGGGTCGCGGCCAACGCGCCGATTCGCGGGGAGGACCGCGGCGCGGACGGCGCGCCTGGCGCGGGAGTCAATTTGATTATAATGATTTATATATCCACAGGTATTTCCATTCTTGTTTGTCCTCTTGAATAAGAAGTCAAAGAAGAGTTACTCAACTATGGAAAAACATAGCAACCAATCTAAATTTGGCATGCTTTTTGCGAAGATGTAAGTCGGGCTCTCCAGAGCCAAACTAAATAAAAAGAAATAAAATTCTCTTCCATTCCAGGTTTCATTACCAGAGATCTGGTGGCGGTCCTTTTAGAAAGACAAAACGGCAGAGAGCTGCAAAAAATTGTATGCGCATCGGCGTACTTTGCTGGAGAAGACGATATACCACCACGTCCAGTACAGGAACTCGTCCAGTACTGCCAAACCCAGCAACTACAAATCATCATCGGTTGCGACGCTAACGCGCATAACGAAGTTTGGGGCAGCCGAGATACAAATAAAAGAGGTGAGTCTTTATTAGAATACCTGTATATAGCAAAAATTTAGTTGTACTAAATAAGGGAAATAAGCCTACGTTCTTCTCCTTTTGTACAAAACATCGTTGAAAATTGGCGCGTGTCAGGTGAGGCATCTTTATCGGATCACATGCACATAAGATTCCAACTAAGATGCAACACGGAACATGCGCCGATCCGCTACGATAACAAACTCACAAACTGGAGAACCTATCGCGAAAACCTAGCGATCAAATGTGACATTCTTCCAGAAAAACCTTCATGTATAATCGAAGCGGAAGTCGCACAATGCCAACTCAATGACATTATCATCTCATCTTTTACAAATAGCTGTAAGGTTAAACGGACTGTGGTAAAGAGGTGCACACCATGGTGGAACGACAACCTAGAAAGCCTCCGCAAAAGAGTGAGAAAACTTTTCAATAAAGCCAAACGCACCGGTAAGTGGGACCAATACAAATCACTGCTTACCAAATACAACATAGAGTTGCGAAAATCTAAAAGAGCATCCTGGCGAAACTACTGTGAGGAACTCGAAGAGCTCCCTGCGGTGGCACGCCTTCTCAGGGCACTTTCAAAAGATAAAACAAACTGCATGGGATTACTAGCCAAATCTGATGGTACAATCACATGCGACCGAGAGGAAACGTTGATTACCCTACTTCAGGTTCACTTCCCCGGATCCACTATCACAAGTGAGTTTCACGAACACATAACCGTAGACTCACCCCCTAAAAACCTAAAAAGGATTAACAGTTTATCCGGCAGACTTTTCTCACCGGATAAGGTTAAATGGGCGATCGACTCATTTAAACCATAAAAGGCACCAGGGACAGGCGGAATTTTTCCTGCCCTCATACAAAAGGGCTTGGAATTTTTCTTACCCACTATGGTTGCCTTATTTAGGTTTAGTTTCAATTGGGGCTATATACCACAGACCTGGAGGGAGGTAAACGTGGTATTTATCCCCAAACCAGGCAAACCAATAGAACTACCTATATCATACCGTCCAATAAGCTTCACATCGTTTTTCCTGAAAACAATGGAAAGAATTTTAGACGTGCACATCAGAGAATGCTTAAATGAAAGCACACCTCTGCACCCCTGCCAATTCGCCTACCAGAAAGGCAAGTCTACAGAAGGAGCACTTCTAAGTTTAACAGCACAAATAAAAAGTGCATACCAAAACAAAGAAGTTGCACTGAGCGCCTTCCTCGACATTGAGGGTGCTTTTGACAACACTGGATATGACTCCATATCAAATGCTTTGTATGAGCTGGTATCCATGGACCAAATCGGAACATCTCAATACCTATGGGAAAAAGCCCCAGCGTATTTCAAGCAGAGCTCCATGCCATTAAAGAATGCGCAAACTTTATATACAATTCAGGTATTAAAGGCGCCAACATCCATATATTCACGGATAGACAAGCAGCTATAAAAGCCCTTAGCTCACACATTATTGACTCCAAATCAGACACTGCTTCGATTGCCTCCAAACACTTAGTTACAGGAACAAAACCAGTCTATGGTGGGTCCCCGGACATAAGGGAATTGAAGGAAACGAAAAAGCCGATGAACTAGCCAGAAACGGCTCGGAAACCCCTTTCATTGGCCCTGAACCATTCTGTTCGATTCCCAAATCAGCCATAAATCTGGCTATAAAAAGTTGGGAGCAAAACAAATGTACTTCGTTTTGGGAGAACATCCCAGGTCTAAAACAGGCCAAAAGAGGTATTCAGCCCTTCAAAGCAGATGCCAGAAAGATACTAAATCTTCGCAGGCATGATATCAAAAACCTAGTAGGCTACCTAATGGGTCACCACGGTCTGCGATATCACCTAAATAAAATGCATTTAGTCGACTCACCGGAGTGCAGACTGGCCCTACGAACTAAGTCCCAACTGGAACTAACTCCCACTAGCCAAATAAACTAAGTCCCACCAAATATTCAGTGGGATTTAGTTCGTATGTTTGGGGGATAGTTCATAGTTCATTATGAACAAATTCCCAATGAATTAAGTCCCAATTTGAGAAAGTGGGAGTTAGTTCTTTTAACTTGTTTCGAGTAAAAATAGTTCTGTTGAAAGTGGGAGTTAGTTCATTTTGTGAAAAAAATGTTCTTAACAAATTTTTAGGAATGGTAACGGGTTCAAATGTAAATCAGACATACAAATATGGTTTGTAGATTTCGTACAGTACATACATAGGTTTGCATTATGTACCAGCAGTTATTAATGAGTAGTTGCGTTGTAATTGTCGGGCTGATCGACAATTAATTAAATAACTTTTATTTTTATCTTTAGAAAATTTGAGAAAATAAAATTTCAAAATTCGCGCCAGCTCAATTTTTGAAACAACTTTTATTTTTAGCTTTAGAAAATTTGAGAAAATAAAAGTTCAAAATTCGCGCGAATTTTGAACTTTTATTTTCTCAAATTTTCTAAAGCTCAAAGCCAGCTCAATTTTTGAAACAACTTTTTATTTTTAACTTTAGAAAATTTGAGAAAATAAAAGTTCAAAATTCGCGCTAATTTTTAACTTTTATTTTCTCAAATTTTCTAAAGCTCAAAGTCAGCTCAATTTTTGAAACAACTTTTATTTTTAGCTTTAGAAAATTTGAGAAAATAAAAGTTAAAAATTCGCGCGAAGAGTTGTTTCAAAAATTGAGCTGGCTTTAATGTTAACGGCAGGATCACGGCTGACAATTTTTTGCGAATGATATTCAAGAAAAACGAGATTTGTTACGAGATGGAGCCAGACGAGGATATTTTTGAGGAGTTTACGGATGATAATCAAGATAAAGATGAAGTTGAAACTGTATCTACAGAGGTTCACCGTATGAATAGTGACTCTTTGTGCATTGTTTGCATTGATATGAAGCAAAACATCGTCCTTCTTCCATGCAAGCATAATGATTTGCAGCGAATGTCATTTGAAGTTGCAAGCAGACAGCATCGCCAAAGGTTCGAACGATGGATATACATGTCCTTTGTGCCGCACAAAGATCATTGATATAATTCACGTTTACTTACAATAATAATATTGTATTATACGTATGTATTTATTTTACCCTTATTTTGTATCTTGTAACAAAAGTATATACCTAGACCTAACTATGCTGGATTAAACATTTTTGGGACTTAGTTCATTTCAAATCGTGAATTTTTGTTTTATTTTAAATAATTAGGGAGTATTGGATTTTAATTCATTCTCATATTGGGACTTTGTTCATTCTTAGTTGGGTCTTAGTTCCTAAAAATCGTGGGAGTTAGTTCATATGAACTAAGTTCCAAATTTTCTGGGACTTAGTTCGTTTTGGCTAGTGGGAGTTAGTTCTAGTTGGGACTTAGTTCGTAGGGCCGTGCAGACTATGTCTAAAAGAAGACGAAACAGCCGAACACATAATATGTGAATGCCCGGCCCTTTACGGTATAAGAAGGAAATCATTTTTCAGGGAAGTAATAAGTACCGAAGAACTAAGGAAATCCTCTGCTGAATGTGTGATCAGCTACATTAGGAAAGTAGAAGCGCTACTAACCTAAACATATATCTGACGTCAAGCACAATAGATCTTTTAGGTCGACGTGCATCAGTGATGAAAATCGACTTAACTCAATTGTACTGAAAACTGAAACCAAATTGTACTGAATAGTACTCAAATTTCTTAAATTTATAAAACCAAAGGAAAAAAAAATATATATATTTTATTAAAAAAAAGTAAAAGATATGTACCTATCAGTGTTATCATCGGCCAGTTTTTATAACTTCCCCAGCATTCAAGTCTTGCAAAATGTTAAGGAATTATTATAATGATTTTGTGCGTGCAGGGAGGTACCGGAACAAAGAAGTCCTTTCACAAAATTTCATTCGCCTAGGTCGATTCGCGTTTGGTTGGACTCTGTTGTGTTTTTAAAAAACAGATAGACCGACGGGCGGATAGACGTGCGTGGGCTAAATCGTTTCAGAATTTCATCCTGATTCAGAATATTTATGGCTTATAGGGTGACTGAGGGTATAGGGTGAATTCTTCTTGGTGTTATAAAAGTAAGTACTTATACCTTCCATTGGAGGGTGTTATAAAGGCGCATTTAATTGAATCTAAAGTTTAGTACGCAGTTCGAGCGAATCTAAATTTTAGCTGCTCTCTAATTTTTCTCTCCAAACGTTAAATAGTTAAATAAAATCCTAGCTAAATTTTGACATAGAGTGCGTTGTGAATATAAGTGTCACAGAAAACAGCTGTCCGTTGAAAATAATTTCCTTCAAAAATTCATCGACGCGAAAATGTGTTATAATGTGTTGCACTTTATTTTTTCCTTGATATCAAATTTATCACTTTGAAAGAAGTTAGGTAGGTAGGAGGAAGGTATTCATTGAAAAACCTTATTCTTATTTACTTTTCCGCAGCACAAAAGAACAGAAGAAAAAAAACATTATCTGTAAAAATTTGGCTAAAAAAAATGTGCCGAACCATTAACGGGCGTGGTAAATTGTAACATATACATGCAGTACAGTCTGAAATGAAAATTTAATTTTTTAGCTGAAGCAGCACACCGCTCGGCTAAATGGATTCGCTTAAATTTAGCTCAGCTAAATTTTGGAGACAATTTTGTATGTGAGCTAAAATTTAGCACGAACAGCGTACTAAGCTCAAGGTAATATAAGTCTTATAGACGCCGGATAGGAACTTTAATCCATGTACCTACATACATATTAAGACTAGGTAATCTTTGTATAGTCGTGTTCAAAATCACTTGTCCAACGGTCGATTGAGTAAACTGTAGACTTTGTACAGAAAATCTACCATTGTCCAAGTGATTTGAACACGACTGTACCACATTCAGATAACAATCTACTATACAATAGTTCTTCATTTTCAAGTTTATTTTGTAAAGATCTGTTTTATTCATAGAGCTGTGGCAGCCTTAATTTTTAATAAGATGTTTGGGTTCTAATAGTGCAGACATTACGCCTGCATTCGATTTTTTAGCTTTTTATTTTTGATAATAGCTATTTTGATAAGAACACTTTCTTTAAACGTTTGCGGAAGAATAAGAAGAAATACAAAAGGCACCCGGACAATGCGGTGTAGGATCTGAAAATATGAACTCGTTGCATTCATTTTGCACAAGGCCTATTTCTGCCCAAAACTCAGAAATAGAAGTATGTACCAATTTTTATCGTAGTCAGATATTCATGATTGATAATTTCAATACTTTTTTGTTCACCAGGAGAAAAACCTTAAGACAAATTGGACGATTGAATTTACCTGATCGTCCAAATGGCACTTTGTGAAAAATTTTGTAATGAGTTCAAAAAAATGTCTCCGAAATCAAATCGTTTTTCCACATTTTCGAGAAATGCAGCAAATTTCAAAAAATTATTTTGAACGAAGTAGGTAGGGTGAGAATGAATGCATTCCGAATTTTAAAACAAAGGAATGCGTTCAGCTTTTTTTGTTTAATCCTTATATAATGTCTGATTTGAAAGATATAAAAATAAACTTTCAAAAATTAAAGTACTCGGGAAAGTCAAATTGTACTGAATTCAGTACAATAGTAAGCCTTTTTGCAACTATGACGTGCATCCTAATGCTCCGGCAAGTCAGAAGTTAAAAAAAATCATCTGCTGCGTTACACGACCCAACACTCTTTTGTTGCCTTGTAAACATCTTAAACTCTGTACCGAATGCTTCGATAAGTTACGTTCGGATGAGGACGAATTAATTAGATGCCCTGTAGATGTAGTATGCAGATCCGTAGTAGTTAATAACATCCAAGTTTATAATTAAACCTGTACTGACGCTAAATTAAATAAATATTTTGCACTTTAGGACTTTTTAAAGGCTATTACTTAACTTCGTGAAAAATTTCTTGTGTCAAAATCTTGCAAGTCAAAATTTGAACCACTTTCTCTAAACTTAGAAATTTTGAAAATTTTCCATGCTGGTTGGGTTGTGAAGACAATGCAATATTTAGAAAGAATTTTTGGATTCTTCCAGGATAAACCTTAAAAATAGATTGGTAAATTTTTATTTTTTTGCTTTTAGTGCAGTACCTACTTCTAAAAGCGTTTTTTTTTTAGTTTTTTAAACTATTATTTTATTTCATTTTTTACTGCTAGGAATTGTTTCATTGTGAAAGAACTCCTAAATGTTAGGATTTATTTCATGTTTAGGTAAGAAGATATTTAATCCGGGGTTAGGACTTATTTCATTTTAAAAATTAGGAATTATTGCGTTTATTGTTAGGATTTTTTTCATTAGGAACTATTTTATTAGGAGTTAATACGTTAGGAGCTATTGCATAGAGCCATCGGTCCCACTTCCATTTGGAGGATCCGTTTTTATTCTAAACTAGTTTTGCATTAGCGGCACGTAGGTAGTTTAATTATATTTAACGTCCTCGCCTCCTTACCTATAAGTCGTAATTCCACTTACACACCCTGTTGTACGTGTCAAATCATCACCATCATCACCTGCTTCAGCGTGAATCATTGATACCATGGAGCAAGAGTTGAACAAAAGAAAAAGAAAGATGTCAACAAAGATCCAACTGTTACCACCAACACGTCGGACCGATGATGATGGGTGATAATTTACAAATTACCTGAAAACCCCATTCAGTGAGACCCAGTCACAGATAACATCGTTTGCTAAGAAGAATTGCACTCGTCAAGTCGCCATCCGCATCCACATCCATCTCATCCCATTTCAGATCTCTCCCATCATCATTATCATCAGCCGCAGAACAACAGATCCCCAGTTCAGACCGCATCCCACCACCTGCTCTTTTAGTCATCACCTCATCATGCCGCCGTGTTCTGGTTGCACCCAATTTGATAGTAATACGATAGTGTGCATGTGCACTGTATTCGGAGGGGCGTAGTGCGTCTCGGGCTGTGTAACTTTTGGTCTGATGCTCACACGCACGTAGGTATTTCCTAAGTCGGGCTCCTTATTGTGACGCGGCTGCTCTGTGTCTTATACGATGAAGTTTATGCCGATGACGCTGATGATCATGTCGGCATTTCTCTGTTTTAAGCCGCGGAAGAGATCAGAGCAGAGCAGTTTCGTACTGAATCGAATTCTGCCATCATAAATGCAAATACGTGACATTCAACGCTTAGTGCGATTTCAATTTCATTTTAAAATGGATGGCGGACGACGGACCGCGCACCTTAGATTTTTGTACTGTATTTGAAGTCTTCCTCATTCGAATGGAGATGGAAATCGCGGTGGTGATGACGAATAAGGTTAGAAATTCCATGAATCAGCGGCTGCGTAGGAACACCGCTTTTACTCCTGTATGTTTTGGGTATAACGCTTGCATGGGGCAAGTCTGCACAGTATCCCAAGCATTCAGTCATCCGTCCATCTATTTTCAACCAAATTAAGGCAATTCCTTGGCGGCAGCGGCATTTTTGTTTCCGTAATAGTAATGGTTCTGCTGCGTCTTCATGAATCTGCCTGCAGCACTCCACCGCCATGTCAGCAGCAGTCTCCCTTTGCATGTTGTATACGCTCTGCAATGCTGAGTTGCAGCACCGGCAACAAAGTGATGCGGTAATTTTAATGGCTTTTTGTGTAAGGTAAGACAAATTTTGCAGATCCATTTTGGACATTTGCGTTAGCAACGAGCAAATATGTAAATGTCGTCTATGGTGAAGAAGAGGCTAATCCACATTGTTTGTATGGCGATGGAATGATTGCGGGTTATTTTTATGACCCCTTTGGGAATTTGCCGGCAAAGAGTGATCTAGAGTGCACACCACCAGCCAGGTGTGTTGAAAACCTCAAGAGTTCGACAAATAATGGGGCAATTGAAAAGTATTGAAGGCAAGAAATTCTTCCTTATAATATACATTGCTAATTATTTCTTGCACCGCTTTTAATTTTGGTCTGTGTTACATCACCAAATTAATGAGAAGTAGGTACGCAGTCTTATTATTTTAGCGGTCCAGGCCAAGGTTTAGGTGAACCATACAGTCCATTGCATTGCATATGCTCAAATATATATAATACTCCACATTCCATTTTAAACCGCATGTTTAACTCGAGTCCGAAGTCACCCGTCTATAATCTTGCCAGTATGGTCTTTAACGAAAATGTAGTTAGAAAAGAAGCAAACTTACTCTTTAAGTCTGATCGTGTTTTGTGGTCAGTGGCAGTGCTGATGCTGAGATTTTTGTAGATAATGTAAATTTTATGTAGACAACATTTTTTTTTACAATCGCTAGTGTAAACAAATACATACATAGTTCAAATGGTTTTCGGGAGCATACAACGCAGTTGCTTTGTGCAAATTTCTAAAGATTGTCCTTACGACTTACTGATCTTAAAGGCGAATGCAAGGCTAACAGCGAATTGAAACGCTTAAATTAAAATGGCACACCAGATGAATTTAAATTTTCCATTCAAAACTGTTGTTTCTATTACATTTCTCAATAGGTATTAGACGTCAAGCCTGGTGCCATTAAAAAGATTTTGTTGTTTGATGATGTGAGGCATAATAATAATCGGCGCTTTATTTTTTACCTAGACATTCTCACTTGCTCATACATAAGCGTGCGCTTAATTTTATTTAATTTTTCTTTCGCTTTTTTTAATCCATTTTTAAATGTTTTTTACATTTTTTTGCACATCGGCTAAGAACTCGCAATTCCATTTTTGGCAAAAATTACATTTTGATGTTATCTTATAGAAACTAGGTAGGTGCACTAAACAATCTTAATTATTGGCCTAGGAGTGTTCCTGGGAAGATAGGTCAACATTTGACAAAGGGGCGTGGCACCGCCCATACAAAACACATCTTCTATGGGGTGAAACTTGATGACGCGTTTTAACTCGAAAACCGCTGGGCCGATTTTCATGATTAGGTATTTTTTGTTTTGTTCGTATTGTTGTATATTTCCAATTTAGGACATAGGCAAAAAGAATTGCACTCCCATTCAAAAAATTTCAAGTTTAAGCAGAAAGAAAATTCGAGAAATTCGATTTATTCTCATTTTTTCATTTTACGAAAGAAAATTATTACAATAAGATAAGACATAAGGAAAAGGAATACAATTCCTGTGCACAGGCAAGGCGGGGGGGTACAGCTAGCTAAGGATATACATATACAATAATATCGTTAACTAAAAAGCTGGAGTTACCAAGTTTACTTATTGAGCCAACGATATTACGTTCGTACCGTAATTATCTATATATTAAAAAAAACAACAAAAAACTATATCTATACGGGCAGCAGATGGAAACAGACTCTTTGATTTATATAGCTACATAAATAGATAGAGTATTGTTTCAGTTGCCCAACATACCAGTTAGTGAGGATTGGTTGTATACGATGGCTTGGTTTTCCAAAGGTTCTATTACAAACATAGAAAGCAATGTGCAGTGCATGTTTGCTGCAAGTTAGGTTATATTGTTATTTCCATTTTTTTGACTGAAAGATGCTGGTACATAATTAAGAAACAAGTCATATAGAGTTAGATGTTCTCTATTTGACTTAAGTACTTAAATGTCTACGTTGTCGAAAGACCGTACTATGTAGAGTTACATTGGGCCTTACCAATAAACAATCACTAAACTCGAGTTTTACTAATTTCGAAACTAACTTTAATTTCGACTTTTAATTTTGCCCTACCAATAACCAAATTAATCGAAGGGTTTACTAAACACGGCTTTAGTACAAATTCTAGTACAATGGAAGTCAAATCTTGTACGATTTTGGCAAAATTGTCAGATTTATTCGAGCTCAGATCAGCTTTTCACTTTTTGCTGAAATGCAATTGTTTCACACAATTTCTTGGTAGGTATAAGAAGTCAGGACGCAAATATAAATGTATCAAAACAAAAACCACGAAATAAAAGAAACTATTAGGGCTGCTTGACAAAAAATTTGTCAATTTATTTTAGGAAAATAATAATTCACTATGGCTACTGCTAAATTTATTTTGTATAACGGTTGATTTCTTCACATAAGTACTAATACCCGGTCTAGATAAACCAGGTACTAGCTCTGATACTCGGTATCAACAAAAAGTTAGTACTTGTGTATTTCTTCACAACACTAGTACCGGAGCTAAATTCATCAACCGTACTAACGACTAATACATCTAAAACTGGTCTAAATACCCATTTTATCATTATGAAATGTCATAACGAGGACAAGGAGTGTCAAACATTTTCCAGGATAACTGATTTTTATTCGTAAGTCAACGTTTTTTTTTTAATTTTTTTTTTTGCTTTTCTGTTGGAAAATATGCATGTATGGTGGTATCCCGCAGGTGATAGCATAAAGGACCATTCACATGGGAGCGAACGAACGAATTGATGAAATGCGAATAAACCACTTTTTATGCATTTATAAACAGAAAATTCCACATTTTATTATTCCAAGATATCCTCCTCTTGGAATAAGGTTAAGTTCAAACGAATTTTTTATTCGCTACTTTGTGGAACGCGATTTAAATGATGTGGATTGTGAATAGACTGACAATTCGCGCCAGGGTGTATTCGTTCGCGGCAAAAAGTTTGGAATTCGGCAAAAAGTTTGGAATTCGAAATTTCGTTATTAAGACTATTTTTAAACTTGTTTTCGTAATTTTCTGTTCATAAATGCATCAAAAATGGTTTGTTCGCATTTTAGTAATTCGTTCGCTCGCTCTCATGTGAATAGTCCTTAATAGCGTATATGAATGGAGTTCTTTTTTTTTCTTTTTCTGCACACATTTTATCTACGTTTTCATTTCATGTTTGGTGTCACAGAAAAACAAAGAAACAAGAAATAGAAAATCATAGCATGAAAAAGTCTCGCTGCCCCAATTGGAACCAAAATGACACCGATTTGTTGCGCGACCTCGTACGGGAGATTGGCTTCAGGTCAGTACTAAACTGTCGAACGAATGGCACAACTAAAGAAATAAAGAAAGGCGGATTGGGATGCAATTGCTGAGCGTTTTAATTCTCATCCTTCGGTGTGTTTAGGCTTGAAGCAATGCCACACAAACTGGTGGTGGTCCGTCGTCTGTACCAAAAATGGAAATTTCTGGCTCTTTGCTGGAACTTCGTCCATACTATGGCCACCTTCTTTCCGGTTTGCCATCATACGACTGTGACAGGTTATCCAATGCTGGCACCCAAAATGCATCATCGAATGAAAGCCCGTTAGAAACACGAGCAGTCAGTGAAAATACCTCGGAAGAAGCCATAATGACACCAATTGCAGTTTTGGATTCGGTGGAATTCAACGCAGCATTATTGTCAAATGGTTCGACTATCGGCAATTCGTCGGCGCTTAGTCGATGTGAAACAATGACATCCTGTTCTACGCCAGTTTCATCGTCTGTTCCTACCTTAAGGCCAATTTCACTGACCGGTCCTGTTTTAAACCCGTTGGTCAGCCGAACAAGCAACCAAATTCAACAGCCGCATCAATATTTTGCAACAGGTGCGCAACGTCGTCGCCGCCCGATTATGTCTAATGTGGAACAAGCGCGCCTAAAACTTATCGAAGAGGAGCGTGAACGTATGGTAAATTAATAATCGTGAATAAAACGATTAACGAATAGATATAAAATTACATAAAAAAATGTTTACCGTGGGTGTGGATGCTGCAATTCGTCCACTACTAATTGGAGAACGTATAAAAACGTTCTTTTGGACAACCGAAATCGCCGAAAAAAATCCACATCGTCAAAAGTATTTACCGTACTGCGTTCTGGCATATGGTAGATGCGGCGCGCAGATCGATTAATTGCCATCCCTTCTTCACCATTATCGTTCTCAATGACGTCGTCGAAATTGTTAAACAAGTTATCCCCACCAAAAATCAAATCCATTTTCTAATTTACAGTATACAAGATCATCACAGAAAAAAAGTAAAAAAAAAAGAATAAAATTATAACGAAAACTTACGACGTATTTACTTTTTTCACAGAGCTGAAGTAATAAAATCGACCTATTTCAGGTACTAACGACGTTATACTGATTTTGAGGGTCTAGCTAGTACTCAGTACTATACTCGGTACCAAATTCAGCTTAGTACTTCGTGAAGAAATGACTTGATACCTATTTGAGTATCAACTTTTGGTCTAATACCGGTACTAGCGCTAGTACTCTGTGAAGAAATCTTACTTATTAAAGAATTTTAAATGAAAAATAAAAATAATATCGGCTGGAAAACTCACATTCCACATTTGCATGACGCACTACTACGATGACACTTATATCTACTTAAACCATGACTTAGAAACGACTTTCTCAGGATCGAAAGTTAGTGTCGACATTTTTCGTTCATAATTTCGTTCCGTCACTTTTGTATGGGATCTTTCATTTCACAACTACAGCATACTACGCTTAAGGGTGAAAATCTTCTGAATTATTTTCCATCGTGTATAAGCAAACTTCAATTTAGCAACCTGACGATTTCATTGTCAGATGGATGGCCGACTTTCTATATCACATTATTTGCACTTTTGTCTTATAATTTTGAAGTTCGCATTACTACACTTATTTACACACATAGTAGAATAAACCACCAAAAAAGAGGAGTAAGGAGTAAACTTCACCAACCTACTTCACCAGCTACTTCATTCTCCCCTGCACCGGTATCTGACGCACATACCATATTTGCACCATACAGTCAACTCCGATTTAGATGGATTGCAGCAATCAAACAATTCGACAGACGCGGTTTTCCCATTCTTCACCATGATCCATGAGATAGAAGCAAGTAAGTGGCCGTTTTCCACTGTAGAGTGCATCCCTCTCGCCCCACCAACTGAAGCAGACGCCCTCTTCAGTAAATGGTTTCTCCATTTATTGGCATAGCATTGCGCTTGGCCTCACCTTGCTGTGGCATGCAAATATCGTGTTTTGAACCCGTACGCAATGCATCCGCATGTGCCATAGGCCCATAGGGATAGCAAAGGAGTATCATCTCTTCGAATATACTTATATGCAACAAAAGGTGACCAGGCAGGTCATGTGGCACAGGTATTGCTGTGAAGAACCCAGCGCACATTTATCTATGTATCTCATACGAGTAGTGCACACGGCATGAATTCATCTAACGGAAAACCATAGATCAGTTTGGTATTTCTGGGTTATCTATACATACATAGGTATGGCATCGTGTCGGTCAGACAGTGGTGGCGTGGCGGCATAACTGGTGGTGGTCGTAATCAAATTTTGCATTAGTCAAGATGATTTGCTTTTTGGTGCTAATATATCGTCGTTAGTGTTCATCATCCACCTGTCGGAATATCTTGAGAAATTCAAAGTGGAATAGCTGGAGATGGAGTTAACAGTTTAAAGGTTAAAGCAATTACTCAAGCTTACGTAACCGGGCCAGCGCGGTTCGTCTCAAATGATTGCCCTCGGGCTAAGAACTGGTCTAATTAATTTCACTGGGGGTAGGGAATTGATCTTCAATGAGCTGACAGTTATTTGAGATGATGAAATTGTTTACGGGGCGGGAATGTATATTTTTTAAACACGAGAATATCTAGTTGTAAGTGTGTAGAATTGTTGTTTGACGGTTGTATTCAATGATTGATTGAATGAACAAAGGCTTACTGTGAGATGGATGAATTAAAGTTGGAAAATATTTCGCTGCTAGTGAGGTAGAGTGTTTTTAGTAGGTACAGTAGGATACAAACAAAGAAATCGTATACTCTGGATCATCTGTGGCTATAGATTCGAGATAAATATGTAGGTATACAATACTATACATAAATAAATAGGTACATTTTATATGAGACAAATTCGGATATCTTTCATTTGTACACCAATAAATTGGTAAATATTCTGTTTTACTACATACAGATTCTGAATGATGTAAAGGGTTGAGAAACGAAGAGAGTAAACTAACCAACAAGGAATTCGACACATTTCGAAGGACCAGGAGCAAAAAGATTTCGAGTTTTCAGCAAAGCTCCGTCATTCTATCTACTGGAAACTATAGACATGTAATTGGTGGTTTTTTAAAAGAGTTCTAAGCTTTGAAAAGTAGCTGTTAATGTTAAAAATTATGCGAATCTAGCGGACCCGGCGAACTGCGTCTCGCCCCAATTTAACGCCTTCAGATGAGTGATAACTGATAACAAATCACAGATAGTTAAAATTTTAATGTGATTTATTTGAATGGAATCGAAATCAGTAGAGAGCGATGCGATTTGTTTTCCTGCGCAAAACCAAACAACGAAGGTGGTTTGCTAACACGCGAACAGGCAACGTACAGATGACCGTACGAAAAACAGGGAAATTCGAAATTAATCCCACAGACTTCCAGCGATTGGCCTTGCGATTTATTGATTGTCAGAAACCAGTGGGATTCCCAAAATGTCCTACACAAATCACTGTCAATATTCACAGACGGTTCTAAGACACCAGAGGGAGTGGGCGCCGGAGTCTTTTCAGAGGAATTGAACCTGTGCCTCTCCTTCAGTCTTCCGATACACTGCAGTGTTTTTCAGGCCGAAATTACAGCTATTCGTCAAGCTACAGCGTGGCTGTCGATTAATTCGGTATCGCAAAGGGATATCGTTATATACATTGATAGCCAGGCTGCAATCAAATCCCTAATATCCAGCAAAATAAGATCCAAGGCGGTGGAAGATTGCCGCATATCTCTAAACGAGATAGCTGGACAGTACAACCTCACCCTCTGCTGGGTTCCAGGCAGGGCTGCCAGAAATCATGATTTAGCATGATTTTCATGTTTTTTGGACTCAAAATATGTTTTAATGTTTTCGAGTCCAAAATCATGTTTTTTTTTATATTAAAAAAATAAAAAGTTGTTCTTGATTCTAATCGCTTTGTAAAGCAACATTAACACCGAGTTCCACATGTCTAACCTACCCCACACGAACACGACTATACTATGTAATTTTAAATAAAACAACAAATTGGATTGGACAACGTTTAATGATTACTGGAAGCTACCAGAAAGAAGCATTCCAAAGTTAAGGTAAGAGTAAAACTGCCAACTTCTTATATCCAGGAACTTGAAAGAGAACTTCAAAAATTCAAAAAATCATCACCTCATCGCCAACAACGCAGGATTACTGCAAAAATTTTCAGTTGAAAAGTACAAGTCAGGACCAAATTTCCAATTCCAAACTTTTTGCCACGAACGAAAACACACTTTCTTTGGAATTGGAATTGGAAATTTCGTTATTTAAAGTCTTTTAAAACTTGTTTTCTTAATACGTGGATTAATTAATTATATTATGATTAGAACAGTAAAATGTGAAATTTTCTCTTTATAAATGCATCAAAAGTACCTACCTATTAGAATTATAATTTTAAATTTTCCACTTATAATATTTTTTCAATTAAAATTTGGCTGTCAATGTTAATTTTCCTATCAGATTGATGCGTTGCCAACTTAGTTTTAATTCTTTGATGCTCGTTTTTTTTTTCGGCAATCCTTGATAGAGACGCTGATAGGGACGAAAGAAACACAGCTAGTCACTCATTGTTTTCCTTTTTCAAAGCTCCTATTTTCCTGTTACTTTCTGTTTTGAAATTAGCAGCAATTTATTTTTTTTTAATAAATAAAATTTTTTTCCAAAAAAGTTTTTTCATGAACTAAAAAGTTAGGAAAAAAGTAACTATTTATTTTTTGTATTTGTAAGTGCAATTTATTAAATTACAGAATATGTAAATAATATACTTTAAGCATACATAAAAATGTATATTTGAATTTTATGAATTTATTTTAAGTTTTATACCTTCCATTTTTTGTTAATAAATGGAAATACCTATTATATTAATGGTTTTACTTGCCACGATACGGTTTCACCATTTCTATTTAAAATGTTCTCCTTCTCCTCTTTTTACCATTTTCCAACTACGAAATGGAAATCATGGTTTTTGAACCTAAATCATGTTTCAAAACTATGTTTTTTTTAATTTTTTTAGTGGCAGCACTGGTTCCAGGTCACTGTGACATCCCAGGGAACTGTGCAGCAGACGAACTAGCAAGGCGAGGCTCCTCTGGCGTGGAGAGCATAAGCCTGCGCAACGTGTATGCACCGCTTTCCCACGCTAAACAAATAATTCATGCGGACGCAGTAATGAGTGCAGGCTTCAGATGGAAACATTTAGGATACTGCGATACTGCCAAGCTCACCTGGCCAGCTCTGGACGCAAAGCGATCCAAGGAGCTTCTTCTACTTAATAGATCTAGCATCTCGAAAGTTGTTAATGTGATCTCCGGGCACTGCGTATTAGGCAGACACGCCCAAAGGCTTGGTCTGCCATATAATGACTTCTACAGAAGCTGTAGGGACGAGGAGGAGGACGAATCCGTCAATCACTTTCTTTGCAGCTGCCCTGCCCTGGCCAATCTAAGAAGGGCCTATTTAGGAAACTATTTTCTGAATGATCTCAGTGATCTAGGTAATATCAGCGCCGCTAACATTCTTGGCTTTATAACCGGCAGCAAATGGCTCACATGAGTAGCCAGTAAAGAAACAGCTCCCCAAATCCCAGTGGTATGCACAATGGGCCGAATAACGGCCTACGTGTTTCTCTCATCGAAAGCCACTTTAAACTAAACTAAACTATTGATTGTCATCGCAAAAGCCAATCGAACGGGAAACTGAATCCGCTTGAATTGGAATGGAAGATCAGCTGGAATAATCGGAATTCGTGGGATAAGGACTTCCTCTCCTTTTAATTTGCCCTTGATGATCGTCGCTGGAATCACATTGTTCATCAGTTTTTTGGCACCGCGTCTCCATGAGCAATATTTCATAGCTTGCCATCTGTCATTTATCATAGAAAGAAATAATGATAGTATGCAATAAAATGTATTAGGGTGGGCATTTCCTAGCTTACTATTTCCATAGCCATCACACGAAAACACATGAGTCAGACAAAAAAGTACACCCCACAGAATACTAGGTATATGAATGCTATATGGCATTCTATGAAAAATTGCTCGTGGAGACGACGGGTAACGGACAACTGCGTACCGTTGCACAATTTCGGATGATTCAGATTCCGCAATATGATTTTACACGCAAACTTATTTTCTGAAAAAATGATGGAATTGATAATTACTGCATTAAATTTCAATTGATCGTACTGCTTGTACCGTTTGCGGATGTGTGTATAATCAGTGCAGGCTTTAGGGGTGGGCAACCGGCCTGGAGGGCCTATTATTGTGTTGCTTATACTATTGTCGTATTCCTCCCTAACTTATGTAGGGCGAAAGAGAGACGCTCTAAGCGACCATAGAGGCCATTTAGTCAAGCTTAAAAAGTGTTGTGATCGAGAAGTCCCTGTAGAGTGAATGAGCTTAGACAAACGGGCAACACTTGACAATGATTTTCACAATTATCCTAACTTGTTCAAGGTTCACAACGAATTTTCCACCTTTACATCGTCCAGAATCATCAATTACGATATAATACGATAAAATGTAAAATTTCGTCGAAAAGAAAAATTAATTATTCGCGTTTTCCGCAATTTTCTATTTTTCCATTCGAAAAGCAATTCCGGAACAGTTGCACTTTGCGTTGCCCACAAAATTCTATACAAAAAAACAATTTTCGATTTTTCCAATTTCCCGACTTTTGCGGAGGGTTTTCACAAAATCTACTAAGTTCCAGCCTATAAACCGTATCGGTGATGCATCGGTAGTTAATGAAAATCTTTGGATTTTTGTCACTTCGAAGCGAATCACATCACTGAATAAAACTTTACTTTAGGCCTTCGCATACGGGTCGTATCGTCATCGTAGCATCATGGTCACATGGGATTAAGTTGATAAAAGCAACTTTTTGTCGCTTTTGGCTTTTCCCAAATACCTAGGTCATAGAATTTTACTGTTATTTTTGTCTCACTTGATTACAAACAGTGGCTATATCACCCTGTTTTAAATCAAATAAAAGGATACTTTGATTAGTATATAGTTCAACAAATAACTTCATACAATCCACAACTATGGGTAAAGGAAAGACATTAACCAAAGAGGAAATAGGCCAAATTCGAGCTTAACGGGAACAAGGAAAATCCATCCGTTTTATAGCCAGCAAGAATGGACGAGGAGGCGGTATAATGGTATGGGGAGCAATAAGCCATTACTAAAACTATGGAGCTGGATTTCCAAAGCTCCAAAATGGCGGCAATCACTTACAAATCGATAGTCGAAAGAGATTTTCTGCAGTTTTCGGAGCTATTTGATGGTCAGCAGATGGACTTTCAAACAAGACAATGCACCGATACATACCTACCGCACGGACAACAATAGCCTGGATTCAGAACCAAAGTGTAAACCTACTTGCATGGCCCCCATTCGCCTGACCTGAGCATTATGGAAAACGTGTGGGGTAGGCTTTCAAGGAAAGCCTACGAAGGAGGAAAGCAATATCATTAAACGGAAGAAATTATGGAGCTATAAAACGAGCCTGGTCCGAAGTTTCGCTAGATTATTTGACAGCACTCTATGAATCTCTACACAACAGGCTACTTGAACTGATTTAGCGATCAGGAGGTAGTACCCATCCATTACTAAAAACTATTGCTGCTCTTGAATAAAAGCATTATACATAGAAACAAATTTTGTATTTTTTGTATTTACCTTTTAAGCTTTTAACAGGTAGGTTAAGCCACTGTTCGTAATCAAGTGAGACAAAAACAGCAGGTAAATTTTATAACCTCTTTGGGAAAAGCGTCATAAAATTTACATTTATCAACTTGATCCCATTTTTTTCTACAATATAAACACATTGGCGGAAAATTGTAGTCAGATAAAGTATACTTTAAGTTACATATTTCAGTACGTGACAAAAGTCAGTACTAGTATTTTGTTAATATAGTCAACATAAAGCCCACTTTATCGTTGTTACTTGTTAATAAATTTAAATCTACGAAAAGTACCTATTATCTCTTAGTACGCACTAAATTATCTGTCATTCGTCAATTTGAGGGCAAAATTAAATTTTTTTTAGTTTTACAGAATTTTAACGCAAAATTGAACATGTTTTCCGAGGATGAAGATGATAATGTATTTGAAGAATTTGAGCTAAAGAAAATATGAAACCCGGTCAAATCATTTTAAAGTACTTGATGACGATGTTGACTTGAATTTGGTCCACCAATTGTAGCAGCATTTGCTTCTCACCACCATGCCAATTCTTTTCCCGATCCATCACAGCTATTACAAAATAAAATTAATTTGATATTTATTTAGGGTATTCATGCAAAGTCGTAAGTTTACCATTTGCGTAAAAGGTAAGTTTACGACAAACGTTTCATGAATGCCCCAAATAGCTGCTTGCGTTAATGATGGTAAACCAATCAGCTGCTTCACATGAGAGGGAACGAACGAATTGATAAAATCCGAACAAAACACTTTTGATGCAATAATTATAAAGAGAAAATTGCACATTTTGTTAGTCCATCAAATTCAGTATTAAGAAAACAAGTTTCAAACTTCGAAATCGAAGTCCCAGTATTTTTTTAAGTCTTAAGTAATGCAATCACCTGAAGAAGTCAAAAGACTTGAAGTCAAAAGAATGCAGTACTTTTTGATTGCTTGAATTCTTTGAAGTTTTTTTGAAGTCTTTTTTATTCTTTGCATTCTTTTATAGTCATTTGAGTGCATTCAATGTTTTGAAGTCTTTTGACTGCTTGAAGTATTTTTATTGATTTGAAGTATTTTTTTTGAAGAAATTAAGTATTCGATAGAATTTTTGAGATCCACATTTCAGATATAATTTTAAAAATGTGTATGTACTCGAAACAATTATAAAAACAAGATATACCTCCAATTAATAAAAATAATTCAAGCATTCAAAAGACTTCAAAACTGAGTTTGGTTTCTAAAACTATGAATTTGTGAGCATAGTTTGACAAAAATTTTAGTCAGGTCTACACTAAAGTCGGTACTAGTTGTAGGATGATAAAAAAGCGTCTTTAATTAAATAAAGACTTAATGCAAGACGGCTATAATTTTGCGCCAATATATCCATCATACCTTGTGCATTTGATTTTTCCGGATTAGCGAAGGATTTGAAAAATATCGTAAAATTAAAACAAAAAAATTCCTGTTCGTAATCAAGTGAGACGGAGTATACCTGAAGTTGCTTCGGTCTGAGTTGTTTTGGTCCAAACTTTTTCGGTAGGTACCTAATTGTTGCGGATATATGAGCTCACCAAATGACGTCATACCTACGGAATTCCGACCGTACGAATGGAGCTGACGACACTGCTTGACGATAGTCGTCAGGAGGATTAGGGTACGTCCATAGTGAACCAGCTTCTCGCTTTCTCGCTTATATAGCACATTTACACTGCACCTAAATTCAACATTTCAGCAGACAAAATTTCGAAATCCAATTTTGCATTTCCACTGAAACTTCAACATTTTAAATGACAGCCAGTACCTACATATCAGAATTGATTACCTATTAAATGTTGTTTGTGTTTCGAAATTTCGAAATGTAGGCAAATATATGGCGAAATGCTGAACATTTGGCCTGAAATGCTGAATTTAACGTACTATTACCAGCTTTCCGGCGAGATTCACGCCGGCACTCAGAGCCGGCATGATTCTAGCAGGTGATGGTCACAGTGAACATCGCGCCAGTGTCGACGGTTTTTTCTTCAATCGATCATGGAGTTTTCAAGTGACTTTTTTGCGACTAATAATTATAACCTCCAAAATTAAACCACTACGGTAAAAAAATAATGAAATTAACATATCTAGTGGAAAATAGATTACATACTTTCAAAACTTAAAATTCATTTTGAATATTTCCCCATGACAGAGCAAACTTTTGAATATACAGGGTGTCCCAGTTAAGCGGTATAGGAAAGATTCCTGAAGTTCCACCGGACAAAAAATTGTATGACAAGGGGGGCTATTATCACCATATTTCCCGTTATAGCGATTCAAAGTAGATGACCTCTAATTTTGAGGTGTTGCCACTTAAAGTGCTATAACCTCTGAGCTATTATACGTAAAAAAATTGGTTTATACATTTTGAAAAGGCATCTGTGCAGCTACAAAAAAGTTATGGTCTTTCTTAAAATTTTTCTTAATAAATTTTTATTTTTTTTATGAAATTTTGAGCAATTTCCTAAAAATTATCTGTGCTATAAGTGAAGTTTTTATAATGTATAGTTAATTTCTTGTGTTTGACGTTCAATCACTCTTTTATTATTTATTACCTACAAAGTATATTCATATACCTAGGTAACTGTTCAATTTTTCTATACCCACATAAAATTATTATTGAATACTTCAGGTAAAACGTCATTATATCCGATCTAATATCATTTAACATAAACGAAAAGATATCTATTCAATTACACGCGACAAACGTCTTTTGTCATTTCTCAATCGTTCCGAAATAATTGCACGAGCACTTAAAGTGCTAAGCATTTTTTTACTTCAGTTTGTTCAGTTTGTATTTGCCTTTATAAGGAATAAAATAGTTCACAAAATTAAAGAATTACATTGCTCCGATAGACGACAGATAGTCCAACTTGGAGTCTATTACGCGAGAGGTAGGTACTCTACCTCTAGGTCTCTATCCACGCTGCCATCAGTCGCCATCCTTGAGTGAGTTTATCTTTTTGAACGTGCGGGCATGCCGCTTGCCGGCAGCGCGGCGCAAAGCTGCATCTAGCTTGCTAAAAATGTGTTGATGTGTGTACGTCGCATAGATTTTTGCTCTGATTGTTTTACGGCAGCAATCAATAACTCAAATTGCAATGTAATTGATCCGGAATGTACCTACTATCAATATCGACTACGGGGCATGGATGCACCATCTTCAGCGACTTTAATTTGGCTGTGACTTGTGATAGACTTGTGTTTGCTCGTCTTAGTTATTCGGACTGTGTTATAGGTCTTGTGATGATGGACGGATTGGTACTAATCCAAACAGTAGTCGTGAATACCTCAAAAATTGGATGTACATGATTGAATGCGACTTGGCGAAGGGGGCGTTGATTGGTGTCCAGATTATTCTCTATTGACTAAGTCTGTAATTCACAGAGCTAAGATGGGTCAACAAATAAATTGAAATTAAATTAATATAGACAGTGGAATTCGGACAGTGGATTATGCACAGGATGTTTCTCATTCTTTTAAATATCTGTTTCGGGGGGTGATGGGTGGTTCAAAAAATGTTTGGTTTTGGAGTTGCGCTGGTTTCTCTTATTTTTCGGTGTTTGCCAATTGTCGGGTTCAATTGCGAGATGTTAATTGGGAGGAGTAAAAGTATGTAAATGAAATGAAAGAAAATTGGTTTGGGTTGAACAATGATCGATTTTATTACCTCTATGCGGGTTGGTAAAAGAATGGGAAGAGCTTAGGGTTACAACCTATTAGCTAACTTTGAAAAACAGGAAATAGGGAATAAATGAAGGAACAATTTTGGAGAGTTTACAAAGTAGAGTGGTAGTGACATCTATGATTTCAATTTAACATTCAAAAAGGAATTCTATCTCATAATTCATCTGAACAATGTCTGTTTCTAAATTTTGTATATAAATGTGATAAATGAAAACAAAAGTTGAGCTAGTTATTCCATTCTGATCACTGGCAAGGAAACGTATTTGTTGAAACTATATGAAGTCTCTTTATAGGAAGGAAGGGGGATCCTCTGGTTGTTTCGTTAACCTATGTAAACGGTAGCGAAAGCAACAACGGTTATTTTACCGATAAAATAGGGATTAGTTTAACTGTTATCGAAACGACGACGAATGTTTTCCCTGATATAACAAGGTGCAGTTTTTATTTTGCTTATGGTGTTTATAGAATCTGAGGGAGAGAATGTTACGTAATTGTACATTAAGGCGCAGACCTCGGGAGTTTTTACGTAGCGAAGTAGTATTTCTTAAAAATGGTTTCAAATTTGTTTTTTCTATTGATTTAGAATTATGACTATGTATCTACATATAATTTACTTCTTTATCAATGTAAAAAAATTCAAATTGATACGACGAATTTCCTTTTGAAACACTTGCCGAGCATCAGTTTCATTTTGCTTGAACGTTTGAACCATGAAGAAAATTTAAATACATATATGAAAAGTAGGCAGTGGGTATTTGAATAATGAGTAAACTTAATGTGGTCTTCCATTGCGACAAAAAATCAATCTTTTTTTTTTTTGATCCGGATCACTTTTCATGTTCCATTGGGCAAAAAGATTAATCTTTTTAAAGGTTCCGTCTCCATATGGAGGAACCTTATTGCTTTCGCTACGATGTCTGTCCGAATAAACTAAGCCAATTTTGTACCTAGGTCTATCTCAAGAAATGATAGACGAAGGCTGAAATTTGCACACAACATCAGGTATAACCTCTAGTGTAACGACAAATAGCAATGATAGCGACGTATTGATTAGTTTTGGAGTAACAAGTAATTTAGCGAAAAAAATAATTTCATTTGCACAAAAAACGGGTTTTTTCATGATTTACAACAAAAAATGTTTTCCTATTTTGTAGATCATATTCGTAGATATATAGGTATGTGCTGACGACTGTTTTGCCGAAAAGTTAATATCTTACGAGCTATTTACAAAAATATGTCCAATACGTCATTCATAAGCGTGTTATCTTATACGTTTCCTTTTCAATAGAATTGGAACTCCAAGAAATACTCATTTTCATACACACACATACATAATATTGTTTCTTTTTTTGCTCTCGAGTGTCGGTTTGAGTCGTTCGGGGGCGGGGCGTCGGCATGTCATCGGCACTTCGGCTGTTCCCATATAGTATGCTATGAAAATTGCTCGTGGAGACCACAAATACCTAGTATTCTATGAAAAATGGTATTCCATCTATTGCTCAGCTCATAGCTTGCTATCGATAGTATTCTATGGGGTGTACTTTTTTGTTGTGACGCATGTGTTTTCGTGTGATGGCTATGGAAATAGTAAGATATGAAATGCCCACCCTACATTTGCATACTATCGTTATTTCTTTCTATGAGAAATGACAGATGGCAAGCTATGAAATATTGCTCGTGGAGACGCGGTGTTATGTTAATTTCGATTCGCCAGAAAAAATCACTTTTTCTTTCCTGAGATCACTTTTTTCGTTCGTTTGGTACAAAAAAAGCAATCTTTTTCAGAGTCGAGAGCACTTTTGCAAATTTAGATTTTTTTCTCAGAGTCGCGCGAGATTTACCAATACACTTACCTACATATGATTTGACATTTGGTAGCTGGCGTTAGTTTGTTTACGTTTTATGAAGTCGGTCGAAAAAGTTAGAGCTACTGAAAGTCCATACTAAAATAAATAATTTAAACTAACATTTGATAAATATGGAACAAATAATAGAGGTGTAAATTTCATCTTCATCATGTGGCACATCTTCATCGTCGTCGTCGTCCTCTTCGGATAATACTGGCTCGTCTTGGTCATACGAGCAATTTATGCAGTTGCAGTATTTGTTATTTGTAAGGGAGAAAAAGCATCACGGTTGCAATTTTGTGGAAGACGTGGTGAACATATATTCAGAAAATTTATTATGAGATTTCTGTTATAGTTATAGTATGGATGAGGAAGAGGAGGAAACTATATCCCTCACCTTCTTTGTTCCTGCCCAGCTCTCCCCCGTAGAAGGAAGCTTCACTTAAGAGCCTTCCAATACAACAATTTGGGCGACTGACAGCCATAGATCCCACCGATTGACAACCGCATATGAGTGCATTGAACCTGCACCATCCACATTATAGCCCACCGCGATGGAATAGATAGTTTGCATAATTTTTTGCACATTTATTACAGTTAGCCCCAATTTTATTACACTTGCAGACAACGAGTTATTGCGTGATGGTGCAGGTTTTATTTGAACCTTCACCACCACTCTATAACTCTTTATGCAATTAAGATATCTAGTTGAAACTTGAACCAGAATTCATTACAGATGCACCAATAAAATTTACATAAAAAAACAGCAAATTATGTCTAAAATTACAACAAATATCAAATTTTCCTGAAACATAGAATAATTTATTACACCAAAAGCGCCTAAGGTAACATAATTCATTATAGCCAAAATACCATCTTGAGATTCTAATAGACGGGCCTTCACCATAATTATGAATGTGCACTTTTTGCCCTGTATCGAAATACAAGCGTCAGAAAATCGCCTTGACAAATCAAAAAAATTTAATTTTCCTGTAGCATAAAATAATTTATTACACCAAAGGCGCCTAAGATAATATAATTTATTATAGCCAAAATGCCTTCAGGAGGTTCCAATAGAGGCCTTCACCATATGGATGTTTTGGTCCTTTATCGAAATACAAGCGTTAGAAAATCGCCTTGAACAATAAAAAAAAATTGAATATTCCTGTAACGTAGGGTACCTATTTTGTCTATAATGAATTATATTACATTAGGCGATTTAGGTGTAATAAATTATTATGTTTAAAAATAAAGCGTTGCATAATTATAGACTATTTTATGAAAATAGTATTTTTAGTAATTTCAGATTGTTTGATTGAAGGAAAATCTTTGTAATTATGAAGATGCAGGTAGATATCTTATTTCTGTGAGAATGGTTGTAGTTCAATGCAACTGAATTTAAATTAAACAGAAGGCATTGTATGCATACAATGCCCTTCGAAGGGATTTGATTAGAAAAACAACTCTATATTTTTGAAAAACATTATTCAGAAGGCAACTAAAGGTGGTTTGGACACCATTGCTGAAGTCTCAAGTTGTTCTTTATCAGTTAAAAAGAAAACGTTTAAGTATAATTCTAAGAATTTAAACAAATTTAAAAACTCGTTGCTATACTCTACACAATTAAATGCCAAAAATGTAGAAATTCCAAAACAGTTTTTATGCGCCAGTTGTAGATTATAAAGGAATGGTATTGAGGACTGATAAGATAATGCAGTAAAATTACAATTGCCAATTAATCAGAAAGTAAATTTAAATCGAGAAAAAAAATGTTTAATATGTAACCAATTATACTTTTAACATTTTGATATTCGCTGGTTTAATGGTTTCGTATGTTTTAATTAATTTTATGGCAAAACCTCCTGTCGAATCGTCATTCTTAGAAGAATGAATTGACACTTTTAAAGGTAATACAGAAAAGGCTATAACTTTCAGAAAAATATTTAAAAGTATAAATATAAAATAATAATATTATTTATTAAAATTAAAATTTGTTCGTCGTACTGATTAGGGTGAAGCTCTACGAGTATTTGGATGTTTAAGCTGATAACCTGATTAAAAATAATGTACCCACGTAACGTATAATAGGTAGGTATTCTTTTTGTAAAAAAAAATGTTGCCATTGCGATGTTTTTATTTAATTAATTATTAAAGAAATGAAGTAATTGCTCATGCAAATTAATTTACTTTGCAAAAGGTAACCACCAGACAGAGAACTTCCCACATAAGAAGTAGATTCCATTATGTGCACCTAGATTAGTTCAAACTCATGCAGCAGTGGTCTGTTTTCACTTATGTAATAAACAAGCGACAATTACCAACGTCAAATCGGACTTAAGAGAGTACGATACACGCGAACCTTCATAAGAAAGCAAGATGCCACTTAATACTTACCAAATGATAGAAGTTAAATCCACCAACAACGTGTAGCCCCAGCTATAGTGACCGCACTAGCTCCCCTATCCAGCATTCAGCAGACACACAATCACAACAGAACCAGGAGCAGCACATTTGATCCACGGAAGCGTGTGATTTAACATGAGATTTGCATTTGAGCTGGCAATTAGACGATTCCATTAAATGTGGCATGTAATGTGCATTCAATTTTTCTCTCCGCGATACCATTTTCCATGTAATGCGGGTAATCACGAACACTTACTATCCCGAGTTGGTTAGTTTTGTTCCTTTTTTGCCTGCATTTGGCCAGACAGTCAATGAGTGTGGCTTAGACGCTGGTAGCAGGTACGGTAGCAAAGCAACGCATCTTTATAGTCTGCTTAAACTGCAACTGCGAAAGTTGGAAAAGGTACTTACTATTCACAAATGGACTTCTATAGTCATGTGTTCAATATCTGCGCAAGTGCAACAGCGCAACGATTGTTGCGACCGGCCGGCGTTAGACTATCATTTTTACTGCCTTGAAGTGAGGTCGTTACGCAAAAGTAATTAGGTTAACACAAGCGTATAGTGATTGCACTATTTGTTAAATGTAAATTGTGCAATAGAGTCCGGTGCTGGGAATAATGGTTGTGCTTGTGCATTCGAATTGGATTCAAATGTGTGTCTGATAAAGTTGAAAATATTGTATGGTAGACAAGAATGCAATACAAATGTCGTAAGCAATTTCTGGTAAAATGACAATTTGCTAGCATTAATTTTTTTATTGTTGTGTCGTAATTCAAATTTTAAGATTTAGCTTCGGATTATCCGGTATCTACGAAATGATCATAGAAAGTTTCTGAGAGTAATTAATGCGATCCTAAGACACATAAAATTGAGTAACCTAGTGTAAAGCGGCAGCACTGGAAGAACGGCTCAATAGAGGGAGACCGCTGTACTACCCCTTCATGTTCTCAGAACAAAAGATATAGGTAATAATGACACAGTTGATATTTAGAAGCTAAGCCAAGTGGATGGGCCCAACTTAAAAAATTAAATTTGAATAAACTATCCAAGTATATTTCTTGCGTCAATTATTTTTATCTATAAGTGTAATTATATTTTTCGTGCCCAAAACTGTAAAAAACTATATTTTCGGTTTAAGTATAGGATGATCTTCTTAAACCATCGGGTGACTGAATAAGGGGAAAGCAAATTTGGACAAAAGATTCAGGACGAAAATGCAAGTCAACCCAGAAGACGGACGCCACGCGCAGGGTTAAGTTCACACGCCAAAACTCCACAAAGGACTTTTGACTCAACAGCTGTAGATATAAGTTCACAAACAATTAATAAGATATAACTGACTTAGCTAACCTATCTTGCCTAAACTATGACTAAACTAAACTAAAAGTAAAAGCTATGCCCTAAACTAACCCTACTATAACTTAAAGCTAACCTATCAACCGCAACTTGTTCTCCCATGGTCTCTCCACGATAGAGGTTCGCCACAAGCTCGAAACACGCCTGATGACGTTAATGGCAAGGGATGACCATGACCAACTTACCCTTCGTGTCCATCATAGGCATATCCAAAAGCTATCTCTCTGCCCGATACTGTGAGATATAGCCCCAAACATCCACACACCACGAGCGAAGGATGCAACCGCTCATCTTAATCGATGTTAAACACTGAATTTTTGTGAAATCCACGTTATTAAACAGTCACTATAAAGAAAGACTTTATTTTTTGCACACCCACCACAATTAGAGTGTTTGCCCCATTAAAACCAAACGCAACTATTACACTAAATAGACACATTATCAAAGACAAAAAAAAGAAATACCAAAGTGTGACAATGGTTGTTATGCGGGCGACTTTTAGAAGTGTCGTGTCTTTATTTAAGTATCTACAAAAGTACAAAAAAAAACCATAACTTGATTTTTTTCAGATTTCTGAACACAAACTACATAGTTTCACTCACACGTCACACCGCACACCATACTTTTACATTAGATTTTATTTATTTTGTAACTTAATACCGTAAATTTCGTCCACTAAGAAATAAGTTCCCTAATTTTTCTAATAATTGCTTTGGAATTGGTTCAGAATCTGCTAACGCTAAAAACTTATTATTAACTATAATATGCAGAGAAAATATATATAATGATAAATAATAATTCATGTATCTTCTTATCTGAAATATGAAACAATTTTATTCAATATAAAAAAGCGGTATTTTGTATCTTACCATATTGTTAGTGGAATACTATTTTCGCAGTAGGTAGGTACCTGTTAACTTTTATTCTAGACGACATTCATTAAGGCAAACAGCTTCTTATCAAATTAGCACTCTAATATGCGTTTCAAATTTTAATTATGTACCTACTTGTGTCGAATTGTTTCTAATTATCTTGTTTGACTGAAACCGTATTCAAATTTAGGCTATGGTGTGCTTAATAGGGGCTATGTTATGAGTGATAATGCATCTGATACATATGTGTATGTGTACAAAATAATGCATGTACTCCCAATACAACATACAATATACATACCACACAGAATTATCCACCTTCTGGAGTTTAGTTCTTTATTTTAGCCATTTAGCATTGTAATGTAGCCCATCATTGGCAACCCGGTACTCTGTGGGGTGGAAAGCTCTGATGATATGTGCCTTCTGAAAATGTTCTTCAAATCTCCCTTACAACAAGCATCACTTCCAGCTAATGGAAAAATATTCGATAAACCAACGTGTTTTAATCGTTAAAACATTTTATCAAAATCAATCATCGATTACTGTGACGATGAGAAAGTTACGTGAAATTTTTGGGAGAAACAACGTGCGCACTATTTATCGTGTAGTGAATAATTTCGAAGAAAGAGGGTCTGTAGGTGATAGGCCCAATCATGGACCAAAACGTACTGCAAGATCGGCTGAAAGCATTACTGCTGCTCAAGGAAGTGTTCAAAACAATCCATCAACCTCAATTCGACGACGTGCTCAGGAGCTTGGTCTTCAAAGAACAACTTTGGCGATATCGTGATATGATTGAAAACTTTTTACCGCCACAACTTCATGCTTTGGGCTTGATAAACATGTGGTATCAACAAGACGGTGCCACATCGCATACAGCCAGGATTGCAATGGAATTACTGCGAGACCTCTTTCCTTACTTACTTACTTAAGGTGGCGCTACAGTCCGGGGTGGACCTGGGCCTCAACCAACAAGCGTCTCCAGCCAGCACGATCTTTGGCCAGCTGCCTCCAGTTTCGCACGCTAAGTTGGTTAAGGTCCCCTTCCACTTGCGTGCGCCACCTGAGTCGCGGTCTTCCTCTACTGCGCCGTCCCTCGGGTGTGGATTCGAAGATCTTCCGGGCCGGAGCATTCACGTCCATTCGCTCTACATGACCCAGCCACCGCAGTCGTTGGACCTTCACTCTTCTGGCTAGGTCAATGTCGCTGTACAGCCCGTACAGTTCGTCGTTGTATCTCCTCCTCCATTCACCGTCTATGCAGACGGGACCGAAAATTACTCGAAGAATTTTCCTCTCGAAGCAACCAAGAGTAAGCTCATCCGCTTTTGATAGAGTCCATGCCTCTGCACCATAAACTAGGACTGGGATGATTAAGGTCTTATAAAGGGTCACTTTAGTTGTTCGAGAGAGGGCTTTGCTACTCAATTGCTTTCTTAGCCCAAAGAAACAGCGATTGGCAAGAGTTATTCTTCGCTTAATCTCAGCGCTGGTGTCATTGTCTGAGTTAATAGCGGAGCCTAGGTAGACAAAGTCCTTTACCACCTCAAAGTTATATCTGTCTATAGTGACATTCTGTCCAAGACGTCGGTGTTGGGTGTCCTTTCTCGATGACAGCATATACTTTGTCTTGCCCTCATTGACCGACAAACCCATCTTTGCCGACTCCGTCTCAATGCTCACGAACGCGCCAGTGACATCACGCTGCGTTCTCCCGATTATGTCGATATCGTCGGCGTAGGCGAGTAGATGGACGGACTTTTGAAAGATAGTGCCTCTGGTGTTAGCGTTTGAGTTTTGCACTATTCTTTCAAGAACGATGTTGAAGAAGTCACATGACAGCGCATCGCCTTGTCTAAATCCTTTTTTGACATCGAAGGTCTCGGTGAGTTCTTTACCGACCTTGATGGAGCAGCGTGCATTCTCCATTGTCATCCTACACAAACGGACGAGTTTGGCAGGGATGCCAAAACTAGACATTGCTCTGTATAGCTCGTCTCTATAAATGCTGTCATAGGCGGCCTTAAAATCGATGAAAAGGTGGTGGGTATCGATTTGAACTTCCTGGGTTTTCTCCAAGATCTGCCGCAGTGTGAATATTTGGTCGATGGTAGACTTTCCTGGCCTGAAGCCACACTGATAGGGACCAATCAGGTTGTTGACGAAAGGCTTCAGGCGTTCACACAGCACAGCAGATAAGATCTTGTAGGCGATGTTAAGAAGACTAATACCTCTGTAGTTGGCGCAGTTAAGAGGGTCTCCTTTCTTGAGGATCGGGCAAACAATGCTAAGGTTCCATTCATCGGGCATACTTTCCTCCGACCATATTTTACAGATGAGTTGGTGCATGCTCCTAACCAAGTCATCGCCTGCCGCTTTGAATAGCTCGGCGGTTAGGCCATCTGCCCCAGCGGCTTTGTTGGACTTAAGCTTAGATATCGCTATCTTCACTTCGTCCAGGTCAGGTGGACGGAATTGGTCTTCATCGTCCAGGTTGAATGGTTCATTCTGCCTGACAGCGGGATTTAGTTCGTCATCGCCGTTAAACAGTCTGCAGAAGTAGTTCTTCCATATCCTTAGCATCGACTGCGATTCTACTACGATGTTCCCTTGTTCGTCCTTGCAGGCTTCGGTTCGGGCTCTGTAGCCTTGGCAGGTTCTTTTTACCCTTTGGTAAAACTTCCGAACCTCATTCCTGCTGTAGCATCTCTCTATTTCCTCGATCGCGCGCTTCTCGTGCTCTTTCTTTTTCCTCCTGAGAAGCCGGTGTTCGTCTCTTCTTTTCTGCGCGTAGAGCTCACGAGCAGCTCTAGTCCTTTTTTGCAGCGCCGCTTTGTATGCCTCTTGTTTCGCTGCATGTGCTTGCCGGCACTCGTCGTCGAACCAGGGGTTTCGTTGTGGTGGTCGAGTGAAACCAAGCACATCAGAGGCGGCGTCTCTGATAGCTTTTTGGCAATGTTGCCACTGGTCTTCAATACTTGATGCTGGCTGCATAGAACCTCTTGAGAGATTGAGAGAGACTTGATCGGAGAAGGATCTGGTGATCTCTTGCGATTTTAGCCGTCCGACGTCAAACTTCCTCACAGTATTTACTTGTCTTGGCGGTGTTCGGGATATCCGAAGGCGTACCTTGGCTACAACAAGGTAGTGGTCCGAGTCAATGTTGGCCCCTCGGAACGTTCGGATATCCATAATACTGGAGGAGTGCCTTGCGTCGATCGCAATGTGGTCAATCTGGTTGACGGTTGATTGATCGGGAGATCTCCAAGTGCCTTTATGAATATCGAGATGCGGGAACCGCGTACTTGATATGACAACATTTCGCCCCGCCGCGAAGTCGATCAGCCTGAATCCGTTATCGGAGGTGGTGTCGTGTAGGCTGTACCTCCCGACAGTACTACCAAAGATGCCTTCTCTTCCTATCTTTGCATTAAAATCACCTAGGACAATTTTAATGTCATAGTTAGGGCACTGCTCGTATGTCTTGTCCAAGAGCTCATAGAACCTCTCTTTGGTGTCGTCGTCTTTCTCCTCCGTGGGGGCATGGGCGCATATTAGGCTAATGTTGGCGAATTTAGCCTTGACGCGGATTGTCGTGAGGCGCTCGTTCACACAGTTGAAGCTTAAGACTTTCTTGCCTAAGTCTGCCTCCAACGACGAATCCACATCCAAATAAGCGCTGTTTTTGTTGCCGATAGCAGTCGCCATAGTAAATATCGCAGTCTTTCATCCTCTTCTTGCCCGGTCCATCCCATCGCACTTCTTGGATGGCGGTTAGGTCTGCTTTATAGCAGTTCAGGGCCTCCGCTAGTTGTTCGGCTGCACGTGGTCGGTTAAGGGACCTAACATTCCACGTGCAGATCCGAAATTCGTTGTCCTTTATTCGTTTGCCAGGTTCGTCAACAGTAAAATCATCCGTATCCGAGGCTTGTTGTTGTTTCGGAACTGGGTTTGTTTTCCGCAGTCGGGCAGTTACCCCGGCGTACAACCCCCAACCTGGAGACCTCTTTCCACAACAAGTTATTTCAAGAAATGGTGTTGTTGATTGGCCTCCACGATCGCCTGATTTGACTACTCTGCTCCGGACTTCTTTTTGTGGGGATATCTGAAAAGTAAGGTTTATACAAACAAACCAGAAAAGCTTGAGCAACTCAAACAAAATATTCGTGATGAAATTAAGGAAAATAATACCGCGTGAAATGTGTGAGAATGTAATGAAAAATATGCTCAAAAGGGCTCGCATTTGTGAGACTAACAGAGGCGGACATTTACCTGATATTGTATTGTATTACATACATAATTGCCGACATTAAATAAAACATTTATCAATATAAGATCCATCCTCTTTCATTTAATCAAAAATTATAAACAAACAAAGTAGTATACATTCCCGGCGGACACCCTGTATGCCTGTATGTACTATTAATTTCATATGCTTGTGTAATGTGTATCGTCACGTCAGTATCTTTAACAAATTATTCTTTTGCTGTTTTCAACAATTTGTCTGGAAATTCGGTCATGTCAAATTTACTACATAATATTATACATGTTCACTGAACATAGTTGTGTAACTCTTCTTTGACTTCTTATCCAAGAGGACAAACAAGAATGGAAAAACCTGTGGATATATAAATTACTATATTAATAGACCAGCTGACCCGTGCTCGTCTTGCGCCGATCGCCTTTAGCAAACAAACAAAGTTATATTTGGTCCATTTAAGATTTTTGCGCTTTTAGGACACAAAGAAAATCCGTAAAGTTTTATTAGAAGTATTAGATATCTAATATGTCCTCTTTATCGCCCTCCCTCTCCATGATCTTGCTACTTGTTTATAAAACTGCATTTCCCTTCATTTGTTTACCTTTTCCTATGGAATTCAAACAACTACCACAACCCTACCCTGTTACGTCGTGTCATATCAGAATGAAATTCATACTGCGTTGCGTGGCGATATCGATATCGATAATGGATGTAATATATTGGATATCTAATGTGCACCCTCTGCATTGCCCTCCCTCTTCATGATCTTTCCACCTGTTTATAATACTGCATTTCCTTTCCTTTCCTTTGTTTTCCTCTTCCTAGAGAATCCAAAGAACTACCTACCCCAACTCTACACTGTTACGATACCACATATCAGAATGAAATTCTGAAATTAAACCTGTTTTGTATACGTCTCTTCTCTTATGAAGGCTATTAATATACCTCATGCCATACTGCAGCACGCACTTCATTCCCATCCGGCATCGGGCATACGATCATAATATACGTACCTACATGCCTATACAACTGACCATAACACCAACGTTGCCATAAGTGCAGATTTGTCTGCATTTTGCAGATTTTCAGCCCAGCTACAGACTTTCAAAATCCCAAATTCTGCATAACAGATTTAGTCTGAATTTATTTGTTGATTCTGAGCTGCACAGGGGAGAACAGAAAAGTAGAGAAATGCTGTCCAAAACTGTCGCATTTCTGGTCTGTATGAGGCTGTACGGGATGTGTCTAGGTCTAATCTTTCAAAATTAAAGTGAAATCTGCATTACAGATTTTTTTTCTTCATAATTGCAGATTTGTCAAAATGTTTTCATGGCAACACTGCATAGCACTCACTGCGAAAACAAATCAACTCTTTTCGAATGCGAAGTATACGTTTGTCCGTGTTGGTTTGTTTTTGTTTGTCCTGATCGCAAAATTATAAACATCCATTTGTAGCAAGGTACATTATATGTGTATGTATATATTTTCACTTCAAAAAATACATTTTGGCTAAAACAGGACGTGGCTATAAACGACATAGCCTATAGCAGTCTCACAGTCTTAAGGAACATTCTATAAAAAAAGTTTCATCGAAATCTGTCTAGTAGCTTTCGAGTTTTTAACAGCCAAAGAAAATTCCTACAATTTTATTATAGATATAGGTATGTATAGATTTATCAGAGACATGAAGTTATCCAGCGAGATATTGAAATTGAATACAGACCAAGCAATATTTTTATCATTAAGCGACAAATCTAGCAAGCATAAATTGCCATCAGCTTATGCAAGCAATTCTCCACAGTAGTTACTATTGGCGGGTTCTGGCCAAGGTTGCAGGTTGCAGTGACGTCATCGCTAGTACTATATTTCCCCTAGCGCTATGCTCAAACTACAGCTTCTATTGATCAACCACTTGGATGGAGTACTAGATTATGAGCAAGTATAAATCAATTGCATGTTGTAGAGTGTAGGTATAGATAGGATAGGATGGCGGAGGATTTGTGTGTTAAGAGAGGGGGCGACGATGCAAGGGGTGATCAATTGGGAGAGACTAATTGAATAAAAACTGAATTTGGCTTCCTATCTGTCAGTACAGAAGATTTTAAGATAGTGTATAAATGTATGTTCGACTCTCACTATTTTGCCTATATTTTTGTCAAATATGTATCGATTTAATTGAGTCTTTTTGTAATTAATTAAAAAATATCTATTATATCTCGGAAACCACCAAATCGATTGTGTTCAAATTTTCAGGCAATCTTAGGGATTGGCCCGAGAATGCTCCTATCAAGAGTGGTCAAAATTGAACAATAGTACTGAAAAAACCTTTAGGAATCTTATAGATACCTATCACGAAAACCACCGAACTGATTAAGCTCAAACTTTGAAAAAATATTTGTTAATTGCCCAAAGGTTCAATTAATAAAGCGCTATTCTTCAACAGTCATGGAATGGTGTTAGTTTTTAAAATATGGAACATGCAATGTGCTGATAGACAAAATTATATCTGGGCAATACAATTCCTAGGCATGAGCAAAGCCAAAAAAGGTATACAAGAGCTAGTATAATATCTATATAGTGCAATTGTTCCTTTCCAATAACCACTAATAAATCATTTCGATAAAACTTCGCCTGTTTCTTGGTTCCGTAAATACCGGAATTTATAACTACACATTAGATAAATATGTACATACATACTTACATATTCACGGGATTTATAACGGAACTATAAATAAAAGTATTTATTTAGAAAAGTGCGTTCCTCAAAGTGCCAGGTTTGATTTCATATAGTGTTACTAACAGCCCCTTGATGCTCTTGCTTGCATTATTTGGGGTTACCTGTCTGATACTGTCATCAATAATCTGGAAATAAATATGAGCAATTCGCTTTTCCTTGAGTTCGCTCAATAACCCTCTGGAAGGAGGTATTAGAAATCCCGAACCAGTTACTTAGTATACTACTTAACAATTCTCTGCTCCATTATGGGAATTCCACTCCACTCGAGCTCGTCAGCAGCGCTAATTATTTGGGGCTGAGGCTGAACAGAAAGCTCCAGAAGACTTAGCGCTTGGCATGCTTGTGCATCACTGGCGCACTGAGGACATACCCAGCCATCGCTCTACAAACCATGCTCAATTTACTTACACGAGACATAGTCAGTAAAGAATATATGTCACAAACGTGGTAATCAGACTTCATAATCATCATCATCATCATCATCATCATGATGGAAGGGAAATACTGGAGAGGGCAACCGACTGGACACACCAGCATCCTTCTACAGGTGATCCCCTTGCCCATTACTATGGATTACCTGCCTACAAAAATCAACTTCGAAAAGGCTTCACCCATGAAATACCGGACAGGAATCAATGGGATTCACAAAATGTCCTACACGACAAATCACTATCAATATTTACAAATTTACAGTTCCAATGACCAAGAGAATAAGATCGCGGCTACAAGCTGCCGATTGAGATTCGTCCATTGAATTGCTAATGTGACCAGTAGAGAGATCGTGTTAGAAACACTAATAAAATAACATATCTTTACATGTAATATACTTGAATTAAAGCGACGCATTCTGTTTTCATTAAGAAAAATTTAACTTTAGAAGGCATAACCTGTTGAAAGTCACTTGCCGTCAAAACAATGTCAAAGGCCACCGACTCTAGACAAAAATTCAAAGAATGGCCTGCATTGGCACTAATGAGATCTAGCCCAACAGCGGGGCTAGAGGCTATACTTAATCACCTCTACACCTTTTCGTAAGCGCCTTTATGTTAAAATATCTTGAATCAAGAAAACTTCTCAATGACCGGCAATACGGTTTTCGTGGCAGCAGGTTCACTGTTGATTTGATGACTTATCTCACCGAAAAGTGGAGCCAATCTCTCCACCACTCTGGTGAAACGAAGATTGTTGCGCTTGATATTTCGAAAGCATTTGACAGAGTTTGGCACCAAGCTCTTTTGTCGAAAATGCGTGTCTATGGGATCGACGCGTCTCTTCTTCAATGGATTAGAAACTATCTTTCTGGCCGTTCAATTCAAGTTGTTTTGGACGGTTTCAAACCTGCAATTCACCATATAAATGCTGGTGTTCCCCAAGGCTCTGTTTTGTCTCCGACACTCTTTCTCATATTAATCAATGATATCTTGTCTGTTACTTCTAATCCAATAGGTACATTCTTTCGCTGACGATAGCATATTTCATATTCGTTCCCTGACTCACGTCCCTGCTCCTTGGCCGTGGAAGTGGAACGGCAACGTATGCTAAACACGTTAAATTCCGATATTGACAGCATTATAAAATGGGGTACAATCAATAGAGTGGAATTTAATGCTTCCAAAATACAATGCTGCCTTCTATCAATAAAGCAAAACCTGAACCCTCACCCATTATCCATGAATGGGACTTGCATCGACGAAACCGAACGACTTTCCATACTTGGTATGTGCGTTAACGACAAACCCTGTTGGAATGACCAAATATACGAAGTCGCCAAAACGTGCGAAATGTGTAGGTTTCTTAAATCGGTGTAAGAAGTACTTTACACCCTCCAACTTAGCTTCAATATACAAGGCTTTTATTCTGCCTAAGCTTGAGTACAACGCTCATATCTGGTCAGGTGCACCAAAAACTTCATTGCACCTACTAGACAGAATCCAAAAGCGCGCGATAAAACTTACAGATGATTGAAATATAGCGGAGTATGGACCCGCTCGAACATCGCAGAAATTTTTATTGCCTTTCCTTATTTTATCGATATTTTCACCACCGATGCTCTGATGAAATAGCTAACTGCATTCCGCCCCTTCAACAATTCTCTCGCAACACCCCTCACACATCAAATGCACATCAGTTCACCCTTAAGCCTACCTTCGGACGTACTGTAAAATATAGAGATTCTTTTGTAAGTCGAACAACACGCATGTGGAATGCATTGCCTCACACGGTTTTCCCTCTCATTACAAACCACAATTGTTAAAGACCAATGTGCACCAGTACCTCTTCTCTATCCTCCCTATTAACCCTTCCACTCGTGCTCTGCATTAGCATTATAAGGCAACAAAAACCCCTTGAGCAATAGTGAATTATAAAAAAAAAGCCAGACCAAAATTCTCCTATTTTCGAAAGTATTTTTATACTAAAATGATTTTCTATGAGAAAGTTCATTGTGATATTCTCCTCTTCGTTTTATTGATCAGCTCTATGATGGCTATTTAAATTTTTGCGAAAACTATATCCTTAAAATAGGAATCGCTTCGGCGGTTTGCTATGATATCGGCCGAGTTATGATTTCAATCGAGAGAAAGTTATTGTATAGTTTTAGCTCACTTCATAGGGCTAAAATTGACAATATCATAAATATCTTGGCCAACAGATACCATGCATACCACAAAAGTACTACCATTATTTGTTGTTACTTTAAATATATTGACTTAATAGGGCAGCTCTCTCACCCTGTTCTGAAAAATACAATAACCTTCCATTTCCCGTACCGGGAAAACTTTAGGGTTATTCAATTAAATCTTCATCACAGCAAAGCATTATCTTATCAGCAATGACAATAATTGATAAATAAATGCTTTGATGAGGATTCGTTTGGCGTTAGGCAATAACGCCCAAGGAAATAGCACCCAAAACGATTTAGTCGAATCGAACGGTAAATTAATGTTTAAAACAATAAAAATTATGAAACAATTTACTTCGAACCAGTTCTAATAAAAAAATTGAGATCAATTTAGATAAAAAAAACACTTCACTTTGACTGTTTTTATGGGAACTTCCACCTAAAAATTACTTTTGCAAAAAGAGGAATTTTAATGATATGGACTGATTAAGAAAGTGAAAAACATAACGGTTTACTTCAATTTGGTCTTAACCATCCAAAAAATAAAAGTGTTGATAGGTCTGTATAGAATTTGCAATACACTTCGAACCCGTCGCTCAGTAGCCCAACATATGAGCCAGTGAGTCACTTGGCCATAGCAGCTAGATACTAAAACCAATGCTACTAAGTAATGTTATAAAGTATTAACATATTGCATAGCTATTATACCATCATTTATTTAAAGACGGCTTGGTAAACAAATATTTATAATTAATTCCAATTATTTCCAATCTACACCCCGGTAAAGTAAACCTCAAATTTCTCCATAAGCAGTAAGCACCTCCATCGAGAGCCTCCTGCAACACAATGTACCCACCAAAAAGCATTACCAACTACGAGTGTACATCATAACCTCTAGCCTCGAGAAGAATGTTAACGAAGGTTAATCCAAAAGAGTATTGCGCCGCAGGTGACAAATATCTGCATGATTGAAATTTTGCTTTTTATTAACACAAACAAGCAAGCGAAGCACTTGAAAATCAATTTTTTGTGACAATTTATGTGCGCTCTGCGCTGTCCACGTTGTGTAGTGTTTAGCTTTTGAGCCGCGTGAATTTTAATCAACCGAGTAATATCAACTGGACGACTGATATTTGCGCACAAGCAGATCGCGGCCGTACTCTCTTGCTGATCACGATGACGACAACGACATCCACAAAACACAGCTTCTTTGACGCTCGTGATGATGATGATGAAGTTTCTCAAGATCGCAGATGGAACCGTTCGTTCGTTTACAAGGGGATGGTCGACGCTGCGGGACAACCTTGGTACACATAGCATTAACATGAAAAATTGTAGAAGTGAATCGCAAGCAATTTGTTTGAATTAAATGAATTGATTATAAATTGTGTGCACCGCTTTCTGTTTCATTTGTCTGTGTTGAATTTGGACTTTACGATTTGGATTTGTTTGGGCCAATGGGAAATGATTTATATTTGAAATGAGTTAGAAAATGCCTGGCTTTTGAATTTAGATCTTGGGAATGTTCTTGGTTCACTTGGCCTAATTTCAACCGAAATATTGGTAGAGATTTCTGAACCGAGAGTTGATTGATAATTCTAAGAAATTTTGGTCTATCAGCTTCATTGGAATTATAGTTCGCCCACTAAATATGAAAATGCTAATAATAATAATCAACATCGCAGCTTCGAGGGAAATCGAAATTTGCATTTTTCTGTATTATGATGTTTGCCTTTTCAGTGTTTTACTGTCATAATTTAGTTGATTGATTACAAAATTTGGAATCAGTTCATATAAAAATTTGTTGGACACAGTAACTTTTATAATTATGAAGTAGCGCCTGAATGAACGTATATCTTATACAATACTTTTTGTAACAAAAATTCAAATTGGGGTTGTTAAAAAATTTTTAAAAATCTTGGAATAATAATTGATCAGAACATGAGTTGGACACTATTGAAGCAGTGCCTACACTCCTCCACTCGGTGTTTTTATCGCCTCAGAAAGTTCTGTTCAAATGAAACTCTACAAAAAATATACAATGGGATCTTTCATTCGAAATTGCAATACGGAATAAGTTGTTGGCGGAGTGCCTACATAACCAATCTAAAACCACTTTTCTTGCTCCAGGAATGTGCTGTAAGGACAATAAGTAATGCTCGTCGCCTGGCTCTTTCATGGTTTTGTTTAGGACCTTGAATATACTACCAATTCGCCATTTATTCCTTCTTGGAGTCTCTTAGATATTTTTTCTAAGGGGTCGAAATCTACGTAGCGCTTCAAGTCATGCTGTTAAAATTCCAGCTTTTCGAAACACTTACTATAGATACTCCTACCCAGTTGTACCTTGTAAACTTTATAATCCTCGTCCTACTGATGTAAGACTCCTTATATCTTTGGATAAAAATATTGCCTCAGCAAAAAAAAAAAAAACACACAAATTATAAATTATACTAAACTAAACTACATATTGTCACTTCACACTGATTATACAATTTTAAATTGTTTAATTAATTTTATATTATAAAAAGTATAAATTATAAAAAAATTGCACTAGGTAGCTACTCTCTATTGTGTATGAACTTAAGTTAAAGAAATTGTTTTGTATTTATTTATTAAAGAGAATAAAGAAAAAAAAAAATGAATACCTTTATACTAGCAGACACAATAGCGTCCAAGCGAATCGACCTAGGCGAATGACATTTTGTGAGCAGACTTCTTTTTACCGTTGCGTTGTCAGGTTGGTATTAAAAATTATCAATGTCGGTCAAGTATATAGTTCTGCTAAGTCCCATGCAAAACCACTATTAGACCCATATGTCTCTCTGTCTGCTGAAATCACGATAGCGTCCAAACGAATCGACCTAGGCGAATGAAATTTTATGGCATTGAAAATTGTCAATGTCGGTCAAGTAGTTCTGGCACCTCCCATACAAAACCAATATTAGACATTATGCGTGTACCGTAGATATGTACTAACTCGCATGGCAAACATTTTGCAAGACTTTTATGCAGTGGAGGGTATCAAGGCATCGGTCAGGCCGAAAAAAAAGCCAAGCAACTGGCTGCTGTCTACAAAACCGGAACGCAGGCTTTTCGAAACAGCGAAGGAAACCTAGTCACCGAATCGTAGGGAATAGTAGATGTGTTTAAGCAGCATTTGCAGCAGCTGCTTAATGGGCATCATGTATAGAAAGAGTGATAGGGCAGCAAGAGAACCCACGTCCAGTCAATGAAGAACTGGACTGGTTCCGCCACCTAGTATAGAAGAAGTTGGCGTAGCTATAAAAAAACAACAAGGCCACAGGCTGTGATGGTCTACCAGCGGAGCTCTTTAAATACGGTGGTGATGTTTTGGTAGGGAGCATGCACCGAATCATCAACCAAGTATGGGTGAAAGAAAACATGCCCGCTGACTGGACTATCAGCTCCATATGCCCCATCTACAAAAAAGGCGATCCTATGTCTTGGCATATAGGGGCATATCCGTGCTTAATGTCAAGTCGAAACACACCACCTATTCATCGACTTCAAAGCCGCGTATGATAGCATACATCGTCAGGAGCTCTATATGGCGATGGCCGAATTCGGAATCCCGAACTATTTCAAACATGCACAGGATCTCGGCAAGGAGACGCGCTATCATGCTCCTTCTTCAATCTCGTAATGGAGCGGATAGTGCGCAGGGCAGGTGTCAAGACGGAAGGCACTATCTTCAACAGGTCCGTCCAGCTGCTCGGCTATTCGGACGATATTGACATCATCGGTCGCTCCCAGCATGCCGTGATAGGAAACCGTTCACGGCGATTGAAGAAATGGCGAAATTCGTTGGCCTTGAAGTAAATGAGGACAAAACTAAAACAACTACAACCGCGAACTCTATTACCTGTACCAAGATGTGGGTGTGGGTGACAAAACGTCACTATTGATAACAACAATTAAGGACTAAGGAGTTAACCTACCTCGGAGTAAACATGAACTCCACGAATGAAACCCTAGCGGAGATCCGGCGAAGAATTACTTTAGGAAGCCGTTGCTACTTCGGTTTGACAAAACAATTAAGTTCAAAACTCTTTAACTCGAAAGACGAAATGTATGATTTACGATATGATAAGCAAGAAGGGAGAGCTGATACTCCTTCGAAAAAAAAAATGTTGTTGGCCATTTATGCGAAGAATGGAGAAAAGATACAACCGCGAACTCTATTACCTGTACCAAGATGTGGGTGTAGTCCAAGAAGTCAAAACACTTCGACTACATTGGTTCGGCTCAGTGATACCAGACTTTGGAAGCAGGTTATCCCACAGTTATGCCAAAAAAATCCCTTTTATCCCTCGCCAAAATTTAAAAAATCCCACATTTATCCCACGAAATAATAAATAAAAAAAACATGCATTTCATTAAATTCAGTCTTTTTTATTAGGATCAAAAAATACATTTTACATTAGCTATGCAAGTTAACAAAAATAAACATAATTAATATACGCTTACACATTTTTAAAGCGTTAAAAAAAGGAATATAAAACTGCATTCGGCATTAAAATGAAAATAATATTCAGCATAAGAATTACGAATTATTTGAAAAACTTTATCTCGGCCTCAAGTCTCATTATTCTCGATTTTTCCTACAAAAATGACACAGAAATTTGATTTGAGACTAAGATAAAGCTTTTTGCATACCTTCCAATGTTTACAAAATAAATAAATTTATTATTTTAAAAATAGTAGGTACTCATCAAATTAATTATAAATATTTTTGGAATTGTGGAGCAGGGTTGCCAGAACTTAGTTTGCTTTAAGCGCCCAAACCTTAAAAAAATGTAGCCCAATGTCGTTGCCGGGAAAGAAGCCCAAAAATCGTTGAAAATAATTCGGTCCTTGTATTTTATTATAAAACAGGTACACATATACGATCATGTATTATGTTTATTAAAGTAAACAAAACTTAAACAAAAAAAATTATATATATATCACAATGAATAATCATTATGATACAAACACTTAGGGCCAGTTCCAAGACTAGCTAATAAAGTCTCGGATAGATTATCCGGAACCTATGTATCTATCATCTAAACTTCAACTTTTGGTTTCAAAGGTTTCAGATAGCGATATCTGACAGATATAGTCTCAGATAGAGTATCATAGCCGGTTGAAGTGGCTGTTAAATCCTTTTTCCGGAAGATAAGCTTAATATTTACATATTTGAAGTGACTTGAAAAAAATATAGTTTACAAATTATTTTAAAACACTCTATGATGAACATTTCAGAATTCGATTCAGGCTTACCAAAACGGCCTAGAACGCGCCTGTGTATTCATTTTTTTCCTAAATCTTCCTACCACTAAGGGGCGGTCACCTTGCCGTTGCGTCCTTTTCTGGACGTTGTTAGTGTGGAGGCTTAAGTTGTTATGATTTAACAGGCTATGCTGTCGGCGGCTTTAGTCGCCAGTAGGGTCACCTAACAGACAGGTTGTTTTGATGGACTACGAAGTAAGAACTGCCCAAAAACTTAATTAGAGTGCTCGATAAACCGGGAGAGCGTATCTACTTCCCCCTTCTTTTTCTACTCCTATCCACAAGTAACTCTTATCCTATACCCCTTTCCCCTGGGCTGGTCGAAGGTGTCATACGACACGTACCGATAGTCAGCCTGGTTGGGGGCCCAGTTTAAAATATAGCTCAGCCGAAAACCGAGTATCCGCGGATACCTGCTCCAGTTCCTCTGTTAAAAATATTTTTTTTTTATTTTTGCTGCTTTAATTTTTTCTTTTGATAATTTATCAAAGGTCTTTTTTCTCTTGGCTTTCCGAAAACAACAAAAAATATTCGAAAACACGAAACAAACAAAGGCAACAAATTTACATGTGAATCGAAACAAACTTAGTGGTTTATAAATGAAATGATGAAACGGAAAAAAAATATCAGCAGCTTTCATCTGGTGGATAGCGTAATGTGTTGGCTAAGTAACCGAAATTTTGTTCGGAACCTTTGAAACCTTTATTATTTATTGTCATCATCATCACTACCCTCTGTATAAATGTCTGATGTAAATTTGCTGATCATTTCCAATGTTGGTATAAAATAATTATTACAACAAACATTTTTAACAGTCTAATTGATGTGTATGCGTATCAAATCATTGAGAGATTCCGTTCACAATCTGTTTCGCGGTTTGGTCTTAATTGAATTCATAAATGAAAACGCTCGTTCTACTACAGCAATGCTTATTGGAAGTGTTACGTTTGATAACACGTAAGCCCAAAAATGTTCTGGATTTTGTGGTATCTCAACCGGAAACACAACTTTCCAGTCAAATCATATCAATTTATTCAACTGATCCTGCAAAAGATCAAGGTAGGATGTATTTCTCTTTGCATTTTGATCGGAAGTTTTCTGAATCCGGGACGCGTATAATTTAAGTTGATACTCGGACCGAAATCCCGAATTTGTCTTAAAATTTAATAATTTTCAGGAGTTAGCTTTTTTAGTTTTGTGAAAGAATAACACAAACAAAATTAAGACAAAATTTGTAAAACGATATGTAGCCCAAAATTGTGTTGGGCGCTCATGGAAGCAATTTCTATCGTTTTTTAAGGAAAAAGATAGCCCAAAATACGACAAAGCGCCCAATCTGGCAACAGTGTGTGGAGAGAGAAATGTTCTTGCTTCACAACTAAATTGAAGTACCTAATACCTTTTGATTGAAATGAGGACCTCAACAAACAAATTGAATTTATCATTTCTTTTCCCAGGTAGGCGAGTAACCATTTCAAAGATTGCTGTCTTATAAAAACTCAGTTTTTCTTAACCTCCGATGTACCATCAGCATCTAACTCTGTCAAGGAGTCTTGACATTCTTCGTCCAAAAATAGACTATCTAAATCATCCATAAAATGTGTGTTCGGATCTCTCAAAATTTTAAGTTAGACATCCCTTGGGAGTTCAAAAAAGTCTGCTTGAACAAACAAGCGACACATTTTCAAAACCAATATTTTGCTCTCCTGCACAATGCACTGAACTAAAACTTTTCTGTTTTGAAAACGTGAGTTGAACTGATTAAATTAAACAAGTACATGTTTTAAGAAATAATAATAAGTTTTATATATTTGTTCTTCTTAATGAAACTAGCAAATTATGAACAAAAATTGACCAAAGAGTAAAATCCCTTTTTTTTGTATTATGAGGTGAAAAATCCCTTTGACCCTTTTAGCTTATTTTAGGTGAGAAAATCCCGCAAAAAGGGATAAATCCCCCGATCTGGTATCACTGCTTCGGCTACATCGAGCGAATGGCTAATAATGCTACAGCTAAGAAGATCTTCGATCTTCCCAGCCCCCAGGTTCGAGAAGACAAGGGAGACCGAACCTCCGTTTCAAGACCAAACCATTGCGGATGCCAGAGCAGCGTGCCTGGGACCGTGGAGGACATAAGGCTGCAGTGTCTCCGGCAGAGACTCTTCACGGGTCGGGAGATTTGTCGGTCGCAATACGTCAGATTTTAATAATTTTTGCTATACATACAAAAAAAATTATGTCAAACGTGTGAATTAATTAATATCTGTAACTTCATTGTTATGTTACCTTGAACCACAAACATCACAAACAGAACTAGACTGTCGCGTCGACTTCTCCCAGGATTTTTTTTATGTTTATATTGGTATTGGTGCTGTAATCAAAGGAGCGCCATTAACGCAAGTATACTTGAAAAAACCTTGGTCCATGGTATAGCATAGATAATCATTGCCGCCATTGATTTTGACATTTCACACGTATTCACAGGCACGGGAATTAATTCCGGGTAAATGCACGGCCATCTAGTTCTGTGTGGTTTGTGCCTTGAACACTTTCAACTCCCTTTTCAGTTTTCTGGTAACCGATAGATTTTGTGCATTCCGTATCTTTAACAAATTAAGTTTCCAAGCTTCTCATTTTCTATCGAACTAACTTCCTGGTCATATTTTGGGCATTTTGCTCCAACAATTTACTATAAAAAATGTGTGCTGTTGGCGTCTGAAATTAATAAATTTTTCAATTGATGTAGATATTTTATAAATTGTAGGTATGCCTTACATTAATCTCGAATCTTCGTGCTTCTTGAATGTAGGTAATCCAAAACCATATGCACCTTTTTCCAGTCTATTTTTTCACAGAACTTACGACTTTGGCGACGGTATTGCTAAGTTTTTAGTAGTTTTCTCTTTTGCATTTTAATCAAAAACAAACACAAATTAAAATCAAAACAGTAGGCAGGTAGGTACATTGAAAACATTTGAAATCGAACAGAATTTTGCGAACTGGTAAATTTTAGTCTATTGTAAATATTTATAATATTATAAATATTTATAGTATGACAAACTATATAATATTATTGATCAGCATCACTTTCTTAGTCGATCTAGCGATGTCCGTCTGTCTGTCCGTCTGCACGATTACGGCCGTAATTTAAGAGCTATCCACTTGAAATTTGGTATGTAAGCTTTTATTCACCAAAATGAGGCTAAGTTCGAAAATGAGCAAGATCGGATGAAAAATTCTACTACCTCCCATACAAAATATATAGCTATTTTATGCTAAAAATTTAATTTAAATAGCTACAGTAAAGATAGAAAGTTTAAACTTTGCACATATTGTTTTAATAACATTTAAAATTTTTTGACAAAAATGAGCTGGGTCGAATAAAAACTACCCATACCTACTCTCATACAAATAACTATTTTTTTAATACTAAATTTTTTTTTATTATTTTTACAATAATACAGTACCGGGTATTTGAGCTTCGGCATAGTCGAAGATAATTCTCTGGTATCAGGTAGAAAGGGGTTAAGTCAGAAATAGTAGTTTTCCGCAAAATGAGATTGAAGATTGAAAATTTGTTTGTAAATCCAGATTACATTTTTTCCAAAAATTAATGATACAAAACAATTATCAAAACGGTTGTCTGTAATAACGTTAAAGGCTGTTGACCAAAAAATAAGTAATTGCCAAATTTTCTGATGACTTATCTCCTTAGAGCCATTTGTTTTTTTGTTACCTGTTAATATAAAGTTTTTCTAAGGACTTAAGTCAAGAAGAAACAAATCTTTATTTACATAACTCAGTTAAATTATTCATAAAGAAAACTTGGAAACATAAAATTATTTAATTAAATAAAAAATATAACAATTAAAATGTGTCACAGAAGTAAATATACACCATTAACTGATGTTATACTTGATGAAGTATATACTTTCCTAAGATGACTTAAGCCCTTATGAGCAACTCATATTTCTAGTTATTTTTATTTCAAAATATGAAGTTAGTATAAATACAAAGGACTTAAGTCAACTTATACCCTTAATACAAAACAATTTTAAAAACTTCTTGACTTATACCATTTGTACAAATTAATTTCTATACAAACAAATTATGCTAGACTTATGCCGATAGGACCAAACGAAAGAGAAAAAAAAATGACTTAAGTCCAATAAAATTCCAAAAATGAAATTTTTTGACTTAACCCCTTTCTATCTGACACCAGAGAATTGTCTTACAGGTTTTCTGTTACAATAGGTTTGGGGTAGGTATAGTAAAAATGTAAAAGGGTAGCAACATTCTAGCCTTTTTGTTGTAAGATTAAAGCATATCAGACCTGAATATAAAGTCCGAAACGTTGCAAATATAACATTTTTCATTGTCCTGTAATATCCCGCATATACATAATCCGAAAAGAAAAACATTTCTGCTATTATATTTCGCAATCCAATTAAATTGTAACAAACAATAAACAAACCATCTTAATTACGGAGAAAGCTAAAATCAAACTACCTACTCAATGCTCCTGCGAATTGCATTGTTGCACTAGTGATACATAAGAATATGTTCAGCAAATAATACAAGCGCACTTTAACCTTTGGCGATAGGAAAACTGCTACATCTCACCCTTTCTAGTTACCGCTGACATGCATTCCAAATACATTGCAACACACATGGTTTGCGTTCGTACAACTTTTCTGGTCTCTGTGAAATTCCGCTGAAACCGTATACAGCAAAAATACCTGCACTGCAGTTCTGCACCAAGCAGATATGTACACGTTTTCCCAAAGCTACTACCGACAACGAAAGCGAACATTTTCTATTTCCACCCAATGACATTCCACATCGCAGCACAACAAATCCAAAATAAATGAAAGAAATGACCAGAACTCAAAATCAAAGTGTCCAGCCGCTTCGCGGCGCAGCCGGAAAATTGCACATCGAAGCTAATCACCTGCCCTAAGATTTCGCGCACCGGACATGTTGAGAAGTCCCCATCTTCTAGGTGTTAGAAGGGAACGACGTCAACGTCAACTCAACACTCAGCTATAACAACGGACAACAATTGACACCACACATTGTCCACCAAATTCTCCGACTTCATGGACTGTGATAATGGTCCATGAGACTCCAATTGACATGGTCATTGTGTTGCTCGTAGTAGATTTGTGATGTCCGAACACATTCAGAATGGTAAATGCCGCTCGCTCGAGTTCTACTGCGTAGACATAGTGCCACAAAGAAATAGTCAAGTAGCCGCCGCGCCGCATGTACTAAAAGGCAGTGTTAATTTTACGTAGTTTTCTTGTAGATTTCCCTGGGTAGTCCTAAACCCCTTAGGTGAGACTTCCAGATCATTCAGGTAGGTAATGTTGTGTCTTGTTTCCCCTGAACGAATTATCTCAAGAACTGAAGTTAATTTTTAAGCAATCATCGTATTCAAGTGGTACTTCTTAAAAAGAGGAAACGATGATAGGGTGCGTCTGAAAAGCATTTATCATTTTTCCCTAAGAATACGCACATATTCATTTTTATTTGGGTTAAATACGAAACAATGGGTGATTGTATCTCCTTGTAATGAGGTAAATGCTTAGTGTCCTGGTTCTAGTTCACCGTTAGCATTTAACTCTACCTAGGTAGAGTTATGTTTTGTGTGAAAAGAGTCAATGATCATTAATCATTGAGGTCGTTTGAAGTACATAGTAGCTGTTTACAGAAAATGTGTGACACTACGAGCGCGTATAGTCTATACAACAGCTGGTGGTGTGTAATCAGGTTTTTAGATTTTTTTAGTTTCAGGGTGGCCCTGAGATGAGACGTATAGAGACCTATGAGAATAATATAGGTACCTATAAAAGGTGTGAGGAAACCATTTCGAATTTTTAGTTTTCCTGTTGTGCAAAATCGTTTCTGAGGAATTATAAAAAGTCTTACATATCTTTCAAGACAGGGGTAAACAGGAGCTGCTCTTAAGGTGGTGTTATGTCTCCCCTTTTATGGTGCATGGTAGTAGTTTCTCTGCTGACGACTCTCAATCTTCCTGGAACCTACACACAAGCCTTCGCGGACAATGTCCCCGTTCTGTCTGTCGGTTCAGACCTATAAGGACTGTCTTCTCTCTGGCGCAGAGATCCTTGGGCTTGATCGATGATTGGTGCACAAAGAATGGGCTTTTAGTGAATCCTCTTAAAACCACGGTTGTTCTCCTCACGAGAAGCAGGAATGTCACTGGTCTGACTCAACTTGTGCTAAAATGTGTCACTATTCCGATCTCTGACGAAGTCAAATATCTGGGAGTAATCCTCAATAGAAAACTTCTTTGGTCCAAGCATGTTGAATCGAAAACCGATAAAGGGCTGTCGACTTTCTGGCAGGGCAAAGGCGCTTTTGCAAGACATGGAGCTTATCTCCTAAAAGGGTCATTTGGTTCTATACGGCAAAGGTAAGAACACTTCTCTCATATGCATCGGTTATGTGGTGGAACAGGATTTCGCGGAAACGTGTTACGGCCTCTTTAGCCAAACTCCAAAGAACGGTTTGCCTTGGCTGCACATGGGCCTCCCTAGCACTCCGGGCTCTGCTCTAGATGCTAGATAGATAGATAGATGACACCAGAAATCCTACTGCGACAAAACTACCACGCCAACTTTCCTCAGGCAACGGAATGGCTTCGGCCAGACTCTGAGCCAGGGAAAGAATGCCATCGTGTATTCGCGGATGGCTCTAAAACCGAACAGGGGTCTGGTTCTGAAGTCTTCGTGGAAAGCGAGAACATTAAACTTCACTACCCCTTGGGTAACAATGCGACTGTCTTCCAGGCGGAGATTTTCGCTATCCTTATGGCTATGCGCTATATTGTGACAAACAGGTGCATGAAGGGCTAGAAGCATATGCGTTTGCAGTGATAGCCAAGCTACATTAAAAGAAATGCTCAACCCTTTTACCTCGTCGAAGTTAGTGCTCGAACTCAATCTTTCTCTGAACTTGGGATCGCGGATGGGCTTTCCCGGCTGGGTTCAGAAGAAGCTCTCTCAGGACCTGAACCTGCATTGGGTCTGCCTGCATTTGTGGTTAGCTCATCCATTGATACTTGGATTTCTCGTGAACACGATTGTCGGTGGCGTGACTACACTGGGTGTACTCAGACCAAACGACTGCGTCCGGACATCTGCAAAAGGTCCGCGTCTTTCCTTCTGTCTCTCAGGAGAATCGACTGCAGACTGCTTGTGGTCGTCCTTTCGGGCCACCAAGCTTTTGCCAAACACAATGTATTGGGCTTGAGCGACACCTGCCTGTGGAGAGGACGACGATACAGCGGAAGACTTCATTTGTAGTTGTTCTGCCTTTCCTCGCATCAGGTAGCGGATCTTTGGGGTTGACGTGGTGAGTGCCGAACATCTAAGCTCTTCATCACTGAAGCTCCTTCTCATCTTTCTTCGAAAGACGGGAAAACTAAGTACAATAAAGTAAAGTGTCTGTTTGGCAGTACAATGGACCAGTACAGTAGTCGTGTCTGAGTGCTTCATCGGATAGTAGCAACCTCCGACAAAGAAAAAAAAATCCGTTAACATATTTATTCAATTTGTGGCTGTCCAGGTCCACAGTGTAGTATTTTCGATATTTATTTTCTTGCTCCTGCCTCTTCACAAAAATGGTAACAAACTCCATATCGTAAACTGTAAAGTCATTGCAAAACTGTCTTGTATACATATCTATACCTAAACTCTTCGAGAAAATTATTTGTAAAGGCCGTAGTACATGGCATGTTGAAAGCCATATACGACTTTAAATAAATAAGTAAAATATGTAAAATAAAATGTTGCCTCACAAATAACCAAGTTAATCGAAGGTTTTACTAAGCACGACTTTAGTACAAATTCTAGTACAATGGAAGTCAAATCTTGTATGATTTTCACAAAACTGTTAGTTTAGTCGAGGGCAAATCAGCTGTCCGATGCCTTGACCCTCCACGTGAGATATTATACGTAACGTACATAAATTATGCAGGGCCGCAGGGTTCTTAAGATGTGTTACCTTTTCAGTCGAGTTAACTGAGATGAAAATCTATTGCATGTGTGTTTCGAGCCTAATAATTAGGTAATCTATGTATATCTGTATCCATTTGAAAATTGTTTTTAGCGGAATTTCATGTTTTACAAACAAATTCTAATTTTGTTAATAGAAACAAAGCGCTACATTTTGTTACCAGTGAACTTCAAAAGGTGTTGATTGAAAAAAAGTTGCTCGCGTTGCGGTACACGAAAACACCATTTTTAAAATCATATCTGCTGAAACATAAGATATCTTACAGCTTCTCAACTGCTTCCATAAAGTTAATTATTCCATCATGAAACGCGCCACTTCGTCGTCAATATAGTCGACGATGTGTTATGCTCCCCTCCAAGTGAGTTAGGCAAATCATCTTTCATGAAAAGCTATAATTATCTATAGTTGCTGCCCCATTTGTTCAAACGAAACAAACCTCATTATAGGAAAAAAAACAATAACAAAGTGTAGCCAACAAAAAATTTAAATACCCCAGATGGCATATCGCCAAGAGCGAGTTAGATACTTTTTGTAGACCAACTAACTTTTTGGGGTTTAAGCATTTTTTTGAGCAAGGTTTATTTTTTTTCCTTTTTTTCGGTTTGCATTAAGGTGTTTTGATCGATGAGTTCGGTGTTAATTTATCTTCTTTTTGTTTGTAGGGCGAATATGTAAATATATATTGAAGCATCGTGTTTTGATTTAAAATTAGTAATAATTACGCTTGTTATGAAAAGTAGGTGGATGGAGGAAAAAATACGCAAATAATGTATTTGATGAAGAAAATGAATTTGGACCATTAATCAAAATATTTAATTGATGATATTCAATTACCTACCTTGTGGTAGAAAATTTATGCGGCACGTTTATTTAACTTTTTTTCAAATTGGAAGTTAAAAATCAACACATATTTAAATACAAATGGATTTACCAAGCTGCCGAAATGAGATTCCTCCGTTGAATTTCTGGTGTGAGTGTGTGACCCATAGCGATCGCATTTCGAATCGATTCCAGAGCATGATATGAACGCTAATGATGTGCAAGCTGTAGAGTGAAAACGAGATCCAATCTCAGCCAATGATGACTCACAAGAAGTTTATCAGCCACCTGTTTCATCCCCATCACCGCAATCTACCCCAACATTTACGTCCGCTGTATAATACATGGAGTACATCGAAGCAGTAACATTGACCATTCGATGATACAGCTTCTAAAAATAAAATCAGAAAAGAAAGAAAAGTCCAATGACTGCCAAAAGGAAATTCACCCTACGAATCACTTTTGCTTGAGTTTAATTTCAGAATTTACTTGCATGAGCAGCAAAGTTTTAAAACCAAAGCGACTTATAGATGAGATTTATTCACCGATAACGCCTTCATCTGTCGTTGACAATAAACTTCCATTTTTATGGCTCTTCCCAAAAATGTTAAGTTGGTGGACTCGAAATAAGAATTCTACCGAAAATGAAGAAATGCGGTTCAAGCCTATGACTGTTGCTCGTTGTTTTAGTCAGCAGTATGGAATCGATTACTCGAAGATCTTTAGTCCGGTTGCAAAATTCTCTTCAGTGAGGGTGAGGACTATATTGACTATTGCTGCAGTGAAGCATCAGAAATTTTGAACGTCGTCATACAGGTTGATGTAAAGACGGCGTTTTTAAACGGTAGCATTGAAGAGTAGGTTTGCGTGCGGCAACCTGAGGGTCATAATGATAATAGCGGGCGACTGTGTAGGCTGAAAAAGAGTTTGTATGGTCTCAAACAGTCCTCTCAGAAACTATGCAGAAACTATGAAAGAAAAAATCGGCTTTCCGTTCCGGCAGGCTGTTGGGAGTCTGATGGCAACCCGTCCAAAATGATTGTTTGCTGTTAGGTGAGTTGGGTCACTGCCTCGACAAGTGAAAGAATTGGTGTGGATTAGACAATTACTTTTTTTTTATATATAACTGACACGCGCTAAAGAGTTTATGACTACTCTTATGGTGTAGTGTGATGTACACAGCGCGGGCGTTAAGGAAAAAGGGATAGAAAAGATAGGAGATTCCGATGCACATTAGCTTTAAATGTCTGTAAATTATATTGAGGAGGAAAGCAAAGTACGGGCGAAGATAGGCTGGATGGTAAACTGATGGGCATTCCTAGCAAGGCGAGTATTGCGTTTGAATTGCTGAAGGGGCGGACAAGAGATCATTTATGAAAATGAGAAAGAGAGTCGGAGACAGAACTGAACATTGGGGAACACCAGCATTTATATGGTGAGTTTTAGACATGAAACCATACAAAACAACTTGAATTGAACGGCCAGAAAGGTAGTTTCTAATTCATTGAATAAGATACGCATCGATGCCATAAGCACGCATTTTTGACAAAAGAGCTTGGTGCAAAACTCTGTCAGATGCCTTTGAAATATCAAGCGCAACAATCTTCGACTCACCGAAGTGATGGAGAGATTGGTTCCACTTCTCGGTGAGATAAGTTATCGAATCACCAGTGGTAGTGGATCTGTTGCCACGAAAACCATACTGTCGGTCATTGAGGAGTTCCCGCGATTCAAGATATTTCATAAGCTGACTATTTATCAGCGTTTCCATGACGGAAGCGTTCAGTGCGGAAGTGAGCTCGTCGTCGTTGAGCGAATCAAGATCTGTCTGAAAGGTGGCGAGGTTTTACAGTGAGTAAGATTCGCAGATAAATTTGAGTTGTGTTTGACTCAGACTGTTTTTCGACGGTGGGTGGAGGTCTGAAAATGAAGGGCTGCCCAATACTATCCAGCCAGATATAACTGGAAAAAGATTGTGGGAGGCGAGAGTATTCTCTATTACTATTCAAATAAAGACTCACCTCGAGGGTTTGTGTCTCTGCTACGCCATAGGGCATAATGTGCGTTATAGTGTCACAACGATGTACTATCCCGGCCTCCTTTTACTCTGCTTTTCGGACTGCCCATTAATAGGGATAGATAGGGCTTTACTACTCGTTTAGTTTCTTCTAAAATGCTCTTATCAGGGTTTATAGCAGAGCCGACTTTGTTCGTTTAGTCGATGTTGGGTGTACCTTCTTGAGCTGATGTTTCTTCCTTAGCTTCCGTTTCTGCACTAGCAAACGTACTAGTGTCAGCTCACTATATTCTCACATTTATGTCAATAGCATAGGTATGCAATTACAGTAGACGCTCGGTATAGTGAACCTCTGTACAGTTAACTATCCAATAACCACCAACATTTTACATAGACTAGATACTCTAAATTGTGAACTATGAAAATCTCGATATAGATAGTTAACTCCGATTTTTTTTCTAACTATGTATATAGGAATATATTAAAAATATTAAATGCATAAGTAAATACGAGAAAACATAATAATTGAACATTGTGCAACAGAGAACTGAGAGGTATAATGAGATAGATTAATTACCAAAGTCAAGACAAACTGTATATACATATCTAACGTATATATCTATATATATAAAAATTGAGCCTTAAAATGTTTGTCGCCGATTCACGCTTTAACGCATTTACCGTTCTTAACCAAACTTTCGCACATCTTTGGTATTGGTCCATACATGAATCCTGTGAAGTTTGGTCAAAAATGGACAAAGGGGCGTGGCACCCCCATACAAAAAAAAACATTCAAAATCGTATATATCGAAAACCACCAAATCGATTGAGCTCAAACTTACAGATAATCTTAGTTATTGGCCCTGGAGTTGTCCTGTGAAGTTTGGGCAAAATTGGACAAAGGGGCGACCAACAAGCCTGCCTAAACTAAAATTAAAACACTATATACATAATTTGTTTATTATATCATCAACTCAATCAAGGAATATTTTGTATGTTTAATACTTTTTTTCTGTATTAACATTTTTATTAGCATTCTATAGCTCCACCAGCTCTCGAAACAGATTGATTAATTTGTGTTTTTGCTGGAATTGCAAGCCACCGAAAAAAGATCCGTTTCGTTGCTTTTAGTGTGTGAATCGTAAGTGTTTCATGTTTTGTTCATAGAAAGAAACTGATTTTTTTGTTCTATTTTGTTGTGGTATTGCTTTATTTAATTCATTCCATTTCAATTATTTTAAGGTTACTTATTTGAAATCAACTTATTATGCGGCCAAAAAAAGAATTTATTTTCAAGATTGAAGATTTCATTGGCAAAATCAATCACAAGAAGAACGTATGGCCAGATCACGTTCAGGTCAGGTAGCGTAGCCCGTGCACACTTCGTAGTGCAAAATATTTAAAAAGATAAACTGTTTTTATTGTAATCCTCTGTGGTACACAACATTTTTTGTTTTTTCAGAAATCGTATTGCGTAGACAATATTATTGACTTTCATTATTTATATCAATGTTACAAATTTTAAAAACTTTGGCTTACAATTCCAAGACTGTCGAAGAAGCTGTACCCGTTCGGTTTTGCCAGTGCACAGGAATTGTATTGCTTAGGTCTTAGGTAATAATGTTCTTTCGTAAAATGCGAGAAATGATAATAAATCGACTTGGTGAAATTTTCTTTCTGCCTGAACCTGAAATACGGCGATACGAACAAAGCAAATGAAGAATAATGAAAATCGGCCCAGCGGTTATCGAGATATAACGTCATCGAGTTTCACCCCATAGAAGATGTTTTTTGTATAGGAGGTATACGATTTTGAATTTTTTTTTTGTATGTGAAGTGCCTCTCCCCTTTGACCAAATTTGACAATTATTCACAGGAGCACTCTAGGGCCAATAACTAAGATCATCTGTAAGTTTGAGCTCAATCGATTCGGTGGTTTTCGAGATATACGATTTTAAATGTTTTTTTGTTTGGGCGGTACCACGCCCCTTTGTCCAATTTTGACCAATATTCACAGGAGCACTCTAAGGCCAATAACTAATTCTACGTCTTGCGTTCGCTATGACAATAGACAAGGCGCAAGGACAATCGTTGGAATTGCCTAGCCTAGCGAAGCAGGCACAGGGTCCGCTAGTAATATATAAATTAATTTGTTGTTTAGAGTAGCCACACATTCTCAAAAACATCCATTTCATTAATCTGACTTTTTAGCTCTAATTTAAATGGAAATTATACATATTTGAACTCATTTATGAAGCTAATAAAGTCTGACATCATCACCTAAATTTTGGGAATAGCTATCTATTAAAATAATATCTTTAAATCGCAGACTTTATTATTAATTATAAATTCAAATTTGTCAAAGACTGGTATTTATTGGCTTGGCAACCAAAGCATAAGCATGCAGGAGGTGATTTAATTAAACTTTGTATTGTTCTGCGATTTCATTCTTTACTAAGACGCAGATAAGGTTACACATTAACGAGAGCTCGTTTAAATAATTTCGTAATAAGTAAACAAAGCCGCTTTTAGTACATAGTTAAGGGCGCATTTCAAATCAAATAAAAGGCCGGAAGTTTTCTGCTCGTTCGTATTGCTTATATCGATTTAATGATAAATTGTCGCCATACAATAAATCCAAGTGATTTACATTTTGTTTTATTTATTTACAGAGGTAGGTCTATTCAAACCTAAACGATTTCAGTAAAATGATTTCTCAAATACACAGAAGTAAATCAAGGCTTAAACAGTCGATATTTGTCAATAAGACATTGCAATCCCTTACGGAATTCTCAATCCAAGGATTTTGGGATTCGCCGATCAAAATTCCGGGAGCTAATTTTTATTAATAAAATGCTGTGTTAATAAGAGTCGAACTTCATGAGTACTCTGAATTAAAATATATAAAAGCGGGAGTACCGCAAGGTAGTGTGTTAGGACCTGTACTTATATACACGAACGACCTACCACAAAATGACGAAACTACTGTAGCCACATTTGCAGACGATACTGCTGAAAAACCATGCAGGAAGTTACAGAAAAACTGCAAAGGACAATAAGTGATATATCTGATTGGACCAAAAAATGGCAGATAAAATTAAATGAACTGAAGTCAATCCATGTTCACTTTACCAATAAAAACGAACAACACATACCTGTGTACATTAATAACAAAGAAGTTCTTCATTCGAACTCAGCTAAGTATTTAGGCATGACTCTAGACGCGAAGTTGCGCTGGAAAACTCTTGTGAAGAAAAAACATGACGAACTAAATTTACGATACAATAAAATGTATTGTCTCATAGGGAGGCATTCATGTCTCTCAATATATAATAAACTGCTTCTATATAAGCAAGTCCTAAAACCAATATGGACTTATGGTCTCCAGCTTTGGGGGTGCACAAGTAAGACAAACCTACAAAGCATTCAATGCTTCCAAAACAAAGTACTACGCAATATTATTAATGCGCCATGGTACATGCGTAACGCATTGAAACGGTAGAGGACGAGGTCAGGAAGGTCGCAAGAAGACATGAAGGTAGGCTTCGCAACCATGCTAATTCAGAAGTAGTCGAACTACTTAATAACAGCAACTTAGTTAGAAGATTACGAAGAGTAAAACCATTCGAACTAGCTAACTAGGAATAAAGAAAATAAAAACAATTTCTCAACACAATCACACTAACAAAAGTGATAACGAATTAAAAAACTAACGTTAGTACCTTCAGCATAGTATTTATTATAAGTATTAGAAACAAATTGCTGATTAGTTTACCGACTAGGTGCGATTATTGGAAGGATAGCAACACCATGCTTCCCTCAGGTGTTTTTAGTGGGTGAGCTAACCGCAAGTCCCACACTATCGCAAAGCTAGCATGTGATGTCTTTCAACGATTTTACATCCAGCTACACGCAACAAAAAAAAATAATAATAATAAGAGTCGAATTTGGAATATCAAATTTTAGTAATTCTAAATTAAATAATTTATTCATTGATTGACATAAATGAATTGTGTTCAATATAAATCTCCAATCAAAGGCCATGGTAGTGCCCCTGCCAAGTTCTCTACTAACGGCACACATATCTTTTACAGGGACAAACTCAAGGTGTTTTCGATTTCGACCCCATCTAACTTCGGAACCAATTGAGCTAAAAATTTCAAAATTTGAATTTCAAGAGAGGTCCTGCTCACCAAATTTCATCTCTATAGCATTAGTGGTTCTCAACATACAGGACTTCAAAAATCGCAAAAACCGTAACTGACTCACTCAAAATTATCAAAATTATGAAGCACTTCCGACCATCCTAGAATCGTGAAATTTGGCAGAATGCTAAATCCTGTGGTATATTCACTTTGTCATTACATTTGTAACGCCGAGAAGGAGTCACCGAAGACCCTATAGATTATCTATATTATTCTGAATCAGGATCACATTCTGAATCGACGACGAAGGTTTTCCATTCTTCGTTCGTTTTATAGCTTATTGCTGCAGCAACCTAATCTTGACAACAAAATTGTCCAAATTTAGTCGTTGACAGAGAAAGGTTGGTACAATTAGACAGGCTCTCGGTCTTTCAGATTGCTCGTCACATAGAGTACCTCGGTTCCCTTAACACCTTCCAAGCCACAAATGCGTTTTTTCCGCACCCATGGTTCTTGTATAGCTGTTATTTTTTTATCCTTATTTATTTACCCTTACTCTCTTACTAACTCGGTAACGCTCCTTACTCTTTACTTTTCTTATTTTTCTTATATTCAATAAAAGTAGGCGGTGAGTATTTAAAACCCTAGAAAGATAATCATATTATTTAGTACATTAATGCCCAGCCCAGTTGAACAGTCAGAGTTTAAACTGAAGTTTAACTAAACCCGACCGAGAGTTTAAACTTTTGGTTTAACTCGTCCAGTTTCACAGTTCAAAATAATCTGTCAGTTAACTAAACGCAGTTCTGGAAGCGCAGAACAATTTCCCTTAAGGGGATATTTTTCTACCAGCGCACTTTTGACCAAATAAATGGTTACTGCTTTTCTCCACTTTATATATTTTACCATTATTGTAAATAAAAGAAAATGTGTGCAATATTATTACATTGTGTATTTTGGTATGAACGATGTGAATTGATTTATTTTTGACACATGTTTGAACTGTCATCTACTTTCACCAATTAATTATTGCAGTAATTATTATTATTTTTTTATTTTTTTCAATAATAATATCTAGTTGTTGAAAAGTAGTGGGCATTCGGACGGAAGCGATCACAGGTACTGCTTCTTGTCACTCGCTGGGTTTTTACCCCATCCATTCACCCTCGCCAGTAATGATAATGAATGTTGAAAGGATTTTATGAGCCTCTAATTAGGGTCATTGTCTAATAATAGGTAGGCGCAAAGTTTTTTGCTGGTGTTTCTACGAAAATCTGCGCTATCTAGTTCCGGTTTCACTTTTTTTTAACAAAAATGTATGTAATCTAGTTCTGTATACAAAAATGGTATAAACTCCGAAACCTTTGAACTGAATAGGCATTGTCCCGAGAAACGTGTTCAAAATCGGACAAACAAATTGCATTGTAAAAAGAATAGAGTGGGTAGTGTCTTGTTTCAGCCAAAACAAAATGTGAAAGATTTGAGTATGTACAGATATATTTTGTTCGCCAAGAATCTAAAGAAATCACTAGTAGCATTACAAAAAAATAATCGTCATTTCCAGACACGAAAATAATTCATTTGTATGTATGTATGTATGTAATAGAGACATTAGCACAGGCAAAACACAGAAAAAACCTCAATACAATTTACGCTTGTACTTTATGTTTGGGCTAAAATCTAACTGATGTTCACTTGAAAAAAGGCGTTTTCCTTGAAAAGTACATAATATTGGTTGAAAATCTATTGAAATTTTCTGATGACATTTTTTAACAGTGGATTTACCGCAGTAATGCTGAAACTAATCATAGCTCTACTTTTCGCTCATAGAAATTTAAGAAGTGCAGCACCCAAACAATTTATCATTTCTGTTCTCTCTCTCTATCTCTCTGTATGAAATAGCAGCTGTCAAAATAAACCTCAAAATGTGAAACGAAAGTTTAAACGGCAGAATGCAGGCGTTAACTTAAACCGAGAGTTGAACTCTACTTTGGGTTTAAACGAAAACAGTGAAACCGAAAATTTGTTGAACGAAGGTTTAAACCAAAACGAGAGTTTAAACTCTGACTGTGCAACTGGGCATAAAGGTAATCATTCGTCGAATCGACGAAATAATATTGGACTTCAATTTTTACGAAAAGTGTACACAAAATAGCTACTTGTTCATTTTATTAGTTAATAGTTAGAGACAAATCAGACAAACAACTTAAAAATTAACTCATTACAAAACAAAAATAAAACATAGGTATCGCAAAAAAAATTATTCATTTTGAACATTTGTTTTAAAGCTCAACTTAATGCTCCTAGCTTATGCTTTCCTTATACGTATCGTATGATTATTTGGTCTAGCACCATTTCTTTTAAGGACAATATGTAAAAATATTCCCTTTTCTTTACATTTATTGCATCTACGTTGCCCTCTCTTATTTCTTTGTTAATTTTGGTGGTCTTTTTTTTAAATTAGCTCGAATCAAAAACTAAGAATACATTACATAGAAGGTAATCTTCGTCGTTTCGACTAACATTGGCGCCATTTTTCGATGAAAACAAGACTTACCCTAACAGTTTTTTCGACGAAATTCCACAAACGAGATCGAAGAGAAGGTCGAAAAAATTAAATTGATTAAAATTAAATTAAATTGAAGATTACCCTTCTAGGGTTAAATAAATTCTCCCGCTAAATTCTAGTTAGCGCAACAGGCTTAGCTTCTCACAACCATTGGTTTTGTGGGTGTTCTTATTTTTAGGACGAATGAAAGGGACCTGCAATTTTATGCCGAGTCCGAACGGCTAAATTGAGCAGCTTTTTCGGGACAGTTATACTTTCGGATGTTTGTCAGACGTTCGCGAGAGATGGCGCAGTAGAAAAAAAAGTTAATATGTATGTAGTTTGTGTTTTTCCGGGGGTCTGTCTGTTGGAAACACGATAGCGTCCAAACGAATCGACGTAGGCGAATGAAATTTTGTGAGAGAACTTGTTTTTAGAGTTGTCAAGTTGGTATTAAAAAATTGTCTATGTCGGTCAAGTAGTTCTGGTACCTCCCATACAAAACCTATACTAGACACATGCGTGTACCTATACAGTACAGTCAAAGCATCGACCAGGCCGATGATAATACTTTTACTTGTTTTTTATTTAAAACTTGCTCATTTCCTTATATTTCTGTGTCTGTATAGTTTGGAAATATTCCTTTCCTTTCAAAATTTTTTCAAAATTTGGAATGCTTTGGTTAAACGCCTATAATTTCGTAAGTGTTTTTTTATTACTTCCTATTTTTATTTTAAATGTTGTTATTCACTATAATAATGCATTGAGGAAATAAGTCGTTTGTAAATATATCACAATGGACCTAGACCTATACAGGTCTAAGTGTGTTGCCAGTTCCCAGCTGGCAGCCACTTTCAACCAGCCAACCAACCAAATATATCTTTTTTTAAAATTGGGTCCAACAAAAACTAGGGTTCAATTATGGTCGGGGCTGCCAATAATTACAAAATGCTCAGGCTGCCGAACAGAATATCATATTAAATGTTTAAAAGCACTTAGTTGCCCTTATCTTCCACTTTTTATTTCGGGTAGGGTTTGTTCAGAACAAAAAGATATAACGTCTTAAATTATATTACCTAATACCTATGTTTAACTTTAAATTTAGTTCGCTTTTTTTTTAAATTATATCTTTTTTACTCAATTTAATTCATTAAATTTGCAATGAATTAAATAATATTAAGAACAATTTTCTTTAAAAAATACTACTAACATTGTAGTTTTTAAATATATGTATTTTATATTCTTTTTTATTTTTAATTTATACTAATACAGTAGACGCTCGATATACTGAACTAATAAAAACAAGGCATGTTCACTATATCGAAATTGTTCACTAATTTAGAGCAGGAGTTTTTAAATGTTTACGAAAGCTTAATTTGATATAAATATAATTTTGTTCAATAAAGAATGAATGAATTAAATTTTTCAAAAATATCCTTCATTTGTGTCTTCTTTAAATTCAATTGCACAGATTTTTCTTGTAAGCGTTTCATAACTAAAATATCAGAAAAACACAGAAATGAAAATTGTTCTGAAATACAGTTGACATGCAGGCGCATTGCAAAACTGGCACCTTTTTCGTTGAATTTTGCGAAAAAAAGGTCTGGGTTCACTATATCGAGATTTCCATAGTTTACTATTTAGAGTAGTCTGTGTAAAATTTTTGTGGTTCACTATATTGGATAGTTCACTGTACGTTCACTATATCGACCGTCTACTGTATTGATTATAATAAATTATAAATATAAATATTTTTAAAGTGATATTAATGTAAATAAATAATATTTCAAATCGATTACCGTCACAAATAGCATAATTAACAAACGAAAATATTTTCTTTTGGGATAAGTAGGTAAACAGGAGTATGTAGGTACAAATACAGCGAAAAATGCCGTGCTTTTGATGTACATATAATTGAATATATGCCTTTCACAAATAAGAATTACAACTCAAAAATCACGCCATTGTTTATCGATTTTTACAGAAGTGTTGTGCAATTGAATAATACTGAACCAATGATTATCAATGTAAGGTTTTATACCTAAAAATGTCGAGGATTCCGACGGATTCTCCAATTGCACTAAACGCTTACAATTCCCAAATCATCTCAACCTTAAGGTCAGTCGATGCAGTTCTGCGGCTTGGATTTGCACATGGTCAATTATGTGTAGGTAGTCTGCTCTGAAGCACAAACCAGTAAGAATAGACCGTCGAATCCTCCCACATAACGGACTTTGCCTACAAGCTGCCGGCGGGCCCAGGATTTTTCATGTATTAGTGCTGTACAAAATCAAAGGAGCGCCATTAACGCACGCATACTTGAAAAATCCTAGGCCCATGGTATTGCATAGAAAAACATTGCCGCCATTAATTTTGACATTTACACGTATTCACAGACAGGGAAATTCTTTCCGGGGGGAATCTGGTAGGTGTACGGGAAGTCGGCGGTCTATTCTTACTGGTTTGTGCTCTGAAGTAGGTAAACCCATCGAATTGTTTGTATACACATACGCCGAAAATGGATAAACAAAAAATATTTTCCACATGTTGGCTTCACAATAAATTATTATTTACTAAAATTGGACGAACATTGTATTATATAACAAAATGAATATGTCATCTAAATTGCAATTCTCAATATACAGAGCATAGCTAATTATTGATGATTTATAATACTGGTGGTAGTTAAAAATCATAAAACATTTTATATTCCACTTCCTCAAAAACGCAAAGACCCCATATACTTTCTGTATAAAAGTAATTACTACACGATTGCTTGTAAAATTTAAATACAAGTCAAAACATTCCATGTATACCAATTAAAAGAATTAATCAAATAAAAACGCCCTATAGGAGACTAAAAGAATATATGAATACAAATGCATCCGAAATTGCTTCCGCTGGCTTTCATAAATCAACTTTTGCTTCCTCTTTCAAATATTAATTTATTTACTTTATGAGCTCTCTCCTTTTCCACCTGATTTTTATTTAAGCATCCTGTTGTCTTGTTATTTATTTAGTACACCCTAAAATACCACCTAAACCACAATTCACCGCCCTCAACAGGCGCACCTGATAAACGCCCGCTATTATTTATATAATATACAAAACATTCCTTTTTCTTTTTTTGATACCTACTCGCATTATACTACACGGACGCCCCATGAGCTCACCGCAAAACATATGCAATAAATTGTAATTAAATCCTTTTCCGTGGATATCACCACATGAAAACGGAACGGAATCACATGCTGGAGTTCCATAGACCTTAATCGCCAAAATCATTTTTAATTAATAATCTCGCTTAAAAGATAACTTCATTTATAACCGATGTGGCGTGTTACATGACTAGTGGGATGGCTAGTAAGGGCTCCATCAACCGTTGCACTATTGCAGCGACGAAAGATATTTTTAGTCGGAGATGGGTCATAAAAACATATGGTAATGCAAATCAAATCATTATTTTTTGCTTGTATCGTATGATATTTCAATCGATGGTGTTATATATCTACTCATTCACATCCATACTGTACTTAGAAGGCAACGTCTGCCTGTTGGTCCATCCATAACTCGAGAACCATTTACCGAATTTCATGATTTTTTTCTTTACGGCCCAATTAGGCCGTTTTTCATCGGCCTGACGGGGATATAGAACTCTGAAACTTTGTTTTTAACTTTCTCGTATACATATACGTAGTAAGAGAAAGATATTGTTTTCGTAAACATTTTTTTAATTCTGATATTACGATGATAATGAAACTCAAAAAAGTGGGTCTCTCGCTATACTATATTTGGCGTTTTATCGTTCTATCGCGCAATAGTGAATGTGGAAAAGGTAATTTCGTGTGTGAAAAATCATCCAATTTTATATAATTTGGCACAAGTATGATAAGCATAACTAAGGCGCCGAAAATGGGAAGCTGGTCTATTTCGCTTCGTTAAGGCGGAAGTGGTAATTAAAAAAAATTTAAATTAAATTAAAAATCAATGGCAAAGCTTACAATAAAAGTCTGTTCTTGCAGCGCTGCCAGGCGCTTTTAAACATAGTTACCATAGTTTACTATATATTGTACATATAATATACAACTTACGAATGTTACAATTTACATATTTCTTATTTATTATTAATAGTTACATCTAGCGTATTCAATCAATCTTCTCTTAAATGCATTAAAGTTGCTTATATTTTTTATGGTATTTGGTAGGTTATTATATCCTTGGAAACCAAAATAAAAAATGTTACTTTGACCTCTAGTCGTTTGCATCCTCTGGATTTGCAGATTTGCTGTTCATATGAGTCACCATTGATGGTTTGTGCATTATTACATAAATAGCTAGGGTGCAGCGGAGGTGGGAGTAGGGGTGTAGTTTTCCCTGGTAGCAGATGGTGGCACGCTTGCGGAAGGCCGGGCAAAAGCTCGTCGTATTGGGGGGGGGGGGGTTCTTCCTGCTACTTATCCTCCTACAAAATAAAAGATCGTGCCAAGGTAGCTATACAGATATACTACCAAATAAAAATGCGGATGTCACTAGAAGTGACTCAAACATCTTTATTTGCCAAGTCCGAAAGAAGGGTGGTAATGGGTTTACCAAAAAAATGGAAATGGAAAATGAATTATGTCAAACGAAAAATTACAGAAATCCCTTAATGAATGGCCAAGATCATAAGAGAGGAGGTATACTATGTTTGAAAAGTAAGAGAAAGGTAAAGTTTGAAAAAAAAAAAAGAAAAGATCAAAGTATAAAAGAAAAAGAAAGAAAGGGGGATGGTCAGCTGCTATCGACCTCACGGTGATCGGTAGGAGCGGAATCCGTTTTGCCACCGTGTCTTCGGCTATACCCGCCCTGACTGCGAACTATACTCTGCAGCTCCATGGCTACTTTACGCCGGTAATGTTATTAAGTAGCCCCAAAATTGATAGGTTACGCCTCACCTACTTCATCATTTTGTTCACCCTTCACACCTTGTATCGCACAGTAAAGTTATTTACCAAATCATTGTAAGCCAAATGAAAAAGCTAATATGAAACATATATATAACATTGTTTATTCATAAATGAAAGGGTTTTAGAATAAGAGAACCAATATTTCTCTTTATCATTTCGTTGAAAGAGCAACAAAATATATGAAAAATGTGATCAATTGTCTTAGCATTAGAACTTAGGTTTTATCCAGATTATTTATATATATATATATTATGTGGTATAGATAAGAATAGGGATATGTAATTGTTTATGTAAGAAAATCGTGACGTGAATTTATGTATAATAAGTGTGATGTGTGACCCGTATTTGGAATTGAATGGTAATTTAGAAAATTGGTATTTAACTAAAATTAGAATATTAAACTCAATAGGAAAAAAAACTCAAAGATTGTTTGCCAAAAGATGATACAAAAATAATAATTGACTTACGCAGTTTTGTTCGTTATTTGTAGCGATGAAATAGTTTTTTAATGTATGTATGTAGTTCTTGTAAACAGCTGACTCCTCATGTGCGCACAATTGGTTGTCTGGTGTTTGTTCTGTATTGATATTGCTTGATTTGTTTTTGTAGATATATGTTTAATTAGCTGTATGGAATGAATTTTATTAATTATAATGTATGTTTGTATGATCTTATTATGGCATTACCTGGGGGTGGGTCACTTAAAATTTGAAAAAAGAAATCTAAAACTAAATCTAATTCTACACTAAAACTAACTTAATCTAAGATTCTTTTAAATATTTGCAAGAAGATAGTTTTTGCCTCATGCATCGATGGTAGACGGGTGTAATTTCGTGGTTGCCGGAATCCAAGGAATGTGGACGTAGTGAGGAGCGGTTGGCCTAGGTGCCTTTTGACCCTTTATTGCGAAATTACTGCAAACTCACACGTGTACATACACTTGTTTCACTTCACTTTCGCTAGCGATGATTCTGATTTTTGGAACGCTGTTCACAAGACAGCTTTGATCGCACTGATAGGTAGCTTTGGGGAGGAGAGGGAGTTTTGGTTCCTCAAGCCATTCGACCAGGATACACACGTGGTTATTAGCTGTTCTATGTGTGCACGGGTTTAGCAAGTGGAGGTGAACTTCAGCGTAGGTATGGTTCTACAACTCCCGTCCCGGAGACGTTGTTCTGATGTTCCACTGCGCATGCAGCTATAGCGAGCGCTGCAATGGAAGAATTTGTTTTCGTCGATTTGTGTCAATGAACATAGCACTTATCTCTTACCAGATAGAACGATATGAGTCCGGGTTTAAAAGGGAGGTGGAAATTTCACTCTCGATCTAAATTACCTGACCTCGTGGATGACCTTTAGTACGTGGGGGTCGTACGAGTGTGAGAAAGCGTGGTGAATTTTTGGTGATAGGTTGGTGGCATCAGAAGCACGACAAAATGCGGCAGAAGTTGAGGTTGTGGGTGTGGGACACGTTTTGGTACGTCCGAGTGAGAAGCGCCTCGCGACTGGTGGTGGATGTTGAAATCCTCGTTAGCTTAGGTGCGTTGTTAGCACGTGCGGTTTCTATGAATCACGAAATCAGTGAGTTGCTTGATCACCGGAGCAAAAACACTATAACTTACCCTGACGAGGGATAATATTAATTTTAATATTATATGTGGTGGGTAAAACACTCAATAATTTCTCTTAATAGGACTTGGTGTCGGATTTATAAATTCCGATCGACTTTTACGAACTCGATTTTATTCGCGGATACTTGCACGCTCACTCACTATCACTCTTGACAAAATAAAAAGAACGAGCGCGCGTTCACAAGTGTTTTTATAGATGTATAGGAGCATCGAATGAAATGGGAGATAACTCTCCAAATATGTACACGTTGCATTTTATCTTTGGTGCAGTGGCTCTTCCTGTGGGAAGGCGCCATATGCGTGATGGTAAGGTAGTATGTCGGTTTCTTTTTAAATAGCTGTGCAAGCATACAAAAAAAAAATATTTTTGATGGTTTGTTTTTGGGAACAAGTGTTACGCTACAAGGGAGCATATTGTTTTTTATTTTATATACAAATAACATAGTCATTACATATAATCTCTGATTTACATTTAACCATCTCAAAGCATCAAGCCTAATTCTAATTGGTGTGCATCTATTACATTTTATTATAACTCTCATAGCTTTATTCTGTAATATTTGTAATCTGCGTTTATAACTTTCTGGACATACATATGATACACTAGCACACTAATCAAAATGGGGCTTAATCAAAACATTATACACATTAATAGCTGAGTTTATGCATACATTACACCTAATTTTTCTCAAAACACCGATTTTTTAGATATTTTCTTACAAATATAATTTATGTGTTCTTTAAAACTTAGGGAGTCGTCCAGTATGATGCCGGGATATTTAATTTTATTGACGATTTCAATTTGTTCATTGTCTATTATGCACACTTATACTCAATGGATTTTTAACAACACTAGGATTAAATAACATACATTTAGTTTTGCTTAAATTTAACACAAGTTTGTTTATTTTTAACCATTTATTTACATTATAGAGGTCGGCGTTAATATTGTTTATACAAGTTTGAACATCCTTACCGAAAGTGTGAAGAAGTCCGTCATCAGCGAATAGAACATGTTTGTACTACTTTTGTCATATCGTTAACGTATAATAGAAACAACACAACTCCTAATATAGTACCTTGTGGTATTCCAACGTTTACACAGACTGGCATTGATATTTTTTGATTTACACTAGTTCGTTGGGTTCTACCAGTTATAAAAGATTAAAACCAATTTAGCTCCGTTGATTTAATACCATAACATTTAAGTTTTTTAATTAGTATTTCATGGTTCACAGTTTCAAATGCGCGTTTTAGGTCTATAAATACTATCACATTTTCTTCATCTATTTCGCTTTTGCATTCACTTATTACAAAACTGATGTAAGTTTCACAAGAGTGGTTTGCTCGAAACCCAGATTGGTAGCAATCTAGAATACCCTGCTGGTCTAGTTTTGTAGCTGCATCATAATTGTTTCTATACTAACGACATGGAACTTAAAATCTATATTGTACTCATTTATAATATTCACATATTCATAGGATATAATTGATTGCACAATGTTGGTTATACTTTGAACAGAAAATTTCTTAAACTTATCACAGAGAATTGCATTATCATTTATAACTTCACCATCATCTGATTGTACATAGTTTACAGTGTCTTTATCTTTATCTTTAGGGGGCAAGATCTTCAGGTAAGAGGATCAGGGGTGTAGACACTTACTCCCAAGACCGTCCGTACGTGGCGAAGAACCACATCCTGCACGGGGTGTCCCTGCTTTAAACTGAATATGGCGGATCTAGAGAGGACAACTCTAATCAAACCCGTAGGTCTGAGATATTAACATATCATTAGATCATAATGCACCACGTGAGTGTGTATTAAACCCCGTCATTATCCTCCCCATTTCCTTCTCCTTCCCCTCCTCTTCCACTGGGGACGTAGCAGGAACTATAAAGGTAGGGCTCCTACTGGACAACTTCCCAGAAGGTCACCTTGAGACTGTACATCAAAAAGCAGTGGAAGAAGCCATCATAAGGGAGGTGAATAAGCTCCCCGAAGATGGCCCTCAGATACGTTTTCTAGGCTGCTCGTACAAGCCAGGGTGGCTAACGGTAAATTGTGCAGACGCAAGCACCAGAGACTGGCTAGCTACCATAATCAACAACATCTCGCCTTGGGAGAGTGCCAAGCTACGTATGGTTGAAGGAGACGACCTTCCCAAACCCTGCGTGGCCACGGCATACTTCCCTGGCACTGACCGCTCCACGGAAGACATTCTGCGTTCGCTAAGACTGCAGAACAGAGTTCTACCAACCAAGGACTGGAAAGTTCTACGGAAAGTGGAGAACCCCCAAGGCCTAGCTTTGACCATTTCGATGGACGAGTGTTCTGCGAAACTCCTTGAGGACCTGAACTGTCAGCCGTTCTATAACATGAACCGGGTTCAGTTCAGGATCAAGAAGAATCCTTACTCTCGGACGTCATCCAATCCCAAGGAGTCAACCAGCAGCGAACAAGTGCCAAAGGAGGCTGCCCCACCGCTTCCCACATGCTTCACCGCCGCCACTCCAGGAACTACCGGACTCGCTAAATCAGAGTCAATCATTGTGACTACAAAGTCTGCTGAAGGAACGGTCAAGCCCGGTCCCTCGACAGCTCTGATGCCTAAGATGCAACAGTCAGGAAAAGGGGATAAGTCCTCCTCTGCCCCCACTGCTAGCTCTAAAAATCCCAACCCGGCTCGGAAACAAACGCGACAAAACCCCAGACAAACATTGCCTGGCTCTGCCCGTAGCCTTCTGAAAGGCAGACTACAGCAGATACGAGACGGCGGAAGAGGAGGGAGCTCACACACAAGAGTTCCTTCTAATAATAAACAAACATGAAGGTTGTCCAGATCAACCTCCACCACGCCAAGACGGCCTCGGCAGTCTTGTCAAGACCATGAACTCAAACGGTCTGAACATCGCTCTCGTGCAGGAACCATGGACTAGCACGAAAGGCACAATTCTAGGACTGTCAACACCAACAGGTAGGATCCTATATTCTACCACATCCACTAGACCTAGAACATGTATTATTTTTAATAATAACAAAAATTTCTTCCCATTGACAGAGTTCATTTCCAGTGACCTCACAGCAGCCATTGTGAAGACCAACAACACTAAGGAAGTAATAATAGCATCCGCTTACTTCCCTGGTGACTCAACCGCATGCCCTCCCGTGGAAGTCGAAAACCTGATACGATTTGCACAGCGATCCAAGACAGATATTGTGCTTGGCTGTGACTCTAATGCGCATCACACCATATGGGGGAGTACGGATATAAACAACAGAGCCTGAAAGAGCGTTCAGCATGTTTCTAGATGACATGTTACCAGAATATGGCTTTCATAAAAACTTCTCTATCATCATCCCGCCAAGGGAAGAATGGGAAAAATACAAACCCAATCCATCGCAACTTGATCTAGTCTGGTACACAGACGGCTCCAAGATGGATTCAGGGACTGGATCTGGCATTTTTGGAGAATCTCCACAAGCGAACTTCTCAGTCAGCCTAGGCAGGTTCTCGTCCATATTCCAGGCTGAAGTCCTTGCCATCAACCACTGCGCTAGAATAAACTTACGTTCTAACACAAGTGGTAAAACCATATTTATCTTCTCAGACAGTCAAGCTGCTCTTAAAGCTCTGAACTCATCTGTTATAAAATCGAAGCTGGTCCTAGAAACTTACATGGCCATCTACGAATTAGCAAAGAAAAACCTAGTCATCCTACACTGGATTCCAGCCCACAGGGGTTTTACTGGAAATGAAACGGCTGACTCTCTGGCCAAAGTCGGCGCGACAACTCCACTCGTCGGACCTGAACCCTTCTGCGGTGTCAGTAAGGGATACTTCAGGGAATACATTAGGAGCTTATCTCAAATCGAATCTAATGAACTCTGGCTTAAAACACCTGGGCAGAACTGCACTAAAAAGTTCTTCCCAAAATTCTCCCAACGAAAATCCTATTTTCTAACTAATCTGGGTAAAAACAACCTAAGAATCCTGACAGGAATTATTACTGGCCATGGTCTTATGAAAAAACATCTTCACCGAATCGGAGTCTCACCAGACCCCACATGCAGACTGTGCCTAGAGAGTGATGAATCCTCTCTTCACATTCTCATGGAATGTCCGGCTCTCTTCCGCCTTAGAAAGAAAGTCTTTGGCGACGAAATACTTACCTCGGCAAATCTTGCTGAATTACCCCCAGAGAAGATCCTTGTCTTCCTGACTGTCTCCGGAGTAAAAAGATGGCTCTAGGACCCTACCAGGGATGGCACAATAGGCTCCTGTAGAGAGGCCGCAGTGCCAGGGCCGGTTAAGGCTCTCCCGATCAATCATCTAATCTAATCTAATCTTTTCGCAACACATATTTCTTTAATTTAAACCACATGTCTTTTGAACTATTAGCATTGACTATCTGCCTTTTTATAAATAAAGATTTTGCTGCACATATACGTCGCTTATATCTATTTCTATATTGGAAGTATGCACTCCAGTCGTTAGTATTATTATATAGTATAGCCTTTTTATATAAGTTTATTTTTGCCAAGATTGAAAGAAAAAGATTGCGGATGCAAGCTGCCGAAATAAGATTTCTCCGTTGTATTGCTGGTGTGACCCGTACAGATCGCATTAAAAATACCAGAATACGTGAGGAACTCAATGTCGAGCAGCTACTTCTCCGGACGGAGCTATCCATGCATCGGTGGTTTGGTCATGTTAAACGCATGTCCCCGACCAGAAACCCACGTCGTGCTATGGAATCCGTACCATCGGACAGGCGTCCTCTAGGTAGACCAAGAATGAGATGGTTAGATAAAGTCCATAATCTCTCCTATACCCGTATGGGGATTTCACTTGATGGTTTAGAGTCGATGGCGGAGAATCGAGAGCTATGGAGGGTCCACTTGAGCAACCTATACCCGCGACCCATCTTTGTTAGCCCATTTGACCAGCGTTGCGAGGGCCGATTCCATGAAGTCCCATAATGTTGGGAGGTATTTCCCAGTAAATAAAATGGCGATATCGTCTGCGTAAGCTATAATTTTACCGCCGTTTTTTTTCTAGGGTTAACAGTTTTTCATTTACTGTTTGCAGCCATAGTTGTGAAAGTACTCCACCCTGCGTAGTGCCTCATTGCACAGACCTTCTCAGTTTACAGCAGCCAAATTCTGAGTTGATAACCCTACTTAGCAGCATATGGTTAATCCAGTGACTTACATAGACTAGCGTCAATCTGCAGGCTTTCAAGTGCGTTAATTATCGCTCTCGGATCTATATTGTTGAAACCCCCTTGATGTCTAGGACGGCTATCGTTGTAAATTCCTTGACGGTTAGTGATTTTTCCACGGTGCCGATAATGGAATGCAGAGCTGTCTCTACCGACCTGCCCTTACAGTAGGCGTGTTGGGATTTCGAGAGAGTTCCTGCTTTGATGTTATGGCGAATATGGGGGGTTTCTATATAACGCTACAGGAGGAGGGGTAATGTTTAGGTTTTTTCTTGGATACTGCCCAGTTTTCCACGGAGATAGAGGGAGAGTTAGTAACTAGCGTAATATCTAACACTTCCTGTCTGTTTCTAGTAATAAATGTAGGTTAATTACCGATATTGCAAATTACGATGTTAGTCTCTACAAGAAAAGTAAAAAGTGACTCACCTCTTTCATTCCTACAACTTCAGTCCAATATAATCTCCTCAAAACTTAAGAAACGAATACCCTCTCACTTCAGCATCAATAATTCATAGGGTGTTAACCTTTCATAAAAAACAATAAAAGGATAATAGCTATCTATTGCTATATAAATATTTCTATCGATACTTCACTCCATTGTTCGACGGCTTTCGAACTGCTCCTAGTTGGTTATCCTTATACCTAGAACTACCTACCACTCTTATTGGACTACAGTCACTTCAAATTTCAAAATATCTTTGTCCTCACTCCAAAGCGGTGATAAATTATCGATTAGAATCGATGACTTTTTGATTCAATGTGCTTTGTGATGCACTCTAGTGTGTGTGAATTTGTGCGATGAAGACCAGTTGCCGTTTTGTTTTGTTGGCAAAACAAGAGGTGCTAAATGTTGGGCGAGGCAACGCACGGCTTGGTATTAACACACGACACAACAAAAGAGGACAACAATGAATCTCATAGATCATCAACAGTTTTTGTGTCAGTTGTCATTACATGGAGAGAATGTATACAAGTCAGAGTGGCTATTATCAAAGAGGACGAATATATATTGCAGTTGGTGATAGGTACCGAATGGGGAAATGTGACTTATGTTGTGGTGTGTTGAGTGTGTAGTTAATTTTCAATGAAAATGTGATGAATCCCTCTCTGTTCATTGAATTTGAAATTACTTTGAAGTGCGTTTGTGGCAAATAAAATAGATAACCAGCTGCGTAACAAATTGTTTTGTGTTTGATGTTAACATTGATTCAATAGAATTCGCAAACATTGTTCAGAGTACAGATCTGGTTGCAGTCATTAATTAGCGATTTAATTCATCTTAGCAAATTGTCTTAGAAGTAGTATTTTGCTTTAAGGTGGTAAATATGTAACATACAAAAGTAACCAAGTAGCCTAGCTCCGTACCTATCCCTTCCTCAAAAAATATTAAATATTCAATTATTCAATTTTATAAAAGACGATTCTCCTTTTTTGTATCCAAATATTTAGATTTATTTTTCTTTCCAATTTCGCTTCGTATTCCTTTATTATCTTTTCTCGAATGCTCATATTTTTCTATTTTTTTTTATCATACTTGATTATATGAATACCCTTTTTGTCCAGTAGATTTCTTTAAAGTAGATAGCTTACATTAATTATTTTGACTTTTACTTATACACTCAAAGAAAAATCCTGTGTAATATTGCCTTAACCGCATTAGGTAAAGTTTTTTGTATGGATATTATTAGACAAGCATAATTCTCCTTAAAAATAAGCCTATTTATGTACGGCCTAACTAATGAGAAATAGGATGAATTGCCTAAAAATGCTTAGTAGTTTTAACCAAGAAATAAAATGTCTTTTTTTATCTTTGCCTTTGACTGTTAGGTAAACTAACTAATTTTGCCTTAGGTCTTAGGTAACTTTTTTTTAACATTTCAGGAGCTTTTTAACTTTTTCTTAGGCCTGAAGGCGTTTTGCCTTAGATCTAAGCAGACACCCCTTTAATTGTCTTAAACTGTGTAACGCTACCTTAAGCCTAACGTAATTTTGCCTTACGTAACTTTCTGGGTTAACTTTCGGAAGCGTAATAGTTGAATTCGCGTTTCAGTTTGTGCTTACATTTTTAAACTAATATTACCCCTGATTATACGTGATTAAAACATTAAAACTGCGTGCTGGCTTCTATTAGGTACAAAAAGAAGGTGAGTTTTATAAATAGTTTCAATAGTTTCTATTATGGACTTTAACTTTAACTGCTTATAAAAAACAACATCATTATCAACTAGTTTTTAGTTCTAGGAAAAATGTCCAAAATGTTCCCAAAGATGTACATTCATATCCTATAAAAAATGAAGCTCAACACAAATGTTGTCGAGGAATGTAATGAAGAAGGTAAGTTTTGTTTAATAAAATGGTGGACAGAGATATTTATGTTTAAAAAAAATATTATTTTTTTATTATAGATTCTTAGGATGAAACTAGTGACTGCTGGGATATTTCAATAAAGATGGAAGCCATTCGAATAAATGCAGAAGAATGAACAACGAAAATAATGACGCAAGCCTTCAAAAAAAAAATTGTGAAACTGTCCGGTATATAAATAAAATATAATAAAATAAATAATTTGACTTTCAATTAGGATTATGGCTAAGAGCCATCTATAATTTAACACACTTAAGGCTAGCAAATAAACAATCTTGCAAAAATTAGGCAATTTCTAAGGCAAAAACATTTTGTTATTACCTTAGTGGTTAAGGCAATTAAACACAGTTATTGGCTAAAAATATTGGCAAAAATCACCTTAGTCTTAGGAAATATTGCCTTAGGCAAACATGGATAATTCAAGCAAAATCTAAGGCAGTCTTACACTGATAATGTGGCGTGGTATTTGCCTAAGCAATTTAACGCAACTTGCCTTAAAACTAAGTAAGCTCAAAACGGCCTTAGGACTTATGAAAGTTAGCACTTGATTTAGGTAAATTTTACACATGTTTTTCGTTGAGTGTACAGATAATTACTTAAGGCGGCCTTAGAATCGATTTGTGTGGTAATGGGCATCGATTTGTGTTTTTCCGTGGATCGAACCTGGGAAATATTCCACCTACACTATTAAAAACTGCAGGAAGCATCCCTGTGGTACAACCTCAAACGTCCCATCCATTAAATAAGGCCTCCTGTTGGATGCTACTCATCTTTGGTCCTTCCAAAATTATTTCAAATGTTAGTTAGTTAGTTAGATTCTCGTTGAAAATCCTAAACTACTTACAAAGGAGATTGTAGTAAAGCGACGAAAAGTTTGTCACTAAATACTGTAAACAACCCACGCTTCATTTTCGGAAAATCAAATTTCCTATTTGCTTCTTGATTCCTGAGTGAAGTCTGACAAACATTAAACAACGGACATAATAAAAGGTTAAAACATTTTCGTCTAAAAAGAAATTATTTTCATCTTCTAATTTGTTCATATTCATCTGCTAGTTTTTGTCAGCTTTTTTTTATTGGTATATTCGTCTGAAAAACTTGAAATTTCGCCTGAAAATCTGAATAAATCGTCAGCATTATTTTTGTCTGAAAAAAAAATAAAAATATATTATATAATCTTGAATAATTCCCTTTTACTCAAACTTATCTGTATGTATTTTAAATTTTTCAGGCGATTTTTATATTTTTCAGACGTTTTTTCGATTTTTGCTGACGTTTCCATTTTTTTCTGAAAAATACTATGTATTTATTTGTAGACGAACAAATTTTAGCCAAAAATGAAATAGTGAAATAAGTCACCAAATTTGAGGATTTATTTTAAAGTTGAATCTGGAAACTTATTTTATCATGAAATAATTCTCCAATTTTAAGTATAAAACAAGTAAAAGTGTTATCATCGGCCTGGCCGATGCTTTGATACCCTCCACACTCCACTGCATAAAAGTTCTGCAAAATGTTTAGTACTACTTTACCGACATAGACAATTTTCAATACCAACCTGGCGACAGTAAAAAGAAGTCGTTTCACAAAATTTCATTCGCCTGTGTCAATTCCTTTGGACGCTATCGTGCTTTTAACAGACTTCCTCCACAGGAAGGTATAAATAAAAGAACCAATTTGTTCCGCTGCTAGAATGCAACTGACTTTATTTTTATTCCTTAAAATTGAATTAAACATTATGAACTTAAACTAGGTCAAATAATTTAATTAAACAAATGCTGATTCGGGTGCGGATAAACTAGGTCGATTAAACAAAAGTGTTGATTCGGGTGCGGATGTGGTGTTGGTTGCGCTGTGGGGTTAATGTTCGGTGCATTGTGAAATTATGAAAATGATGATTCGGGTGCGGATGTGGTGTTGGTGTTGATTAAGCGGTGGGGTTAATGTGCGGTGCATTAACTACTCTCCCCTTTAAACGGAGCTGTCCGCAGCTGTTTGCAGACTTTTCAGGAGGTCTTGTACGAACTTCTCCCTATCTAGTTCCTTTAAGCTGACATTGTTGTGACCCTCTCTGGTGCGATCATTTCGTTTCTTCCTTAACTTTGAAATAAGGGCACCTAGGAATACCATTGTAATACTAAAGGAAAACAAAGCAAGCCATATTAGACTGTGTGACTTTACTTCCTGTTTCAGGGTTGCGATATGTTCTAAATTCTTCAAATGGACTTCGTTTAGGTATGGTAAGGAGAGCATCGTCAAGTGTTCCGAAAAATTGATTGCTTGTACCCTAGGTGGTTCCGGGCTTAAATGAGCGATCTGCTTGGCATTAGTGTAGATCGTCCCGTTGATCCTTGCTTTTTCATCGAATATCAAAACGTAGGTACCATTTATTAAAATTGGCTGACTATCTCCTTCCTGGACTTCGGCAATTTGGTTGTTAATAATTATGAGACCATCTTCGATGACCTTCACAGGGTCGAGTTGATGAGCCGTCGCTGTTTTGCATAGCGCTGTGTTATTATTCATCAAGTGCTGCACGCACGTGTAGTCAGAGCCCAGTTCGCAAAATGTCAGTGACGTTGCCTTTCTGCAGTTTTTTAAAGGCTTATAGATGGTTTCGCATTGCGCAATTTCAAATGTTTCTAAAACTACTATTTTGTTATCGTGTATTACAGGGAATAAACTTATTCTATTGCATGTGAGCTGAATTATAGGGTATTTTATTAAAAACAGTATCAAATCATTATTTTGCATTATCTTTAACTTAGAGCTATTTAAAATTTCGGTAATGCTAATATTTGTAAAGTGCTCTGCTCTTATTACAGATTCAATTTCTGCGTCGTCTAGTATTATTGGGTTTATTAGGTTCATCTTCCCCAACATAACGGAATAAATTATATTGTCTAGGTCAGTAATCATTGCTTTATTTCTGCTCAGAATAAGCTCAAATAAATGCCCTGTATCAGTTTTAATTTCCTTTGTAGCGTCTAGTAATTTATTCACCGTTTCTGTTAGTTGGTTGATTTTCGTCTGCAACACAGTGTTCACCACGATTTGGCGTTCGTTCGCTTCAATAAGTGCTTCCTCTTTGGTTTTAACCTCATTAAAATCGTCAAAGTCAGGTGTACCAGCTATATATTTTAAGGCTGTGCCTATCAGGTTTATACCACGAGCATGTCGGTGGTGAACTCGGAGAGTATTTAGAAGGTGTAATATTTGTTCGACGTCAACCTGAATTGCCTTCCTTTCGTCAATTTTTTTAAATAATGGTATAAACTTTAGGGTTTGGTAGGACATAATTTCATAGGCCGTTAAATTAGTGCAATGCGTAATGTAACCGCTACTGGTGTAGATGGCAACCCTTCCATTGGGGACAGGAATATAATGGGCGTGTGAATAATTTAGAAGTCTCGTGTTTGCGATTCGTAAAAAAATCAAATGAAGAGCCCTTAGAAAGAAGAAGAAGAAAAAAAAAAAATATTATCTCAGGTTATCTTTATGTACTTGCCTATTGTCAATGAGTACTACAGTTCCTAAGTCTCTCTGTATAGTTTTTTCTATAAAAAGTTTTGTGAACTTATTCCCTATTCGTCTATTGGTTCGAACAAATACCTTGTCACCAGGTTTGAAAATTCGTGTCTTTTTTTTCTATTGTGGTAACAAAGGTCTGATTGTTGAGTCTGTTCAATTCGATTTTTAACTTCGTTTCCTAATTCAGGGGGCATTGAGTGTATTATGTCGATAGGTCTTCGGTTTGTAACGGAATGAATCGTCCTATTATATTTGGCAGTTGCGATAAGGATTAGCTCAGAAGTATCCTCTATATTTTGTTCTAGCTTTATACATCTGGCTATCTCTGATAGTGTGCTGTGGAATCTTTCTACTTGACCGTTTGTTGTGCTATGGAATGGGGGTGTTGTAAAAACGCTAACGTTAAAGTGATTCTGGAGTAGCGACTTGATGGTTTCAGAGTTGAATGATCTTTCGTTATCGCAAATTACGGTCTTGGTGTTTTTGAAAACATTAATAATCTCCAAAAGCGGTTCTTTAATATCGATTATTGCACGAGATTTCACTGGTATTACCATCGCAAACTTAGAAAACTTATCCAAACAAGTGAGGAAGTGTTTCTTGTCTGTTGAGTAGATGTCGATGTGAAGGAGTTCACCGGGTTGGGTGGGTATGGGTGTTCTGCCTATTCGGGTTTTAAGGGGATGTCTTTGATATTTCGCTTCGCGACAGATCTTGCAATTGGAATAGATCTCTTTAAGTTTTTTCCTAATATCTGGGAAATAGTAATCGTTCAGTATTTGTTTCATATTTTCACGTACGGATCTATGAGCTCTGTTATGCTCAGTAATGACAATTTCTTCTTGATCGTTTTTGTTAAAAATATCGGTGACGAATTTTGAAGTGTGCAGAAATTTCACAGATGGAAATTCGTTGACCAAATTGTTTTGGATTTGTGCAAGGATAGGTAGATCACAAAAAATTGCGTTGACCACATCAGGATTTATGCTTTCCTTAAGGATTTCAAAAAGCTCGTTAAAATTGCAAAATGTTATTGTGTGTCTGATTTTTGCTCTAAAAATGATCTTGGTTACTTTTGATGTTTTTTTATCTTCGTTGAGGATTAACTGATTCTTAAAGCAATTTACTGGGTTTGGGACGGTATCTATGGTTGCGGACAGAGATTCTTCGCTGTGTGCCGTTACGGAGCTGGATGATTCAGTTTGCTCCAAGGCATTTATGTGTTGTCTAGATAGTGCATCTGCAACAAAATTCTCCTTTCCTGGTTTGTAAAAGAATTTTGGAGAAAACTCTTCTACAAATGCCTTCCACCTTTTGATTTTCGCATTTGGATTTTTGTCAGATACCGCGAAGGTCAACGGTTGATGATCTGTGTAAATGTTTAACCGTTTAACGCCATACAAATAGTTACGCAATTTCTGCAGGGACCAGACTATGGCCAAAAGCTCTCGTTCATTAGTAGCATAATGCTCTTCCGTTGAGGATAAAGTTCTCGAGATCATTGTAATCGGCCTACCGTTTTGTGACAGCACGGCTCCTAGTGCGTGTGAAGAAGCGTCAGTAGTTAGATCGAACGGTCTGTTGAAATCTGGGTAAAGTAGAAGCACGTCCTCGGAGGCTAAGATTTGTTTAATTTTATCAAATGCTATGAGAGCATCTTCATCTAGATCTATGCTTAAATTTTTCGACTTATTGGTACCAATATTGCCGTTTTCACCCCGCAAATATTTCGTAAGAGGTTTTGTAATCTGAGCATAATCTTTGACGAATCTCCGATAATAACCAGAGAGTCCCAGAAAGGACCGTAGACCACGAAGTGTTTTAGGAACTTCGTAGTTAACAATATCGTTCACTTTATCCGGACAGGTCTTAATACCCTTATTTGATACTAAGAATCCTAAGAACTCAACTTCTTGTCTGAAAAACTTGGACTTTTCGGAGGAAACACGCATATTAGCCTTGTAAAGTTTCGTTAGAATATGGTTAATGTCTTGAATATGTTGTTCCTTTGTTTGAGAAAAGATTATGACATCGTCGATGTAAACGTGACAAATTGTCCCGATTTCTTTTCTTAAAACATCATCTATTGCTCTTTGAAAAATGCTGGGGGCATTTTTGAGGCCAAAGGGAAGTCTGCAAAACTCGTATTTCCCATTATTAATAGAGAAAGCTGTTTTTTCCCTATCTTGTTCTGCTAATTTAATCTGATGAAACCCAGATTTAAGATCCAATGTTGTAAAAAACGAGGATTTGCCTAAATTTGCAAGAATAACGGATGTGTCGGGAATGGGATACTTGTCACTAATGGTCTTTTCATTTAATTTCCTGAAATCTACAACCATTCGCATCTTGCGCTGTCCCTTTTCATCAGTTCCCTTCTTATCGACTACCCAGATTGGACTGTTATATGGCGACCGTGAAGGTCTTATAATGCCATCCGTAAGTAGATCGCAAATTTCTTTATTAACAAACTCGGCAGCAGCCATAGGGTATGGATACGATTTGGAATAGACAGGCTCACTATCCTTTGTTCTTATAGAGGCGACGATGTTAGTATTGTAGGGTAAGGATTCGTTTGGGTCTGCAAATACTTTTGACCAATACTTCAGCAGAGATGTAAATTGTTCCCGTAGATCTGTGGGTACTGTTGTACAGTCGTACGAAATATAATTAACCTGTTTGCAATAAAAGTACAATAATTTCTCTTCCACGCCATTGTAAGATATAGTACCTTTTCTTAGATCCATTTGAGCATGGATTTCTCTTAGGAAGTCAAATCCAATTATACCATCGAACGTATCGAGATTAGGTAAGATGAAAAAACAAGCGTTTCTGCCAAAAACATTAATCAAGCATTTAGATGTGATCTGGTTTGTACCATGTATAGATTTGATATAAAATTGTTTCTCAATTGGCTTTACTCCCTTTAAGTTATCGAGCCACTTAATATAATTTTTAGAAGCACCGGTGTCTATTAATAACTTTATTTCTCTCCCTCCTATTATTCGGCTTACATATGGTAGGAGGGATTTACCCCTAAAAAATTTACTTCATCCAATATCTCATTGTTGCATGCGTTGTCGTACGATTGCTCATATCGCTGCTCTTCATATCTTCCGACGTCTTTATGATAGTATTGTTGGTAGCAATGGTCGTCTATATCGCCGTTATATTCAGGGAGTACTGGTTGTTGTTGTTGGTTTAGATGATTAATTCTCTGTACCTTAGCTATTGGCTGTCGGTCTGATTCACGATACCTTTTGGGTGATCTATTTTGGTTATCTATCATCGGGGTTCTTGAATGGGGACTTTGAATGATCGGCCTATTCTGGTAATTCGTCTGTTGTCTAAAGTGCGAAGTTGATGGATCAACTTCCATGGCCGTCTGTACAGGACGAATTTGATTATTTTGCACTTGTTTATAATGAGGAGAATTATAATGGGCATTCAAGTTTTGTTTGTTGTTCAGGTATTCATTCCGGGTAGAGAAAGAATTAGCAAACGCGTAACGCGCTTGATTAGCTTCTAGTTCCTGAGCAAGTGCTAATGCACTCGGCATATCAATGGGTTTTGATGAAAATAGAATGTCACACATTGGCTTATTTAAACCAGAGATAAAAATTCTCAGAGCATCCTGCCTATATTTCTGACTAAGTGATTCGATGAGTGCAGCGTTTCCCTCATTGAACATAATAGTCTTATTAAGAATTAAAGCCAATTTCTGCTCAATCTGATCATAAAAATCGGTTATAGTCATTCTACCTTGCCTGAGAGTGGACATCTCTTGTTCAATGAGATGAATTGGCCGCTTGTCGGCATAAGTAAAATCTAGACGTGATATGATAGCGTGAAAATTTAGAACAGTATTGAACGAGGATAAGACAAGATCCGCTGAACCAATGACTTTATTTCTTATTATTGCAACTGCTTGGTAATGTTTGGAACTACCAACATGGTCCTCGAATAACCTGTAGGCAGCAAATGCAGCTTGTCGCCATGAAACATAACGAGCTTGATTTCCTTCGAAATCAGGTAGGGATTTCACTAAATCCAGAGATTCAGTGCAAATTTTGTCCTGGTCAATTATTACAGGTTTGTATTCCTCTACAGTAATTGGAGTTTCTAATGCCTGCAGTCGGTTCGTTAGTTCAGTAACTTGCCCTTCGAACGTCCTCCTAGTATGTTCTATGGCAGCCTGTACTGCAGCAGTAACTACTGTTTGTAGTGTTTGTGCGTCCATTTTTTGTTAAGTCTTTATTCGTTTTGTTAGGGAAGTTAAATTTTTACTTTAAAATACTTTATAAATCAAAACGGCTGAGCACTCCACTTACATGAAAATGATCCTCATTCTGTTGCACTCACAATTTTAAAGTTCTTCTTAAACTAATTTGGACACTGGTTTCAAATTTTAAACTAATTCCTTTTTAATCTTCTTAGGATAGTCTTTAGCACGAGTTTCCTTCTTTTTAGGGTATCGGTTTAGGACTTAGGGCAATGCGTTGCGGTAGACACGGGTCTATTATTCCTTTACTGGAATTTTTTTTGAACCGAACTCGCGTTGCCTTAGAAAAAATATCGAGGGTCACGGGTTTAGAACTTAGGGCAATGAGTTGCGGTAGACACGGGTCTATTATTCCTTTACTGGAATTTTTGGAACCGAACTCGCGCTGCTTTAGAAAAAAATGTTGTTGGGCGCCAATAAAAGAACCAATTTGTTCCGCTGCTAGAATGCAACTGACTTTATTTTTATTCCTTAAAATTGAATTAAACATTATGAACTTAAACTAGGTCAAATAATTTAATTAAACAAATGCTGATTCGGGTGCGGATAAACTAGGTCGATTAAACAAAAGTGTTGATTCGGGTGCGGATGTGGTGTTGGTTGCGCTGTGGGGTTAATGTTCGGTGCATTGTGAAATTATGAAAATGATGATTCGGGTGCGGATGTGGTGTTGGTGTTGATTAAGCGGTGGGGTTAATGTGCGGTGCATTAACTTATATTCACTTTGCCATTACGTTTGTAACGCCAAGAAGTATTCACCGGAGACCATATAAAGTATATATATTCGAAATCAGGATCACATTCTGAATCGATTTAGCCATGTCCGTCTGTCTGTCTGTCTGTTGAAAGCACGATAGCGTCCAAACGAACTGACCTAGGTGAATGAAATTTTGTGAGAGGATTTATTTTTACCGTTGTCAAGTTGGTAGTAAAAATTGTCTATGTCAGTCAAGTAGTTCTGGTACTTACCATACAAAACCAATATTAGACATGCGTGTACCTGTAAGTACTGTACATAATAAGTGGAGGGCCAGGCCGATGATAACACTTTTACTTGTTTTACCTTTTGGTTGAACTTCCGAACATCATTCCTGCTATAACATCTCTCTATCTATTTGATTGTATATCTTTAGCTTACAAACATTTTAAAAATCGTTTAGTCTTAATCAATAAAAACTTTAAGTCTATACATAATTCCGTATCCGCATTTGTGCTCTGATTTCTCCTGTACCTACTTGTACATATCACAGTTGCAAAAAGGCTTACTATTGTACTGAATTCAGTACAATTTGACTTTCCTGAGTACGCAAGTACCACTTCCCAATTTTCGGTACTATTTGTACTAATTTAAATTTTTGAAATTTTATTTTTTTATATCTTTTAAATCAAAGGATTCAACATAAGTTGAACGCTCTCCTCTGTTTAAAAATTCATTCATTACTCACCGTCATCGTACATACTTCGTTAAAAATTGACTTTTAAAACTTGTTGCATTCCTCGAAGATGTGGAAAAAAGATTTGATTTCTGAGGCATTTTTTGAACTCATTACAAAGTTTTTCGCAAACTGCCATTTGAACGATCAAGTATATTCAATAGTCCACTTTGTCTTAAGGTTTTTTCGTGGTGAAAGAGTATTGAAATTATGAGTAATGAATGAAGCTCTATCTGACTGCGATAGAAATAGATATAGGAACATACTTCTATTTTGGGGTTTTGGGCTGAAATGGGCCTTGTGCAAAATGAATGCAACGAGTTCATGTTTTCAAACCCTACACCGCATTGTTAATGGTGCTTTTTGTATTCATTCTTATTCTTCCGCAAACGTTTAAAGTATGTTTTCTTATCAAAATAGCTATTATAAAAAAAAATAAAACCAAAGCTAAAGAATCGAATGCAGGCGTTAATATGATCTGCACTATTAGAATCTAAAAATCTTATTTAAAATTGAGGCTGCCAAAACAAATTAAGCTCGAGCAGCGTACTAAGCTTCAGCTAAAAAAATTGATTTTCATTTCAGACTGTACTGCATGTATCTGTCACAATTTAGCGCGCCCATTAATGGTTCGGCACATTTTTTTTCAAGCAAAATTTTGACAGATCATGTTGTTTTTTTTGTTTTGTTGTGTTTTTGGGTTGCGGAAAAGTAAATAAGGATAAGGTTTATCAATGAATACCTCGATGAGGAAACTTTTCAAAGTGATAAATTTGAAATCAATGAATATCAGACAAGGAAAAAGGAAAGTGCAACGAAAATATAACACTTTTTCGCGTCGATGAATTTTGGAAGGAAGTTATTTTCAACGAACAGCTGTTTTCTGTGAGACTTATATCCACAGCGCACTCTATAGGCGTATTTTTTTGAGAATCTGTAGCTAGTTCACTTTTACTTTTACATGCAAGACTTTTATACTCACTTTCGGTTTTGTTATACTCACTTTTGGTTTTACATGCAAAGTTGTTATATGTACGCACTTTTGGTTTTGTTATATTCACTTCCCAAAAAAATACGCCACATGTCAAAATTTAGCTAGGATTTTAGTTAATGTTTGAAAAGAAAAATTGAAGAGCAGCTAAATTTAGTTACGCTCGTGCTGCGTACTAAGCTTTAGATTCAATTAAATCCGCCTTTATTACACGTACACCGTTCACTGGAATGTAGGTATATTTAAATATACACTTACATTTCGAACGTCAAGAAAAAGTCTCCTTATACCCCATAAGTCATAATTATTCTGAATCAGAGTGAAATTCTTTAGCCATGTCCGTCTATCCGTCCGTCGGTGTCGGTCTGGCTGTTTGTTAAAAACACAAAATAGTCCATAGTCAAATCAAACGAATCGACCTCCGCGAATGAAATTTTGTGAAAGGACTTCTTTCTTCCGGTATCTCCCTGCAACACGAACTCACATGCTTAACATTTTGCAAGACTTAAATCCTGAAGGGGGATCAAAGCAGGCCGATGATAACATACTGATACTCCGTTTTTTTTTTTTTAATAAAATATTTATTTTTTATGTTTTTGATTGGTTATGAAATTTGAGTACTATTCAGTACAATTTCTTTTCAGTTTTCAGTACAATTGAGAAAAGTCGATTTTCATCACTGGTACATATTATGAAAATATGTAAAAACAACATTCTCATCGTTCATCTGAAGAAGGCTGATTCCTGGGTGCAAAACCCCATAACTTATACAAAACTCCAAAACCGATTACTGCGAACGTTCCAATTTACCTTTTCGGGTGATTAATTTTGACTTACTGCCTGCATGGCCTGCACCTAATTTGCCGGAAGATAACGAGTGAAACACGTACGATATAAACTTTAAATGTTTATCTGTTCGTGAACTATATGCGTATCCGTAGCGCACAGCTCGATGTCATAATGAGGCCAATAATAAATTATTTTAAAGCCAAATTTATGTTTTAATTCCACCCCAAAGGGGCAACACTGCGAGTAATTACATTTTTCACACTGAGAATATTTTCGCAAATTGTATGCATATGGTATGGGTATCTGTATCAGTATCTGAGGGAATGAATGCAAATAAATTCTGTTCCTCCGTGTTACAAATACGCCGGCCGAATGGGATATAGTTATAGGAAGGCAGGTACACGCCTTAAATTGCATGGCGTTGGACGAGTTCGTTGGAATCCTGTATTATTGTTTGTGCGGTGAACAATCAAAAATTTAGCTCTTACAATTATGTATTATCAATATCCGGTTATAGTAGATTCATATTTTAATTAAATAATGATGAGCTATGATTCTGATGAATTTATATAGCTTAACTTATAACATCTTCTATAATTAACGAAACTAGTTAATATACGTATAATGTAGGTTTTCGTAAGAAAAATTCAATTTTATTAACAATGTGACAATTCAGAAAACTTTTATTCTTAAACATTCCAGGCATGGCATTATAACTCCACTCCAATATACCGAAGATTGGCAATGGGTATACACTATACTTATACAGTATAATGTATACAGTATACATTATACAATGCAGGTGAGCTGAAAAAATAGGAACACATTAATGGTTGGTTTACTTAAAATCTGTAGTGGTTTATTTCTTGCCTTTAGTGTTCATTACAAGAGATTACTACTCACATTCTTGGGTAAAAGTTATAAACATAAAAAGTTATAATTTTCTCGATTAAGTTTGGATTTCCGTTGAAAATTGAGCCAATAGATAAATTCTACAACTGCAATATCTATTATCTACAAATAATAGCACATTTATACAAGGTGTCCCAGTTAAGCGGTATAATCCTTTACTTTTTGATGCTCTTAAGTCTTCTCGAGCATCAAAAAGTAAATTAAAAGATGAAGTAATTTATTAAAATTTTTAATACGACTTCTGGACGAAGGTTTGGAGCCATCAAACATTGTATACGAATTTAGAAACGTTCAAGTTCAATTGTAGTATTTACTCATGTTTTAGATATTGCAATTTCAGGTTCGTTTGTCAACTCTTTTGTTTTGTATTGATTGGCCTTTACATTTTTTAACACTTTTCGATTTTCTTATTTGAAGGAGACTAAACTTGATATGCAAGAGTAACCTATTATACAGTACATTAGACGGAATAATGTGATACTTTAATTTCGAACATTTTGTTATGAAAACAATATGTCAAATGAACGTTATTTTTGTGACCACTACTACGCATATTAAAGACAATGCTCTAACAATTTTACGAACAATTATTAAAATCTAGCGGCGGACATTTATGTGTGCTATTCTTTTCTTTGTATCAATGGGCAATTCAAATGCAATGAAAATGGTTAATAACACAGCCAGCTATTATTAACCATTTTCATTGCATTTGATATAAATTCCAGGCAATAGCTCAGTAACTTTTTAAAAAGACAGATTTTTACAATTTTTTGTTCTATTGATTGATCATTTCATTATCTATTTGTGGCCTCTCATAGCAGTGCAAATGCGATCTCTTTACCTATGATTTTTTGTCAACATGTCCTTATGCGACAGTATACTGTAGTTATTTAAGTATTAAGTATTCAGTACCTCCATAGGAAAAAATTGGCGATTATGGCCACAAGAGTATACTTTTTTTTTAACTATTCATTACACGGGGTTAATATATGCTCAGTACATAATTTTCAGCAAAAAATTATGAAATATTTCCAGTTGAATAATTTATAAATTAAATGTTTCAATAGCTTCATAACATTCACTATGATCACTGATCAGTGACCTGGGTGGTCGTGATGTTATATTCGGCGTTAGGCAATAACGCCCAAGGAAATAGCGGCCAAATCGATTTGGAAATAACACCCAAAACAACTCGTACAATTTGTTGTTGCAAAATTTGTCGTCATTTTGGGTGTTATTTTCTTTAAAGGGTTCGTTTTTTGACAAGCAGTAAAGCCCAAAATAGTAAGTGGAAATGCATAAACAGTGGAATAAGTATGCTGCCCCCCGCAACCCTCTTGCTTGGGATTTCTGTTGGATTTTGGAGTACTGTTTGTACTGCAAAAAAAACTTCAATTATATCCAATTTCGCACATACTTCAAATCTGACAGTGCCCAAGCAGGGTGGTTAAAGGAGGTCAGAGCATGCCCCCCCCCCCCCAATACGTAAACTGCAAATTATTTTTGGGCTTTATTTCCATCTTGTGGTTTATTTTTGGGCGCTAGCTATGAAATTTTTTTTTGTGTTATTTCCAAATTTATTTTTTATTTATTTATTTTATTTTCTCGTAAAAATGCTGGTGCGATTATTTTTTTAACGAATGTATTCCAAGATGTTAACATAATATAAAACAAAAGAAGTGCTTAGGTTATGGGACAAAGCATTTACTCATGTCTTCGCTCCCGTTACAAAAATCTAAATACGAAATACATTTATATTAAGCAGCCAATAACTTGGGCCCCAAGCAAAATTTCGAAAATCAGAGAAATTGAATTTCTTTATTTCTTATATAGAATACCTACCCAGACCGAGTTAGAGGTCGATGAAGAAGAGTTTCCCAAACAAATATTGGCACTCCTTTCCACCCCTTGGAATTCGAATTTCTCCAAATCTTTTTTTTGGTGCATAATTTGACCATAAAAGGAAATTTGTGGGAGTCGGACAGAATCCCGAAAATCCAAAATTCCGAAAGGCTAAAATCCCGAAAGTGAAACTAAAAATTTTATTGTAGCAACAAACAAAATAAGCGAAATTTGGCAACCCTACCTAATACATACCTCATTTCAAAATGCAGCATACGTTGACAATTCCACATTTCCAAAAAGGTATTGTGCGAAAGGTGTTTTGTCCAAAAGGTAGATAATTTTGGAAAAGGTATTTTAAAAAGACGTATTTCATCACTAACCCGCCAAATTTATTTAACAAAATAAACCAAATAACAAACTTTAAATAAATAAAAGATAACAAAAACAGTTCAAGTCTTATTAACAAAAACATATAAATAACGATCCATGACAAATTGTTTGCGCAAACGTAAACGAAATCCCAAAAAAATTATATAAAATGAAAAATTTGCTTAAATTTTTATATAATTTTTCGGGATTGTTTATTTTGTTTTGAATGTAAAATGGACAAATGTTTGTCCCGTTGTGGGCTGAACCATATGAGATATGTCATAAGGTCCAAACTGACGTAAACATAGCCAATACCTTTTACATAATATAACTAAAATTAAAGTTCAAGTTCCATCTTAATTCAACTATCAAATTGTATCGTCGAAACCCCAAATGCAACAACATACATTATGTAGTTCTCATGACACAAGCGAAACCAGTGACGAAAATCACAAACCTTATGAATATGCGCATAAGTAAAGAGAAGAGAACCTAACACTAAAGCAGAAGCGCCAGCAATCATGTCTTTGACTTCTGCAGCAAAATCTGCTCAGCAGCATTGCAGTGCAGGAATAACATCTCCAACAACAGATCATACCAAGCAACCGGTCTCTGCTGACATCAAACAACAGCACCTGGTGTGCCGCATCATGATCATACAAAAGATACTGCTGCTGTGCTGTTGTCTTGTCTCATATATACCTACCAAGACCAACTGTATCTGAAAGCGTATGGTGGAGTATATGAAACATTTTATTCGCCTATGAATGTTTTTTTACACGGTTTTCGTTTGCGCCAGCAAGATTGAGATGATCAATTTTTACCTTTGGATGGGTTCTTCAGTCGTCGATTGACTCTTCTGTGTAAAACATCGGTGGTTATACATATGCATTTTTTTCTGTTTTTATACCGCATTACATGAGCGGTGGAAATTACGATCGACTATAATACTACCACTGTTTTTATTTATTTATAAATATATTCTAACTTAAAATCGGGGTAAACAGTGGAAGGATCGATTTGAATTATACATTTGAGTTTTCTGTAGTGACTGTTTTTTTTTTATAGTATAGCGGTGTTTGTTAACCAATTGTTGGTTGGCAAAGGTCAGCAGCAATTTGATGGTGCAGTCTGCGCAGATAGACTGACACATTAGACGTCTCATGTGTTCCAATTGAGTGAGATTTGATAACGTGAAAAAGTGAATGTGTTTCCAAAGAAATGCCATTCTTAGGCATTGATTTGTCATTGATGTTTATGCCATTTAGTGGTGTGTGTTTAGAACCGCTCTAATAATATAAACTAAATTCGATCTTCTTAATGACCCAATTTTTCTAAAGGATTACCCCTACTGCCAATCAAATAGCTTCTTCAATATTCTGGTGAACTACGGATCTTATCAAGTTGCTATCAAATGCATTTGATTCTATTGTGTATTGATATTTAAACTTCAAAAGAAATAAACGAGAAACAACAACAAGCAGCTGTTGACATTTTGCCGGAATAAAAGGTGAGCGCTTCCGACGGCTAGTATTGTCGGTTTTATCTTGAGTTATCGCCATTGTTTGGTGACTTAAATTGGTATGTTAAAAAATGTTTAGTAATCCAGTTAATTCATGTATTATGATGAAATCATGAGTTTGCATTTTACCTAATATGCCTATTAATTTCATCTTTGTTTAGAAGCTAATCTTAGAATTAAATACTAAGTTAGGTAGTTATTAGCTAAAGCCATGAGTTAGGAAATTATTACCTGGCTATATTCACCTATGATATTCAGGACTTAATCACTAAATTGATTGGATTTCCAGATAAAAGGGATTAAAAGAAAGCTAGTTATTATTTAAAATGTTGCTTATGCTCGCTTGTATCGAATGTTGAGCTTTCGAAAAATACAAAGAGCTTAGTTTTGCAATACCCTATGCCTATCGGAAGTGAGATTTTAAAATATGCAGTATTAATTTAACTAATTTAACTTTCGGTTTTTATTTTATTAAATTGTTGAAATGCATTATTGATTTTCTCGCTTCAACAGCGCTTGCAATATGAATTTATAGTCTTTGGTTGCTCAGCTTTTTTTAGGTTTAATGTACAAATCGAAGCGTGGAAAGCTATTATTAGCAAGAATTAGATTTAAATTCGGAGGTGGAGGTGGGAGATGGCAAGCAATGCTGCCTCAAATTGTTTTTACTTCCAATTAGAGCTCGCTAATAATACCGGACTTAGTGAACGTTAATATGTCCTAGCAGATATAGGTATCTTCTACCTTAAATTATAATTTACGAAAATTTCGATGTCGCATTTTGTTAAGAAAGTTACAGTGACACAGATGTGTTCTGCTGATTCTTCACCTTCGTTACAACAGAATCAGCGAGTGTTATGTAAGATGTTTTTTCTGAGAATCTCTGGTGAGGAATCATGGGACAATAATAAGAAGCTATTTGACATATTTTTGCTTGTTTAGTATTATAGCAAAAGCTGTATATATAATTGTAACGAAAAAAAATGTTCATGAAAACAAAAGAGTACAGGTGCGAACTGGGTTTCCTACCAGACGATGACTTTATGCACTTTTTATTTGCGGTAAGTTCGCTTATGACTTGGGTAATGTTTCTCTAAGTAATGGCAATTTTTGCAACAATCTGAAGCTCTTCCGCAGTGACGTGCATAGCAACATAACTCCAGAAATTCGAATGAATTTTCGTTTTAAAATCCAAAGGGAGCATAGATACATAGTTTAAAATATCGAGAGATAGTTAAATCAAGTCCTAAATCACTTATTTAAATTTAGAGTCGGTTGCGAAAAAATATCTCAAAGTATGAATGAGAAGAACAATATGTAATACCAAATCGTAAACACTGTCACTGTTGGTCGGAATGATTGTGACAATAAATTCAGGAAGGCATTTTAATTTGCATTATAAATTACTGCGTACTTGCAGCTAGATACTGGTAATTTTAAATATTTTACCCTTAACACCCACTTAAGTCATAATATTTTAGATCCACGTGTATAGTTAATAATTAAGTCTGGTGCAAGCTACTTAAGGAATCAATTAATGCACGAGTCTTGATACTTTGTATACTAGGCATTATACGTAATCACTTAGAATTGAACAAAGACTTATCATATATTACCATTTGCGACCCATCAATAACAATAATACGAACAGGTGAAATTATTTATGTCTATAGAAGTTATAGCCCTTTACCAATTTATAAGGTAAACGGCCTTGTCAATTAACTTTTGTTTATCTATGTATATACATATATGACAAAGCGAAATTTGTCTATCACACTAGTAGGTATGGCAAACAATGACATGCAACATATATCCATCATTTTTTATTTCTTGCGATTCAGTTTTTCGCAACCATTCTTTGCTTAAAGTTGTGTTAAAATATATTTGAAGAAAACGAATTGAAATGTGTATTTGAACCAAAGAAAACGCTTGTGTAAAAAAAGTAGTTTGAGCTCGTGATTGATTGATTAAAAAAAGGAAAAAGGGTGTACTGAGAATCTGATGAAAGAACTAGATCTTCAGTTCCCAGTGTTATTTATAAATGTTATAGGATTATCGCAGGGCCGTAGCCAGGATTTTGGTTCGGGGGGGGCTTGCTTCCAAGTCTTACGAAACAAAAAACTATGTATATTCCAGTTCATTGATTTCTATTAGTCACATTTTTTCAAAGCAGAAAACGTCATGATTTTTTTTTATATGAGATCAATCACCTTATCTGGATTCACAACAATATCCGAATGAACAGATATCATAGCAAGTGAACTTAACCTTGCATTCTCCATAACGCTTCGGGACATTGATTCAATCTTTTTCATAGCTAATAAAAAATAAATAAGTGGCGCTACAGGCGGTAGATACCCTAGGCCTAGCTTCATAGCTGAAAGGGTTCTTTCAAAACTATCTGTGGTCACTGGAAAACTTTGGTAGAACCGTCACACGACGATTTTTTTTCGCACCAAAGAATGTATACTCAGCTTTCACAGCTGATAACGAAATTGCATTTTCAAAGTAAAGTGTTAACTTTTCCAACTTTTCGCTCAGGCTAAACTGCAGCAAAACCTGGGAGAAGAGCTTGAAACGATCGATGGTAGAACGTCTTCGTTGACCATGAATTTTGCCGTAAGATTTTGTATTAACGAATCTATGCAAGAAATCAGTATCGGCACACCAAAAAAGGCTTCAGAAGGAGAGGTTTCCGGATTGGAATGCGTTGTTTGTTTCAATGAAGTTCTTCAAATAAGTCCTCGGCAAGTAAGGATGCGGATTGAAAAGCCTCTCTGAAAAAATCTTCGGCATTTTCTCTGATGTCTTAAAGAGAATTCAGAACTTCTTTTGTGCGGTCGATTGCAGAAACGAAATCTAAGGATTTGTTCTGTAGGAAACTGATAAACTGTAGGCAGCGCTAAACTGAAAAGTTTTTCGTATACAATGAGGCTTACTAGGCAATCGCTTTTTTGGACCGCTGCCAAAAGTGTTGATACTTTCGAAGACATCACCCACCTTCTGCTAGTTATTTTTTCAATACTTATTGAGATGCATTTGAAGAGCTCTACAAAGGAATTAATACTGTCATGCCTTTCAATGAATTTTGTTTCACAAAGGCGCAGAAGTCGAGTTTTTCGGCTCTCTGGTGCGTGTTTTTTTATGACAGTTTTGAAAGTTACATAATATGCATTTGAAAGGTTGCGGAAGAAATTTGCTATTTCACTAACTACACTAAGGCAATTGCGAATTGCAGGAGTTGACATGACAGAGCCAGGTTAAAGCTATGGCTTGCACAGTGTACATACCTAGCGTTTGAATAGTGTATACCTACCGGGATATTCTCCTTATTTTTAAAGAATTGAATTTATATTAAGCCCCATTACGGTCATTTCAGTTTCAGTTGCAAACAAGGCACAGACCACAACATTTTCTAGGAAAAATGCTTCAACAGTTCCTCAGTGTTGAATCATTATGGTAAATAAGCCTCCAACTGTATATTTCATGTTTTGTTCTCCATAATTATCAACGCTCATACTATGTATTCTTTATACCAATGTACATTCTTCTCTGACTAATTACATAAGTTTATACCATTGTACAAATAGTCTCTAATAAACTCTCGAACTGAAAACATCGTTTGCTTTCTTTTCTTTCGGGACTCTTCACTCAGATCCAAATGGATGACCATTCAATCCATCCCAAGGACTCAATGCACATTTTAGGTGTCACAGTCAATTCAGGAATCACATGGCAGGATCACAATCCTATATTGCACGATTGGCGTCTGCTAAGTTGAGCTACCTATTTAGAGCAAAGAGGTACCTTAGCCCCAAGCAACTTCTCCTACTGTACAAAGCACAGGTTAGACCAGGCCTGGAATATTGCTCCCATATATGGAGCTCGTCCCCAAAACATTCGCTTAATATACTTGACAGCATACAGAGACGAACAGTTTGACTTATTGGAGACCCTTCACTCACATTGAATCTACAACCATTGGTGCACAGAAGACAAGTCGCTGACCTCTGCTTGTTCTATAGGTACTTCCATGGTAGATGTTCCGAGGAACTCAAAGACATTGTTCCTCGAAATGCAACTTTTAGGCGCTCCATAAGACAGGCTGCTAATGCTCATGAGCATACAGTCCACTTGACAACCGCGAGGACATAAACTTTCCAAAACCCCTTTTGTTACAGGACAAGCAAAATTTGGAACTAACAGACATCTGCAAGCATCTCGGGGCGCTGTTGAAGCGTTATAGGTTCGCCTTTCCCGGAAAAAGTATTTAAAAAAAAAAAGTTGAGCTTATCAGTTAGAAAATTTTAGTTGTTGGCTTTTGTTTAAGACTTTCGGGGGGGGCTTCAGCCCCTCAAGCCCCCCCCCTGGCTACGTGCCTGGATTATCGAGAGACAATTTTCTTTTAATACTTGGTCTAGTTAGTTCATATGGAAACAATCGAACTTTAATGTTTAGTAATGCTAATGCGATTTGTCCTTAGTCATTCTTTTTTTTCCTCTGCATCCCAAACTCCAGTATGGGTGTATGAAAGACCCATGCCAGTTTTGCAAGTTATGTTCCGCAGAGGATTAACAATATTTTTGAAGTTTTAAATGTTTTTTTTTTTTAAATGCTTCTCCCGGGAAGGGCGAACCTATAACGCTTTTACAGCGTACCGAACTGCTTGCAGATGTAAGTTTGTTCTGCACTTAAATTGCTGCAAATTGTAGGAAGCGAGTTACAAAGTTTGCTTGTCCTTTAACAGAAGGAGTTTTGGAAAGTTGATGTCCTCGCCGATGTCAAGTGAATGTTTTGGGGCTGAGCTCCATATGGGAACAATATTCAAGGCCTGGTCTAACCTGTGCTTTGTAGAGAAGGAGAAGTTGCACGTCGATCTTGTGATATGGGATATGTGGTCCTGCCATGTGATTCCTGAATTCACTGTGACTCCTAGGAGGTGCGTTGAGTCCTTGGGATGGATTGGATGGTCTGGTTATCCATTTTGATCTGAGGAGCTGTTGATGCATTTTTCCTAGAAAAAACTATGAACTGTGTCTTGTTTGCATTAAATACAACCAAGTTGTCTTTTCCCCTCTTCAAGATTTTGTCCAGATCATCATTTGGAGAACATCTCCTACTGTGTGATGTAGGCCGCATTCACAGGCTCACTGTTCGAGATGGAGGATATAAGGGTGCTGTCATCTGCAAAGCTGTAGATATTATTATTTGTCGATAGAAGCAAATCGTTGATGTGGAGAAGAAATACAGTTGGGGAAAGAATAGATCCTTGGAGCACTCCTGCATTTATAGCAAACGAATTAGATGATATAATCATCTACAAAAACTTGGATTGATCTTCCCAGAAGAAAATTTTGCATCCATCCGCAGAATTATTGTGGTAACCTATAAGACGCTAACTTGCTTAATAGGGCTCTATGTCAAAATTCTCTGAAAGGTGTTGTTGCCAGCGTGCCGTCTTCTTTTACTAGAGGTGGAAAGGAAGAGCAACTAAAGTTATTACTGATTGCCTTTGCAATGGACCAGAATGCGCGTGAGCCGTTCCGATTGGCTATTAGTACTTAGTTAGTGACTCTTTCGTTGTAAGTTGTCTTCGCCGGTTCAACGATTAATTTGCATCTATTTCGAAAAATTATAAATTCAGATCTTTTTTCTTCCGAAGGGTTTGACCGCCATTCACGGAAAGCCTTGTTTTTCGCTGCGGTAATTCGCTTGCATTCTTTGTTAAACGATTTCTGATACGGCTTTTGCGCACATATTGACATCGGTATCTCTAAAGCACATATCAGCCCATGGCAACGAAGCGAAGAAATTACGCAGCTCGTCCCAGTTAGATTTACTATAATTCAAAATTGAACGATGGCGATCCTGGTTCGCTTCTATTGAGGTCGGTATAGAGAGGATAGCAGATATTAGAGCATGATCCAAATTCCCTAAGGGATCAGATATTTTTATTTTATAATTATCTGGCTTGTGAGAAACAGATCGAGAGTATTCCCATAATTTGATGGATTGTCTGGAATTCGGCTCATCAACGAGCTGAGTGAGATTGCAGCAAATGGCAAAGTCTCCAGCTTGTTTTCCTGCCTCGTCCGTTCGATTAGAATATCGTAGCCAATCCATGTTATGGGCATTGAAGTCACCAAGTATAATAACTTCAGCTGTTGGATGATGAATTTGTATCCAGTCTACCTTATAGGATAAATGACGAAATAATTTAGATGGTTCGTTATCGTTCGGTGAGCGGTACAGGCAGCAAAAGAATTTGGTACAACTTTGTGGGACGACCTTTAGCCATATTATATCGAGATCCGCAGGTTCCGTTTCTTCTTCCCTTTCACACGCCAGATCTGTTCGGGCAAACACATATAGTCCCCCCTTATATCGGAAACGAGGAAGTAGTTCGTATCCTGGACAACGAAGATATGTAGCTTTTTTTTTTTGTACTGATTAAGAATTATGTGTAATTTTAAGGCAGAGCAGTCCAAGGGTCGTGGCTATGAACGACATAACTTAAAACCATCTAAAAAAAAATGTAATAATGGTAATGATAGTGATAGTGATGATAGGTGATGTGTGTAAGACGTTTGTGATAGGTAGCGCGGTGGTTTTCACACCAACTGATTTGAGGTAAGCTCTGAATATTCAATATTTAGATATTAACCAGTGAATTGGGTTTAATAAAATTAGAGCGGTCGGTTGCGTCAGTTTTCAGCGGTGGAGGAAGCGTCTTTGGCTTTCAAAATACGCCCCACGTATCTCAGATGATGGAAATGTGTAGGTATAGCAGTTTTTGGATTTGCAAAAAAATCGTCATTTTGAAATACTCGATGTCCTGATCGTGCTGATCCATAATTTGACGATTATTTGGAGAGATTCTCTTAAGCTGATTATTTAAAAAAAATTATAATAATAAATAAAAGAAGAATCGAGAGCTATGGAGCAAGATGATAAATAAAAGGTGTTTAAAAACAATTTTCATGTAGTTCAGCGTAAAAACTAACATTCCCAACCAAATAGAAAAATCTACATTAATTTTAATTACGTATCTCGAAAAAAGTGTTTTTTTTTTTTTATTTATTTTACACAAACTATTTATTCATTTGCAGTAGCGCAGTGGTTAGTGTGTTGGACTACTGTGCGAGGGATCCCAGGTCCGATCCCCGGAAAAACCCAAATTACATCTTAAAGTTTTTTCTACTGCGCCACCTCTCGCGAACGTCTGACAAACATCCGAGAGTATGACTGTCATGAAAAAGCTTCTCAATTCAGCCGTTCGGACTCGGCATAAAATTGTAGGTCCCTTCCATTCGTCCCAAAAATAGAAACTCACACAAAACGAATGGTTGCGAGAAGCTAGGCCTTGGGTGTCACCCGCCTGTTGCGCCACCTATTTATTTATTTTATTTATTTATTTATTCATTTATTTATTTAGGTAGCTATGTTATTTATAGCTTTACTGAACCCTGGACAAAAATTTTTAAAATAAAAAAAAATTACTTTGTATTGTTTCCGACGTATAAATTGAACAATTTTTTGAGATGTTTTGTTGTTCAAAACACGCAGACTTCATCACACACTTCGTACTTAATATTACAAAAAATTTTAATTCCCAAAATTTAAAACACAAACATACATAGGTAGTAAGTACTATATGTCAAATGATACCACAAACCACATGCTTCACTGCTGCTGCACTCGTCAAACTTTATTGACGATTTACTTCGGCTTGTGGAAATCGGCAGATTATATTTTTCCCGTTATCCTTGAATTATTTCCTTCAAAATAAAAAAAATAGTTCAACCGCGCTCGAGAATATCCAGGTGACGTTTTTTCTTACAAATTTCTGAACCTCCCACACTGTTACGCCACGCTCAGTTTATTGAAATGTACACTTTTCAGCATGTAATTAATCAATCATATCTTAGGTATCTGAGTAAATTCCACTATCCATTTTTTTACTATTTTGATCAGCTTCCCTACACGCGCGGCCATATGTGGTGTAAGATAAAATATCCCCCATAACGTGTTATTCTGCGCTTCCGTAAATCTCAAAAACCCCTGTTGCGCTCATTTAAAAATGAGGTTTAAGGGTCCTCCACACAATAAATACCCCGAGCAATTTAACGCAAATAAATGTCATTTGCAATAAAAATGTGTGGGTAAACAACGTTTTTAAATCAAAGATCAAAATATTATTGCGAATACCTAGTTCTGAGAATTTCTTTGATGAAAATGTATAGCCAAAAAATAGCTTTATGAATTAGATGAAAAAAACGTACTAGGTACATACAAATATTTTCAGAAAAATATAAAAAAAAAAACGGTATAGCTACTTTTTTCGTCATCATAATAAATATTGTGCTTTACATTTTATATTTATAGTACGCACGATTTCGTTTAATCACCAGTTTAATTCAACAACAACAAAACGAGCATGTTTTGTTGATGATAAATATAAGAAAGTGTCTTCAAATGGGAATTCGTAGGTTCTTTTGTTATTATGGTCATCACTCATCAGCATTTTGTTACCGAGTTCTTTATTCATACGAAGCGATTCATGTTTTACAATTTTAAATAAGCGTGTTATGAATTTAATATATTCAACTTTAGTGACCAATAATAGATCGCGGCTCAGTGACTATGAATTATTTGAATAAGATTTTCTTGACGGAACACATATTATTTAAGTATCTAATAGCCTAATACATATCTAATAAAATTGAATAATTTTGATAAGAACTTCAGTACTAGTTTAATAATACTTACACATGTATTAAGTTGGCTCACTAAAATCAAAATATCTCTTACTCTTACCCAATTGCTTTATTCGGGTTTTTCCATTTATTATTCAAAGTAAACTAGAAATTGTTCGAAATTCATTGGCATAGCATAATGTACATTATGAAGTCCACATCATCTGAGACGTGGTGTATATTTCAGAACATCCCCAGTGATCCAGATCCAGTTGTTATATCGCGATTCCCTAAATACATATAAATTGTGTATTCAAAAATGTTCCGATTCAAACAAAAAATATTCTTATGAATAACTTAAGTATATTAACAACGAAATAAATTAAGATTTGTGTTTATCTATACGAAGCTGCGAACCAAGAGATTGACTTACAGAAATAATCGCATCCAAGTGTCTGAGTTAAATGTTTTCCATTTAACACAATTTATTCGTCTAAACAAATCGAATTACTTATGAATTCAAGCTTAGATATACCCAACTAAAAATGGGCTCTATTTTATTCAAATGTTATTGAAAAAATATTAAAATTTTGTTTGTACGCCCACATTTGGCGCTTCATCTTGGAATGTGTTCAACTCTGATCTAATTTCCAAGTATGTACATTTAAATACATAGTTGTAGGTTTTTTTTGTTGGTCCAAACTAGTCTACTTGAAAAATGCTGTATCAGATGATGTCACCACGCGTGATTTATTGGGAGGTTAATTTTTAAAATCACTTTAGATAAACTACCCGACAGTAAAATTCGAAACAAGCTGAATATCATTATGTTATGTTAATTTTAAAAAGAAAATACCGACAGATGTGATGCCCGATTGGCGAAAAGATCGCGTTTACTATAAGGCTTAGATGAAATGGTTTTGTGTTATTATATTACAGATTGTTAAGAAAAGGTCACGCAAAGTAAAAAAACCCGGATTTTGTTTAAATTGTGACGTACCTATATGTATATTATTATAGGAAATTTTTTGTTGCTGGATTCTAATATTGTTGATATGGGCATTATGTTCAATGAGCACAGTTTTCTATTAAATGTTGCGTTAAGATACATACGGAATTGTAGTTAACTATTTGATGATTATAATCATAGCGATGGACAGACGGACGACGCTAAAACTGAGAATAGAGATTTTAAAATGTTGACTAATTGTGTCAGTGGAAACTAACAGGCATTCTTAGGGTAGGTTCTATTTGTTCGAAAATAAGGGGCGCAAAATATATATGTAGCTGTATCTGTTTTATTATACCTTACCTACCAATGTTTCAAACTTAAGTTTCCTATGCCTGTGCCGCTCAAATACACTCACGCCCTCCTTCAATCTCAATTACGAAGTGAACGATTTTGCGTTAAAGACAGCCATGAGTACTGGGTAATGAACAACATTTCCACCTATATGGATACTTGAACAAACAAGGTTTGCGGTTATGTGGCACTGAAAATCGGCGAATAAATCACAAAATACCACTACAGTCACTCAAAAAGTCCACTGCGATTACCATGTTCTGCTATTTATTCTATAGGAGTCATTGGACGTGTTTTTTCCTCATTTTGATGAATTGAGACTGAAGGGTATGTGGCTCTAGTATACGGTGGAGCAAAGGTGCATACTGCAGGAACCACAGCCGACATTCTAAAGCAGGCGTTTCCTAGTTGTCGTTTTGCCAATTTGAACTGGCCCACAAGATCATCCGATTTGACCGCCCTAGACTTCTTTCGACGTGGTTACTAAAAGTCAAAAAACACTCTTGGCGCACATTGTCAAAGTTTATTCGCAATCCACATGATCAAATCGCGTTCAACAAACTCAGATTAGAAATTGCTGATAGAAACTGATGGCTGAAATTTGCCGTTTCTGTCAGAACTCGCGAATATTCGTTCGCTCTTAGATAGTTGGTCGCTCTCATGTGAATAGTCCTTAAGATACGCTGGTAACCTTTTCTTTTTCTCACTCAGTGACTTCACATTGGAAACCGATCGCCTTTGAAAATACATCATGAAAAAATGTAAACAATCTCAACTCAATTCAACTTTAAATTAGGTAGGTACATTAAAAATTTAAAATTTAAATTCAAAATCTTATATCTCGAAGCCCACCGACTCGATTGAGCTCAAATTTGCAGGTGGTCTTAGGTATTGGCCCAAGAGTGTTAAGGCTGTTAAGATTGGTCAAAATTGGACAAAGGAGAGTAGCACCACCCATACAAAAAAACCTCTTCTATAGGGTAGAATCCGATGACGTTATAGCTCGATAACCGCTGGGCCGATTTTAATAATTTCTATACAGTTGGCAAGTTCCTAAAATAAGTCGGCATTTTAAAGAAAGTCAGGTAGTTTTGCCGGGGTTTTGAAAATGTGTAGTCATATCCGGTTCATCGCTAAATCAGGTATTGTTGTAACTGATTTCTACTGTGTATGAATATGAAGCGGTCTCCTTACAATAATATTCGGTATACACCTCTTTGTGAAGAAAAACAATTGAAAGTTATTCGCAAGTTCTTTTGACATTTTTCAAAGTGATGCTATTTCCATTTATTTAGATTTTATATTATTGCGTATTACCAATAATCATTTTTAGTGTCCACGTTAAGTTTTTCGATCTCACAGAACCCATTATTTATCTACCTACCATCAAATCAAAGTAAACCATTGACTTTATAAAAAATTTTCAATTTTTAAGCTCTACTTTTTAGATTAGCTATTTTTTTACTTAAGCAGCTAAATGTTAGCACCAATTTCGTGCCGTAGTAATAATCATGTCCGTAAGGCAAACAACAAAACAAAACTTGCGAAAAGGTTACATCTACTACGAGTCGACGTCGCCATCGGCAATATTCACCGATTACTATCTTAGACATAGTCAGACTTCCATTGACCTTTAGATTGACACGAGATAAATGTTGAACACTTAATAGATCGCTAAGCATTTCGCTATTGCCCAGCTAAACACGCTTATTAATATTTATCTTTACAAAAACCACAATCATCTATCTCAAACAGAAAGTAAATTAGATTCCTCTCTAACCACCTGCTTAATGTACCCTTAATCGCTACCAAATTGAATGGTTTATCATTCTCTACACTGATTCCTAGAATTAGTTTCTCTTTTCGTAGAAATCGTTCAATCAATTTTTACTACTGTGAGGAGTTCTGATACAAAACGAATATCTTTAATCACTTTACTGATGATTGATTTCTGTGAGTTCTCAACAGAACAGACGGTCATTACATTATAATAAATATTTTAATATATACTCAACTCATACAAGAGAAAAACTGTAACAAAATTATATAAATAAATAAATTATATTATAAAGTCCCTTAGCATGCGATCAGCTAATGACTCAATACAGTGTGAGTAGAGCAGCAATTCAAGGTAAATTGGTCCACGAAAAGTTGGTTTACGTTTTGTTTATCCACCTCCTTCCATTTTTTATCTTTAAACAAAATCAACCTGAATGCAAAATTATTATGAAAACATTAGAGTCAGCAACCTACAACCCAATTCTCCCTCCCTCTTAGTACATATCTTCGTAATTTGTGGGTGCATTATTGTTCGTGACTTTCAAACCTATATACGGGAGATGTAAAACGATGTCTTTTGATCTTGCCACTGTCTTCTGTTCATTTTTTGTTTTCTTCTTCTACTTGAACATTAAAGGCCAAGTCAAGAGCATCCAGCCGATTTTCAGACTACCAAACGGTAGTAAGGTGAAGACGAAGAAGATGTAATATACCTACCTGTAGCATTAACCACCAGGTACCATCAGCTGCAGCAGCAAATAAGTACTCATAAAAATTTCTCAAAACAATTGAAACAGAAGTCATGTTAATGCAAAATACAGGAGCAATAATAACAACCAATCGACATGAGAAGGACATGACAAAGCATTCTGTATTGATGCAGAGATCCAGTTCAATTCAATTGGAAAAGAAAATGGATTTAGTTCAGGTTGTCGTGTGATGGTGGCGGTGGAGTAGAAGGGATTACAGATCAAGGTTATGCGATGGTGGTATACTGAAAGAAAAGAACTGAAGTATTTGTAATGATGTCACGAGAATTATGTCGATGGATGGTAGGTTTCCTCGTGCCTGACTTCAAAATCTGTTAAAAATTATTTAGTCATTTTTTTTTTGTATGAAGTTATAGCCACACGAACTTTACCTATACTATTACAGCAGCAGGTTTAAATTATTAGACCGCATCAAGAAAAGATTTATTTATTTTTGCTAAGACTTCACAATTTTACAATGTGTCCATTGGTCATTGCAGAGGTTGTCACTGCATTCAAGTATAAATATACGTATAATTGAAGTGAATCCACAATCTGTGCCTGAGCTTGTGCATTCACAACCGCATAGCTGCAAAAAGCTACGAGTACCTACTAATAGTATTATTTAATTTATAGGTACCTGTTGCGCCAAATATTTATGCTTACGTGCTGAAACGCAGGAATCCCGAGATCTCTGTGGAGATCATTTTTGATATGTCATGGTATTGATGAATTATATCAATACCAATTAATAATTTTAAAGTATTAATTTCCCTTCTACAACCCCATATTATGAGGCCACCAGAACCAGAGTGGCACAAATTACAATTTTGTGATTTTGAGTTTATTGCAACAATCCCTATAAAAAATTCATATTTTTAAAGCCAGAATGGCCCAACATTGGTTTTCTCATATCACAAATGGCGCCATTAAAATAGTTTTGGCATTGTAATTTTTTATGAAATATTACTAGACTACAATGGCCCAAGTCACTTGAGTCTGATGTCATTTTGCCAGTTTGCTTTAATTTATGGCTCATGTGATTTGGGCCGCTCTGACTTTACAAATTTGAATTATTAAATTTCCCCTCTCGCGCGCTCTCAGTTTTTCTATAAGGCGTGTTTTTTTTTGCAATCCTATATAGGCTTAGCAAGTTTTCCATACGAATCGTTAGCCCGGATAATCATCGGGGCTTATGCTTTAGCCCAGATAAAAACTGTGCTACCAATCTACGATTGCTATAAATGTTATCGAAAGAGCTATCGAAAGTGCTATCGATTGTGTCATAAATGACGTTAGTTTGACAACCAAAATTATTAGGGGAGACTGGGGCACATTTAATCCTGAGGCGCATTTGAACATTCGTAATAAGACAACATTTAAAAAATATTTAAAATTACATATTAAACAAAATTTAAACTTTTTAGGTAGGTAATACTTGGAAGCGTGGAATTGCATATTTTAATTTTTCTATTTGTAAATAATCATTCACATGGAAGTGAACGAACGAATTTTTAAAATGCGAACAATCAACTTTTTATGGATTTATAAACAGAAAATTGCACATTTTATTATTCCAAGAGAAGGATAATTAATTATCCCACCAACAAATATTAATAAAACAAATTTATAAACATTTTAGATAACGAAATTTCGAATTCCAAACTTTTTGTCGCGAACGAAAACACCTTTGCCCCGAATTTTCCAAGCTTATTCGCAATCCACATCATTTAATTCGCATTCCCCAAACTAGCGAATAAAACATTCGTTCGAGCTTAACCTTAATTCGCGAACTAGAAAAGTGTTCATGTGAACCGACTGTCAAAACTTGCGAATATTCGTTCGCAGGTAAATAGTTTGTCGCTCTCTTGTGAATGGTCCTTAAGAGTGTAAACATTTTGTGGCGAGTTTTTCTTTTTATGTATTTAAAATACATATATCTTTCAGGCACAACTTCATTTGAAACCACTTTTTTTTTGTCGCTTAACCTATTGGGGCAGGTTTGAACAAAACGCTACGGTACACGTTTGAACAAGTGGTCTTAAGTGGCATTGAAATAAAGGCTAAGCTACCACCACCCATCAACACTCCGGGAACATCGAGAACACCCAAATTCCTGAACAGCTAACCCATTTTTGTTTTTATAGAGTTTTTTTTAGTCATTTGTAAAATATTTGTGAATTTCAGTTGGCTTCTGTTAAGTCGTTTTTGTTTTTTTTTTTATTGAAAAAATTAAGTTAATTTTTTTTATTAACAAATTACAAAGCTTGTAGTAGCTTATTAGCTGCCAAAAGCAATTTCAAATACTGCCGTTCAAAAGTGTCCGAGGCTAGTTGAAAACTGCTCAGCCCACCAGATCAAGGTTCCCCAGTCTCCCCTAAAAAAAAGGGAAAACAAACATCAGAAATCAAAATATGGACAAGAAAAATTGCAACTCAAAATTTGGACTTAGGAAGAAACACTAGGACCAGACTGGGACTGCTGAAATGCTATAGTGCACGTAAGCAGTTGTGCACTGCCACTGATTCGCCGCTGGAACTTGAATCATCCTGAATCATTCATTAAAAGTGCAGGCACATCCAATACGTCTTGCAATTCACTCTTACACCTGGAACTTGCTGTTGCTGCAGAGCTTGCCAACAATAAATAAACCATCTGAAACTAAATGTATTTCTCCTCATTTGTAAACTATTTTAATATGCCTACAGCTAACTTGTTCTCGTCATTTTTAATTTTAAAAACTAATTGACTCTGCAAATTTTTTTTTTTTTGTGAAAAAAAAAACAGCTTAAAAGTCAAATGTCAACTAGCATAGTGATGCCAAGTCACAGTAAAGCGTTTTTGTTTGTGTGTTTATCTCAGCCTATATAGGATTGCAACTATGTTGACAAAGTTTACAACGGTTTTGCAAGTGTCCATTTACTTTAAATATTGCCACAAATCAATACCCTTATGGTGTATTTACATTACCACGCCACGCATTTTTGCATGACTTCAGAGAGAGAGAGAGAGATCCGTTTTTCCACAGTCCAGACTAATGATGTATAAGAGTGAGACCACATGCCTAACAGTTGAATTTAGGCCGCCATAACTTTTTTATGGAGATTTGTGGTCTCAGTCTTACAGATCATTAGCTTTGACTGTGGCAAACGGATATCTCTTTCTGAAGTCATGCAAAATTGCGTGGCGTGGTAATGTAAATCCACCATTACATATTACGATTCTGCAGAAAATGCATATTTTTCGCTCTAAACTGACGGTCTATTTCTTTAATTTTCTATGCACGATTCTCCATGTTCTTCAAACATTCCAACATTTCAGAAGCTCTTTTCACAGAAGCCAATTTTAGGAAACATGATTTCCTCCTACCATAGAGGGCCGGGCATTCGCATATGATATGCTTAGATGTTTCGTCTTCGGCACTCCGGCGAGTCGACTATGGTTATGATGGGTCCCCTTGTGGCCGGGGACCCACCATAAACTGGGTTTGTTCCTGGTACTAAGTGTTTCAAGGGAATTGAAGCAGCGTGATTTGGAGTTAATAGTGGATAAGCTAAGGGCTTTTATAGCTGATTGACTCTCCGTGAATATATGGATGTTTGCGCCTTTTATACCTGATGAGTTGTATATGATGTTTGCGCATTCTTTGATGACATGGAGCTCTGCCTGAAATACACTGGGGCTTTTTCCCATATATAGACATTTCGATTCGGCCCATGAATACCACCACTTTAGGCCGTCTTGGCAGTTTGGTGGGCTATTGCTAACCCATGCTTCCCTACTTGTGATTTCTGTATAGAAGTGTTTTTTGAAGCATCTTTCCAGTACATCTACTATGTTACGAACTTATCTTATTTTAATTTCAAGAGCGACGGGCGATATGTTTATGTAGTGTCTTTGGTAGGTGGTCTGTAACCGCACAGACCATGTCAAGTTCTGGAAGTTCGGAAAGTAGTTCTTGATGTTCGCTAATTTGTAACTCTTTCGCTTGTATCAGACTTGCAGAGCTGCTTATTGCCACATTTTTGATGTAAATGTGGAGGGGTGTTAGTCGTATTAAGGCGTCTATAGACCCAGTGGGACAGGTACGCATGGCTCCGGAAGCTTATTTGTGACTGTTTTTTGGGTGGCTTTGTTCCACCATACTTTCGAAGCGTATGTTATAATTGGTCTGACCATGACTGTGTAGATCCAGTGTGTGATTTTTTGAGAGATCCCCCAGGTTATACCATACATGATGCGGCAGGCCCAGAAAGCTGTTTTTGCTTTTTTGTATTGTGTTTATGTGGGAGTTCCAACTTAGTTTTTTATCCAGGATCACTTCAAGATATCTGACTTCGTTGGAGTACTCAATGTAAGTGTCATTGATCGAAGTTTGGTTTAGACTTATATTTCTTCTTTACAATAATAGCATTACTCGTACATATTGGCTTATTATTTATACATATGTTTCTATATGCATGCAATATGATGTGTACCATAGTGGTCCATCTGACAAAAAAATTTAAATACCTAAAATATATTGTTGTATTATTATGTCATTAAAATCTTCGTAATTTTCTATGATTTGTTATGCGAACTCAATTATATATAATTAATACAACTTTATTATGTTATCTTTACCTAAAATATTACTTAAAGTATTTTGGCTCATATCCACAAAATGTACTTTTGCTGTTGGGCCACTCTGGTTCTGCTGGCCTCTATCATAACTCTTATAAATACGTTCATTAATACAAGCCTTTACTGTGATTTTTCGAAAACCTTACTCAGTTTGATGGTCTTAAAAACTAACTTTTTTTGGTCGATGGCTAGGATACTACGGGTGGCTTTGGTTTTACATTTATTTGTATTCTTTTGTATTCTGATCGGTTATGGCACAGGATTATGGAAACACAAATATACGTTATGCATGGATCTTGTTTTAAATAGTATAGGTATATCAATCACCGCTATATTATCTTTACAAGACAGTGTATTCGCACGTATTTCATTCAATCATTTTCACTCAAATGACTCCACTCCTCATTGGTGTAAAACAAATCTGCATTGCAGTGAACACTGCTATGTTTCCAAGATCACGCACGTTTAGGAATATCACCCTTTCAAATGCACAAACATTTCAGACTCCTTTTGTAACACTTAATTCCATCATGTCCTTGTAAAATTTATGAGATTGTCTCAACAATATAGTGTTGAGATCATTAATTTAAATGTCACGTAGAAGGATTAATTCCACTAAGGGGTGAAATCCCGTTCATCGCATACCTATATTGTATCTACATGTCCATTGTTATACTTAAGTCAATTGTGCAAGACATCCCTAAGTCGATTAAAATAAACTTCTTGTTGACATTTATTATTTGTACACATCGCACAGGACTTGGAATGAGAACATTCAAAGGAAGTGTTCCGTGAAATCGTCTCCATGTCCGGCTGCTTCTTTTGTGAAGATCTTACCGCATTTGCATAAATTTATTCAAAGCAATCGATTATATTGATTTAGGCTGGTTCGATATCGTAAATTACGCACGCTTTGAGGTCATATGTAAAGCCAAATGCTGGTGGTATAATCGTATAATCGTCTTCCTTGGAAATATCCACAACATTTTGAAAACTATAATAATATCAAAATTAAGCGTATTTATGCGTATGAATTAATTTGTAAAAGTAGACCACAGCGGCAATAAGTGCGTGTGCGTAGTCCACACATTCGCGGCTTTCGATTACCTACCACTATAGGAAGCGATTGAAAAATTTATTTAAATTTTCTTATTAATTCAATCTCATGATTACCTACTCGTAAAATTTCTAAAGAAACATCTGTAAGAAAAAAAAAATGTTTCTGCCTCAGCCTGAGCCCTATGGCGTATGGCTTTGAAAATTTTTTGAATTACTACTCGTGATTATTATGATAAACTTTACTGTCTCGTTCCAATTATAGGAATAAATATTTTGTTTATTAAAAGGTACATTTGTCATGTTGACACCTGCTCTGCGAGATTGAAGAAGTAGTACCTATGATAGCGCGTCTCATTGCCGAAATCCGGTAAATATTTGAAATAGTTCGGAGGAGCCACTTCCAAACTGCACGTTGCAGTGCGTGTTTTCCAGCGTCACGCGACACAGCTGAGTCAGTTTTGCCGGGATTCCGAATCCGGCCATCGCCACATAGAGTTCCTGACGATGTATGCTATCATACGCGGCTTTGAAGTCGATAGGTGGTGAGTTTCGACTTGAAATTCGTTATTCTTTTCCAGGATTTGAATCACTGCGAAAATTTGATCTTTAGTTGATCTGCCGGGCCGAAAGCCACACTGGTATGTGCCGATTAGTGTTTTGCAAACGGTTTTATACACTACGTTGCATAGGATCTTGTATGCGACATTAAGCAGGGATATGCCTTGATAGTTTTTGCAAGACATAGGATCACCTTTTTGTAGTTGGGGCATATGGAGTGGATAATCCATTCATTGGGCATGTTTTTGTCCACCCCTACTTGGTTGATGATTCGGTGCATGCTCCCTACCAAAACATCACCACCGCATTTAAAGAGCTACGCTGGTAAACCATCACAGCCTTGTTGTTCTTAAGCTTTTTTATAGCTAAGCTAACTTCTTCTATACTAGGTGGTGGAACTAGTTCTTCATTGACTGGACGTGGGTTCTCTTCTTGCCCTATCACTCTCTCTACATGATGCCTATTAAGCAGCTGCTGGAAATGCTGCTTAAACACATCTACTATTCCCTCCTTTTTTTTATAATACCTTCGGATATTATGTATTATGTTCGCACAACTCTTCAATCTCATTGAGCTGGGAAGCTGCATAAGCCCTCTTCTTTCTAAGCAGGATCTTCTTTTCCTCCCTTCTCCTGGCTCGATACTCTTCTACCGCTGCCCTTGTTTTGCGATGCAGCGCTTTCTTGTGTACATCTTCTGTCACCTTCTTCCTTTCGGCTGCCTCTTTGACGATGTCGCGATACTGGCTCTGGCACCCACATGGTCGATTTGGTTTTCGGTTCGACTGTATGGAGTGTGCCAGGTTGCTGTGTGGATCCTTAGCCTTGGAAACTTAGTTCTAGTTATCACCGTATTAGCACCATTTTACTTTAATTTGATAGAAGGTATGTTGAAAAAATGGGTTAACTAAATTTTGTTATATAAAATGTAATCACCCCTATCGGCAATTCCGAGGGAAAAATGTTTCCCCCGAATATTTTTTGTTCCCGGGAATTAAATCTACCCATCGTGAATTTCCATCGGAATTTTTTTCCCCGGGAATCAGAAAAGTACTTTCGAAAATATGTTCGAATGTTTTGACAAGAGAGAGAGTAGAGTTTTTAAAAAATTAAAATAATATTTCTGATATATCTAGAAGTGCGCATTTTTATTAGCGATGGAAGAGCATGAGGAAGTGAAGAGGAAGATTCACATAGAATCTTCGGACCTTAAACAGACCAGCACCAGATATATGTAGGTGAAGAGCTAGTGGAGACCTTAAAGTCGTCAATTTAAAGCCCCATTTAGATGGTCATTTTAGTTTCAGTTTCAGTTGAGCTATCAATTGAACTTTCAGTTGAACAGTTCACTTACAGTGCATTTAGACATCAGTTTAGTATTCAGTTGAGCTTTCGATTTACTCGTGATTAGCCGAAGGTTAGAAGATTATTTCTACTAAAACTGACAACTGAACTAAAATCTTATGGGAATTTCAGTCTCAGTTTCAGTTTCAGTTATACGCTTCAATTTTTGCATTTGGACATCAGTTCAACTGAAGGCATAACTGATAGCTGAACTGAAACTGAAATTATCGTCTAAATGGGGCTAAATGTGGATTTGTGATTAAGACTTAAGGTGTTAGTACATGGCATGTAGCAAGCCACATACGTTTGTAGCTCTGACGTTAACATAGAATGCACAAAGAGAGCTTTTGCACGGCATGTAGCCATTGGGACCATACATTGACGTCAGTGCTACAGACATATGTGGCTTGCTAATAGCACATTTACCCGTCTTTGCCGCAAACCAAAAAATCATTCGAAGTTTCCCCATTACTTAAGCTAAGCGCATGCTTGCGCTTTTTGCTAAAGGCGGCTACCAGATTGGAGAGGGAAACGACCACGAAGTTGGATTAGGCCAATCATCTATTTTCGAAATGCATTGCTTTTTTTCTTTGTATAAATTCATTTGCTATATCCGGATATCTTCCCAAATGATTTAGAATAATCTGTAGCTGTTTTGTACTTGTTGTGTTTGACCTTCATTAAAACTGACAATATGCTTTATTTTTTCTAAATATTTTGCAGAAAAACACTTACATTGCTGCTCTTTAGCTAAAGTTCCCTGACGAAATGTCAGCGGAATATTTCGGGGAAAATTACAGTAGTATTTCCATCGGAAATTTATTCCCGATAGCTATTTTTCCGACGGAATTTTTTGTTTGATTTCGAAATCGTTCACGATACCTATTTTTTCCGACGGAATTTTTATTTTCCCTTTCGAAAATTATTTACGATACCTATTTTGTGAAAAAGGGAAACATTTCGGGGGAAATATTACTCCCGATAGGGGTGAATAATAAATTAATTAATCATAACCGTCTCCATTCAATAGTAGTAATGAGTCATCATGCACCTTAGTTAGGAATAAGTCGAACGGTCACACATTTGCATTTGCAAGTTGCACCCAAGAATATTATCACGAAAGCTAAATGCAACGGCACCAGTATAGGTACCAACCATACGGGCACCGTACGCTACATATCCATGTAGCACAGATACCTACATACATTTTGTCTCATCACTTGGATTCAGAAGGGGAAGGAAGCAAAGGGAGAAGTAATAGCTGAGACCTGGCACTGGCAGAATAAATACATTGATTGTCATCATTACTACATATAGATAGATACACTTGACATTTCAAACAATAATAAAAACATTGAAATATATAGATTGCAGAATGAATCTATGAATTTTCAATTCTCATTTGGAATCGATTGGGTTCTGTTGATGCTCTTTGTTTGGTTTCAAGCAGCTGGTTAACTTCTTCAGTTTGCTTAACAATGCCACACAGAACTTGGAATATTTCAAATTTGTTTTTCTTTTCCAGTAAGGTAGAGCGGTGGCGATCTTTATTGTTGGGCACATAATGGGTCCAGACATTCATTCTTGCTCCATAGTTATTTGTTGGTACAATTTTGGTGATGCCCTGAGATTAGACTGTTTTTTTGTTTTTCTTATTTTCCTTCATGGCTAGAGAAGATTGATTTTTGAATTCTGCTTGCTTTGATTATTGTATTGTTTATTTTCTTTTTGCTTGGTTTAGTTTGTCTGGTAAAGAAATCAGTGGCTAACAGGGTACAGAAGAATGCAGTGTTGATAGCTACCGGGTAGACTGATTCGAGAATGGGATTATAAATTTGGCTTGTAAGTATTTATTTAAATTTTTTGATTGGGCGCACTTACCTAATTCGTTATTTTGCTAACGTCATTAATTTAATGAAGGGTTTGATAATTATTATTATTAACTAGGGTTAGGATTTCCATGCAAATGCATGTTTTTTGAACACTTTAGAAGAAAGGGACTTTATATTCTTTACGAATCATGAAATTTTCTTTAAACTGGCATTTAATCGTTACTGCATTATTTTTGTATATTTTACTATAAATAGGCATGTTTTTTTGAAACCTCGCCAGCCAGCCGTTCATTTGGATAGTTGCCAGCATTATTATGCATTTGGTAGAAATATTAGATAAATTCTGACATTTTCCTCTGGAATGTTGTGTGCATGAGATAAGAACACAATTTTATTACACGCAGTTCCTGAGATTTTTTTGACGGAAAGTTGTTAGTTAAATTTGGAAAACACTGATTTTTTTGTACTAATTCACAAATCAATTATATACATATACGATATATGGTAATGAAATAATAACATACCTAATAATTATTGGATGCCATGATTTGAGTCAATGAACAATTTATTTCCACCAACTGTTTCTAAGTTACTTGTTGCTTTCAGCGCCACCTGTTTGTTCATTGTGAATTTAATTTAGCCAGCTGCCAGCCAGCAGTCTCCGGCTGGGGAGAAAATCAAGAGTTGTTGCCAGCAGGTTGTTGTTTTAATTAGCATCTGAAATGTGTCTCAACTGCCACTACTGGCAAGGTAACTACCTACTAGCTGGCGAGGTTTCATAAAAACACAGCTAATGCATATTTTGCATATTTTTAAAATACAGAAATGCATATTTTTTGTGCATATTTTCAAAATAATAAATATAAAATTGAAAAATATGCGTTTCAATAAAGTGCACTTTTAACGCACTTTTAAACTTTTTTTCAATTGCAATCACTCTGAATTGACATTTGTGGAAGGTAAATTGTGTGCTTCTGTGTACGTTTTTATATACCTACAGGGTGTCCTAATTGTAATGATTTGAGGTATGATTCCTGAAGTTTCGTCGAACAACAAATTGTATGGCAGGGCGGCCTATTCTCATCTCACCATGGTCGAGTTCATAAATGTAAAAATGCTGCATTCCTGCAAATTCCGCCGTTCATTATTGTAGAAATGCTGCATTATCATTGCAGAGGAGTTTAGCAACACTTGCGTTCATAAAAGAAAGTTTACAGTCAGCATGCTGTCAATTGTGCATGTACCTATGTATTTTTGTTTTGTTGCCGCGCTGCATGAAAATTGCCGGAGAGAAAATGTAGGCAAAATGCTTGCAAATTATTTAATTTTTGACAAAATATGTAGAAACAACTATTTATTTTGCATCTAAAACATGAAATGAATAATTTTTATCTCATAGAATTATCATTTATCGCTGGTAGCAACAGAAACAATCAACACAGACTTGTTTACGTTCTGTCGTCAAACGCCATTTTTCTATCGCTAAATTTTTCTATCCTAATTCTGTTTCTGTTGCAAATGTATGGGATTCTGTTTCTGTTCTTTGTCCCTTGGTGCAGGCACGTAGCCTCAGCCCCTCAAAGGAATCAATGAATAGGATACATAGTTTTTTGTTTCGTAAGATTTGGAAGTTCTAGAGTTCCTAACAAGAATTGTGAAAAGTTATGTTCATTTTGTTGCAACTATTGCAAGGTAGTATTCCGATTTTCAAAATATTCGGATTAAAGTGTACAAGGTGGGTTATTAAACGAAAATAATACATAATTATAGCTGCTTAAAACCAATGTTACTGTTTTATGCTTCATGTTCGGAAGGCAGATATGAATGGATCTTTCTTCATGAGTTGTCTGAAGTATTTTTTGTTCACAAGCAGAGGGTCACACCTTTTAACACCGTTTTTAACACTACTTTATGAACTGGATTAACACAGAACACAGATATGGTTAACCTGGTTCATATAGGTTCTTAGAACAAGTTTATTTGGGTCATCGGAACTGCGTTGCGTTCATCTGAACTAAAGCGATAAGCGAATCAGGTGCATTGAAACTTTTCTCTCTATTCGGCCATTCATTGTTAATTTTAGGATTTTACAACTCATTTGCGAGACCAGAAACTAGTGTCCATGCCCATGTATTTGTATTGTTTTTTGTCTCAGGACAATGCATGTCCTGATGTTTCAAATTTTACAACTTTATTTGCCATGAGTACCGAGAAATAGCGTTCGCTGTGTGTTTTTTTTTAATGGGATAAATGTCAATTTCCTTTGTCCGATCCAGATTTTAATCGGCAATAAACGTTTATTTACCAAATTTCAATGCTATAAATGTTAAGATACATATATTGTAGTTTAGAGATTTGAATATTTCCCGCACTCTTGAAAATCTTGAAAACTTAAGACTTACGTTGACTTCTCAACGAACAGACTACTTTTCGAACTGTCGAGGAAAAGCGTTTGCAAAGTTTTCTTTGTATGGAAGATGCCACACTAGTTTGGTTAGTTCACTAGCTCGTCATCCTTGATTATAGCCAACACTGCTAACAGCCAGCGTGTTCCTGTGTTTATAACTTGTCTATTTATATGTACATACTTATTTTAAGTTTGTATTTCAATATCCGCCGTAAATATATAACATTGTCATAATAGTCCACATAACTCAGTGAATGAGTCTGTAGATAGGAACGATTGTAGTTTTGAGCAATCATTCTTCTTTCAAGTCCAACATTTCATGCCCATATGACATTTTATATCTACCAACTTCTTTGAATGCAATTTAATTTTGACATTCAACGTAGCAGACCATCACCTCCTTACCGCATGACCAAAAATGTAATTCTTCCGTTCGCCGATCAATAATAGAATGATAATAGATGCAGTATACAAAAACAATAATAATCCTATACCAAACCAAGAAAGAACAATATAAAAACTAAACTACATACGTCTCCCCAAGCAATTCAACAATCTGACAAACAAGACAATCACCCAAGTTGCCAAAGCCCACCACAAGGTGATGTTCAAGTTTTGCTGCCGTGTTCATGTTCATCTTGTGTGTCGATCGGCCGGCCGGGGCGGCGTTCAGTGCTGCAGATATACACTATACACAGCCTCAACCTCACTCATCATCAATTCAATAAAAGGGCATTTTAAAGTATTTTGCTTGCTCCCGCTCTTGAGCTGTAACCTCATGCATACGATTCGAATGCAACGTCAGCGTTTCCATCATTTCTCAATTGGTTCGCATTCAATTGAACTTTATGATATGACAGCAGAAAGGATTTTCTATCTGCGACAGTATAGTTACATACACACATGTATAGATAGATTATGTACCTACGTGCAAATCTAGATACAAGACAAAATACGTAACGTAACAGTTTGACGCTGTTGGCAAATTTCAAATGTGCGATTGTATGTAGACTACGTATTCGATTCGATTTTCTTTGCAAGAGCATGTCGATCATGCAATTATTGGATTTCCATTTTGGGTAAAGTGAATACAGATGCAGCAGCCTCTTGGGTGCGTTTAAAATGTTACAGATTCTGTCGTTGATATTGCTCTGGAAACGATTGGTTTGTCTAAAACTTGGGATACATATTCATTTATGGGAAGATTAGGCTTAGGATGGAAATGGAAGTACGTATTATACATATATGTACATATAAACACAGAGATACCTTTGTCACACATGCACTTAGATGCATGGCATAATAAGTCTCATTATGATTGTGTATATATTTGTGCATTCCTTATTTACATTTGAAATTAGATACAAAAGTGAGTTTGATGTATGTACATGTACAGTACATTACATATACATTATTATTGTATCTAGTACATATGTACGTATGTACATAGTACATGAAGCGATTCGTATTAGGTTTGCATTATGCAGGTATGCTAAAGCTAATTCCTTAATGGAACTGACTTAGTTTCGGAAAAACGTATTTGGTTTTATAAAAGGACGAAACATTTGTAGGTACTAAGTAGGTATATACTAGGTATATGCGCAAATCGGTTAATATCAGGCTTTTGTCCGTGATCTCCATTACTGACTACTTATCAATTTTGGTACATTCAGGGTGTCCCAGTTAAGAAGGAAAATCCTTTAGGGGAAGATTCCTGAAGTTATGCCGAACAAAAAATTGTATGGCAGGGGGTCTATTTTCATCGTATTTCCCGTTATAGCCTATCAAAGTAGGTGACCTCTAATTTGGTGGTGTTACCACTTAAAACGCTATACATAACTTCTAAACTATTATAGGTACAAAAATTGTTTTGGGCATTTTGAAAAGACAATTAAGTAGCGCATAAAAGTCTAAAGCACTTCGGTTACATCTGGGCAGCTACAAAAAAATTAGAGTTTAGTTAAACTCCAAATTTTTAAAATTAGTTGTTACATGTTTTTTTACTTAAAATGCCTTTATCTCTAAATTTTGACTTTATAAATTTTAATTTTTTTTATGGAATTATGTTTATTAAGAAATTTCCTAAAAATTATGTTAAGCAACTTTTTTACGTACGATCAACAGAAGTTGTAGTAAAGCCGTTTTTTGTCAGACAAAAATGGTCAAAAAAGACTCGATTTTTCTCAAAAATGAGGTTTTTCTTTCATAGCACTCCAGAATAAAAGATCCATGGGTGTAAAGGTCAGGAGATATGGGTGGCTAAGGATTTGGGCCAACTCGACGAGTCCATAGTTCGTTAAAAGTATGGCTGAGGTATGGAGTTACCCCGCTGTTACTGAAGAACGAAGAACGTGCGGGCCTATTAAAGAGTTTCCAAACATTGTTTTTTGAAAATTACTAAAAAGGACTATTTTAGCCACTCTTTCCTCCTTTTCATACAAAATTTGTCTAAGATTATCCCATTCAAAAAATCATAAAAAATATTAGCGAAGAGATTTTTGAAAAAAACATTTTGCGGTCACTATAAGAATTGTTTGAAGAAACTTTTTGCATCAAAACATTTTTTTTAGACCGAGGAAAAAAGTCAAAAAAGTAGACTTTTACAAAAGTTCTAAATTTTCAATGTGTACTTAATGGGTTAAGGAAAGTTTGGTATCATTCAAACGGAATTTAAATGACCTTTCCATTGATGCCAAAATTTACATGTAAACAACAATTCCAATAGTTATCCTTTAGTTAGTTGCAATTTTGACAAATTTGCTGAAACGGAAAATAAATCGCCAGCGAGGGTGATAATAGCACGCCCACCATTTCTTTCTCTATAAAAATATATTTTTGGATGGATCATTACTTTTTACAGAAAGTATAATGATCTTCTACAGAAAAAGTCTGTAATTTACACAGCTTATACTCAATTTTAATGTTAATATGTAAATAGATAGAAATGCGAAATGTACCTATGTAAGATAAAAGCCGGTTCAAACCGGAGTTTGTAGTCGGAAACAGAGCATCAATTGACCAAGCTTCAGAAATAGGTACTCGCAGAAAATCGTTAACTTGATAAGTTATGCTATGCTACACCCACTAGACAAGACGGGCACCGAAGTGGTGTGGCAGTGGCGTGGCAGTGGCGTAGTGCTCCCAAGTAGCAGGTGGCATCGCTAAAGCCTATGCAGACAAATGTATGTAGACACGCGCATTAAAGCGGAGTGGCGGCGACGTAGTACATATTTTCGAAGTGTTTTGTCTCAAACAAGTTTAATTTTCGAGTGCAAGCGGGTGGTAAATACGTGGAATTATAGAGGCATAACCCTTAAAGAGCCATATCATATTGTAGAGGCTGGTAACAAAGTAGAGTTTGGTATTATACAACTGCGTATTTTTGTTAACCCGGAAACTAAAAACATGCGAGACCACAAAGAATTCAACATATTACATACAACATTTTAAGAACTGATGAATCGGTGGCACGATATACATACATTGATTGCCACCTCAGTGCGCGTTAAATCACTTACCTACACACCACTTCGCTGCCATTCCATCGCCACACCACTCCTATGCCTCCTGCCACTTGGTGACCACGCCACTTCCACACTTTGGCGCGCGCCTTGTCTTACTTAATGGGTTAAGGAAAGTTTGGTATCATTCAAACGGAATTTAAATGACCTTTTCATTGATGTCAAAATTTACATGTAAACAACAATTCCAATAGTTATCCTTTAGTTAGTTGCAATTTTGACAAATTTGCTGAAACGGAAAATAAATCGCCAGCGAGGGTGATAATAGCACGCCCACCATTTCTTTCTCTATAAAAATATATTTTTGGATGGATCATTACTTTTTACAGAAAGTATAATGATCTTCTACAGAAAAAGTCTGTAATTTACACAGCTTATACTCAATTTTAATGTTAATATGTAAATAGATAGAAATGCGAAATGTACCTATGTAAGATAAAAGCCGGTTCAAACCGGAGTTTGTAGTCGGAAACAGAGCATCAATTGACCAAGCTTCAGAAATAGGTACTCGCAGAAAATCGTTAACTTGATAAGTTATGCTATGCTACACCCACTAGACAAGACGGGCACCGAAGTGGTGTGGCAGTGGCGTGGCAGTGGCGTAGTGCTCCCAAGTAGCAGGTGGCATCGCTAAAGCCTATGCAGACAAATGTATGTAGACACGCGCATTAAAGCGGAGTGGCGGCGACGTAGTATCTACATATTTTCGAAGTGTTTTGTCTCAAACAAGTTTAATTTTCGAGTGCAAGCGGGTGGTAAATACGTGGAATTATAGAGGCATAACCCTTAAAGAGCCATATCATATTGTAGAGGCTGGTAACAAAGTAGAGTTTGGTATTATACAACTGCGTATTTTTGTTAACCCGGAAACTAAAAACATGCGAGACCACAAAGAATTCAACATATTACATACAACATTTTAAGAACTGATGAATCGGTGGCACGATATACATACATTGATTGCCACCTCAGTGCGCGTTAAATCACTTACCTACACACCACTTCGCTGCCATTCCATCGCCACACCACTCCTATGCCTCCTGCCACTTGGTGACCACGCCACTTCCACACTTTGGCGCGCGCCTTGTCTTACTATTAAAATGTTCAATTAGCTTAATACATATCTAGTTGATACAATGGAATAAAAAAACACTAAACATGTAATACAGACATCATTATGTATTCGCTAATAAGACTTTTTTTTTATCTAATTGCGTTAGACTTCTGAAGGTATAACATAAAAATGTTTCAAGCATAAAATCCAAAATATCGAGTTTCCTTATCTTAAATATCTATAAGAACTCTTATTTACCAAATCAGAGAAGACGTTGAATAAAGTAATTAAAAGTAAGATTCACGTTGCATTCTAACACTTTTACTTGGACAAATATAATCGAGCAAAGCATGGGCACGTTCCACAATCAAAAAGTCAATGATGCATCTACCCGCTGTGCTAGAGATTCATGCGTGCCGTTTGATCAGCCTGAAGAGCGCATTTTATGATTTGTTGAATAATTTTCTGCGGGCATTAATGAAATCCAAATGGGGTTTTTATAACCAAAGAGTCGCTTTAATGAAGTTCCTAGATAGTTGTTGTTGCTATTGAAAAGTATGTGTTGCAAGTTTTGTTGCCGTACTAATTTGAATATCGCATGTGGTAATTTGTTAAAGAAAGGAACTTGATTTACATGTTATCCCACAGTATATAGAAGACATTTGAGGCAATTAAGTCATTCATTCAAAGATAATTAAGTTGCTGTTTTTTTTCCATTGATTTTCACTTTTAATTGCACCGTTTTGATAGGGTTATTCTATCTTTGGAGGCAGATCATCAAAAAGAAAACCGCAATCTTTGAGATAAGAAATTACGAAAAGATCAACGAGATAAGGCGGATTCAAATCTGTATGTAGTAAAACCTGACTTTGCAATAATTTCTACGTTGGACTTTACATTTTACGAGTATGAATCTCATATATAAAAATTTGGCAGCAACTTTTTTTTTAGATCTTCACATATTGTAGCAGTTGGCATTCATGCTGATGGGTTTGATTCCTTTGGCCGTGTGTCAATAGCGCTAAATAATTATTTTCGGCTAATTTTGTTAAACTATATCGTGGTGAAAACTAATTCTTCTAATGACAATATTATATAATATTAGCTTTCGGAGCCGTTTGGGTCATATCAATTTTAAACGTATCGTTCGGACGATTCTTTTCTGAGTGCCGTCACATGATTAGCCTTTGTCGGTTTAGGTGCAAGAAGAATAGTCGCAAACGAGTATATATAAAGAATAATTCCTGGTGACACCTGACCTGTGGACTAACTGCTCTAGAACGAGATTGAACAAGTTCAGTTATAGGGCATCCGTTGCTTTTTTGTTGGCATGGACGCTTAATGTAATAACTGCCTTACATTAACCTCAACAAGAAGGCAAACTCGTTTATTAGAAAAATACGGAAATTCCTACAAAACTCAAAACCTCAAACCTAATAGTAGATAGCACGGGCACGAGTACGATAACTACGGCGCCAAGAATTGATAACGGTTTTTTGTAGAGAGGTTAAATACAAGCATTTTTTACTATGGGAGGGGGGGGGGGGTCTATCTGGCTTTGTTTAGGCGGGAGGGGCAATTTTGTAAAAAATGACTTAAAATTAAAAAAAAAAAAGATTTAATAACAACGGCAACACTTACAGTACAAAAATTATAGATTTTCTGAAAGCCAAAAACTTGTACTTTTATCTTTTGTTTCAACCTAGTTATTTGTGTTAATAGTTTTTGAAAAAAATACTTTCAAACTCAAAATTTATAAAAAAAAAACATAAAAACAAGTTACTATTTTTTGTATTCAAAATTGTGAAATCAAATACTAAATTGGTTTTAATTATTTGATGACCCTATAAATTCTTAATCGAACACTGAAAACTAGTTTATGAGAAAATTGAAAATTACTTCTATAATGTTGCTCCGCTTAGAGTACAAAGTTCTTAGAAAACAGCACCGACCGCGCGCGAATTGCTACCCTTGTGCATTGAAATGCAACCCCCTGCTTGGGATCACTGTTGGATTTTGGGATGGGTGCAAGTTTCAGTATATGCAAACTTTCTTCAAATTATATCAGTTTACCCAATGTCAACAACATTCTTCAGCTAAAGTCTCTGGCCCGAAATTGCACATTATAGACAAAATTTTGCTGAACAGCACCGACCGCGCGCGAATTGCTACCCTTATACATTGAAATGCGTATGGGGGGCATGTTGCCCCCCCTGCAACCCCTCACTGTTGGATTTTGGGATGGGTGCAAGTTTGAGTATATGCAAACTTTTCAAGTTAGACATTTTTTTTTCCTAAAACTAATAACGGAAATAACTTTATTTAAAAACAATATGAAAGAACAGATTCCTGGCTTTCAAAAAAGCTATAGTAGTTTGTTGTAAGTGTTGCCATTGTTTTTTAAATATTTTTTTTTTCATTTTAAGTATAATTTTTGTCCTTAAATTTAAAGTTTAAAATTATTTTTTCCTAAAACTAATAACGGAAATAACTTGATTTAAAAACAATATGAAAGAGCAAATTCCTGGCTTTCAAAAGTGATATAGTTTTTTTATTATAAGTGTTGCCATTGATTTTTAATATTCTTTTTTTTCACTTAAAGTATTACTTTCTTTCAATTACCCCTCCCGCCTAAACGGTGGGAGATAGACCCCCCTACCCTCTACAAAAAACCGTTATCAATTTTTGGCGCCCTAGTTATCGTACTCTCCCCGTAGAACGAGTTGGGACAATCAAAAAATTTCTACATTGCCAAGAATACATATTAATTACCCTCCTTCTTAGACATAGAGGGAAGTTTCAACAATGTACACACTAAAGCTGTTCTTGAATCTCTGATAGAGCTCGGCATAGATGAATTTATTAGTTAATGGATAGTCTTCTCTAGGCTCAGGCCAAGAACTATTTAGGAAACACTAGGCAGCAGCCACAATGAGGCAGCTGCCGAAATGAGATTTCTCCGTTGTATTGCTGGTGTGACCCGTAGAGATCGCATTAGAAATACTAGAATACGTGAGGAACTCAATGTCGAGCCGCTACTTCTCCGGAGCGATCCATGCTTCGGTGGTTTGGGCATGTTAAACGCATGTCCCCGACCAGGATTCCACGACGTGCTATGGAATCCGTACCATCGGGCAGGCGTCCCCTAGGTAGACCCAGGATGAGATGGTTAGATCAAATTCATAATCTCTCCTCTACCCGTATGGGGATTGCCCTTGATGATTTAGAGTCGATGGCGGAGAATCGAGAGCTATGGAGGGTCCACTTGAGCAACCTACACCCGCGACCCACTTAATGGACAAGCGGACCATTGAAAATGAATGAATTGAAAATGAATAGGCAGCAGCCACATAACCAAATCTGCTCACAGAGGAACGCCACAGGATGGCGTCATTTCTCCCCTACTATGACTGATGGTTATACATAAACGACCGACGTCGTGATAGAGTGTTGCCAGCTTGACCGTTTTCCAGTCAAATTTTACTGGATTTTTTCGGTTTTGACTGGAAAAAAAAATTAAATCCAGCCGACTGTTTTTTTTGACTGGAGTTTTTTCCTACAAAACAAATTCCAATGTAAACCTAGTGTATATGAGATTCGCGCAGTGCAATGAAATGAACACACCCATTTTCCGCAAGCCGCTGAAAGTCAAATTGAATCTAGTATTTCATGCAGTTTGCGCAGCGTTTCTTGAGAATGATTTGAATGATTGCCTTTGCATTTAATTCGGTTTGTTGTATGTTGTTTTGAGTTATGACTGCTGTTTGTTCCAGATTTTAGAAACAAAAAATAAACACAACTCTATTTTGACCATTAGAAATACCTAATTTGCGAGATAGAAAAAAATGTTGTACAAATTTTGAAATACTTGAAGAAGTTATACAAAATGTTGGAAAGAATACTATACATCAAAATATAAAGGGTGGGCCAAATACAAGTTTCTTTTTAAAAATGCAATAAAATGAACAAAATAAAATTGTTGCCATGTATTATGGCTTTATTAGTAAGAGCAAACATTCCCATTAATAACGGAATACAACGTCGTTCAAGTTGCTGCCCTGGGCTGGCTTCGCAGTAGCGTATTCTGTCACTCCAATTGTCCAAGACATTGTTGGTGGTTTCGGGCTGTAGCTCACGGATTGCTTGGATGGTATTGGCCTTAAGTGCTTGAATCGTTTCCAGATTGTCCGAAGTCCAAAGGAGTCAACTCGCAGCTCCGAGGAGGCCAACTGACATCGCCAAGACGGCTTATAACACGTTTTGGGAAGTTGGTGAAAAAGATCGATTGTGGCGTGTGCTGTATGGCATGGCGTGCAATTGGCTATTGGCTATTGGCTTTAAAAAAGTATAGATATTATAAAGATGTAGATAATTATAGTTATAGCTTTGCTGATGAGAGCATGCTTTTATCCTTCTTTCCGGACAGTGTGACTGTAAGTATAACTACAACACACAGTCAAAGATACGAGCAAAGTTCTCTCAAATTTATTTATTTATTTATTTATTTAGAGGCTTGCATTTTAAGATACAATATCTTATACAAGCTTCAGTATTAGAACAATTAAAAGCTACTTTAAATTAAATATGTAAATACATTATAATACAGCTTATCAAATAATTCTTAAATTAATTTTTTCTTTAATATCGTTTCATTGCAAATTTACGTTTCATCTCTACATATAAACAATTTTACTCTACAATTATTTGCATTTACTGTATTACATTCATCTACATTATACATTTGTAGATATATTTTTCTTTGGTTAAAACCACGCATATCAATGAAAAAATAAAACCCATTTAACGAAATTTAATTCACGGATAAATGTGCCGTCAGTTGTTTCAACTCGAGGTCCCCAATTTATCTAATATGATGCGGTAGCAGTTCCATTACCTAGTAGCATTTACAAAAAACTGACGTTCAGTGGTTCGATATCGGATGAGATTATCAAATGTAAGATTATATACCTATAGTTTTTGAGAAATATGAGATCCGGTTGTATCTTTTTAGGCCGTATTATATCTAGCGATGCTATTGTATTCAACGTTGAGTTTTCGCCTACTATTAAAGTCGCAAATGCAATATATCTCACATCCATATACCAATATAGGTATTAAGAGTGTTTTTGCACCATAGCGTAGCGAACGGAGCACTCCATAAACTTTTCCTACAACTGAATTAATGTGATTATTCCGAGGTTTTTTGCGGTCTACACATATTCAAGTGGAGCATCGTCAACTATGATTGTTAAAAAGTATGAAGAATCTACCGTTTTTTTTTTAAATAATAAGACACTTAGTAAGTCTAAGACACCATTACAATAACATTTTTCTTAAGTCCTCATTTATATCAAAGACACGTCTTCATAGTCCAAGAGGACAACTGTTTTACATTTGAACATCATCTGCGTACATTTGAATGGAGATTTCAGATAGAGTTTTAGGGGGATCATGACGTTAACTAGAACGACTAAAATCTAGAATGGTCAAAATCTCGAAAATGCATTTGATAAATCTCGAATGCAAAAATCTCGAATGGGTCAAAATCTAGAAAGTACAAAAATCTCGAAAGACTCTATCTCAAAAAAAATCTAGAAAATAAAACTGCTTTCGAGATTTTTATAATTCATTAAATTTACTCCGAAAATAATGAAAACAAGTCTAAAATGAATACTTTGTAACTTCTTTATTGAAAATAATACATTTTTAACAAATAGTCATAACAAAACACATTCCGTCGAAACCATAACTATGACTATTCAACAGAAAATAAGTTTACATATTAGTTTCATTAACGGTGTTTGTCCAAACGTATGTAAATATATATAGTGTCGGAGCTAAGCCACGCGGTGTTTTAACAATAGCACGTCAATAAGGTTTTAGAAGACCTGGGACCTATAATACAACGCTACGAGTACTTGTAGAATAAGTATATGTGAATTTCTACAATCTTTTACACATTTCTGTAACACAAAGTTAAAAGTTCAATGCTGATCTTATGATGATCACGTGCGGACAAATTCAACATAGGCTCTTGTAAGACTTGGTGATATGCCGCGTTGTGTCATAGGCCCCTATTATTTTTTAGCTGACTCATTTGCTTGGTGGGCGCAGTAGCGCAGTGGTTAGTGTGTTGGACTACTGCGCGAGGGATCCCAGGTTCGATCCCCGGAAAAACCCAAATTACATCTTAAAGTTTTTTCTACTGCGCCACCTCTCGCGAACGTCTGACAAACATTCGAGAGTATGACTGTCCTGAAAAAGCTTCTCAATTCAGCCGTTCGGACTCGGCATAAAATTGTAGGTCCCTTCCATTCATCCCAAAAATAGAAACTCACACAAAACGAATGGTTGCGAGAAGCTAGGCCTAGGGTGTCTACCGCCTGTTGTGCCACCTATTTTTATACCCTCCACAGGAAGGTATATTCACTTTGCCATTACGTTTGTAACGCCAAGAAGGATTAACCGGAGACCCTATAAAGTATATATATTCTGAATCTGTCTGTCTGTCTGTCTGTCTGTCTGTCTGTCTGTCTGTCTGTCTGTCTGTCTGTCTGTCTGTCTGTCTGTCTGTCTGTCTGTCTGTCTGTCTGTCTGTCTGTCTGTCTGTCTGTCTGTCTGTCTGTCTGTCTGTCTGTCTGTCTGTCTGTCTGTCTGTCTGTCTGTCTGTCTGTCTGTCTGTCTGTCTGTCTGTCTGTCTGTCTGTCTGTCTGTCTGTCTGTCTGTCTGTCTGTCTGTCTGTCTGTCTGTCTGTCTGTCTGTCTGTCTGTCTGTCTGTCTGTCTGTTGAAAGCACGATAGCGTCCAAAGGAATTGAGCTAGGCGAATGAAATTTTGTGAGACGACTTCTTTTTACCGTCGCCAGGTTGGTATTGAAAATGGGCTATGTCGGTCAAGTAGTTCTGGTACCTCCCATACAAAACCACTATTCGACCCACGCCTCTGTCTGTTGAAATCACGATAGCGTCCGAACGAATCGACTTAGGCAATTAAAATTTTATGAGAGGTCTTATATTTATAGCCTTTAAGTTTGTATTAAAAATGGTCCATGTCGGTCAAGTAGTTCTGTTAACTCCCATACAAAGCCAATATTTGACCCATATATCTCTGTCTGTTGAAAGCACAATAGCGTCCAAACGAATCGACTTAGGTGAATGAAATTTTGTGAGAGGACTTTTTTTAACCGTCGTCAGGTTGGTATTGAAAATTGTCTATGTCGGTAAAGTAGTTAGACACATACTTACTCGCATGACAAAAATATTGCATGAGTTTTATGCAGTGGAGGGTATCAAAGCATCGGCCAGGCCGATGATAACACTTTTACTTGTTTTTTATTTTTCATTTGCTTGCAGGAACATAAAACTAGTTTATATTTAATGCACAGTAGCTCGACATTTTAACCACAACAGGTTAAAATAGGCAACTAACTCATCCATCGCAATATCAACATCCTGAAAGTTAAGATACCAATTTGGAGCAGAGGTACTTCACCCCGAAACAAATCCTTCTGCTCTATAAACTAGAGGTTAGACCAGACCGCGCTCCAATATAAGGAGCCCTCCCCTAAACACTCACTTAACCTACTTGATAGTATAATATACAGACGGGCGGTTCGTCTAAAGGTTCTAGTACACGATATGTAGCGCGCCTCATATATATGTGGCTCTGACGTCAACAGAGAGTGCACAAAGAGAGCTTTTACACGGCATGTACCCATTGGGACCATTCTCTGACGTCAAAATGACGTCAGTGCTACATATATATGAGGCGTGCTACATATCGTGTACTAGCACCTTAACAGGAGATCCTACACTAACTTTAAATCTACAATCGCTGGCGCAGACCTATTCTATATGTACTACCATGGCGCAGATGTGCAGAAGAACTTACCGAAATTATTCCTCGAAATATGGGAAATATGAACGCGCTACAAGATATAAACATCACATATAAGTGAGCAGGATTGCCACACTACTCCTAAAGCAGTAGATCTATGGAATTTTAGCTAAGCCCACTTAATTTTCAAAAAACCATGTAAAATCGGTAAATCTCAGCCTGTAGCAAATGACAGAAATTAGATTAAAATTATCCAATCCAATTGAGTGCCAGTGCCGGAGCCTATGCAGCACTCATTTAAAGTGATCAATTGATCTAGATATGTTAGCCTTCCTGAGTTAATTGAAGATCACACATACGCAACCACCGCACACAGATCGTGTCAATCCAATGATCGTTTTAGTTGAATTGTTCGAGTCAGAAACCATCGAGCAGAAGTGTGGCCAGACACAGCCGCCCTATCTACTAGTCGTACTACATTACATACGAACATACATACGTTTTCAACAATATAGCGCCACCAAGTGGTTTCTTGTTTTTTTCCCAATAGAAATTCTCATGAATCGAAGGAAACAAAAAATCAAAAAGCAAACAATAAAGGTAAAACAAAAAGATATCTTAATGAGAGAGCGCACCGTCAGAGTGTTGTCTTCATTTCCAAACCGAGATCATTTTTGTGACCCAATCCCCCTCAACTCCCACTTGATGTGGTGATGGTGATATTTGCCAAGCTGTTGCACCCAATTCAAATCAAGACGATTCCAAATGCAATTCCACCAAGCACACATTCAAATTTATTAACCACATCGACGTCTTTGTCGTAGTCATGTATCGTTGAGAGCACAGCGTTGAGAGAGCGGTCGGGCAATAAGGCCAGGCACTTAGGATAGCAAGTTTGTTAGTTTATACTCAGGGAGATTGGTAAACCCAATTACTATGACTTTTCCATGTTGTACTGGGCTTTTTTGTTCTTCAAGATACAAACCTACAACCCGTCCGATGTACACACGTGTATCGCTTGGAGTATATGACACTTTGTCTGCTCAAGTGGAAGAAGGAAGCACTCTCATCCCGCCGTTGTTCCACCATCGACTGATGACGACGAATAAGATGATCAGAATCATCACATTAAATCGAGGCAATATGATTTCGTCGTCGTGCTGTGAGAAGATGCTTAAGTCACCTTGAAATCGCAATTGGAATGGCTTAGCTATTGGACAGACGGAATGGGTTGGGTGGTGGATGAATATAAATATATCATTCGACTTTTCTTCTCCTGGTGCACTCCTCATCAACACCTTTTATACGCCACATTAGTTAAATAGAAAATTTGATGGACGGGACATGGAATAATGATGTATAATAGGCTCTTCACGGTTGAATGCTTGCGCTCTGCCATCTCTAGTGTTCGGGATTGACTCTTGAATTCTATAAGAATCACGATGCACTCGAGTTTCTGATCTGATTTTGGAAATGTAGCTCATTTAAATTGATGTTTACTGAACTGGGTTGTATATCTGCCTTCTCCCTCTGTTCTCATGGCCTCTGTGTCAGGGTATACCGTATCTAGATCAAGAAGAGGATGATGAGAATGACGACGAATACAACGACGATTGAATTGATGGAGGTAGTCATGAAGTCATAAATCAAGATTGCTCCATCATGATAGAAATTGATTGCTATTTTGCATAAATGGAAAACTGTAGCGGTTTGCAGAATGGTGCACTTACCTTAAAGACTGCTATACCACAGTCTGTTCCAAAAGAGAGACATTGAAACTGGAAATGAATAGTAAGATTGAATCAAGCTTCCTAAATGGTTCAAATTTAACACTTTAGTATAAACAGTCAGCCACACTCAGTAGGCTAATAATCATCAGTATACTTGAGAACGTTCCATTGCGCCTACTGGCGATTTTAGCCCATAGTCACATTTGCTAAGCCACTTGGCAAAATGGTTTTAACTGATTTCCTTTAATGAACACTTTTCGTCTCGCACCATGAAACTGTAATCATCTTTTCTTATCGCCTTAGGGTTATTATTTGTATTTACCTGTAATTTTAACAAGTAAAGGTGTTATCATCGCCCTGGCCGATGCTTTGATACCCTCCACTGCATAAAAGTCATGCAAAATGTTTGCCAGTTAGTAAATATCTATCTATGTCTAAAACAAGTTTTGGACTTTATTTCATTTTTGAAAGTGCAATAAAGCCATTGGACATTATTGCACTCAGCTATTTAAAAGAAAAACGAGCAGATGGTTGCAGTGGGGCAGCACGCCCTCCCCCCCCCCCCCCCCCTCCCCATACATATTCTACAGTTTATGCATTGCGGATTTTATTTCCACTTCGATTTGGACTTTATTGCACTTTTGAAAATGAAATAAAGTCCAAAAATCGTTTTGGACTTTATTGCAAAGTACGTGTTGGACCTTTTTGGCATAAGACTTTGTTTCATGGTACCTTGATTTTGTATGGGAGGGAGGGACTACTTGACTGACATAGACAATTTTCTATATTAACCTGACGACGCACGGTAAAAAAAAGAAGCCCTCTTACAAAATTTCATTCGCCTATAGTTCGATTAGTTTGGACGCCATCGTGTTTTCAATAGACAGACAGACGGACAGAAAGACGGATATGGCTATATCGATTCAGAATATGATCCTGATTGAGAATATATACACTTTATAGGGTCTCCAGTGAATCCTTCTTGGCGTTACAAATGTAATGACAAAGTGAATAATACCTTCCTGTGGAGGGTATAATAAGGGGCAGTGGTTAGTGCGCTTAGAACTATCGAGCTATGGGTCTCAGATTCGATCCAAAGAAAACAAATCACATCTAAAGGTTTTTCAACTGCACAAACGTCTTACAAACATCCGAGAGTAATTTCTCAATCAAATATCTAGGTCCTTTCCATTTGTCGTAAAAACAAAAACTCGCACAAAACGAATGGTTGAATGAGAAACTTAGGGTGACTTTACGGACGCCAGATTTTTAGTTTTTTGAATCAATTATTTGGGTGTCTGTTGCTGAACTCAGGGTATTGACTACCTTCTTCTCGAAGCCACCTACTTCACATTCGGAAGTTTTAGTTGATATTCGTGTTCTACAAACATAGATCACGTTAAAATCGATAATTTATGATCACAAAAAGAAAAACCTATCTTTATGCCAACATGATGCGTCATTTTCCTGGCGTACACACTATATACCCAACAGAGAAATTTTTCAGCAGTCCCTCATTCACGCCTCCTATCCTTTCATTTCTCTCATTTTACCATTTTTCCCAAGTGCAAGATGATGGATCGCTGAGAATGGAGCTCGAAATCGACTTGAGGGCAACATTTTAGAGTTCGTTTACGAATGATGGTGTCAAAAGATTAGCGGTTCAATCAATAATTGACAAGTTTCATGATGGCTCTTACCGCGAAAGACGCAGTGGTTTCAGCGGAGGTGGAACATAGGTATACACATTTCCACTGGGTGTGATTGATTTTTGTGATCCTTTGCTGTAAAATTCTCGCATGCAAATACAATGGGCATTTCAATTTAAAATGAGATCAACCCAAAGTGACATTGAATGCGGTACCAGTACCACCGTTCACGTTGAGCCCCGGAAGACAGTCTGTGTCACGTTCTTGGTGTAATTTCCCTATGATCTCGATGCGAAATGTTGCTCTGCGGTTGTTCCCCGCCTACATATGCCCCAGTCTTAGTTCTATAAGTGATAATGGCAAGTAATCACATTCACAAATAAACGCACATGCAAACCACTGTGTGTCCACCACATTCCCTAGGACTAACAGAGGGGGTCTTTGAGTGGAACTTCCCAACTGTGAATAGGTGCAAATCGCAGTGGGTTTGTCTCTTGCAGTGCGCAGAACTGCAATGAAATGCCACCTTGTCTACCTTGTATTACAAGGCTCGTTGTCGGGTGAGGAGAGGAAACAGACAGCGAAATCACAAGTAAAGTCGCAGAAAATCCTTTATTTCATAGAACCGTAGAATAAAATTCGAATTTTATCGTTTCTTGGTAATCGATTTAGGGCCAACTCCTTCCGCAGCCCCCTTTTGCGTGCGCCTTTGTTTACTAAATGCATGATGATTGGGATATAAAAAGCGGATATTTATATGAATTTTAAACAGTTAGTCTCCTCTTCCCGCAGTAGTACAATCGTCGACAAGGTCTATGAATGTCAGGATGTGTGCTGTGCATGGTCTTTGCATACTATGTTTCAGTTGTATGGCATGAGAAAACCCATTGAGACTTAAGAGAAGGTATTGGAGTATACACCAGGTAATCAACCCGTATTGTGTGATCTTCTAGAACAGCGGGTGGTCAACACTGTAGCACTGCTGCACTGCTGCACTGTACCACCATGGATTCCACTGTTTCACGGCATTTGCAGCAACACTCAACTATATAGGAGAGAAAGAGATATCTACAACAGCAATCTGGAGTTAAAACTATTTATTTCGTTATGCTGTCTATATAATGGTGGATGGATGCACTGTCTTTTTTTTCTTGACAAATCTTTGGGAATCGAATTGAATTGCGCAGCGTGGATTTGTGGGGGCACAACTAGCGTTGGACTATGCATGCAGTGAAGATCTCCATGAAAGATGATGCTGGTTAATGCAGTTGTAATGGGCTGGAGAAACATGTGTTTTGGATTTCATAATTTCGAATAATTGCATTGTAATCGATTTCTGGTGGCAGATTTAAATGTTGAATAACATAAACGGGGTTAATCAATTTGAATTGCTTGAAATGCATACCTATATTGGGAAGCTTTGGAAAAGGAACATGTAGTTTTTATTATAGTGAGCTTAATTTTGTATTGTCTTACTGAGCAAGATGTTGTGGTTCGAATCTACACATTTGGTTTCACTGACTCATCTCTGACGAGTGACGAGCGCATCCATAGGGGCTGTACTCAGTGTTACATATGTACATATACATTATGTGGCTTGCTACATGCCGTGTACTAGCACCTTAACACTAAATATCATCTACATAAGCTAAGTGCTTAATGTCTTAGACTAGCGAGGATTACCCCGATAAGAGACACATGTTATATCTAATGGTTTTCCCACTGCACTTGCTGAGAAAGGTGTTTAATTTAGCAGTTCGGTTCTGACCAAATAAATGCAGGTTTCTTCCACCCCCCAAGTTGGACATATTGCTCCAATTATTGATGTATCTATAGATATACTATATAAAAATGAAGTTTACGACTCACTGATCATCAATGCCCAGCCCAAAGCCTTTGCTCTAGAAAGCTGACATTTTGCACAGAGGTTCCCTTTTCGATGTATACAAGGAATAAGGAAGGATATTTCGAAATTCAACCGCTAAAGAGCTGAAAAGGGGGTCAAAGTTTGTATGGGAACATTTTTATTTTTTATCCGATTGACTTCAAACTCGGTTTGTGTACTCTCTATGAGAAATAAAGACTCCATGAAACCTGGTTTCTGGTTTGACGAAGAGTGCCGGCAAGCATATTATGCACTATGCAGCATAACAACTGGCCTATACAAAGCGGCGCTGCAGAGAACGGCGCGTGACTTCAACGAGCAAAAAAGGAGGGAAGTACACCGGTTTCTCCGGAGGAAAAAGAAAGAGCATTAGCAGCGCGCAATCGAGGAAATTGTTACTTCAGGAACAATGTGCGGAAGTTTTACCAAAAGGTAGAAGCGAGGATATCAACATCCAAGCTGAAGTCCAACAAAAATGCTGGACCGGACGGTTTAATGGCCGATCTTTTAAAGGTAGCGGGAGATAACTTGGTGGAGAGCATACACCAACTTGCCTCCAAGATTTGCACAAACTCATATGTACAATAGGTCAGAGGGAAGTAGACATGCCTGATGAATGGAACCTCAGCATCGTTTGCCCAATCCACAAGAAAGAAGACCCTCTAAGCTGAGCTATTGGTCTTCTTAATATCGGCTACCAGATCCTATCTGCTGTACCTACGGTGTGAACGCCTGAGACCAATAGTCAACGAACGGACCAATCAGTATTGATTTATGCCCGGTAAATCCACAACGGACCAAATATTTACGCAATGGCAAATCCTGAAGAACAAAAAAACAAGATGTCCAAATTTAAAGCCACATATGACAGCACTTATAGAGACGAGCTATAAGAAGTCATGTTAATTATTCATGTCTGCCAAACTTATCAGATTGTGCAGAATGACGATGGAGTACGCTTGCTGCTCCCTAAAGATCGGAAACAATCTCACCGAGCCCTTTGATGTCCAAAAATGATTGAGACAAGGTGATGCGCTGTCATATGACTTTTTTAACATCGTACTTCAGAAAATTGTGCGAAACTCGCAAGCCAACAGAAGGGCACAATTTTCCAAAAGTCGGTGCAATTACTATACGCAGGCGACATTGACATTATTGACGGAACGTAGTCAGCTCTCACAGGTGCGTTTGCAAGTATAAGCACAGAAGCGGCAAAAATTGGTTTATTGGCGAATGAGAGTAAAACATAATACACGCTCTCAGCAAGAAAGAACACACAACATTGAAGAATCGAAAAAAATGTCACGATAGACAACTACAACTTTGAGGTGGTTAGGGACTTTTTATACCTGGGCTCCGCTATAAAGTCTGACAATGACACCACAGCAGAAATCAAGCGAATAGTTACACTTGCCCACTGCTGTTTTCTTGGCCTAAGAAGCAACTGACTCTTTATAAGACCCTTCCAGTCCTGCTCCTTGGCACAGAAGCATAAGAACCTTAACAAAGGCGGATGAAGGTCTTCTTGATCGTTTCGAACGAAAAAATAGTTGAGTGATTTTCGGTCCGGTTTAACGTTGACAGGCTTTGGAGGAGGAGATTCCTTACTTACTAGCTGTACACCTACATTGACTAGGTCGGAGAAGCGGTTAGCCAAAAATCGAGCTAACTAGAGAGGCGGGTTGGTTAAGGCCCAGGTCCAGCCCGGACTATTCATTTGACTATTTTGTGTGTATCGATCTGGAATTCTTGCGTTTTTTTTATAAAATCTATACCGGAGTGTAAAGATTTGGTCAATGGTTAACTTTTCTGGCCCAAAACCGCACGGATATAGTTTTTACTCGTTCACATAGCATAGCCGAGAGGATTTTATACCCGACATTCAGGGGGTTGATGATGATAACAAGTTTACTTTAATGATTTCGGACGCTCCCGGACTGTTCTTTCAATGAATTTAATTGGACTCTATACATAGAAGAGCTAAGATGTTAATAATATTAGATAGTTAATAATAATAATACATATTGACAAAGACAATTCATTAAAATGTACATAATTTCAAAGTCTAGTTCGCTCTTCAACTCTTTTGTTTTAACCCCACCTGGCTGGGAAAATTACTCTATAAATAATTGTATTTTGCTGCCCTAGATAAGTGCCTACATATCCAATAATTATATAATTTAATTACATAATTACTTACAATGATTGATACGGCCAATATCCCAAGATGATCTCCCAAAATGTTTAACTCCACTTGCGGATAAGTACCTTGTTAGTTTGTTACAAAATGGAACAATTTCAGCAACAATTAGTGTGTACCCCTCAATACAAACACACATTATATAGCTTAGATACTTTACTCAGTAACAAGCTAAGCGAATACGATACGAGTACATACCACTGTTCTGCGAAATGGTGGGAATTTTTCACCATTCCATTGGAATATGAATATCTCCGCCCGTATTCATAGCAATTGCGATCTCAACTTCAGCTAAGCGAAGCGATGATGTATGTTAATACACTGATATACCTAGATACCAGTATACACATCTATTCGAAACAGTATTAAATTACACGTCGCATATGTGCTGTCTGGTCACATAATAAATCTTTCCCAACGAAGAGTCAGCGGCATCGTCGCGTCGTAGTCGTAGTCTTTGCCTTGCTAGTTGTTAGTATCTTGTATAAGATTCAGCAAAGCGTTACGTTTCGGCGATAGAGATACATGTCCCGGACGCTTAGTCACGCCTCTTCTAACAACAAATCGATTTGCATTTGTGATACTGCGATCGAGCAAAGCCAATAAGGGGCCGATCATCGATCGAATCCGAATGGACCACTAAAAATTTCTCGTTTTTTGCAGCAGATACGCTCACACACGCTCACCTGGAACTGAGAATGCACCTTGCCAACAAATTACATGTTAATTGATGGCGGCACGGTGCGGTTTAATTTAAGTTAATATCGTGCCAACGATTTTCCACATGAAATGAAAATTCACACGTTTTCTACAAGTTGCAATCTTGAGTCTAGACTGCGGCACTGGCATCAGTTGGTGGTGGTATTTTGTGGTGGGATGGGGTCGGCTCTGAGTGGCTAAGTTTAGCGATGTGTGCATGTGTGTGGGCTATCTGGTCCAAGTGGTGGTTCCGGTGGGTGGTCACACTCTGGAGTGGAAGTGGACTTGGTCATGATTGCCGGGGATAATTGTGATCGTCGTTGGCATAAATCATTTCGGATGGTTGATACCTATCTCATTGTGAGTACGGTGCTCAGACTTTGCAATGTTTTTGCTTAGCTATTGTTAATTTCAACACCTACATTATAATTAATGCAGATGGTGCTGGAACACCTGTTGTGCTATTAATATCAATGAGATGAAGTGTTTGGCTATTTCATTCGTAGTCGTTTGCTTGGCTAATACGGCACATCCGCATGCTGTCTATTGAGTAATGGTGGGACACAGATTGTGTTTATGACATTTTTCTAGAAATAAGTAATTTGTTATGAGATTATATCGGTTATACGTAATATGTTTATGCTTTGAGAATATTTCAGAAGCTGACCTCATGCAGTGTTTGGCATTTAATCTGATCTATTCTTATGCAGATTTGGAGTAGGTACATTGGACACCTTTTGAAAAGTAAACAAAAGATGACCACTTAAAAGACAAGTTTTTTTTTTTTTTGCTTTGAAACATGCTTAATAATAAATCGAGTTTGATATTAACTTTCAGGTCTTATTTATTCAGTAAGCTATACCTACTACCTACATATCTATTTATAAATGTGCGAGTTTACTATAAAATTAGAGAACTTGAACTTTATAAATAGAATTTGGTAAATATGGATTCCCCTTAGACAAATTATTTTCTGAGTGTTTTTATTTTATTGTTTTCCAACCAAATTTATGTTTTTCAAAAAAACTGATCTCACAAAACAAAAAAAGGAAGTTACGTGTTAAGATGAAAAGATCATGTTTTTGTAAATTATAATGTATAATATATGTAGTATACCTACACATTTAATTTATATAGGTAGGCTATGGTTTATCCTTTATACAGGCACTATTTTTATATTTATGTTGCTATTATTGTTAACTAACCAATTTAACCGGTGCGTCTATTCAGGTGAACCAAAAAACCAAATACATAATTGCATAATGCAGGAAAAAATTAATAAAACTACCGTTTTCAAGTGTGAAATTATGTTTGTTTTATAGTGTATCAATGTACATTACTTACTTACATTACTGCTAAATAAGATTTTTTTTTCTCTTTGTTCCACATAATACGAAAAAAAACAAGAATTAAAACGTAACACTTGTGCGTTTACCAAGAAAACCAACTGTATATCTACAGTGGCCGGCATAAGTATTTTGACAAAACTAATGTTAATTCTGCGCATAATTTGAACTTACTTCATGTAAATTTTGGTATCAATGGAATGGTAATCTAAATTCCGTTTGATTGATGCAAAACTTTCCCTAACCCATTAAGTACCCATTGAAAATTTAGAACTTTTGTAAAGGTCTACTTTTTTGACTTTTTTCCTCGGTATCAAAAAAAAAATGTTTTGATGCAAAAAGTTTCTCCGAACGATTTTAATACTGACTGCAAAAAAAAAATGTTCAAAAATCTCTTCGCTAATATTTTTAATGAGAACTACTCACCCTGCAACATACTATGGAACAAATGCAACCAAAAAGATCTTAAGGATGCGTACCACTTTCTAGCAGTATGACTTTATTCTTACAGAATTCTGGAGTTATATGAAGCGATAAGCATTATTCAACGGCGACAGAAGTTGGGACACATTACAAAGTTTCAAATTGATACGAAAAACGCTTCGTGAGTTAATAAAATGGCCCTCTTAAAAGCGGTCATCGCCAATAACTCGGGTCCCAAACAAATTTTCTAAAAATGGAAAGATTGAATATCTCTACTTCTTATAAGACTACACAAACCGAGTTTGAAGTCGATCGGATGAAAAACAAAAATTTTCCCATACAAACTTTGACCCCCTTTTTACACCTTTAAGGATTGAATTTCCAATATCGGAGAAATTAATTTTCTCTATTTCTAATAGAGAAACCTTGAAAATTTCCAAAAATTATGTTAAGCAATTTGTTTACCTACGATCAACAGAAGTTGTAGTAAAAGCTGTTTTTTGTAAGACAAAATTAGTCAAAAAAGACTCGATTTTTTTCAAAAATAAGGTTTTTCTTTCATATGTAGCACCCCAGAATAAAAGATTTGTGCTGCTACTGTCACAACTTGACAAGGTGCCCCATCTTGTTGAAAGAACATCGTTCTTCTCTGAACAAGAAGAATATCTTCAAGCTCCGCCAATCGTTCTCTATGAAGTTCCATTGCAAACTAGGGAGCTTTGTAACCCCTGATTCGCATCAGCGAATACCCACCTACATGGTGTTCTACGATACGCTTATCGGCGTTGGTACTCCTATCTTGCCAACGGAGCGTTTCTATTGCAGAACCCGTTTGCAATCACTATTTCCGCGTAATGCTGCATTTTGTGGAGATCAACTTATCAATGTTAAGCTTTTTTATTCATATTCGACAACTGTTAACCATTGCTCATGTACGTTAATTATACCCTCCCCAGGAAGGTATATTCACTTTGCCATTACGTTTGTAACGCCAAGAAGGATTCACCGGAGACCCTATAAAGTATATATATTCTGAATCAGGATCACATTCTGAATCGATTTAGCCATGTCCGTCTGTCTGTCTGTCTGTCTGTCCGTCTGTCTGTCTGTCTGTCTGTCTGTTGAAAGCACGATAGCGTCCAAACGAATTGACCTGGGCGATTGAAATTTGGTGAGAGGACTTCTTTTTACCGTCGTCAGGTTGGTATTGAAAATGGGCTATGTCGGTCAAGTAGTTCTGGTACCTCCCATACAAAACCACTATTAGACTCACGTCTCTCTCTGTCTGTTGAAAGCACGATAGCGTCCAAACGAATCGGCTTAGGTGAATGAAATTTTGTGAGAGGACTTTATTTAACCGTCGTCAGGTTGGTATTGAAAATTGTCTATGTCGGTAAAGTAGTTCTGCTAACTCCCATACAAAACTAATATTAGAAATGCTCGCATGGCAAACATTTTTCATGACTTTTATGCAGTGGAGGGTATCAAAGCATCGGCCAGGCCGATGATAACACTTTTACTTGTTTTTTTATTCTCACTTAACTTTGTTTGACCATTTTTGTGTGACAAAAAATGGCTTTCACTACAACTTCTGTTAATCGTAGGTAAAAAAGTTGATTAACGTAATAGCTATTTTGGAAATTTCTCAAGGATAAAAATTTCATAAAAAAAATACAAATTTATAAAGTCATATTTTAAGTAAAATTTTGCGTTTAAGGAGCCATAACTTTTTTGTAGCTTTAATAGGTAAGAATTTATAGCATTTTAAGTGGTAATGCCTCAAAATTAGAATTCACCTATTTTGATGGTCTATAATGGGAAATACGATGAAAATAGACCCCCTACCATACAATTTTTTGTTCGGCAGATCTTCAGGAATCTTCATTTAAGGGATTATACTTCTTAACTGGGACACCCTGTGTATATACTTTATGGGGTCTCCGGTGATTCCTTCTTGGCGTTACAAATGTAATGGAATACTTAATTATGTATTTACCTTTCTGTGGAGGGTATAAAAACGAATACAAACTAATGATTATAAGAAGCTTGGCGTAGGTTCCTATCCTATATATGGATATGTATCAGTTAAGTCAATTATTTTTATTCACTTATTCTTGCAGAAGCTGTCCTATATGTTTGGAACGGTTTTCGAAAGAAACTATATAGATGACTCGTAAAATGTCGGCTTTACACTTTCAATTTATACACACATTTAGAGAGGGGTGCCTGTTTGCATATTACTATTAGAAAATTTACCGTGAACACGTATTCATAAATACTTGAAACACATTCAACATTATGTATGTTGGGGAAAGGTGCCCCCCGCAACCCCCCTGCTTGGGATTACTGTTTGGATATGGGGTGCGGGTGCGAGGTTTAATGAGCCATGGGCTTAAAGAAAGTTTGCATTAAAATTCTGCTTTATTTCGCAAACAATGTTTGGCTTTATTTCGCATTTAAAAGTGAAATAAGGCCGAATCTCAAAACTCGGCGTTATTTCGCTTTGATAATTGGAAATAAAGCCGAATTTAGAAATAATAATAATAGTAATAAATAATATAACCCTAATTATAATATATTTTAATAACTAGGTTTGGTATACGCATTGTCAGATGCACATTTGAGGAGGTCGAGGTAGTGATACCTATTAGCTTAGCACACGTCTCTACTTGATGGTACTATCTTATCCGGGAGCGATGTTCGCTGTCATCATTCATAATTTATAACCTATATGTATCTATTCTAAAAAGATTTGTGCCAAACAAAAGAACAAATAATCGCACCACCGACCGGCCGTTGTATGGCACTTATCAGCTTATGCCAATGCTTGTGCCAATTCGAACACCTTGTCTATGATTTAGAGCTTAAGTCGACAATAAAAAAATAAGTAAATAACTTAGGTAGAATGAGTGGGTGTCGGCAATTTGTATTTATTTAGTCTGAAGTTTTGTCATAAATTAAATATTACTATTAGTCAGCCAAACCAATTGATAAAAATATCTCCTATATACTTCTATAGACATATCGAATTAATTAAAATGATCTGAATAAAAACTATCATCCCAATTCAAAGTGTCAAATTTGAAATTCGACAACAGGTGGTCAGCAATTTGATATTCTACGTAGGCGTAAGTTCGGCATCACACATGACTAAATTTGTTTTTCTTCTATTTACAGGTGTTTCACACGGTAGATGTTTCGACCGCGCCAAAGTGAGTTACATCAATTTGTTTCTTTATTGACAGGTTCTTGAAATTCCTATCTATATTTATGAGATAATTTATTCTAAGACACGTCTGATTAAAACAAGAAAGTTTTACCATGACAAGCTGCTACTCCTATGGCGAGGTCTACTTGGAGTACTAGTGCCACACATTATGACGACACTGACTAATCGCCGCAGCACATACGCAGCATAGAAACCTCCAAGAGGATTTTGTGGCTAACTGTCTGTCCATTGAAGGTCTAAATTGCGGTAGCATAGTGCACAAAAGGACTTCAATTTCATGGCTGAATAAAGGCTGAGAGAACTTCTCCTTTACGACAACGACGACGAGAGAAGAAAAATAGCTGTATTGGCCAGGTTTTATTATCGGCCTCCCATTTGAAATGGGGAATGGACCCAAAAAGAGTTTCTCTGGCCGCAGTCAATATTTCACATAGCTAACAATGAGTTCGTACTATTGTTCATCCCAGAAGCTGGTTGAAAACGAGCGAACGCGAAATCAGTCCACTATTACCAGACGGTCGGCGGCGCGCGCAGGAAGGGTGTTTGACTTTTTTTTTATTGTTCAACCTGGTTACAAGAGATGAAAGAGTGTGTGGATAATTTTAAGAGTCGTAAAGTATCGCATTACGGATGTGTAACAGCATGAAGATGCGAGAGCATAATACATACTTTGGAAGTCTTTTTGGGTTCCGCGCAACCAAGCAGCGGTCGAAAGGCCGATTCTCATTAAGTGTATAGTTGCAAACTTTTATGGGATTTCTTCGCAGGAATGCGGTGTGCTTAAGTTATGTGCACGAGTGTACACTGTACAGCATATATATGCTGTCTATGGTCTGAAATTTAGCAATTCTGGCATATTGTCTGGGTCATAGTAACGGTGGTAGTTAGCATGGGGCTGGGTAAAGTTTCCGTTTTATGGTTCAAACACTAGTGAAATGGTGTAAACATGGTGCAGGCTATTACAACAAATTATTGGAAAATTAATAGTGGTTGGATATTACTGCAGAACAGTGGGATGCAACATGAGCTTGAGCGCATTGGTACTTATACTGGTTTTGACAGTAATTTTGACTATAGTTTATGGCTGGTTTCCTGCTAATGAGATAGTTTGCTAGTTAAAACGAAATGGATATACATTTATTATTTACGAAAGTGACGGGATTCACGTAAACTCAACACAAATCCTTCGCTGATGCTTGTTTGCAATATGGTTTGGTTACCATTTGATGTGATTAACTAACAAGTGGATAATTTGCTGTTTTTGTGGGATTCAAGGAAGGAGCACGTGAACTTTTTTGTAATATAGAATGCAAGACGCTATTATTTTTATACCCTCCATATGAGGGTATACTCAAATGTAATGTAACGCCAAGAAGGCGTCATCAGAGACCCTATAAGGTATATACAGTTGCGTTCATGAAAATGGTAGTGCTGCTCTACACAAAACTTGAGCCAAATGAAACGGTACTCTTTCCTTTGAAAATATAAGGATGCAAACTTTTTGTTTAGAATAGAATGCAAAGAAGAGAATATGAAAATTCCGATACTTTCGGTCCAAATTTATTTAATTTTGACTATTTTAGAGAGATGCACTACTATTTTCATGAACACAGCTGTATGTAATTGTATATTATATTCTAAATCAGGATCAAATTCTGAATCCATTTGGGCATGTCTGTCTGTCTGTTGAAAGCACGATAGCGTCCAAACGAATCGAAATGGTCCATGTCGGTCAATTAGTTCTGGTGTCTCCCAATCAAAACCAATATTAGACCTATGCGTGTGCTGTAGATACTAACTCACATGGCAAACATTTTGCATGAAACTTGTATTTAGTGGAGGATATCAAAGCATCGTTCAGGCCGACGATAACACTTTTACTTATTATGTAGTTTTCTTTCAAAAAGTTTTAAAGGAAATTTTGTAAGCTTTCTGAGTTTCAGTTCATCTTCTAATTGCTTTTCATTAAAAAATTATAATTATCTCAAGTCGAAGATGTTAATTGACATTGACATCAATTTCCTTTAGTAGCTTAATATAATGTTACTGCACAATGCATTGTCAATATTTAGGAATATATTATTCTAAACTAAAGACTGTTCGATGCCTTACTCATTTGTTGGGAACCTTAGAATTGCTATCTACCTGCGCAGTAACCATTGACATAACATTACTCAAGACAAGGGTTTATCAATTATAAAGAAGAATTATGTTATTATAATTAACACCAAAAAATGCAAAGAAGTCTCCACTCCAGACCTTAAAGTCAATTCTTATAGGTATAACACACCAAACCATAACATAACGAGAAAGTGAGCACTAATCTCAATGTCACACGTGTCTCAATGTCATTGTCGAGCGACCAATCACAAACATAAGAACAGCTTGATCCAGATCGATTTAGATGATTCATTTTTCGTTTTGTTCGTCCTGCAGGGGTGAAATTCGAAAAATCCTAAACAAAAAGACGGAAAATTCGAAATTTGCATTTTGTATAGGAATATACACCACTTATGATCGGAAAACTCGAAAACCGCCAAAACCCAAAGGCCTAAATCTATTTTATTGTGAGGTTTGATCAAAATTGGACAAAAGGGCGTATACCTCCGTATACAAAAAAAAACCTTAAAAGTCTTACAATATCTTGAAATTCATACCTAACTGAATGAGCTTATTTTGGCTTACCTATGCATTTTAGCTGATGTGCGTGTGCAGTGCATGCAGGGGCGTAGCGAGGGTTCGAGCCGTGGGGGGGTGTGGGGTGACTTTCTTTGAAATGCCGACTTATTTTAGGAACTTGCCGACTGTATCGGGCCAGCGGTTATCGAGTTATAACGTCATCGAGTTTCACCCCATAGAAGATGTTTTTTGTATGGGAGGCGCCACGCCCCTTTGTCCAATTTTGATCAATCTTAACACGAATACTCTTGGGCCAATACCTAATACTATCTTTAAATTGGAGCTCAATCGATTTGGTGGTCTTCGAGATATCTAAATGTGGGGCTACAGCGCCACCTGTTGAGAATTTTCCGACTTTTTTTTCCTAAACCTTCGCGTAGCAATTACGAACAAACCCGCAGAAGGAAGTACCTATCCAATTTGGTCAAGTCGTTTTCAAGTTTTACGCATCCGAACACAAACCACGATCCATTTTCAGTCGACAAATTCACCGATGCCGACAATCTTTTTTTAAATCGAATAGAAACTCGCTAAATTTTAATATGTTCGGTCGGCAAATTCAGCGATGCCGACAATTTTTTTAAATCGAATCGAAACTCGCTAAATTTTAATGTTTTCTGTCGGCAAATTCAGCGATGCCGACAATCTTTTTTAAAATCAAATCGAAACTCGCTAAATTGTAATGTGTTCAGTCGGCAAATTCAGCGATGCCGACAATCTTTTTTAAAATCGAATCGAAACTCGCTAAATTGTAATGTGTTCAGTTGGCAAATTCAGCGATGCCGAAAATCTTTTTTTAAATCGTATCGGAACTCGCTAAATTTTAATGTTTTCAGTCGGCAAATTCAGCGATGCCGACAATCTTTTTTAAAATCAAATCGAAACTCGCTAAAGTGTAATGTGTTCAGTCGGCAAATTCAGCGATGCAGACAATCTTTTTTTAAATCGAATCGAAACTCGCTAAATTTTAATGTTTTCAGTCGGCAAATTCAGCGATGCTGACATTCTTGTTTTAAATCGAATAGAAACTAGCTAAATTTTAATATGTTCAGTCGGCAAATTCAGCGATGCCGACAATCTTTTTTTAAATCGAATCGAAACTCGCTAAATTTTAGTGTTTTCAGTCGGCGAATTCAGCGATGCCGACAATCTTTTTTAAAATCGAATCGAAACTCGCTAAATTGTAATGTGTTCAGTCGGCAAATTCAGCGATGCCGACAATCTTTTTTAAAATCGAATCGAAACTCGCTAAATTTTAATGTTTTCAGTCGGCAAATTCAGCGATGCCGGCAATCTTTTTTAAAATCGAATCGAAAATCGATAAATTTTAATGTGTTCAGTCGGCAAATTCACCGATGCTGACCGTCATTTTTAAAATCGAAACTCGGAAAAGGTACATACAGTCAAAAAAATATAAATTCGCATTTCCGAAAGGTGGAACCTTTGAAAATGCCGTCTTGTACGAGTTTTTACGAGTTTGAAAACATATACCTAATGAAAATCCAAACTCACTTCTTATTTTTTAACATTTTGTTCCGAGTCAAATTTTAAAAATTTTTTTTAATTTTTTTTTGAAATTTTTTCATTTTTTTTTTTGAAATTTTTAGAATTTTTTTTTTTAGCTGCTCAAGTTAAAATGTTACTCCTTGATTTGCCGACTCTTAAAACCGGTGGGGGGGTGTCGCACCCCCCCACACCCCCCCCTCGCTACGCCCCTGAGTGCATGTATGTTCAATATTGTTTATTCGAATATATAAAGTACCACTCAAGTAGGAAAACAAATTGACCTAAAACCTAAGGTGTCATATAAGAATAATTGACTGGCAAAGTCGCCTAAGTATAAGTAAGTATAGGTAATTAATAACCGACTGGAGTACCTATTGAGCAGATTAACTAGCATTTCTCTAAAACGTATATATCACAGTATGTCTATATGTATATATAAAAAAGGGGAAAACCACTTCAAGCCAATATTTTATGAGAATCAAAACAAAATATATTCTCAGCATGTCTAGAATTGGCAATTATATTTAGTCTAGAACTTGACTTTGAATTAAAATTAATCGAGTCTCTAATAATTGCTGCTTCAGAGCTACGGATTTGAATATTCAATTTAACTGTACTAGGGCTCCACGTTTCCCGTATAGGTATTCAAATTAATTCGGACCCCATGATAGTGTTAACGAAAACCAGTAGTGACGTAAAACAGATTTTGATCAGATAAAGAATCTCTGCGAGCAAACCACCCAATAACAACTTATGACTAATTAAACTATAAATCTTTTGGCGCAGGTATTGGTATTAAAACCATATGAGATAAAAAATAAATGTCTATATGCTAGCATGCTCCAAATTAGTGGTCGTAAAAATTCTATCTAATAAAATGTATTTTAATTATAAATTTGCTTCTTGCCTGAAGAGTATATTTTTGAATATAATTTGGATGCCTATTTAACTACAATCACCAATTTTTAATAAGATGCGGTCATAAAAAAATTATGAAACACTTATTAGTCAACAAATAGTTGTTGTAAAAAATGCAATAAAAAATTCGACTTAATGTTAATAAACTTTGATGGGAATTCTGATTGACCGTAGATATTTAATTTATCTCAGCCCTCAGATTTATGACGATAAACTATGTATTTCCACTTTTTTGTCATAGAACATATAGGTACAATGTATATAATAATATAAAGGTAAGGTATATTGTGTCGTATGCACAAAGATGAGTTCAAGCTCTTTAGTTACTTTTCTGAGATCTTCCTTAGCATGGTATGCAAAAAACAATACACTGACCGAGTTAGATATTATGTTGTCAGCTCGATCTCAAAGTGCTTAGATCGATGTAAAATAGAAAGCACTTTGTGAGACGGAGCTAGTTTTGATATGCAAACAGATGACAATACGATTTATTGCACGAGTTAAATATGACAAATTTTATGTAAGATGTTCAAACGTCTAGCAACTTAAATATTGATAATACGACTACGAAGCAATAATAGTTGCTCTTCAAAGTGCGCAGTGTATAACCAGCAATAATATTGCCGCAATCAGAAACATTTTGCGTCCGACCGATATTGGGTTGCTTTAATGTAAGACCTCTAAGTTAATTTAATGTAAAATATTGACAGTAGCAAAACCAATTTTGGAAATTTCCCATTATTTTATTTTTGGCTTTGCTGGCAAGTACGTAGGTACTCTTTTATTGAAATTTTCTATGACCGTTTCGCATAAATGTGGCTGAATCTCATTAATACACTTCCCAATTGCCACTTCAATGCGTTGGTGGTCGTGGGCTTGTTTGCATAGACCTTTGACTTCAAAAAACTCCAAAGAAAAAGTCCAATGGCGTTAAATCGCAAGATCTAGATGGCCAATTCTGATCGCAAAAACGACCGATTACACGATTAGAAAATGACTCATGAAGTAATTGATTTGTTTCTCTGGCTGTATGGTATGTGGCACCGTCTTGTTGAAACCACATATTGGTTACATCCGTGTTTTGTAATTTAGGCACGATCACCATAAGGAACACCATTAATTGTTACTGCCTGACCAGCCGCATTTTTGAAGAAGAATGGGCCCAAAACAGTCACGCCCTAACAGTCACGCATTGTGGAAGCATTTGTTTCTCAACAATTATTCGTGGGTTTTCTGAACCCCAAATGCGACAATTTTGACGATTAAGGAAACCATCACACCCCCCCCCCCCCTGGGTAATCTAAACGCTTGGACGGATTTGTTTCAAACTTCGTATTTAGAGTTTGTGGGCTTCCCGCTATCTACCCAAATCCCTAATAATAGTACTTTAAAAAACTGTTTATATCTCAAAAACGTGTTTATATCACAGTAACAGTCACTTGTTGATTGAAAAATCATATAGTCTCGGTGAAAATCGAGAAAACAGTGCGTCTAAATCAGATGTGGTGGTCGTCTACTGAGGAGCCCACCCACCACATATCGGGGCGAAACGCATTACTGGAGTCGAGGCCAACACTAATTGTGAGAACGCCGTTTTCAATTATGATAAAAATGTAACTGGCAGGTAGGTAATTCTTAAATCCATAGTAATACCATTTGCTCAGTTTTGAGCTAAACAGTTGCAAAACAGTGTTTTTTGAACCATGAATGTGTCCTTCGATTTCCACCCCAATCCCTAAAAATGTTACTTTGAAAACTGACCATATCTTGAAAACTCTATTTTCGATTTGGATGAAAATGTAACTGCTAGGTAATTTTTATATGCTGAAGAATACGTCGTCCTCAGTTTTTAGCAAAACAGTTTATTAACAGTGCTTTTCGAATCCAAAATTGTAACATTTGTCAGCATAATTTTACAAAAAACCGCTCCAACGATTTTTATCAAAATACTTATTTAAGTCGGCTCTCACATTGAGGCAACATTCAATAAGCAACTGGCAATAGGAAACACGAAAAATTATCGCTCACAATTATTTTACTTTGAATTAAATTAGAGGTCTCACATCAAAGCAACTAAATATCGCTCGAACGAAAAATGTTGCTGATTGCTTATTGGCAGTTGCTATAGTAACTATAGTTGCTTATTGCGTGTTGCCTCAATGTGAGAGCCGACTAAGACAACATAAAACATGATCTAAACATGATCACGTACTTAGTTTTTCTCAGAAAATTCGAATATAGCTGTTTTATGAATTTTTCTCAAAAATGACTACCTACCCAAATCCCGATCTGTAAAGGCCATGAGGTAACGGCTAGCCTATCCTCAGTAAATCCCACCCACAGGAGCCAGTGGTTAACACTCAAAACTGGATATGAATGGAGAACCATACGGAACTGTCTACTCCAGGTGGTAATGGCAATAGCCATAATCCATCCGTAGTCTTCTCGACTACGGCCGGGGCACGGATTCTGGAGGCCTTAACATTCATACCCGAACCCACATGCGACTCATGCAGCTCTATGTCCGATTCACTCGGCAGACTGAGCATGAGACAAGCTGTGGCTCACTGCACTGCTACTGACGGTCAGACACGGGATACCTTCATGGTTGAACGAGCTCCTGATGAGGCGGTCCTTGAGCTGCGCCTGTCTAAGGGACAGCGGAAGAGGAAAAGAAAGAAGCTGATGGACCTGCGGCGCAAAGATGCTCTATCTGCTAAAGGCGCTAGCACTTCTTTCAGCTCTTCGGCGGTGCCTTTGAAAAGGAACAGGTCGGTGGAGGTCTCAACAACTGAAACTAACCAACCCCTTGGATCGGGCACTGCCTCCTCTTCTGCTAACCCGAAAAGCAAGAAGAAGCGACCCAAGCTCGAAAAGAGAATAAACCCCACTCAAGTCTGTGAGTCTGTTCGTGCACGGTCTCCAAATGAAGCCGGTGCTACTACCAGCAATGGAAGTAGTACTGGCGGACGGAAACTGGACGTCGCGATCTCACCTACAGGCGAGAGCTCCCCAGGCTCTCCAATCGTTGGAGCTGCCCGTGCACTGGTAATGAATGATGCAGGTGCTGAAATCAATTCAGGTTTCAGTACCAGCGGACAGAACTTTGTCGTCGCGGATGGCTCTGACGGTCAGAGAGATAGTTTTGAACGCAGAACAGCTGAGGTGCGAGATCAGAGGCCGTCTTATAAGGATGCCGCTGTCTCCTCTTTGGCAGTTCGTACACCAGAGTTTACATCGATTTTGTTTACTCAGATCAATCTACAGCACTGCAAGGCTGCTACCGCTCTTCTAAGTAGGAGACTTGCTGTCAGTAGGACAAAAAACCGCATAACATCCATCCAGGAACCATGGGTGTGGAAAAATCGCATCTGTGGCCTGAGTGAATTGAGCGGTTCTCACCACGTTCTTTACGACAAACTGTCCGAGAGACCTAGGACATGTCTTGTTGTATCGAAATCCCTCACGGCAGTTAAAATCGAACGGTTTTGTGGCTAAGATTTGGTTGCTGCAGATATCACTTACCATGCAAACGGCAATTGGGAAACCTTTGTTGTTGCATCGGCTTACTTTCCCTATGACTCTCTAACTCCTCCACCACCAAAGGCAGTTGTTGAGCTCATAGAATACTGCGAGTCTAAAAAGATTGGTCTTATCCTATGTTGCGACGCTAATGCCCAAAACACTGTTTGGGGCAGCAGCAAATGTAATATACGTGGAGATCGTCTTCTGGACTTCATCCTCTCGTCTGACATCACCATCAACAATGTGGGTTGTCGACCTACATTTGTTACAGCCAGGAGACAGCAAGTAATCGATATTACTCTGTCCAACAGGCACTCCAAGTCTATCAAAAATTGGAAGGTATCGCCAGATAGCACTTTGTCAGATCATCGATACATCGAATTTCAAATCTACTGTGAAGTTTCGCCTTCGCAAGAGAGGAGAAATCCGAGAAAAACGAACTGGGCACGGTTTAGGGAGGAACTTGGCAACTCTGTTAAAGTTCCACTTAAATTAAGATCAATACAAAGGGTAGAGAGGTCTGCTCAGGAGCTGAACAGCGTCCTTATCCGTTGTTTTGAACAAGCGTGTCCGGTTACAAAAAACTCCTGTAGAAAACCGGTACCTTGGTGGGACACCGAACTACAGTGTATTCGTAGAGAAACCAGGAGGCTTCTAAATCGGTCTTTAAAAACCAACTTGGAGGAAGACTGGAATCTCTATCGATCGAAGCAAAAAGAATTTAAGAGACTTATTCGAAAATCGAAAAATGACTCTTATAGGAAATTTTGTGAGGAGGTCGAATCCCTAAGTGCAACCAGTAGGCTTGTTAAAGTCCTCAAAAGGGACGGACCAAGTAAACTGGAATCGCTCCAAAAATCTGATGGCACCTACACTGAGACAAAGGCGGAGACTTTTAGTCTTCTGCTGGAGACTCACTTCCCGGGAAATCAGATCACTACGCATTCTTCAGTGGTACCGGTAACGGTGGCCACTACGGAACTGACAAACTCCACGCGGCGCAGCTGGTATATTGCATCCAGAGTGGTGACGGATGACGCTATCAAATATGCAATTGCATCTTTTGACAGCTTCAAGTCACCTGGTCCGGATGGAATTTACCCGGCTATGCTAAAACAAGGTTTTAGTCAGCTGATGCCGACGTTGAAAAGAATTTTCACCGCTAGCTTGGCCTTGGCCTACATACCTTCCCTTTGGCGTATGGTTAAAGTCGTGTTCATACCAAAAATCGGTAAGACTGACTATACTCTCGCCAAAAGTTTCAGCTTGGAGAGACTGGTTGAGCTGCACATGCGCAATGTTGCTCTTCGATTGCATCCTCTTTCTGAGACGCAACATGCTTATCAACGCGGAAAATCCTGTGAAACTGCGCTTCAGAACCTCGTTGGTAGGATCGAAAGTGCTCTTGATCGGAAGGAGTACGCGTTGGGTATTTTCGTCGATATTGAGGGTGCTTTTGATAATGCGACCTTTGATAGCATGTGTAATGCAGCCAGACATCACGGTATAGATGAAACGTTGGTGTTGTGGATTAAAGCAATGCTAATGCACAGAACGTTGATTGCCGAAGCGGATTGTGGCAAATGCGTCATGACAGGGGTAAACAGGGGCTGCCCTCAAGGTGGTGTTTTGTCTCCCCTCTTATGGTGCATGGTAGTAGACTCTCTGCTGACGACTCTCAATCTTCCTGGAACCTATACACAAGCATACGCGGACGATGTCGCCGTTCTGTCTGTCGGTTCAGACCTTGGGACTGTCTGCTCTCTGGCGCAGAGATCCTTGGGTTTGATCGATGATTGGTGCACAATGAATGGGCTTTCAGTGAACCCTCTTAAAACTACGGTTGTTCTCTTCACGAGAAGGAGGAATATCACTGGTCTGTCTCAACTTGTGCTAAAAGGTGTCACAATTCCGATTTCTGATGAAGTCAAATATCTGGGAGTAATCCTCGATAGAAAACTTCTTTGGTCCAAGCATGTTGAATCAAAAACCGATAAAGCGCTTTTGGGAAGACATGGGGCTTATCTCCTAAAAGGGTCCTATGGATCTATTCGGCAATGGTAAGACCACTTCTCTCATATGCATCGGTTGTGTGGTGGAACAGGCTTTCGCGGAAACGTGTTATGGCCTCTTTCGCCAAACTCCAAAGAACGGTTTGCCTTGGCTGCACAGGGGCCTTCCCCAGCACTCCGGGCTCTGCTCTAGATGCTTTGATGAACCTCACCCCCCTTGATATTTTTATCATGGGGTGTACGCTGGAAACCATCTCTCGGTTAAAGAGAGGTGGCTTTTGGTACCACGCGCATTGGAATTTTGAAGAACTTGTGCGAGAATTATCCTTTGACCCCTGTCTTATGGATATGCCGTCTGACGCAATGACACCAGAAATCCTACTGCGACAAAACTACCACGTCAACTTTCCTCAGGCAACAGAATGGCTTCGGCCAGACTCGGAGCCAGGGAAGGAATGCCATCGTGTATTCACGGATGGCTCTAAAACCGGACAGAGGTCTGGTTCTGGAGTCTTCGTGGAAAGCGAGAACATTAGACTACACTACCCCTTGGGTAACCATGCGACTGTCTTCCAGGCGGAGATTTTCGCTATCCTTATGGCTATGCGCTATATTGTGACAAACAGGTGGAGGGCTAGAAGCAAATGCGTTTGCAGTGATAGCCAAGCTGCATTAAAAGCTCTGCTCAACCCTCTTACCTCGTCCAAGTTAGTGCTCGAACTCAAGCTTTCTCTGAACTTGGTCGGTAGGCTAAACACGGTCAAACTTGTTTGGGTTCCAGGTCACACTGGTATCCAGGGAAACGAGATCGCTGACGAGTTGGCCAGGTTGGGTTCAGAAGAAGATTTCTTAGGACCTGAACCTGCGTTGGGTTTGCCTGCATCTGTGGTTAGGTCATCCATTGATACTTGGGTTTCTCGTGAACACGAGCGTCGTTGGCGTGACTGTGCTGGGTGTAGACAGACCAAACGACTGCGTCCGGACATCTGCAAGAGGTCCTCGTCTTTCCTTCTGTCTCTCAGGAGAATCGACTGCAGACTTCTTGTGGGCGTTCTTTCGGGCCACCAAGCTTTTGCCAAACACTTAAATGTGTTGGGCTTGAGCAACACCACCATCTGTCCTGCTTGTGGAGAGGATGACGATACAGCGGAGCACTTCCTCTGTAGTTGTCCTGCCTTTGCTCGCATCAGGTGGCGGATCTTTGGGGCTGACGTGGTGAGTGCCGAACATCTAAGCTCTTCATCACTGAAGCTCCTTCTCATCTTTCTTCGAAAGACGGGAAAACTAAGTACAGCAATGTAAGGTGTCTGTTTGGCAGTACAATGGACCAGTAGTTGTGTCTGAGTGCTCCATCGGATAGTAACAACCTCCGACAAAGAAAGAAAAAAAAAAAAGAAAAAAGGACAAAACTTCAGTACATTGCAATATAATTTGAAATTCATCGCCTACTTGCCTCCTTCAAGTGTCATTTCGGGTGTAATTTGAAAGTAATAAAGTGTTCTAGTTATCTAATACGTATATTTATGTTTATGTAGTATGTATGACGTTATTAATTACACCAATGGCGCCAAATTAAAATTTGGTTGAACTATGGGACACCCTCTAGATATGCAAGTTTTATGTATACCTTTTTTAAAAAAATATTTTTTATTGATTGGCTGGCCTCGGCCAACGTGACCATACCCAAACAGAATTCCTGGATCCGCCCCTGCATTCACATGACAGCGCATCGCCTCGTCTAAATCCTTTTTTGATATTGGAGGTCTCGGTGAGTTCTTTACCAACCGATTTTCCGACTCTTCCAGAATGCGAAGCAGCCATATATGCTGATGACACGGCAATACTTTCATCGCATGAGTTCGGTCTCAATATTGAGACGAATTTAAAAAATGCGACTGAAATATTGCAAGAATACTACACAAAGTGGAGAATAAAGCTTAACGCCGAAAAGATCCAAGCAATCTTTTTTACACGAAAAAGAAAACCTTGCTTCATTCCGGCTAACCAGCTAATTATTAACGGACACCCTATTAGATGGGAGCCTTCTGTTAAATATCTCGGAATACATCTTGACACAAAACTGACTTTTAAAGAACATAATATGAGGACACTTAAAAAAACGAATATTGCTATCAAAATGTTATATCCATTTATAAATAGAAATTCGCTACTTTCAAACGAAAATAAGATTGTTATTTACAAAACCATATTTCAATCAATTCTCTTGTATGGTTGCCAGGTGTGGGGTAAGTGTGCTGAATGCCATATAAAAAAATTACAAATTTCTCTAAACAAAATACTGAAAATGATGCTTAATCTGCCCTGGCATCATTCTACTTCAGATCTGCATATTAGAACAAATGTTGAGTTGATCTCCAATAGAATAGGAAGGCTCAATGACTCCTTTAGGATCAGATGCGACATCCCTAATAATCCTCTTATTAACCAATTAAATATGGAATAGTTAAACATGGCAATGTCAAACCCATTTACGATTAATTTAATTATCTTTAATTGTTAATCTTAATTTAATTATCTCTTAATTGTTAATCTATTATGTTTTTTCTGTTAATTTATCTATTTGCTTGTTGAATTATTATTGTTAAATTATAGATATATCTGTTAATCTATTTGTTTATTAATTTATTTACACTGTTATAATTATTCGTTTATTTATTTACTTATTTATTTATTTATTTATTTATTTATTTATTTATTTATTTATTTATTTATTTATTTAATTATTTATTAGTTTATTTATTTATTTATTTATTTATTTATTTATTTATTTACTTATTTATTTATTTATTTATTTATTTACTTATTTATTTATTTATTTATTTATTTATTTATTTATTTATTTATCTATTAATTTATTTTTATTTACCTGGTCATTTTATTTTACTTATTTTGTTTTATTATTCTAGTCATATCTTTGGCTTTGGCTTTGGCTTTTTCTTTTTCTTTCAAATTGAGGTTTTTTTTTCGTTGTTTCCTCAGATTCTTTTTTGTAAACTTACAGCATCACTTAATAACATATAAATAATTTTTCAGTAGAAAGATATACATTTGTAAATCATATCTCTGTGCGAATAATGTAAATTGTGCGATAGCAAACTGTACTTTATTAACGAAATAAATATATCTATCTATCTATCTATTTACCAACCTGGATGGAGCAGTGTGCCATTGTCATCCTATGTACATAAACGGACGATTTTGGCAGGGATGCCAAAACTAGGCATTGCTCTGTATATCTCGTCTCTATAAATGCTGTCATAAGAGGCCTTAAAATCGATGAAAAGGTCGTGGGTATCGATTTGGACTTCCTGGATACTTCAGACTTCACCAAAAGTTTTGAGAATTCGAGTTAACATTTATCGTAGTTTTGGGACACAAATGACGATGATAGTGATTTCGTGTGATCGCTCTAATGCGACATTTTTTCCTGACGTCACAAGCGCCATTTAAATGACTCAAAAAATGGCCTTGTAATCGTAGCTTAAGTACGGCACTAAAAAGCAAACAAAATAAAATTATGTATTTGAGTGTAGACTACACAAACACGGCTTATTGTTTTGTGTAAACAAATAACAACAACAAAAGTCAATGCATTTTTAAATAAATGAACAAAATTGGTAAGGAAAGATGGCTAAAATCAACTTTTTTTTTTTTTTTTTTTTTTTTTTTTATTTTTAAAAAGGGGATTCCAAATCCTGGAGCACTCAGACGAATCACGGTCCATTGTACTACCAAGCAGAAACCCCTTTTTTGGTGTAGTGGTGGAGAAACTCTGATATTATTCGGTTCTCTTTTATGGTCGGTGGCAGAGTATTGCTGTCCCCCGCCGGGGCTCGAACCAACGCCGCTCGGGTCACAAGCAATGACTCTAACCACTACACCATGGCCACCCCTCAAATCAACTTATTTGCAGTACTTTTAAAATTAAACAAAAGGAATAAAGGAAGTGTATAAGGAATAACTGCCTATCTCGACTTTTAAATTTACAAAATGGAATAAGGTATAATAGCTTAAGTGTTATTTTTGTTAATCAATCTATGAAGGCATAAAATACTTTTAATTGTGTGAAACAAGTCTACAAATAGAAGCACTTTCTAATGATTTGTACCATGAAATTGAATCTTTAACTGCTTTTCCGAAAAGTATGAAAAACTGACTTAGGCGGTTATTATTTGTGGTCGCAGATAGGTGATGTTGATGTATATATGTAGTTTTTAGTATTCGTACTTTTAATTGCCTTCACAATTGTGCAGAACTTGTTCTGAAATGTCTATCTACCTATGTATATACTCATTTAATCAGTAAACATAAAATAAATCGACTGACTCCACTCCAATGCAAACACCGACAAAATCTTTAAACATTTTAGGAATTTTGTTTGAGAAAGACCTTCGAGTCTTACATGCTCCTCTTATGCTATACCTATGCGTCTCAAGAATAAATAAAATAAATTGTAGGTCAAATGTCCTATTTTGATCATACCTACCCACCCGAGTACCTACCAGGATTTGAATCAAACAACATTTCACTCCAATTTGAATCACACGAATTCAACTTTCAGTTCCTCTAATTTGACGTCTCCTTTATGAATATTTAGTACACACCACGTCTTACAACTCAATAAACAAATCGCCAATTAACCCGTAAAACATTCATCAAATTCCTGCAGCCATAGGTACAACCATAGGTGGCAATTATCAGTTGACTGTCCGGCTGTAGAATTTATACCTCGCAGAAAATGCAACATTGTGTGCGCGCCTTGCTTATATGTGGGTCACAGCGCGTACCAAAACAGAAACCGACAAATTTCGCAGCGAAAATTCACCTATTAAGCACAGACAGCCACCAATTTTTGTTGGTACTACGAGCTCATCTTGAATTGACCCAAACAACCGGTTGTTCCGTTTAGGCCAAATGCCATCGGCACAACACACAGCCCGACGCAAGAGAAACAAACAAGCCGAACACAGAAAAAAAAAACAAACAAAAAAAAAACTTCTTCATTATCATTTGCGTCGTCGTTGTCGTGTTTTCTACACTTTTGACTTTTAGACGAGCGAGGGCCATCATCATTCCACCTTGCACCACACGACGCGACGGTGGTGATGGTGACGGTGAGGAGACCTCGATTTCCAGCGTGCAGATTTTAATATTTTTCCAATGACCCCCATATAACAATACTGATCCAATCGGTGATCTTGTGCGCACCAGCCAATTGTTAGAGCGAACCGAGCGACAGAATGGCACAGTTGGTGGAGTGCATTTGTCTTCTAGAGGAACCGAATTGCAACATCTCGACTTCATCACGGTCACCTAATGCCGCATTAGTAAAAGTTTTTCTCTACTTAACAATGTCGCTGGGTTTTGGGTCGCTATATCTGTTGTGCGGTTGTGGTGCTGGCTGTGTCGGTGGCGGGGGTTACCCATACCCATCCCAAACTCATCTGTTACCTGTTCTACTAAAATGCCATCCCGGGTAGCACTATCCTATCCAGCCACTATAAAATGCATAGTGTTGCCGCAACAAGTTCCCCGAAGTAGCATGCGCCTTCATAAGCATGGATACAGACATACAGATACCAATGGCAAAAAAGAAAAAAGTCAGTGAATTCGTGGGACTTTACTTACCCTGTGTCCAAAATACTTCTTCGGTGATGTGCGAGCCGTTCCTACTCCAAGAAGTAAGAAAATCAATGGGAAAATTATAACGGTCCATGGATTGTTTTTTTTCTGTCGGTTTCGGTTTGGTATAATATGTACCAACATTTCAATAAATATAATTTTCAATCTTCGCGGTATTCCAAAGAAAACAAAAATCAGCAATTTTCAAGAACACGCACAGATCATATAAAACGATGAATATACAGATACACACTGGCACTGTTCTTATGAAGAAGGTCGCATTGAAAATGTGGTGAATCGCTGCACTTTGGGATGCTTAATCGATTCCGATCGATGTCTGGTGTGGCTGTGGCCGCTCGGCACGGGATGAGATTTCTTCGTTTTACATCGTTTAGTTTACATTGTGATGTGACGTATAATAAAGCTGCAGGGCTTAATTTCGTTGTCAGTTCTCGTTTGATAATTAATTCAGAAAAGTAGGTGGGCGATCTTAGCCGCATTATGCTTGTGTGTTGATAAATGACGGGACATGTTTATGTTCTCAAACGCAATTAGGATGACTCTTCGATTCATTTGCAGTAGTCTATTCGTACGAACACATCCATACGGGTATATACGTACGAAGCAAATTCGTATCCAATGTGCGACTAGCCTAAATAAACATTGAAAACAGATTGGTTAATTATACTTTTTGCGTTCTGCTATTATTTTATTGTATTGTCATTAGAAATGAACCAGTAGGTATGCAAAATTTCAAAGTTATAAGTGGACATATTTCACAGAAATGAAAACTCGAGACAGGTATGATTATTTATACTACGCGATTATATCCTTAGGCGTACGTAAACGTGTGAATATGGTCGTACGTATTGAGTGCGCAGCGCATACTGAATACGATGTTCTAAGTTAAATAGACAGTGCCCCGTGTCCTATTAGATTAGAAATTAAGTTGGGAGAGCCTTCATTGGGGCTCTAGCACTGCGGCCTCTCTAAAGGTGCCTATTGTGCCTTCACTCGTAGGGTACTAAAGGAACCTTTTTACTGCGGAGACAGTCAGGAAGTCAAGTATCTTCTCTGGGGTATATTTCAGCAAGATTTGCTGGATTGATGATTTCTTCACCAAGGACATTCTTTCTGAGGAGAAAGAAAGTCAGACATTCCGTGAGAATGTGAAGAGAGGTTTCGTCGCTCTTTAGACATAGTCTAATGTGGGGTCTGGTGAGACTCCAATTCGGTGAAGGCGTTTTTTCATAAGGCCATGGGCAGCAATTATACCTGTTAAGATTCTTAGGGTATTTTTATCCAGGTTAGTAAGAAAGTATGATTTCCTGGGGGAACATTTTGGAAAGAATTGTTTGGTGCAGTTCTGCCCAGTTGTTTTAAGCCAGACTTCATTGGATTCGGTTAGAGCTAAGTTTTATATGTGTTTCCTGAAACATCTCTTACTGACACCGCAGAAGGGTTCAGGTCCGACAAGTGGCATTGTAGCGCCGGCTTTGGCCAGTGAGTCTGCTGTTTCGTTTCCAGCGAAGCCACTGTGTGCTGGAATCCAGTGTAGTATGAGTATGACTAGGTTATTCTTTGCAACGACAGAAAGTCCTAATCCAGCTTCATGCCTTGTTTTATTCAAAGAGTGGGTGGAATTGGAAGCTAACCTTATGATTTTCCGCTTGTTTTGATTAGAAAGAACTGAAGAAATGCGGGCTTTCTAGTTTTTTCCATATAAGAAGGATATTATAACGGTACCTACCTATAATAACGGATTTTTTAAATAATTAATAATTACTTTCGGGCTTCGATTCATTTTATGAGCTACAGTGCGGTTAGAACGGTCTTGCCATTATTTTCCTTTGAAAATCAGCAAGTTTTCTTGCCGCACCCTGTAGTTACAGCTTCCAGAGACATCATTTTCGTAAGTACGTATCCCCAAAATGTATGTCAACTTTATTGCAACTCTATCTCTCTCTTATTGGAACAGAGTGAATGGTTGGTTAATATTATTTGGTTAGCAAAGAGTAGGTATAAATGCGCACATATTTTTTTCAAACGGTGGTAGTTCTTCAAAGAGAATAAAATCCCTGATGTAAAGAGACATGCGCAAGAAATTTTGACTTAAGATGGGACGGGCTATACCTAATGCTAGTCAGTTATTGGTTTTATTTATGTAGGGTAAACGCACTAGTATCTGGACAGTGTTAGTGTCCGGACACTGTGCCCTTTTTAATTATTAATAGATAGGTACATCACTCATGAATAGTCACAACTAATAAAAAAAAAAATGCAATCCCATATGTATCCTACATATACATACAAAGTTCCAGGTACATCAAATGCATATTTTAAGAGTTACGCGTCAGTTCAGTGGCTGCGGCACAAACCAGTAAAAATAGACCGCCGACTTCCCGTACACCTACCCGATTCCCCCCGGAAAAAAATATCCTGTCTGTGAATACGAGTAAATGTCAAAATTAATGGCGTCAATGATTTTCCATGCTATACCATGGGCCTAGGATTTTTCAAGTATGCGTGCGTTAATGGCGCTCCTTTGATTTTGTACAGCACCAATGCATGAAAAATCCTGGGCCCGCCGGCAGCTTGTAGGCAAAGTCCGTAATGTGGGAGGAGTCGACGGTCTATTCTTACTGGTTTGTGGTCTGCGGCCTGAGAGTGCGGTTGTGTGTGTTGTCGTTTGGTGTAAAAAAAATAGTGTGAACATTTGAAAAAGTAAGTAATTGAACCAGTATTTATTATCTTAATATAATGGAAAGCAGTTAGTTTTCTTTGAAATACAATACAATAAAAAAGAAAACTCATCTTAATATAATGGAAAGCAGTTAGTTTTCTTTGAAATACAATACAATAAAAAAGAAAACTCAAATTAATTAATATATATTAGCAAATTTTTTAGTGTCCGGATACTGAAACCAAAATAGAAGATGATTTTCAGTTTCCGGACAAGGTGTCCGGCTACTGAAAATATGAGAGAAACGACAAATTCACTTTTCAATGCTCCTAAATGATTGTATGGCAGGAAGAGAAATGTGTTTTTCTCTTATGTTTTCAGTATTCGGACAGGGTTTACTAAGTACGATTATGTCTGTCCGGATACTAAGAAAATAAGGTTCAGTGTCCGGACAACTCTATTTTGTATGAAATTTGTGGTTCTTATCTAGATTAAGTTCCTTCTTCTTTATTCTTTTGAAGGATGAACTCATCAGACAACATAGCACAGGCCTTAGAGAGAGGATGTAAGGTCAAACCATATAAGCATCAGACAAGCTGCTCAACCTTACATGACCGGTTAAAAGGCAAACGATTAATCGGTGAAAAAGCGACAAGGATTGGCCCAGCTCCTTATTTAACATCCGAAGAGGAAAAACAGATTGCTGAGTGGTGTGCCGACCTTTGTAAATGTGGGTTTCCGCTAAAAATGTATGACTTACTAAATACTGTTCAAAAGATTATAAATGACATGAAAAGAAAAACACCATTTAAAAATAATCGACCGGGAAGAACATGGATGCAAGCTTTCATCAAGCGAAATCCATTTTTAACAATGAGGGAAGCGGAAACAATAAGTAAAGGCAGAGCGGTAGTGACGCAGGAGACAATTTTGAAATGGTTCAAAGAACTTGAGGAGTACTTAAAAAGCATTGGTCAGGAAAACATCATGAATGACCCGTCACGAATCTTAAATGGTGACGAAACCAGCTTTTGCCTCTGCCCCAAAACTGGGAAGGTTATAGCAGCCAAGAGCTATACAAATATTTACTAAATTGTGGCCGGAAATGAAAAGGAGACTTTACCGGTTTTTACCTATAGTTTTTTCAGCGGACGGAAAACTTTTTGAACAATGGTTGTTTTTCCATGCCTGCGTCCACAAAAAGAAATCGTTGACAGTATGCCAAAATCCTGGTTTTTGAAAAGCGAAACGTTTTTTGAGTACCTATTGCCAATTGTGTGCACAATCGCTTGCTGATGATGTTGAACGGCCGGTTATTTTATTTGTTGATGGCCACAAATCGCATTTAACCTTGGAACTTAGTGAGTTTTGTAGCCGAAACCAAATAATTTTATATGCGTTGCCACCAAATACCACGCGCATCATGCAGCCGGCGGACGTCAGTGTGTTTAAGCCCTTGAAATCGGATTGGAAAACTACGGTACGTCATTGGCAGTTCAATAATTTGGGACAGAGACTCACCAAAAAAAACTTCTGTCCCCTTTTAAATGATGCAATAGTAAAAAATAAGGATATTGTGGCTACGAAAAAAAATGGATTCCGAAAATGTGGTCAGTATCCATTGAACCCGGCAGCAGTCGCCTATTCGAAATGCGTCAAAAACAACGCCGAGAACCTGCTCATTGCTCAAGCTCCTCTCTTACCAGAACAATTCATTGATCCTTCAAAATTTAACATAGCTGCAGAGGTAATTCAAGCATTGTCAGGGCAGCTGAAATATGCTGGTGTTGATCCTGAAATCGTTTTAAGGGTGATTAAGACTGAAGCGTTAAAAACGACCAATAATTCACCAATACTGGACATAACAGTATGGACCCTGCTCTTGGTGGGAAGGTGGAGGATTAGGAAACTCTTGAGCCCGAGCCCGACGATCTCTCTGGCAATAATGAGGGAAACATAATTGAATCCGAAATAGAGCTTCATTCATCGACAAACGTCCGGCAAGATCAAATTTCTATTGAACAGGAAGAAATCGCTGCCATTGAAGAAATCATCGAACTCTCATTCACTTCGACAAAATCACATAACCCTGAAAATCCTTTCTCAGAACCATCGGAAGCCAGCCAATCTCGACCCCAGTGTACACCAAATTCAGCATCGGTAATCGCAACGCATTTGTTTTACCCGAAAATATTTTTTTTAACAACAAAAAGAAAATAAACCAGGGGAACAGTCCATGCAGAGCGCCGAGTGCAATTTCGTTTCGTCAGATGCTTGGCGAGAAATCCATGCCAGAAAAGAAAAAGAAAAACAGGACAAACCTGATGCCATATCAAAAAGGAAACAAGAAAGATTGACAAAAAAAGATACCCAAAAACGTACATCACAACAAAAGAAAAGCATTAAAAAGAAAGAAAAGTGTCAAAATTGTTTTGATGAACTGCAGAGTGACGAAGAAGACCACAACTTAAAAAACATTGGATGCGATTCTTGTAAAAGATGGTTTCATCTAAGCTGCACTTCAATGGCAAGTTTGGAGTATGAAATAGCTTCTAAAAAAGTCTATGTGTGCAACTATTGCTGTGATAACATAAGCTTTGCTGCTGAGCAAAATTAATATTAAATAACTGGCCATGTACTTAGATACCTACCTACTTTATTATTATTTTTTTCTAGCTAGGTATAACAAAAGGTGAATATTTATTACATTTACATACCTTAATATGAAGTATTTTGAATTGAAAAATTTATATTTTGTTTTCATAAAAAGTTAAACTTTTATTTTTTAAAACCTACCTGAATACCTTAACGTGTCCTTATATAAATAAAATAAATTATCTAAATACCTAACTTAGTTTATAAATAAGCGTTTGACTTCTTATGTACCTAATTATCTAGTACCTACCCATGCATAATTAATTAATGCATTATGTATTATCTATATACATAAATAAATGATTTTTTTTTAATTTTTTTATTTTTTTATATTTAAATGTTTGTTTAAACTTTGATGTACAACCATCTACCAATTACGCATGTTCTTAGCATTGAATTTTGCAGATATTTTAAATACCTTTCATTTAATACACATGTCTTTATATTTAAAGTAAAAAAATGAATGAACAAAAATGTTTATTTAATCAAGACGGAAACTATTAAAATTTCACATAAAATTTTCGCGTCCGGATACTAAAATAAAAGCGTCCGGAAACTAAATTGCCGTCCGGATACTAGCGAAAATCGAACTTTTTTGAATTTTTATTTTATTAATTTTAAAAATGTTATATTTGCAAATTATGTGGGGTGGGCGCTATATTATTAAGAAATATCTGCACTCTTACAAACAATGTAATTATCCGCGGTAGCGTTTATAGGAAGAAAATGAGTCGAACTCAAAGTTAAGAATACTAGTGCGTTTACTTACTTACTTACTTACTTAAGGTGGCGCTACAGTCCGGGGTGGACCTGGGCCTCAACCAACAAGCGTCTCCAGCCAGCACGATCTTTGGCCAGCTGCCTCCAGTTTCGCACGCTAAGTTGGTTAAGCTCCCCTTCCACTTGCGTGCGCCACCTGAGTCGCGGTCTTCCGGGCCGGAGCTTTCTCGTCCATTCGCTCTACATGACCACCGCAGTCGTTGGACCTTCACTCTTCTGGCTAGGTCAATGTCGCTGTACAGCCCGTACAGTTCGTCGTTGTATTTCCTCCTCCATTCACCGTCTATGCAGACGGGACCGAAAATTACTCGAAGAATTTTCCTCTCGAAGCAACCAAGAGTAAGCTCATCCGCTTTTGATAGAGTCCATGCCTCTGCACCATAAACTAGGACTGGGATGATTAAGGTCTTATAAAGGGTCACTTTAGTTGTTCGAGAGAGGGCTTTGCTACTCAATTGCTTTCTTAGCCCAAAGAAACAGCGATTGGCAAGAGTTATTCTTCGCTTAATCTCAGCGCTGGTGTCATTGTCTAAGTTAATAACGGAGCCTAGGTAGACAAAGTCCTTTACCACCTCAAAGTTATATCTGTCTATAGTGACATTCTGTCCAAGACGTCGGTGTTGGGTGTCCTTTCTCGATGACAGCATATACTTTGTCTTGCCCTCATTGACCGCCAAACCCATCTTTGCCGCCTCCGTCTCAATGCTCACGAACGCGCCAGTGACATCACGCTGGCGTTCTCCCGATTATGTCCATGTCGTCGGCGTAGGCGAGTAGATGGACGGACTTTTGAAAGATAGTGCCTCTGGTGTTAGCGTTTGAGTTTTGCACTATTCTTTCAAGAACGATGTTGAAGAAGTCACATGACAGCGCATCGCCTTGTCTAAATCCTTTTTTGACATCGAAGGTCTCGGTGAGTTCTTTACCGACCTTGATGGAGCAGCGTGCATTCTCCATTGTCATCCTACACAAACGGACGAGTTTGGCAGGGATGCCAAAACAAGACATTGCTCTGTATAGCCCGCCTCTATAAATGCTGTCATAGGCGGCCTTAAAATCGATAAAAAGGTGGTGGGTATCGATTTGAACTTCCTGGGTTTTCTCCAAGATCTGCCGCAGTGTGAATATTTGGTCGATGGTAGACTTTCCTGGCCTGAAGCCACACTGATAGGGACCAATCAGGTTGTTGACGAAGGGCTTCAGGCGTTCACACAGCACAGCAGATAAGATCTTGTAGGCGATGTTAAGAAGACTAATACCTCTGTAGTTGGCGCAGTTTAGAGGGTCTCCTTTCTTGAGGATCGGGCAAACAATGCTAAGGTTCCATTCATCGGGCATACTTTTCTCTGACCATATTTTACAGATGAGTTGGTGCATGCTCCTAACCAAGTCATCGCCTGCCGCTTTGAATTGAATAGCTCGGCGGTTAGGCCATCTGCCCCAGCGGCTTTGTTGGACTTAAGCTTAGATATCGCTATCTTCACTTCGCCCAGGTCAGGTGGACGGAATTGGTCTTCATCGTCCAGGTTGAATGGTTCATTCTGCCTGACAGTGGGATTTAGTTCGTCATCGCCGTTAAACAGTCTGCAGAAGTAGTTCTTCCATATCCTCAGCATCGACTGCGACTCTACTACGATGTTCCCTTGTCCGTCATTGCAGGCTTCGGTTCGGGCTCTGTAGCCTTGGCAGGTTCTTTTTACCCTTTGGTAAAACTTCCGAACCTCATTCCTGCTGTAGCATCTCTCTATTTCCTCGATCGCGTGCTTCTCGTGCTCTTTCTTGGCTACAACAAGGTAGTGGTCCGAGTCAATGTTGGCCCCTCGGAATGTTCGGATATCCATAATACTGGAGGAGTGCCTTGCGTCGATCGCAATGTGGTCAATCTGGTTGACGGTTGATTGATCGGGAGATCTCCAAGTGCCTTTATGAATCGAGATGCGGGAACCGCGTACTTAATATGACAACATTTCGCCCCGCCGCGAAGTCGATCAGCCTGAATCCGTTATCGGAGGTGGTGTCGTGTAGGCTGTACCTTCCGACAGTACTACCAAAGATGCCTTCTCTTCCTATCTTTGCATTAAAATCACCTAGGACAATTTTAATGTCATAGTTAGGGCACTGCTCGTATGTCTTGTCCAAGAGCTCGTAGAACCTCTCTTTGGTGTCGTCGTCTTTCTCCTCCGTGGGGGCATGGGCGCATATTAGGCTAATGTTGGCGAATTTAGCCTTGACGCGGATTGTCGTGAGGCGCTCGTTCACACAGTTGAACCTTAAGACTTCTTGCCTAGGTCTGCCTCCAACGACGAATCCACATCCAAATAAGCGCTGTTTTTGTTGCCGATAGCAGTCACCATAGTAAATATCGCAGTCTTTCATCCTCTTCTTGCCCGGTCCATCCCATCGCACTTCTTGGATGGCGGTTAGGTCTGCTTTATAGCAGTTCAGGGCCTCCGCTAGTTGTTCGGCTGCACGTGGTCGGTTAAGGGACCTAACATTCCACGTGCAGATCCGAAATTCGTTGTCCTTTATTCGTTTGCCAGGTTCGTCAACAGTAAAATCATCCGTATCCGAGGCTTGTTGTCGTTTCGGAACTGGGTTTGTTTTCCGCAGTCGGGCAGTTACCCCGGCGTACAACCCCCAACCTGGAGGGCCAGGCCCTTTGTTGGACCCCTTGGACAAAAGGGGCCGGATTCCTCCGGTGTCAGTAGCCCACTTCGGGGATGTGAGAGCTGCCGTTGTCCCATTAAGGGTTCATCCGCCACCATCTCTGTTTCAGCACCCTGACTAGTCCTGAAAAATCCTCACTGACCTCAGCTCCAAATATGTCGAAGTAGCTCAAGTAAGGTAACTGTCGTATTGACTGTTGACGACACCGTTGATTCAGTCTAATGAATTCATCCGCCGTACGTCCTCTTTCTGAGGAGCTCATGTAAGACTTCTGAGGCTCGTTCAGTCAGTCTTTCCGACAGAGCATTATAGTGTTGCTATTTTCTTCGTGTTCAACACTCGCATTTATAAGTTCAGCAAGTCACACCCGGATGGGCAGACCAGTACCCGGTGGTTACCACTAGGAGGTAAAATAAGCACAATTGATGTGTACGAAAAGTTACAACAGCTGGGCACCGCCAGGTTGATGCCGATCAGCGCCTGCCCGATTCATACACACCCAACCACCATATCTAGTGCGTTTACCCTATCTTGTTTAAGGCTGGTGGCGTCATCCGGGCGCATTTTTAATCTCCTCATAATTTATATTGTACATGTGATATTAACAGCGAATATTACGCATAGCTATGTGTATTTTTAGCGGTGTACCGAAAAGAGATTAAACGAAATTTTTCATAAGAACATATATAAAACTGCAAAATAGGGTATTCACCAAAGCGATTTTTATTTTAAAATTCGAAAAATATATTTTTTTTCTATTATGACCTCTAAAACCAAACGAATTATCACATCATACCGATAGCTAACATTATTATGAAAACTAAATATTGTGAAATCATAAATAATAATCACATAATCTACGAAAAGTTTAAGTTATTTGTCTGCAGTCGTTTTATTGCGAATCGTCCTCCTTAGCTTCCTACGACATAAGTACAACTATCATCACCCGCATGAAAGCGTGCCTTCAATAATACCTGCTCCCCATTAAAGTGTCCATCAACCAATCAAACGAAAATAAATTTTAATTCATCGTTTTGATTACCTCTGCATGCCTGCTTTATGACACCAGAAAAGGAGTGCGTCCATCCTGTTTGAGTTTCCCTCTTATTGGTGCGGTGCTTAACGCTCCAATCATTGTCGGCATAATTTCTTTTAATTATTATTACGTGACTGTTTTACGCTCGACAATCAGGCGAGCAAGAGCGCGCTCATCTCAATCACTTTTGAAAGTTTGACCTCAAATCAAACGTCAATCTAGTCCCAACTGGGGCCTCACATGCCAAAAGGCGCACATTTAACTATACCATGAGCATTGAGAAGTCGTCCATCATTCCGGACAATTATAACTATGGGTGCCCCAATTAATTATTATTTTTCAAAATGCAATATCGCATTTAAGTTGATGATAGTTTCTACCTCTCCTTTGCCCCGTGCGTCGTCCAATTAGACAGTGCTACAATATTGCAAACTAAGTCCCCATCCTCATCATCGTTGAGTTCCTTCGACGAAGTGATGTCCCAGATTGGAATGGAATTAAATTAAAAAAAAAACCTTCATGGAGCAACAGAATCTCTCCTGCATACAAGACTGACGACGGGCAGCATGGCAGCGTATACAGCTTCTGTCTGTAAAACTCTGACATTGTTAAGATGTTAATTTCATGGTTAATTAATAACTTTTTTATTAGAAACTATGCTGTGCGTATATTTTTTCTGTTCAGTCACACACCAGAAGCACAGAGCAGCCGTGTCATGATGTGCTCGTCGAGCACTGTATAAGCGAGCTCACTAATGCATCTCTCGCAGATACAGAAGCCACTTGCATATAATGGATGACCATGATAATGCAGCAGATGATGATAATAATACTCGTCATGATGATGATGGAATCTCCTTCCTCTGTCGACACTAATTAGTGTCTTTTTTTTTAGCGAATATACTCGTAAATGGCATTCGGGTGTCAAAAGGGGGGCGGTGCCTTCAGTTACAAATGTACATAGTACGTGTATAGTATATATACCAACACAAAACGTGACATGCTAGTGATTAATTTATTTCTTTTATGAGGAAACTGCCAAGCTATTCGTTGCAGTGATTAGCGCAATGTCCTTAGGGTTTCTGAATTTGGTATTCAAAGTTTTTATTTTTGCTTCAAGCTTTCAGAATATGGTTAATCAATGATATCCTGTCCCTATTTGGCAAACGCATAGCGATACCCAGTGAGTAATAATAATTTATTACTTATGTGCGGGGACCTCGGGTTAGTGAAATAGTGACAATTCTCAAGACAGCATAGAATAGATCTGGTAATTGGACAATTATAATCTGTTCCATGACGATCACGTTCATGCGTGTACTGAGATTATAAAATCAGCTCAGACGAGGGCACTGAGCCAGTGGTTACAAAAGTCCATTGCGAGACTGCTGGTCATTAGTTCGGTTGGTGCAGTTTTATTGGTGCAGTATAGAACTTAACACCAGCATTAAGCCTGGGTGGTCAGGCAGTTTTGAAGACCGGTTGAATGAGTAAGGGAGAGGGTGAGACGGTTCACAGGATTGCCAGGCTAAAATTGATGATGATTGTTGTGAAATGATAATTTGTCTTGAAAGTTGTATGGATATGGAGTGGAGAAAGGCTGTTGAGGCTGGAGCTATCATCATTGTAATGAGTGGCTGTGGTGCTGGTGGTGTTTTCATTTTGGGTTATTAGGGTATTTGATCTTGTTTGGTCATTTAGTTTAGTAGTTCAGTGAAGCAGGACAACTGTGCATTATACATATTGTGAATTTCTTACATTGTAATACACAATAATTTTAAGTGGATGCGTCTTATGGGTTATTAACCCCTCATGCTGTTATGCCAACTATATCTATGGTTGTTTCCACAAACTATTTCAAAACCCTTAGATATATGCCATGCACTGATAATATTGGAGCTACCATGTAAATTAAAAAACGCTCGAAACTATGCACTACACTCGTACATACCCCCGTATTAATAAATATCAAACAGCGACAAGTTAGCAAGTTAACTCATAATTCTAAATAATAAACATATTTTAGCTCTGACTAGCATGTGATAAAGAGCGGATAACTTAACTCACCGAACTCGAATTCTACGTGTAGAGAATGGTTAACATGCTAACACATAGAGATAACTTTTTTCGAGGACTACACATACACATATTCCCCATATGTACACGAATCGTAACAAAAAGTTCGATTGGACGGAGGCAAGACATTTTAAATCATTCATTGATTAATTTTCAAATACAATTAAAATTAATTATTAAAAAAGATTATTATCAATAAGAAGACTTATTGTTTTTTTTAGACAGATATATTTATTTCGTTAGTAAAGTACACAATTTACATTATTCGCACAGACATATGATTTACAAATGTATATCTTTCTACTGAAACATTTTTATATTTTTAAGTGATGTATCAGTTTATAAAATAGAACCTGAGGAAACAACGACAAAAAACTTCAATTTGAAAGAACAAAGAAGAAGAAGAAAAAAGAATATATATATTTATGTATATATAAGGAATAAATAAGTGTATAGTTTTATAATATATAGGTACGAGTATAACAAGAATAAGCCACTCTACAGATATGACTAGAATAATCAAATTAAATAAATAAATAAATAAATAGGTGGCGCAACAGGCGGGTGACACCCAAGGCCTAGCTTCTCGCAACCATTCGTTTTGTGTGAGTTTCTATTTTTGGGACGAATGGAAGGGACCTACAATTTTATGTTGAGTCCGAACGGCTGAATTGAGAAGCTTTTTCATGACAGTCATACTCTCGGATGTTTGTCAGACGTTCGCGAGAGGTGGCGCAGAAAAAAACTTTAAGATGTAATTTTGGTTTTTCCGGGGATCGAACCTGGGATCCCTCGCACAGTAGTCCAGCACACTAACCACTGCGCTACTGCGCCCAAATCAAATTAAATAAATAAAATAAAATGACTAGATAAATAACAAACAAATTAATAAATAAATAAATAAGTAAATATGTATGTAAATAAATAAAAATGTTAATAAATAAATAAATAAATGAAATTAGAACAGTGTAAATGAATTAACAGAAAATCATAGGGTAAAAACATGGGGTAATCGTTTTCTTTTTTTAAGTTTTCATAAAACACAAAAGAGTTTTATTGCGAACTGTGGTTTTAAAACCTTTAAATGTTAACTCTGGAGAAACAATAATTTCCAATTTTTTAATTAGCTCTAGCTTTTGTATGTTTGGGTTTAGAAAATGATTTTATAAGGATATTTTGTTGAGTTTCTTGAGCACTTTCCAAAACTCTGATCAGAACTCTTCGGAACTCCGAAAAATATATTTTTTTTGTTGGTTAAATTTTGTAAATTTTTCTTTTTTTGGATTTGGATCTAGACGATTTTGTTATATGAGAGTATTGTAGAGTTTCTGGAGTATTTTCCGGAACTGTATACCAGAACTCATGAGAACTCACTATAGAACTACATTTTGAAATTTTTAATGTTGTCTAACTTTTTTGTTTTTGGGTTTAGAAGATTATTTTATAAGTATTTTTTACTGAGTTTCAAAAGTACTTTCCAGAACACTAATCAGAACTCTCCGGAACTCCGAAAAAATATTTTCGTAATTTTTGACAATTTTCACAGTTTTATAAATTTTTTGTTTTTGATCCGAAAAAAATTCAAGCATATCTACATTTTGTAAAAAAAATTTACTTTTATGAAATGGCATAGCTATTTTGGAAAAAAATGTTTGTTTGCTCTAACTTGGCGTTTTTTTTAACTATGTTGATTCTATACACGAAAAAAAAGAAAAATCCAAAATTTTTGCAAATGGGTTGCATCGTGAACTTAGCACATTAAAAAAAATAAAAAATAAATACTAAAAGAACAGAACTTTATCAGGAACTCTAGAAATTGGTTTAGCGTAGTCTGTAAGAATCTTGTATTCGGTAGAATACAAATAAATAAATAAGTTCTTGTCCAGCTATACAGAATTCTAAAAAAATATATACTTTTTAAATTTTGGTGTGCTTAGTTCACGCACCTCAAGCAACAAAATATACGATGAGAAAACAATTTCAATATCATTTACAGCTATTATATTTAATAATTCATGCAGTCCGAGTTAGCCTATTTTAAGAATGGTTAAAACATTTTCGTTCGGGACCCGATGATAACTCTTCGATTATTTTTAAAATGTGTTACCAAGAAATTTGCAATCTGCTTCTTCAAATTTTCAATCTGTCGCTATCCTCTGGAATTTTTCTTGAAGAATGGAAATCGTCTTTTCTTATTCCAATTTTTAAATCTGGATCTAAGAAAGATATTGAAAATTATAGAGGAATTTGCAAATTATCTGCTTTTTGAAAGTATCGTAAAATCAAAATCAGAATTTTTTACAAAGGAATTTGTTTGTGATGCGCAGCATGGCTTTGTGTCTGGCAGGTCCACTACCACTAATCTGGCTTGCTTTTCACACTATGCCATTAATGCTATCGAAAATGGTTATCAAGTCGACTGTGCTTACACTGACTTCAGTAAGGCATTTGACTCCGTCAATCATCATATATTACTAAAAAAAACTTAGGGTTTGGGTTTTGGGTTTCACTCAGCAATGCATGAGTGGTTAACATCCTACTTGATTGGCAGAAATCAGAAGGTCAAAATAGACGACTACTTTTTATGATCTTTTGGGTGCGGATCAGGAGTACCACAGGGTAGTCATTTGGGTCCGCTCTCTTCATAATTTTTATCAACGATATTTGACGAGTATTAAAATATTCCCATTGTTTAATGTACGCTGATGATTAAAAGCTGTTCCTTAAAATTAAAACCTCACTTGACTGTGAGTATTTGCAATTATGTTTTTTAATGTTAAATATTAGAAAATGCTTTATATAGGTAATATCATTTTATAGAAGCTCTTCTCGTTTTGAATTTTAATACGAAATCGACAGTATTGTACTAAAAAGAGTTATAGAAGTTAAAGACTTGGTACTATTATAATTGATTCGAGGTTCACCTTTGAATCACATGTTGATCAAGTTATTGCTAAAGGAAATAAAGAATTTTCGGATCCTCATACCCTTATTTTACTTTTTATTGCGTTAGTTAGGTCTCTGCTAGAATATGCTGATGTAATATGGAACCCATTATACAAAGCTTACTCTGACCGCATTGAAAAAGTCCAGAGGCGTTTCACTAAATACATTTTTTGAAAAATGAGATGGGACTTTGAAATTCTTTAGCGAACTCGGTGTCAATTGTTAGGCATTTCAATTTTAAGCTCAAGAAAAAAAGCTCATGACATCATGTTTGTAAGGAACTTTTTATGCTATCACATTAACTGTCCATCTCTCTTAGCCCAAGTACCAATCTATGCCCGGCTAGTCCTTTAAGGGAAAGAAATCTTCTCGTTCGACCAGTTCACAAAACTAATTACGGCCACAATGAGCCTATGTCCAGGACCCCAATTCTTAAATTCCGCATAACACAATTCGTTGCTTGTAGCAAATCCGCCTGAAATTTTGCATATGAAAAAAATTGGTATTCTCAAAGTTGTTTCCACCTCTGCGAAAATTGTATTCACATCTCGCATGAGGTAGAATTTTATGTCAAAATGTACTTACTTACTTTTTGTGCAGAGAATGCCATGAAAAAAAAAAAAATTCAAATTGGCTAAGAAATATTATAGATTTGGGTTTTGATTTGCAATTAACAAAACCCAAAAAAAGGCATTTTATGATTGTGTGTGAATGGTTCTTATTTTATTTAATAAATTAATTATGTTTTTACAATGGCTACAATGGGCAGATTCTGCAGTAGGTAAGCTTAAGCACAAGCAGAATCTTACAATATTTTTATTTTCATACAAATTTACAGGAGTTAAATCCTGCATGAAAAAAGTTATATTCTAAAATAGTTATGTTTGAGCTTGTCAATGGTTTCCGAATCAAAATAGAAACAATTTCATTCTTTTCCCGACGTTTCGTTGGTGTTTTTCAATTTCTTCTGTGGATTTTTATTTTATCTTTAATTGCGGTTTTATCATTTTTTATAAAATTAGCAGACAAGAATCGTACAAACTAGGTAGTATCAGTATACAATAAACAATCATAATTCAACATTATACATGATTGGAACAATCCGCAACAATACCTACCTACTTAAAGTGCGTGCATGCAAGTGAACATGTATCTATATCTATCTGGTAAACCCACTGTTAAAAAATGTCATCAGAAAATTTCAATAGATTTTCAACCAAAACACTTTTCAAGGAAAACTCCTTTTTTTCAAGTGAACATCAGGTAGATTTTAGCCCCAACATAATGTAGACAAGCGTAAATTGTATTGATGTTTTTTCAATACAAATTAATTATTTTAGTGTGACGATTATTTTTTTGTAATGCTACTAGTAATTTCTTTAGATTCTTGGCGAACAAATCTTTCACATTTTGTTTTGTCTGAAACAAGGCACTACCTATGCTTTATTTATACAATGAAATTTTTGTCCGATTTTTAACCCACCTCTCGGGATAATGACTATAAATTTAAATTTGAGCTTGTTCAGTTATAAGGTTTCGGAGTTCATACCATTTTTGTATACAAATCTAGATTTCATTTTTATTTAAAAAAGGTATAACTGGAACAAGATAGCGCAGATTTTCGCAGAAACACCAGCAAAAAACTTTGCGCGTACCTATAACCAGACAATGACCCTGATTAGAGGCTCATTAAATCCTTTCAATATTCATTATCATTATTAGCGACAGCTGATCCACTGTGGTAAAAACCCAACGAGTGACAAGAAGCAGTACATACCTGTGATCGCATCCGTCCGAATGCCCACTACATTTCAACAACTACATTATTATTATCATTTATTGAAAAAAAAAATAATTGCTTGCTGCAATAATTAATTGGTGAAAGTAGATGACAGTTCAAACTTCGTTAATACCAAAATACATAATGTAATAATATTTCACACATTTTCTTTTATTTACAAATGGTAAAATAGGGAAAGTAGAGAAAATAAGTAACCATTTATTAGATCAAAAGTGCACTGGTGGAAAAATATACCCTTAAGGGAAATATTGTTCTGCGCTTCCACAACTGCGTTTAGTTAACTTGCAGATTATTTTGAACTGTGAAACTGAACGAGTTAAACCAAAAGTTTAAACTCTCGGTCAGGTTTAGTTTGAACTCTGACTGTGCAACTGGGCATAAGTGAGTTAAAATGGATATTAGAGGAATTATTGTATTAATATTTGATAATGTGTGAAAATCAAAATGTAAATAAGGAATTAAATATAATTTGGTGTTCCTAAGGGGATCATGACGTTAACTAGAACGACTAAAATCTAGAATGGTCAAAATCTCGAAAATGCATTTCATAAATCTCGAATGCAAAAATCTCGAATGGGTCAAAATCTAGAAAGTACAAAAATCTCGAAAGACTCTGTCTCGAAAAAAATCTAGAAAATAAAACAGCATTTGAGATTTTTATAATTCCTTTAGTTTTACTCCGAAAGTAATGAAAACAAGTCTAAAATGAATACTTTGTAACTTCTTTATTGAAAATAAAACATTTTTAACAAATAGTCATAACAAAACACATTCCTTCGAAACCATAACTATGACTATTCAACAGAAAATAAGTTTACATATTAGTTTCATTAACGGTGTTTGTTAATGCCTGTTCAATGCACTCTGCATGTTAGTGGAGTACCATTGAAACAGGTGGAGAAATTTAAGTATCTCGGGGTCTTATTCACGAGTGATGGAAGGAGCAATGCCGAGTTTTCCTGCAGGATTGGCCAGGCTGGATCGATTTTGAGACAGCTTGGTCAGGAGGACTGAACTTGGTGTCAAAGCTAAGTTGTCAGTCTTTAATGCGGTGTTTGTTCCAACTCTTACCTATGGTCATGAGGTTTAGGTAATGACCGAAAGAATAAGATCGCGAATACAAGCTGCCGAAATGAGATTTCTCAGTTGTATTGCTGGTGTGACCCGTAGAGATCGCATTAGAAATACTAGAATACGTGAGGAACTCAATGTCGAGCAGCTACTTCTCCGGACGGAGCGGTCCATGCTTCGGTGGTTTGGTCATATTAAACGTATGTCCCCGACCAGGATCCCACGACGTGCTATGGAATCCGTACCATCAGGCAGGCGTCCCCTAGGTAGACCCAGGATGAGAGGTTAGATCAAATTCATAATCTCTCCTCTAAGGGGATTGCTCTTGATGATTTGGAGTCGATGGCGGAGGATCGAGAGCTATGGAGGGTCCACTTGAGCAACCTACACCCGCGACCCACTTAATGGACAGGCGGACCATCGAAAATGAATGAATGAATGAATGAATGAATGAATGAATAACGGTGTTTGTGCAAACGTATGTAAATATGTATATAGTGTCGGAGCTAAGCCACGCGGTGTTTTGACAATAGCACGTCAATAAGGTTTTAGAAGACCTGGGACATATAATACAACGCAACGAGTACTTGTAGAATAAGTATGTGAATTTCTACAATCTTTTACACATTTCTATAACACAAAGTTACAAGCTGATCTAATGATGATCACGTGCGGACAAATTCAACACAGGCTCTTGTAAGACTTGTTGATATGCCGCGTTGTGTTATAGGCCCCTATTATTTTTTAGCTGACTCTTTTGCTTGCAGGAACAGTGAATGAAATTGTTGTTGCATACCTAATTACCTACACATGCAATTCAAATAGTTTTCGATATGAGTAAATCTTGAATTCATATTAATTTCTGAGACGATGGTAACAATTCGCGCGCGCGGATTGTTACCATTGTCTCAAAAATTAATATTAATTCTAGATTTTTTTTTCGATATTTTTTTTTTCTAAATTATTGTTTTTTGTATTATATTTTTCTACATATCGGGGTAGACCCGTTCTTAAGTGATATCTAAGTGATAACCAAATTCGTGGAGTCAGCTCCCAAGAAGAAGACGATGATCAACAACTGAGTTCGAATGCCATTTTTGTAAAAGCCTTTGTTCGAGAACACTTTATTTATAGAATAATTAATATAAGAATTTGTGTATACAATGTAAATAGTTTATAAATAATATAAGTTTGAAATAAGTGGTATATTGAATAAGGAATTGTTTCGTTTATTGTCGACTGAACTGTATGGCTTCCTTTGTTCTCTTAATAGGTATTAAGATTTGTTAAAAGTATTTCCTGTTTAATTATCATAAAGACTGAAAATAGAGATATGAAAAAAATAAAACCCGGATATTCTTACAGTGATCTAAGGTTTAGTAGATCTTCAATACATAAAACAAATTTGTTTCTGTCATAATTTAAGAACGACATTTGTAAAACATTTTCGCAATATTACTGAAAAAAGCAGCTTAAGCTTACTAAAAACTTAAGCTTTTTTGGTCTTGTTTGAGGAATTTCCTTTTTATTTTAACCCTCGAATTCATAAGTGTTTTTGTATAACGTTAACTCATGGGGTTCCTGAGCATCCCAGAGCTTTGGGTTGAAAATACCAGCAACTTATATTACAATCTTATAAAATTTATTTATTTTATATTAAAGTATGTAATGTATTTATTGAAAATTAACAAAAAAAACATTTCATTTCACAGCCTTAGTAATTAAAAAATAAAGACAGTGGTTATTAAGTGGTGTGACCATTTGGTGTTTTAAAAAATGCAAGAAAATGTAACTTGTTAAGCTTGAATCTTCCAAATTTGTTCTTGTTTGAGAAAGGAGACATATATGGCAACATTAGTATACCTATGTAAAAAGTTTTGATTTAAGTCTTACCAGCATATTTTTAATCCTTTTTTTTTACATATAAAGATAGCTATGTATGTACAGTATGCCATACTTCGCAGCCGTGCGTGGTCTGTGCAAATGTACCTTTGGCAAGTACTGCACACCATTTTTGTCTTATTATCACGAGTCCTATGATGTAAAAAGCACCTTCCCTGCTTTGAAATCTTCTTTTGACGTTCTCTTAAAAAATATCCTCGCAATGCTGTGGATTGCCTTCCATTGATACTCGAAACACTTTTTCGATGGTACTGCAATTGTGTAACGTTTTGTAATGTAATTCTGAAACGATACAGTAACTTACCTTTCCTGGGTAAGGTAAGAAGTTCCAAAAATTATAAAAAAATGATTCACTAACTAGACTTTCAAAAATAAAATTACACAAAATTGTGACAAACACATATGGGGTGCCAACTGCCAGCACACCCCAGTGACCGCGATACCTAGGTACAGTGCGGACTCCGGAGAGAAGAAATGCAATAAACATGTTTCAGGAATAAAGTTATAACGAAATAAATAAAAGACATGGCACTCTTCAAAAATAAATATTTTTATTTTAAAAAATATAACCGTTTTAATTTTGAAATGGATGAATGAAATGCATTCTAGGGTTCAGGTGGTCGTGGTTATATTCTCATTCACGGCGTTTTCGAGCTTAATTTAAGTTGACAATGGTCCAAAACGTAGCCTTTGTATTCTTAAAATAAGAACGAACATAAAAAAAAATCCCGAAACAGTATTTAAATAAGATTTTTAAACTAATTATGTAAAAATAAGCTCAAAATTCATAAAAATGAGCTGAAAGTAAGAGTTTTGTACTTGGCATACGATTTTTCGAGTTTACCATACTTTCGTCAGTGAATAGGCTTAAAGTAGCACCGATATTCTTGATTTTAGCTCGATTTTTTCTGAGTGTACCGATACCTACCGTATGAATAAAATGAGTGTGAAAATATTCGTGTTTTTATTTCTTTTAATACCTAAACCGTTCACAAAAGGAAATGCAACTCCTAAATGGTCTAGGAAATTTAGTTTGTTTTGACATCAGCTTTGTTATAGTATTCGCTATCTCATTGCCTTATTTTTTGATCATCATGATCATATAGGTAGGTACCTAAGAATTAGAAAAGTACTTAGAATTAAATATCAATATTCATAACTGTGCGGTTCTACAGACAACAAATTGGCAATGGTGTTTTAAAAATTGACCGAGCTTCAACAATCCTACATACAAACTTAGCATGTTTTCATCCATTGTCTACTAATTCACTTAAATGCCTACGTTGCTATTTTGTATGCATCAGATAAACATCGAACAAGGTTGAAGTTGCAGTAAGTTTAGTGACTTATCTATAACTTAATCCAGCTGTACCTGGCTTTAATTAAGTACTATTATCTGCTAGTGCTGCACCGAAATGCACATCTTATGTATTACTACTGGTATGCAAATAAATCATGTCACGTGTGCGGTTTCAAGTTCAAGCAACCAGATCCATGGCTGAGTTTACTCGAAAGAAAACAATAAAAATAGAAACACCGCATTCGGGGAAACAATCACAATGTGTCCCAAAAACAAACAAATCCCTGGCATTTCTCGATGATCCTTCAGAATAACAAAACATTGATTGTCACATTCTCTGGCTTGGTCAGCAAAAACCTGACAATCAACGAAAGATCTGTTGTGTATCTACCGGTCCCCTCTCCAGGCGCAACGAACATAAAAGCCGCGAAAAAAACAACAACAGAGAACCACCACAACGCTTTGGCAACAAAAACACTAACAACACCAGCTACCAGCACTAGCAAAAGAGTTTGATGATACAAATAGACAATTAGCCGCAATCAATCGAATCTGAGGGTACTTAGCTCCATGGAACACGGAAAACAAGTCACAGTTTCGACAGGAGAGGTGGCCACAGCGGCAATAAAATCCAACTGTCTGACGTTTAATGTCAGAGGCATTAGCCACTCACCCCAGTAGTCGCCTGCCGCTGCCGCACAGGCAGTAATTCAGAGCCGCAGATAGATACTCGCCTAGCCGAGAATTTAATGTCACATCACTTTGCTTTGCTTGAGAGATGACAAAGCAGTGGATTTACCTGTGGTGGCGGTAGCAACTCGACGACCATTGGGAAAAGATAGATAGATACAAGTGTGACGTGGTCTTGTACCGCGAACGAGAAAGAGATTGTTGCCGGTGTGCGCAAGGGATTTCGGATCAAAAGTGGTTTCACAATCACGTTACTTATTTATATCCATTTGTTAGGTTTTAGTTGACTTTCCTTGCACTGTCTTAGTGGAGAACTCAGATATAGCGCAGCATTCAAAGAGAAAATACCGCCACCCGAACATTTAGATCCTGCCCTCAGCACACAACCCCAAAGTCGAGATGAAATCTTCACAACCATCGAAATCAGGAAGAGGAGAGACCTGCCAGTTGGGCACAGACAACCGAACAACAACCTGTCGCTAGTTTTCTCAGTTGCATTTGGTTGCTGTACTAATACTGATGATCGTAGTGGCCCTAATGGTCATTCTGGCGCAATATATTGTTTTCTGTTGGCAATTTGCTGCTAATAATTAAATCAACCACTTCTCCAACGGCCACAAAACCCTGATGCGCGCTCCAGCTTGATCATATCCACTTGGTAGCCAGTGCCAGCATATATCAAAATAACATCAAGTAACACATGAAGTGTTGCTGTAGATATGTTTGTCCGATGCTCCGCATCGTGCATACTGAAGTAGGTAGAGCGATTGCAGACGCCACTGAGAGCCATTTAAAAGTATCTATACTAGCTTCTAATAGCAGTGTTCAGTCATCAGAGGCCAGCCACAACAATAATTCCGAAAGAGGACGCTGCTGCCAGGAGGCGCTTAGCAGTGGGCCACTGGTGGCAACGGCAGACTTTCAACCACCGATCGATGTTGGCGGCCACTTGGCGGCACATCGACTGACAGACAGTGGCATTTCGAGCTCTAATTCTTGTCGGCGGCGCGAGATCGCAATTGTTGTGACAGAAATGTTTAGCGCACTTAGAGCCTCGCGCACATATTCAGCCACAGATGAAGGATTGAAGGTGATTATTCATTTGATCACCTTTTGGTTGTGATCACTGCGATAGATCTCTAGCTACTCCAGTATATAGCAGCTAAGGCCTCTTCTTCTAGTCTGCGGTCTCTCTTGTCGGCCTTTCAATTATGTTACCAATTTTTTTTTCTGTCTTTTATTTCGCGGTTATGTTGTGGTAGTTGGTAGATTGCTGTTACCAGCTTCCCTTCAAATCGATGCGATTACACATTACGCTCCACCTTGGTGTTTGTGTGGTTGCCTACCGTTGTGGTATCGCTGTCACTATATCGCTACGGGGCAACAAATTGATGGTTTGCATGTTGGTCATTTGTCTTTCAAGTTTGAGGTGAAATGATAGTCGTCTTGTTGTTCAAATTAATTAAATATACTTATTAAGAAATTAAGTTACACGGTCATGTCCATGTGTGATCGAGTATGAGAGAGGATATCGATATTGTTGAAGTGAAGTCATATTACAGGCCCCTATTGTGAGTGTCGATAGTTGATCGCTGAGCGACAATTGTCGATCGATCGACAACTGGTGATTGTCGATTTCGATTGATATTTGTCGATTTGACAGCTGCTTGTAGTCGATGGCTTATATTGGAAGTGGAAAAATTGTATGCGTACGAATAGCTAAAATCAATCGACGCAATCGACAATAATTGTCCTGACGATCGCTGATCGACAATCACAATAGGAGCCACAGTTGCTGTTATTCGAACTTTGGGTGTGAAGGCCCGAAGGGTGTTAGATTGCCTATCTCTTGGGTGACTGTTGTTTTTGATGCATTGTTTAAATTGTGTCAGATGTCAGGCCTTAAGTCTTTTAGGCTTGGATGTGCTCGTACCAGACATGTGTTGTGTAAGTATATGTATAACTAACTGTAGGTATCACAGTGAGATTTTGAATATTATACATAATGCTATGATGAGAGAAGAGAGACCGTGGTTACTGTTCATTTGGTTTTAGAGTTCGTTTTTACACTCTGCACAGGAAGGTATATTCACTTTTCCATTACATCCTATAAAGTATAATATATATATAACTAGCGTAGCCCGTGCACACTTCGTAGTGCAAAATAGATAAACTGTTTTTATTGTAATGCTCTGTGGTACACAACATTTTTTGTTTTTCCAGAAATCGTATTGCCTAGACAATATTATTGGCTTTCATTATTTATATCAATGTTACAAATTTTCAAAACGTTGGCTTCCAATTTCAAGACTGTCAAGGAAGCTGTACCCGCTCGGCTTTGCCCGTGCACCGGAATTGTATTGCTTAGGTCTTACCATTGAGTTTATACACATAGAGGAATCATGTTGGTTATCCAATACTCATAATAGATGTCGCTACCATTACCACATCGGGAAAAATTTAATGTACCTAATCGAAAGAGAGAGAGAGAGAGAACTAATAGAAACACTAAAAGACAAACTTAAGAAATCCACCCCACTCAATCAAATTTTACTCCATTCGAGTCGAAGTAAATGAATGTAGGCAGGTACTGGAACTGGTGCTATACATTTCTTGTATTTTCCTCTTTTTTATGGAATTCGGTGTGGATGTGCATGATTCTTCCTTCTTCATAGAAATTATGAACTGAAACCATGTGCTTGATTGTGCTGTATGTATGCTTGATGTGCTTGGTGTTGTGTATGGTTACATAATAATATGAATATGTGGATTCTTCACAGGAGCACTCTACGGCCAATACCTATGATTATCTGTAAGTTTGAGCTCAATCGATTCGGTGGTTTTCGAGATATACGATTTTAAATGTTTTTTTTTTGTATGGGAGGTGCCACGCCCCTTCGTCCGATTTTGACCTATCTTCACAGGAACACTCCACGACCAGTACCTAAGATTATCTGTAAGTTTGAGCTCAATCGATTCTGTGGTTTTCGATATATACGATTTTAAATGTTTTTTTTTGTATTGGAGGTGCCACGCCCGTTTGTCCGATTTTGACCTATCTTCACAGGAGCACTCTTTGGCTAATACCTAAGATTATCTGTAAGTTTGATCTCAATTGATTCTGTGGTTTTCGAGATATACGATTTTGAATGTTTTTTTTTGTATGGGCGGTGCCACGTCCATTTGTCCGATTTTGAATTTCGTTAGCCTATCACTCAATCACCGCAATTACCGACATTTAAAAAAAAATCAACGAAATCGGTTGAAAATTACGGGCGACAGAGGGAAACAGTTTTTTTCCACTTTGTTTTATATATATTATATAATTTTTTTTATCATATAACATTTTAAAAAATTCTACTAAATAAATGGATCTTTTAATAATTGGTATTAAGAGCTGTCGAACTGGAACTGTTGCCCAGTTATATCCCAGCCAAAACTCAAAAGTAGATAACACTTCACTATGCATTAACATTCAAGGATTTTCCATATCCTTATTTAGCATCTTAAGCATAAATATAGGCTAATATGAATCAATGGAATGAATGGGATGAAACTACTTTGACAATCCTTGAGAATTTTAGGCTGTGATTTAGTAACACACAATTTCTCTAAATCGGTTTTTACTATGCCACAGCATAAAAAATACTTACATCGTATTGGTCGTTGGCGAAGCAAATGTGTGCTATCCAAATTGACGGTGGGCATGGTGTAGTAGTAGTTAGAGTCATTCCTCGTGACCCGAGCGGCGGCGGCGCGCGTATGTTCGATGCCCGGCAGTATACAGCAATATTCTACCAGTGCGCAGTCGCAGTAGTTAGTGTGCTGGACTATTGTGCGAAGGATCCCAGGTTCGATTCCCGGAAAAACACAAATTACATCTTAAGGTTTTTTTCTACTGCGCCACCTCTCGCGAACCTCTGACAAACATCCGAGAGTATGACTGTCTTGAAAAAGCTTCTCAATTTAGCCGTTCGAACTCGGCATCAAATTTGTAGGTCCCTTCCATTCGTCACAAAAAATATAAACTCACACAAACGAATGGTTGCGAGAAGCTAGACCTAGGGTGTCTACCCGCCTGTTGCGCCACCTATTTGTTTATTTATTTATTTATTTTACCTCATACCATGCCTTTATATTAAATTATTGGTTCTGTATGCACTTAATAATAACGATAAGCTTGCAAAGTTTAGAGTTTGCGAAAAAACTATCAAAAATCGATACTCAAAATACAGACTCAAAGCACGACATGTTTCTTTTAAAATAAAGGTACCACAGAAAACAGAAGTATTCCTAAATGATTTTTAAAAATGTTATTTATATCATCCGATTGTTGTTCTCTTATTTGTTACATATTAATTATATTCAAATGCAATAGTTCTCGGATTGCTTTTCGTAAACATTACTATACTATATCAAATACAATGTAACATATCCGCGGTTTAGTTCACAAAGACGAAAAGTGTTCACGATGGATTGCACTCTGTCCGGAGAACACTGCCTGCAGGCATCTATTCCCAAAGGAAAAATCAGTTCCATTGTACAGCAGGAAAAAGTAGCTCTTACAGACAACTGCCGGTACAACATAGCTATCTCCTTTCTAAAATAGGTACACTTCATGCACACCGTGAGAGATCGCGATAGCAAAATTGTTCCAGTAGTATTCCATGGGATCTATTATAGTGGACCATAGGAACCTTACCAGTCTCCTTTTTGACAAAAAGTCTTTACAACACAAGACGTGAAGTAAAGGCGGAAGGGGCATAAGAAGCACAAAACATACGCGCATCTATAAATCTAATGACAAAATATTTGCCAACAGCGTTTAAGCCGAGGCTAAGCCGCACGAAACTGCCACCAATATCCAGCAACCGCCACTGCATCTGCCAGTGGTGACGATCACTACAAAAGCATTCCCGCGTCATCTTTGTGCACCAGATGAGCCGCGACACTTTTTTTATTCTTATTGAAATTATAGGCCTCTGTTGAGTGCTGCCTCAAAGGCTCGGCTGGTGGCATGGACAAACGTATAACGCTTCCTTTGACTAACTAGCTCCCTAGAGGCCATAGAGGTGGCATTCGCAAAAAATGGTTTACCGGCGCGGCGTGCGATGAAACAAATTGTTATACTTATGCTGAAATTTATTGAGCTGGACGCCGGCAGCCGCGCACCAGCCGGTCATCCGGTCTGCCACTATCGATGCAGATTTTCTATTTCTTCGACAATAGAGCTAGTATCGTTGCGACTATAATATGCTACGACATTGGGATCACTATTTCGTGGTTTTATGAAATTTGTTTATGCGCATACTGTTCAATTCATACGCAATGCATGCGGGAAACACATTGAATAGTCTCATTGTTGGGGTTATGTTGTGACAATAAATAAATGTCATTTGAGGCTTTATTCTTATAGACTCGTTGCTTGCATGCAAAATGTGTTGGTTCGCAGTTTTTCATGGATTTTACTCTTTTATTGTTGCAGATGAACCAGCTATGCAAAGTCTGCGGTGAACCGGCGGCTGGATTTCACTTTGGTGCATTTACATGTGAAGGATGTAAGGTGAGTTTTATATGATTTGTGTATTCAGTGTATACATTCTGCTAGACTAATGGAGCAGTGCAGTATGGACGATAGAGACCAAGGTATCGAAGAATATATGCATTAGTATGTTAGCTTATATTATATAACATACTAGCTGTACCCGCCCGGCTTTGCCCGCGCACATGCATTGTATTGCTTATAGGTCTTAGATAATAATGTTCTTTCGTAAAATGCGTAGCCCGTGCACACTTCGTAGTGCAAAACAGTTAAATTGATAAAACAGTTTGTATTGTAATGCTCTGTGGTACACATTTACACAACTCTTTTTTTCAGCTATTGTATGCTTGGCAATATTTCTGACTTTCAGGACAATGCATTATTCATATCAATGTTACAAATTTTAAAAACTTTGGCTTCCAATTCCAAGACTGTCGAAGAAGCTGTATCTGCCCGGCTTTGCCCGTGCATAGGTATTGTATTGTTTAGGTCTTAGGTAGTAATGTTCTTTCGTAAAATGCGATAAATGAGAATAAATCGATTTACTGGAATTTTATTTCTGCCTAAACCCGAAATACAGCAATACTAACAAAACATAAAAAGAATAATGAAAATCGGCCCAGTGGTTATCGATATAAAACGTCACCGAGTTTCACCCAATTGAGATATTTTTTGTATAGGAGGTAACAAGTACATATAGATAGATATAAATCAAATATTTAAAATCTAATAGATATTCAAAAAAAGTAATTCAAAACAAAAAAAGGCAGTAAATTTTTTCTAAACACTAAAATCCGGCATATTATAAATTATATAAATACTAGCGAACCCCTGCACACTTCGTAGTGCAAAACAGATAAATAAAAAAATCAGTTTCAACTTCATTTAAATCAGTGATAAACAGTTTTTATTGTAATGCTCCGTGGTACATATTTTTGGTTTTTCCAGGAATCGTATTGCGTAGAATGTATTCATGTCTATCAGGACAATGCATAGCTATCAATTGGCGTATTTTTTTGGGAAGTGAGTATAACAAAACCAAAAGTTAGTATAAAAGTTTTGCATGTAAAAGTAAAAGTGAGCTAGCTATAAATTCTCAAAAAAATACGCCTAATGTTACATATTTTACAAACTTTTTCTCCCATGACTGTCGAAAATAAGCGCCACACCCCTATATATACCTAAGATTATCTGTCAATTTGAGCCCAATCGTTTCGGTGGTTTTCGAAATATACGATTTTGAATGTTTTTTTGTATGGGCAGTGCCACTCACTTTTGTCCAATTTTTACGAATCTTCGAAGGAATACTCCTGGCCAATACCTAAGATTGTATGTAAATTTGAACTCAATCGATTCGATGGTTTTCGAAATATAAGATTTTTAATGTTTTTTTTATATGGGAGGTGCCACGCCCCTTTGTCCTATTTTTACCAATCTTCACAGGTATACTTCTGTGCCAATACCTAAGATTGTGTGTAAATTTGAATTCAATCGATTTTCGAAATATAATATTTTGAATGCATTTTTTGTATGGGAGGTGCCACGCCCCTATAACTCATGAACCAATACACCTACAAAGAATCTATATTCTTACAAACCATGGTATTAACGTCACCTTTCATGGGAAACTTTCAGCATCAAAATCGGTTCACGCATTACAGAGAACATTGGCGACAAACACAATACAACTTATTTTTATATATATAGATTTGGCGCAACAGGTCCGTATAGGCACACTCAGCGTTACCAGATTATTTTTTCCAAAAATGCTAAAGCGGGGGCGGAAAACTGCAAAAACTGCTAAACAAAATCGTAAAAAATGCTGAAAAAACTGCGATAGATTTTTCCATGATTAAAAATTGAATTTTTTACTTTTTAATGTAAATTCTAGTGAATTATTTTACATTTACAAAAAATTCATATTTGTATACGTCAAACTTCCATAACTCTAACCTCTTTCAGTCGAATTTTTCTATTACTCGAACTCTACGTTTATCGTTTTTAACTTTTGGCCTTCATTACTCGAAGTTTCTATAACTCGAGTTTATTGTCTGTCATTTTGAGAATTGGACTTATGGTAGTTCGACTACATTTGTTATTAACGTTATTGTTATAACGATAACGATAACGATATTTATAGTCATCATGTAAAAGACTATATTTTCTACATTTAAATGTATTACCTACAAAATGAATAAAAATTCAATTACTCTGAATATTTATAAAGAACATTCGAATATATTACAGGCAACATTTTATTTGTTGGAATAAAGTTGTAATGCGTTATTGCATTTAAATTATTCTTTTTCGAAAACGGATACATCGCATGTAATTTGAGCTGATTTCTGTTATTCCACAACACATTGCTGCATTTTAAAAAGCTTCATTCATGTCTTGAAATTGTGAGTTTTATCAATTTTTTATTGAGGTAGCCAATGTATGAAATGGTGTTAAATGTTGCTAAATGTGTTTTTTTCAAAATGTTTTATGAATATTTTTAAAAACTGCTAAAAACTGCTGATATTTACAAAAATGCTAAAAAATCTGTTGCATGTGAAATTTATGATCAAATCCTGCTAAAATCGCAGGAAACTGCTAAATCTGGTAACGCTGGGCACACTATGACTAGCTTCTCACAACCATTCGTCTTGTGTGAGTTTACATTTTTGGGACGAACGGAAGGGATCTACAATTTTATGCCGAGTCCGAACGGCTGACTTGAGAAGTTTTTTTCAGGACAGTTAGAGTCTGCGCCCATTCGGCATCCTAATATGGTGGTATATAGTTCCAGACCTCCTTAATGTTTTCGAAAAGCTCTTCAGCATTTTTTTATTTTTTTGGCAAGATGAGTACAAAATCTTACTTCCTACTGGTTTAAGCCCGGGCCAGGCATGCTACAAATTTCAATAAATCAGATAAAATTGTAGGAACTTAAAATTTAAAAATAATACTGGTCTAAGACGGAAAGAAGGAAGATACATTACCCATTGATATTAATATACTTTTGTAAAAGTCTACTTTTTTCCTCGGTCCAAAAAAAATGTTTTGATACAATAAGTTTCTATAGCGCTTGGTCTGGACAATTGGAAGCAGCGTGCCCGGGATCGTAGAGGATGGAAGGCTGCAGTGTCTCAGGCAGAGACTCTTCACGGGTCGGGAGCCCGATAAGTAAGTAAGAAAGTTTCTTCATACAATTCTAATAGTGACTGCAAAAAAAATTTTGTATGAAAGGAGGAAAAAATGGCTAAAATATCTAGTCATTTTTAGCAGTTTTTAAAAAACTATAAAAAAATATTAGCGAAGAGATTTTTGAAAAAAAATTTTTTGCAGTCACTTGTATGATGAAACATTTTGCATCAAAACATTTTTTTTTTTGGATCAAGGAAAAAAGTCAAAAAATTATACTTTTACAAAAGTTCGAAATTTTCAATGGGTACTTAATTGGTTAAGGAAAGTAACGGAATTTTAATGACCTTTCCATTGATGCCAAAATTTACATAAAGGAAGTTCAAATTATGAGTAGAATTAACTTTAGTTTTGTCAAAATACTTATGGCCACCATTGTAGTGGTTAGAGTCATTTCGTTGGTTCGAGCCCCGGCGGGTGGCGGCGGGCGACAACAATGCTCTGTAAGAAAAAAAAAAAGCATGCAATATATGTAAACATAAACAAAATCGGGTTCTCTTAGCGTTTGTCTCCAACCAGGATCCCACGACGTTATATGGAATCCGTACCATCAGGCAGGCGTCCTCTAGGTAGATCCAGGATGAGATGGTTAGATCAAGCCCATAATCTCTCCTGTATCCGTATGGGGATTGCCCCTGATGGTTTGAAGTCCATGGCGGAGAATCGAGAACTATATGAACGGTCCACTTGAGCAACCTACACCCGCGACCCACTTAATGAATAAGCGGACCATTTGAAAGTGAATGAATAAATGAATAATTCTAATAGCCCAATATACACGTATTCAAATTCTTAAAATGCTTTAAGACCGTTCTCAACTCATCTCAACGCGATGCTTCAGGGCATTCAATTGCAGTCTTGATTGCAACCAGCTTTATTTTTGTCATTTAAAAACAGTAAAATAATTAAAAATATATAATGGATGGATATTTTCATTTATAAACACTAGACAGGTAAATACATAAAATGGAAAATTTACAGCATTATTTCGACCAACAACATTTCATTTATGACCCCTGCAAGCATTTCACTTCAGAGAAAATAAATCGTAAAAGTTGATTTGATAACTCGCTTAACAATAATTTCAACATAACTCTATCTACCACATAAAGTCTTATTAACTCTGGAAAAAGTGTTATTTTTACCACCATGTTTAATGTCAGATATTTAAGTCAATCAAAACGATGCCTTCTCTACACATCAATCTGTCCATAATCAAATCATGTTCCTGGCCTCTGCTCCTCATTGGTGGACAGAGAGAAATCATCATTATTCAGCGTGAGAACCCCACTAACATTCCAAATTCAATGCAGCCTATGGTCTGCAGCTTAACACAGCCATTTAGCAGGCCATGCGAAATTCAGTTAATCTGATAGCTAAAATCTTCCACTTTCTGGAGATTACTCCACAATCCCAGAACAAAACGAAGATATGAATAGAAAAGCAAAAGATACCATCGCCTTCTCCTTGATTCACTCTTGCATTGGGCGCATACACACTACACACGGCAATAATTTGACGGACACTCTCTTCAAGACACAATCATTATTTTTACATTAGAAATGACTGCAGTTTGCCCCATAGGCATTCATCTCTTGACAAGTGAATAGCCCGGCACAGCAAGAGCAGTCATTCGGCGGACAGTCTGATCGAACAACCAACTGACCGACACCGGGCATCTTTCTGTAAAAATCAAACAGATGAGGATGGCTAACTGCCCCACACAGATCAAAAAGGGGAGGTTGAGGTGGAAGACATTTGAATAATGATGTTCCATGTTTTATGGCATTGAATTGATGCTACAGTGCTTTATTTCATGGTGCTGCAGTTCTATGATTGTGAAGTAGGTACGTCTATGGATTTGTTATGTAAAACATTCAGCAACCGCTTCGAATTCATTTCAATTTAATTTTCCGACATCATATTTCTTTGTTCTCAAAAAACAGTAAACAAATGACTCGAAGATGAATGTGTTTAATTTTGCCACATTAATGATCGCTTTCGTTAATCGCAGAATATTTATGGCGTCGGAATCTCATTTATCTAATAAATATTTTTTAGACTGATATATCCATAACATTTTTGAAATCGGGTTTTAAATTTAAGAACCTGATATTTTGATAATAAATTCAATTCTGACGTAATTATAAGCCAGGGGCTAAAAATATTTTTGTTTCTTGAATGTGATTCGTTATGAAATACGCAACTAATCTGGAATGCAAAAAAAAATCCTAAATGTGGGGCAATAATGGGAAGAGGTAATAAACTCATGCCATGAGTGGGTATTTGGTTATATAAATGTAAGTACCCCCAACCCAACACCAAAACTGATGTTAACATAATTGTATGGGATTTAATTTCAAAAAGATTACCACCAGCCATAGTTGCAAAAAGGCTTACTATTGTACTGAATTCAGTACACTTCTCAATTTCCAGTACTATTTTAAATTTATATTTATTTTTATATCTTTCAAATCAGACATTATATAAGGATTAAACAAAAAATAAGCTGAACGCGCTCATTTGTTTTAAAATTCTGAATGCATTCATTACTCACCGTACTTCGTTAAAAATATTTTTTTGAAATTTGCTGCATTTCTCGAAGATCTGGAAAAACGATTTGATTTCGGAGACATTTTTTTGAACTCATTACAAAATTTTTCACAAAGTGCCATTTGGGCGATCAAGTAAATTCAATCGTCCACTTATTGTCTTAAGGTTTTTTTCCTGGTGAACAAAAAAGTATTGAAATTATCAATCATGAATATCTGACTACCTACGATAGAAATAGGTAGATACTTCTATTTCTGAGTTTTGGGCTGAAATTGGCCTTGTGCGAAATGAATGCAACGAGTTCATATTTTCAGATCCTACACCGTACTGTCCAGGGTGCCTTTTATATATCTTCTTATTCTTCCGCAAATGTTTAAAGAATGTTTTCTTATCAAAATAGCTATTATCAAAAAAAAAGATAAAGAATCGAATGCAGGCGTAATGTCTGCACTATTAGAACCTAAACATCTTATTACAAATTAAGGCTACCACATACAGCTCTTTGAATAAAACAGATCTTTACAAAATCATCTTGAAAATTAAGAATTTGTGTAGTAGATTGTTATCTGAATGTGGTACGGTCGTGTTCAAATCACTTGGATAGTGGTCGATTTTCTGTACAAAGTCTACAGTTTACTCAATCGACCGTTGGACACGTTTTGAACACGACTATACAAAGATTCGGCGTCTATAAGACTTATATTACCTTGAGCTTGGTACGCTGCTCGTGAGCTGAGCTAAATTTAAGCGAATCCATTTAGCCGAGCGGTGTGCTGCTTTAGCTAAAAAATTAAATTTTTATTTCAGACTGTACTACATGTATTGTATATGTCACAATTTACCGCGCCCATTAATGCTTTACTCAAAAGGTAAAGTGGCTTAAGTCGATTTTTCACATTTTTCAGGAGAGCAGTTTTAAACTTTAAAAAATTATTCTAATAAAACTGTTTTGAGTAGAAGGTTGCAATTTTTTTCGTATATCACTCTAGAGATACCCTTTTGGAATCTTATTAAATTTTTTGAAAATCTGTTCAGATTTTAAATTTATTAACAAAAAAATATTATTTAAATCGCCTTAAGTCACTTAAGCCGTTTTTGCGCTTTTGTTTCTATGGTTTACCGTTGACTTATGTGTACATAAACCACTTTTCCTGAAATTAAATGTTAACATAAATCGTGGCTTAGTTATCTCTTCTTTAATAAAAAAAGAACAAGAAAAAGTAAACGATTTGATTTCGGAGACATTTTTTTGAACTCATTACAAAATTTTTCACAAAGTGCCATTTGGACGATCAAGTAAATTCAATCGTCCACTTATTGTCTTAAGGTTTTTTTCCTGGTGAACAAAAAAGTATTGAAATTATCAATCATGAATATCTGACTACCTACGATAGAAATAGGTAGATACTTCTATTTCTGAGTTTTGGGCTGAAATTGGCCTTGTGCGAAATGAATGCAACGAGTTCATATTTTCAGATCCTACACCGTACTGTCCAGGGTGCCTTTTATATATCTTCTTATTCTTCCGCAAATGTTTAAAGAATGTTTTCTTATCAAAATAGCTATTATCAAAAAAAAAGAGCGGTGTGCTGCTTTAGCTAAAAAATTAAATTTTTATTTCAGACTGTACTACATGTATTGTATATGTCACAATTTACCGCGCCCATTAATGCTTTACTCAAAAGGTAAAGTGGCTTAAGTCGATTTTTCACATTTTTCAGGAGAGCAGTTTTAAACTTTAAAAAATTATTCTAATAAAACTGTTTTGAGTAGAAGGTTGCAATTTTTTTCGTATATCACTCTAGAGATACCCTTTTGGAATCTTATTAAATTTTTTGAAAATCTGTTCAGATTTTAAATTTATTAACAAAAAAATATTATTTAAATCGCCTTAAGTCACTTAAGCCGTTTTTGCGCTTTTGTTTCTATGGTTTACCGTTGACTTATGTGTACATAAACCACTTTTCCTGAAATTAAATGTTAACATAAATCGTGGCTTAGTTATCTCTTCTTTAATAAAAAAAGAACAAGAAAAAGTAAACGATTTGATTTCGGAGACATTTTTTTGAACTCATTACAAAATTTTTCACAAAGTGCCATTTGGACGATCAAGTAAATTCAATCGTCCACTTATTGTCTTAAGGTTTTTTTCCTGGTGAACAAAAAAGTATTGAAATTATCAATCATGAATATCTGACTACCTACGATAGAAATAGGTAGATACTTCTATTTCTGAGTTTTGGGCTGAAATTGGCCTTGTGCGAAATGAATGCAACGAGTTCATATTTTCAGATCCTACACCGTACTGTCCAGGGTGCCTTTTATATATCTTCTTATTCTTCCGCAAATGTTTAAAGAATGTTTTCTTATCAAAATAGCTATTATCAAAAAAAAAGAGCGGTGTGCTGCTTTAGCTAAAAAATTAAATTTTTATTTCAGACTGTACTACATGTATTGTATATGTCACAATTTACCGCGCCCATTAATGCTTTACTCAAAAGGTAAAGTGGCTTAAGTCGATTTTTCACATTTTTCAGGAGAGCAGTTTTAAACTTTAAAAAATTATTCTAATAAAACTGTTTTGAGTAGAAGGTTGCAATTTTTTTCGTATATCACTCTAGAGATACCCTTTTGGAATCTTATTAAATTTTTTGAAAATCTGTTCAGATTTTAAATTTATTAACAAAAAAATATTATTTAAATCGCCTTAAGTCACTTAAGCCGTTTTTGCGCTTTTGTTTCTATGGTTTACCGTTGACTTATGTGTACATAAACCACTTTTCCTGAAATTAAATGTTAACATAAATCGTGGCTTAGTTATCTCTTCTTTAATAAAAAAAGAAGAGATAACTAAGCTCAACGAATTCAATACTTTTATGTAGTAATATGGTACATAGGTTTTTTTTTTTGGTAAGTAGATAATATAGTTATATAATGTAGGTCCCTTCCATTAGTCCCAAAAATAGAAACTCACACAAACGAATGGTTGCGAGAAGATGTGCCTAGGGTGTTTACACGCCTGTTGCGCCACCTATTTATTTATTTATTCATTTTAATAATTTTATAAATAGATATACGATACTGACATAATAATGTTTCTTCCTAAAAAACTTCTCAGCTTCTTCGGGTAAATCAGGATGAAAAACTGGCTTAGATTATGTGCAAAGCTTCCTGTAAAAGTCGTGAAACTGCTCATCGATCAAAGGAAGAGGATTTATCACTTTTTTGCTTCACTTATTTTATTTGGTCCATCGTAAAGTAACTCAAGACAATTTTTATATACTTGCTTGCAACTTCGCTTATTTACCCAATTAGGTAACCTTATTATTTTCGTCATTAACATTAGGAAACACAAATTAGTTTTTTTAAGTTGACCCATTTGCACGGGAGGAATTTGCACGGCAGATACCTTCAAGGTTTGAACAAATTCCATTGTTCCATTGAATGTAGAGGAAGAATGGCAGTTGTTTTCAACAGCAGTCATTGCCTCTGCAGGACATGTTTGTGAAGCGAAGCGGCTCGGTGTGGCGGCTGGTGGTGAGAAAAGAACCGCGTGGTTTAAAACGCCCGGAGTTCAAGAAGCCATCAGAGAGAAGAAAAAGGCTTTCAAGATGTGGATTCACTTGGGAGACTTACCTTCTCTAAACCGGTACATTGTGGCGCGAAGAACTTGCAAATTGGCTGTTAAAGCAGCCAAAGAACAAAGAAGGAGTTCGGCGAGAAATTAGACCGTGATCACAGATCTGAAAGCAAGGTGTTCTGGCAGACCATCCGACGTCTTAGAGGAAGGAAGTGGAACATTATTGAAGGAGTCAAATCCAAAGATGGTACACTTCTTTCTAATGAGGAGGACATCTTGCGCAGATGGGGTGAGCACTTTTCCGAATTGCTCAATCTAATCCAGGGCATTGAGGATTGTTGTGCCACTAACATGCGCGTCCGCGTCCCCAAATATTAAATATCATCATTCTGATATTCCCTCGGATATCCCATAAGTATCTGCATGCGATACGCAAGCATGCGATAAGCAAGCCTGCGATACGCAAACATGAATATTCGTGTGAATATACACAACCAGCAGAATCGACATAATGTGAAAATAGATAACACGATGCGACTGTTGGTTTATGAAAAATCGGAACTGCATTGGCTTCCTTTCGTTTTTGGACAGGTGAATCTGAACACTAGAACGAACATCTTGGTTTGTTATTCCAACATCTTGGCATTTATTACAACAGGATGACAGAACCATCGCTTTAAGCAGGGCGGAAAATAGTCCCACGGTAGACGAAGTCACTTTTGCGGTCAAATCGCTAAAAGCTGGCAAATCTGCCGGAGTGGATGAAATCCGGCCAGAAATGCTCAAGGCCTTAGGTGAAGAGGGATAGTTAAATGGATCTCTCGTGTCATTAAAGTGGCCTGGGAATGCGGCGACACTCCCAGCGATTGGCAGATTGGGGTGATTGTGCCCATTTTCAAGAAAGGGGATAAAAGAGATTGCTCCAATTTTTAGTTTTTTTTTATAATTAACAATATCACTATCCGTCGCACAGTAATCCAGCACACTAACCATTGCGCTACTGCGCCCACATCACCTTTATAAGCTTTGAGTAAATATTGAATTGAAAAAATAACTTTTTCTCTTTTCTCTGACTAGACCGTCTCGGAAACTTTCGCAACTGAAATGATTTTATAAATAATATTGGGGCTTAAATCGACTTAAGCCGTTTTTTATTTTTTTAATTTTTATACGGAGTATAATTTTTACACAGAGTAAAAGGACTTATTCATACTTAACACTATGTTGGTTTAGAAAAGCAGTTTGGTAAAGTGGCTTATGTCCACTAAGCTCATATTCAAAAACAGACATAACCCATATTAATATTTTTTTGATTCGGAATACTGGCTTATGTCGATGTAATTCAAATAAAACGGAATATGTTAGTTTGGAAAAATGGCTTAAGTCATTTTTATTAAAATTTTGTTATGGAAAAACGGTTTAAGTCGAAATAAAATTTAATTTTACAGAAAAATGTATTTTGGAAAAGTGGCCTAATTCAATTTAGTTCTCTTTTCCTTTTCAAGAAATTGTGTTTCTAAAAATAACAAAAAAGGCTTAAGTAGACTTAAGAGCTTAAGACATAAATGTCAGACACTGCAACAATATTTGAGAGTTAAGGCGTTATTCCAAATGCAATGTTTTCAGTTTCATTGAGTTAAGTCATTGTAACAGAAGAAAAAACTGTTTTGTAAGATAGGTAGAAACAAGGTGATTACACCAAACTGTAGCTAATTTTTTTCTCATTTCAAATATTTAAAAAAAATGTTTTTGGCTTAAGTCGACCTAAGCCACTTTACCTTTTGAGTAAAGAATGGTTCGGCACATTTTTTTTAGCTAAATTTTTACAGATAACGTTTTTTTTCCTCTGTTCTTTTGTGTTGCGGAAAAGTAAATAAGGATAAGGTTTTTCAATGAATACCTTCCTCCTACCTACCTACCTTCTTTCAAAGTGATAAATTTGATATCAAGGAATAGCAAAAAAGAAAGTGCAACGAAAATATAACACATTTTCGCGTCGATGAATTTTTGAAAGAAGTTATTTTCAACGGACAGCTGTTTTCTGTGACACTTATATTCACAGCGCACTCTATGTCAAAATTTAGCTAGGATTTTATTTAATGTTTGGAGAGAAAAATTGGAGAGCAGCTAAAATTTAGATTCGCTCGAACTGCGTACTAAGCTTTAGATTCAATTAAATGCGCCTTTATTACACCCTCCACTGGAAAGTATAAGTATTCACTTACATTTCTAACACAAAGAAGAAGTCACCCTATACCCTATAAGCCATAAATATTCTGAATCAGAATGCAATTCTGAAACGATATAGCCATGTACGTCTATCCGCCCGTCGGTCTATCTGTCTTTTAAAAACACAACAGAGTCCAATCAAACGAATCGACCTAGGCGAATGAAATTTTGTGAAAGGACTTCTTTGTTCCGGTACCTCCCTGCACGCACAAAATCATTAGGTATACATAATAATTCCTTAACATTTAACATAGGTACCTACTCGTTTTTTTTTTTATGTTTTTATGTTTTCCTTTGGTTTTATAAATTTAAGAAATTTGAGTACTATTCAGTACAATTTGGTTTCAGTTTTCAGTACAATTGAGGAAAGTCGATTTTCATCACTGCCACCAGCTCTGAAATTGGAAAAGAACAGGAACACGGTTTTTTGATTGTGGGTACGCATTTCTTACAAACTTTTTTGGCAATTTGGAGAGCTGTGGAATTTATTGTTACTTATACAGTTTTAAGTTGTTACAAAAAGGTTGATCTATATACATTATTCATCGCTTTCTCAAATTACATAGGTACTTATACGCAAAATGAATACAGAGAGGTATCTAAACACTTTGTTATACGTCGAGAAAGTATAAGTGCGCATAACGTCCAGACCTTAACTTTGTGTGCACTTGTACGGTCTTTGCACTTATCCGTAAGTTCACATATTTGCACTTATACGTGCTTACTTAATAAGGTGCATAATTTCAAGCTCTCATGGTACTCTGAATACATAATGTGGTTTTCCATTCGAACAAAAAAACAATTTTCTTTTATCTAGATCACTTTTTATGTTCCATTGGGAGAAAAATCAATCTTTTTTTGATCCGGATCACAGATCTCGAGATTTACACATAGGTACTCTCACCAATACCAATATACCCTCCATAGCTGTTTTACGTCATACAGAATTTGTTTTCAAAACACAATTACTAAAGGCCTCTTGAAAAGCTATTATTCAGAACAAAAATCTAAATAATGGACATGAACTTAATTTGGGAGCAATTGTTATCATCTTCATCATTTTATTGTTCTTCCACGTCGTCTGTGGATTTCGATTCTTCGTCAATATGATTATCCATATGAAGTTCGTATGCTGCTATTCCATCGACAAAAGAAAACAATTTGCACAGCTGATGTACTGTCAATGTCAAATAACGCACTAGGTTGGTTGGTTGGTTGGTTGAAAGTGGCCGTCGGCTAAAAACGCCAACACACTTAGACCAGTATAGGTCCATTGTGATGCCACGAATAAGGATCTAAGATCTCCCCACTAGTTGAACCATTTTGAGCTCTTTATAAAGCGTAAGAGGCTTCTGATGTCTATGCTTGCCAGATCACCCAAGTCGTTGTAATGGAAGGCCCCTAAGTGAAGCTTCCTTCTGCGGGAGAGAGCTGGGCAGGAACAAAGAAGGTGAGGAATAGTTTCTTCTTCTTCCTCATCCATGCAGCTTCTACAAAAGTCGTTAGAGAAAAGACCCAGCCTTGCGGCATGTTTGCCTATCAGGCAGTGTCCAGTAATGACACCTATTGTGGTGCCGATATGCAATCTGTTGAGAGAGATCAATTTCTTAGAGCGTTTCAAATCCAGTTTAGGCCAAATTTGTTTTGTCGCTAGACAAGTGGTTAAACTTGTCCACCTAAGATTTGTACTCTCGATAGCATTCATCTTCAATTTTTGTTTACGAGTAGCGATTGGTATCCCTAGGGTGCCTTTATCAGACAGAATGGGTTGAGTTGTTCCTATTCTAGCGAGTTCATCGGCCTTACAATTCCCTGGAATGTCTCTATGCCCAGGCACCCAGATTAGGTGAATGTTGAACTGTTCGGCCATCTCCGTAAGAGACGATCGGCAGTCGAGGGCTACTAGAGAAGTTGTAGAGATCGAGTCCAAGGATTTGATGGCTGCTTGGCTGTCCGAAAATATGTAGATATCCTTAACAGATATGACGTTTTTCTTGAGCCAAGATAAGACTTCTTTAATCGCCATAATTTCCGCCTGGAACACGCTACAGTAATTTGGTAGACGGAAGGAGAGCTCGAGATTAAGACTTTCGGAGAAAACACCCCCACCAACTCCATCTTTGGTTTTTGAGCCGTCAGTATAGAAGTGAATTGATTCATCTTCCGGGAAGGGATCTTCATCCCAGGTTGCTCTGGATGGGATTGTGACGAGAAAGTTCTTGTCAAAGTATAGAGATGGGGTGGTGTAGTCAGTGTTTTCTGTTGAGATCTCGAATTTTTTCAGAATAGAGGCGTGGCCAAAGTCTTTGTTTGACCATTGTGAGATGGCTTTAAGGCGAATGGCTGCACTCGCTGCCATTTGCTTGCTGAATATGTCGAGGGGTAATAGATGGAACAATATGTCTAGTGCCGCAGAGGGTGTTGTGCGTAATGCACCGCTTATGCACATACAAGCTGTGCGTTGGACCTTGCTTATATGGTCACGGTATGTGGCCTTCTCCAATGCTGTCCACCAGACAATTATCCCATAGGTGAGTATCGGTCTTATAACTGAGATATAGAGCCAATGGGTTACTCGAGGTTGTAGACCCCATTTATTCCCAATAGCTTTTTTGCAAGAGAAGAGTGCTACTGTAGCCTTCTTGACTCTTTCTTGGATATTAAGTTTCCAACTAAGCTTCTTATCCAGGATAAGCCCCAAATATTTCGCTTTGTCAGAGAAAGTTAGGTTGATACCATTGAGTGAGGGAGGGTCGACTGTCGGAATCTTGTATTTCCTGGTGAAGAGCACCAAATCTGTTTTGTGGGGGTTCACACCTAAGCCACAACGACCCGCCCAACTGGTTAGCTTATTTAAAGCATTTTGTAGGAGTTCTTTAAGAGTATTTAAGTGCTTTCCTGAGACGGCTATAGCAACATCATCTGCATAAGCGATCACCGTGCATCCTTCACCTTCCAGGATTATCAGTAGTTCATTGACCACCAAATTCCAAAGAAGGGGGGACAGAACACCACCTTGCGGAGTGCCTCTGCTAACAGATCTTCTCGCCGACACGACTCCCAGCTTTGAGTTGATAATCCGACCTTTGAGCAGTAGATTAATCAGTTCGCCAAGAGAGCTGTCGACGTTCAGAGCTGAAAGCGAGTCTGCTATCGCTGATGTGTTGACGTTGTTAAAAGCGCCTTCTATGTCAAGGAAGGCAACCATTGTGTACTCCTTGTGGAACAGTGAGTATTCGATGTTACGTACTAAAGTGTGTAATGCCGTCTCCACTGATTTGCCTTTACAGTATGCATGCTGGGCCGCTGACAGTAGTGTTTTATCGATACTGTTGCGTAAGTGGATATCAATCAGTCGTTCTAGTGTTTTTAAAAGGAATGACGATAGACTAATGGGTCTGAAATCTTTAGGATTTGTATGGGAGCATTTACCTGCTTTGGGTATAAAGACAACTTTAACTTCTCTCCATATCTTTGGGATATAAACTAGATCTAGACAACCTTTGAAGATTGTCTGAAGCATCGGCAAGATTATATCCGATGATTTCTGCAATTCGGCAGGTATTATGCCGTCCGGTCCCGCGGATTTATATGGTTTGAAGCTATGGATTGCCCAATTTAGTTTACTTTTTGTAATTATATTAGAAGGGATGGTTATTGGTTCCGATGGACTGTTGTAGTTCGAATTGTTAACCACATGGGAGCTGCCTGGGAAATGAGTATCAAGCAGTAGATTGAGCGAATCTTCGCTAGAGGTCGTCCAGGACCCATCGTCTTTTTTAAGGGAGCTGGGTGTTATTGGGTTCATGGAGAGAATTTTCCTCAGCCTTGAGGCCTCAGAGGCTTCTTCAATTTTGTCACAGAAGAGTCTCCAAGAATTGCGTTTGGCTTTTCTCAGTTCTTTTTTATATATATTTAATGATGCCTTGTACAAGTCCCAGTCTAACGCGTTTCTCGTACTTTTGGCATTGTTGAATAGTTTTCTACAATTAGTTCTAAAAGGGCCTAGACCTGCATTCCACCAATGCGGCTTCTTCTTACCTCTGGGTTGGACCAGCGGACAGGAAGAGGTCATTGCTTTATTGAGAGCGAAGGTTAGGGTCTCAACCATGCTATCAAGTTTTTGGGGGTTACAGGGGGAGTTAGGGTTAATGGGGGAAACTGTGTTAATCAGAGTTGTCCTGTATTTGAGCCAATCGGTTTTGCGATAATTTCTGAAAACCGGAGGGCTTATAGAGTCTACATATAAAGAAAATTGGAGGTACCTGTGATCCGAAGAAGAGGGTTCGTTGGATACCTTCCAGTTCCGTATACGCTGCACGATATTGTCGGAGGCAAGGGTGATATCCAGCACTTCTTGCCTGTTTCTGGTCACGAATGTTGGTTCGTTGCCTATATTGCACAAAATGAGGTTTGTACCTAAAATGTAGTCAAACAGTATCTCACCTCTTTTGTTGATGTCGGAGCTTCCCCAAACAGTATGGTGAGCGTTAGCGTCGCAGCCTATAACAAGGCCGGTTTTCTGCCTCCCCGCATCAGCGACCAATCTTTCCAGGTTGTCCCCAAAAAGAGAGTCCATATTTTCATGGGCAAGATACGCCGACACCACGTAGTAGGAGCCACCTGGTGTTTCCAACTTCGCCGCCGTTGTATCTCGATCGCTGTAATGAGGGAGTAAAGTTAATTTTAGGTTTCTTTTCACCAGTATGCACGATCTGGGCTTACCCACTGCCGGCTTGTACAGGTTAAAGTAGTTTGGAGTCTTGAGTCCACATACCAAGTCTTCAACGACCCAAGGTTCTTGGACCAAGACTATATCTTCCCTGTCTTTTGATAGACGGAGAAGAAGGTCGGCAGATGCCGTGATGGAGTGGTGGAGATTAATCTGAACTAACTGCAGCATTGGCGCTACAATCAGGTAGAGAAATCTCCCTCACGGTGGAGTTAAGGTCTTCCGAGTCTGAGGACGATTTAAGTAATTCGTCTTCACTCAAAAGTAGTGGGCGCATTTGGTTGAACTTTTCATCCGTCTCCATGTCCGACACTACGTCGTCATCGACTAAAGGCGGATGCTGTTCGGTGAATGACGTTTGGGAATCATCACTCTCCAGAGATGGAAAGGAGATAGATGGCTCCGTCTTGTCGTTTGTGGGGGCGGGAGTGGGGTCCAGTGGATGGGAGGGAAGTTTTCCCAAATCAGACTCTTCGTCCTTTTTGTATACCTTGATGGTGATGGTATCGAAGCCGTAATATATAACGCCTCCAGTCTTCGCCAAAGGAGCCAAGGATTCTTTGTTGATGATGACGATGGCACATCTGTAAAGACCCCTAGGCTCGTCCAGCTTTGCGACCTTCCAGTTATACGTCGGCAGCTCAGGATTGCTAGTCTTTATGATCTCGAGGATCTTATCGGTATCGGAGGGTTCGGCTGGGATCCAAACGCGAGTTCTTGGTCGACTTGGGATGTCCTCCTTCGCAACAACCTCGAGCTTAGCGCCTGGCCATACCTCCCCCAATTTGCATATAGCACTTTTGTATAGGTCGTAAGACCTTTGCTCATCGCAGGCGATTAGCTTGACATGGCCTTGATGCCAGCCACCATCGCAACATCGAGGAGGAGGACCTGGATTCTCCTTCATAATATCCAGAAAGACGGATGAAAGCTTAGGTGGAATTAGCTTCCACTTGTCTGGTGCGATGGATCCGTCTACGTCGCTTCTATCTATGACCGCCAGCATCAATTTGTCTTTAAGGACTTCGCTGTAGGACTTCGATGTAGGGTTGGATGGCCTGGAGGAGGTACTGGTGTTGTGTACCTTGGCCCTTTTCGGTTCCGAAACGGATTCTTCCAACGATCGCTGTCGCTTTGACGTGGAGTCGCTGCTCGTCCCAGCTTCTTCGCTGACGATCTTCTGGGCCCATGCTAAACGGGCGTTCATCTTGCCAGTTCTTTTGCTCTCCGGTGTATTACCAAAGAACTCCAGAAGGCGGATGGCTGTGCGTCGTTCTTTATAAATTTTCTTTGAGGGAGCAAGGGTAGGCCTTGTTCCCGAAGAGTCCCTGATGGCACGTGGGAGGGTATTAGTACCCTTGGGCTCCTCTCGGCTACTGGAGGTAGTTGGACCATGTGGATCCACAGTCTTCTTACTTTCCAGCGCTTTCGGAGCTTTTCCGGTAGACAGCTGAATCGCCGTACTACCGCCCGGTTTTAAAGGAGAACCGGTCTCAGTTTTTTGTTGTTTTTTTGTTATTTTAGTTTTGGAATTCATAAATAGGTCCCACGAGTAGCGGAGAAATGAATGTCCGTCTGCGCAGAGATCCGCAATACGCAGATAAGGCTAGCTGATCCGGAGGTCGCCAGGTATCCGGATACTCCGTTAGCGACTGAGCTATGGCCCCCAGCCAGGTTAACCATCGGCACGGGTCGTATGACACCTTGATTCGGCCTTGATTTAGGGCCGTTTGCCGATACGGCTCACAATGATCTAGGCTCCACACAGACTCCCATGTTATACTTTATGCCATGCAAGAAGCATCCCATGAGAATCTAAGTAGAGTCCAGATCACTACGAGTCGCATCAGCAGACGACCTTTAGGGTTGTCTCCCACCTCATACTAATGGTTCACGCTTTCACATCAGTCGTACGTCGCAACGAGTTACAGCGTACGGCCGATATGAAAGTGTGACCCTTGGCTGACACTAACCAGACATAAGTTGATTAGCCATTTTCGGACGGGCGCCCGCGAGAAGGAACAACAAGTAGAGGATTTTGCCCAGTCCAAATAACGCACTAATACATTTAGAAAAGCAGATCAATCTGCTTTCATGTTCCATGTGGCACGAAAAATCTAAAATCTGAAATAAAAATCGAATGTGTCCAATGGAAAATCACATAAGTCTCATATAAAAAGCCTTAAAGATTTACAAAACTAAACTATGTGATTGCATAAATCAAATAGTTTTCAGCGAATACCTTTCGGTTCTTTCGAATGCAAAGAACTGATACTGGATGATTAGATTATGACAAAGCATTTACTAAAATATAAAAAGCCCGATGGAAAACGACATAAGTGCAACGACAGAAATTAGTTTGAAATACCTACTTCTGTTTCTGTGTTTTCCATTGGGCAAAAATAAGCATCCCGGATCGTCCAGAATCAAAATATATTTTCTAAAGCCGTTTCATTGGCACCAAGAATACTCTTCGGATTCGATTTCGGACTCGATTTCAAGTCAGAATCCACTCAAGAAGCACTTACACAAATGCAATTTATGCACCGCAGTTATAGATAAAATTTTGCCATTTCATCAATACATGAGTGGAGTCGTCCAGAAACAGTTTTCTTAAATGAGTAAACCTACCGAGTGAAAGTGAAGCCAATGGAAAACGACATTAATCACCCGTATCGTGGAATCCGCCGGGGAAAAGAATATTTTGGTATTGTCGAATCCGAAAAGTAAACAGAAATCTGGAAAAAAACCACACCCTACCAATAGTATGTGTTAATATTATGTATATACCTACCTATATGACATAATAACTGTTCAATTTTTGGATTCGACGATACCAAAATATTCTTTTCCGTGAATAATTCCCCCGGCGGATTCCATGATAGGGGTGAATGTCAGTCGGACTGGAAGAGCGATATGCCATTGATGCATATTATGTACATAGATACTTAATGTACGTGATGCACGTTGTCACGTGCAATTTGAAATTTGTAGGTGCATTTGTAAAAATGTAAAAAAAAAAAATATTTTACATTTGCGCTTATCCGTTTTAAAAACGGTATAAAATTTCATTCCGTGGCTCGAAAAATTGTTCACTTATAAGAAATGTTCACTTATCCGTTTTGCACTTATACGAACAAAATTGTATAGAAATCGAGTGAAATGTCTTGGGGTATTGAAACGCGTTCCATACTTAGGCGATTTTTTGACTTATCCGTTTTCCACTTAGCCGTTCTCGGCGTGCCTACATTATCATAACATTCGACGCACAAATTTTTGCGAAGATTGTATATGAGGTGGCGAGTTCGAGGAAAGCATGCCCGATAAATTCGAACCTGAGAATGGTTTGCCCGATCCACCAAAAAATGAAACTATTAATCGAGCCATTTTTTAAAGGCTTTTACTTAACTTCGTGAAAAATTTGTTGTGTCAAAATCTTGCAAGTCAAATTTGAACCACTTTCTCTAAACTTAGAACTTTGAAATTTTCCATGCTAATTGGGTTGTGAAGACAATGCAATATTTAGAAAGAATTTTTGGATTTTGACTTCCCCTGCCCCTTTAAGGAAGGCTTTTTCATAACACATGATCCATTAGCCGTATTAACTTGAAACTTTATATGTCAATAGATAAGTCAAAACTATTACATACCTAATTGATACTTTGTACCGATTCGTCCTATAAGGGTTGAAAAAAGGGGGTGTAAACTTTTCTATTTTTACCTTACTACGCTCAACTTGCCATAATACTCATAAATATATGTAGGTCATCTTAAAGAATCTTTTTAATTGTTAGGCAATACTTCACCGACTATTTTGAGCTAACATTCATCTTTCTAGTCCATCCAGAGGGCAAGATATAATAAATAGAAAATAGATCTTATTCGGCCAAATGCGAAAAAAATTGCTATCTTGATTGCAGTTGTGCTTAGGAAGGGTAGTTTTATTTGCGTTCTAAAAATAGAATTGTCACTGTGGCGGGCATTCAGAATGTATGCTCATATCATGTATGGCGTAGTTGAATTTGATGTATGGAATGGATATGTATAAAACAAACTATGTATACATATGTACGTATATAGGAGTTTGTGATGCGTAAATATGTAGGTATGCACATGTACAATCGTACATACTTATATTTGAGATCTGAAGCTATGGAAAGTGTATAGGTAGGTACGCGTAGTAAAATCAATCAAACCATACCTGTCGCGAATTTTCATTTATGTGAAATACATTACCTATTATGTTCATTGACTTAGGACTTTGAAATTTTGCATGCTGATGTTTCAGTTTTGATGACAATATAATAAACTAATAGTTAATAAAAAGCTTTTGTAAGTATGTACCTAGGTAGATATTAAACTGCACTAAAAAGCAAAAAATAAAATAATAGTTTAAAAAACTAAAAAAACGCTTTTAGAAGTAGGTACTGCACTAAAAGCAAAAAAATAAAAATTAACCAATCTATTTTTAAGGTTTATCCTGGAAGGGGTTTAGTGTAAGCCATGTTTGTAGTTATGTATTGTATTATTTAAGTGTAAACTACACAAACATGACTTACACTAAGCCCCTTCCAGGATAAACCTTAAAAATAGATTGGTTAATTTTTATTTTTTTGCTTTTAGTGCAGTACCTACTTCTAAAAGCGTTTTTTTAGTTTTTTAAACTATTATTTTATTTTTATAGTCATCGATAACCTATAGATTGTCTACAAGATATTTTAAGAAATGAATTTTGGATACAATAGATCTTTTAGGTCGCAGTGTCAGTCAAATGGACAGGGAATTAAAAAATAATAATTAATTATGTATTTATTTATTATTATTATTATTATTATTATTTTTTTATTTTTTGACAAAATATATCTACGGAAAATTACATTTCACTTAGCCCACGTTTAATTTTCTTTTGTATAATAATGCGTAATCGGTACCACAAAAAAGTGTAATATTATGATAAAATTAAAAAAATTAAATATGTGAAGTGAAAATATTAAAATGTCTATTCAGGAAATATAGACTTTTCTGATATAATAATTTAAAAATCAATTCAAATTATATGTAGTTGCACAATGCACACTTCTTTTAATGCAACTTATATTATTTATTACGCTATTGAACGAACATACATCCACTCAGCTTCTTGCTGCTGTAATTTGATACTTTTTTTTAATTAAAACCAGTAAGACAATTATCTTCGACTATGCCGAAGCTCAAATACCCGGTACTATGTTATTGTAAAAATACAAAAATATTTTAGTATTAACAAATTATATATTTGTATGGGAGGTATGGGTAGTTTTTATTCGACCAAGCTCATTGTTTGTCAAAATATTTTAAATATTATTAAAACAATATATGCTTTCTTTACTGTAGCTATTTAAATTAAATTTTTAACGTCAAAAAGCTATATAAATTCAATATTTTTGTATGTGAGGTAGTAGTAGTTTTCATCCGATCATCTTCGAACTTAGCCTCAGTTTGGTGGATAAAAGCTTGCGTACCAAATTTCAAGTCGATAGCTCTTAAATTACGCCCGTAATCGTGCGGACAGACAGACGGACATCGCTAAGCGAACAATAACTGATACCAGTCATTTAATGAAGTGCTAATGTAGTACCGAGTTTGGCTTAATTACGTATTATATGAAGGACATACAGACCGCGCCGTAATGTTATTAATGCAGCCTTCTCCGCAGCTCTATTTTTTTTTTCTTACCAAGCATCTTTCATACTGTAAAAGTTCGCTTTACCGAAGTCGTTCAAGTTATATCGAAGAACAAATTGAATAGCGCCATCACATAACCATAAAACTTATGAGAACAAAAACTGTATTTTAGACGCCAGTTCTGAACCTACCCTTGATCGAATCGTAAATGGTTTATAAAGAAACTTCATTAAAGCTTTTTGCCGGTCAACAAAATTGAATCGATTAAAATCGTATACATATGCACATTTCTCTGCAGTGGGTCCATATTGAATTAAACCTCTATATCTACAGTGCCCGTTAAACATTCGATACTCTATTTACGTTTTACTATCCAACTGGAACTGATTACACAATACCTATACGCAAAGCTGCTCATTTTTAATCAAATAATCTGAGCAAGGATAACACAATGCAGTAAAATTACTAATTATACTTTTAACTGCGCACACTCACTTCGCAGTGTCCCCCAGAGCGCGTTCAAGCTTCAGAGTCTATTACTTTTTGCCCAACACAAAAAAAATGCCCGCCACCATAGTAAGCACTTCGAATGGTCTAAAACAGGTGATGATAGTGCTCTTAATGACCCCCACTGGTCATCAGCAAAAACTAATTGATTCTGGGCGCACACAGTTCGTCGCCATCCCATTAGCCATTAAGAATAAAGTATCTGATCCCAGCTAAAACGATTGCCCATTTAATTTGTAATCATTGGTTTTTGCCTTTCAACCACTCATATGAAATCGCCGCACCAAAGGTACCTTAAGGCTACCACATTACCCGTCAGTTTTTTATCGAAATTCATTTCGCTTAAGCTAATAAAAAATATAACCCACCTTGGAATATACCTAGATGGATTAGCTGAATCAAATATTTTTATGCACTAAGCCTGAGATTATATTATGAAGTTGGATTGCCGGAAACGTTCCAAATGAATATCTACCATGACGCAGAGTTGGAAACAAAGCAACATGGCGAGTCATCCTATTGTCAGTGCCTTTTCATTATAGGCCCCCGATCTATTTGTGCTTCATAGACGGTAAGAAGAATAAGCATTTGAATAAGTAATCGATTTGCTCGCCCGCAATTAAATTAGATTGAGATTCGGTGGTGGAGTTGTACCTTTGTCTCTCTACGTAGTTTTGGTTTCTGGTCTGTATAAATAGACTACTGGTTGGCAGAGTGTGGAAAATCAATTTAGAAGTTGTTAATTACCGTAAATTAATGGATATTTAAAAGGTTTAATTATTTACGGTTTGAATTCGGTAAGGTGACCTGTGTAATTCGGTCAAATGCGTAACGATAGGTAGCAAGCGGCATACTTAAATAAACCTGCGTTCGAACTAAATAAATGTCGTTCTAATCGGAATGTTATATTTTTAAAATTTTTTAACAATGATAGATATTTGTGGGACAAATTTAATTTTAATTTATATGCGGCCGATATTGAACTGATTGAAAATGTAGTAAGGCATAGGTATAATAACAAGTGAACCGTAATGAATTCGTGACGTTATTGTGCTCGGCATTCCTCGGCGGCCTGGCGAAAACACTATTGCTATTGTGAAGAGCATCGCAGATACACGCCTTTCTTTCAAAATCGAACTGTGTACTGCTTGCAGCTTTTCTCGAGAACGACCGTCTAACACTTGACTTGAATTGACGCCTGATGTCAACAATAATGTCTCTAAGTCTAAACGGATTTACATCCACGAAAGCATAACACTGGGAAATAGTTCTTTTCTACATCATGATGTTTTGGGTGGTCTACATTAAGAAGTGCCGTGACGTGATGACACCGAGACGAAAATAGTGTTAACAACACAACTCTCTTGAAAGCTTTGATGTCTAAGTCTATAGAAATCAGGAATATCCAACTTTATCACAGATTTATGCTGGAGCATTTGTTCGAGTTATAAAATTATTATGATAGTGAAATTAAATAATAATAATGTGTGGCATAATGCTCCAAAATGCGTTTCGCCCCGATGTGAAATTAAGTATACTTAGGGCCAGTTTCAAGACTAGCTGATAAAGTCTCGGATAGCCTATCCGGAATTTATATTTCAGATAAACTTTAATTTTCAGTTTCAAAGGTTTTGGATAGTGCTATCCGACATATAAAGCCTCGGATGGTTTATCAGCCGGTTTAAGTGACTGTAACAGCCAAAACAAAATATTTATTTGAAGTGGCTGGAAAAAATATAGTTTCAGAGTCAGAAGTGTCCTATCATGGATTTATTTGAAATCTTAGACGACGAATTTGATGAATATTACAATCAAATTAAAAGGCCCCGTATGAACAGAGTATTTGAAATTATTTCGAGAAATCCTCGACAATGAAGAATTCTGAATAATTCACTATTTCGTTTAACTTTATCCATGCTCACTGAATACCTTTCACCCTGGGCGTTGGAATTGGCCAGGGGTGCAGTTTGTCTAATCTGCTTTTCATTAATGACCGAAAGAGCAAGCTACAAGCTATGAGATTCCTTTATTGTATTGCTGGTGTGACCCGTAAAGATTATATTGGAAACACTAGAATACGTGAGGAACTCAATGTCGAGCAGCTACTTCTCCGCACAGATCGGTCCATGCTTCGGTGGTTTGGTCATGTTAAACGCATGTCCCCAACCAGGATTCCAAGACGTACTGTGGAATCCGTCCTCTAGGTAGACCCAGAATGAGATGGTTAGATCAAATACATAATATCTCCTCTACCCGTATGGGGAGACTATGGAGGATCCACTTGAGCAACTAACACGACACCCACGACCCACTGAATGGATAAGAGGGCCATCGAAAATTAATGAATGAATGATTTTGTCCATGCTATAAATTACCAAAAATAGAACAACACAGTTCACTTAAAAATGTGATAAACAATAAAAAATATCATTGCTATTCCTGTCAATCAGTTAGTGCCTGATAAGTGTTTCTACCGGATAGTTTATCAGAGACTTTGACGATGAAACAGAAAAAAAATTAGAAACTTTTATCTGGTGGATAGCGGTGTGTGTCGGCTAACTATACGAAGCTTTATCCGGAACATTTAAAACTGGCCCTATGTTTGTATGTTTTATTGTCTCTTCATTTAATTTGTTCAAATGGCAAAATTAGGTCAACAAGTATGTTACTATTTGTCGGTTTTATTGTTCCTAGTCTAATTTTGTTAACGTTGTGCTTGTTTGTTTGTAATATTTGGTCCGAGATGATTATGTATGGTTTGAGAAGAGAATCATTAAGATCATTCATCTATTTTATTTTCTGATTCATTCAATTGTATGGATGATAGTAACATGATAGATGGCATAAACAATATAAACAACGGTCTTATTATGCTCAACATTTTTGCAAACTATTGTTCTGTGTTGAAGACGAATTTAGTGAATTGTTTTCTTTGCAGCAAGCAAATGTAATATGTGTTTCTGAAACGTGGTTGATTTCTAAAAGCGAAAGCAATGGTGACGAAAGTGATAATGATAAGCTTGTAGAACTTTTTGACTACAAAATTCATCGGAGTGATAGAACCACTAGGGGTGGTGGAGTAGCAAATTATTATATTTAGGTGTTCGTTTAAGTGCGATATTATTAAAAAGAATACGCATCAAGGCCTTTCATTGCGAAACCGCAAATTACCCTTGGGACTTGTGTTGGACTCTTTCTGATGTAGACAATAAAATTAAGTTGTTTTGTTCGAATCTATAGTTACAGAGCTCTTCGATAAATATGTATATCCCAATGAAAGAAGTTATTATAAAAGATCCCAGAGGCGCTTAGTGTTCCTTTGAAGTAATAAAGCTTATGAGACTTCGTTACAAAGTTAACTTATACCCTATTCACACCAAGCCGAAAACTTGGTTTTCGCGAAAACAGTCGAAAACTTCATCGAAAACAGAAGTTTTCCCATACATATTGCAGTTTTCAAAACGAGTTGTTTGAGGTCGTTTTCCACGAAAACGCCACGAAAACGAGTACAATCGTTGGGTTGTTGAAGCAGACACACCTTTAGCAACATTCAGCGAGCTCAGCAAAACTGCTGACAGGATGTGAGAGACTGAGTGAGAGTGAAAGTGAGAGTTTTTTTGTTATCTTTGCTTGCACCATAAAGAGCAAACTACCTGCCACACCACAACCACAACTAAATGGTATTTTCAGATGTTTTGATTTTGAATGTTGGTTAGGTATGTTAATTATTTAACCATAAGTTAACGATTATCAAGTAGCTTAAATAATTTTGTTTGTATATTATGTCAATACGAGCGAAGTTTAGTAACTAAAATTAAAGTCTAGTCGCCACAAACATTTCATAGCTAGTTTCACAGCTAATTGAAACGTCAAACGAAAACGGTGTTCGGTGTGAATGTATCTACGAGTTTTCTAAACTTTTTTGACGAAAACTCGTTTTTCGGCTTGGTGTGAATAGGGTATTAAATAGCCGCGATCTTTGGAACAATTTGCGAAAGCTCGGTATAACATATAAAAGGACATTTCTGAAAATACCGATATTAGTCCAAATGCATTAAGAATTACTTTGCTTCTTCATCTTTGCCTACACCGTCTTTCTCTTCCAGTGTATCTAAATTTCTTATCTGATATCATCTACATAGTCGTTCAGAGTACCTACTAGGGCCAAAATTTGTTAAAACGGTAAATAGCATCAACGCTATTTTCGCCATTAGATCTGTGTTAAGTCCGTTGCTATAGGATTGGATGGAATATCGATAAAATTTAATAAAATGATCCTCCCATTTGCGATCGATAGGTACTCTAATGCACATATATAATCTGGGTGATCACAGAATCCGTCGTATTCGAAATTTTGCTAAGAACCCCGAAAGAACTATCACATAATCCGTTGTAGGGGACATTTTACCTTAAACATTGCCTGATTAAAGCATTTTACAAAACCTAGCGGGATTAGACAAAAGTGCGTGACACATCTCATAACAAAAAATACATTTTAAACGCTATTTTTCAACAGGAAATTTAAGATTTTGGTATTTAATTTACGACAGTGTAGACAGAAAATGCAATTGCGATATCAGTTTGCCAGCTTTAAAGTTGCACCAGACATCCTAAAATTAAAAAAAAATCAAAATTTAGGTCATATGTAATAGCAAATTTTCATATTATATTAGAAACATTATCACAATACTAATTCCTCAAAGCCAAACCAAAACTGCGATTTTATCTCCCATCCAGACGCCCTAGAAGTTCTAGGTTAGGTTAGGTTAAAAAGAGGTACGAGAGAGATGCTTCATACGGCACTAGGCACCATAAGGGCCCATCGCGATCCCTAGGGGAGACCAATTGCAGTGACCTGCAATAGAAAAACACCTAAACACTTGCCCATGAGAAAGCCCCCATTTTTCTGCAAAAACCAAGTAGCCCCTTATAGTTATGGTGTTGGCTATTTCCTCTAAATGTTGGAAGAAGTGCCTCCCCAGAAATTTCCTTCTACTGCTACATATTGCCTCACATGTCTCTTCGGCTTGCAGGCAGGGTCGGCCGAATAAACTACACTACATTTTCTACATCATTAACTACGTGTAGTAAATTAAATAAACTACACGTCTTATTTACTACAATTTGTTACGTCTGCTACATAGACGTAGAAAATACAGAAAAATAATAGAATTTCAGTTAACAAGATTCAGAAGTAGGTATTGGGTTGTACTAGTTTTACTCGTAGTCGTAATGTGGAGTTCGATATTTTACTTTCCAAATAACTTACCCTTATAGGTACCTGGTACCTAATGTTTAGAAGTAACAACGTAAACGTAAGTAGGCAGTCAATATTCGTCTGTTTTATTAGAGTCATTCTTTATCAAGGTATAATGAATAATGTACCTACTAGTTTTTTTTTTACTTTTCTTGTGAAAGTCTTCCTTGTTTTTGTGTGAACAAAAAAACAGTGGGAGAAGTTTTTCAATGGATGGTCGTATTGAACAATGAACCACGATTTCGAATTCAAAAGCAAGCGTCCCATTTCAAATTTGACAGTTGAAGCTACGTCTGCTACAATTTGTTTCATTAACTACATTAACTACATTTAACTACATTAACTACATAAACTACGTAGCAGATGTAACAAATGTAGTTTTTTCTAAAAAGTGACAGTTCGGCCAACCCTGCTTGCAGGTCATTGCAGAATTTGCAAGTGTCCGAGTCTGCCAGTGCCCTGATGATATACCGATATGTAAATACTGCAACAGGAGACACCACTTGTTATTATATCTCGAGGGAGCAAACAACTCACATAATTCAAATCAATGATTCTAATATAATGAGAAAAATTGATTTTCTGGAATTATCTTTCTGCCTACACCCGGAAATAAAGCAATACAAAAAAAAAACAGTAAAATTGTTATCATTGGCCTGGCCGATGCTTTGATACACTCCACTGTATGTACCTACTGTACATATTGGTTTTGTGGATCAATTCGTTTGGACGCTATCGTGCTTTCAACAGACAGACAGACAGGCATGGCTAAATCGATTCAGAATGTGATCCTGATTCAGAATATAATACTTTATAGGGTCTCCGGTGAATCGTACTTGGCGTTACAAATGTAATGACAAAGTAAATATACCTTCCTAAGGAGGGTATAAAAACAACAAAAAACTGATGCGCGCTCCTATGCCAATATACCTAAGATTGTCTGTAATTGCCTACTTTTTATACATATTTAAAAGTTCTACATGGTTCAAACTCAATGAAACTTATGCTCGGCAATATTGTTTTCATAAACAAGAAATGTTATTTTCTTCGTTGGAAATTTAATTAATTTAAATAATTAAATAAATACGTAGTATTTTTTAAAGGAAACAGACAAAACTATATTGGCGCTTTCAAAAGTACATATAACTATTGGCAGTGCCAATCATTTATTGTAGCTACATAGGATGTAATTATTGGCACCCCCTGCCAATATTTGAATATAGGTCCTTAAACAAAACGTTGAAAATTTTGAAGATTAATTTTTTTTTTTCGCACGTGTTTTTACTTTCACTTATAAAACAGAAATCGATAGGAATGTCTCCAAACTAAAGACAACGAAATATGAGAAAAATATGCAAATTCAAAATAAAAAATAAAAATATTATTCGAATTAAGTGTTATTGAGAAAAGAATGATGGGGGGCCAATAGTTGGGTCAAAAATTGGGGGTGCCAATAATTGTTGTAGTCGTTACGCTATTTTTTATTGTTTTAAACACAAATTTACCGTTGGAAATCAAAGATGTCACGCGGAAGAATTTCGAAAGCGGAAGAAGGGACAAAAATTGCGCGAAAATTACTTCATTCAAAGAATGTGCCATTTCTGATCGTGGAATTTCCAGAAAAATTAGCAGATAAATACAGTTATACACAACTTTTTAAGATTAGTTGAAAATTATAAAAAAATTTTTAACCATGTGCATAATAAAAAGCTTACAAATCGCTAGGTGCGATTGATATCCGAAAAATTTGAACAACTTTGGAATTTTCCCCATTGCATCGGATCCATGGATGAAAAACATATTAATATAACAAAGCCTCCTGGGTCGGGATCGTACTACTTCAATTACAAAAATAATTTTTCTATTGTATTGATGGCAGTATTAAACGCAAATTACGAGTTCCTGATGGTTGATATTGGCGTCAATGGCAGAGCATCAGATGCTGGCGTTTTCAAGCAAACAAAATTTAATAAAAAACTTGAAAACAATTCTCTGGGAATCCCAGATCCTGAAATTTTATCCGAAGTTGTGGCAGCATGCCGTTTGTATTCGTTGCTGATGACCCTTTCCCTTTGACGGGAAATATTATGAAGCCTTTCAGTCACAACACCTTAAAGAAAGACGAAATTATTTTTAACTATCGACTATCGCGTGCGAGGCGAATCGTAGAAAATGTGTTCGGCATATTAGCATCACGGTTTAGAATTTTGCTCAAAACAATAAATTTAAGTCCGGAGAAAGTTTCAACCATTGCATTGGCCTGCTGACACTTGCACAATTTTTTGAGACAGAAGAAAGAAACGATTTATTTGCAAAACGGTTTTGATATAGAGGACACAAATTCGGGTCAAATGCATTATGCTGATTGGCGGAATGAAGACGTTCATTTGGACGGTCTTCCGTGTACTCAAGCACGCAATCCGAGTAATGATGCAAAAGAAATTAGAAATAAATTTTGCGAATATTTTAACTCTTCTTCAGGAGCAGTGCCGTGGCAAAACAAAGTTTACGAAAAATATCTAATATCTATCTAATAATTAAAAAAAATCTTATATCATATGCCTAATAATGAATGAATTAAATATATAAATTAACTTACCAATTCTGTTGTTTGAGTATCATTTCTTAAAGTGGTTCTTCCTTCCAGATCGAAATACCACAACGAGGACTGAAAAATATCCTCTGCTCCAGCTCCAGATTTTTCACTTTCCTTAATTTCCAAATTCCAATTTCCAGTTCCAAAAATTCAGTCCAAAACTTTTTATTCGCCTGCGACATTTTTGAACAACAAAATTCGACGCGTGTTCACCGCGTGTTTACCGCTGAACAGAAAAATTTAAAAAATGTCAAGACGTCCGCTTCTAACAAAATTATCCCTAGACTGAGCAAATGTAGCACACACACCACACATGCTTGCATCTTGCATGCACAAAGAAGAAAATATCAAAATTTTTTGATATTGCTCATGCCGCTTGCAAAAACACACAGTTCATACCATACACTGGCAGTTTGCATGCGCAAGCACTGTTTGCGCATGCAGGCATGTCTAGTGTATGGGCCCTTTTAATAACAAAGAAGTTCTTCACTCGAACTCAGCTAAGTACAGGTATGACTCTAGACGCGAAGTTTTGCTGGAAAACTTTTGTCAAGAAAAAACATGATGAAATAAATATACGATATAATGAAATGTATTGGCTTATAGGAAGGTAACCTATTCATGTCTCTCAATATAATAAACTGCTTCTCTATAAGCAAGTTCTAAAACCAATATGGATTATGGTTTCCAGCTTTGGGGGTGCACAAGTAAGACAAATCAACAAAGCATTCAATGCTTCCAAAACAAAGTTCTACGCAATATTATTAATGAATGCGCCATCCATGGTAGGTACATACGTAACGCTGATCTACATAGATATAAGAATTGAAATGGTACATTTTCATCCATAATAAAAAAAAAGCATTTTCCAAAACTGGACTTTGAAATACAGAATCTGAATTTTGACCGAATCAGAATTATAACCCTAACCCATCGCATCACCCTAATCTTAATTTTGACACATTCGAAAAGCTTGAATGTCAAATTTTCTCATGATGATAAATTTCCGAAGATTGAAACAGCAAGATTACAAATTTCTTTCGGCGCTTGAACTTTTTACTAAAAATTCAGCCTCTAATTAGACCTACCTATAGATTGTATATTGCATTCCGTTAAGACAACTTTGATCTAAATATACACGGTATAACTGATATATCATAATACATATATGTAGTAAAACTTAAGAGGTAAAATAATTTCTTATATTTTCTAATTTGTTTATGTATTTTTTTAAAGCAACATTCAGAAACGTTGGTAATAAAGCAAGGCTTAATGATCGATGTAGGTACACATTATCATCAATAAATTATGATTTTTCTTAAATGATAGTTATTACTTATGTATTTAATAGTCAACCACTATTATGTTATTAATATTCAATCATCTTTTATGTCATTACAGTCATTCTTCGGAAGAACCTACAATAACATCTCAGCCATAGCCGGATGCAAGAACAACGGTGACTGCGTGATAAACAAAAAGAATCGCACAGCATGCAAAGCCTGTCGACTTCGAAAATGTCTACTGGTTGGCATGTCCAAAAGTGGTTCACGCTATGGAAGGCGATCAAATTGGTTTAAAATACATTGTCTACTTCAGGAACAACAATCACAGCATCAACAGCATGGATCGCCCCTAGGAAATAATACTCAACAAATTAGCTCAAATTTAGAACAACTTAATCAAATACATCAACAACTGCAAGCACGTCAAACGTATCAGGACAAAACGATACCCTCCATTAAGACTGCTAATCTATCCCCACCAGCTGCACCAGGGCACAAACACCCTCTTTACCAGCAGCATTCGAACAACCATCATCATCCATACCTGCCCGTAAAGTACTTCAATGGCAGTGGAAGTGGGAGTGGTATATCACATACTAAATCAGAGTCACGTCTAAGCTCACCTAGTGATTCGGGGGCATCGTCTGCCGATCCCGATGATAGCAGCAGTAATCGGGGTGTACCCGATAGCCCGATCGAGGATAGGCAATTCATAAAAGCCTTTCGCAGCTCCTCTGCGGAACCACTTAAAGTATTTTCACCATCGGTGTTAAGGTCCAAATTAAGCCCCTTCACAACATTTCCTCCTTGCTATGGTACAAAAAAAAATCTCCCGCCTATCTTACCGCCCACTACTACTTGCATAAGTGCATCGATAAGCGTACAAGACGAACCTATTGATTTGTCCGTTAAATCTCAAATTCGTTGTCGGACAACATCGCCACCAATGACACAACAACTGAATACCTTGGACTTTCCGAAGCCCGCCCCACTTGACTTGACTCTAGTGCGATCGCAAGCAATGACAGGATGAGGCCATGCCATAATTACCGGATGTCCTAAGGAGTTCAAAGTGCCATAGTTTAAGAATAATGAGATATGTGTATACCGATAGATTACACATACAAACATTGTAAACAAGGCCAGTTCTTGCCTCGATATAATTTATTTTATTTAGGGACATTGTAGCCAGTTAACATAATATTTATAAATAAATTGTAAACTATATATTATAATGAAAATGCCAGATATACAAAAGAGTATAATGTAGTAAAATTCTCCATTGGTGCCAGAAATCGTACAAATTTTCTTGAATAACAAAAAATTAAACTCTTCTTACACTCTAAATAGTCACATGTAAACAAATTGTACTACAATAAGTTTATACGCATATAGTAAAATGCAGAGCCAAAAGCGCTAATAAGTACATAGATGCATTTCTTTTAAGACAAATCATTTTAAATTCTATTTCTTTTTAATTTAAATTTAGCAAATTAATTTATTTTCTAGATAGGCATAGAACTATAAATCATTGAACATATATTTATTTTGTGTAAATAGCAGGCCTGTGTGCCGTTGTTAATTTTATTATTTTATTTGTAAACAGTACCTACCAGTGATTCTACGGATTTAGTTATTCATGGAGCAACCCTTAGCCAGATTTGTTTGAATAGTTATTATAATTTAATTTGTATTTTGTTTTGAAATGTGTGTGGAAAAATAGTAAATAATATATTTTTGTTCAAATATAGATATTACTGTGTTTTGAGTAATTCATTTTTCAAAATGTAGCTACGTGCAATAATAAATATGAAACGCAAGAGCGAAACGATCACGCAACAATGACAAACCAATTTCAAAGTTCTGAATTCTAATGCGTATGGGATAACATGTCCTTTTTAATATTTCTAGAAACCACCATTTGATTTCTGGCATATTTTATGAACACTTGTGGTGTAAATTTATTGTATGGCTTGTTTCGTAAAATGGTCCTTAGTATAACGCTACCACTAAAGTTCTTACTGTAAGTATCTAATCTATGCATGTTTAATGGTCATTCTCATCATTATCCAACTAAAATATTCAGCACGATCAAACAGAAATGTGTAGCGACAAAGAGTTGAGGTTAAGTGGCTTCTGACCATTGGCAAATTTAATAATGAGCAACAGCAAAAGTGGTAACTAAAGTTAAATAGCGTTGCTTTTCATTCGTTCTAAGGAAAAGTACGATCCAAGAATTGTCAATAATAGTAATTATAATATAATAATAATAATATTCAAATATCCAGAACTAAATACTAATAAGCGACTGCAAACGACTAAGGGAAGCAAGCAATCGCACGACATGTAGAAACCAAAGCTGTATAGCCTTGATGTTTTTGCTTTTGACCGGGAATTTGCTTTTTGCGGCTGGATGCAGGGAGCTAATTGGTATTCTCCCTATAATATAGAATGATAATCTGGTAAAATGCCGAAGAATCAGCTTTGCTAATGACAGCATTCCCATATCTTCCTTCTCGAATAGTGTGCTTGTAAGTATAACCGTAGACTAAATAAGTTATACAGATGTATCATCGCCATACAAATGGATGCTTGCACTTCTTTGCGATCGTCAAACACGATTGTACAACAAATATTATGGTGGAAAGCAGCGCCGGATTAACAATTTTTGGGCCCTAGGCCTTTACAACAAATGGTGCCCTATTTTATATTTCCTTTTATTTATTATCTGGTAAATATTGTCTATTGACAATGGACTTTACGAATAATCAGTTTTAATCATCAACTTAAATATTTTGACGGCCACAATAGATAATTTTAAATGAAAATATTCACCATTGTGAATGCCTGGACACTAAAAATGAAATGATGTCAGGCTTCCACTAAATCTGGGCGTCGACTTTAAACAAAAAAACAGTGACTGGGACACGTCAAATGTAACGCTTGGCGAGTTTGTTGTGCAAGTGTTTTTATTTAGGATTAAAAAAAATGTGTAGGTCAGTGGTTGATTTTAAAATTTGTTGGTAGATTATAAGTTTGTCTGCATTGCCCACTTTGAATATACAGGGTGTTTCGAAGTTCAATCTCAATACTTTGGGAAATGATTCGTGGGTATAATATAAGAAAAATAGTTCTACAGTTAGCGTCTATCTCCAATGTGAATATAATTTGCTAAGAACTTACGAAAAGGATTACTTTGGTGTAGGCACCTTGACCCAAGATAACACAATGAGTTCAACAGTGTATAAACTAGTGACGAATATCTCACATATTCTTCTTTACCACCAACGGATTACCGTTAATTTGCAAACCGTTTTCGAATTCACATAAACTTTCTATAGATGGTCGCATTTTCTTCTTATTTTATTCCCTGACGATTCCTGGATTGACATTCGCACCTAAGCCATGCATTTTAAACGATACTAGCGGAGCTCGTGCACACTTCGTAGTGCAAAATAGTTGAAAAGGTAAACTGTTTTTATTGTAATAGTCTGCGGTACACAAAATTTTGTACCTGCCCGGATTTGCCCGTGCACAGGAACAGGAATTGTATTGTTTCGGTCTTAGGTAATAGTGTTATTTCGTAAAATGCGAGAAATGAGAATTAATCGACTTGCTTGAATTTTCTTTCTGTCTAAAGCTAAACCTGAAATACAGCAATACGAACAAATCAAAAAAAGGATAATGAAAATCGGCTCAGCGGTTATCGAGATATAACGTCATCGAGTTTCAGCCCATAGAAGATATTTTTTGTATAGGAGGTATAAGATTTTGAATGTTTTTTTTTGTGTGGGAGGTGCCACGCCCCTCTGTCCAATTTTGACCAAACTTGGATGTGTGAAAGTTTGGTTAAAAACGGTAAATGCGTTAAGGCGTGAATCGACGACAAACAATTTAGGGCTCAATTTTTGTATATATAGATGTACATATATGTGAGGTTTCGCTTGGGGATTCTCAGATGAACTCGCGGCGAACACAATCTTCTTCCGGGGAATTCGAAGCGAACAAAATGCGAACTGTAGCATTTTTGGGGTACAGTGATAGATTTAAAAAAAATATATTCAGAAATTGTGGTAGATCCAGCACATTGCGGCAGAAGTTACACACATAGGCACATAGTCGCATAATTTATGTCTATTTATAAAAAAAAAACAAACCAAACGAAAACTGCAAGCAAGGAACAGCAAACTATGTAAAAATGCATATAGGTATTATTATGAATTCCTAAAACATTAAACTGTATTCAAATATTTAGACGAATTTGGTGAAGTTTTGTTTTAACCCTTTTGTCATTTATAGCTTTTTATACCTTCCCGTCAACCATAAGGTCTGGCCAGATCTGCACACTATTTGCATAAAAATAAAAGTGACAAACCAGAAAATGTAAGAGAACTTATTTCCTTTTTAAAACCCTCGATTTTTATAACCCACGGATTCTTCATTCGCTCTTCAATTGCAATTGGCATTATGTTTTATGTTTTTTTTACCAACGACAAGACCTACGGATTACCAAACCAACCACAGAACATTCGTGTTGACTATCATGGAATTTCAAGAAGCTGTGGCCATTGTTTCTTCGAGAAAACTCGGTTCAAAAGTCAGAAAGGTCTGTCCAGCCAACGAGTACATTAAAAAAAAATGATCAATTCACATAAAATATTTTCGTTGACCCTATCCTGAATTTTCAAGAAGCAATTGGCATTATGTTTTAAAGAAAAGTCCCATCAAAAGTCAGAAAGGTCTGGCTAGCTAGACTACAACTTTGTGCTGAATGAATATTTTAATATTTTAAGTTTAATCAGAGTCAATGGTTTCGTTGTCTAATTCGTCTTCAGTTCGACCAATTGTTTGATCAAGAATTTAACCCTAGAAGGCTAATGCTCGTGGCTACCCCCTAATAAGCTTAACATAAACAACGAGCACGCACTATTAAAAAATAAAAAATTAAAATTAAAATACGTTTTTTAAATAGAAGGCATACGTTCCATCTACAGAAGGGTCTTCGGTGGCCAAGTTAGTTAAAGACTATACGTTGCTATATGCCCGCGTTAAGAAGATACAGCATGTTTATGAATGAGACATCGTCGAAACGACGAAATTAGCCTTCTAGAGTTAGGCCCTGGTTATAGCTATCATTGAAATGCATCATTGGAACAAATCAGTGGGATTGTGGTTTCATTTTTTTGACAAGTCGGTTATAGCAATCATTGAAAAATTCCTGTCAGTGAAAGAACCTGTCAGTGACTTTTCAAGAAATGAGTCTAGGTTTTGAGGTTAGAGTTGTTCATTGAAAGCAAAACTGACAGCTGAGAATAGGAAGAGAATCGAACACATCAGTGAAACGATTGGGTTCCAAATTGGAGAAACGAGAATCAGCTGTTCATTGAAATCGATTTCGATCAGTGAAATCAAAAATTCAATTTAAAGATTAGTTTTAGTCAGAATTAAGTAATTTCTTTCGTAAAAAAATTCCACAATTGATTACCTTTATTTTGATACCAACTAAAGCCAATATTGTTTGAATAATCGTCTTAAAATCGGAAAACAAAATTTTCAATGATGCATTTCAATGATAGCTATAACTAGGGCCTTAAACAGAATACAGAGAATATTCTCTCCTTAAGGACACCTCTCAGAAGCGGACTCTCTTACAACCGGAAACGGACATAACGGACGGAAAAAAATTGCATTCTCTTTTAAAAGGACAAAATACAACTAAATACCTACTTCTTTTTCGATTTGATGTTGCGCATGATAAAAGTCAATGCACGTGCAGTACGCGACATGTTAAACTTGATCTCAGGTCTGAGAATGGGTTTCAACGTTTTAACTTTCTATGGCGAACACTTTTTCAACCGAGTTTTGAAAGGTTTTAAGTCAATGTGAATAAAACAGGATAGTTACAGGATATTCACAGTGTTTTTCGGAAAAACACAGGAGTCATTTTTCTACAGGATTTTAGTTGAAAATACAGGGTATCCTGTACAATACAGGATAAATGGCATGGTTAGGTACGCCGGAATGGGTGCGTGATGTAGTATGGCATGGAGTATATTATTAGTATTCGTATAACTTATTTAGTCTATAATATAACTACATCTCGGGTAGGTATACAGTACAGTATATACTGTATATACTATATATAGGTATACAGTACAGTATACCTACTGTATATATGTACATAATAATTAAAATTATATTATATATTATTGTTTGTTATTATGATAAATCACGCTTTAATGAAACACAGTCCGACATTTGATACTTATTTTATTATGCAGAGAAGCGAATTAGACATTAGAAGGTCTGAACAAGACTGATGTAATTTATTTCACACTTTCATTAAGACAGTCCGTTTTATGCTTATTTATTGATTGCAAATGGCAAGATTTTACTTTACTGTCCATTCAAAAATAACGGTTTTTTGCACAGTCCGATTGATTTCAGTGCCCTAAAAACTAATCTGAAAAAAATTTGGCGGTCTCTCACCGTTTGGGCGTGGCACGCCCCCAAAGTTTTAAAAATACCATATTTTCAAGAACGGAGTGTCCAATTTTTTTCAAATTATTTTTTTTATATTCCCTAAATGTGCAGCTAACTTATAAAAAAGTTTCATCAAAATCGGATCATAAAGACTGAAGATATGAGGTAGGTAATTAAAAAGAACTAAATTTGAACCACTGAATTTTTGCTCTTTTACACTGACATCGCACTTACTTCCATTGCCACGGCCTAATATTTTGTATTTAAACATTATTTTTACTGACTTATCACATTTTTTTTACAAAAATCGCATAAACAGTGCATGCCGCCACCCTGCAACCCCCCTGCTTGTGGTCACTGTAGGATTTGGATTGGGTGCAAGGTTGGGTATATGCAAAGTTTTTATTATATTGTTTGCTTAATTTTACCGAAAAAACTATGCGTTTTTTTATTATTTTATATCTCCGGTGTTTATGATCCGATTTTGATGAAACTTTTTTTATAAGTTAACTGTACATTTAGGGAATAGATATATAAAAAATTATTTAAAAAAAATTGTACTCTCCATTCCTGAGATTTTGGTACTATATTATATGGTATTTTTTGAACTTTGGGGGCGTGAGACACCCAAACGGTATGAGACCGCCAACTTTTTTTGCAGATTTGAGCTCAGCGCATTAAAGTCAATCGGAATAAATAAAAAACGTATTTTTTTCGAATGGACAGTATAATAAAATCTAGCCCAATGCTCCCCCTAATCCGCTTATCTATCTGTTAACAATATTGCAATTAAATGAACCGATTTACAATGATGGCTTTATTTATGTGTAAATAACAAAAATATATAAATATGTATACAAAAAGTAAAATATAATAACAAAATTTATTTATGGAATTTATGCGAGATCTTAATGGATATCGGCCTGTAATTTGTTGGGCTGGCCAATCTTTTCTGGGTCTATTAGCATTATTTGAAAAAGTTTTAAAAATAGAATCAAATAAGGTTTGTGTTGTGACACGTAATTATCTTCAGCGTTATTCAAACAAAACCTTTATTTGATTAATGTGGCGTTTCCATAGGATATTATTTTTTGATTAAATTTCTATAAAAAAGTTTCTTACGGTTAATTCTACTATTAATCCACTTCATTTTTCCCGGAACGGTAAAATCTTTAACCATTACCGAATCCTTAATTACCAATTTTCTTTCCTTCTTTCCGATATAGTGTTTTCTTTGCTTTCCTTGCTTATTTTCGGCATTATGCTTAATATCTTCAAAATCTAGTTCGCTTCCTTTCATTAAAGGATTCAATAAGTCGAATCTTGTTCTCAAATTATACTATTGAAAATGAATTGGGCTGGTGGGAAACCAGTGGTAGGTACTGTGAATCGAATTCCTATAGTCCATCAAAAATGAGTCTAAACAATTATTTAGAGTGCGGCTTGGATTGTTCGAACTTAAGGCCCTTTTAAGACCTGCTTTTACTGTTTTTACGCTGTTTTCTGCTTGACCATTTGTTGCTGGGTGACTTACAGGAGAAGTCAGGGGTATAATACCATTGTTGGGTTAGAGCTGTTGAAATTCTGATGATATGAACGATTATCCATTGTCTTCGGTAATCCCAAACGTGCAAAAACCGATCTCACCTGATCAATGATTTTCGCACTTGTGAGATTTTGATTCATAGGTATGCACTCAGCCATTTACTATGAGCGTCAACCATTATTAAAAAAAAAAAGATTCAATAATGGGCCCCATGAAGTCTAGATGAAATCTTTCCCATGGTTTATCTGGCCATCTCCAGTTTATTAAGGGGCACTATGGAGGACAGTTTTTGAAAGGCACACCCCTCGCATGAATTTGATACTTCTTCCAAATGTCAATGTATGTTACGATACCTAAGTGAGACCTGTGTAGCTCTTTTATTACGGCCTGTCTTAAAATTTCAGGGATAATTATTCTATATCCCCAGAAGATCGCCTTAGATTCTATGGATTTTTTTTTTTTAATTAAGTATGAAGTTAATGTGAGATCATATAATTTGTTCGGCCAACCATTTTCAATGAACTGCTCATCTCCCAATCGTGCCTCGACCACAGCTCTGCAACGCGTTTCCAGCACCTTGGCAAAAACTTTTCCGGGGAAACTTGCCAGCTTTTAGCGATTTGATCGCAAAAGTGACTTCCTCTACCGTGGAACTATTTTCCTCCTTGCTCAATGCTCAAGGGTTTGTCATCCTCAATGACCTGGATTGGATTGAGCAATTCAGAAAAGCGCTCGCTCCATCTGCGCAAGATGTCCTCCTCATTGGAAAGAAGTGTACCATCTTTGGATTTGACTCCTTCAAATAATGTAAACTTTCTTACTCTAAGACGGCGGATGGTCTGCCAGAACACCTTGCTTGCAGATCTGTGGTCACGGTCTAATTTCTCGCCGAACTCCTTCCAAGATTGTTCGTTGGCTGTCTTACAGCCAATTTGTAAGTTCTTCGCGCCTCAATGTACCGGTTTCGAGAATCCCCCAAGTGAATCCACACCTTGAAAGCCTTCTTCTTCTCTCTGATGGCTTCTTGAACTCCGGGCGTTTTAAACCAAGCAGTTCTTTTCTCACCACCAGCCGCCACACCGGGCCGCTTCACTCCGCAAACATGTTCTGCAGAGGCAATGACTGCTGTTAAAAACAACTGCCATTCTTCCTCTATATTCAATGGAACATTTGGAATTTGTTCAAACCTTTCAGATACCTGCCGTGCAAATTGCTCCCGTATATCATCGTTCTATACCCCCTCCCACCGCATACGCGTAACCATCCTTGGTTTACGCTTTGGCAGAATAGGTACTTGATCGCTGAGATACAATTTGCACAACACCAGGTGGTGATCAGTTGACAGTTCAGCCCCTCTCAATACACGAACATCACAAACCATTCTTTTAATACACGGCGGTACCACGAAGAAATCTGTCAGCGATTTCTACTGAAGACTTCGACGGGACCATGTGTATTTATGGATCCACACCCACGTGAGCATTAAAATCACCCATCAGGATATAAGAATCCATATCTGCAACCTTTTCAAGGGCTGCATCAACGTCATCTAAGAAAGCCGCGTACCCCGACTCCAGATTAGGTGCATGCATGCACCTGCATTAGAGCTAGAGTTGATCTTTCAAGGTTTAGCTTTAAGATCGCAACTGTCCATCCTAATGGTATCCACTCCAATACTCTGCCTGCCAGCCTGGGACTTGTGAGTATCCCCACTTCCGCCTGAGCAGACATTGAAGGTGCTACTCCCGACATGAAGAGTTTCCACCCATCCGCAAGGTCCACAGTTCCAGAACCCCTTGGCTTTGTTGAGGAAACACCAACTATATCTAGTCGATATTTGACAGCCTTCCCAACAAGCTCCAGGTTTTTTCCTGTGAGCGAAGAGATGTTCCAAATACCTATCCTAAGTCGATGCCGTTGTCGAGTAACCGAAAGTCCACTTATGCCCCTATTGGTGCATAGCGCATCCGCACTCTGACCCCCATAATGGTTTGCGTCAGCCCGCCCCCCCCCCCCCCACCACGGGGAGGTCAGCTACATGAGGGGCCCTACATTATTATGCGATAAAAAATTCAATTTATTAAATCGCGAATATGAAATTTGCATAACGTAATATAGGTAATGATTTGCATATCATTCCTAAAAATATGTGGGATGTTTGGGATGGAAATGAGTATCGAATTAGTCCAAGAAAGACAGAGTGCATGTACTGCCCATTTTCTGATTCACTCCGACCTAGTCCAGACATATTTATTTGAATGGAAAAGTGATTCCCAAGAGCGAAAATTTCAGGGAAGTAATTGATGGTGACTTCAATCATCGCGTAAGCTCCCAATGCTGGACAATGGACAATGTAAATATAAAGAGCTAAAACAGCAGCAGCTAGAGTGAAGATCCTTCAGGTGACAACAGGAGTATCTAACAATTCTTAATCGAATTAGAAGTTGGAAGATTCAAGGAAGCCTTTCACGTCAAAGAACCAATTTCGAAAAAATGTTCACACAACTAGCTCAATTCGTATTGCCATGTTCAAAGCAGGGATCCTACGAGCTCTACCAAAAAGGCACTGTCAGTTAACGTTCACATACATGCGCGGAAGAGAGGGAGCCCGAATAACTCTTGGATCACACAAATATAGTATCATAATTCACTTTTCAATAAATACGTATATATTATATATGAATATAATTTGTATATTCTTGTACTTTTTTCCCACTTCTCTATCATAAAATTGTAAAATGCGTTTAAGCCTGTATGTACCATTTTTAAGCTTTCACAAATAAATAAATAAAATTTATAAGTGTGAATAAAAGAAAAAATCAGTTTCCCTGATATAATGCTCCACTTATAATTGAGCTGCTCCTAACATCTCACTTCAGGGTGGGAAGTTCTCACGCACAAGGAATGCCCACACCCACAACAAAAATTGTTACGCATTAACACATATTTAATCCGCTGATCGGATTTTCTGAAACACTAGACCAATAAATCATTCTCTTTATCATATCAACTGTCTGCGGCCATATAATTCCAATAAGTCCACTGTGAACTAATTTGAATGCCATGCGGTAACAAATCAATCAATGATGCCGATTATCGAGTTAACCTCATTGAGAATTAAAAAACAATCATCACTGATCTCACATTTTATCGACGTTCAATATAAATCTCCTGCGCTGATCTGAGGTAGGTCTGCTCGGTATGCTTATGTCAAAGTGTAACCCAATATTTGGTTGCTCTACTTTGAGTCACATTTCGGACCTGACACTGACATGAAAAATAACCTCAAAAAGGGATAGTCCAATAGACACGACAGTGAGAGTCAAGTTATTTACTTGTTGACATTATATACCAATGGTAGGTATACCATACTGAGTTGGCTAATATCAGAGTCATTATTCATTTTTTACTTCGCAGGTATATCTCTCTACCAAAGATACACCACTTACTCAAGTCATAAATACCACCAACGATTGTGCCTTACGTCTGTGTTCGCACATATTCCCCAAGCTTCATGTCAAAAATAATAGATGAAAGGCAAACAAGGAGAATAGGCTCAATAGAAGCTTCGAATTCCACTCACCAGTGGCATCCCAGCCCCCCATTAATCGATCCAACATGCCAGTCATCCATCCATCTATCTATGTATCTACCCAGTTATGGTCCAGTTCGCATGTCTATATAAGGTGGGGGATCCATTATGTTTTGAAACTGTCATTCTTTTTCTTCGATTGTCTGAAACAGTCACTGTGGATATGGGTGGACTGCGCGGAGACATTCGCTTACCCTGCGTCGTCGCCTTCTGACTCTGAGGTTGATTGACATTTGGTGGTCATTCTGGTAGAGAGGTAATTTTTCATCCATCGATTTTGTACGGCATACGGTAGGTACTTAAATATGACAAATGTTAATTTATTTGTTACGATTGTAAAGCGGAGGTTACTGTTTCTGCGTATGTCGGAGGTTTACTTTATTGTTGATATTACTAAGGACTGCTGTTAGTGAACAATGAAAGTATGAAGAATATTTTTTTGATAAGTAAGTATGTCGCATTAGATTAAATAGACTTTTGAGACAACTTTTAGAAATTAAGGTTTATACCAAAATTCAGCTTATTATCTCTCATTCCGAGGTTGATCGCTAATTTTACTGGACTAGAATGTTTACTTTAAAAAGGGGTTTTGATGGCATATTTTGGGCACTCTGTCACTGGACTTTTTTTATCATAATACTTGTCAAAATTATTTTTAATTATACGTATGTACGATAATTGAAGTAACAACATTCTACGAATCCTAACCGCCTATATCTTCAATGACACTGTATGTATGTAGACTGGGACCATCTGAGGGAAAATACCTAGGTAGAAGAAAAGTTTCGAAATACCAGATCTATAAGAGGATAAATTATCTATGTAGTTGCTGAGTGAGGAAGCGAGGAGTAACAAAAATTCTCGCTTGTTTGGGATTGACCCTGACAATTTCTGTTGGGAAATTATGTCGAATTTCAGTATTCAGTCTCTGAATTATTGTTTGAGAGAATTACATTAACAACAACTCGTAGACACAGTCACTTTGGTAGGAATGGTAGGTAGTTACGAAATACTTGAACTCCAATAATACAAAGCTACATGGCTGCAGATAGGCACGCATAGCTCCAGTGGTACATATGTACGCCATCTTTGCACTTCGATTTATATTTATTGTTCTGACTAGACTTCCTCGGTTTGCCGATGCTACTTTCTGTGACAACGGAAATTTGTAAATGATAATAAATCCTCATAAAAAATTTACAGATAAATAAAAAAAAAATTGTCTACTTTGTACTTTCGTTCCTCCAATTTTCCACAGCAGTGTGGGCCAAAGAAGGCCCATTGTGATATGCCCGAAGTTCTTCACTTTCTGAATAATTAAATTTGATCCATTTAGGACAAATGTAAGTTTCAAGCACTTATACATACATACATACATAGATACATTTTCAATGGCCCGCTTATCCATTAAGTGGGTCGCGGGTGTAGGTTACCTAAGTGGACCCTCCATAGCTCTGGATCCTCCGCCATCGACTCCAAATCATCAAGGGCAATCCCCATACGGGTAGAGGAGAGATTATGAATTTGATCTAACCATCTCATCCTGGGTCTACCTAGGGGACGCCTGCCCGATGGTACGGATTCCATAGCGCGTCGTGGGATCCTGCTCGGGGACATACGTTTAACATGACCAAACCACCGAAGCATGGACCGCTCCGTCCGGAGAAGTAGCTGCTCGACATTGAGTTCCTCACGTATTCTGGTATTTCTAATGCGATCTCTACGAGTCACACCAGCAATACCACGGAGAAATCTCATTTCGGCAGCTTGTATCCGCGATCTTATTCTTTGAGTCATTACCCAAACCTCATGACCATAGGTAAGAGTTGGAACAAACACCGAATTAAAGACTGACAACTTAGCTTTGACACCAAGTTCAGTCCTCCTGATAACAGAAAGGCCAAGCTGTCTCAAAATCGATCCAGCCTGACCAATCCTACAGGAAAACTCGGCATTGCTCCTTCCATCACTCGTGAATAAGACCCCGAGATACTTAAACTTCTCCACCTGTTTCAATGGGACTCCACTAACATGCAGAGTGCATTGAACAGGCGTTCTAGAGACGACCATCACTTCAGATTTGTTCACATTTACTTTCATCTCAGCTTCAACACAAACGGCTACAAACCGATCGAGTGCGCGCTGAAGTTCAGTCTGAGAGGACCCAAGGATGACCAAGTCAGCGAAGAGCAAATGACTTATCCTCAGATCTCCCAATTCGAAACGTTCTTCGCCAAGACTGCGCTGTAACATCCAGTCCATATAAGTAATGAAAAGTAGAGGCGACAAGACGCACCCCTGGCGAAGTCCAACGCCCACGGTGAAAGGTATTGATTTAACGCCGTTTACCCGAACACAGCTTTTACAGTTTGTGTAAAGAGATTGAATGGCTCTCAAAAGAGAACCATCAATTCCATACTCCTGTAATACACTCCAGAGTTTCCCTCGAGGGACTCGGTCGTATGCTTTCTCCAAATCTACGAAGCAAGCGTAAACAGGTGTAGCATACTCCCATGCCTTCTCAAGTACCATTCTGAGAGTGAATAACTGGTCGGTTGTGTTTCTGCCGGGACGAAAATCGCACTGCTCATCTCCTAATCGTGCCTCGACCACAGCTCTGCAACGCGCTTCCAGCACCTTGGCAAAGACTTTTCCGGGGAAAAGTGATATACCCCTGTAATTGGAGCAATCCCTTTTATCCCCTTTCTTGAAAAGGGGCACAATCACCCCAATCTGCCAATCGCTGGGAGTTTCGCCGCATTCCCAGGCCACTTTAATGACACGAGAGAGCCATTTGACTCCCTCTTCACCTAAGGCCTTTAGCATTTCTGGCCGGATTTCACCCACTCCGGCAGACTTGCCAGCTTTTAGCGATTTGATCGCAAATGTGACTTCCTCTACCGTGGGACTATTTTCCGCCCTTCTAGTCGATGGATGTGTCATCCTCAATGCCCAGGATTGGATTGAGCAATTCGGAAAAGTGCTCGCTCCATCTGCGAAAGATATCCTCCTCATTAGAAAGAAGTGTACCATCTTTGGATTTGACTCCTTCGATAATGTTCCACTTCCTTCCTCTAAGACGGCGGATGGTCTGCCAGAACACCTTGCTTGCAGATCTGTGATCGCGGTCTAATTTTTCGCCGAACTCCTTCCAAGACTGTTCTTTGGCTGCTTTAACAGCCAATTTGCAAGTTCTTCGCGCCTCAATGTACCGGTTTCGAGAAGGAGAGTCCTCCAAGTGAATCCACACCTTGAAAGCCTTCTTCTTCTCTCTGATAGCTTCTTGAACTCCGGGCGTTTTAAACCACGCAGTTCTTTTCTCACCACCAGCCGCCACACCGAGCCGCTTCACTCCGCAAACATGTCCTGCAGAGGCAATAACTGCTGTTGAAAACAACTGCCATTCTTCCTCTACATTCAATGGAACATTTAGAATTTGTTCAAACCTTGCAGATACCTGCCGTGCAAATTCCTCCCGTATCTCATCGTTCTGCAGCCCCTCCCACCGTATGCGTGTAACCATCCTTGGTTTACGCTTTGGCAGGATAGGTATTTGAGCACTTATTGTAGTCCAATATAATGCTCGTTGCCCACAGTGGTTTGGTAAGACCAGTGGGTGCAACATTTCAAAGCGGTAGTTATAGAACTTCATTACCTACCGCTTCCGAATCCCTAAACCATAATTAAATCGAACAAATTTTTTGAAATTACTTTTAACACAAATAAAATGCGAAAACCATAGCTAGCTGTTTAGCGATAAACAGCCGCTAAAGTATGATGTATTCACAATATTCACATTTTTATTCACAATAATATATTCCCTAATCGATTGAGTTACACGATGCCAATAGCTATAATCAATCGACGCAATCGAAATTGTCGTGACGATCACTTATCACATCTACTCTCTGAGATGGTCCGTGTTCATAGAGGCTCCGTTGAAATACCAGGAATACAGCCGGTCACTACTGGTTGCAAATCAATCAAATAATAAGGGGTCGCATAACAATTTAAATTAGGAAAGAAGGTCCGCCATTCTTATCAACCTTTCAGCTGTACGTTATCATTAACCGACGAACGGGAGCGTATTCGGATCCCGCTTTTTAAAATCCCGTTTTTTTACAAATCCAGCTAAAAAGGTTTTAAAACACCGTCTTCTAAAATCCCGGTTTCTTAAAATACTTCCTCTGAAAATATAATAAATATATTATAATCCCGCTTTTGGAAATCCCACTTTGCCCGTTTCTCAGATTCCTACTATATTTTAACAACGTCATCGTTCAAAATTTAATATTGGTTGTTTCTCATTTTCTTCATTATTTTATCCGTTTCAATTGTTGAAATTGGCAAACTAGCTGTTTTTGATTTCCACTGTAAATACTTTGTGCTCGCATTAATTAAATGAATTTTAAAACCGCTAACCGGCTAACTTCATTAATATTTCACTTCATCCCAAAATTAAAAAAAAAATATTTTCATAGCATCTCATCTACCTGAATGAGTAGGTATTATTAATTTCCTTGTTGTTTTTTTTAATTGTATTATATTTGTTATATTATATTTTCTCTTCGTTAAAAATAACGAGATATGTAGATACATATTAATAAAATATGAAATCATTACAATACGTCCGGTTTTATTTTACTTATTTAATTTATTTTAACTTATAAGTAGGTACGTTTCTTTTATTTCCTTTTTTTATAATCTAGCTTTTGCTAGATTTGTGATTTTTAAAATAAAACATCTAGTTTCAAAAAGGAAATAAAAGAAACGGTCTTATAAGAAACGGGATTATAATTATATAATTATAATTATATATTATAAGAAAGCGGAATTGTTAAAAACTGGATAGTAAATAGCGGGATTTTAAAACGGGATTCTAAAAAGCAGGATATCTTACACAACCCTTAACCGACATTCCAATGTACATCAGTACCTAGCTTGTAGTTTTGATTCGGTCATAATATTCAAATTTGGCTAGGGAATACCGAGATTAATCCTAATACATATCTTATCTTATATAAGATCTTCTATCTATTGTGACTGTCAACATTTGTCTGTTGAAGATTAAAAATGATTATTGGTAAGGCCCATTGTCACTTTATGGCATCAGTGGGATATCTGCTTACTGCTTCTGATTTTACATTTGTTTTTTCCATAATCTTATCTCTCGTTAAGCATATACGAGAACATTGTCTGGGCTGTCTTAAGAACCTAATCAATGTTATTAACATTTGTAAACGCATCTACGCAAAACTAGTAAGTAAATATGGTGAGAACATTAGCCTTTTGCAGTTGCCATGTTTGTTGTTTCGAAAGAGCTAGGTAAGAACAACATACTCTGAATGCATTGTCTCCAACCATAATCGTCAGCGATCTAATTGGATGCGCTCATCTTGTAATTTGTACTTAACAAACCTATACTACACAATACATGCATGTCTTTCTTAGAGCTTGGAACAGTCTAATGTAATACCCTTATGCCTACACTAACCTCCTGATTGACTGGAATTCGAAGATTGATTTTGTAAAAGTTTTTCCATTTTCTGATTATTTATATGCAAAAAGTTAGAAACTGACAAGCAATAGGAAAACAGTAAAGAACAGAGGCGCCGCCGACTTGCGCTCGTGTATCTATCTTTTCGACTAAACATACACATGCATACCTACGACCGGGAACAAATGTTAGACAAGTGAAGAATCTGCATTGATAAATGGTGTTGTAATTCATGAAATCTATCTGCCTCTGCAGCACACTGTAACTGTTTCAGTCTCTATAATATACAATGGGATTTAAGTTGCGACGCGACGTCCGGCAAGAAACTGATTTGTTGAGGCTATTTTTCTGTCCTTCTTCTGGTTAATGCATTATTTATTATGAGGGGATCGGTGAGTTTCGTTTTCATATATTTACACGCCCCTTGGGATTAGGTTGCAAAGTGTTAGATACATGTTCCGATAGATACAAATGGAATCGTTTATTGTTTATACTCGTGTCGCAAGCTAAGTATGACTTGAATTTCATGCTGTACTAAAGAGTCGTCTATAAGTTAGTATTACTGCTTTCAATTGATTGTTTTGTATTATCACCAATTTAATATGTTGATTTATTAAAAAAATAACTTAAGTTGGGTTATGTTAAATATAGTTTTATAACTCTCCTATAACATTACATATTATTGCAGATATATTTTATTAATTAAAAGGACTATGTGAACAAACATTGTATTTGTGAAATGCTGCCGAGTTATAATACGCTTACATTTGGTATAACTTTGCCCGAATTGTTTGCCCAATTTGGGTATGGTATAGGTACCTATACCTATATTTCGCCAAAATTGTTGGGGGTATGTACCTATTGAAATTACGCCGGGAATCACTTCCCAGTTTTTTGCTTTGCTTATTAAGCATTTCGTTGTGTGGCATTTTACACTTGGCAAGTTTTGTTTTTTTTTTATTTGACGCAAAACATCGCTTTCCAATTTTAATTTATTTGGCTTTGTTTGATTGAAGTTGTGTTGATTGGCAATTTATTTGTTTGTCGTTTTGCTGTTTCGTTAGTTTTTATTTTGACATTCAATTGTTTTGCGAATTTTGACTTAAGTTAAAATGCATCATATTGGGTGCAGTGGCCCAGTGGTTAGTGTGCTGGACTACTGTCCCAGGTTCGATCCCCGGAAAAACACAAATAACATCTTAAATTGTTTTCCACTGCGCCACCTCTCGCGAACGTCTGCAGTGGAGGGTATTAAAGCATCAAAGCAGCAGGCCGATGATAACCCTTTTACTTGTTTTTTTATTTAAATCAGATTACCTACCAGACTGGATCCACATTACGCACCAAAGCAAATCATCAAAATGAAAAAATAAATATAATATAATATACATACTCATATCAAAATAAATGGTGACTGTGGAGAAATCCAATAAATCCTTTTTAAGCTTTTTCTTACAACACCTACTTACGCGAAATCGTTTGATATGTTAGACAATCCCACCAAAGAAGAAAGATTGTATACCGTTTGTACATCTAAATTATTCAATTCAACCAATTGAAAAGCCCGTTGTCGAATATGGACAACAGATCAAATCCTGTTTTTTTTTTTTTTTTTTTTTCTCAAATACAAATTCACAAATACAATTTACAGCGGCACAAGAAATCAACAATCTTATAGTACCACCAACAACCGGTGTACGATTTACAATTCGTATAACAATAAAAATGTCCAACTCAAAATACATGTTTGAGAAATTGCCAATTCAATGCATCTCAATAGTCCAATAGATGGCAGCTAGACAGATTGAATTTGAAGTCAGAAAAGAAGTAAAAAAGCTGTCCTCTTACTTGTTTTATGGTAATGCGAACAAATTGCATGTCTGCATTGGCCCGATCTTAAGCGAGTCGCTGAAAATGCATGATGTTCGATTGGATATATTCTTATTCACCCGTCTAGTGCGTACTTTGTTTTACATTTTCCATTTTTTTTACTATAATAGAGCAGATCCTAGTTAGTTTTACGTCGATTATTCGTACAAATCAATAATTTGAGTAAAAATATAAGTCACAACTCACAATGTGGTGCTCAGAGAATGTAACAAGATGTCCAACTACAAGAAGATTTGAGTAGTTTAAACCAAAAACATTCAGAGTTAAAATATATTTAGAGATTGAGGCATTAAATGACACTCAATTTCACACATGATCCAAAGAGCCCCAGTCTCGAAAAAAACATTAAAATAGCTCAAGGATTATTGGTTCGAATTCAGTAATACGTAAGTTTCGAGTCGAATTTTCATTACTATGGGTGTTTTATTAATATTATCAATTATCATAATTCAAATAAAATTAGAGAAAATAGTTTTCAACAAGGAAAATTCAAAATGAATATTAGGTGTATTCACGATTCGGTATATCAGGACTAGCATCATTGTAAAAGTGTAAAAGTTTGAAGTTAACATAATTCTTATTGCTACGCTTTTACAGTAACATTTTATCTCAAATATAAAAATTTCTACAGAGATAAAATTTTGCGAGCCAGTTTAGCAAAGCAGTAGGTACCTGTCCCGCAAGTTAAATTCTTATTTTCATATAGACGGGCATTGAGGATGACAGAGCCATCACCTTAAGCAGAACGAAAAATAGTCCGACGGTAGAAGAAGTCACTTTTGAGATCAAATCGCTAAAAGCTGGCAAATCTGCCTTAGCGGACGAAATTCGGCCAGAAATGCTCAAGAGAAGAGGAAGTTAAGTGGCTCTCTCGTGTCATTTAAGTGACCTGTGAATGCGGCGAAACTCCCAGTGATTGCCAAATTGAGGTGATTGTGCCCCTTTTCAAGAAAGGCGATAAAAGGGTACTTGAGAAGGCTTGGGAGTATGCTACACCTGTTTACGCATGCTTCGTAGATTTGGAGAAAGCATACGACCGAGTCCCCCGAGGTAAACTCTGGAGTGTATAGTGTATTACAGGAGTATGGAATTGACGGTACTCTCTTAAAAGCCATTCAATCTCTTTACACAAACTGTAAAAGCTATGATCAGGTAAGCGGCATTAAATTAATACCTTTCACCGTGATCGTTGGACTTCGTCAGGTGTGCGACTTGTCTCCTCTCCTTTTCATAACCTATATGGATTGGATGTTACAGCGCAGTCTTGGCAAAGAAAGTTTCGAATTGGGAGATCTAAGGATAAGTCACCTGCTCTTCGCTGATGAATTGGTCATCCTTGGGTCCTCTCAGACTGAACTCGATCGTTTTGTAGACGTTTGTGCTGAGGCTGAGATGAAAATAAACGTGAACAAATCTGAAGTGATGGTCTGTTTAATGCACTCTGCATGTCAGTGGAGTCGCATTGAAACAGGTGGAGAAGTTTAAGTATCTCGGAGTCTTATTCTTAAGTGACGGAAGGAGCAATGCTGAGTTTTCCTGTAGGATGGTGAAGCTGCATGAATTTTGAGACAGCTTGGTCATTCTGTTATTAGAAGGACTGAACTTGGTGTCAAAGCTAAGCTGTCAGTCTTTAATTCAGTATTTGTTCCAACTCTTACCTATGGTCATTAGGTTTGGGTAATGACCTAAAGAATAAGATCGCTAATACAATCTGCAGAAATGTGATTCCTTCGTAGTATTGCTGGTGTGACCCGTAGAGATCGCATTAGAAATACCAGATTATATGAGGAACTTAAAATGGAGCAGCTACTTCTCCGGACGGAGCGGTCCATGCTTCGGTGGTTTGGTCATGTTAAACGCATGTCCCCGACCAGGATTCAACGTCGTGCTAAGGAATCCGTACCATCAGGCATGCGTCCTCTAGCTAGATCCAGGATGAGATGTTTAGATTAAGTCCATAATCTTTCCTCTACCCGTACGGGGATTGTCCTTGATGATTTAGAGCCGATGGCGGAGAATCGAGAGCTATGGGGTTTGGGGGGTCCACTTGAGTAACCTACACACTCGACCCACTTAATGAACAAGCGGAATGAATACAAATGGGACACACTAATTTATTAGTCGAGTATAACAATATAGTAGCTAGGGCAGTCAAGATGAAAAAATATCTTCATAAATTTAGTTTCTTCGTGGAGTTTTCGATTCGATATGGCTTTGAAAAAATAACTCAAGGTTTTGTATACCTACTACATCTTCCCTTCGACATTTTGATATTTTTCGACTTCGACTTACCTACCATTTAAAATTGTTCACGCCACACCACTGCAAGCTAATGCATATAGTGCAGTGGTGGAGAAACTCTGATTTACTTTATTTTATGGTCGGTGGCATTGTATTGCTATCCCCGGACGGGGTACGAACCTGCGCTGGCTATTAAACTAACGGCTCCCAACCAAATCTATCAGGAGAGCAATTCCTTGTGCGTTTGTTATTTTCCGATGTTTTTTTAATTGTTTTCAAATTAAAGAAATAAGTCACATTATGTGATATCACCTTTTTATTTATAAATTATTGGATTGTAGTGGGCTTTATGTCGAAATGAAACAGTTTAGTTAGGTATGTGCGTTTGCAATAATACCTTATTGTCGTTTCTAATTCTCTGGTTGCCACAAATTTGAATGATGCGAAAAAAATTAGAAAATTCCATAAAGTTTCACAAGCGTTAAGTTAACTAGACTAATGGAATTTTAATATCTTTTCATACTTTCCGCAGAGCACTTGGATATTCTTCGCTGAGCACCACCTTTGGGAAACCCGGCGCTACACCACTACCATCCCTACGAAAATTAGGTTTTTTGTCTACAAAATGTTGCATGATAATTTAACATGTATGAGATTTCATGGGAACGATATCTATAAACAGTTGAATGATATAATAATTATAACTTGTAATACTACTTGTGAACTAAAGAACAACTTGGATACCTAACCCATCGTCACATTGTACATAATTTACACCCGTAAAATAAGGCGAATACATGTGTGTTGTGTGTTGAGGAAAAATATTTGTGAGTCAAGAAAGGCGGCAGCTATATGTTATCTACCGAATTCATGTAGTAATTCTAAACATCCGTTGAGAGATTTCTCGATTTTCTTCTTATGGCATTAGGGGTCAAACACTTCTCCTTTTGTTTAGTATTGCCAACGTACCTTCGCGCGCAATTACAATTAGCCGAGGCATGCGTGGAACATCTTCTCATCTCTCTATAAGGATTACTTCACACTTTCTGCAAAAGGAAATCCATGGCCGCTGTGGAGAGCAAAGAATGCACAAAACCAAAAGAAGACCTAAAGATATTCCGAAGAAAATGAAAACATTCAACTTCAACTCACTGACCCAATTCCCCAAAACGGACAAATTAATTCAGTGAACCCGTCCAACGAGATGACCAGAACCATCGAATCCAGACGCATTTAACAACGCGAATCTGTCATGGTAATTATATATGTACCTCAAATCGAAGTACAATTTATTGTACACTGCATCACTCTATGGCGTGTTAAATGCAGCACGCTCGCGCCGCTCTATACATGCGAGAGTTCCAGGAACCAGCATAATAATAATAGATACCAAAAAGGTGAAAACAAAAGGAGAGGGGCTTGGCACGACCCCAAAGTTTCAAAAAATTTTATGAAATGATATCTACCAAAATTTAAGAAATGGAGTATCAATTTTTGTTTTTTTATTAACTAAATGTGCAGTTAACTGATAAAACAAGTTTCATCAAAGTCGGTCGGTCACCTCGCCATTGCGTCCTTCTCTGAACGTTGGTGCGGAGGCTATGGCGCCTAGCCTATGACGCCAAAAATTGATAACGGTATTTTGTAGGTGGGTTAAACAAGCATTTTGTACTATGGTAGAGGGGGGTATACCTGGCTTCCTAAGGCGGTAGGGGTTATTTAAAAAAAAATACTTAAAATGAAAAAAATGATCAAAGTTTAAATTTCCTTAGGGGTGCCAATATTTGTAGTCATTACGCTATGAAAGAACAGACTCCTGGCTTTCAGAAATGATATAGGCTTTTATTGTAAGTGTTGCGATTGTTTTTTAATAGATACCTATACATTATATATCCACCCTCCCATACGAAGGTGTTATAATTAGTTAATTAGCATGTGAAATGTGCCTCAACTGCCAACTTCTGGCTGGCGAGGGTTCATAAAAACACAACTATTCCCTTCTTATCTCATGCACACAACATTCCAGAGAAAATTGTCAGAATTTATCTAATATTTCTACCAAATGCATAATTTTATACGAAATGCAGGTATGCTTTTAGGCTTATTGCCTAAATTCATTCGGCTGGCTTCATCCTGCTGGCAACTGTTCAAATGAACGGCTGGCTGGCGAGGTTTCAAAAAAACATGCCTTATATCTCAAAAATATTTAATAAGGATCATTTGTAACAAAAATCGGTTTAATCAAAGCCGGCCTTTATTTAGAGACCTGCATATTTTACCAATGAGGCACACCTTTACGTTTTTTAAGTACTAAAATAATTTTATAAGCATAAAGCGGTAATATTCCTAGTAGAAGTGGGTACACAGTTATTAAGTCTTCGTATACCTAAATACATTGCATTTTGTCAATGTTCTCAATTGTTTACAAAACCCATTTTTCGCATTTTTACACTGTTATAGCCCCCTCAATGTTCAATAAGTTACCATAATCTGTTCGAACATCCATAGGTACCTACATTCAAATTCGTTTTTAAAAAAGGTTAAAGACTGGTTATTCACCTTAAATTATGAAGTCCTTGAATCGTTACTTTGAAGTGATCTGCTATCAAAAATATCTTATTTTAATGCAGTTTATTAAAAAATTATTAATTTAACTTTGTTAGCTATCGATTGTATTATTATCATTTTAAATTTTTCTTTTTTCTTTTCCTTGAATTTATTTTTTATTTTTATGAATACAACTTACCAAATCCAAGAATTTTAATATTGTAAAACCAATGTTTTCCCTAACATCAAATTTATTTTGTAATGTTAATTAAATCGATGTGTCATTCCACACTTAATTTTAAGTTACGGATTGGTTACTTTTATTTTCGCTGTATTCTGCAGATATAAATATTGTGTATTAGCTTTAAGTTATGAAGAAAATAAATTAATTAATAATATAATAATAATATAATGATTTTTTTTTTTTGTTTACCCAATACTGAGCCCCCTGGTCTCATTTTTGGATTTGCTTGTTTCTGATTCCCAATTGTGAGCCTCCAATATATTTATATAAATAAACAATTTTTCTGCACTTTTAATATAAAAATAAGAGGTCTATTTTACGAAAAGCCTTAATATGGAGAGACACCTCAATGAAAAATTGACTAAGTCGAAATCTGCATAAACGTGGCAAGGAGAAAATGCCTTAGCAACAGATTTGTCGCGCATAGTAGCAAGTACAAAGTTGTATAGCACAAATTTGGGGTGGCAAGAGGTATGATACAGTGGAAAAGCTACTCAGATATTATCTAAAGAGAACATTTTACCTACCATCGAAAACTCCGAATTATATCCTAATGTTGGAAACAGGCTTATCGCCGCTTTTTATAAAAACCCTTAAACGACAGGTGGATTACATTCTCCAAGTGCGCAACATGCCTGATTATTGATTACCAAGAAAAGCAATGGAGTATAATTTTGGATGGCACAAAGATTGGTTGGAATTGGCTAGTTGTTTTAGTATAGAACCATGCCTCGAGGATTCAACAACCAGTTAGAAGCCACAGTTGTACCAGTTTATTTCTCAGGTGGACGAAAAGATCAGAGAGGAATTCGTGAATAAGGCAACGGGGTCACTCCACAAATCAATTCATAGCCAATATGCCATAACCTGCAGGAAAAAAAACTACTTTCGTAATGAACACGCCACGGACGAAATAGCAACACTATTAAAGCTACGTGGGGAGCTCCTAAAATTAAACTACACACCTCACAGAGATGATTTACCGGTAATCTGTGCAATCTGGAAGAAAGGGAGGACATATTCCATTTTGTTGGCAGGAAGCGATGTCTTATCTGAGAACCAAGTCATAGATATTCTAAATCAGATAAATGTTCCGATACTAAGTAGTGCAAAACTGCTCTACAATATAGGGAAAATATTATAAATGAAAACTTTTAGTAGCATTAAATATTTTATATTATATACCTATGTATTTATGTTTTGTCAACCCGGCAGGAGGCAATGCCATGTCAAATGAATTTTTTTAATTAATGTTGAAATATTTATGAAATTAATAAAAATCTAATCTAATCTAAAAAAATATAAAAATAAGTACTATGGATTCTAATTGTTAATATAAACCTATATTAGTTAATATAAAATTTAAACAAAAATAAAACTTACCCACTTCCTTTATGTAGGTAAAGTGCTTCTTAAGAAATCTGATTACTGGACAACACACGGAAGACACGTTTGCATTTACCGGATTTTTTTTAACAACTAAAGTGACACCATATAGGAAAACAATTAAAAGAGTACGAGTGAGAAAGTAACTGAAGATTTTGATTAGAAAACATTTTCTTTTTAAATAACAGAATCTTAGCTTTAGAACGAAATCATTACTGGTGGGGGGCTCAGTACTGGCGGTTTTACCCTATATGGACTAGATGTTACAGCGTAGTCTTAGCGAAGAACGATTCGAATTGGGAGATCTAAAGATAAGTCATCTGCTTTTCGCTGATGACTTGCTCATCCTTTGGTCCTCTCAGACTGAACTTCAGCACCCATTCGATCGGTTTATAGCCGTTTGTGTTGAAGCTGAGATGAAGGTTAACATGAACAAATCTGAAGTGATGGTCGTCTCCAGAACGCCTGTTCAATGCACTCTGCATGTTAGTAGAGTCCCATTAAAACATGTGGAGAGGTTTAAGTATCTCGAAGGGGCAGTGCTGAGTTTTCCTTTAGGATTGGTCAGGCTGGGTCAATTTTGAGACAACTTGGTCATTCTGTTATTAGGAGGACTGAACTTGATATCACAGCTAAGTTGTCAGTCTTTAATTCGGTGTTTGTTCCAACTCTTACATATGGTAATGAATGACTAATGAGGTTTGGGTAATGACCATCATAAGATCGAGCAGCTCATTCTCCGGATGGAGCGGTCCATGATTCGGTGGTTTGGTCATGTTAAACGCATGTCATCGACCAGGATTCCACTTCGTGCTATGTAATCCGTACCATCAGGCAGACGTCCTCTATGTAGACCTAGGATAAGATTGTTAGATCAAGTCCATAATCTCTCCTCTACCTATATGGGGATTGCTCTTGATGATTTAGAGTTGATGGCGGAGAATCGAGAGCTATGGAGAAACAAACACTCGCAACCCACTTAATGAACAAGCGGACCATTGAAAATAAATGAATGAATGATTGAAAAGTATTTACTGGGGACCCCATAAAGAGTAGGTATATACCTACCTATTCGGAACTGGATCAAATTCTGAATTGATTTAGGTATGTCAGTCTGTCTTTCTGTCTGTCAGAAAGCAGTTTAATAAATGTCAATATTAAGTTAGGTATTGGTATTCTACACATGTCCAAGGTTATTTTTATCGAATTACATGATCCCGTAAAATCTGTGTTAAAAAGCTGAAGCAAGATCGTTGTTTAGTTTTTATAACTCGAGGATAAGTAACAGTTGGACTGTAGGAATCCATCTGTGAAAGTGACTATTTCACCAGTTATGTTTTGTAGAAGTAGGTAATCCATTGTCTAAACAAGTACTCACCCTTGTTATCCCATGTTATCCCATCTACAGGCATGGCGCATGGCCAGTTCGCTAATCTCATTTTTGGCAAGTACCTACCCAGGATCTTCCTGTGTCCATAGATGATACGACTATTATACCATTTCACATTTGGCGTTTTTTTTAATAAATAAGTTTAGCTGTAAGATAAAAAGAACTCCTTCTTTCAATGCGCCTTGTTTTTTTACGTATTACACTTTTAACTGTAATTTCTATACATGCCAATCTTTGGACGTTGCCTAGATACTTCCTTACAGTTTTCTGGGAGGCTTTCACACACTATACAAACGACCCGCAGGTGATAATGGTATTTGTTTTATCACCATACGGCATAGATACTTACATACAATTATGTTGAACACAGCGAAAGTACCTAATCAGGAGCATATTCAACCTTCATGAGATTTGGGTTATGATGACCGAAAGAATAAGATGGTGGATTGAAGCTGCCGAAATAAGATTTCTTCAAGATTGTAGTAGGAACACCAGAATTCGTGAGGAACTCAAGTAGAGGATCAACTTCTCCAAACGAAGCGATTCACTGTTAAGATCGATAACTTCTTTATTGCCCATCACTAGGGCAATTTAATACAATGTCATACAGCACCATCTAAAGTTCGTTAAGGAGAATGATTTAATAATATTCGGCAATCGTAGCGAAGGTTTCTATCCGATACACACAGTATAGGGCTCATTATGCTGCTAAATGTATGCAACTGATCAACATTTGAGATATCTCATTGCATACTATAAGCTGTGGAATATAAACAGTCGTTCTAAAACTTTTTTATTTATAATGTTAACACTTTCCTTTCTGTTCCCTATGGGAGAATGTGTCAAATATTTTCGCCATAACTATCTCAACATTCAACAATATACTTCAATATCATACCGTTCGTTCCAGAAAATTAAATATTATTGATCTATCCGATTTCCGATACAGTACAGTATTTCATACATAAGTACATAACAAAAAAGAGAAATATATATCTATATATTGCTTCAGTAGCATTATGCATAAACTCAATATATCGAAATTTCTTGTAATTCATTGCATACTTTAAGCTGTTAAATACAAACAGTCGCTCCTCAACTTTGAAAATACATTAAAATGTTAACACTTTGGGGCAACTTCTCAACTCAACACACTAGGTTAGGTAGGTAATGTAGGATGTATGCATGTATATAATGTAGGTAAAATTTAAAAGTGAGACAAATTGGTCTCATTGGTTTAAATATTGTGGTCGTTCTATGTGCGGTTTTTTTAAGAATGAATGTTTAATGTGTGTTTTAATCCATTGAACTGAAAGACTAAATATTAAAATTTGATTTGAGTTTTCGGGCACGATTAGTACGTTAACTTAGGCGCCGAAAATTGATAGGGTTTTTTCTTGTAGAGGGTTAATAATACAGGTAGGTTTTTATTTCACTTTTCGTCGCCTAAGTTATTGTACTCTCCCAGTTATCGGACTTTGATTGACATTATTTAGTTGTGGATACAAACCAGCTTCGGCGAAAAATGAGAGATCCATAGAGTCAGTTTCAAAAAGTTATTGGTTAAGGATGTGTGCCATGTTAAAGTACATAAATGGATGGTTAATTTGTCACGCATATACTGGTACCATTGCCATACTATACATGGACTGCTAGTAAAATGTCAGTTTCATTAAAAACCTGCGAGGAAAAATTAAGCAAACATAAGCACTAGCCCTTTTGGTTCAGTGCGGCGAAAGTAGAAAAGAGGTTTCAATCTCTGCGCGCCTTTGCTATTTTCTACATAGAACACAGTGCCATCCATTGTAGAAACATTGCAACTGCGCAAAAATGACGACTTATTCAAATTATTTCAAACGTTCTATAACAGATATGGCAGTATGACACACTCAGCACACAAACCTCGACACAAACCAAATCGCACGAATTGCTCGATGACATTTGAGTGTTTTCGTTTCTCTCCGCCGTGAACCAAAAGGGCTAGTGCTTATGTTTGCTTCATCGAAAAATTGGCTGCTAGCAGTCCATGTAGGTATAGTATGGTTGTCGATGACTGGCACGCTGGCACCTAATAACATAATAAAGTTATTTCTGTGGTAACTTTGAAATAATTCAAATAACTGGCCGTTATGGGGACGTGTTAGGCAAATTGTGTGTTCGGTGTGGTGAATTTTTATTACCAACTTATATTTCATTAAAAAGCATATAAATATAAATGGGTAGTTACTGCAATAATGTGAATTCCTTTGACATATCTATTTCGAACAAATATTATCTAGTTAAAGCTGCAAAACTAAAATGCATGTCACACATCAGAAAAAAATCATCAAACATGATTTGTTTAGTTTCGCTGATATGAAAATAGACTTTTGTCTATATATTTTAACGAAAATTTATTCACTGACATAAAATCCACGACCCGAATTTAAGTACTTTTAAGATTAACTCTAGAACACACACATTATTATTACAAAATGCTTGCTTCAAAATAGATTTCGCTTATTTTAATCAAAAACATTTTAATTTAAAAACTTGCGAAGTTAAAGTAACCTAGTGATTCTTACTTTAAAAACGTATAGGTTCAAATTAAGAATTAAAAGCGTTATAGGCAGATTAAGTTTTCGACATGTATTGCATACTTGAATTAAGCGCTTTTGGAGTAAATAATACTCTTGCACACTTTCATGTTTACTCAGTTTGGTTAGCAATTATATTTCGTACATTCTCAATCTAAGAATGCGCAGAGTAAAAACAAATCTGAAGAAGTCACATTAAGAAAAAGTGTATTCAATGTAAGACATTAATTTCGTGCACAGTTACTGCGAACCAGTTTTGCTTTGTGATTCTTGTATAATGAGGAGACGCAGAGTAAATAAAATTCCGTCTACTCGATTTGATCTCACTACAACACCCACGTTCTTATTTTATCTATGTTAAGAATAAAATTAACATTTTGTGTATCAAAGTTATCCAATTTATGAGTAAGTTAAGAGTGCGTTGAATTAAGCCAAGTATGGAATTTTAACATTTAAGGATGAAACGTGTTGGCAGCTAAGCTTTAATTGCATTCGATCTCTGCAGCTCATTCTGTCTTTATTTACATAGTGTTCGGTCGCGTCGCGTCGGTATCCCTTAAAATGAATTTCGTAATAAATGATTTCTGTGGCAGAAGAAAGTGGTAAGTATACCTACATTTTTCTAACAAAAAGTATCTAATTTTATTATATTGCTCCTTTTTAGCACATTATCGACGGCGACGACAACATTCAAGATGAGCGCCTGGCTGCAGATAAAGAGCAGGGACAAAACACTGACGGCCTGTGTCAGTCAAGTACCACTTGTTGTTTTTTTTATGAATTTTAATTGTTATGTTTAAAAAAATAAAATTGTTTAACAAATTATTGTGTTTTTTTTTTTAACATTTCTATAGCAGGTCTAGTTTAAAAAGGTCAGTATTAAGAACGTGCCTCTTCAATCAATAATGCTCCATAATAGTAATGAGATATATAATTATTGGTTTGAGAACGTCAGATTAATTAATCTTACATTGTTTATACTTAAACTAGGAAAGAGCGTTCTAAAATCAATAGCAAACTGTCATAATAATAATCAAAATCATGATCAATTTAAGAATGTCTGGTGTTTTAATATAAGCACATCGTTCTTAATTCAATAAAACTACGTTTTAGGAATAAGAAAATTCATTATAAATTTAAGAACGTGTAGTTACTAAAAAAGTTCTTAAATTAATCACGCGATTTCTAGATGTAAGAACGGCGTATTACTAGTTTCAGAATGACGTTCTTGATTTAAGCACAGATCGGATAGCGATGAATATGAGTTTGAAATTGATTAATTTAAGCGTGTTTTTGCTTACTACTACTCTATTTTTCTCTCGGTGTTTATTTTCTTTGTTTTGCCATATGAAAATATGTATATGTAGTATCAAAATTTCAAGAATGGAAGTTCAATTTTTCTAAAGTTAATTATTGTGTTATGCTCACTGAATGTACAGTTAACTAATAAAAAAAAATATCATAAAAATCGGATGATAAAAACCGGAGAAATAATGTAATTTTGGTATGTATTTTTGGAACTTTGGGGGCGTGCCACGCCCAAACGGTAAGAGAGCACCATTTTTTGCAGATTTGAGCTCAAGCTCAGTGCACTCAAATCAATCGGATTAAATAAAAATAAGTATTTTTTTTCGAAAGAGTATTAAAGTATATAAAATCTAGGTACAACGTGTGAGCGTTGCGCGCTCACCGCCCTCTATCTTAAAAACGGTTGAGTCCATGAAAAAATGTTTGTAATGAAATTTGTTGCAAACTTTATGCTCTACAATTTTGGAGTATATGGTAATACATACCAGACAACTTTCAGAATGCCAAAATTAAGGTATATACCAGGAGTTCCCTAACTGTGAGTCGCGACGCACCGTGGGGCTATCCTAGGGGCGTCGCAAGACGATACGCACCGCACAGGTCGCCTGCACACGACGTTCCATTAACTTGAGCTCGATTTGAAAAAAAAAAAAAATGCCGGATCGGGTTCGTTCGATGTTGGCCATTGAGTTTTGCCGTGCACAAGAAGTATAAGAATTTTGCAGACTTCAACTTGGCGAATTTTGCGTCGAGATTTGGGCCTATTACCGTTCAAGTTCCAACAGAACCAGGAGCTCAAAGTTAATGGTAATGTAATTAATGACCATAGAAAAATCATCTTTAGCGACGGGCCGCATTTTTAGATGAATGGCCTAATTATTGCCAAATATGGGATGACACCAACCAACATGAGGTGCCAATGCATCCATAAAAAGCTGTTTGGTGCGCATTTTAGACCGGCGGTAGCGTCATTGCTCCGTACTTTTTCATGACGTTGGTAAGGCCAATACCATCAACGGCGAGTACTACAGAACGATGCTGTTGACATGTGGTTCAGCAATAGGTGGCTATGTGTCACTCAGCTGCAGGGTATGGTTGTCTGATCTCTATCAGAGGTGACATGAATTGGCGACCAAGATCGTGCAATTTAACCTCGCTAAATTTTTCTTGTGGCGTTTTCTGAAGTCCCAGCTCAATGCGAATTAACCGCAATCGACCGATGTCCTTAAACCAACATAACCAATGCCAAAATTAAGTCGGATCTATGCGGCAGATTGGATCAATCGGATCCGTGACAACGTGAGAAGCTGCGGCGAACATTTGGGCATGGTGTTATATTCCATACAATAATGGCATACATGGGATTCGTTAATACCACGCACACAGCCTGTTTTATTCCATTTAAATGTCGACCAATCCTCATTGAAAACCCCTTTAGTGAATCTTCAGTAAGCTCAGCTTATATTCACATATCTGTGCTTTGTTCCGTTGTGGGCTTTTAGAAGGGCGTCGCAAACATATTATAACCTGTATAGGGAGTCGCAGTATGGAAAAGTTTGGGAACCCCTGGTATATACCATTAATTATTATCTCACATTCCGAGGTTTACCCCTTTTTAAGGTTCCATTCCCATAGGGACAAAACGGAACCTTTTTTTTGCTACGATGTCTGGGTGTCTGTCCGAACCCACTAAGACAATTTTGTACCTAGGTCTATCTCAAGACCTAATTGACGTAGAAGACTGAAATTTGCACACAACATCCGATAGTTAAACGACAAATACCGATGGTAACAATACATCAGTTGGTTTTGGAGGGCGCGCCAGCTTAACTTCACTAAATTTGATTACCTATCTCTCTCTAGTTAGCCCGGCCCTTAGCTAACTGTCTCCAGTTGCGCGCTCCTAGTCGGTTGAGGTCGCCTTCGACTTGCGCGCAGCACTTAAGGCGAAATCTTCCTCTATTGCGTTGTCGCTCCGCTGTCCTAGCCATCTTAAACGTTCAGTCAATAAATTCTAATTTATTAATAAATTCATATTCAAGCAGTCCTGTCCAGGTCCTGTGCGTATGCTTACTATTAAGGACCATTCACATGGGAGCGAACGAACGAATTGAGCAAATGCGAATAAACCATTTTTTATGCATTTATAAACAGAAAATTCCACATTTTATTATTCCAAGATATCCTCCTCTTGGAATAAGGTTAAGTTCGAACGAATTTTTTATTCGCTACTTTGTGGAACGCGCCAGGGTGTTTTCGTTCGCGGCAAAAAATTTGGATTTCGAAATTTCGTTATTTAAACTGTTAACAAACTTGTTTTCTTAATAAATTTTGATGGAATAATTAATTATCTTTATCTTGGAGTAGTAAAATGTGCAATTTTCTGTTTATAATTGCATAAAAAGTGATTTGTTCGCATTTCATCAATTCGTTCGTTCGCTCCCATGTGAATGGTCTTTTACTGTATACACATCGAGTTCGTTTAACACATTTATGGTTTCTTCAAATAATAAAAAAATAAATTCAGCGTATTAGATTTGAACTTACGACTTATGAACTTATCTTGTAGGAGTGAGTATGAGTACTCAGCATTTATCTATCACGACCTGTAGCATTGTGTTGCTTGTATTGTCGTACTCCTCCCTACCGTATGTAAGGCGAAAACGAGACGAACTGAACGACCAAAGAGCCCATTTAGTATTTTTCTTAGGTGAGCATTTTCCAAACCAGGAGCGCTATTAAGACGCATTATATGTAGTTCTTCACTGTTAATGAACCAATGACTGATAAAAAATATGTTTAAGTTGATTTTTGCTCTTTTGGACACCGTATTTATGTCTATGAAGGAACGATTTCAACAGATGCAAAATTTTTCTGACGCGTAGAAAGTCTTGTTTCTAAAAAAAACAAAATTAAGAAGAAGAACTCATGCGACATTGTTTTAAGCTACAAGAGAAAATGATTTTAAATCTGATGTTGATGGAGATTTGTTGTGCGATATAATTTTAGCTCATCATTAGACAATCAGGCACACACACATACATAAAATTTTATCAAAAAGCACAATCTTCAAGAGTTATATGCCAACACCTGTGTAGAGACCTAATATTCAATAGCCGATTGCTCTATAGTTTTATTGACTTTTATTTTCCGTATTTTCATTTTATATAGTGCGACTTTATTTTCATTGTTTTACATTTTATATAGTCAAGTGTTGGCATCGCACAGTGCCGATACTACAACCTGCATATCGCTCCGTGTTCTGTTAACAATACCCAGTAACCGTTGCAAGTGGCGAACGCAGTTTATCTAAACCAAAGTTGATAAAAACGTACTTACGGTCAACAATGTCCCAAACAAGATTAACTATAGTTTGTTTGACCTCACTCTCCGCTGAAAATAGAAGAGAACCTAGATTTTGACAGCCTTATCAGAGAATTTACTAGACAAATAAGATTTTAGCTATTAGGCTATTAGATCCATGCGAGTGCATATTCACTATATACTATGCAGTCAGTGGTGGGTATCAAATGATAACACCTTTACTTGTTTTAAATAATTTTAATGAAATATAAACGGGCGCCAAATGCATGACTGGCCCCGGGCGCCGAGATCGTTAAGGCCGGCCCTGGAGGCACCTTTTGAGCGTTAGTGAATTTGGCAAGTAAAATGGCTTTTAACAAAAGATGTCACTTCAAATAAGTGTGAATTTCCATATTGATTCCAATTCTAATCCATAGACATACATACTCTAACTCTACTCATACTCATACATCCATATTAGACTCATTCTTAGGGCCACTTGCACCAAATCATTGGATATCTAACTAAACTTCTGAATACCTAACCATAGATAAACCAATAAATAGTTACTTCCCGTTTTTGTGTTGCACCATCGCAAAATTGTGCCTGGATAAGTAACCTTCGATTATTTTAAATTTGACAGTATGTACCTACTATATCAGTACTAAAAACGCAAAAAAATGCATTGAACTGTCGAATAAATGGCAAATAAAAGCCCCAGACGCAGGCGTAGGTAAATAAGCCCATGCAGTAGATGAAATTAATGTTAGATATTCCTAAAAGCGCTCTAGGGCTCCAAATTTTAGGAAGCTAGGTGCCAGCCATGCTGTAGAAATTTTGTTGCCACTTTCTGTTGTTTTGCTGTTGTTTCTGAAAATGTAATGTTCTTTGGTTTCAGTTCAGCTATTGCATGCGAGTAACCCTATGTATTATACATACGACATGCACTCCTATCATATTGCCGAATGTTATTCGCTGACTACCAGTCGCATAGAATAGTAGAGCATATAACAATCACAAACATCTCTCAAGAAATGGTTTTCACTATAGAATATTCCTCGGTTATAAAAGTAGCTACATTTACATATCTATAAAATCCACAATTTCTTCATCGTCGTCGTCGGAAATTAAATTACCATTATTTATTTCTTGATTTTATTTTTTACACTACCAAGTACCTACTTGACATTATGTTTTCCTATTTGACGTTTGTGCACGACTATCCAGCCTTTCGAGACTGGATAAATATTTTATGAATTTATCCACGGATAGATAAACAAGTGTACTCATCTGCAACATAATTTCTACCTAATCAGCGGAATAGAGCTAAACGGTGAATAAAACAATAAATACTGCTGTCAAATAAGTTTGGTGCAAGTGGCCCTTTAAGGCGTGTTCTCTTACGCTTAAATTCCAATAGTTTACTACAACCTTACCGTCTGTTCCGTACCTAATACAAAGTATGAGCTATGAGGGCATGGTGGCCAAGTATACGGAACCTTCGGTGCGCGAGTGATACTTGCACTTGGCCGGTTTTTTATGCTAAAATGACTGGACTATTAAGCGAATAGAACCCATGTTTAGCAATGGTTGCCATCCAACAATTTAAAAATCCAAAACCGTTGCGATTTCTGTATGATATACGTAGGTAGACAAGAAGTGAAAGGTGTAGTGCGGTATTATTTGATTGTACAATGACTAGACTTTTGAAGAAATAAGTCAGTGACTAATCAATGCGGTCATAACCCGTCAAAAACCAATCAAATTCTGAAACTGTAAAATAAATAAAATGAATTTTTTTCGTAGTTTTTTTTTTTTATTTACAAATATTATAATACAAAGTATACCCTTAAACTAGAAGCAAAACAAACAAACCGGAAGACAATGATTTTTAAACACTAATCCTTACCCAATAAAGATTACGAACTAAATGGAAGACAATGATACTAAACTAAAACTTATAAAATATCAGAAATTATAACTTATTCTCATAATAATTGTTCTCTTTTGTTGCTATCACAGTTCAATTAACACATATAAATAAATATATTTTTTTAAATGTTACTTAAAGCTTTTCCTTTGACAAACGCTGGATTCGAACGCAGTCGCGGTTTTTCAACGAATTCACTTGCACTCCGATCCAAAGATATTTGACACATACTTTTCGATCGATATTGCCTGCAGCGTCATACGTTGTGGTTGCACTCGAGCTACATATATAGAGAGAGAGTTTGCCAGGCAAGTCAGCCTCTTCAGTCTTAAATTCAGTAGGCATTGTGTTGTTCTTCGAAACCGAAATAGCAGCAATGCTAATAAAAGTCCTGCTCAGTGTCTTCAAACGGCAGGTTGGGTCGTTCCTTGCCATGATCCGAACTATAATGCTGAGAGTACCAATTTATGTAAGCAGCCACGTGGATTTTCAGCTTCTGAATCACTAGGATGGTGTCTCAATGCTCTGCTCCGATTGTGTGTCAATCTATCCGACCAACACTTCACCGACTTGTGTAAGCGAATATTTGGATTCGGTATAATTGACGGCTAGTCCAGGTCCTGGGACCAGGATGCTCCTCGGAGGAACGATGCACTTTGAGTGTACGTATTTCAAAATCTAGCTTACTATTTATACTGATGAAAGACTCCCCCACCACTGTGCATTGCTTATACTGAACAGTGTACACAATGAGAGAACGGTTGTGCAAGGACCTTTTTTTTCAACTTTCACATGAAGTCGTATTGTTCTCAACAAGATCCCTATCGCATAGTTTTTCTTTCTTCACCTATTTCTCTTTGCCTGCGCCGTTAAGAGATTTCAATAGAAATGGGAAATGGGACACGGTTGCTGTATGTGTGTTCGTGTGGAATTCTAATAAGGCGAGAGAAAAGGTCAAAACTGTTGCACGATAGGTAGCAAGGTTATGTACCTGTTTTCTATCCGGATTTTCCAAAAATACACTTCTGGACGCGCTGCTGTTTGGGCATGTGTGTGATAGATATTGATCTTAGTTTGGAGCACGTTAGTATTTTAATTGACGGGGATTTATTGAAACCCCGAGCAAAGTGGTACGTGTTTATGAATTAAATATTTCCTTTATCATACAAACTCCGCGAGTAAGTATTTTTCATTTAGGCCGCTTGGGAGCAGAATTTTGATGTTAGTATGCTTGTGCTTGAGGGGATGGATGTGGCAATTTTCATAGATATATTGTCTTGTAATCATTTTACAGATCTTAAGCTATGCATTTTATTTCATTATTTAAGTGTTAAAAGTGGGATCTTCCACAGCTTATGAGCAGGCACTGAGAATACACCTTACTTTATCTGTTACTGCCGGAGTATCTGCTTTTTGGGGACAGAAAATGCAGGATATCAGGATGACTGGACAGCGCCGTGTAACCACAATGAGAAAGGACTCAATGCAATCACAATTAAAGGGCATTATAAGCACCTCTGTTAGATAAAGTATAGTCCTCTCTGCTTTACCAATATGGAACCTAACCCTAAGCCCTAAGATAAATTAAACCTTATTTAAAGCGATTACCATTCTATTTCAGAATAGATGTAAATAAAAGGAGGCGCAACAGGCGGGTGACACCCTAGGCCTAGCTTCTCGTACCTAACCATTCGTTTTGCCGAGTCCGAACGGCTGAATTGAGAAGCTTTTTTCAGGACAGTCATACTCTCGGATGTTTTGTGTTTTCCGGGGATCGAACCTGGGATCCCTCGCACAGTAGTCCAACACACTAACCACTGCGCTACTGTGCAAAGGAAAATGAATCTGAATCTGGGGTGCGTCTTGTCTCCTCTCCTAGTTAGTTTATTATGACTTTTATTTTCATCTTTAATTCAATACAGTCTTTGAAAAAAGAAAGAAATATATAATATACTTAAGTCTATTAAGGTTTGGCCTATGGCCGTCTACCAGTTTGAAAAAATAGCTTAAACTTTAAAAAAATTCTTCAATTGTACATTTTATATAACGCAGCTCATTTGTGCAATAGTTGTAGAGTAAATTCCATCCTCGGTCTCCATTTAAAATTTTAATTGCTTCATCTATTTCTAAGATATATGAATTAAAAAATCTTAGTCGCAAAATCATATTGCAAGAAAGTGAAATATATCCTCTCGTATCTTTATATGTATTACAAAGATTGCACAAGATAGTTAGTTCTGGGCGGTGAGGAATGAAATTCAGGTTCAGTAGCTCTCCTCTGATTTTAAAAATTAAAATTATTTTCTCTACTAGATTGTTGTTCATAAAATACGTTTTCTCTGACAGTTGATATTTAAGCTTACTGTAGTATGTCCTATACTGAGAGGACTGTGCATCTGTCACATTGCTCATCGGGTATTATCCGTATGCTCGTTCCACAGTCTGATGCAAGGCGTTCAAATTCTTAAATGAAACTTTCTTTATTTCTTAATACACTCTTGAGTACAACTTTTGGCAGTCTGTCATCACTCATACGTCATACCCATAACTTTTATTTACTATATAGGTACTCAAAATGTAGTCTCAGTATCTCCAAAAACATAGGCGGCGCACCAGTCTCCAGATGTAGCATGTAATTAGGCGTAGCACTTGGTAAACGGAACATTCTCTTTAAGAAATACCGAAAACACTTCTCAACTTCAACATAGGAACAGTATCCCCATACCTGCGCTCCATACAAAATAACTGAAGCTGCGGTTGTGCGAAAGAGTTTCTGCTTCGAGCTATAGTTTATATACTTATTATTGATGCAGCGTCCCCATACCGATGATACTGCTCGTTTGGCTTTAGATAGTTTGGCCTCTAGATGCTTTGTCATATTCAAGTTTGAGGATACTAAAATTCCTAGGTATTTGAACTCACGAACAACTTCCACCATTTCTCCTTGATACATCCACCTTTCACTTTGAGTATATCTGCCACCACCACCTCTGAACACCATTACCTTCGACTTATTTAAGTTCACGCTTAGGTTCCAGTATTTGCAGTATATACTGAGCCTATTCATCATAAGTTGCAAACCATCTACGGTATCCGACAGAAAAACTATATCATCTGCATATTTGAGAACCGGAATTTGTATCTTGCCAAACTCGACTTCACCCTTTACCGCATCTGATATGTCATAAATGAACAGGATAAACAGTAACGCACTCAAAATACATCCTTGCTTCACACCCATCGTTGTTGTAAATTCTCCAGAAATTGATACTCCCTCCCAGACATACGCCACATTATTTGCATACATTGCTCTTAAGGTGCTAGTACACGGTATGTAGCACGCCTCATATATATGTAGCACTGACGTCATTTTGACGTCAGCGAATTGTGCCAATGGGTACATGCCGTGTACAAGCTCTCTTTACGCACTCTCTGTTGACATCAGAGCCACACAGCGTTACCAAAAATGATAAAGTCGCCAAAAAAGGTCGCCAAGAGTTTAAAAAGGGGCCTTATACAAACAAAACTTGATACTCGATGCAGTATTTTCAACAAAACATGTTCATTGGGTTTTTCCTTTACTTTTGTAGTAAAAATAGAAAAGACTGTCAAAATGTCAGTGGGGATAAAGTCATTCTCAAGAAGAGAAATCAATGCATTTTGTTTTTCCGTAAATTGCAGTTTGTGATGTGACCTTTTTGTTTGTCAATTCATAAATATGCAGTGGTAAAAAGGTCTTTAAAATGTCTGACACAGGCGAATAATTTACTAATTTGTTAGCAATATTAGTTTATTCATCTACCTACCGACGAAAGTGATTTGAAATTAATCGAGCATCGTTTTGATGAAGTCAAACTACAAAAATGTGAATAGTAATTTCACGCATAGGTATAACAAAAATAGAGGCGTATTTTTTTGAGAATCTATAGCTAGCTCACTTTTACTAAACTTTTACTTGCAAAACTTTTATACTCACTTTTTTGTAATCCAGTTTGTTTAGTTTGCACTTAAATAATACAATACATAACTACAAACATGGCTTACACTAAGCCCCTTCCAGGATAAATCTTAAAAATAGATTGGTTAATTTTTATTTTTTTGCTTTTAGTGCAGTACCTACCTACTTACAAAAGCGTTTTTTTAGTTTTTTAAACTGTTATTTTCATCACTTATATGGACTGGATGTTACAGCGCAGTCTTGGCGAAGAATATTTCGATTTCGGAGATCTGAGGATAAGTCATTTGCTCTTCGCTGATGACTTGATCGGTTTGTAGCCGTTTGTGTTGAAGCTGAGATGAAAGTAAACGTGAACAAATCGGAAGTGATGGTCGTCTCCAGAACGCACTCTGCATGTTAGTGGAGTCCCATTGAAACAGGTGGAGAGGTTTAAGTATATCGGGGTCTTAATCACGATTATGGAAGGGGCAGTGCTGAGTTTTCCTTTAGGATTGCTCAGGCTGGGTCAATTTTAAGACAGCTTGGTCATTCTCTTATTAGGAGGACTGAACTTGATGTCACAGCTAAGTTGTCAGTCTTTAATGCGGTGTTTGTTCCAGCTTTTATCTATGGTTATGAGGTTTGGGTAATGACCGAAAGAAATCGCGGAAATACCAGAATACGTGATGAACTCTATGTCGAGCAGCTACTTCTCCGGACGGAGCGATCCATGCTTCGGTGGTTTGGTCATGTTAAACGCTTGTCCCCAACCAGGATTCCACGACGTGCTATGGAACCCGTACCATCATGCAGGCGTCCTCTAGGTAGAACAGGGATGAGATGGTTAGATCAAGTCCATAACCTCTCCTCTACCCGGATGGGGATCGCCCTTGATGATTTGGAGTCGATGGCGGAGGATCGAGAGCAATGGAGGGTCCACTTGAGCAACCTACACCCGCGACCCACTTAATGGACAAGCGGACCATTGAAAATGAACGAATGAAAGAAATCTGAATGCTTGTGCATATATATCTAGTTATTTCCGTGAATTAAAACTACATATGTGCGGAATTTTAAAATTCAAACAAGCTCTTCTTGATGAGGTTATGTAACATTAGACTGTATTGGCTAACTATCATATTTTCTAGATGCGAGCGAGTTCTCCCTCCGCAAAAATGTTCTTTTATCATCTATCAAATATCGGATAATCAAATTACAATTTATACCTATTATTTATATTCCATTCTGTTGGAAAAGAATATTAAAACAAACACCCTTTTATAGCTAACTTTTCGATTGAGAATTTGCACTTAATAATCCGCACTACATAATAGTCGATTAAACTTATAAAATTGTCAGCGATGCTTTTTCTTGTGTAAGCCGCTGTGTGTTTTGGATCGTTGTCTTGCTGTAATACTTCCAAATTCTCATCTGTATTATGGCAACTTTATAGTTTCAAAATGTTGCAGTATTGCAATTTGTTCATATGCCCTCCAATTTTATGGATTGGACCCACTTCATTACAGGACAGTGAACTCATTTCATTACTCTACCCCCTCCGTGCTTAAGGGTTGGAGGAGTACTAGTGTATATCTATCTGGATGAATATCCTTTGATTTTGGTCGGCGATTAACTTCTTCAACTGAGTGATCTCATGTGCAACCGTCGAAAATACAATTTATAAATTAAGGTTCCCACTGCCTTAACTTTCGCGAACGCCTGACGGACATCTTGAGAAAGCTTTACATAATTCTGCCGTTTAGATGCGGCGTATAGTTGTATTCCATGCGTCCCAAAAAAAACTAACACAAACAAATGGTGCTGAGAGGCTAGGACTTTTTTTTTTAAGATATGGGGAGGTGCGTAGCATAGCATGGTAAAAACGTAAAACACCAACAACAAACCAAACTGACTATAATAAAATGTAGAGCGAAATAAATGGATTAACTGACCTACTGGAGCCTAGAGGCATTCCAGCTTGTCGATTATAAAATGTAAAACTACTAATAATACGCTTTTTAAACCATTGTGAAATGAATTCAACTTTTATATCTGCCAACTGTTTTTTTTTACTTATAAATAAAATGAAAATAATGGGAAGCGTAACCCACGCATAAAGTATTCATATTTCAACAAAGGGTCCTGTAAAAAAAACACCCCCATCGTAAAGATTCGTCATGCACATGGACGATATAGACTAACGATCCCTTTCTTTAAATCTTTTCCATAGGCGACCGAAATGCATATGAATTTAGGCATTTAACCGATAATAACTTTTCATTTGTATCTTTGTGCATCTCTGGAATCCTGAAAAGGCAGTCAATTTGATACGCTATTCAGTTTACCATGGTTTCCAGTCGTTCTGTCGATTTATTGTATTGAAACGTACCCGGTGCCAGTTATTCTTCTTCTATTTTCAGATTGTTGCATGCAGCATGAGCATGATCAGTTTAAGGATCATCCGGTGACACGCTTTTTTGGTTTCTTATAGGGTATTTGAGAAAAATTGATTCGTTCCAAATCGTTGCAATTCTATATCGATGTTAGTTTTCCAGGTGTTAAGGCAAGAAATTCGAATTTCTACGCCGAATTTTGCTCGGCTGATTATGTTTGAAGTATTTTGTTGTGTTAATCAAAATACATATTGATTTAATTTTTAATCTTTAACACCAAGTTGGATTTTACCGTCAGGGCGATTTCAGAGGCTAGACAACACGAAGTTGCTCCTCCACGCTCCACATGTTTCAGTTTTTTGTTAAGTGCTTCTTTTGGGAATGGCGAAACTATAACTGCATATAGTTATAGTGGTATTATAGTATATCTTAAATTGTTGTAAGATGTTAGTTCTCTGGAACTATATTCCTAAATATATTAGGGGTTACCTGTATAGATAATCTAGAGCAATATAGTTTAAGAAACTGCGTAATTTAAATTAATTTCATTTGAAATAATGTAGAATAATTTCCACTGCTTAAGGACTTTTTCCTTGTGTTATTAAACCTGGGGGCTAAGATTTGAAGATTCTCTTAGCTGTAGCATTATTGTCATTCGCTTGGACTGCATTCGCACATCTTGGTACAGCTCATAGTTCGCGCGTTGTATCTTCATTCGCCTTCCTCGCGAGGAAGTATTTTAGTTTCGACGGAGCCTAGTATCATCTCTCCCTTCTTGCTTATCGTCCAGCACCATAAAGCAGAACTTGCAGGAGTGGCATGAAGGGTTTTGTAGAGCATACATTTTGTCCTTCGAGTTAATAGTTTTGAGGACCAAACCCCAAAATAATCCTGTAGATGTATAGTATATAGGCTGCAATCGTGCGGCCAATACTCACATATAGCAATGTGGTCTGGCAAGGCAACCAATCTCAAGCCAATGACAAAAATATAAAGATTAGCATGTAGAGACAACCACATCTACGGCTGGACTGGAGGCAGTTCTTAATCTGACTCCTCTAGCCCTATACATTTAGGAATCTGCTACCAAAAGTGCCTAAAGAACTAGCCAAACTAACACTTGGAACCCAGGCAATATTGGCCACTCACAGATTCACGTTGGGATCGTTGTCACTTCTGAATACCTACACATATCTCCCCATCTGAACTTCGATAGACTATTCTTTTGCTCTTTCCCGAGTAGGGATAAATGGAACACAAATAAACCCATTAACAAGAAATCCATCTACACAGATGAATCAAAGATGGACTGTGGAACCGGTGCCAGTATATTCTCAGAGGAATTAAATATGCACGGCTTAATCAGGCTTCCTGCTAGCAGCAGTGTTTTCCAAGCAGAGGTTCTGGCAATTGCGGTAGCGGCCCGAATGGTGTCATTGTTAGCAATACCGCGTAAAGGCATTACCATTTTCATTTAAAGCCAGGCGGCTATAAAAACAGGAACATGACATGAACTTTCTGATATCTCATTTTTCGATCTTTACAGGTTTTTTGGGATATCAGGATGACTGGACGGCCGGCGTCGGTTAACACAAGAAGGAGGGGCATAAAGCTAACCTTCTCTAACACCAATGGTTAACCCCATAAAATATAATGGATCCACAAGGACCTATAAGTGTGGTTGAGTAGGGTTGATACGTATTTATAAATTATGGAGTAATTCCACGGAGATTATCCGAAAATGACTTTTCGTTTAAAACCTCAATTCTTGAAACAGTTCTTTCCGAAAGTCGTAAACGCTTTCTATGCTGCGATAATATTCCAAGATGATGAACAATGTCAATGTCATCTTGTTCAGGAACATCTTCAAGGAGTTGCGGCAATCAATCTCTAAGTTCTCTAGTAGAAGAACGAACGGGCCTCCTAAAGTGTTTCCAAACATGTTGGAAAATTGCTATTGTTTTACAAACTTAAAAAATGCTGCATTCCGATTCTCTTTTAATTTGTTTTACTATTATTATTATTTGTTAGGACTTAGCTCTAACGTCGATGTCGATGTTGCTGTGGTAATGTAACTTCAGCCATTAAAAAGCAGGTGCTCTAAAAAGTGCGCTGTGGCTGTCAAAGTTACTGTTGCTGTTGCTGTGCCAATCTGTTTCTCGCATTATCCTTAAAGAAGTCCTATATCTTTCTATTACTTCAGTGAACAACATTTTAATTTTGCGCCATTTACCGTACCGTGATGCCAACGGAAAAAAAGATAACAATGTGACAGCTGAAAGTTCCGGGTTAATAAAAATGTGCACGACTGGGTCGCACGAAACTTTCTCGTTTATTGCGAATCTCGCAGAATCTCAGAGTAATTTCAACAAATGTTATGTTTAAAATTATTTCCACTCGTACATCTTACGTAGGTTTAGTAACTGAACACTTGTTAACTAAACACGTAATACATACTACATAGACATTATGTACGTATTATGTAACTACAACACTTTATTACTTACTTTCAAATTTCACTCCGAACTGACACTTGAAGAGAGCAAGGAGGCGATGAATTTCGAATTCTCATTTTTGATTATTATTTAAAAAATGTGCACGACTGGGTCGGACGTAACTTTCTCGTTTATTGCGAATCTCGCAAAATCTCAGAGTCATTTCAGCAAATTTTACGTTTAAAATCATACCCATTCAAGGTGTAATTAATACCGTAAATACATACATAAACATAAACCTACGTATTAACTAGAACACTTTAGGTATTACTTTCAAATTTCACCCGAACTGATACTTTAAGGAGGCAAGTAGGCGATGAATTTCAAATTACAAAAATTACAATTTAAGGGAATTTCCTATATTTATATTGTAAACCCGATCCCAAGTTTCTAGGAACCGACCCGAGTTCTAGAAATTTCATTTATTAACTAATTCAATACATTATGTTGTAGGTTAGATATATCTATGTATACATATTATAAACTAACCTAGTAACTCTATTAGTGACAATTACTATTAAATTTAATACTTTATGTAGGTACAGCGTTACCAGATTATTTTTGCCAAAAATGCTAAAGCGGGGGCGGAAAACTGCAAAAACTGCTTAAAAAAATCGTAATAAATGCTGAAAAAACTGCGATAGATTTTTCAACAAATAATAACTGAATTTTTTACTTTTTAATGTAAATTCTAGTGCATTATTTTACATTTACAAAAAATTCATATTTGTGTACGTCAAACTTCCATAACTCTTTCAGTCGAATTTTTCTATTACTCAAACTATATGTTTTTCGTTTTTGTTTTCAACTTTTGGCCTTCATTACTCGAAGTTTATATAACTCGAATTTATTTTATGTCATTTTGAGAGTTGGACTTATGGAAGTTCGACTACATTTGTTATTAACGTTATTGTTATAAAGATAACGATATTTATAGTCATCATGTAAAAGATTATATTTTCTGCATTTAAATGTATTACCTACAAAGTTAATAAAAATTCAATTATTCCGAATAAAGAACATTCGAATTTATTAAAGACAACATTTTATTTGTTGGAATAAAGTTGTAACAGCTTCAACTTACATAAACGCCTGCAGTACTTGAAAAATTAATGCAACATTTCATTATACTAAATCTATTACGGTTTTTAGTTCTTAGCAAATTTACCTTTTAAAACCCGTACTCTATCATGTCATATCATATCAATGCGTTATCGCATTAAAATTTTCCTTTTCCGAAAACGGATACCTCGAATGTAATTTGAGCTGATTTCTGCTATTCCACAACACATTGCTGCATTTTAAAAAGCTTCATTCATGGCTTGAAATTGTGAGTTTTATCAATTTTTTTTATAGAGGTAGCCAATGTATGAAATGGTGCTAAATGTTGACTAAAACTGCTTTTTTCAAAATGTTATATGAATATTTTAAAACTGCTAAAAACTGCTGATATTTACAAAAATGCTAAAAAATCTGCTGCATGTGAAATTTATGATCAAATCCTGCTAAAATCGCAGGAAACTGCTAATCTGGTAACGCTGTGTAGGTAGTATATGTTTACTTTTTGTTGAATAAGTAAGCACTCCGCAATTAGTCTCATCTAACTCAACTTTAATTTGTAATTTTCATACCTAATTCGATTGAAGGCAAACAAACTTCAATGCGACAATTTCAAAATCCAAACAAATCCATTTGCCTATAAGGACTCATTGGGTTTCGGTTAAAATGCGCGGCGAATCTAGCGTCCAAATCGAAATTTCTTGCTCTTAACACCTGGAAAAAATTGCTCTCAATAGAACATCAACGAGTTGGAACCAATCGATTTGGGTAAAGTTGGTTTATCCTGAATATAACTAGCAGCAACGAAAAACGATCTGTCAGCATTACAAAAATTGAGATCACTAAAAGGACGACATAGAGTGAAACAGAGAAAAGTCATTCAAGACAGGATATATCAAAGAGAAAAAAGAGCATTAAATCTGAGCGTAACAAATCGCCGAAGATTGTGTTCTTTTTTGAATTAAAAAAAGGAAGGAATATTTATCGTGTAGAGCGATTTTACACGGTCAGTAAGTTTCCTTTTAAGATCAGTTTGCTGTATGTATTCACTATTCAGTTGCGTGTGCCTTGAAAAAGGGACGAAATTAAATCGTGCGTAGCGAATTTTTTTAACTGCCAATGTGCAGGCATTCTGAACATTTCTAAAGATGATTCCTATTAGACAGTTAGGTACCTGTATATACATACATATTTGTAATGTTTGGTAAGCGTAGCGAAAATTGATAGATGGTGACATTTCTTTGAAACACATTGATAGTAGATACAATACAGGGTGTCCCAGTTAAGAAGTATAATCTTTTAAGGGGTGATTCCTGAAGTTCCGCCGAACAAAAAATTGTTTAGAAGGGGGTCTATTCTCACCCAATTTACATTTATAGCCCATCAAAATGGGTGACTTCTAATTTGGAGGTGTTACCACTTAAACTCAAAATTTTAAAAATTGTTGTTAATTTTTTTCTACTTAAAATGCTTTTTCCGTTACGTACGATTAACGGAAGTTGTACATAGTAAAAGCCATTTTTTGTCAGACAAAAATGGTCAAACAAAATTAAGGGAGAATAATAAACTACGGTACCTATCAACCATGGTTAAGAGTTAATTATCGAATATGGAAAAAAGCTTAACATTGATAAGTTGATGTCCACAAAATGTATATGATTACGCGGAAATTCGCTGATGCGTATCAGTGCCTTGTTAATACCGGGTGAGCGCCTCGAAATAAAGAGGACGACGTGCAGACGCAGCGGCGGCAGAAATTGAGGGTGGGATTTTGCGTGCTCAGGAAGTTCGGCCTTACTATTCAGGATTTACTACCAGGACCTGCGCAAACAAGTGTTGCATATTTCCAGTAGCTATTGCGCTAACAGTCAGAAGACGGGCACTTCCTCAAGAACATTCTGTGGACTAACGAAGCGCAATTTACAAACAAAGTTACAAATCTCCACAATTTGCACAATTGGTCAGACCCCAATCCCCATTTAAAGGTAAGAATTTAATATGTGAACAAACTTTCAAAATGTGTGCTTTTTTCAAAGGAGGTTTAGCGTAAATGTTTCAAAACACTTTAGTAGGCCCGCACGTTCTTCCACAAAGAGTTAATTTTCATTACAACTTGCAATTTCTTAAAGAAAAACGATTGCCGGAGCTCTTTGAAGTTGTTTTTCTTGTTCAGAGAAGGGCCATGTTCTTTCAACAAGATGGAGCACCTTGTGACAATAGCAGCGGGGTAAATCCATTCCTTAACCATACTTTTGATGAACGATGGACTGGTCGATTTGGCCCCAATCCTTGGCCATCCAGATCTCCTGACCCTAACACCCATGGATCTTTTATTTGGTGTGCTATGAATGAAAAACCTTATTTTTGAGAAAAATCGAGTCTCTTTTGACCATTTTTGTCTGACAAAAAACGGCTTTACTACAACTTCTGTTGATCGTGCGTAAAAAAGTAGCTTAACTAAATTTTTAGGAAATTTCTCAGGGATACAAATTTCAATTTATTCAATTTTATAAAGTCAATATTTTGAGAAAAAGGCATTTTAAGTAAAAAAAATTAACATCAAAATTTCAAATTTTAATGAGTCCTAACTTTTTTTTTGCTGCACAGATGTACCCGAAGTGCTTGGGACTTATATGCGCTACTAAATTGTCTTTTCAAAATGTACAAAACAATTTTTGTGCCTGTAATAGTTTAGAAGTTATATGGGCTACGACGGGAAATACGATGAAAATAGACCCCCCCAGCCGTACAATTTTTTGTTCGGCAGAACTTCAGGAATCACCCCTTAAAGGATTATACTTCTTAACTGGGACGGGACACCCTGTGGCCTGTATACATGCATACATAATGTATTATTATATTTATACTAATGAGTGCTTACCGATTTAATTATTAGCATCAGTCACATAGTCTCTTGTTCCTAGGTAGGTACTTAATAACTTGTATTTTTCTACTAATCTGTAACGAAAGATAACCATCGACATTACAGCAAGTCTTACGCAGGAATCCAAGATTTTTATAGATTTCATAAAGTCACCTATTATAGCGTATGTATGTATGGACGAATTATGAAAAACCATGTACCTACCTACATTTTTTTTAGTTGAGTCTAGCTTTATATTTAAAAATCGGTCTTTTTAATTCACTTCAGTACTCATATTATTGAATTTTACAACTCTTTCGTTTGGTTGAAATTCTTGCACCAATTGAATCCTGTAAGCTTTCGTATAATATTTTATAAAATTATGTTTTATGTATTTTCGATATTAGATAAGTATAATGCGCTATATTATATATCTTCTATAATATATATATAAGTCTTGGAGTCTTATTAGCCTCTACTGCGGCAGGCGCGAATTTACACCTACATATGGTACGAAATTACACATATAATTGCAGTTTTGCACTAGGTTCTAGTTCGAAAGTACATTTCCCGGTGCGAATTTACTTGTATAGGAGGAATTTCGTGACTTCACCATCAATACTTGACCTGGCCGAAACGTAACCGGGTTTTAATATCAATTACGTAGATATGTACTGACAAAATCATAAATTATATACATATTTTTCTCTCCCCCATGAAAAAATCGTCAGTATTGTTCTGGGAAAACTCGTGACAATTCATTGTCATGGTATTTTTTTGAATGAAACGAAATCTTGACAATTGTCGGTTATTTTCCGACATTTATACAAAATTAATTATTAATTATTCAGTTTACAAATTGTCATTTTTTATGAAATGAATTTTCGAAATTATAGATCTAAATATAAAAGAAATCATTTATGTCTTTGTTGGAACTTGGAAAAAAAAACAAAGAGCTACCTATTTGGAACATTGCTTTTATACTAGTAATGCAAATACATACCTACACGTTAGAATGAGATTCGTCTAATCTTTACACTTTCAAAAATGTGAACTACCTACGTTGCTCCAATGAGACTAAGGAAACGACTTTGGATGAAAATGAGTCGACTTTGATCAAGATGAATAACAATTATTTCAACAAATATTTATAAGCGACGCCATTCATCCAATTATTTATTTTTTAATGTGGTTAGACAGCGACAGCTAATAACGCCACTAAGTAATTAATTTGATTACTGCACAGTGCGCAGCGCATCCCTTGAATGTTTTTTCTCTTTGACGCGTATTTCCTTCCATCATTATATTTTACGATACGAGTATTATAGATCCTTGCCGACATTACAAAATTTAAAATGTCGGCGTCATATCTGGTGGTCGTCCTACAAGAATTCTAACACCACACGTGCTAATGAGTGCCTATCTTCACCATGCTATACGTGTTGTAGGAAAATCCTAAATACACCTTATTTCAGGACTCGCCTTTCGCTATGCGGTCAGGATCAAAGCATCATTGGTGTTATTAGAAGAAAAAAAAACGGAACGGTCGTAAATATAGAAAGGAAGAAAACTAACACCGCTCTATGCGTGTGTAGTGCATTCGTATATCGCAACTGTCAATAGGTGTAACGGACCACCACAAAGAGTAGATTTTACACTTTGATGCTGCCGTAACGAGCGCCTCTTTTATTTTCTCTGATCTTTCGCTGTTCTGCAAATTCCTTTGGTGCTGTTAAACACCAGGTGAGAGGGACGTTTGACACCAACGCTTCTTTGTCAACAGATACAGAGGTGAACAATTTAATACTTCGACGCTTTGTTGAAATCAATGGGGCAGCAATGAAATTCGTGTTTTGCACAAGAAATGAGTAGAATGTTGGACCTCCAATTACGCTGACGAGAAATTGTTCTCAGCACGGAGTTTTATTCAAACGATCCGAAAATTGATGGTGATTTTTACAATGGAACTTCCTACATTTAGCTGTCCGGAGAATCTGTCTTAGATAAGATTGAAAAGAAATCAGATTCAGAGGTTGTCCCTTTATAGTTATTGCCGAAAGACCACCCAATGAATTTGTTCCGCTAAAGAAAGACGGTTTTGTGAAAACGCGTATACAATGTGTTGAGTAGCTATGCTTTTTGAAATTGGCTTGAATCGATCTTACGTATACGATTCTGATCTCACTCGAAAATACTTTTTATAACCTGCTTGACATTTGAACTGAGTGGAGTATGACGTATAAAGCTAGTGTAAGAGGGAACATTAAAATTATTATTATTAATTTTGTTTTTATTATTAATTTTTTTTTTTTTTTTTTTTTTTTTTTTAAACATTAACATCAGGCACATCCGATTCTGAAATGAGAATAATACAAATTCTCTGTAAGTACAATTCGAACAAACTACGATAACTACGAATATTATAATCAAATATCTACCACTACTTTACTCAGATATCTATCTACAAGAAATATTTAAACTACAGTACGTACAGTACAAATATCATATGCAAGGCAATACCACACACGCCGAACACATTTGGTGTTCAGAAAACCAGTAGGCATGCCTGCCGATAAACACTCATGTTATGAGTTCACGTGTGCGCAGGAGGAACCAGGCAATTGCCACACACACCAAAGAACCTCTCGTTCTAAGGGGAACCGGCAAATTTACCAACACACGTCCTTTGCACGAATCATGAACAGCAATACCACACACGCCGAACACAATGTTCAGGGAACCGGTATGCCTGCCGATAACACTTTTCTAATTACTTCACTTGTGCGCAGGAGGAACCAGGCAATTGCCACACACACCAAAGAACTTCACGTTCTAAGGGGAACCGGCATATTTACCAACACACGTCCCTTGCACGAAGTACCTATAGCAACATAATACAGTCGCAAACCAATAATGATGGCACACTGTATTCAAGCATCTACTCTACTCAGATATCTACAAAACTATTTACACTACATTACAAATACCCTGCCTGAGAAAATATTGCAAGGCAATACCACACACGCCGAACACAGGGTGTTCAGGGAACCGGTATGCCTGCCGATACACACTCATGTTATGAGTTCACGTGTGCGCAGGAGGAACCAGGCAATTGCCACACACACCAAAGAACCTCTCGTTCTAAGGGGAACCGGCAAATTTACCAACACACGTCCTTTGCACCAACCATGAACAGCAATACCACACACGCCGAACACAATGTTCAGGGAACCGGTATGCCTGCCGATAACACTCGTCCAATTAGTTCACTTGTGCGAAAAAGGAACCAGGCAAATGCCACACACACCAAAGAACATCTCGTTCTAAGGGGAACCGGCAAATATTACAAAATCACGTCCTTTGCACGAACCATGCACAGCAATACCACACACGCCAAACACAATTGGTGTTCAGGGAACCGGTATGCCCGCTGATAATAGATACTTGTCTAATAAGACAACTTGTGCGCAGGAGGAACCAGGCAATTGCCACACACACCAAAGAACCTCTCGTTCTAAGGGGAACCGGCAAATCTACCAACACACGTCCTTTGCACGGAGTATAGCAACATAAACAAACAAGTCGCAAACCAATATTGATCACCTTTGTATTCGCAAAGAAACCAGTGGAACCAGCGCACTTTGTTTACACACACCCGCCCTGCCACACACACCAAAGAACTTCTCGTCCCAAGGGGAACCGGCATGAACGGTGGAACCAAACAAGTCGCAACACACAACTGGCTCGTTGAACACACAGATCCCTGTGAAACGCAATACACACATACGTTCACGAAAACCATGCCGAAGACTTTATCAGCCTTCAAACGCATTAAAAACCATGTTGATTTATGATCAACGGCACTAAATAAAATGCACAAATGCTACACGTTACTTTCTAACTACTCAAGCAATGAACAATACTTAGTGAGTGACAACCACTCACCTTATTCACTCTTTTCTTCTTTTTTTTTCTACGTTACTTTTCTTTTTTTTTTTTTGCCTTAAAACGAACACTCTACAGCACCACTCACAACAAAACACCGAACACGACTGATCGGGTTTAAAGAATTTCATCCCCGACCAGAAATACCCCTGAGTCTGTATGCGTGTGATGCCATATTATGTTCTTTATCCCAATGCCCCACTCATGTTCGTGTCGATATCCTACATTCGTCCATCCTGCTCAGAGCTCGCCCCGAGGTCTGGCCCTTCGGGGTCGAAGACTGACTTACTCGTGGGATCCAAAATCCAAATCAAGCAAACAACAACTTTTACTCAACACTTCTGAGTCTAACTCGATCGCCTCTAAAAACCCCTGCTAAAAAAAACAGGCACATGCGTCGGAAATAACGCCGCAAAATGAGCATGTGGATACTCGTACACTGATTCTACCCGATGAACAGAGTTCCCTAAAAACTACAGAGCGTCAGATAACACCAACAACTAGCAGTGGTACGCAGAAGTTGTAAAACTCCTTCACCAAAACATTAGTGGCAAACTCGAGTTCCCTTGATCTGCCAAGAGTTCACGGAACTCCCAATGCACTACAACAATTAAAACAAGCGCCCGGCTCATTGCACAGTAGTGGATAAGAAAAGGTAAAGTCGGAAACAAGTTGAGCGGGAACATGCTCACGAAAATCCGTCCCGCAAGATGAGCTACCTTGCTTCATGTAAGGCGTTAAAAGCACATGTACATGCATTAATCGGAGAGTTATGCTCTGTACTCCAAGCGGAAAAGAAATGTGACTCCAAAAGACGGAACACATTCACATTTAAGCAAAGCAATCAATTTCGTATCCCTAAAAGATAATGGAATGTGACTCCTACTGCTGCACAGCCAACCAAGACACAAGAAAATAGCCAATCAAGTACCAGCACAGACTGACCCAATAAAAGCAAACTGGAGAAGGTCGAAATCACTCAACACAACTCAACTCGTCCCGATGCGCTGATCCTAAAACCAATAGGACACTTTAAGTATGCAGATATTCTACGGAAGGTCAAGAGCGAGTCCGAAGTTAAAGAACTAGTCTAAAATGTTAATGGTGAGACATATTATATGGAAAACGGCCAAAGGAGACCTTCTAATAGAACTCAAACGATTTGTGGATCTAAAGACCTCGCAATTCCAATGCCAGGTCGTAAACGTGTTGACACAACAAGCGGAAGTGAAGACTCCGGCACACGAGGTGTTATTCTATATAAAGGGCCTCGACGAGACAACAACCAAGGAGAAAATATATGAGGCGCTCATTGAATAACTGAAAACTCCTACCGGTTGGATATATCGGTGATTAAGACACAGCGTAGAGCCTACAGTGATACGCAGATAGTAAGTCTACCAGCTGATGTGGCAAACGAAGCTCTTTAAAATAAGCAAAATCCGTTTGCCGAATACGGGAGAAGTTTACGCCAATAAAATGCTATCCGTGCATAGCCTTTGGAAACATATTAAAAATATATGACTGGGCAAATAACAACTTGTTAAATCAAAGCATCCGATAAACAAAAATGTTCTCTAACGTGCTGAGAATAACCGCGTAACAGGAATTCTCACAGTCAGTACGTGAGTTAGGAATACCATGCAGCTGTACTCACTGTTCCCTAGGCAAGAGAACCGATAGTGGATGGTTATCAGACAAAACAGAACAGCTTCCATATGTACTGGCGGTAAGAATCCGTTCCAGGAAATATATTGGAGGCAAGATTCCTTCGTCAGAGACAAAATTGTTAACACATGTCTATACAGCTGCTACCAAGCATGTTGATCGACGACCATCAACATTTTCCGAACACACTCACCACCCATGCCAGAGTAAGAATATCTGTGATAAAAGCTGATGACATCATAATGAATTGGCTGTGGAATGGGGTAACCCAAATCACAAACAGGAGAGGACAAACCCTTTGCATCTTTAAATGTATACTTGCCAACAAAGGCAATAAGAACGCGTTCTGAGAAAATGGTATAGGTTCCATTATAGACCTTAGCTCTGTAGTAAGAGAGAGAACATGAAACATTAGCCAACAAAATACCATAGCGACCACCAGGCAATACTATGACAGATTAAACAAAGACAAAATAACCGCCAACTGAGGAATATATTCCCAATGCGAGGATGAACTGTTAACAATACGCAATAGATGACGAGGCACATCATAAGATCATGTGAAGCGTCGGTGCCGCGTAGAAGAAACACACGTCGGCAGAGAAATTTACATATAACTTCAGGAGCAATTCACATCAGCGCACAGCAGCTTTAAAGTTGCAAGCAGAAACAGTAATTGCGGAAGTTTCGATGTATTGAGCAACGAAGTTAACCAAAATCCATGAGAGATGGCGTACCAGGCGGTAATAAAAAGAACTAAAAAGCTCTCGGACTAATAGCTCCCATCTGCCCAAGGTTGCTGGAAAACAAATTTAACGCGAGACGGCAAGGAATTCTAATAGAGGACGATTCACTAAGCGAAGGTGAACAAATTCCTTTCAGTCGCTGACCCATGGCCAATTGAATTTGCAAACACAAACACAAACAAAACAAAGCACTAGGACAATAAACCAATTTTTTTTTTAATTGTATCTACAAAATTAAATTTCAAATGTCAAGACTACAAATAAAAGCATAACGAAACAGTACTTTCCAAATACATATAATAAAATCGGAGTTGCCAATGAATTAATGTAATGCGCATGGAACATATCCCACTTCTGAATTGTAAGAGGGAACATTAAAATTATTATTATTAATTTTGTTTTTATTATTAATTTTTTTTTTTTTTTTTTTTTTTTTTTTTTTAAACGTTAACATCAGGCACATCCGATTCTGAAATGAGAATAATACAAATTCTCTGTAAGTACAATTCGAACAAACTACGATAACTACGAATATTATAATCAAATATCTACCACTACTTTACTCAGATATCTATCTACAAGAAATATTTAAACTACAGTACGTACAGTACAAATATCATATGCAAGGCAATACCACACACGCCGAACACATTTGGTGTTCAGAAAACCAGTAGGCATGCCTGCCGATAAACACTCATGTTATGAGTTCACGTGTGCGCAGGAGGAACCAGGCAATTGCCACACACACCAAAGAACCTCTCGTTCTAAGGGGAACCGGCAAATTTACCAACACACGTCCTTTGCACGAATCATGAACAGCAATACCACACACGCCGAACACAATGTTCAGGGAACCGGTATGCCTGCCGATAACACTTTTCTAATTACTTCACTTGTGCGCAGGAGGAACCAGGCAATTGCCACACACACCAAAGAACTTCACGTTCTAAGGGGAACCGGCATATTTACCAACACACGTCCCTTGCACGAAGTACCTATAGCAACATAATACAGTCGCAAACCAATAATGATGGCACACTCTATTCAAGCATCTACTCTACTCAGATATCTACAAAACTATTTACACTACATTACAAATACCCTGCCTGAGAAAATATTGCAAGGCAATACCACACACGCCGAACACAGGGTGTTCAGGGAACCGGTATGCCTGCCGATACACACTCATGTTATGAGTTCACGTGTGCGCAGGAGGAACCAGGCAATTGCCACACACACCAAAGAACCTCTCGTTCTAAGGGGAACCGGCAAATTTACCAACACACGTCCTTTGCACCAACCATGAACAGCAATACCACACACGCCGAACACAATGTTCAGGGAACCGGTATGCCTGCCGATAACACTCGTCCAATTAGTTCACTTGTGCGAAAAAGGAACCAGGCAAATGCCACACACACCAAAGAACATCTCGTTCTAAGGGGAACCGGCAAATATTACAAAATCACGTCCTTTGCACGAACCATGCACAGCAATACCACACACGCCAAACACAATTGGTGTTCAGGGAACCGGTATGCCCGCTGATAATAGATACTTGTCTAATAAGACAACTTGTGCGCAGGAGGAACCAGGCAATTGCCACACACACCAAAGAACCTCTCGTTCTAAGGGGAACCGGCAAATCTACCAACACACGTCCTTTGCACGGAGTATAGCAACATAAACAAACAAGTCGCAAACCAATATTGATCACCTTTGTATTCGCAAAGAAACCAGTGGAACCAGCGCACTTTGTTTACACACACCCGCCCTGCCACACACACACCAAAGAACTTCTCGTCCCAAGGGGAACCGGCATGAACGGTGGAACCAAACAAGTCGCAACACACAACTGGCTCGTTGAACACACAGATCCCTGTGAAACGCAATACACACATACGTTCACGAAAACCATGCCGAAGACTTTATCAGCCTTCAAACGCATTAAAAACCATGTTGATTTATGATCAACGGCACTAAATAAAATGCACAAATGCTACACGTTACTTTCTAACTACTCAAGCAATGAACAATACTTAGTGAGTGACAACCACTCACCTTATTCACTCTTTTCTTCTTTTTTTTTCTACGTTACTTTTCTTTTTTTTTTTTTTGCCTTAAAACGAACACTCTACAGCACCACTCACAACAAAACACCGAACACGACTGATCGGGTTTAAAGAATTTCATCCCCGACCAGAAATACCCCTGAGTCTGTATGCGTGTGATGCCATATTATGTTCTTTATCCCAATGCCCCACTCATGTTCGTGTCGATATCCTACACTAGTATTAGAGCACCAGAGGAGCTCATCATACCGTCCCATATGTCTCTTAGACATATGAGGCCGGCGGACTTTTAAATCATCAGTATCGTTTTAGAAAAGCTTGTTCTGCAATAGACGCTGGGAAACAATTCAGGGAAGGAGATGGAGAGGAGCAGCAAAATATATGCTGCCGTACTAACATTGGACGTCAAAATGAGGCAATAGGGTTTTTAATTAAAATAATAAAGAGCTACTTTGAGAAACGATTTCTGCTCGTCGACACTGACGACGACTTCGTAAAGAGACACCACATAACTGCCGGAGTTCCACAAGGATCGGTTTTAGGCCCTATACTCTGGAATGATATGTATGATCGGGTTCTAAGACTAGAAATTCCAAATGAGGCAAAAATCATAGGCTTTGCCGATGACATTGTAATAGTGGTGACGGCGAAACACCTGGAAGAAATAGAGGACATTGGAAACGAATGTATTCGAAAAGTGAGGCGGTGGATGGCAACAGTTGGTCTAGAACTCGCTGAACATAACACGGAAACAGTATTAGTAAGCAGTCGCATGAAAGAGAGACAATCACCATCAGGGTAGGCGGTCACAATATAGTATCAAAACCGGCAATCAAATACCTAGGGGTGATGATCGACGCGGGGCTCACTTATAAAGAACACATTGAAAGCACCTGCGACAAAGCTGTTCGGGTGAGTGGTGCTTTGTCCAAAATAATGAAGAATATTGGGGGACCAAGGCAGCAAAGGCGGCTGATTTTATCAATGGTTGTGCAATCCATCTTAATGTACGCGGCACCATATAGTTAACCGGTACCGGCTACCCGGTCGTTGGGAACACATTCTTATGGGCGTTCACACTTGCAAACCGAAACCGGCCCCGGTTTTGCTCACTGCCACAGCCGGCTGCCGAAACCGGGTAAACGGTTCTCAATCTCAAGTCAGTAGTGGATACATAAAATCAAATTGCGCCTTCACACATGCCCGCTTGCCTATGTAGGAGTTTAAGAAGTAGATTTGGTAATAAAATGAGTAATGTCAACTAAATAGATATTGCGTATTTATTTATTATTATGTTATATTTATCTATTTATCCTATACATATTAATAAATTCACATTTCCTAACTTACTGTCTGCCAACCGGTTAACCGGACCGACTTACGGGCCACCGGGTATGTGTGAAATGGGCCTAAAAGTGTCAGATAGGCGCCTGTAAGAAAGTCTGGTGTTGTTAAAGTATGGGGTGTGTGGCTCGCATCCCTCCGCTGAGGCTATGTCAACAACTGTCTGGCATGCACCTGGAGCTAAAGTTTAATTATTGGCGTATTTTTTGGGAAGTGAGTACATATAACAATACCAAAAGTACCAAAAGTATTATATAACAATTTTGCATGTAAAACCAAAAGTGAGTATAAAAGTTTTGCATGTAAAAGTTAAAGTGAGCTATAGATTCTCAAAAAAATACGTCTTATATTTACTTACTTACTTACTTACTCTACGATCCCGGGCACGCTGCCTCCAATTGTCCAGACCAAGCGCTCTGGCATCCGCGATGGCTTGGTCTTTGAAACGGAGGTTCGGTTTTCCTTGTCTTCTCGAACCTGGGGGCTGGGATTCGAAGATCCTCTTGGCTGGAGCATTATTGTCCATTCGCTCGATGTGGCCGAGCCAATGTAGTCGACGTGTTTTGGCTTTTTGGACTACATCCACATCTTGGTACAGCTCATAGAGTTCGCGGTTGTATCTTCTCCTCCATTCGCCCTCCTCGCACACAGGACCAAAAATCCGCCGAAGTATTTTTCTTTCGAAGGAGTCCAGTATCAGCTCTCCCTTCTTGCTTATCGTCCAGCACTCGGCGCCATAAGCAGAACTGGCAGGATAAGGGTTTTGTAGAGCACACATTTCGTCCTTCGAGTTAGGAGTTTTGAACCCAGTTGTTTTGCCAAACCGAAGTAGCAACGGTTTCCTAGGGTAATTCTTCGTCGGATCTCCACTAGGGTGTCATTCGTGGAGTTTAGGTTTCCTCCGATGTAGGTGAACTCCTTAACTACCTCGAAATTATTGCTATCAATAGTGACGTTTTGTCCTAGGTGGTGGACAGATGCTTGTTTGTTTGTTGATAGCATGTAGTTAGTCTTGTCCTCATTTACTACAAGTCCAACGGATTTCGCCTGTTCTTCAATCGCCGTGAACTCTTCTATCACGGCACGCTGGGAGCGACCGATGATGTCAATATCGTCCGCATAGCCAAGCAGCTGGACCCTGGACGGACCTGTTGAAGATAGCGCCTTCCGTGTTGACACCTGCCCTGCGCACTATCTGCTCCAGTACGAGATTGAAGAAGTCGCATGATAGATCGTCTCCTTGCCGAAATCCGGTGCATGTTTGAAATAGTTCGGAAGAGCTGCTTCTAAACTGCACGTTGCAGCGTGTGTTTTCCAGCGTCGCGCGACACAGCTGAATCAGTTTTGCCGGGATTCCGAATTCAGCCATCGCCATATAGAGCTCCTGACGATGTATGCTATCATACGCGGCTTTGAAGCCGATGAATAGGTGGTGAGTTTCGACTTGAAATTCGTTGGTCTTTTCCAAGATTTGCCTCAGTGTGAAAATTTGGTCTATAGTCGATCTGCCGGGCCGGAAGCCACACTGGTACGTGCCGATTAGTGTGTTGCAGAACGGTTTTAGACGTTCACACAGTACGTTGGATAGGATCTGGTATGCGACATTTAGCAGGGATATGCCTCGATAGTTCTTGCAAGACATAGGATCGCCTTTTTTGAAGATGGGGCATATGGAGCTGATAGTCCAGTCATCGGGTATGTTTTCTTCCACCCATATTTGGTTGATGATTCGGTGCATGCTCCCTACCAAAACATCACCACCGTATTTAAAGAGCTCCGCTGGTAGACCATCAGAGCCTGCGGCCTTGTTGTTCTTAAGCTTTTTTATAGCCAAGCCAACTTCTTCTATACTTGGTGGTGGTCTTATATTTACTCTGGGGTATTTATCACAGTCAAAAAAATACATGCACTTTTCTATGAAAATTGTAAACTTAAAAGGAAAAAAAATAAAAAAGTTTCCGCAGAAAAATTATTTTACAGTAGGTGTAGAAGCTGGTGTAACGTTTTCTGTTGTTGGCTCCATTGTTAATGAATATTACATCTTAAAGTAAGTTAATTTAAACAAAAAATAAAAAAAATTAGCTTAGAAACCTCAAGCAAAGTTGAAAACTTTTAAAAATCGACTATAATGCACTGAGAGTATGCTGTGCTCATCGGACGATGTCAGATGATAGCGGGCCTGCGATGCCAAAATTCAGGATCCCCGAAATTCAATTAAAGATATCAGGCGGGAAGAAAGACAGCGAAGCATTAGAACTTGGCAGGTGAGATGGAACCAATCTGCAAAAGGAAGATGAACACATCGTCTTAATCCGGAAATTCAGAAATGGATGGACCGGCGGCTTCACGGTGAAGTAGACTTCTAGATTTTGTAGTAGATTTTGACCGTACACGGATGCTTCCGGGCGTATCTATGTATTATCTAAACAGATAGACGAAATAATTGGAGAAGTACTAACCCAGTGTTACCGATGGGCGACATAAGTCGCCAAATGGCGACTTTTCTACTGTCGGGACGCGTGGCGACCACATTTCGAAATAAGCGTTTTTTGTATCCCTTTTACAAATATAGGCGACATTGGGACGCATTTTCAAAGCTTTAATTTACTTCTCAATTAACAATCTTACAACTCTTGAAATGCATAATTTGTTTGTATAGGAGGTGCCACGTCCCTTTATCCAATTTTTATCAAATCTCGCCGAAACACCTTCGGGTCAATAGTAAAGATTTTCTCAATATGTGAGCTCAATCTACTCTGTGGTTTTTGAGATCTACGATGTCGAAAGATTTTCTTAAAAATTGTTCTCGATCTATTCTGTGGTGTCCGAAATATAAGATTTTTAAGAATTTTCCAATGTCCAATTTTGACCAAACTTCACAGAAACTCCTTTAAGTCAATAACAAAGAGAAAGAGTTTCCCAAAAATTGAGTTAATGGTGGTTTTCGAGTTTTGCGATTATACCTACGTGGTGTATATTCCTATACAAAATGGAAATTTAATTTTTTTATTGTTCGGGACGCATTTTTGGGCTCGGGTGATTTTTTTTGGGGACATTTTCATATTGTCCATCAGTAACGCTGTACTAACCCACGAGAACATTGTACAACCATAATATGTTAACATCGAGCGCAATATGGGACGCGGTAAAGCAGGATACAGCGATAATTATAAAGGAACTTCGTCGGCTGGAAACAGTTAGGGAGAGCAACCAACCCCAACCCCAAGTATCTCGCAGGAATCAGAGAACGGCAGATATGAAAAGAAGAACATAAATCGCAAATTGTTTGAAATGTGTATTAGCCAACATGACTGACTGAGCTGAATACATCAGGCTATAATATAATGTACGCCAAGTTCTTAGTTTAAGAAGGTTAAATGTAAAAAAACAAAGGTTCACTTGTCAAGTTTTCAAATTCTAATATATTGTATAATATAAATATAATGAAGTTATAAAAGAAAAACTTGCCAAAACCAACCTACCAAAGTTTTTTAAACATTAACCGTCGAAAACAGCCTGAGTTTGATCCTGTAAAAAGGGGAAGTGCCTTTACTATAGAACTTGGCTAGGACACTACCGACCCCTTTGATTCTATAAACAAAGGAAAGCGTAATAGTGCCAAATTGGTATAGGTATTACTCGTATTTCACTTTTGATAAATGAAATTAAGCCAAGAATTAAAGTTTGAACTTATTTCAATTTCACAAAGCGAAATAAGGCCAACTTCTTTTACATAATGGCCTTACTTTACTTGGCGTTAATTCATCGGTACTGATGATGTTAACTTAGGAATATTAGCAGCTAGTCATGTTAGAAGCTCCGCCGAATAGGAAATGCCGAAGTTCGTAACCTACAGATGCATTTCCTAATTTGAAATGTAAATATTTGATCTTTTTTGTATACCGAAACTCTAAAACATTTGCTATAAGATGTTAAATCAATGAAAATTAACACTACTATAAGAATGTACATATAATGGAATACGGCAAAAAATGCTTCAATTTATTTGCTCATAGTCCCATAAATAGGCATGTAGGATATAGTGCTTCACGAAAGTTGCGGCCTTTTGTGATGTCTCCTTTTGCACTTTACCGTCCCTTCTTTCTATACGTAGTTTGTGTGCATTTTATTTTCATTTATAGTCACACTTTTTATTTTTTCTTGTTTGTATTTATCTTATGCTTAGGACCTAATAAGAGTTTACAAAGATTTTGAGGAAATGCAGAATTTCTAGGCTGAGAAAAAGTAAAACTGTAAAGGATTTATGAGATTTACAAGATGGTAAAATTAGAAGTGCATTAGCATTATAAGATATAAAACCGGTAGCCTCAAAGGAATACAAACATATTTTGTATTTGGAAAGTACTGAAGGGCCATCCGCGTTAAAACTAATGATAACATGGGTATTTTAACGTTGATGATGTTGACAAATGAACAGATGAATGAACCGCCTTGTTTGAAGTTAACAAAGTGAGTAACATGTGAACATATTAAACGCCATATCGAAGTAGCTACATGTTGTCTTTATATTTTATGGAAAATGACATCTGTATAATTTAAAAGGTTAAATATGAATTCAAAATCACTGTTTGCTCTTACAAATATGGCAGAAAGTCATTAATGCAGCTGGAGTAAAATGAGAATTTAGCCAGTGAGCCAGCAGTTTCGTTGGTAGCAAAGCCCCTGTGGGCAATCCAGTGACTGAAAAACTAGGTTTTTTTTTGGAAGTTCATAGATGGCCATGTATTTGTATAATGTATGTATTTTTACAGGACAAGCTTTGCAACGGGTATTAGAACTTAAATCTATTATAGCGCAATGGTGAATAGCAAGGATTTCAGCCTGAAATATGGACCTGCTCACGGTACGTTCTATTTGTGGGTTCCATGATAGTTTAATGTCAAGGCTGATTCCTGTATCAGGTACTCTGCAGCTGCCTCTCATGAGAGAGAGTTAAAAAATATCGCATTAAATAGTAAAACAAATATGGCGATCTAGTTTCCTCCGTTTAGTAAAAGGGACGATAGTCGTCTTTCTTTGTTGCACCATCTCTGAACTACCCATTGTGCATTTTGATACAATTACTACATGTCGTCAGTCAGTCAATCGCTTGATTTGCTAGGTCGTCAATGACTAAGGACCATAAGAGTGGGGAGAAGACGCCCCCTTGATTACACCCTTTAGTTGTTAACACCCAGAATTTCACATAATCGATACGGGTCTGGCTCTGGATTACTCTTTCATTATGAGCATTGTCATAGTCCATCTTCCTTGAGGGTACAGATGCATGTTATTGAAAGGGTTGGTAAACTTTAAGGATGTGTAATTGAAATCTCCTTTAATATCCAGGAAATTGCATTTTAGTTACTATATGTCTTTAAGTGTTGACTCGGAGGATTTACCCGATTGATTTGCATGTTGAGATTTGCTAAACGGGCTTTATCGCTTGTAGCGTATTCGAAAAAAGATATCTGCTGAAGGAACACGGGATACCCACAATTATTTCTCGTAAAGCAATAAATCAAGTCAGAGCAATCACAATCAGTTTCTTTAAATACTCTATAACATCCCTTGAGGTTCCAATAATCATAGTTGCAGGGGTAAAATTTCGCGCGAAATTTAAAGATATGTAATTTAATGCAAGCCAAAAATTCGCAAAACAATTATATGCCAATTAAAAAAATATCATATATCTATCTATAATTAAATTCAAGCCAAATTTTGGCAAAATGCTAAATAAAGAATATTAACAAAATTAATACATACATCTCATAACGCTGGCACGAATCGAATGCAAAAAAATTATTTACGTAGGTACTTACCCAACATTTTTATCATGAACAACAAATTTAAAGAACGTGACAAAAACCGAAAAAAATCCTTTATATTTTAAATGTTTTATTCATATATTACACCGAAAGAAAAACGTTGGTAAAATCAAGCATGAACCTTATTTGATTTTGCGTCAACCAATGGGCATTGTCATTTCAACAAATGTGACATTGTCAATTTTTTATAAAAAAACATAACGGTTATTTTTGCATAAATCTATCACGCCATTGTCAATTTCGTGTTTAAATAACCACGCATTAGGTTATTCGTATTAAAGCAAGCACGGTAAGCGATTGATTAAGCACGATCATTGTTGATTAACAAATTCAAAATTGTACAATGGTCGTGTTTCTTTTAACACGTCCATGCTTACTTTATCACGGGGAAGCGATTGATCAAGCATGATCATTGTTAATCAACAACGAAAACATTGTACATGTACATTTTTCGTGATTCTTTTACAATGCTCATGCACTAAATAGTGTTTGATAATACATAGCATGACCATCAGCAATGGAAACATTGTAATGTTTTTGTGCTTCTTTTAAAACGTCCATACTTACTTTACCATTTTATTTCTACTCGCACCCATCTGAAAATACTATTAAAAACTGAAAAATAATATTAATCTACGCAAAATTACATTACATTTTTTTTTACATTAGTATTTATTGAACTTTCATATAACAGTTTGACTTAAGGCTAGTTAACAAAATATGATAAATAATAATTAATATTTTAATATGTTGGCTCAACAACAGGGGCCCAACGAAGTACAATTATTATTTTATAAATAATTATATTTACCTACATAAAATGTGAGTGTTGTCTCGTACCGTTGGCTGGTGTTGACTTCAGGGTATTGAAATCCGGGTGTCGAATGCGAATCTAAGGAAAATTTCAAAATTATGAGTGGTAAAAGTTTACGAGAAAAGAACTTACTTTAAATGGCGCTCACAATCTGGGGTAGACCACGGACTCAACCAACAAGCGCACTAAAAAACAAAACAAAAAACTTCACTATACACTACAAAGAAAAATACACTGTTGACACTCGCTCGTAACGTAATGTACCTAGTACTTGCACTTCTGACTGAATACTGAAGATTTTTTCAAGAAAAAAGATGACCGACACGCCAACGAGGCAAACTGACAAGACAAATTCCGTTAAGAATGTCGCGACTGCGATGTTTGTGGTTGGTTGAACAAGAAAACATGTAAATTAACTACATTCGTGATAGTTCTACAATGTTTGTGTTTCTTTAGCAATGTTTATGCTTGGCTGCATTGTTATTTCAACATTTTCGTGATACATTTAACTGAAGTGTGATACTTTAACGACGTTTCTGATTGTTACACGTGACCGCTTTACAACACGTCTTGGCAAGAATGTAGGTTGTGATAATGAGAAATATTTTTATAAAAACATGTCCGTAGATACTTTTAACATGTTCATGATACTTTAATAATAGTCAATGAAATTTTACCTTGAAAATGTTTGTGTTTAATTGCACTGTAATCGTTGTACTCCAACTACGAATGTGTTTAATTTATAAGAAATATGGTTGATTTTAAATTTATTGACCACGTTTGTGTTTAATCAAAAACACTTATGGTCAAATTAATTGTAAAGTCCCTAAGTTGTAATTTCATCCTGTTTATTGTTGTTTAACAATGAAATCAACAATTAAATTGTAGGCTAACAATGTTACCATTTTTGAAACAACTACAAAAATGTTCAAACTAAACATATCTGTGATACTTACGAGCATTTTAATCAACAACACCAAAGTAGTTGTTTCAAACATGCAGCGTTGTTTGATTTAATCACATACGTATTTGATTTGACAATTTTAAGCCCATTGTTAGCTAACAACGAAACATTTTTGATTCAACCAATGTTTTTTCTTTCGGTGTAAATGTTTTATCCCGAATGAAATGGTAACAAAAAAATTAACATAAATAAATATTAATTAATTCCACTTAAAAATAAAAATATTTTATTAATTTTTGAATATATTGAACTTTGATGTTGTATGGGAATTTCAATAGAAATTGTTGCGACGAGATTCGATAAAAAAAAACTTAAACCGAGGCGACGATGGGTAATGCAGGAAAATTAAACGAAGAGAATTAACAAACGATTAATGATATGTATATTTTCTTGCTTGATGTTACCAGTGCAGAGTCCTCGATCCAAGTGAACGAGTAAAACTTTTCATAGACCAAAAATACATAATGATTGCATGACAAATTGAGTATAAAAGAGAGAATAGGGTTAAACAGTAGACTGTTACTAGCTTATTGGTATAATCTGAGAGGACAAAATAGATAATACAACGGGTGTCAAAGAACAATATAAAGTGAGAGTTAACGTTAGACAATAGACTGTTGCGAGCATAGGTATAATCTGAGAAACCAAATTCATAATACAACTAGTTTGAATATAGGGCAAGTTACGTTATGTGTTTTACTTACTTACTTACTTAAGGTGGCGCTACAGTCCGGGGTGGACCTGGGCCTCAACCAACAAGCGTCTCCAGCCAGCACGATCTTTGGCCAGCTGCCTCCAGTTTCGCACGCTAAGTTGGTTAAGGTCCCCTTCCACTTGCGTGCGCCACCTGAGTCGCGGTCTTCCTCTACTGCGCCGTCCCTCGGGTGTGGATTCGAAGATCTTCCGGGCCGGAGCATTCACGTCCATTCGCTCTACATGACCCAGCCACCGCAGTCGTTGGACCTTCACTCTTCTGGCTAGGTCAATGTCGCTGTACAGCCCGTACAGTTCGTCGTTGTATCTCCTTCTCCATTCACCGTCTATGCAGACGGGACCGAAAATTACTCGAAGAATTTTCCTCTCGAAGCAACCAAGAGTAAGCTCATCCGCTTTTGATAGAGTCCATGCCTCTGCACCATAAACTAGGACTGGGATGATTAAGGTCTTATAAAGGGTCACTTTAGTTGTTCGAGAGAGGGCTTTGCTACTCAATTGCTTTCTTAGCCCAAAGAAACAGCGATTGGCAAGAGTTATTCTTCGCTTAATCTCAGCGCTGGTGTCATTGTCTGAGTTAATAGCGGAGCCTAGGTAGACAAAGTCCTTTACCACCTCAAAGTTATATCTGTCTATAGTGACATTCTGTCCAAGACGTCGGTGTTGGGTGTCCTTTCTCGATGACAGCATATACTTTGTCTTGCCCTCATTGACCGCCAAACCCATCTTTGCCGCCTCCGTCTCAATGCTCACGAACGCGCCAGTGACATCACGCTGCGTTCTCCCGATTATGTCGATATCGTCGGCGTAGGCGAGTAGATGGACGGACTTTTGAAAGATAGTGCCTCTGGTGTTAGCGTTTGAGTTTTGCACTATTCTTTCAAGAACGATGTTGAAGAAGTCACATGACAGCGCATCGCCTTGTCTAAATCCTTTTTTGACATCGAAGGTCTCGGTGAGTTCTTTACCGACCTTGATGGAGCAGCGTGCATTCTCCATTGTCATCCTACACAAACGGACGAGTTTGGCAGGGATGCCAAAACTAGACATTGCTCTGTATAGCTCGTCTCTATAAATGCTGTCATAGGCGGCCTTAAAATCGATGAAAAGGTGGTGGGTATCGATTTGAACTTCCTGGGTTTTCTCCAAGATCTGCCGCAGTGTGAATATTTGGTCGATGGTAGACTTTCCTGGCCTGAAGCCACACTGATAGGGACCAATCAGGTTGTTGACGAAAGGCTTCAGGCGTTCACACAGCACAGCAGATAAGATCTTGTAGGCGATGTTAAGAAGACTAATACCTCTGTAGTTGGCGCAGTTAAGAGGGTCTCCTTTCTTGAGGATCGGGCAAACAATGCTAAGGTTCCATTCATCGGGCATACTTTCCTCCGACCATATTTTACAGATGAGTTGGTGCATGCTCCTAACCAAGTCATCGCCTGCCGCTTTGAATAGCTCGGCGGTTAGGCCATCTGCCCCAGCGGCTTTGTTGGACTTAAGCTTAGATATCGCTATCTTCACTTCGTCCAGGTCAGGTGGACGGAATTGGTCTTCATCGTCCAGGTTGAATGGTTCATTCTGCCTGACAGCGGGATTTAGTTCGTCATCGCCGTTAAACAGTCTGCAGAAGTAGTTCTTCCATATCCTTAGCATCGACTGCGATTCTACTACGATGTTCCCTTGTTCGTCCTTGCAGGCTTCGGTTCGGGCTCTGTAGCCTTGGCAGGTTCTTTTTACCCTTTGGTAAAACTTCCGAACCTCATTCCTGCTGTAGCATCTCTCTATTTCCTCGATCGCGCGCTTCTCGTGCTCTTTCTTTTTCCTCCTGAGAAGCCGGTGTTCGTCTCTTCTTTTCTGCGCGTAGAGCTCACGAGCAGCTCTAGTCCTTTTTTGCAGCGCCGCTTTGTATGCCTCTTGTTTCGCTGCATGTGCTTGCCGGCACTCGTCGTCGAACCAGGGGTTTCGTTGTGGTGGTCGAGTGAAACCAAGCACATCAGAGGCGGCGTCTCTGATGGCTTTTTGGCAATGTTGCCACTGGTCTTCAATACTTGATGCTGGCTGCATAGAACCTCTTGAGAGATTGAGAGAGACTTGATCGGAGAAGGATCTGGTGATCTCTTGCGATTTTAGCCGTCCGACGTCAAACTTCCTCACAGTATTTACTTGTCTTGGCGGTGTTCGGGATATCCGAAGGCGTACCTTGGCTACAACAAGGTAGTGGTCCGAGTCAATGTTGGCCCCTCGGAACGTTCGGATATCCATAATACTGGAGGAGTGCCTTGCGTCGATCGCAATGTGATCAATCTGGTTGACGGTTGATTGATCGGGAGATCTCCAAGTGCCTTTATGAATATCGAGATGCGGGAACCGCGTACTTGATATGACAACATTTCGCCCCGCCGCGAAGTCGATCAGCCTGAATCCGTTATCGGAGGTGGTGTCGTGTAGGCTGTACCTCCCGACAGTACTACCAAAGATGCCTTCTCTTCCTATCTTTGCATTAAAATCACCTAGGACAATTTTAATGTCATAGTTAGGGCACTGCTCGTATGTCTTGTCCAAGAGCTCGTAGAACCTCTCTTTGGTGTCGTCGTCTTTCTCCTCCGTGGGGGCATGGGCGCATATTAGGCTAATGTTGGCGAATTTAGCCTTGACGCGGATTGTCGTGAGGCGCTCGTTCACACAGTTGAAGCTTAAGACTTCTTGCCTAAGTCTGCCTCCAACGACGAATCCACATCCAAATAAGCGCTGTTTTTGTTGCCGATAGCAGTCGCCATAGTAAATATCGCAGTCTTTCATCCTCTTCTTGCCCGGTCCATCCCATCGCACTTCTTGGATGGCGGTTAGGTCTGCTTTATAGCAGTTCAGGGCCTCCGCTAGTTGTTCGGCTGCACGTGGTCGGTTAAGGGACCTAACATTCCACGTGCAGATCCGAAATTCGTTGTCCTTTATTCGTTTGCCAGGTTCGTCAACAGTAAAATCATCCGTATCCGAGGCTTGTTGTTGTTTCGGAACTGGGTTTGTTTTCCGCAGTCGGGCAGTTACCCCGGCGTACAACCCCCAACCTGGAGGGCCAGGCCCTTTGTTGGACCCCTTGGACAAAAGGGGCCGGATTCCTCCGGTGCCAGTAACCCACTTCGGGGATGTGAGAGCTGCCGTTGGCCCATTAAGGGTTCATCCGCCACCATCTCTGTTTCAGCACCCTGACTAGTCCTGAAAAATCCTCACTGACCTCAGCTCCAAATATGTCGAAGTAGCTCAAGTAAGGTAACTGTCGTATTGACTGTTGACGACACCGTTGATTCAGTCTAATGAATTCATCCGCCGTACGTCCTCTTTCTGAGGAGCTCATGTAAGACTTCTGAGGCTCGTTCAGTCAGTCTTTCCGACAGAGCATTATAGTGTTGCTATTTTCTTCGTGTTCAACACTCGCACTTATAAGTTCAGCAAGTCACACCCGGATGGGCAGACCAGTACCCGGTGGTTACCACTAGGAGGTAAAATAAGCACAATTGATGTGTACGAAAAGTTACAACAGCTGGGCACCGCCAGGTTGATGCCGATCAGCGCCTGCCCGATTCATACACACCCAACCACCCGTTATGTGTTTTACAAATAACAAAAGAAACAAGCAAAAGGTAACAATATTAAATAACAATCAAAATTATGAACAATGAACAATAATTTTATAAAACATTCTTAAACATTCCGCCGCCCCTGGAACAACGTTTCAGCATACGGGTAACACTGCTAGTTTATGGATTGGTCGAGTCAAATTGCCTGCTGCAGTCTTCAAGGTGGCAACTCTAACATGGCCGTCTTCACCCGGATGAACTTCGATTACTCGACCCATTGCCCACTTTCCTGGGGGAAGGTTAGAGTCCTTTATGATGACTAAATCGTTGACTTTGATGTTGGTCTCGACCTGCTGCCAACGGGGACGATGTTGCAGTAATGTTATATACTCGACCTGCCAGCGTTTCCAGTACCCTTGAATCTTGTTTTGTAGCATTTGCCAGCAGGATAAGCGATTTGTTGGTATGTCAAGTGTTGGTTCTGGGACGGCTGCATAGGATTCACCTAGAAAGAAATGAGCAGGCGTTAGTGGGTCTAAATCTGTGTCGGAGATTTGGCATAGAGGGCGCGAATTCAGAATAGCTTCGATTTGGGTTAAAAGGGTATAATACTGTTCAAAAGTTAGGACATCATTATTTATTACTCGGCGCAGATGTTGTTTTACCGATTTAACCCCCGCCTCCCATAACCCACCGAAGTGAGGCGCAGAAGGGGGGATGAAATGCCAAGAGATTCCATCGCGAGCTAAAGTGTCGGCCACTAACGAGTTATGATGTTCAGATAACACAAGATCATGCATTTCAGATAATAAACGAGCACATCCACGAAAATTTGTTCCATTGTCCGAATATACATGCGAGGGTTTTCCGCGACGTGCGACGAAACGGCGAAAAGCGGCAAGGAATGTTTCAGAGGTCAAATCACTCACTAGTTCTAAATGGATTGCTTTTGTTGCTAGGCAAACGAACAGCGAAATATAACCTTTTACAAAAGTTGACTTCCGACCCGATTTCACTTTGAGTGTTATTGGACCCGCGTAATCACATCCACAATGCGCGAACGGACGGCTGGGTTGAATCCGTTGTGGGGGAAGGTTACCCATGAGTTGACCGATAGTGGCCTTCCTTTGGCGAAAACAGGGGATGCAATCGTGTGTGATCTTGCGCAGTATGTTTCGGCAACCGATTATCCAATACTCTTGGCGTATAAGAGCAAATAAAGTAGATACCCCAGGATGCAGAAACCGTGCATGCGCATCGAGAATGATGAGTTTCGTTAAACTATGTCCCTTGGGTATAATGATCGGATGTCTGGTGTTGAATCCGATTTTTGCGTTTTGAATTCTTCCACCAACTCGCAGAATGTTATCGGCATCTAGAAAGGGAGATAAACTAACAATTTTGCAATTGTTCGGAAAAGAGTCATGTTTTTTAAAGAATTTGATGTAGTCACCGAAGTATCGATCCTGTAACCATCTAATGAGTTTCATTTTGGCATCGTAAATCTCCTGTGGTCTTAGATGATGTGATGATGACTTTACCTTGCTGGTCCTCCTGTTGAATAAGCTATGTAATCTGGCGACTATTCTGATAATTGTGTTCCAAGATGAAATCCGATTCGAAAGTATTTCATATGGATGTTCGTCGTTGGCCACAAGATACGTTTGCTGTACAACCTTCTTTTCCTCTGGCAGACATCTAGGGTCTTCATGGAAATCATTTCCTATTGGCCAATCTTCAGCACCCTTTCGAAGCCAATGTGGACCGTTTAACCAAATCGGATGCTCCACGAGTTGCGATGGTAGAATACCGCGAGATGCACAATCAGCCGGATTGCACTGAGATCTGACATGGAACCATCTATTTCTGGGAATTGCATTAAGAACTTCTGCAGTTCGATTTCCTATGAAGACATTCCAGCGACGAGGGGGAGATGAAAACCATGAGAGGACGACCTCTGAGTCCGACCATGCGTAAACATTTTCAAATTTAATGTTAAGTGCGTTTTGGACTGCAACGAGTAGCCGTGCTAATAGGACGGCAGCGCAAAGCTCTAGGCGTGGTATACTCAGTTGCTTGATTGGCGCTACTCGAGACTTAGCAGCAACAATATTGGTTTCGAATTCTCCATTAGGAAGTTGGTAGCGTGCATAAATAACTGCTGCATACGCAGATGCCGATGCATCGGAGAATCCGTGCAATTCGAACGAAGCATTGGAAATACCGATAGATCGAGGTATTTTGATGTTGGTAAGTAGCGAAAGTTCAGCGCGATATCTGCTCCATTGAGCAGCGATAGAATATGGAACTTCGTCATCCCAATCCAGTTTCCTATGCCATAATTCCTGAAAGAGTATTTTCAGTTTCACGATCGAAGGAGACAGAAACCCGAGGGGATCGAAAATGCGTGCTACATCTTTAAGGATTTGGCGTTTGGTAATGCGTTCACTCGGAGTGTAATTTAGGGAGAAACTGAATACGTCAGATTTCGAGTTCCAACATAATCCTAGCACTTTTACCCACGAATCCGCGTCTGTGTCCAAGGAAATGTTTTCCGGAGAAAGAGTATCACCACTTTGAAGCAGATCGGAACAATTGCTTTGCCATTTGCTTAATTGCATACCGCACTTAGATAAGAGTTCTATTAGTGAATTTCGTTTAACAATGGCTTCAGCTAATGTATCGGCTCCTGAAACCGCATCATCAACGTAAAAATCATTGAGAACCATTTCCGACGCTATTGGAAACTCAATTTGGTAATTTTTCGCGTGTTGTTCTAGTGTCCGGACCGATAGATATGGTGCACAAGACGTACCGTACGTTACAGTATCTAACCGAAAATGTTCTATTGGATCCAAGGGCGATTTTCTCCAAACGATTCGCTGGAAATCCGAATCCTTCTCAGACACCCGGATTTGGCGGAACATCTTAACGATGTCAGCGGTAAAAACGAAACGAAATCGACGAAATCTTATGCTGACAGAAAAAAGGTTACGCTGAATGGGTGGTCCAATCAAAAGACTGTCGTTGAGGGAATTTCCGCGTGTGTCTTTATAGGACCCATCGAAAACGACGCGAAGCTTAGTTGTTGCGCTGTCTGGCTTCAGGACAGCATGGTGAGGGAGGTAAAACACATTCGATCTCCCGATTTCAGAGCTAGGAATTTTCGACATGTGTCCTAACGCTAAATACTCTTCGAGAAAATCAGAGTACTTTTGCAGAAGTTCTGGGTTTTTTGAGAATTTAGTCTCCATTGATTTGAGACGAGAAATAGCTCCGGTTAAGGTATCAGCAAACTGTGGGGGTGCTTTGAATGGAAGATCAACCGTATATCTTCCGTCTGAGTCACGACGATGAGTATGAAGAAAATGTTCTTCGATTTGTAAATCCTCATTTGACATAATTGATTTAGGATCAACCTCTTCGATTGTCCAGAAGGATTGCAATATTGAATCGATGTCTAAGGTGGTATGATGAGAAATTACATTCGATTCTGAGTTGGGTGGAAGTTGACCAGCTAAAACCCAACCAAAGATTGTTTGTTGTGCAATTGGGTGACCTTGTTCGCTGCGGACAACATTTCCCAGCAAAATCTCCCAAGCCTTATCGGCTCCCAATAAAATGTCAACAGATCCCGATTGATTAAACGATGGATCAGCTAAATCCAATTGATGTAAATGATTCCAATCTTCTATGTTAAAAGAAGTCGTTGGTAAATTTGTGGTGACGCTTGATAGTATGTAAGTATCGACGACAATACTAAATAAATCACAGCGTGACGATAGTACCAATGACACAAGGCCTCTGGATCTACCAGCGCTGATAGATCCAATACCGTTAATGGATATTCTAGCATTTCTCCGTTTGAGCCCTAGCCGTTGAATGCAAGACTCAGTAATAAAAGAAATCTGAGAGCCTGAATCGATTAGAATGCGCACCAATTGGTATTTACCGTTTACGTCCAAGACCTTCCCGATAGCGGTGGGAAGTAAAGTGTCTCGTAACTGATGCGCGACGTTCATTGAATGATGAGTTTCCACCGACGCGGACGATGACGAAGTTGACGGAAGATTCGAGGTGCCTGAAGGACTTTCACGAGTTAAGTCGCTGATGGTTTGGCACTGACCGGTTGGGTGATTACTGCCTGAATTTACAGAATTATTATTGACAGGTGCTTGTTGACGGACATTGTTGACCCGATCATCATGTACCAAGCTATGATGACGTGAATTGCAGGATCTGCATCGAAATTTAGAAGAGCACCGAGCTGCCGAGTGTCCGCTTCGAAGACAATTAAAACAAATTTTAGCGGATTTAACGAAATCCCTTCGAGATTGAACATCCAAGCCAAGAAACTGCGGGCATTGAGTAAGGCCATGAGTATCATTGCACTTTGCGCAGTTTAAAGACGGCGACGCGTGCATGCTTTTAATAGATGACGGATGTCTTTGTCTATTCGTTTCACGAATATTGAGTTTCGCGCTTTCTAAGGCATCACAACGGGTTTCTAAAAATGTTATGAGTTCATCGATTGTAGGGTAGTCCTCAGACACACTTTCTGTCGACCATGCCTGTCGAGTATCAGGGTCAAGTTTGTTTAACATGATATAAATGAGCCACGGATCCCTATTTAACGAGTTTAGCGAGTTGAGACCTCTTACTATCTCATCAGCTCCGTCGACTATTTTTCGAAGAAGGCCTACGTTGGGAACATGAGAGGATGGGAGTTCCATAAAAGATTTAATGTAGTTGTTAATCACATATCTAGGTCTATCGTAACGCTTCTCTAGTCTTTCCCATGCTTGTTCATAGGTAGCATCACACAAGGGTAGATGGTTAAGCAGACTTAGTGCTTCGCTCCGCAGACACGATTTAAGGAAATGAAATTTCTGAATAGGTGTTAAGTTGTCTTTGTTGTGGACAGCACCTTCGAACATGTCTCGGAAAGCGGGCCATTCCCGATAATTTCCCGAGAACGGTTCGATTCGAATTGTAGGAAGGAAAAACTCAGAATTCTTTGACGACGAATTAGTACGGGTTAAAGTTTCGATTAGAACTTGTTGTTGGTCAGCTAATCTGCTAACAGTATCTTTACTTCGAACAGCATGCTCGCGTTCTCTAAGAGCGGACAACAGAACTGACTTAATCATTAAATGTTTAGCCTCGAATTCTTCGAATTCAGGTACTGGGTCGGCATAGCCTTCTTTCTCCGCGAACTCGTACATGCGAGTCTGAGAACAATTAAACTCGTTCCATAAATCATCTGCCTTAAGAAGTTTGACTTCAAGCTCCGCTAGTGAAACAGAATCTTTTATGCTTTCTGTGTAGGTGGCTAGCTTTGTCAGAGAACCTTTTAAATGACCACGAATAAGACGAAGCGCCGAAAGAGAAACGGTATCTGTCATTTTTACAGTAAATGTATCACGAACCACGAGCAAATTGAAAGATTAATAACCGTGGGTAGTTTAAGGGATATTAACATGCAAAATTTCGATACGACTCTAAAATCCCTGATTAGTTTGGAATTTACCGCGTGAGAAGTCAATGCGTTGCATGTGACAAACTAATGTCCGAAAGATATTGTCTTTTAATTAACACGATATTGTCGATATTCACTAAATCGAAAAATCCAAAGATCCAAAGATCCGGCTCGAAACTGGACCAAAATGTATGGGAATTTCAATAGAAATTGTTGCGACGAGATTCGATAAAAAAAAACTTAAACCGAGGCGACGATGGGTAATGCAGGAAAATTAAACGAAGAGAATTAACAAACGATTAATGATATGTATATTTTCTTGCTTGATGTTACCAGTGCAGAGTCCTCGATCCAAGTGAACGAGTAAAACTTTTCATAGACCAAAAATACATAATGATTGCATGACAAATTGAGTATAAAAGAGAGAATAGGGTTAAACAGTAGACTGTTACTAGCTTATTGGTATAATCTGAGAGGACAAAATAGATAATACAACGGGTGTCAAAGAACAATATAAAGTGAGAGTTAACGTTAGACAATAGACTGTTGCGAGCATAGGTATAATCTGAGAAACCAAATTCATAATACAACTAGTTTGAATATAGGGCAAGTTACGTTATGTGTTTTACAAATAACAAAAGAAACAAGCAAAAGGTAACAATATTAAATAACAATCAAAATTATGAACAATGAACAATAATTTTATAAAACATTCTTAAACAGATGTCGTGTTCAAAATATTCGAATGTTGAACGCAAGTGCTTAATAACCCAAGATCAGTGTAGTCGAGTTGATTTTGCAAAATAGATTTTATTCTTGATTCTTTATCCTGGATTTTTCTTTTTTTTTTGTGGTGCTTGGAAGCCTCAGGAAGCCTTTTCTATTGCTATCTGTACATTTTTAAATTCTTAAACAAATTTAATTTCATAAACAAGTTTAAAAACGCCAATGTGTAAACTACAAACTATAGAATATAGTCGACTATTAAAAACGTCGAAAATAATAAAACGGCGAAACGATAGTTCGCAAAAATAATAACTCGCCAAATAACGAACTAGATAATAGAATAATGCCAATTAACAAATTGCAAAATGAATTTTGCGAAATGATCGAAAATCATATCAAACAAATGCAAAAGATAAAGACGCTCAATGGTAATCTCGTAATTACTGAGAAATTTAATGAATAAAATGCCTAACGTAAATTGCCAAATTCAGAATTGCGAAATAAACGAAGTATTTAACGACTAAAGCAAAACAAGAAAAAGCCAAAGGAATTTTGCGAAATAAGGGTAACCCTAGTTGCAGGTTTCCGAGGCACATAATTGTTATGCTCATTATAGCTCGACAAATATGGGTCTACACTACAACTCATATTTTTGAAACTTATAGGAACCTCGGTATCGCGGAATCTTTCTAAAGAAAAAAACCTAAAAAAAAAAAAACAAATTGTGCAACATATTAAGCAACTAAACAAGTTTGGGCAAATGCATTTCAGCATTTCAGCGCTAAAATGTCGATAAATGTCGAAATAATCGAAATAATAGAAGTCAACCGATTAATAAGCAATTAAGGCTAGTATGGAATTCCCCAGAAGACTTGTTGCGTTATGTAACAGATACGTTGCATAACCGTAGCCTCGAACATCACAAGTGAATTTTATTTCGTCTGCCATAGAGCTCTTCTAATCAGTAATTTAATCATTAACCCCTAATGGATTACAACAACAACAACTGCATGAAAGGATTTGTTCTTAGCAGATAAATCCAACTGTAGTGCTAAGTGTACCTATTATCGGCTTCCTTTTCTAAAAGGAGAACCCAAAGAATCTAAACTTTCATTATACAGTAAAACCTGTCAAGTTGGCCACCTGCCGAAATTGGCCAGTTATAGTAGCCACCTCTCTAAGTTGGCCAAAAATGTCTGCACCACAGGTGGCCAACTTACGCAGGTTTCACTGTATTACATATCTCTTTTCTATATCAGTGAGTCAGTGACGTATTTGGATCGGCGAATAAAAATATTTATGGGAGTAAATTAGTTTTGTGGGCGGGGGCGCAGTAGCGCAGTGGTTAGTGTGTTGAACTGCTATGCGAGGGATCTGTTTAGAAACCGTTTTTATTGTTAATTTTGTTCATTTCTTTCATCGTGTTCTTAATTATGTATTTTTTGTTAAAATATTATTTATTTGCTTAAATGTTTAATTTACCAAATGTAGTACTGCATGCCCTATGGTTCGATGGTTCGATTAAGATTTCTATGTTTTCTCTTTTTCGTAATTTTCTAATTCGGTTATTTTTGGTTGCTCGCATATTCATATGCAAGTGCCGTTGCCATAAACAGACTTGGTGAGAGCATTACTGTTCGATTTTTTGTCCCAATTCCAATTGGTAACTTGCGCTTGCATTTGCATATGCGATGTATTTTTCTTCACTTATGTTCTAGCAACCATCCGGTCAACATCTCGTTTTTTGCTCCAGCGAACCATTTTTTTGATTAAACTTGATTTGTTGCAATTAAATAAAGTTTATAACGTTGTAACGTCTTGCCATTTTTTTTTGCGCTTTTTTAATTGCTTAACATATCCAAGGTTCGATCCCCGGAAAAACACAAATTACTTCTTAAGGTTTTTTCTACTGCGCCACCTTTCGCGAACGTCTGACAAACATCTGAGAGTATGACTGTCCTGAAAAAGCTTCTCAATTCAGCCGTTCGGACTCGGCATAAAATTGTAGGTCCCTTCCATTCGTTCCAAACATAGAAAATCACACAAAACGTTGCGAGAAGCTAGGCCTAGGGTGTCTACACGCCTGTTGCGCTACCTATTTATTATACCCTCCACGGGAAGGTACATATATATTCAGTTTGTCATTACATTTGTAACGCCAAGAAGGATTCACCAGAGACCCTATAAAGTATTATATATTTTGAATCAGAATCACATTCTGAATTGATTTAGCCATGTCCGTCTGTCTGTTGAAAACACGATAGCGTCCAAACGAATCGACATAGGCGAATGAAATTTTGTGAGAGGACTTCTTTTTACCGTCGTCAGGTTGATATTGAAAATGGGCTATGTCGATGAAGTAGTTCTGGTACCTCCCATCAGGCCCGGCCCCAGCCAAACTAGCGCCCTGTGCAAGATTTACAGAAAGCGCTCTTTTTTCTTATATGCACACATGCATACATACCTAAGTCTTTTTCACATCACTCAGGAAGTAGACTTACATTTCGTTTTTTTATTGAGGTATCTAATGTTGGCTTTGTATGGGAGTGGGAGGTAACCAAACTACTTTACCGATATTGAGCATTTTCAATACCAACCTGACGACTGTAAAAGTAAGTCATCTCACAAAATTTCATTCGCCTACGTCGATTTGTTTGGACGCCATCGTGTTTTCAACAGTAAGAGAGACAGACGGACATGACAGTATTTATTCGGAATTTGATCCTGATCAAATCCGGTGACTCCTTCCTGACGTTACAAATGTAATGAAAGTGAGTATACAAAATGTATTAACTCATAAATGAACTTTAAAAAAATTAGATTCAAGCAATATTTGGTCTTCTTTTTATTTTTTTTCTATTGCCACTTTTAATTTAAAAATGTATACTTATAGAAAAGAAATTACACGAAACATTTAAAAACAGTCAAACAAAATTCGTATCTAGCTAAAAAAAAAAGCTGCCTGGATTTTAAAATGTTCCAGCTAAACGCATATTAATCCAGTCAGATCTGACTGGAAAGCAGTCAAAATGGCAACGCTGCTGAGAGTCTGAAGTGGAAGAGAAGAGAATACTAAATTTTCATAATTCATATGCAAAGCTACTTGTAAGAGAAATTTGTTACTCTTTTTCGTAGATGAGAAATCCCATCCATATGTGCAGAATCAAAAACCTGCACGTTCTACACAAACAATTCCCTAGAATGAATTTTTTTGTTTGAAATATTTTCCTATGAAAATTTTGCGAGTGACTGTGCAAGAAATAAAACCTGCACATACGGGGTGGAACTTTTTTTTGTTTTGAGATTTTTGAACTAGGTTTTTTTGTAAAATGTAAGTGGATGTGCAAGAAATATATTTACACGAACTGGGTGGAATATTTTGAGATAAGGTAGGTAATGAACTTGTATAGGTTTAGTGGGATTTTTTATTTTGCGATATTTTGAGTTAGATTCTCCCTGAAGTTGCAACATTGCAAGTAATGTGTGTTAATGTGCAAGAAATAATTGAGCACAGGTGTGGTGGATGTTATTTTGAAATTTTTTGAACAAGCTTTTTGTTTAAAATGCAAATGACAGTTTTAGTTCGCGCAAGATAAAATTAATTTTTCTTAGGCTTACTGTTACTGTCCGCGTAGCTGCGCTTCATTTCTTACGCCTTGTCCAGCGTAGACACGAGAAATGCGGTGCGTGCGTTGAAGTGCGGGTAATGCGGGCAGATTACAAAATCAAACCAATGTTGGAAAATATAGATGTCCAACGTAGGGACGATTTTGCGGTAAATCCGTGCATTGCGATGTCCCCGCATTGCACACATTGTTTGAAAATCAAACTGGTTTGATTTTGCCCGCATTATCGTGCGGAAATGATGATTGAAGTTTTTTTTTTTATAAAAGACAGAAGGAGTGCGGAAAAGGAATGGAACAAAGTTTTCTGAAATACATATAGTCGAATGTTTTTATCTGTACATAATATTGCACTAGTTAGGTCGCGTTTCTTTTTTAGATTCTTTTAAAACTCTTATTTTTAATACCTAAGCTAATTTCTATTAAAAAAATCGTTCTTGCCGAAATAAAAGCCATTTTACACAGAACAGCAGTTTATTAAAGCCATCCCCATGAACGCATTATCGTGTTCTAATTGGACACTTTTCGCATTCCCCGCAAATAAATGCAGTGCGTTCAAGCAACGCACCACCCGCAAAATCGTTCCCGTGTCTACGCTGGACACGGCGTTAGTCGCACATGCGACTTTGCCGCTCCGTGGACAGAGCTTCGTTGGTTTATATGCAATCTGCAAGCAAGCGTACAACAAGCTGCAAATGACGAATCGTGCGTATGAAGCGCAGCTACGTGGACAATAGGCTTAAGAAAAATTAATTTTATCTTGCAATGCGCCCCCACAACTTGGCGCCCTGTGCATTTGCACATCTTGCACATATGGTTGGTCCGGCCCTGCCTCCCATACAAAACCACTATTAGACCGATGTGTCTCTCTGTATGTTGCAATCACGATAGCGTCCAAACGAATTGACTTAAGGACCATTCACATGAGAGCGAACGAACGAATTGATGAAATGTGAACAAAAAGCTTTTTATGCATTTATTAACAGAAAATTGCACATTTTATTATTCCAAGAGGAGGATAATGAATTATCCCATCAAAATGTATTAAGAAAACCAGTTTATGAACAGTTTAAATAACAAAATTTCGAATTCCCAACTTTTTGCCGCGAACGAAAACACCCTGGCGCGAATAGTCAGTTTATTCACAATCCACATCATTTAAATCGCGTTCCACAAAGTAGCGAATAAAAAATTCGTTCGAACTTAACCTTATTCCAAGAGGAGGATATCTTGGAATAATAAAATGTGGAATTTTCTGTTTATAAATGCATAAAAAGTGGTTTATTCGCATTTCATTAATTCGTTCGTTCGCTCCCATGTGAATGGTCCTTTAGTCGAATGAAATTCTGTGCGTGAACTTTTTTTTATCGTTGTCAGGTTGGTATTGAAAATTGTTTATGTCGGTAAAGTAGTTCTGGTACCGCCCAGCCCATACAAAACCACTATTAGACCCACGTCTCTCTCTCTGTCTGTTGAAATAACGATAGCGTCCGAACGAATCGACTAGGCAACTGAAATTTTATGAGAATTCTTATATTTATGGCCTTCAGGTTTGTATTAAAAATGGTCCATGTCGGTCAAGTAGTTCTGTTACCTCCCATACAAAACCAATATTAGACACACGCGTTTACCTATAATACAGTCATACAGTGGAGGGTATCAAGGCATCGGCCAGGCCGATGATAACACTTTTACTTGTTTTTTATTTAAATTAGTTTTGCCAGACAGAATTTTTATATGTATGTTTAGGAGAGAAACTTAACAAAGATATTCCTAAAATGGTATTTAAAATGGAAAAATAGGAACTTTTTTTTTGTCGACATTATTTGTTGATTGTAGTTCTAACTAATCTAACCTCCCAACAGAAAAAGAAGAGGGGATGGAGGAACTACTTGTACCAAATATTGACAACGGAATACATCGGATAAGTCGCAAGCATGGTTTAAGCAGTGAGGAGCTTTATTATATCATTAGTTACTTAAATGATAATAAACAAACGACAAACTAAGAAATGATTAAAACTTGTTGATTAGGTGGGTAGGTTCTATACCTGAAATCATCAATATATTGAAAAATATCAAATTTGTAAAAAACCTATTGTTTACCAAAGTGATCAATACTTTGGAATTAATGGCAGATGGTTTCCCAACAAACAATGCGGTAATAATTTTGCACGTCCTGAATGCTTCTGTTATTTTCTAAAAAGATATAGATACTTCAAAGGTTAATGTTAAATACATAACAAGCCTTGGACCTCCTTTACGTCCACCATGTAACAAAACGTGCTTTATATTATTTCCAAAAAGACATTAGAAATAACAGCCGTCCATATAAGTGGGTGTTGAATCATCACAAGTGACACAAAAAAAAATACTTAGCGCTCATTGACTACAAGCAAATAAAGGATCTGAAAAGGACATCGGTCTCAAAAAAGGAAAATGAAAACTGAACAATAATCAAAAATCAATTTCAAACTCAATAGACTACCATTCTTCGGTTATTAACTGAAGTCCTTTATGACATATAATACACCCGCACCAAACACACCGTCCCTTTCGCTCGTTCGAATATCCTTTCCGAATGCAACTTAAGAGTCAAAAGAATCCCATTCATTGATAGCATGCCCATCGAACAATGCTGACATTAAATTGCTCTTTATGACCACTTTTAAAGGTGATTTGCTGTTAAATGATTTTCGAGTTCCCTCTTGTATTTTCATTTCACAGTATTGCTTTTTATTAACAGAACATTTCGAATTGTCCTTTTTTAATTTTCTAAAAGGATCAGCAGGGCGAATTTAATTATTATTCTTGCAGTGGCAAGGCAGAATAATTCTGAGTGGTATTCTTGCCCCTACTGTTGTTCACTTACACACTTGAATGGATTCGATGTGCTGTCTTTGATATCCTTGACACATTTCGAAATCGATTTGTTTGTTACAAAATGCGTATATTATTGTATTCTATTCAGTTTTAAAGTATAAATGAGTATCATTTCCAAGTAACATATTTAAGGGAAATTAATTTCTTCTAAAGAGTATTGAAATTGATGTCCTTTGTTGCTAACCGATTCTTGTATTCACATAATTGGGAGCATTTTATTTTTTAATGCTTAAAGGACATGTGTTCGGCGTCAAATGTTATTGAAACTAGTTCTGTATAAATAATATTACTTTACGTGAAACGGATTTTCAAAGGGAACGTAGGTACTTCTTTGATTTGACATATACTTTTTATGTGATAATATTTGTCTGTAGGTTGTTCTTAAGTTGCAAGACACACAATTATTCCAGTATAATGTAATAATATGTGAAGTAAGATAGCACTACCTAACATGCACGAATATGCGACAAAAGCACTTCCGGCCAGTGCTGCCAGGCCGCTTTAACCACTCGTAGATAAAACAATTCACAAAAAGCGCTAAATTGCGCTAGATTTTTTTTAACCAACAGAGTAGGAACATAATATACTTTTTAATTACAAAAACACATCAAAACTTGGATTTCAAAAATCAGATTGACACATCATTTGCAGACTTACCTCTATTTTCACACATAGCACACTTTTAAGCAATTTTAAATTGGGTATACCTATAGTTTGTACGGATGCATGTGATTCGGTAGATTGTACTTTTCTCTTAACTTTTTATGAGCTGCTGCTTAATAACAGAAGCATTGGCTGTGCCAATTCCAATTAATTTTTTTCAAATTTGTAACTTTGTAGTGTTGCTTAAACTTTTTTCTGTGATGTTACTTCCATATCTAATAAAAATCTTTGAAGCAATTTAATTCGAAACTGATGCCTAGATATAGTTACTGTCACTGAGGAATGAGGATGCAGTAGTAATAAATAAGAAAGAGATATCAAAAAAACGGAAATTGTAGGGCGTTGCCATGTTAAAGTTTAGTACGTACTAATATTTCCGATTGAACTTCCATATAAACGTTATTTAAATAAAAAGCGCTAAAAATTCGGCCAAGAGCTAAAACTTTTTAATGCGCGCTGAATACATTCAAAAAGCGCCAGATCTAGCGCCGAAAGCGCTAAACTGACAGCACTGCTTCCGGCCATCCTACAATCGTGAAATTTGGAAGAATGCCAGATCCTATGGTGCATCACTGGGAAAAGTCGAAAACTTCAGACTTTTCATTCAGGGGTCGTGGTGTACGCCCACTTTTGAAAATTGGTTATTATTTATTTTGGCTACTACCGATTTCCGTATAGAATGTTAAAATTGAAAAAAAAAATGTATTAAAAGTTTTTCATTTAAAAAACCTTAAGGTGTAATTTGTGTTTTTCCGGGGATCGAACCAGGGATTTCTCGCACAGTAGTCCAGCACACTTGACTTTTTTTTTTCTTTTTTTTTTACTTTTAAATTCATTTTTATTACTTCTTTCTTTAACTTACATACTAGACAAAAATGATTAAATCTAAATTAAAACTAACATTTATCTTATTCTAGCTTACTGGCTTCTTAACGAGCACTCTAAACTTAACTATATCCTTATAACTATTGCCTTTCGGCCTTAAATCTATCAATTTATGTATTTAGCGCTGTTTTTTCATTTCCAAGAAACTTTGCTAAAAACTTGGACTCTTTATTATTTTTGTTTTCTTAAAACTACCTAAAACTACTTAAAACTACCTAAGCTACTTAACCTAAATTACCTATAATCAGGGTGATGAGCAATCTCTCGATTGGTCACCATCCCGATTGCGTCGATGGGCGCCTGGCAGTCCCCAGCACGGTGCACACGCGCCGCCGGCATTCGAGCGAGGCCATAAGCATCGGTCAGGTCTCGGTAGCACTCATTCATGTTGACGAGCCCGGCCCCTCCCAAAGACCCCCTAAGATACACCTAACTAATTTACAAACTAGCTTAAAACTAAGGAGGATGTTACATAGGTAACGCACCGACCCGGGAGAGCGTGTCTGCCCTCATCTCTTCCTCAAGCCACCAAAATTCGGCGAACTGCTTTAAGGTATCAACCGTGTCCCGATCCGCAATTGCGGTATTAAAACGGAGGAGCTCCTAAACATTGGCGGCGTACCCATCGTGGATGAGCCGCTTATCCCTCGCGCCGCGGTGGCTGTGGTACAATACCGGCACACCATCTTTATCTTGGATTAACCCTTTCATGTCTGCATGAAGGAATGCCTCAGGCGGGACAAAGCCAGACCGTGGTAAGTCCAGCACACTAACCACAGCGCTACTGCGCCCACTTAAGTTATGAATAGAAATTAAGGGAAGATTTTACTGTACTCCCTATTCGAAAATAACGGTTTTTTTCACAGTGCCCTAAACACAAATCTGGAAAAAAAATGTGGCGCTCTCTTACCGTTTGGGCGTGGCACGCCCCAAAACTTCCCAAAAATAACCATATGAAATAGTACCAAATTTCAAGAACGGAGTGTCCAACTCTAAAGGTGCTAGTACACAGTATGTAGAACACCACATATGTATATACAGTGGCGAGCAAAATTGAATACAAACTGAATAAAAATGCACGTATTTTACATTTATACAGAAAACATGTAATACTGTGAGGTGTCGTGCTTTTTTTCTTAATATTCTTTTAGTAAAGATGTATTCCATCAGCATTTAGTATTATGTTAACGGATTTTTATATGAACTATAACACCAATATGTTGCAACTCTGATGTACTCAGTTTTGCACGTTTCGTCTTGTCCCGTTACTTTGACACATTTTTCATAGTTGTTGGCATTACAGTGTTAGTTCTCAGTTGTTCAAGGCTAAGATTATAATTTTAAGGTATTATTTGAACAAAAAAAAAAAAAAAAAAAGGATAAATATTTGTTTTAATACTCTCTTTCATAAAGCAATGGGAAAAGTCTCAATAGATATTGAAAATAACATTGTTTCGCTGGCTGAAAATGGTTGCAGCTCAAGAAAAATTGCCAGACTCTGCAATGTTAGTCAGAGAACAGTGCTTATGGTACAGAAACGGAAAAACTGCAATCCTCCTAAAAATGGAGGTGGACGACCTCGGTTGTTAACGGATGGCGATGCTCGTGTCATGGAAAGGATGCTTAGGACGAATGAGGTAAAGACACCAAAGGCTGCTTCTAAGGCTATTAATAAGGACGTTAGTGAATGGACTGCCAGGCGGGCCCTTAAAAAAATTGGTCTTGTATCTGCAATCAAGCAGAAAAAGCCGGCATTATCTGACAGAAATGTAAAAGCACGGTTAAAGTTCTGCAAAGACCACAGAAATTGGACGGTAGAAGACTGGAAGAGAGTCATATGGTCTGACGAGACCAAAATCAATCGCTACCAGTCAGACGGCAAGGAATACTTCTGGCACAGACCTAACGAAAGAGTACTGAAGCACCAAGTTAAGGAGACAGTGAAGCACGGTGGAGGTGGCCTGATGGTTTGGGGGTGTTTTACTTGGTGGCATGTTGGACCTCTAGTGAAAATCGATGGTATAATGAGAAAAGAAGATTATCTTCAAATACTCCAGACAAACTTACCGGATTTCGTTGAAGAATGTGCATATCCCATTGATGAGATTATCTTTCAACAGGACGGTGACCCCAAACACACCGCTATAATTGTGAAAAATTGGCTTGGTAACCAACTTTTTTCACAGTTGCAATGGCCTGCACAAAGTCCGGATTTGAATCCGATAGAGAATTTGTGGGCCATTGTTAAACGGCAACTTCTGGGCTACAAAAGTCCACCCACAAACCTAAACGAGCTTTGGGCTAGGGTCCGAATAGAATGGGAGAAGATTCCTGACCAAACTATTCAAAAATTGGTAGAATCCATGCCGCGACGGGTAAAAAGTGTCATAAAAAATAAAGGACTATGGACAAAATACTAGAAGTTCCTTTCCACCTTTTAACCATTTAAAACGTGCAAAAGTGAATACTTCTGATTATGAACCATTTTTATTTTTATTTTTTTATTTGTTGTGTTTATTTAATTCAAATTATATTTTTAATTTTAGAGCATAGTTACTATAAACAAATAAAATTAATTTGAAGTAAAATATTGCAGCACTGACTTATAATTTAGGTAATAACCTTGGTTTTATATTTTTGGTATTCAATTTTGCTCGCCACTGTATGTAGCACTGACGTAATTTTTACGTCAGCGAATGGTCCCAATGGGTACATGCCGTGTACAACTACAAGCTTTCTTTGTGACGTCAGAGCCAAATATATATGTGGCGTGCTACATACCGTGTAGGTGTAGGTGTACTAGCACCTTAAAACAATTTTGTTTATATCTGATAAAAAAAAGTTTCATCAAAATCCGATCATAAAGACCGAAGATATGAAGTAGTGAGATCTAAATGCACGCCAAGTTCTTAGTTTAAGGCTACCCGCACCCGCACATTGGATACTATTTCGTATGAATTTCACTCGTGCGAACATGTACGACCACGCAAGAACAATCCCGACCTTCCAAGGAGTATGGGAGCGCGCACAGTGGGTGCGAATTAGTCGTTCAATCTAAACTTGTCGATGGGATTTTTAAACACGTTCGTGCGTTGAAACCTTAAAAGTGAATGTATTAAATTAATTAACAGTTTTTATTATTGCTTAATACAAGTGTACAGAAAAAAAATACACATAATCAATCTACTGTACTTAAGACTACAAAATATATTAGGAAAAACAAAAACTTATTCATAGTATGCCCAGCAGAATGAAAGATATTTTAGCTGCGAAAGGATGGCATACAAAATATTAATTCACGTCAATTTCACAATAAAGTCTAAACTACCTAACTGTTTCGGGGAGGGGTGGGTCTTTCAAAAAAATTGTTGGTTCCCTAGAGTTGCGCTGGTTTCTTATTTTGCGAGATTTTAAAGTAGGTAGGGGAAGCCGGGGCATAACAGGCCCTGGGGCAAAATGGGCATCCTCTATATTTCTCTGTTGAGTAAAGTGAAAACTCTATAAGTAGGCTGTCTTCTTTAATTTAAAAGTTAACAAATGGGGGAAACCCTTTTTTGGAGCAAAGTGACATGTGTGATGTATTTTTGCTAAAAATAGCTTTTTCATTCAGTTGAAGTTATTTTGAAGTGAAGTATAGTGTATTTTTTGAAAAGAAGATCAATTTCAAATTGGATTTTAATAATTTAATATCAACGTAAGTGCATTTTTGTTCTATAAATCCATTTATTTCTCTTTTACAGTTAAGTTGAAAATATTTTTTTATAGATCTAAAGTAGAATAGGATATGGGGCAGAATGGGCGAGGCATATTGGGCATGGGTGCCCATTATGCCCCAATAATTTTTTAGTCAAAGTGTTTGTTTGTATTATTCTATCAGCACTATTTTTATGTTTTAGATGGTTCGCAATTATGTCAAAAAGACTAACCGGCAAGAATGGAGCGTAGATAATATGCGACGAGCTGTTGAAGACGTCAAAACAAATAAAATGAGCTGTAAGACAGCTGCACGGAACTATGAAATTCCTCAAACCACTTTACAAAGATTCGTAAAAAAAGCAGATTTAAACCCCGACGCTTCACTTGTTGTAACAAAGAGGGAAATTTTAAACCAGTTTTTTCGGTGGCTCAAGAAAAAGAGTTAGCCGAATATGTTAAGGATATGGCAGGGCGCTTGTTTGGCTTTTCCATGAAGGAATTTCGAGAACTTGCATATGAATTAGCCGAAAAGAATGAACTACCCAATAATTTTGACACTGCAACACGCATGGCTGGAGAAGATTGGGCACACAACTTTTTAAAACGCAACGCAACAGTTTCCTTAAGAAAACCAGAAGCAACATCTGCAGCTCGAGCTATGGGATTTAACGGAGTCGCTGTCGGAAACTTTTTTCAATTGCTGGAGGAGTGCATCGAAAAACATGGATTTTCGTCAAACAGGATATTCAATGTTGACGAAACAGGCATCACCACAGTTGCGAAGAGTCTGAGGAAAATTTTGGCAACAAATGGGAGAAAACAAGTAGGGTCGCTTTCTTCATCAGAGCGACGACAGCTGCTTACCGTGGAAATTTGCATGAGCGCTGATGGTTCGTACATGCCACCAATGTTTATTTTCCCTCGGAAACGAATGAAAGCCGAACTAATGGATGGAACACCGCCTAATTCATGGGCCGAATGTAACCAACATGGATGGATTACTAAAGAGGCGTTCTTAAAGTGGTTCAAAAAGTTTATTGAATGGTCGGGGGCAACAACAAATCAACCCGTTTTGTTACTTTTAGATGGACATGCAAGCCACGTTAAAAGCATTGAAGTCATAGATGTAGCAAGAGCCAGTGGTGTAGTCATGCTGTGTTTTCCACCACATTGCACTCATTGGTTGCAACCATTGGATGTAAGCTTTATGAAGCCCCTAAGTTCATATTATGGAGATGAGGTAAAGAAATGGCTTAGACAACACCCTGGAAGAACAGTAACTCACTATCAAGTGGGTCAGTTGTTTGGTAAGGCCAATTTAAGAGCTGCCACAATGTTAATCGCGATAAACGGCTTTCGAAAGACTGGAATATGGCCCTTTAATCCAAATGTATTCGAAGACCATGACTTTTTGCCATGTGAAACCACGGACATGCCGAATGAGGAGGAGTCCCCACTTCTATATGAAACTCCTATTGTTGACCCAGGAATGCTGCCACCACGCTCATCAACACCCATCGACCCATTAATTTTATCTCCAAACCCTGTTTCACAAGAGTCCGTTTTGATGGATAACGATGAGCCAACGTCTTCAACTTCTTTCCAAAAGTTTTCTCCATCTTCTATTGTACCAGTTCCCAAAACATCAGCAAAAAAAAAAGAGTTTCTAAGCGCCGAGGAAAGACCGCAGTAATAACAAGCTCTCAGTCTACAGAAGGATGGGTTTCCTGCAGATCATGTGGTAAGTGGGCGCATTGTTCTTGTGCTGGGGAGGATGATGTTGACGATGAATCCAGCCACATTTGCTCGCATTGCAACCCAATTTAGATTCGTGCCCATCATGCCCCACCTATGTTCATTGTGCCCCAGCACCGGGGCACAATGGGCAAATTCAATCATTTCAATAATTTCATAAAACATACTGAATTATTTAGATTTACTTAACTTTTTTTTATATTAACGTATTAATAAGTTCTTTTCATAATAAAATTATTTTAGAGATAAAAACCACATTTTTGGAGTTTTTATTATAAAAAATCCTTAACAGGCCCGTTATGCCCCGGCTTCTCCTATAATGAAATAAAAGAAAATTGTTTTGGGTGTAAACAATGATGTGATTTATTTTCGGGATACCAATTCGGTCTTACCTCTATGCGTTTTGGTACAAGAATAGAAAGAGCTTGGGGTTAAAGCCTAGTAGCTAACATAAAAAAAAAAACAGGAATTAGGGAAAAAATGAGGGAACGATTTTGGAGTGTTTACAAGGTAGAGTGGTAGTGATATCTATGATTTAAATTTAACATTCAGAAGAGAATTCTATTTCATAATTCATCTGAACACTCACAAAACTGATCGAATTCGGATTTTCTCATTTTGTTTAATTTTTGTTCGTTAATTTGTTTAATCAAATGTGAACTTATCTCAAGTTATTGCTTTATTTGTGAATTAATAAAAAAAAATATAATGGAAGTAAGTGAAAATAGTTTTCATTTTAATATGGCAAAAATTGAAAAATAGAAACTCATTCGATCGAATTTATGATCGAGTTTTATAATTTTTAAATATTTCTAAAAGATATTAATATTACAACTTACTTTACATACTGCGTGTTAATTATGATTCATTACACTCTATAGTACATAAAGAGTTTATTACTTAAGTCTATTCGCCACGATGCGCAACGCAAGGGCACAGCAATAAATGATCGTCGCAGCAATGTCAAAATAATCAGTCTAACAAGGTCTAATTTTATAATCAGATTATATTGCCATGCCATTGAAACCCCCACAAAATAGAATCGCATAGAGTAAAACGTTGTTATTGAAGACTTTCTTTTCCAAAAAAAATATAAATTATCTTTTTGGAAATATTGACCAACAAATTTACTGCATAATACTTTTCAAACCAAGGAAACTCTCTCGGCTATTAAAAATCTTTTGATATACTATTGTAACGATGCTTGAATGACTCTTGGTCTTGAATTCGGAAGAACCTTTGACGAATAGGTAATACTATTTCTCACAGTTGTTGAGAAATTGTTTTCCTGTTCTATTTGTCGGCTTTAAAAAAAAGTACCACGCATAGACTTACAAAACCAAAGGAATTTCATTCAAAGATAGCCAGCAATGCATGGCTGTAAAACTGATGAACACAAAGAAGTAGGTAACACCATCTCAGTAAGAAGTTTTGCACTTATTTCCTGTATCTCTTTCAGTCGCATTTAAGAGTAAGTTCCATACCATTCGATATATCTAGGTTGCCATTGAATTAGTTTCTGAAGTACATTGAATAGGAATATCCTTGTCCGAGTGCACAAGAAAATGACAATGCCGGAGATCCGCATGAGTGCATTATATGGATTTCAATTGAAAGACTCACTAGGAGTATCCGTTGTAATTATTTGCCTCTATACAAGGACCTCCGAGGTGTGTCATTAACGAAACACCATATAATTCAAAAGAACGTACTCGTCTTATACAGTCCTTTTCGAGAGCTCAACTTGACATTGTGGAAAAGGGAACAAATAACTATATGAGACAATGAATCGAAAACAAGTTAAGTGCGTTCGTACATCCTTCAAAACAATCAAATAATTGAATACGGAATCAGATACACAAAAGGTGTACCTACTTTCTTAGGTATTTGTAACACTAACCACTCGTTTCGTTAAGCGTTCTTCAATTTCACAGTTTAAAACTCAATGAACTGCTGTGTAAAGATTTTGTTTTTTTAATTGCAATAGTTGAGGGTGCAGTCCAACCTTAACCTTTGGGGGTTTAACATCTGATTGTCTACGACAACGTATAGCTATGTGTTTGTAAATTGCGATAGTATAATAGGTTAATAAATCCATTCCACACTAAACTTACAAAATTTTTGAGAAAATCGGAAAAAACACTTTAAAGCGAATAAAATTATAAGCGAGCAGTTTTAGTTTTATTGTAACTTTAAATTACATTAAAATCGGAATTTCGGAAATAAACATTTAAATTAAAGGCTTAAGTAAAAAACTTGTGGAATGGAAGTTTGAAAAAAAAAAAAAAAACATTTTGAAATATGCATGTACCTTATCTACTGGCTTTAAATAGTAGGCCAATAAATTGAAAAAAAAAAAAACTAATCTTGGTATCCCAATAGCAAGTGTTGTTGGAACTGTGCGCACGAACTGAAAATGTCGACAATGGTGAGTTTCCGTCTGCTAAAGAACTCGTCTTGTAGTCTAGGATGGGATACTTTACAAGTTTATTGAGGTCTCCTTCCAATTGTGTGCGTCACCTAAGGCGAGGTCTTCCTCTACTGTATTGTCTTTCTGATTTGGAACCAAATATTCTACCTATAACTTTTTCTGCATGTCCATCTTCTACGGCTGACTATGCCAGCTGGTATAGTTCATCGTCTTTCACTAAACTTTCACTAATAATCCGCTCTCTATAGCCTAGCGCCAATTTACAGTATTGGAATAGTTTTTTAACTTCCATATCGTTGAGCAGTGATATAACTTGGTTTTCCGACAAAAAATCGCTTCCAAATGTGTTCCTCCTAAACTCTTTTAAAATAGGACATTTTCCCATAAAGTGAAAAGTATCTTCTCTTTCGACAGGTTTCTATGGAGTGATCCTGTGGCGTTGTCCAAAAATCTCTCTCTGCATTTTAAGTCAACTGCAGAAACAAGCTGGTAAAGCTGTCTTTTCCAATCATCGTAGTTGATTAAATGATCCAGATTGAGATCCATCTCTCAGTCGCTAGCAAGGTTTATCCAGTCAGCAAACCAACTTGTTTTTGAGCGAATGACTTGAAGCGCCGCTATCTTCGGGAGGCGGTGATTTTCCATCTTCATAATTTTCAGAACGTAGTCTATTTGCATTTTAAGCGTTCTAACGAAGAGAGGCGATAAGCCTGTTTCCAACATATCTAATCATATAGTTAGGCACGTTGGGTGGCAGTCGAAAAATTCGCTTAATAAAGTAACGCAGCAGCTTCTCCATGGTTTCATATTGTTTTGCTCCCCATACTTGTGCTGCATACAGTAAAATGGATCTCGATACGGCTTCAAATATTCTGAACTTGCTGCTATGCGCAATACTTTTATTGTAAAAACATCTGTTCCACGCTGCGCTGATAGCACTCTTCGCCTTAGTCAGCTTCTCCTTCAGATGCGTTTCCATAATAGTTAATCTAGAAAAATCCAAAATTATAGGCATATATAGTAAAGCACCCTAAAGGACGCTTATGGGCTTATAGGGTCTCTAAATCCGCAATGTCGTAGTGTATTACGGAATGGATGAATTTACAGGATGATGTGGTCCGGGACAGAATGGGGTTTTGCCAATAACTTCTCTTGCTGTCATTCAAACTTGACAAAAAGTTGATTTATATCTCAGCAGTGTGTGATCTCCCGAAAAGTAAAGGTGTCGGACGCGTCGCTTTGTGAGTTTTTTCGCTATAAAATAAACCGGTTTCTGATCAGTCTGTTTGCAAATTTAGCAATTTTTTATTTTAATGAGTGTTTTTCTATTTATTTGATGTAGAGAAATTTTATTGATAATTAGTTACTAATCTTTTTTATATTTCCACTTGGAAAAAAGTAGTATTCTTTGTTTTTGATAGTAGATAGTAAACAAAATACTTAAACATATGGCACGGGGCAGATCGGGGTGGGGCGGATTTAGCGGATCGAACTCAAGCCAATCAAGAAAAATGAAAATAAAAATACAAATATTTGAACAGTCAAAAACTTCAAAGGCTCTAAATGAAAATAAGCTAAAAAAAAAAAAAATTTAAGGGAAAAAACGCCACCAGTTTCGAGGACGAGAATGCAGACGCAGAGTGTCTTTAGCAAGGACCTATACTCAATATCGACGGAAGGATGGTTTTCCTGCATTGTGTGCAAAAAATGGGCAGAAAAATATGACAGAATACATCATATCCCATTCTACCACGTAAAGCGGGGCAGAACGGGAAAGAATGTTACATTAAAAATGCATTTATTTTCTTATTATCTATAAACAAAAATATCAACCTGAATTCATGTATAGAAATAAATAAAAGTTAATATCATATATTAAAAGTTAAATGATGTTTTAATTCCTAAATTTACAGTAAATATACGGTGTTAAGGTAAAACTGTCCCGTTTCGCACCGTGTTCCCCTACTGTCGAAAGGTATAGCATTAAACGACACCATCTCCGATAACGGATTTAGGCTGATAGACTTCGCGGCGCGCGGGGCGAAATGGCGTCATAGCAATTAACGACGCGGTTCCCCCATCTCGATATTCATAAAGACAAATGGAGATCTCCCGATCGATCAACCGTCAACTGGCTGCAAAGAAGGACCAGAGCTGCTCGTGACGTGAGCTCTACGCGCAGAAAAAAAGAAACGAACACCGGCTCCTCAAGAGAAAAAAAAAGAGCACGAAAAGCGCGCGACCGAGGAAATAGAGATTATGTTACAGCAGGAATGAGGTACAGAAGTTTTACCAAAAGGATAAAAGAACCTGCCGAGGCTACAGAGCTCTGCTCTTGGAGAAACCCCATCAGGAAGTCCAAATCGATACCCACCGTCTTTTTATCGATTTTAAGGCCGCCTATGGCAGCATTTATTGAGACGAGCTATACAGAGCAATGTCTTTTGTCAAACTCGTCCATTTGTGCAGGATGACAATGCAGAATGCACGCTTTTTCATCAAAGTCTGTAAAAGAACTCACCGAGACCTTCGATGTCATATGACTTTTTCAACATCATACTTATGCGAAACTCGCAATTCAACACCAGGGGCACAATTTTACAAAAGTATGTTCAACTATTTGCATACGCTGACGACTTTGACATAATTGACAGAACGCAGCGAGTTATCACTGGTGCGTTTGTGTACATGCTGTCAACAAGAAGGGACACACAACATCGACGAATTGGACAGAACGTCACGATAGACAGCAATAACTTTGAGATAGTCCGATGCTGACACCACAGCTGAAATCAAACGAAGAGTTGCACTTGCCAACCGCTGTTTCTTTGGTCCAAGAAGGCTACTGAGTAGTAAGGCCTTGTCAGGAAACAGTAATAAAGCTCTATATAAGACCATCCTCATCCCTCATCTATGGGGCAAAAGCATGGACGTTAACAAAGATGGATAAAGATCTTCTTGGTCGTTTCGATTGTGATCTTCGGTCCCGTTCGCGTTGACGGGTTTTGGAGGAGAAGATTTCACAACAAACTCTACAAGCTGTACAGCGACATCCACATGGTCAGAGAAGTACGTAGAACGTGACTATAAGATGGACATGTATAGAGCGAATGGACACCAACGCTCCGGTCAGAAGCGTCTCGATTCCAACCCGGAGGGACAACGCAGTAGAGGAAGACCCCGCCTTAGGCGGCGCGCACAAGTTAAAGGGGACCTCAACCAACTTAAGGTGCGTAAAGATCGGGCTAACTGGAGAAGCACGTTGGTTGAGGCCCAGGTCCACCCAAGACCATAGCGCCATCTAAGTAAGTAAGTAATTAATAGCAACGCACATCAAGGTGACAATCAAAAAAATAATAAATACAAAAACTTTCGCAATTCCTGCTAGGAAATCTTCATGAATAGAGCGTTACTGCGTATACAGTCACAGACGCAGACGAACAACAATGTGTCCATCAAGATGCTAAGACGACAATAGATCAATGTCGATATGAATAACTGACACCATTACCAAAAAGGGATTGGACCTATCAACCTGATCTTCCACTTCGTTGAAAAGTTTTCAATATCTACCTGTTTTAAATCCTAACTATCAATTATTTTTTGTTGGTACATTCTAAGGAACTTATCTACCTATATGTTTTAATTGACACAACAAGAACGATTCAAATCAGCTGGATAAATGCATAAAGTACATAAGTGCCCATAGTAAAACCTACCATACCAATCTATTCAACTCAGAATGACAAGTTGTAGATAAAATCGTGGACCCCATGGGAAGGTAACATATTATAACCAAAAAAGGCTGGCCAATTTTAGATTCACGATAAACAATTATCCTTCGACACTGCAAGTCAGATAATCATTGCAAAAATATTAGCTCGCCTCATACCTATCCATTAACTATCTCAGACCTGAAATTATTCAAAAAAAGGCTAAAATGTTTTTCCTTAAAGGCACCAACATCTTTCTTAACATCTTTTTGCATTTGTAATTTGAGACTTTTTTTTGAAAATACTCTTTTCAATCTACACTGAAGATAGCAATCGCCATTGACAATAATACATCTCGTAGTAGGATTGACATAAATCCCCTCTTCATCTACCCAAGAAAGGATCTTCTGCGTAAGGGTTATCGCATCGATCGATCTAAATATTTTGAAAATACGCCTGCTTCAAGAACGCAACAATTGTTTGCTATGAACGTTTTCCTCCGAATGCGCACAATCCCACAGCATCCTACTAATCCCTTCTTTTAAAGTAGCCCATCATCGTTTGTTCAACAAATATTGTACGTCCTTTTTCTTTATGGAACATTTTCCAGTATTACATTATATATCCTTCAATAGACAAAAATATGCGAATGACAATAATTGTGTGATGATGGGTATAGCTGCATTCATTTAGCCCTCTGATCCTCCTGGAAAATCTTAAAGATAAGATCAATTTTGTAGATAAAGGAAGTCTGTCAGGCTTTTTGCGAAAGGAGAATTGGACTGCGTTTGATTCTTTTTTTCTGAAGAGGAAATAATAAAAATCGTGTGATATTGTTATTACAGATAAATGTAAGAGATCGATAGATACGCATTGATATTGTTTGACACAATATGTGGACAGGAACACAATTCATTCTTCGGGTTACCGATGCATGCATCCGAAAGAATGGATCCTTTTCTGGTAGATTTGGTCAACCTCAGCATGGTTGGTTGAGTTTTGGGCTGCTTAAGGGCGTATTGCAGCACACAATAACAAGAATGTATATCTATCTACCTATGCTTTGTGAGTAATTGCCAGGACGTGGGCAGTGAAAATATTTTTTTCTGATTTGTCTTTCATATTGACATTGTAAATTGATGTGTATCTATACACATACATTTTGGAAATAAGAAAACAATTAAATGGGAAGTGTTGGTAGGTAGTTATTTATAGTTTTTCAGTATTGTTACAAGGTTTAAAAACTTGTTTAATTCTGAGTACAAAAATAGCAAAGATGTTTTGAACTACCTATATTATTTTCTGGAAATTTTTTCATGAATACAAGGCGGGTTCGTATTTCAGTTCTATATGAATGAATAATTTTGACGTTTTCAAAATATGTATGTAAATACACAAAACATCATTCTTAAATACTTATACGCTAGTATTAGACAATATGTATGTTGATATGTAGAAGATACGTAGATACGTGCGATGCGTGCGTCGTATAGTGGGGCATAAGTGGGCCGTAATTGTTAGCAACAAAACTAAATTGATGAACTTCAGCTCAAGTATGCAAGTGTCCCCTGACTATGAAATACATTTTCATGAGCAAAATTGTACCAGATCTGTCATGTCTAATTGCGTTTGTGTATCTACAAGGACATTGCTGAATGACCAAATATCATGTGGGATAAATTGTTTCAAAATTGAACAAGTCAATCAGTTTAAATACTTGGGTGTTACTTTTGACCAAAATATGAGCTGGTCTGAACATATTTCTAATTTGAAGAATTATTTTCGTTCTACTGTCCGAAGCTTTTATCGTCTGAAAAAATACTGTAGTCATAGTACTTTAAAAACAGTTTATTTTGGACTATTTCAATCAAAATTGCAGTATGGAATAAGTTGCTGGGGAGGTGCCTATCAAACGAAACTACAGCCATTGGTTGTTTTACAAAAGTGCGCTATCAGGATAGTTTGTGGGGCACATCGCTTGGCTCGTTCTATGATTTTATTCAGAACATTGAAAATTCTACCGCTTAAACATTTGTATTACTTCAAAGTTTTAAAAATTTTTTTTATAAGAGGTGGCTATATGCAGAGTCCAATTTCTAACACCCGTGCTTTGCGTAGTAATTCAAGTAACTATGTCGTTTTACCTACTTTTCGCACCGCTTTGTTCAAAAACTTCTACTGTGTTGTATCCCGTAAACTGTTTAATAGCCTTCCTTCGAATATCCGTGTAATTAGATCTCTGCCCGATTTTACATCTAAAGTCAAATTTTGGCTTCTTGGCTTCGATCATGAAGAAATCAAAGTTTTGTTGCGCTATGTTATTTGATTTATTTTATTTTTCTTCAGCTTTTATTTACCCTCTCTCTCTCTCTTTACGTATTTTTTTTTTTTTTTCTTTTACTTTCTTTATATTATGTATATTGTATATGTGCAGTATATTTAAATTTAATACCCCACTTCTAAATTATATTTTTCAAGATGTGACATTATCACTATTTTCATTTTTAAATAAAAATGTCACTACCTATATTTTTTAATTAAACTTTGTTAGAATAAGTATTTATATAACAATTGTTAAATTAAGAAATAATGAAAATAAATAATAATAATAATAATAATTGAATATGGGCCTTAAGTCCCACCCAAGTGCGATTTATGTCCCACTCAACCTGTTTCCCTAGATTTAGATAAACTTAGATAATTCACATAGACGAGCACGTAATAAATAAGTATAACCAGTAAAACATGTTTTTGGCTCTGTTGTCTTGTTATAGTTTCGTTGCAGAGAAAATTAAACTTAAAAGTAGCTACTTACATGTTCCGCATGGGCTATATACACAATTGAAGAAAGATTTTCTAAAGTTTCTGACACATCATCGACTGACAAGGAAGAAGATGTTATGGACGACCCTGGGCAAAGGAAGTAGCGAAACAATAACCTGCCGAAAATTTAGACATAAGCCCCAAAAATAAAAATTGGGCTTTATGTCCCTGCACCTAAAGTAGGCTCATCAGCATTCAGCACACCACATTTTCAGCATACGGTTTTAATATTTTAGAAATTTTGATAAGTTTTAAACGCGCCGGACATGTTTTTTTTTCGTACCTTGATGTTTGATTTTTAAAGAAAAATGGCTGAGATGTTCTGTTCGCAGCTTATAGGCTGGTGTTGCGCATTTTTGAGCCATCCGCGGTTAGTGACAAGTCAATTTTGAATGACTTGGGTGTGCCGGAAATGCAACACCCATCAATGTCTGGACACAAACGCAAGTCTGATTCGTCGTCTGTTCGCCGTCGTCGCCTTTGTCATCGCTAACGGAACCAAATTTCAAAGAAATGGTGGCTAAGAATAAGATTAAATCGATTTAATGGTTCTAATTTTTGTTTTGTATAGGAGGTACCATAACTACCCAGCAAACATTTTTCTTCAGTAAAAGTGAAGAATCACTTTACATTCAGTAAAAATGAAGAACATGTCTTCATTTAACATTCATTTATGTGAACCAAATCTGGTTTCAGATTAAAACGAATATTGACATTCGATTTTCATTCACATAAGTGAACAAAAATGATTATGAGCTAGCTATCTCCAAAAAAAAATATCTCGCACTACATTTTCAGAATTCAAATTTAAATTTCCTTCACAAGATCGTAAAGAAAAAGATCGGGGGTTATTTTTGTGCAAGAGAAAACTTGTTTTTGCGCAAATGGATAGTGATAACGGGACCTGGAAATGAAACAAAGAAAATATAAAAATTAGATGCGTCAGTTCGATTAATTGCTTGCAACGAACGGTGGTCCCCACTCGCGAAAATAAAAGGATTGAAAAGTATAAAAAAGATTGAAACACCAGCAATAAAAACATCTGCGAGCAAAAGCATTTTCTTAGAGGGGTGGTACTCAGACCAAAAAATCTGCACGGGCTCTAACAACCGTAGTTGCCCTACAAAGTAAGTTAAAAAACAAAAATTATAAGCTCATATTAACTAAATCTTTTTTTTTAAGATGAATTTTACGCCAATTACATCTACAACCTTCCGGAGGATTTTTTCGAACAAACAGCGATGAGGCACTTTCAATACGCCAACGAGCGGCTCAAGCAAAAAAAAAAACATAAAACGTTTATAAACGAAGAAGTTAAAATATGTTGAATGGTAATAAAACAAGTATGGTAATAAATATTTATTTTGAGACTAGCATTATATTCATTTTAGTAAATGTTTCTCCATTCATTTATGAATCATTTAAAAGATTCATAAATGAAGGCCCATTTCTCAGGAAAAAGGATTCAAATTGAATCATAAATGAATTCATATCTGAATCACTTATGATTCATTCTGAATCATTTATGATTCATTGCTGAAGAAAAATGTTTGCTGGGTACCTAAGTATATACTCTACGAATACATATACCCCAACCTGACAACGGTAAAAACAATTCCCCTCGCAAAATTCCATTTGCCTGTTAATTTATCAGCATATAATCATACGAGCACTCAAATTTTTCAGCATACCGAATTCAACATATCGTGTCCTAAAAAATATGATAAGAAACGGTATGCTAGCATTATGCTGACAACAAAAAAAGTTATGCTTTCGGAGTAATTTAACATATCGTGTGACGTGTACATAATAGGGCATCATAAGTCAGACGAAAATATGCATATATGCTTAGAATTGTTAGCAAATGATAGTCAGCATACGTATGATGATTCAACATATCGTTTAATACTACCTTTAGACTACGAGTTCAAGAAACTAATACGTAGAATAAGTACAATTCGCGGCGACTTCTTTTCTTGTGGAACCCGCCGGATCACACGCTTTCTTTCCCTATATGAGAATCCATTCTCTATATGAAGAACATAGATGCCACCATTGTATTAGTATCTGTTAGCAATGTTACTAATATTAACACTGACTAACCCCCACCAATCGCATTTACCGAATCCTGTATAAAGCAACAAGAATAAGTTTAGGCAAGCGTCCACGTTGGTTGCTTAGATATGGAGATTGATGAGCTACATTGCAAAGCTACATTGTAGAAAAAACTTTAATAGAGCCATAGATACCAACATATCTAGAAACACAGCTTATATACGTATTAATATAGTTGGCGGAACACCCAGTCGTTTGTGTACATATTTATTTTTGGGACGAAAAGAAGGGACCTACAATTGTATGCCGATTCCGAACGGCTGTATTGAGAAGCTTTTTTAGGACAGTTAATACTCTCGGATGTTTGTCAGACGTTCGCGAGAGGTGGCGCAGTGTATAGAACCTTAAGATGTAATTTGAGTTTTCCGGGGATCGAACCTGAAACCCCTCGCACAATAGTCCAGTATATTTACCACTGAGCACAAAGGTAAACCGACAAAAGTTTCGACGAGTCCGAAATGACTGCAATTCCGTGATACGACGTGCAAAATTTTCACATGACTAAAAGCTACGCCAAAAAATACTTCACTGTCCCAGTTTTGGTCTTTCGGGAAAAATATTAAAAACTCCACCACGTCGTCAATTTTCACACTCGTGTACCAATGACACTCCAGCTGTCAGCTCCTTGGACAAAGCAAATCTGCTGGCTGAGCAATTCGCCGCAAGCTCCACCTGTGCTCGAGAGCATCGAATACTCCATGGGACAAATACATTTTCGCAATCGCACAGTAGCAAGGGTATTAAAAGATCAAAACATTCACGAATCCGCTGGTCCGAATAGTATATCCCCCACAATTCTGAAGAGGTGTTCTTCAACGCTGGCAAAACCACTGCGTAAGCTTTTCATTGCACTTACTTCCATTCCTTCCAAGGTCATGGAAACGCTGATAAACCGCCAGCTTATGAAATATCTTGAATCACGAAAACTTCTCAATGACCGGCAATACGGTTTTCGTGGCAGCAGGTCCACTGGTGATTTGATGACTTATCTCACCGAAAAGTGGAACCAATCTCTCCACCACTCTGGTGAAACGAAGATTGTTGCGCTTGATATTTCGAAAGCATTTGACAGAGTTTGGCACCAAGCTCTTTTGTCGAAAATGCGTGCCTATGGGATCGACGCGTCTCTTCTTCAATGGATTAGAAACTACCTTTCTGGCCGTCCAATTCAAGTTGTTTTGGACGGTTTCAAGTCTGCAATTCACCATATAAATGCTGGTGTTCCCCACGGCTCGGTTTTGTCTCCGACACTCTTCCTCATATTCATCAACGATCTCATGTCAGTTACTTTTAATCCAATACATTCTTTCGCTGATGATAGTGCCCTCAGTTTTTCATATTCGTTCCCTGACTCACATCCCTGCTCTTCGGCCGTGGAACTGGAACGGAACGTATTTGCGAAACACATAAAATTCCGATCTTGACAGCATTATAAAATGGGGTACAACCAATAAAGTGGAATTTAATGATTCCAAAACACAACGCTGCCTTCCATCATTAAAGCGAAACCTGAACTCTCACCCAATATGACCAGCTCAAACATCGCAGAAATGTTTCTTGTCTTTCCTTATTTTATCACAACCTATGCTCTGATGAAATAGCTAACCGCATTCCGCCCCTTCAACAATTCTCTCGCAACACCGCCGCCGCACATCGAATGCGCATCAGTTCACCCTTAAGGTGCTAGTACACGATATGTAGCACGCCACATTTATATGTGGCTCTGACGTTATTTCGACGTCAGCGTATGGAGCCAATGGCTACATACCGTGTACTAGCCATATTTGCGCCACTCACATAAGGTTCTCATACGTATGAGGCACGATATGAGGCACTCGTGACACATACGCATTGTGTGGCTTTTCGACATTCCGTGTATAACCCTAGCACATATGATTTGTGCCAATACGCTAAATAATGTCGAGTGGTTGGTTACCTGCACGGTTCGTATGTATTTTTGAATATAATTTCAGCATTTCAGTTTGTGTCAGTGTGTTTTGTATACGAACAGGGTGGTATTTATTTTTTTGTGCGTCATAAAAGTAGCGAACGCAACGCGATAACTCAAATACGGCGTTAGGCAATAACGCCCAAGGAAATAGCGCCCAAATCGATTTGGAAATGCCTAAAAAACAACAAGATGGAAATAAAGCCCAAAAATAATTTGCAGTTTAATGCCTATTGGGGGGCATGCTGCCCCCCTGCAACCCCCCTGCTTGGGGTATCTGTCAAATTTGGAGTATGTATGAAATTGGATATATTGAAGGTTTTTTTTTGCAGTACAAACTCCCACCTCCTCCAAAATCCAACAGAAAACCCCAGCAGGGGGTTGCAGGGGGGCAACATTCCCCCCATACTTATTGCACTGTCTTTGGTTTTTACTTCTTGTCAAAAAACATACCCTGGAAAGGAAATAACACCCAAAATGACGAAACATTTTGCAACAACAGATTGTACGAGTTTTTTTTGGGCGTTATTTCCAAATCGATTTGGGCGCTATTTCCTTGGGCGTTAATGCCTAACGCCCTTAAATACATCCAAAGCAATAAAACAATTAGTATCTACAGTTCTAGTGCAAGACTGCACACAGGGCAATCAAACTGTGGATAGCGTCATCATAAACGAATAACCAGCAGCCAACCAATATGTGCGCGCTGTGCTACATTCCGTGTACTAGCACAATTTTATGTATCCCTTGCGCTTCATACGAAAAACGAAATGTGTACCATATGTGTACATTGTCTGGTGACGTCAGAGCCACATATATATGTGGCGTGCTACATATCGTGTACTAGCACCTTAACTCGAAAGTACGCAACCTACATTATATATGCATGCGACACGTGTACAATTGTAGGTACATTGCCCCTACGGCCTTTGTTTCCCATTTATTTTCCTTCTCAATCTCTGGAACAATTTATCAATACCTTGCGTGCATGTCACTGTACCCTATACGAATTTCGTTATAGCTCGAATTTGCGCCAAAAATTGTATGCTAGTGTACGCAGTATGTCACCTCGTTTGGATATAATTTCATCGCATTTTAAGTCGGTTGTTCACTTGCCGAACTACCTATAACCTCAAAAGGCGGTAGGTTTCTAGACTCAATTCTGATGCCACGGCCGAAGAAAAATGATTAGGTTTCGTCTCCTGGCAATTATTTAGTTTGATACAAATCCGTTTACGGTTGCTTTGCCATTGAGAATGAGTAATCTCATCCTAGTGGTCTCGCTTTGTTTGGATAAAATTATATCCTTAAAAGTCTTTTGACACCGAGATGGCATTTTGTGTTAACTCAAATTCACGCCATTATTAGACAGACATGAAAAAAAGCAGAAAAGACACTGCTAACAATCACGTTCCTGCTGATATAATAGTTATCCTGTTGTGTAATTATTTTGTCCGATGGAATTGATCCCAGGTCGGGAATAGATTATGTGTGTAACCCTCAATTATTGTATATAGGGCTGTGTCGGCTTCTTACTATACTAAGCATTGGCTTGGATTGTTGTACAAACAATGCCTCCCAAGACTATTGTTTGCCCAAAACAAGTAATAGCAATAAGCAACAATATTGAAGGTATCGTGTCATCCTATTGCGCTTACATGTAGTGAACGTGAGACATACACACACAATCTCACATGATAAGTGTTTTGTAGATGTTGTCGTCCTTTTTATTTGACGATCTCTATCAAAGAAAAAGGAATTCTGGAATTAGGCTTATTGTCTGGTAATTCTCTGCAATTGGGGGATTTTAATATCATTTGAGTTTTGAGTTTCCTTTTGTAGATTTATCATTCTTTGGGACTCTTTTCGTGCCTTTTTAGGTAGTGATAGTTAGTGAGTGAGTCAGAGTCAGATATAAAATTGTACATATATATAGTTTGCTCTACAAGATCAATACATACCTACCATCATAAAAAATAAATGACAAATTTCCAATTGATATCCTACCCTAAGTATGTAGGTATTGTAACTGGTAAAATCCGACATGCGATTATTTTCATTTTTTTCATTCATTTTTTCATTTTCGATGGTCCGCTTGTCCATTAAGTGGCTCGCGGGTGTAGGTTGCTCAAGTGGACCCTCCATAGCTCTCGATCCTCCGCCATCGACTCCAAATCATCAAGGGCAATCCCCATACGGGTAGAGGAGAGATTATGAATTTGATCTAACCATCTCATCCTGGGTCTACCTAGGGGACGCCTGCCCGATGGTACGGATTGCATAGCACCTCGTGGGATCCTGGTCGGGGACATACGTTTAATATGACCAAACCACCGAAGCATGGACCGCTCCGTCCGGAGAAGTAGCTGCTCCACTTTAAGTTCCTCACATATTCTGGTATTTCTAATGCGATCTCTACGGGTCACACCAGCAATACTACGGAGGAACCGCATTTCTGCAGATTGTATTCGCGATCTTATTCTTTCGGTCATTACCCAAACCTCATGACCATAGGTAAGCGTTGGAACAAATACTGAATTAAACACTGACAGCTTAGCTTTGACACCAAGTTCAGTACTTCTAATAACAGAATGCCCAAGCTGTCTCAAAATTGAGCCAGCCTGACCAATCCTACAGGAAAACATTGCTCCTTCCATCACTCGTGAATAAGACCCTGAGATACTTAAACTTCTCCACCTGTTTCAATGGGACTCCACTAACATGCAGAGTGCATTGAACAGGCGTTCTGGAGACGACCATCACTTCAGATTTGTTCACATTTACCTTCATCTCAGCTTCAACACAAACGGCTACAAACCGATCGAGTGCGCGCTGAAGTTCAGTCTGAGAGGACCCAAGGATAACCAAGTCATCAGTAAAATGACTTATCCTCAGATCTCCCAATTCGAAACGTTCTTCGCCAAGACTGCGCTGTAACATCCAGTCCATATAAGTAATAAAAAGGAGAGGGGACAAGACGCGCCCCTGGCGAAGTCCAACGCCCACGATTTAACGCCGTTTACCCGAACACAGCTTTTACAGTTTGTGTAAAGAGATTGAATGGCTCTCAGGAGAGAACCATCAATTCCATACTCCTGTAATACACTCTAGAGTTTCTCTCGAGGGACTCGGTCGTATGCTTTCTCCAAATCTACGAAGCAGGCGTAAACAGGTGTAGCATACTCCCAAGCCTTCTCAAGTACCATTCTGAGAGTGAATAACTGGTCGGTTGTGCTTCTGCCGGGACGAAAGCCGCACTGCTCATCTCCTAATCGTGCCTCGACCACAGCTCTGCAACGCGTTTCCAGCACCTTGGCAAAGCTTTTCCGGGGAGACTTAAAAGTGATAAACCCCTGTAATTGGAGCAATACCTTTTATCCCCTTTCTTGAAAAGGGGCACAATCACCCCAATCTGCCAATCGCTGGGAGTTTCGCCGCATTCCCAGGCCACTTTAATGACACGAGAGAGCCATTTGACTCCCTCTTCACCTAAGGCCTTTAGCATTTCTGGCCGGATTTCATCCACTCCGGCAGATTTGCCAGCTTTTAGCGATTTGATCGCAAAAGTGACTCCCTCTACCATGGGACTATTTTCCGCCCTGCTTAAGGCGATGGATGTGTCATCCTCAATGCCGTGGATTGGATTGAGCAATTCGAAAAAGTGCTCGCTCCATCTGCGCAAGATGTCCTCCTCATTAGAAAGAAGTGTACCATCTTTGGATTTGACTCCTTCGATAATATTCCACTTCCTTCATCTAAGACGGCGGATGGTCTGCCAGAACACCTTGTTTGCAGAAATAAAAATGTTCCCATCAGACTCCCCCCTTTTGCCCCTTTGGGGGTTGAATTTCGAAATATTCTTCCTCTTTTTATATGTCATAAAGGGAACATCTGTGCAAAATTTTTAGAGTAAAGGGTTTGAGCTGGGCGTTGATGATCAATGAGTCGTAAACTTAATGATAACAGTTGTACAGATTGTGGGAAATTTTGCCTTTTTGAGGGAATATTTGTACTCGTTGTTGGGTGTGTATGAATCGGGTAGCCGCTGATTGCTATCAACTTGGCCCAGCTGTTGCAACGTTTTCATACACATCAATTATGCTTATTTTACCTCCGCGTGGTAACCTTGCTCCGTGGGTTTGGCTTGCTAAACTTATAATGCTCTGTCGGAACTGACTGTCTGCTCGAGTCTCAGAAGTCTAACATGAGCCCCTCAGAAAGAGGACGTGCGGCGGAAGAATTCACGCGATTGAATCAACGGTGACGTCACCACCGGTTACGAAGCAACCAAAAGCCTCGGATATGGATGGATTTACTGTTGACGACCCTGCAAAACGAAAAAAGGACAATGCACGTGGAATGTTCGAACCCTGAACAGACCGCAAAAGAAGGATGAAAAACTGCGACATCTACTACGGCGATTGCTACAGAGAACAGAACCAGCGTCTATTCGGATGCTGATCCGTTGTAAGCGGCAGACTTAGGCAAGAAGTCTTGAGCTTTCGACACGTTAGTGAGAGCCTTTCAACTATCCGCATCAAGGCTAAATTCGCCAATATCAGTCCGCATCAAGGCTAAATTCGCCAACATCAGTCTGATATGCGCTCACGCCCCCACAGAAGATAAAAACGATACTACCGAAGAATGTTTGTATGAGCTCCTCGACAAAACATATATGAGCATGAGCAATGTCCTAAGTATGACGTTAAAATCGGTAATTTTAACGCCAAAATAGGAAAGGAGGACATCTTTGTTAGCACAATCGCAAAGCACAGCCTACACGACACCACGTCTGGAAACGGGCTCAGGCTACTTGACTTTGCTGCGGGACGTAATGTTACTACATATAGCTAAGCTAGCGCACAGCGAGGAAAGGAACGGCTACAAACGCAACAAACCGCCAGAACTTTTGCCGATCGCGTCTCCCTCAACCTCTCGCGAAGTCCTGTGCAGCCAGCATCAACTGCTGAAGACCAGTGACATCGATGCCAAGAAGCAATCAGAAAAGCCGCAACTGATGTGCTAGGTTTCACCCGACCGCGGCCACCACCACGAAACCCTTGGTTTGATGAAGAGTGCCGGGAAGCACATGCAGCAAAGCAACTGGCCTACAAATCAGCGCTGCAGAGAAGGACGAGAGCAGCTCGTGAGCTCTACGAGCAAAAAAGGAGGGAAGAACACCGAATTTTCCGGAGGAAAAAGAAAGAGCATGGGAACAAGAGACGAACAAGGAAACCTTGTAGTGGACTCACAGTCCGTGCTGATGACTTAGAAAAACTATTTCTTCTGGCTGCTAAACGGCGAAGACGACACGAATTCCGCTGTCAGACAGAATGAACCATTCAACCTGGGCGATGGAAGCCAAGACTTCCGCCCACCCGACCAAAATGAGGTGAGGATAGCAATATCCAAGCTGACGTCCAACAAATATGCAGGACCGGACGGTTTATCGGCCGACCTTTTTAAGGCAGCGGGGGATGACTTGGTAGAGAGCATACACTATACACCAACTGGTTTCTACATGGTAATTAACTCTCTGTTACATACGGTTAAAACGTTTATATGCTCAGGTCGATGAATGGTGCATTAGGAATTGGCTTTCGGTCAATCCTTTGAAAACTGACGTCATTCTCTTCACGAGACGGAGGATTTTAACCGGTCTGACTTAGCCAATGCGTCACTATATACAGAGCTCCGATGAAGTGAAATATCTGGGAGCGATTCTGGATAAGAAACTTCGTTTGTACTTTCGTTAAGACGTGGGGTTTATCGCCTAAAAAGGTCCTTTGAATCCATACGGCTATGATAAGGCCTTTTCTAGCCTATACGTCGGTATTTAAATGGAGAGGGCTTCCGCGAAAGTATGTGACTGTTTTTTGCACAAAACTCCGAAGAACGATCTGTCTTGGCTGGATGGATGCTTACCCGAGTATGCCGAGCTCTGCTCTAGATGCTCTGCTTGATTTATCTCCCCTTGATACCTTAATCATGGGTTCTACTTTCTACATTCAAAGCAATGTACTGTCTCAGTCGGTTTGCTATTATTCATACAGGAGTTTCCTAAGTGAAGCTTCCTTCTACGGGAGAGAGCTGGGCAGAAACAAAGAAGGTGAGGGATAGTTTCCTCCTTTTCCTCATACATACAGCTTCTGGAATACAGCAATACAGCTTTCGTTTGCAAAAAGGCCTAGCCTTGCGGCATGCTTACCTATCAGGCAGTGTCCAGTAATGACACCTATTGTAGTGCCGATATGCATTCTGTTGAGAGAGATCAATTTCTTAGAGCGTTTCAAATCCAGCTTAGGCCAAATTTGTTTTGTCGCTAGACAAGAGGTGCCACTTGTCCACCTAAAATGTGTGCTCTCGATAGCATTCAGCTTCAATTTTTGTTTGTAAGTAGCGATTGGTATCCCTAGGGTGCCTTTATCTGGCAGAATGGGTTGAGTTGTTCCTATTCTAGCGAGTTCATCGGCCTTACAATTCCCTGGAATGTCCCTATTCCCCGGCACCCAAATTAGGTAAATGTTGAACTGTTCGGCCGTCTCCGTAAGAGACTATCGGCAGTCGAGGGCTACAAGAGAAGTTATAGAGATCGAATCCAAGGATTTGGTGGCTGCTTGGCTGTCCGAAAATATGCAGATGTTATTGGCGGATATGACGTTTTTCTTGAGCCAAGATAAGACTTCTTTAATAGCCATTATTTCCGCCTGGAACACGCTACGCAGTAATTTGGTAGACGGAAGGAGAGCTTAAGATTAAGACTTTCCGAGAAAAAACCCCCATCAGCTCCGTCTTTGGTTTTTGAACCGTCAGTGTAGATTTGAACTGATTCATCTTCCGGGAAAGTATCCTTATTCCAGGTTGCTCTGGAGGGGATAGTGACGAGAAAGTTCTTGTCAAAATTTAGAGATGGGGTGGTGTAGACAGTGTTTTCGGTTGAGATCTCGAATTTCTTCAGAATAGAGCCGTGGCCAAAGTCTTTCCTTGACCATAGTGAGATAGCTTTAAGGCGAATGGCTGCACTCGCTGCATAACTATTTATATATTTTTCCATGAATAGTAAAAATCTATAGGGGTAGGATTTGGAGTGTGTGCGAGGTTGGGTATATGCAAAAAAGAATCGTGCTAGTAATAAGATTCATAAATTCATGTGACTCACACTTAGGGCTGCCAGATGAAATTGTATTAAAATCGGGACACCAAGGTTCAAAAATCGGCACAAATCGGGACATTAAAAAAAGCATAGATTTTTATACACGTCTTATGGAAATCTAAAGGTTTTTTAACGCTACCTATACATAAACATACGTTAAAAATAACAAATTAATAATAATAATTCAGGGACTTTCAATATTCAGTCTAACCGATAGGTACCGGGTACATAACCATATTGCATAATATATTTATCGTTTGAACCTATTTTATAAATAATTATTTGACCAATGAGATCTTCCTTAAAAAAACCTATGCAAACATCTTTACAACTATATTTGCAATTCATTTTAATAAAAGTAACCTTCTTAGCCACGGGTACATTTTCTATATGTTTTTGTAGCAAACCAATCTTTTGTGGGTGACTGGTTAACCAGAAGAAGTCATATCTGATAAATACAATATAACAATAAAAATTATTAAGGACATCTTCTCATATATAAAACAAACAACGTATGGCGCCACCGATTCACCAGTTCTTAAAATGCCATCTTATATTGAATGCTATGCTTGGTCATTTCGCATTTTTTTAGTTTCTTCTAAAATTCTACTCAGTTGTAATGCCAAAAATCACGTCGTCATCACCCGCTTGCCACTGGAAAATTAAACTCGTTTGAAGGCACCAAACTGGCATAACGCCACCTGAAAAATGCCACGTCGCGTCGGTCGCCGCTCCTCCGCTTTGATGCGCGTATATTTCATTCGATCAAACTCGGTTAGTATAAGAAGAAAAATCGAAAACCAATTTTACCAATTTTGGAAATATTGTTTGGGCCCAATGGGGGTTTAGTTTGTATGGAGAACATTTTCTTTTATCCTATCGAGCACTTAGCAAAGCGGATTAGGTACTTCTGCTACGAAAGCGAAGCTTTGGATAAAAATGCTACAGGTAATGTTCATTTGGTCAACATACTTTAAAGCAATACTCCTAGTATTATAATCGAAAATACCAGCCGCCACATACAATAATACTGCCGCCACAGTTTGTTTGAATTTAAAAGTACATATACATATTTATATATGGGTTCTGTTGACAGCTTATTGTTTCATATTTCTATATGGATGAATGAATTCACAGCAACAATTGCAATTTCCTATAGTCGTTAAGGTTTGTAACACATGTTAATATTGATTTATTTGTTATTTTCGATCGTTTTCAAACGATGTAGAATAAAAGTAAGAAAATCGGGACAAAATCGGGACATTTTGTAAATCGGGACAGAAATCGGGACAGGGTTCAAATATCGGGATTGTCCCGCTAAAATCGGGACGTCTGGCAGGCCTACTCACACTCTACAGTTTTACCCCACCACTTTCAAAATTAAGTCCACTGTTAAATTAAGATTCTAAAGTGCGTCTGACCGTTTTTTGCTTCTTTTGGTTGAAAAGTTATGCCTAAAGTATCCTGTCCTGTTAATTCACCTTTGACGCTGTTCAAAAGCAGAATATCTGTGACCACACATCCATTCCCTCGACTGAAATCTAGATATATCTACAAGTAACGCTAAAAATTGTTATTAGCACCCAGAGTATTAATTTTGCTGATGCTGTTAAGAAATTATCTATATTAATCTACTACATACAGGGTGTCCCAGTTAAGCAGAATAATCCTTTAAGGGATGATTCCTAAAGTTCTGCCGAACAAAAAATTGTATGGCATGGGGGTATTTTCACCCTATTTCCGGTTATAGCCCGTTAAAGTAGGTGACCTCTAATTTATATATATAACTTCGGAACAATTATAGGTACAAAAATTGTTTTGTACATTTTGAAAAGACAATTTAGTAGTGAGAATAGATCCCCCTGATATAAAATTTTTTGTTCGTCGGAACTTCAGGAATCTCCCCTTAAAGGATTATAACGATTAACTGTGACACCCTGTATAGCTATAAACATAGAGGTGCACGCACACGTGTTCAAAATTAGTGCTCCCTTTCTGGAAGACACTATTGATTTTAATGTTTGTATTTATATTCTATCACCTTATCTTATGAATGCTTTTTTGTTAGAAGGGCACACCAAAACATATTGGAACACCCAGCAACCTCCAATTTAACCAAAGAAACAACAAATGTCTGTCACTATTTATATGATTGATAAATCCTTGCTCAGTTGCGTTGGTTTGGACAAATACATCCCACAAGTCGTTGGCCACGACTTTGGCCAAAAGAAGGACTTTCACAGGCAATTGTTAACCATCGACTGCCGGGATACATACAAGTATTTTATACATTTAAAAGATTATTATATTATATCCTTTTGTGCATTCTATTTGTTTGCCTTATACAGCACTAGGACATCTTAAGCAGCAGTAGTCTTTAGAAAAGTAAGTTACGCTACCAAATAATGGATTCAAGTGAAAAAAATCCATATAACAAAACAAATAATAAAAGGAGCTCTGCCCTTTTCGAAGCCTGAAAAAGAGTCCTCCTTTTGGATCGCTTATTTGTTCAACTAATTCCCTTCCTCAATCTTTTTATCCTTTAAGATATTTCGCAGAATACTGTATTGAGGTATAAAGCATCAAAACCAAAAGGATCTATACCCAACCAAGCGAAAATTAAATAACTAACGACAAGGAGACCCTTTTCAAAATGCATTATTCTTTATTTGTTGAGTTTGCTTCTCTTAATTTGTTTCCATTGCTGGCGAAATCTACCTGACCTACCTGCGTTTAGAAGTTGCTTTGGATTGGATTTTCCCTAACACAGTGCTCAGTGTCAGGTCAGGACACGAGAAGAAGATTAGTCTGGCAGTGAATAGAATTTTCTATTCAAGTGCCTCCATGGTATTAGAATACATACCTATATATAAATCTAAAATAAAAAACAATTTATATTCATCCTTGTCGGCATAACTATGTCGATAGGTTCGCCTAACCTAATCAGCACCAGTGTGTGGCGTGCCAATGCGTGAGTGCGGGAGTGCAGTATAAAACAATTTTAGCAAAGAATTGAAGACAATTAACCTTTTTATTCAATTCCACTGTAAATTGATTTGCACAGAGGAACAAGGATAAGGCACGTATAGGTGTATAGAAAAGAAAAAAAGGTCTTACCCTTGTTTACAAATGTTTTTGTGAAAATATTTCCAAAGCGATGGTACAATATTGATGTACAGGATATCGGCGGGATATCGAACGTAAATGTCTCAAAGAGATAAAACTGTCATCCATCCACACTCTGAATGACTTTCGGGGAGAAAATGCGACAATCCTGTTCTGTTGTCCTTGTCACGGGTTCGTTTTAAATTTCAGTTGACAAATTTCTTTTTAAATTGTGAAGGTGAGATATGCCATCAGAGGCTTAGTATAGTTAGGTAATAGGTATAGGTATGTTCTTATGGGGTGCTTGAATTGTCGGGTTTTGATAACACATTGGACAGGATTAAATGCCCATGGGAGTGTGGAGGGAATATTACTGCTCTATTAATAGTTGCAAGTGTGGCTAATTGATTAGTCAATAATGTATACTAATTTAAGTTACATTGAAATCTACTTATTTTGTTTTTTTTTTATTTATAAATAACTAGAGCTCAAGGGTTTTTGTTCCCTTACCCCCAGTTTCAAACTCGAAGTTTAAACTATAGCTCAACTGAACCTGAACGTGAGTTTAAATATTCGAAGTTCAACTCGTCCGGTTTCACAATATAATCTGAACTTCAATTCAATTGAACTCAGTTTAACGAAATTGTATGAATAGAATTTGGCAGTATTGTACAGTAGTTATAGCTTTTATACGACTTTTTCAAAATCGTTCATTGTACTTTCTTTGAAAGAACACACAAAACAACGTCAAATATTTGTGTTCTTGACAATCGCCTGAACTGAGTTACAAGTTAAACTATAGTATTCTGCCGTTTAAACCTCAAGTCAGGCGATTGTCAAAAACACAAATATTTGATTGTCAAAAACACAAATATTTGTTGATGTTGTTGTTTACGGTATATAATTTATGATATTATAAATATGGGAGGTGCCACAGCCCTTTGTCCAAATTGGACCAAACTTCGTAGAAACACTTGCAGGCTAATACGGAAGATATGCTACAGCAGATATGCGGCATGATCTGCAGCGTCCGGAGGCCGATCCGGAAGCAACTCATTTATAAGCTGAGTTAAGCTGTTAATCTCAGCGAAGATCCTAACATATCTACATTCCCTTGGGTGTTGTCTGTCGAGAATGGCGAAGCCATTCGGAATTGTGTATGTATATTAATTGATATCGCCCACAACGACAATTTCAGCATGAGGATACCGAATTGAAAATCCAACGAAACTAAACAGAACTGCAAGGTGCAAATACGAACCGAGCAATTTGTCACAGGTGTTATGCCCATGCAGCAGATTCAGCCGATTATTCGGCAAGATTTACGCCTACAACCCGCTATGCGTTAGATGTTGGTTAACGGGCGCTGCATAGCCGAGATGTTAAGGTGGCAACATATTTTTATACCCTTCACAGGAAGGTATACCTATTCACTTTGCCATTACGTTTGTAACGCCAAGAAGGTTCACCGGAGACCCTATAAAGTATTATATTCTGAATCAGAATCACATTCTGAATCGATTTAGCCATGTCCGACTGTATGTCGTTCTGTTGGAAGCAAGATAGCGTCCAAACGAATCGACTTAGGTGAATGAAATTTTGTGAGAGGACTTTTTTTAACCGTCGTCAGGTTGGTATTGAAAATTGTCTATGTCGGTAAAGTAGTTCTGCTACCTACCATACAAAACTAATATTAGACACATACTTACTCGCATGGCAAACATTTTGCATGACTTATGCAGTGGAGGGCATCAAAGCATCGGCCATGCCGATGATAACACTTTTACTTTTGTTACCATTAATTTGCTTACCAGTTACTTTACTATGTTTTCACTAAACCCATTAAGGCTGGCTCTCCATATTGCTAATTATAGTATTTTAAGGCGCAACCGCTTTGTCTTTTTCTTTTCAGTTTCAAAGATCGTTTAAAACTGAGTGAGGTAAGTAATCGGAGTAGTTCCCTGCATCTTATTCAACCAATTTAGTCAGATAAAGCTCTCAAGCCATCTTCCTCTCGTAACGGTAAGACGTGTTATTTGCTTTTGTCGTTGCTGCCAACTTCTGCTATGCAATAATTTATGTTATCCTTTAAAGCTGATATTTCACAATGTCAAAAATGTGACGTCAGATTTTGTTCTGAAGTTGTGGGTAAATAAAATCTGACTCCATATTGATGTAGCTTGAAAGATGTATTTTTATTTCGATGCCTACCTCTAGAGCGATGAATGTCGCTAAATTATGTGAAGGCCAAGTTTCGCATTCCATACTAGGTATTCTTAACACTGCTTTCAAATCAGCAATCCGACATTCGCTCATTTTTTTTAGCGAATAGCTACAATTATATATGTATTTAACATGTTCCTAATCAAAGTGGACAACACAACACTTGAAGACTAGTGCTCCTACCACAGGGAAACAAACCTCCGCAACATCCTTTTCGTATAGACAGACACCTAATTGGTCGCTCTCATTTGAATTGTCCTTAATTGTCCTTCTGTATAAATATATCTTCTATTACCGCTCGCTATCGCATCACAAATAAGAAAACTCAAGAAATTGTATCAGCGGAGGCAGCCATGTGTTATGTATATGTAATTTCAATTTATCTTAAGAAAGTGACCCACTCAGTTTTGGATATACAAGTATACTATACGTGGTGTGACTTCATTCACTAGCAAAACGAAGCCTCTACCCCATACAATCCTGACAATTCCGTAACCGACCAATTATATCTATAATGAGTTTCAAATAAATTCTTAATTGATTTGGATTTATTATCCTACTGATATAACTTGCTAAAGGCACCGCATACAGAAATCAATTAGAAGAATTTTACCGGTTGTCAATTTCTTTACCAAAAGAACTCATTTTTGTCGTCTTAACGCCCCAAAGATAAAGATAACCCATTACACCAGCGAATGCCGGCTACTTTCTTTGATCTTCGGATAATTATGTGTATAATTAATTTCCATGCAGTTGGTTTAGAATAGGTACATATACATATCCTTTTTTACCAAATGATCATTGAGTCGCACCCAACAAGAATGCTGGATTTTAAAAGATTACCGACCTTATTACTCTGGAACGAGTACTGAAAGATACTCGAGACACCACTCGAAGGCGTCGAAAAGGACGATTTCCAATTTTATTCCTATTATCGTCTTTGGCTTACCGCCGACTATTTGTAAGGCATTTTGCATTTTATTCCCTTAAATGCATGCGTATTATGTCCTGGGCAATAGCTATAGTGAAATTTGTTATCTAAAAAGAAAATCTACATACCTACCTACTTAGATAAATATGTTGAGTTCGAAGACAGCGACATCGAAAGATTCCGAAAACTGGGGTGTAGCCAGGAGTAGTGAAATGAGAAAAAAGGACGATAGATAGTAGTTTTTACGAATTTGTCAATGGATAAGAACCAAATTGCCGCTCTATCAACATTCATATCACCATGTTTACCATACATGATGAAGTGGATGAGTCTCCGATTTCAGACCCTAATAATTCGGTTTATATGATGTCCTTCGAGACGAGAGGATAAATGGAAGGCATTTTTGTTTCTACTTTGTGTAAACCTTCGTTTCGTTAACTACATGCCACTTTGACCGTGTTACTTGAGAAGACTAACCAAGGGAAAGGCCTCATATCACTGGTGTTATGGTCGATGGGTTCCGTGCAATGATTAGGACGGTAATTTGAAACTTTTTTTGTTTAAAGTAGAGGAGACTTTTTTGTTGTTCATTAAAAAAAAAGATAATCCATTTTAACTGCATACGACTTATACGAGAGTATAAACGATGAGAGATGAACGCATTGAAATGTTATGGATGAAGTGACACAAGATGTGCGGATAGACTATGTTGATTTTCAAGTGATAATTAACATGGCCATATGTATGTGATTAGAAAGCAAATACGCATCATGGTGGGTCCATTCTTTGAAAACACTTCAATCGAATATGATGAAAATAAAATGTTGAGTAATTTTTAAGTGCAATCTATTTTTGGACGAATATTTTAGGTGGTATAGTAGTGTGTATAGTGTAATAAATACAATTTTATGGACTATAAGTACTATTGTTAGTATTAGAAGGAACCGGAAATAAATGCAATTCAATATATAACTATTTCAGTAATCTTTTTTTTTCGACCGAGTTATTGCCGATGGAAATGTTTCACCATGAACAAAATTTGCTCGCTTTTATTTGATGTTCAAATGCCTAATAGCTAATTAGAACAGACCTCAAAATATTAATCCTTACATTTTTGATCTGACATTAGGTGAATGGAAAACAAAGATCCTTTTGAAGTGCGAATATTAGACTCATGCGTGTACTTACTAACTCACATAGCTTTGTTAGCCATTTGTACAATACATACAGTGACGGCAAAAACATTCCGGATTTTTTCTTGATATATGTAATATTTTTCTTAACATCAAGGAGAAATCCTTTAACTTAATACAATTAATAATTTGAAGAATTCCATTAGAAACCTTTATAGTTACCTTTAAAATATAATACCTTTACAATAAATATTATAAAAAAAATTCCCAATGTTTTTGCCGTCACTGTAAATACATTTATGGAAAAAATTGCTTTTACAATAGCACTCATCCTACAGTTTTTCGATGTAGTAGTTTCTACCAAGAAGTGGTTTGAAATTATTCCCAGAGTCAATTATAATTAAGACCAATTGGTGAATCCCGTCGACTGTAACTGGAATTGTGCCAACAACTTTAACATCTTCGCCTGTCAAAACCTGTAGAGGAGGATAATTGTTATTACTAGTTACACATTTGTTTGCAAAATATTTTAAATAATCATTTTTACATATCACCGATACTACCGCTCCTGTATCTATTTCCATACTTAATACTAATCCGTCTATGTCCACGTCCTTGCACAGCGGTTGGCTGCTACTATTCACCCAATTTATACATCCTAATTTTAGTTCATTTACGGTTGCTTGGTTATGGCTGCTACTGGCGTATTTCCTCGTGCTTCTGGGTTTTCGATTTTCATTGAAACATGCCTTTGCTGAGTGACCCCTCACTCCACATTTGAAACATGTCCAATCCCGAGCTGGGCAATTTCCTTTTGCATGCTTTGTAGTACACTTAGTGCACTGTGGAAAATCCCTCCTTCCAGTACTTGCTCCCGCGTTGACTTTATTCACCTTAAATCTTGGAATCATATTCCTCTGCTCTCTATCGACGAGCTCAAATGACTGTGCGGTTTCACACGCGGAACTCCAAGTCAAGTCTTTGATTGACAATAACTTTGTTTGTAGTTTTTCATTATTAACACCGCTAACTAGCCTATCTCGCAATGCTTCTTGCAGAAATGTGTTAAATTTGCAATTTCCCGCTAGTAACTTTAGGTTATAGATGTAGTCATCAATAGATTGACCATGTTTTTGCGAACATGAATAAAACTTGAATCTGTCGGCAATTACATTTCTAGTTGGCGCAAAATGTGATTTTATTGCTTCAATCAATTCCTTGTAGGTTTTGGATGTTGGCTTGTCTGGCATTAGAATTGACTTAATTCTTTTATAGGCGTCGGGGCCGATTAAAGTGAGAAACAAAGCCACTTTTCGACCTTCTGTCACCTCATTTATTTGGAATAATTGCTTCATTCGCTCTAATCATTAAAATCATCCCCGCTGCAAAACTGCTCAATGGATCCACTTAACGCCATGATTACTTTTTGTTCACTTTAAACACTTTTATTTCATTTACGTTTTTGCAATGGTGTCTTCTTAATTTTGATTATTTGTGACAAAATAATTGGAACTGAATTTTTCTCGTTTAACAACGTTATTCTTTTCAACAGCCCTTTTAATTTTTATCTATATATGTATATAATATTTTTTTTTGTTAACTGCACGTATGGGCATACTTTTTACACTCGTCGCCAATATTGTATATTTAAAGAAAGACAACCCGTTGCTTCAGTAGTTCGTTTATTCCCTAGGCTCAATCAAAAGATAACATTCCGTTGATACCTTGCCTCGGAAGACTGAGTACCACTAGCTTGCGTAGTGTCTTATGATATATATACTACATTATATATTAGTGAGGAACTATACTTCATAATTTAGCTTATAACTAATATAGATACATAACAATTTGACGCAATTAAAAAATTGCTATAAGTTCCTAGGAACAACAAGACCAAAAACTAAATATCATTTGTCCTTTAAGCTATTTATATGGGTATTTAGCGTTGACCATTGTGTAGTGTTTGGTTAGAATAGTCGCTTGTGATGTGATTCTAATACAACTTTACATAACAATTAAAAATAACATTAATTCAATAAAAACACATAAAAATAAGATGCCCCTCTCTCTCTCTTTAGTACATGGTACAATATACCAAACACTAACTAACCACTGCACCCATTCTTATGTTCTTTCACGCAGGTGTTTTACACTGCATTTCAATTTATTTGTCTTATACTATCAGCTAAATTTTATCAAAGCAAGTGTTTTATTCGACACTGATAAAACTACTCAAAAATTCATTCAACTTGTGAAGTCATATGAGTTTATCATTCAAAGATCGACAACCCTAGTTGTGTACTATGTACCCAAGGGTATATATTGAACATTGAAATTTAATTCCATGGGCACACCCGAAACAGAGAATTTCTGAAGAATGAAATTTATTTATTTTCTGACATTGACATTCGAATCGCTCAGTTAACACAACAGATCATCCATAACCGACAATTTATGGGATGCCCAAAAAAGACGACAGTGCTAGTATTTCATGCACAATAGTGTTTATCTCCGAAAAGGACCTGTCGAACATGTATTGTAAAATTAAAAGGGGAATACAAATTCTGTAGATTTCAAGTGTTAAAATATACGACGACGGCGCTGTATCATGTGGTGTCTTGATCCCAAGACCATGTGTTTTAAATCATAAACGGTTCAGTGTAATTTGAATATTTGAACTCGGAGACATGGGAAAAAGGCGTTAGAGGATGATTGACATTTGTTTTTAGAAAAATTTAATTATGGGGCGGGACCGAATATTAGATATTCCTTCAATGATGCATAGCATAGGCGAAATATTTTATTTAAAAATTTGAAATTACTTGAGACTTGTTTAATTTCTTCGTTTTGTATGGTCAATGATTTTTTATTTTCGTTAATCACTTTTAACATTATCTACCTATGACCACTGTATTGATCTCATAATTCACCAACATTTGCACATTTTTTTTTACAGTTGAATTATTATTTATGTACTTGGTCGGTCTCTATCCACTCAATAACGGCGATCAATGCTGCCGCCATTAAAATAATAAATTTATTTCGTATTTTTATTTTATGTTGAACATATTTTTCTTATTTTATCGATATTAGGGGTAGATCATAACAAGCTCAACCAAATAACCACGTATTGAGCAAGGTAGTAATCCACTTACGGTTGTATTCGATTTATAAGCGCGCACTATACTTCTTCTTATATACGTCCATCGTTCACTCTATGTTCATACACAACTTTTGTGGCAGTTGACCATCTATAATTGCAGCAGTCTCATTACAGTCCAGTTCAATATCTTCTATTTTTTTTTTTTCACAATCACCAAGGCGATGTCGTCTGCAAAGCCGATAATTGACGCCTGTCTTGGAATCGGTAGGCGCAGAATTTCGTCATTCATAACATTCCACAGCAAGTGGCCTAGGACCGATCCTGGTGGAACACCGTCAGTTACTTCGTATTCTTTTATACCCTCATCAGAATCATAAAGCGATACCCTATTCTCAAAGTAACTCTTTACTATTTTATAAGACAGAATTAAAAGCGTTTTTTACGTCCAGGATTATAATGGGGCAGTATTGTTAGAGCCCCTTTCTAGCGCCTGCCTATAGCGGCTTGGGCTTTCGTTATAACCGTATTGATTGCGTCTAAGGTAGGTCTTGACTTAGGAAAACCGTATTGGTGATCCAAGTCCGAGAGGTCTCGTCTGCTGTTTCAATTGCTGCCTGGAGCATATTGTAAATGATTTCCTCAAGAATTCTAACAACTGCATCTAGTAAATAAATAGGTTCATTTGGACTCCCCTTAACCCTTTCCTTTCGGCAGTAGGACAAGTCTTTGATGCTTCCAGGGCTTAGGAAAAACGCCCTCATGCAGATAAGTATTAAACATTTTGGAGAATAAGTCGGGCCGTGCTTTAATAGCGATTTTGGGACTCTATTTTGAATACAGTCCAGGTCCAGATACAGGTAAATTCTTCGCGTTCGGTTCTGAGTTCCGTAATTCAGTCCACCAATATATTGGAGGTCGTTGATCATCTGTTCCCAACCTGGACATTGAATCATTACACGCGTTGACTACTAGTCGTGCTCTTGATACTTATGGGTTACGAGTTCCCCTGCATATTTTTGGCTTCTAGCCTCACTTTATCACGAGTGCCACATAGCGTACACATATAGGTACGTATGTGAGCCATAGGTATGTGAGTGTCCCAAAGAGAAAATGGTCCCAATGGTTCAGTGGCATGTAGCCTTCGGACTAGGCTTGTGTAGTTCGCGAACGAACTAGTTCAATGAACTAGTTCACTATATATACAATGAACTAGTGAACTAAGTGTGTGAACTAGTTCATTTAGTTCCCGGTTATTATTTTCAATGGGCCTTACCAATAATCAATTTTAACCTTAAAATTATTATATTGTATTATATTTTGACGTTCACGTCAATAGCTAATTTTATATGGAAATTTTCGTGACTTCGTCAAATTTAGCTTGGACACTAAAAATTATTATTAGTACCGCGCAATGATTTTCATACAAACGGAATAAACTAAAGCTAAGTACACAAGTAGGAATAGCGTGGGTTTTTCGTGGGAACTTTTTGTGCGACAAGGATAGCATGTGTCAAGATAAGGTCAGCATGATTTATGGGGGATGTTGTTAGAATTTTCTTATCAGCTTAATGGTCGCGTGTCGTTGTTGTCGAAGATGATTATTGTATATAAATAATTTTGGTTGAGGTTGCTTCGGAATGTGAAAAAAAAAGTCATATTCCCCCATACGGATTCGAACCCGAGAAACTGGAACCAGCAGCAGATAAGTCATCCACTAAGCCACCGCGAGTTAATGAAGATTGGTTTCTAATATGTGAATAAAACCGCATTCTTGTCGTTGTTGTCGAAGATGATTATTGTATATAAATAATTTTGGTTGAGGTTGCTTCGGAATGTGAAAAAAAAAGTCATATTCCCCCATACGGATTCGAACCCGAGAATCTGGAACCAGCAGCAGATAAGTCATCCACTAAGCCACCGCGAGTTAATGAAGATTGGTTTCTAATATGTGAATAAAACCGCATTCTTTTGGGGCTTGATATGAAAGATAGAGAGAAAGAGAAATATTTTGTGTTTGTGAAGTTATCAGTTTGATAGTTTTTAATTTTAGGTGAAATGTGCTTTGAAATTTAGAAACTTGTTTCTCGAGCAAAGTAATGTTGAACCGTTTTTGGAAGCAACAACTATAGCGTCAGCATGTAATCTTGTATTCAGACGAAACTTTCTTCTTCCAAAAACTATTGGGTTAATTCCTAAAAAAGGCTACAGATGCGTCGATAATCAATCAACAGAAGCCATCAAGTGGTTGATTTTCGAAGAAAATAAACGAAAAATTAATATAAAGCATGCATCTAAAGGAAGAGAAGCAGTTGTCAATGGAGTAAAAGTTGACGGGTTTTGCGAGGAAAAAAGACAGATTTTTGAATTCCATGGCTGCTACTATCATGGTCATCCCCTCTGTTTGAAACACAAACGTGATGTGCCTCTATACGAAGACGCCGATGATACCTTAAATCGTAGATATGAGAGAACACAAGCTAAGACTGAACGATTAAGAAAATTCCAATACGAAGTCATTGAAATGTGGTTTTGTCAATTTCAAAGTCAGTTACAGTCAATGAATAAGGATGATTTAAATTTTTTAAACACACATCCACTAATACAAAATTCCCCATTGAATCCACGTGATGCCTTCTATGGCGGACGAACCGGAAATTCATTTAATTATTATAAATGTAAAGAAGGTGAACAAATTCATTATATAGATGTATGTTCTCTTTATCCCTGGGTTTGTAAAAACGGAAAATTTCCTACTGGACATCCAAAAGTCCACATCACTCCTACTATGAAACTAGGAGGTATAAATGGCCTAGTCAAATGTACAATTTTACCACCAGAGCATCTACTTCACCCTGTCCTGCCAATGAAACAAAATAATAAGCTTATGTTTTCTTTGTGCAGAAGTTGCAGTGATGAAAAAAATCAAGAACAATTGTGCAATCATTCTGACGAGGAAAGAGCCTTACTCGGGACATGGGTAATTGATGAAGTTCTAAAAGCAATCGAAAAAGGTTACAAACTAATTTTCGTTTTTGAAATTTGGGAATATGATGTAGTTCAATATAATCCAGAAACAAATTCCGATGGGCTGTTCACCTCGATGATGAATAAGTTTCTAAAGATAAAACAAGAAGCATCAGGATGGCCTAGTACATGTACAACCCCTGAAGAAAAAGAAAAGTATATTGAGAATTTTCTTAATAGAGAAAATATAAAATTGGAATATTCAGAAATTTGTAACAATCCTGGAAAGAGATCATTAGCTAAGTTAATTTTAAATTCGTTTTGGGGAAAATTTGGACAACGTGAAAACCAGCAACGAACTTGTATTTTGAATAAACCTTCAGATTTGTTTCAACTGCTTACACACCCTTCTATAGAAGTGTTGAATATTCTGGCAGTTGGTGAAGAAAACATTGTTGTTAATTTTGAAATGAAAGAAGAAGCATCTGAGTCCCTATCTACAGTTAACGTTTGTGTTGCCGCCTATACCACAACTTTCGCTCGTCTTAAACTGTACAGCTACTTAGAAAAACTAGAGGAAAGAGTTCTCTACTATGATACGGATTCTGTTATCTATATAAGTCGTAAAGGAGAATTTGAACCGCCTACCGGAGAGTTTATCGGTGATATGACTGACGAACTGAAAAGCTATGGTCAAGGAAGTTATATAACAGAATTTGTTAGTGGTGGACCTAAAAACTATTCCTATAAAGTCTATAGCACAAAAGATAATACTGAACATATTGAGTGCAAAGTAAAGGGCATCTTTCTTAATCACCAAACATCTCAAAAAATTAATTTCGATTCTATTAAAAAAGCTGTATTAAATTTGTCTACAGACAATGAAAGCATACTGATAGAATCTAACAATATACGTCGAACACGAGAACATCAAGTAGTTACTGTAGCAGAGGTTAAAACTTACAAACCCAAAGCAGAAAAACGTCGTTTTCTCAATGATCATAGCTCCTTACCGTATGGATTTAAAAGACAACCTTTGTAATTCAATCAATTTTATGTAATAAAAAAAAAAAAAAACAGAAAAACATTTAAAGAATATAAAATACGAGTATGTTTTGTTTTATTTAAAAAAATTTACAATTGTTTAGCTTCACTTATGAACTTGCTTATGAGATATACATTTTGAAGTGCACAACATTTTCCATGGTACATACATTTTATTATTACGCCGGGGCAAATTCTTTTTAGTTCTTTTAAATTGGGGCAACTGTAATTATCTTCAATATTAATTACTTCTACGTTTTCATTATTAAGTATTTCTTTTAACCATTGGGTTTTTTCAGAGCCCTTCACATAAACAACGGAATTTTGAATTTTTTCGCGAAGATGTGTCTTTACTTGGGTAAAATTCGTGAATCCCCCATCCCAGGTTAATCCATGATGATTTTGATACAGCCAGTGAGCCTGTCTTCTAAGAGAAGATGGAAGCTGATTAGAACCAAAGGGTGGTGTAAGAATGAAATGCTGATGATGTCCATCGCAAAGTACAGCTATTTCCTTTAAAATAAACTCTTTGTTCAAGCCTCTAAAGCCTTGAAAATCAACTATATAATAATTCATTTTTGATGATGTGTTTATGACTAAGCCAACTTTGCAACTGCTTAGTTTATATACAAGCATTACCATTAAGTAAGTTTGTGAACTTCTCCTGTTATTGGGTTGTATTCAATTATACGATCATGTAAAATTAAACAGTACACGGTTGTTGAAGGCAAGACTGAGGTTGTTGTTTTGAGTTCAATTTTTACATCAACAGTTCCAGTTTTAATTGATTCGTTTTGGTGAGAACAATCGATTACTACTATTGGAGCGATATCTTTAAATTCTTGTCGAGATAAGAGTGGTTGTGGTTGTTTCTTATAATAAGAGTCTTGAAATTTACTGTACATGTCATAGAGAATTGCATACCGATCGTGCTTAAATTTGAGATTTAAATCTTCACGGGGGTATGTCTCAGAATTCAAATGCACCTTTACATTGCTTAAATCGCAATGGTCGAATTTGCTAGCATCTTTAGTTTTTTGATTTTTTCGATCGGTTTGTAAAGCGATAATAATATACCTAGGTTTTTCAAGCTGAGTTGAAGTTTTAACTGTCCATATATGATCAGTGACTAGCGGTAGTGTGGGGTATTCGTACATTTCCCAATTTCGAAAATGAATTTGAATTGTCTTTGATTGTATTTGTTTTAGTAATGTTAGCTTATCTGAATCAGCCAAGGTAATGTGAGGAACTCTCCACTGCAGTTTAAAAATTGAAAGTTTTAATTCTTCATTTTCCGTAGAAAAATATGCATTCTCATTTGACCTTGTTCGAATTAGTATTAATTCGTGCCGTGCATTTGGAATTATCTTTTTATAATCTTCTGCAAATCCTAATAGATTTTTTAATGGAATACAAAAGTTGAAAGTACCCGATGTAAGTGTTATACTGCCTTTTCCAGTCCATGATGCATTTTCCAAATTTTTACTTTCATTCTCGTTCAAAGATATATAATTTTTTAGCGCTGTTGTGATGCCTACATTTTTATTATACTCGATCTGCACACCGTTAAGTTCATAATGGATCTCCTCGAAAAGAAATGCCATAGCATTATTGCATAGTTTTGCAGTAGAAGATGTGGTATCATCTGATTTTGTAAGACCTCCTTCTATGTAAATGAAACTTTCGCTGGGTAAAATGAGCAAGTCCTGTTGATGTATTGGGATGCGTATTTCATCACTCGGATTGAAGGACTGAAGAAATGGTGAATAACTGTGATATTCAAATTTGGATATGCTATTATCATAGCTAGGTCCTTCGGTGATGTTCAATATTTCGTTCATAATTTTAGATGACATTTAAGGTAAACCCTAAAGACAGTAAATAGGCGGTATTCTTAGAGGAGAGTTTTGGTCTCGACAGCTTTGATGATCTAGTAGAACTAGTAGAATGATCACCTTTGGGGGTGTATATATTATTATTATTATAGATCAACATTATCAGGAGATGGGAGCTAAATGCAGTCGGATAGTTATTGTTTCTCCTCTAAAATTTATCAAGTCTCCGTCTTGGTCTACTAGCTTTAATGTTAGTGAAGTTATTCGCTTGACATTCACCGGTAAATAGATGACATTTCTTGGAACTTCTATGATTTTATACCCGGGTCCTGCTTCTGGCGAAAATTCGTGTATTGTGTGCACAGGAGTGTTATTTAAATACGAGCCTGTAATAATATTACACTCAACTCGAATTACATTAACACTGTTAATATCAACAGGTAAATCTGATCTGTGTAATTGACCTGGTTTTAAAATGCGCTTGCTAAAACCTAGTAATTTACCAACAGTTCGGGTCCTATTAAAATATATTTCTTCCGAGCCTGACACCCAGCTTTCCAGAGTATTATTATTTGCTTCTATACTTACAAGTGTAGCGGAATTAAGCGTTAACAATTGTTCGGAAATATTCAGTGCAATGTCATCGATTTCATATGATCCTACTGGAATTTCAATTACATGTTCCCCTATATGAAACAAATTGTTTCGTTCATCAACATTGGGTATAGAATTGTATGTTTGAAAATCAATCAATCCACAAACGTAGTCCTTATTCAGGTTTAAAGGTGGAAAATAGTCTGTTGTTAGATGAGAAGTATTTCCACTTAATGTAAGTGTCAACGCCATGACGTCGAAAAAGATAATGAAACCGTTCTTACAAAAGCTCTTCTTTTATTATTTATTCAAAATAACAATCATATAAGAATCTTAAACATAAATGTCCACAATTTACTGAATCATAATCCTGATACTTAAGATAATTATATTTAATTTGTTTACCTAAATATTTAATTAGTTCAATTGGCGGTTGTAGATTTCCAAAGCTATCAAAATATTCAATGTGTCTGAGTTTTTTATAATACGCCACCCAATGTGTTCCAGGGCCTGTTGATGAATCTAGATTTACTATCCCACACTCGTTTCTTAAGGGTTTACCCTTTGGTAAATTATCACGCATAAAAACTCCTCGAAAATGCGGAATTAAGTCCTTTGCGAAATTTCTCAAATCCTGTTCATTCAATGCACGATCGGGTAGCGAACTTAAAAGTTTTTTGTCTGCGAATGTAAAAATAATCCAAGTCCTTTTCTATACGGACTTAGATGTAAGCCATGTCCTATAGGAATCGACTCCATTTTTTGATTATGGCGTTTTTTCTCCTCAAGCGTTTTTTTAGCAATATTTATATCATTGACAGCTTTTGCTATCCCCGCAGCTCCTCCAGATAAAGCTCCAAGAGCTGAAAGCCCAGCAAATAGAGGAACAAGAAATGGGATTACTCCACCAATTTTCGATACCGAAATAACTCGGGGTGTCTTTATATTACTGCTATTATTCTTGATAGCTTTCTTTGCAGATGACAAAGCTACATTTATAGCCTTTTCAAGGTTATGTGGTTTTTTCATTTGAAGGATTTTTCCAACATTTTTAATTGTTCTGCTAAAAGTAGAGGATCTGTTTTTTGACGTGGTTTTTTTATTGCTTTTTTTTTTTGAAGACCCCATACCTAATTTTAATTTAGCCTTCATAAGATTGGTAACCAATATAGCATTTGCTCGCTCAGTTATACCGGCATCCGTTGATACAACCCGTTGCCAGGCTTTTTCAGATAAAATCTTATCAGCTATATGTCGTTCAGAAGTATTTTTAAATTTAGAATAAGATATATCGTGTTGCTTGCACGCTTGATCAAGTAAATTAATTCCTGGATCTCCTCTAGCTAAACGTTCCTGGAGTTTCGTGCCAGGTCCACAGTATTGATATCCTGGTAAATGTAGTTCAATAGGTAGTTTATTGATTACAGAGTTTAATAAACCATTCCCCTTCACGATAACTTGTAGTCTGCTAGAGTTTTTTGAAAAATCAATCATTTTATATGATCACCACCTCATTTAGCGATTAATAACGTTATGGCATTTTCAAATATAACCTTCATATTTATAAGAATTTATTTAGTTTTTATCGTCATGCGTTTCGTTAAACAACAACATCTTTTACCAATTAAAAATATGGACTTGGATAAAAATATTGAAGCAAAACAGAAAAAACATGGTAAACTATTACCAAATAGTATAAGGGGCCTAATTACTGGTCCCTCAAATTGCGGAAAAACAAATGTTATGATGAGCTTAATACAGCAACCAAACGGATTAAAATTTGAAAATATTTACATTTATTCAAAATCATTGCATCAACCTAAGTATGAGTTTCTCCGACTAGCCGTGGAACCTATCAAACATATGGGTTTCTTTACATTTTCAAATAATTGTGATGTCATACCCCCTGAAGAAGCCAAACCAAATTCTGTATTTATTTTTGATGACATTGCCTGTGAAAAGCAAGACACTATTCGAAATTATTTTAGTATGGGGCGACATCATCATATCGATAGCTTTTATTTGTGTCAGACATATACAAGAATCCCCAAACATTTAATACGAGATAATGCAAATTTTCTAATTGTCTTCAAACAGGATGATATGAACTTAAAACACATTTACAACGACCATGTCAATTCTGATATGACATTTCAAATATTTAAAAGGGTATGTATAGAATGTTGGAATATTAAACACGGATTTTTGGTTATTGACAAGGAAAGCTCTTTTGGAAAAGGACGCTATAGGAGGGGTTTTGACTGCTTCCTGAAACTATAAAAAGCTTGTCACTTCAGCTGTGCAAAGCATTCTTACTGTTATGTTCTATCAGAGCAGTTCAAAGGTGTACAGCGCTCAGTCCGTAACAGTGCAAAGCAGGTCATCGCGGTTCAAAACTAGCTGTTCATCATTTAAAAATCGTACAGCGAATATCAAATTCAGTTTAAAATCTTTTGAAAGACTGCTTCAAAGCCTACGAAACTCGTTTACTCACTGTTGTAAAAAAAAAACAATAAATTAGCATCATGATGCATTTAAACGAAGAACTAACAAAAGAACTCGTTAAAACTACTGATGCTCTACGAAAAAAATATAAAGCTCTAAGGAATGATAGGGAAGTAACCGAATTTCAATTAGAAGAAACTTTCAAACCAATTACTAAGCCGCTTAAAGAACTACTCGACAAATCAAATAACATATATACAATAAAGGAACAGCAAAATGATTTTGTGCCTCCACTCAAGAAAACAAAGTATGATAATGATGAATTTATCACTCCCAATGAGAGCAACGCTTCAACCATCAGTGACAGTACCCCGAAATCTAGCATAGTAACACCTAAAACTAAAAAAAGGGGTCGAAGTGAACGTAAGCTTCGTCGACGAAACCTTGTTCGTGACTTTGCGGGCCAAATAGACTTTGAAAAATTTGGGGAAATCCCCCAGAAATATATAAATTTGTATGTAAATAATTCAAACACCATTGATGATGTGTACGGAGTACATGTGAAAAACGGTAAATTACAGATGGGTAATAAAGAATTCAAAATTCACGGAAAAGACATAATAGACATCAATAATAAAGCCTATAAAGGAACAAATGGTTTATTCGAACTAATATTTAAGAAAAAACCCTGTAAAACCCTTTACAATAATGAAGATTTAAATATGTACAAAGCCATATTGTATGATACCAATGCTTATAGACGTAATCACGATTCTGGGAAACAGGTACTTGGACATAGAGGATATAAATACAAAGAAATTATAAGCAAACTATTAGAAGATACTCCTATTTCCACCCCGTCTACAGGAAGCGGACTAATGCAATTATCAAACAAAGAAAAAGACTATATTTTCTGGGACGACCCCAATGAGCTCGTAGATCGATTGCGACTTCTAATTGCATCACATCAAATAGGACACAATAATCACTCGAACGAGATTGTTTCGATAATTGAAGAACTAAAGGAAGCCAATATTATACAATAAAACTATTATATAAAATGAGTGTTGATAAGTTTGGACGTTTTTCGAATAGAACGCGAACCAGAGTTATTCAAGGACCAAGAGGAGAGCAAGGAGAGCAGGGAGACCAAGGACCGAATGGTCTACAGGGAGAACAGGGATTGCCTGGGCCACCCGGTGAGGGGTTTATTAAAATGAAAAACGGAAATTATGATTTGAATTGGAAACGACTACAAAATATTCGGGATCCAGAAGAAAAGGGAGATGCAGCTACAAAAAGTTATGTTGACAAAGCGGAAGAACGAGTTAGACAATACATACATTTTGAAATACAAAAAATCGAACAAAACTTAAATGCATCCACAGACCCTAAAAAGGAACTCCTCATTTAATTAAATGCTAACTTATTTTTACTTTCAATTCAGTGTCTATAGAAAGTCGTTGTGGCGAGTCGGTAATAATGTTCAGCATAAATACTACATTGATTTTCGATGAAATCGTTGGTTTCATGAAAGAATATCAGCATGTCCTGCTGGAGGAACACCATGAGTATCTAATAGGATTTATATCTTTTCTGAGGACGTTTAAAACAGCATCCACCACTACATCGAAATTTGGATGTCATTTTATGAATTGTCCTTGGTCATCGGATTTATGTAGGGTTGGACCAGATACCTGTCCATGTTACATGATTGATATTAGAATGTTAAAAGTTAAGAAGTTGATGTTGTTATACAAAAGATTAAAATAAATATTTTACCTTTTACTAACAAAAAGGTTAAATACTGTATCGTTTTAATCATTCTTTGAAAAGATGAGTAAAAGAAACGTTGTGGATGAAATACATAAGCCTGCTCGAAAAAATTTCAAAAGAAGACGAGTCGTTATCAAGGGTCTCGATGATTTATGGCAAGCTGATCTAGTTGAAATGGGTATTTATTCGTCTGAGAATGAAAATTACCGATATCTTCTTACAGTAATCGATACATTTTCTAAGTTTGCTTGGACAATTCCTATTAAAAGTAAAACAGGTATTGGGGTTACTATTGCTATGAAAAAAATTCTGAATGAAGGTCGGATTCCAAAGAATTTACAAACAGATGATGGGAAAGAATTTTTCAATACGCAATTTCTAAATCTTACGAAAAAATATGAAATCAATCATTACTCTACATTTAGTGCTCTCAAAGCTTCAATTGTTGAACGATTTAATCGCACTTTGAAAACATTTATGTGGAAAGAATTCAGCGCTAACGGTTCGTATCGGTGGATTGATATGATAGCACCACTAACTAAAACGTACAATAATTCAACACATAGAACAATTAAAATGAAGCCATCCGAAGTCAATGCTGCAAACGAAAAGCAATTGCTATCAAAAGTATATAATCATATCAAACTTCATATTCTTTCTAAATTTAACGTCGGAGATTTTGTCAGAATAAGTAAATACAAACATGTATTTGAAAAAGGATATACACCGAATTGGACAACAGAAATTTTTAAAATAACGAAAGTTCAACATACGAACCCTGTTACATATTTGTTAGAAGATTATCAGGGTCAGCCTGTGAAAGGCGGCTTCTATGAGCTTGAACTACAGAAATCGAAGTTTCCTGATACTTACCTTATTGAAAAAGTAGTCAAAAGAAAAAAAGATCAAGTATTTGTAAAATGGCTCGGTTTTCCTCCAGAACACAACTCGTGGATATCTCTCTCCACAATCAATAATTCATCATAAACAAATTAAAACAACAAGTGTAATTTGACAAATAAACGTTTTTATTATAATATAAATATCATCAAGTTTTTTATTTAGGAAATAGTCATTTTATATGTTTGCTTCATCGTTTTAAAATTCAGCAGTTCTACATCAGATTTGTAATCAAGATCCTCTTTCATAACGAGTTCAACTTCCCCGTTACTCAATACTCTTTCTGTTTCATATTCATGGTATTCGAAACATTTTATACTTAGAGTACGCATATTATAATTGCTATCATATGAACAGCGAATAGTTAAGAATTGTTCATCATCGAATTCTAGTTTAAAATGTCTATAAAAAACATATTTGCTTTGAATAATCCCTGATATTTCAGCTTCTTTTTTTATTAAATCTTGCCTAAAATTCTCAATTGCTTCATCCACAGTTACAATTTTCCTTTGCAAACTTCTTTCTGTTGTTGTGAGTGGTGTGTGGACATCATTTTGAAATGCAGATGCATCCGTCTTTGTGGTGTTGATTAAAGTGTTACCATCCGAAAAGGTTAGCAAACGAAACGATAAACCTATTTGTACTGTATCATTGTTGGGTAAGTTCAGTGAAAAAGAGAGGTTATTAGTACTGTTCGGTTGTTGTAAGTTAATATCCATCGGTAAAGGTACCCCAAAAATTAAAGATGGGGCGATTGTAAGAAAAGACAGAAATGTTAAGAGAAACATTTTAATAGAAAATTGCTACAGCTGAAGCTACTAATAGGTCGAGTGATAAATATGAACTAATAAATAAAACACCTAGCATGCTAAATTTATACCATTTTTATTTCTATATATTCTATATATTATTTTCTTTTGTTTGATATAAAAAAAAGCTAATTGATAGTAATGTGCGTTATCACGTAATTCTCATCTTCTGGGGACTGCCAAGTAAATCACTTTCACCAAATGGACAAAGTGATGGATATTCATTTTCTTTCCGTTTTATATAATTCGAGTGAGGGAGAATCAACCCAGTCAAAGTTAGCTCGCCGCCTATTGGGATAACGATATATTTAATAAAAAAATCTGTATTCCTTATCACTAAATTTGTTCTCTCACCTAAAATTTTAAATTTTACATGTTGCATAGATTGAAACTGCATTTTAAAATTGAGAATAGGAGTTATAGCCTCGCCATTCCTTATGTGAAATATAGTACATTCTGCTCCATATTCTGGCTGCGCAAGTAATTTCATAGATTCAGAGTAAAACATCAAATCTGTAAATTTTATTTGTAACCACCCGGCTTCACAAACACAAAATGTTTCTCCTTCTCTCAATCTTTCACACCAGAACATTGCTAGTCGTATTCGTTAATGTAAATGAATATTAACCTGCAGAGTACGTTAATATATACATATTATCCACCTATTATTTAAGAGCAAATGTCGCTGACTAAACTATTCACATTAAAATAGTTACATAACCACAAACCTTGAACTTCTATTTATTGACAATAGTCACACCAAGCTGTTTACATATGCCTACAAAATTATTTATATACAATAGCCATCATCGACGCCAGCGACATAAAACAACAAAACTGATTCCATGCCGTCAACGACACGCGACCATTAAGCTGATAAGAAAATACTAAAAAATTATTAAATATCATACAGAATGCGGTTTTATTCACATATTAGAAACCAATCTTCATTAACTCGCGGTGGCTTAGTGGATGACTTATCTGCTGCTGTTTCCAGATTCTCGGGTTCGAATCCGTATGGGGGAATATGACTTTTTTTTCACATTCCGAAGCAACCTCAACCAAAATTATTTATATACAATAATCATCTTCGACAACAACGACACGCGACCATTAAGCTGATAAGAAAATTCTAACAACATCCCCCATAAATCATGCTGACCTTATCTTGACACATGCTATCCTTGTCGCACAAAAAGTTCCCACGAAAAACCCACGCTATTCCTACTTACACACAATTGTCAGATCTGTCAATCCCTGACAGACAATGACTGAAAATGAGCTTACAATAGCCAATTATCTCACAATACAAAATTTTCCGTTCATACGGTTGTAAGATTTTGTCCCAAATGACTTTTCTGATAACCTTGTCAGGTTGAAAATTGTATTGGTCTATTCATTGTCAGACAAATTAAACTTTTTTTTTCTTAATTTTTGTAGTACGGATAATGGAACAAAATATTGCACTTGTGACTATTTTAACTCTACGTGTTGGAAGACTCGACATGGACTCAACACAATTCGATGGAATTCTAGCTTTGTTGACTCCACACATAAAGACACCAATATGCGCGCGAGCATCAAGAAAATCGATACGGTTTCATTGGCAGCGTGATCCAACTTTTTTTTCTGTATTTGTCGAGGTGGCTTCTGAATGTGGATCTCGTCGGCAACCTCTTACCGCAGGGCTTCTTTGGGTAGTTTGTACTAACGCATCCAATAACCCCATTCACTCTGTACTTTCTTTGTGTACAATATTTTTTTTTTACTTTTCTAATTCCAATTGGAATTTAAATTTCGTTATCCACTCTTGTTCGTATCAATATCTTCAGAATTATTGTCCATCGGGTAAAAGCAAACTTTGATTTCGCTCCTAAATTACTGGTTACATTGTCTGACAATGAAGAAATTGTAAGCAATGGTCAGCTTCCATAAACAACGACATCTGACAATTTCTAATCAGTCAGACAATGTCCTTATTGTCTGCAATGATAAAAATTGTGTGTTCAGACTTGTTCAAACGATGGTCAGCAACCCGACAATTTCATGTTCAGATGGATCATAGATGGCTGACAATTGGCTTACAATGACTATTCTGACAATATTGTCAGACAAATTTGTGAGTTCAGACGGTTTCACTGACGTATCTGACAATATTTTAAGATCTGACAATCGTGTGTTAGCTTAAAGAAAACAATCAATGATTTCTTCTATATGCGGACATAATGTGTGCTCCTACAAACTAAGCAGACTACGGATACAAACACAGTAGACAATCATGTCATGAGAGAACAGCTCAGATCACTCACTTATATCTTTTTTATATTTTCAAACATTATTTTTTTTATTTTTTTGTGAATTTGACTAATTTGAACTAAAATGAGCGAACTAGTTCAGTAGCGTGATTTGAACTAATTTGATCGATCACTCAAATGAACTAAATTGCCCAACTCTACTTCGGACACCTCCCTATAACGAAGTTTCACTTGAAAACCCTTTTGAAAATATGCAGATATTTAATTAATCAATTCGACTCCAGATTATTTTTCTAATGCCTATAAAAAAAACTTTAAATGTAGGTAATTTTATAAATTATTGTTAAATATTCTAACTATAATAAAAATATAGCTAAGTGCGACAGAAACTGATATAAACATTAGTCGTTTGCCGTTTAATTTGAACACGTGCACTCTAAAAATTCAGAGACATTATTTTCTATATGAAGCACAAACACTTCATCCAGGGACTAGTATATTATGTAAGTCATAGGGACATATAAAAAACAATTTACAACACCATGGGAGATAAGACGTGTTGATTCCTGTCGTGCTCTGTGTCTGTATACAGGGTGATTCAGACAAGTACTTTCCAATACGACGCGTATTTATCAGTAAACGAACTAGGCATTCTGTATTTTCAGATACCAAACCATTTATCTGACATGGGTTAGCCTCTAACCCACTTGGGACAAAGCCATTCAAAAAAGGTCAATCTTTTCGGATTCGGCGTAATCTCTCTTTTCTTTATTTTTCTTTTATGTTTTTTTAGTTTATGTCCTTTCGGGTGCGTGGAGGATCTGTAGTGCTGCACACGTGTTCAACAGTTTTCTGGTTGCAATGTATTGGACCTATTTTTATCTTGTGGTAGTAACCCCCTGATGAGAGGGATTACTTCTTTTTTGTGGATGATGTATGTTGTTTTTTTAGGACCATACATTTTTGGTCCACTTTGGGTAATTTGATTTTTTTCTCTTATCCGTGACGAAAATGCACTTTTTTTTCCTTTCTCACCATGAATGCTGAAATGTCTTTCAGATAACAAAATTATGTTCCAATTATGAAGGAGGGGCGAGACATTAATGTTAGTAGAAAAGTACATAATTAGAATTAAGTATGAACAAACGTGGAATATATTATACGTAGATACTGTCATGCTTTTTGTAAGATAAACTATTGTCTTTTTCTAAATATTTAATCTTATTTCTCACATTGTTGTTATATGTACCTAATTAAAAAAATATTGCAATTATAGTTATATACAAGTCTGGTACAGAACAAAATGTAAATAAAAGCACTCTGGACCATTGCAAATAAAAAAAGCCTCCCTTAATAAGGACCAAGAATGGCATCCGTGTTATAGAATAACTTGCAGTTGTAAAAAAAAGTGATTTAGATTTATAACTATGTATGTATGTAGGTACATATCTTTTTACTTCTTCATCAATGTACAAAATTTCAAATTGATGCGACGAACGGTTCGTAAATTATGAAAACGGCCTCATTGGGATCATTGCCAATAACTCGGCCTAAAGCAAAATTTCTAAAATCGGAGGAATTTATTTTCTTTATTTCTTATTATAAAGTACACTAACCGAGTTTGAGGTCGATCGGATTAAAAATAAAAAATTTCCAATACAAAAATTGACCCTCTATTTTACCCCTTCCTTCCGTTCTGGTGCATACATTTTAAATGGAACCTCTGTGCAAAATTTCAGCTTTCTAGAGAAAGGGGTTTGGACTTATTTGCCAATTTCTTTTTGAGAACACTTGCCGAGCAACACTTTCATTGAGTTTGAACGTTTGGTTCAAACGTTAAAACACTTACCACCGCCTAGGTGGGTATAATTTGAATAATGACAGGTATTTATTCAAATACCAACCCCACGTCCCCACCGCCTACTAATGTATGAAAAACTAGCTGAACCCGCCCGGCTTCGCCCGTGCACAGGAATAATTGCTTAGCTTAGGTCTTAGATAATAATGTTCTTTCATAAAATGCGAGAAATGAGAATAAATCGATTTGCTGGAATTTTTTTTTCTGCCTAAACCTGAAATACCTACAGCAATACGAATAAAACATAAAAAGAATCATGAAAATCAGACAAACGGTTGTCGAGATATCACGTCATCGAGTTTCACCCCATAGATGTTTTTTGAATGTTTTTTTTATGGGAGGTGCACGCCCCTTTGTCCAATTTTGAACAATCTTCACAGGAGCATTTCAGGGCCAATACATAAGAATATCTGTAAGTTTGAGCTCAATCGATTCGGTGGTTTTCGAGATAGTACATAAAGATTTTGATGTTTTTTATTTATGAGAGGTTTCACGCCCCTTTGTCCGATGTTGAATAATCTTAACATGAGCTTTCTAGGGCCAATAACTAAGAATTTTAAGCTCAATCGATTTGGTGGTTTTCGAGACATATGATTTTGAATTTTTTTTATATAGGCGGTGCCACTCCCCTTTGTCCAATTTCCACCAAACTTCACAGATTAGCCTTCGTGCTGAAAACACAGATTTTCTCAAAATTTGAACTCAATCGGTTTTGTCGTTTTCGAGACATACGATTTTGAATGTTTTCGTTTGTATCAAAATTTATCAAAAATTGATCAGAGTCAGTTAATTAAGGTAACTATATATACAGTAGAAATCGGTTAGAACAATACCTAATATAGCTAGCTATGAACCGGATTCTAAGGCCGTGTATCAATTGCGCTAAATAATTATCCTCGGATAATTTTTTGACAATCGTGGTGAAAAAACAAATTTTTAGATGTCAAAAAATAATCCTGCTCGGGCATAAAGAAAATAAATTATCATATAGGCAAATTTTTTTAAGTTTGCTTGAGTTTTGCTAGAATGTTAAAGAGAAAATAAAATGCCGAGGATAAATTTACTGCAATTGATGATATGTAATTCAGGAGGTCGTTCTCAAGATGGCATAATGGCCACTTCAAATTAAAATCCAAATATTGGACAACTTTCTTAGAAAAATTTTTTACACAACCGAATGTGCAAAAGAATAACAAATTTGTGATTTTATAGGTACCTCGACACTTTTCGTAAACTTAGCATTTTTTTCCAATAAAGTATATAATTTTTTTATTGTATCGGATATAACGATGAACCGGTTATAACGATGAAATTTTTCAACGGTCCTTCGACATCGTTATAAACGATTTCCACTGTATATGATAAATTGTTTTGTATAAGTATAACCATGACTTTAATTATGACTTTAAAATAATGCCTAATGCATTACTTGTATGTTTAATTACTATTTTAAAAAATATTGCCTGCGCAAATTAACAAAAAAAAAAGGATGTCTTAAAAACGAGCGATAACAATGATATTTTATTGATTAATAATACCTCAAAGAAAAATGTATATCTACCTGATTTATATAGGTGAGAACTTATGCTATGCATACATAAAAGACAGTTCGCTGTACAAAATGTGAGAATCAATATAGCAAGAAAATCTAAAAAATTCTCATGAAAACGAGCATAGTACCCACAAGATTTGGAGTTCTAAATTCGTCGCTACTAAACGATTTAGGTATAGCGCACCACATTTTAAAAATGTGTTAACATAACCAGATCTTTACTATCATCATGCTGGCTACCCATACTATTACCATACGTTATCCAGATGAAATTGCAGCGTAAGTACCTCAGTTCAGCAAATCTTTGCTGCAAATTGTGCGAAAGTCGTTCTCAGAACGCATTCCAAAGAAATGGACACAATCAGAACCTGGTACCCAAAATTGTATAAATGTAGAAGAAAAAAGAATCCCTCATATGGCTACCACGTGACGAACAGCTATACTAAGATTGAAGGACATTAATTTGAACAATTGTTATGAGGTTTTCGAATACAATGGCAAGGCAGGCGCCAATATAATATATATTATATCCTATATGTGTATTGTATACATTTTTGAGTAATTCCATCCGACGAAGTGACTTCGAAGACAAAAGTGTGAGTTCGTTCAATTGCCATATCGTCAAGGTCTAAACTCACTATTAAGGACAACGTAATTCTTTAAGGGAATGTAATAACCAACATTTACCGAATTCATAAACAAAAGGAAAGAGTCAACTAAAGAGCAGTTTGAAACTGAATGCATCAGGTAGGTATTTGTCTCACCTATTGTATACAATTTTACAAAAACAATGATACACCACAGGAAACTGGCGCCGGACTCTAAATTCAAAAGATAACAGGTTAGAGCAGTTTTCGCATGACTAAAAAGTAAATAGGACATGGACGTAAGGTATATCGTAAATCAATGCGCCATTGTTATATTAGATATAATTTTTCCAAGATTTACGCGCAACGGCACAGTAGGTTAGAATGTCACACTTTGCTGTGAAGGTCCACCTTGCATTTCACACTTGTCATCGGCGGCGGCTGAACCGTGTTGACACCTTTTCAATATGATGCTGACTTCCTAGAATTATATTACGGTGGGAGCTATTTTCGAGCCATCAGACTATAGGAGGAAACTATAACTAAATACTTGCTCTTTTGATAAATTCGTAGGTATACAATATTATGTACATATCTAGTTTTATGGAGGCCATCTTTGAAGAATTATAACATTTTTTCCGTTTTAGATAAATATATTAAATATGATGCATAGGTACATAATACTATAAATCTTATATATTTTATATTATCGAATTGCAACACAAAACATGCCTTAACGTCAACCTATCCCAAGACACACCCCCAACTTCATCATCATATATTATATTTACCATTATTGACTCTTCAACGCTCCTTACTTTTCTTATCTATATCAAGCACGTAGCCAGGGTGGGGTGGGGACTTGAGGGCCTTAGTGTACCTAGTTAATGAAATAGCTAATTTCTTCCGCAACCTTTCAAATTCATATTATGTAACTTTCAAAACTGTCATTAAAAAACACGCACCAGAGAGCCGAAAAACTCGACTTCTACGCCTTTGTGAAACAAAATTCATTGGAAGGCCTGACAGTATTAATTCCTTTGTAGAGATCTTCAAATGTATCTCAATAAGTATTGAAAAAATAACTAGCAGAACGTGGGTGATGTCTTCGAAAGTATCAACACTTTTGGCAGCGGTATATACGGAAAACTATTCAGTTTAGGGCTGCCCTTATCAGTTTCCCTATACAGAACAAATCCTCAGATTTCGTTTCTGCACCGACCGCACAAAAGAAGTTCTGAATTCTCTTAAGGACATCAGATGATATTTTGTCCATTCGGATAGTATTGTGGATCCAGATAAGGTGATTGATCTCATATCAAAAAAAATCAGGACGTCTTCTGCTTTGAAAAGATGTGACTAATACTGACGTCCTAAGAAAAAAGGGCACAAACGCCAAAATTCAAAAATTGAGTTAGCGGCATATTTGGAATCGTTAAACATTGCTTTATTTTTGTGCGAAGCTTAAAGGGCACATTTCCAACAGCAAATGGCTTAAAATCAGCAATGCAAATGGGCAGGGCACATCTACCATGCTTAGCTCTATTGCTAAGTAATAAAGGCGTATCTGCCATTTACTACGTTAAAAAGGCTCATTTGCCTACATTTTCTGCTTATGTGACTTTTTTACTTAGTGTCATACGATTTTTTTGGTTAATGTGCCTTTTTTGCTACTTAACTGTCATGTGCAAGAGCTGTATACAAAGAGGCACGTTAAGCAAGATCTCACGATTTGAAGGGATTTTATATTGCGCTACTGCGTGAAATTTGTAGTTTGACGAAATCTTTGAAGTGAATGGTAAGAGCAACTTATTGTCCTCGTCTTAAACAAAGGGATAGGGAATATAGGAAAATTTCAGATTTACGTAAAAACTGACTGACGGTTACCCTCCATCTTTTTGCCAAGACAAACCGGAACTCCTTCGACGTCAAACTGTAGAGCAGACTACTCCAAATACCCTTCTTTGACCTGTGCCTGCCACCCTCCTAAGAAGTGGACTGTCAGAGGCTACTAACGCGGGGTTAGACTGCTTCGGTAACCTTTTTGCCTTCCCTGAAGACTAACTGCCAGCTGGAGGAACTTATTGCATTAGTCAGCTTCATCTTGAGACAAACGTAGGCGGGGGTTAGATTGTTTCGGTAACCCTCCGTCTTTTTCCCCGAAGACAAACCGCAACCCACTTTTCTGTACCAAGGTGTATCCAAGGGTGGATTGCTTCAATCAAGTTTTTCGCACCAGTTTCTCTATTGCGGGCGGGTTTGTCAAAGGAAATTAACGTTGGCAGATTGCTACATGTATACTTCGGCCCTTATTGTGATTGTCGATCAGCGATCGTCACGACAGCATTTTTTGACTTCCAAGAGAAAGCATCCATCCACCCATTTTTGCTACGCACCAGTCTCTCTTCTTGCGAATAGCAATAGGCAGGGGCAGACTATTACGGTCACCCTCCGTACTTCCCTAAACATAAACCGCTACCAAGAAGTGGTAACTTTATTAATTTCAACCTATTGAGTTAACTGCTGCAGTTACCACACCACCAAGACCTCTTTACGAGGTAATATACACAGATTTTTCTCTCTAAAGAAACAGATAGCCATAGAGTTCCGATTTGCAATATAAGGCCCATACATTTTTTTATCGACTTTCCCCTTCCCTTCCCTTCCCTTTCATGTGGTATCAGCTATTAATATTGTCTAAGTGCATCCTTTTAGGAAATCCATCTAACCTAACCTAATTTAACTCAATGAAATAATTTATTTCAATTTCTTATTCAAAAACATTAAAAAAAGTTTATGAACTTATTGCAAAAACTCAGTTTTGTCAAAACTTCAAGCTATTTTTTTGAACTTATACTAAGAAAAAAAGTCGCATGTCCATTTTCTCAAAGTAATCGCCAAAATTACTGAAACTTATGGGCACGATAAAATTACATAATTTTTTTATTAAGAAATGTTTTCAAAACCATTTAATTTGAAGCCGCGAAAACCAAAAACAGTAAATTGCATTTATCTCAAAACTACTAAAATGGAGATGCGCCCTTTCTTCTTACGACGGCAGAATAGGAACCAATGAATTGGACTATACCTACTCCTACATAGTTTTTTTGTTTTGAAAGGCTTAAATATAAATGACTATGTGTACAAAATCCTGAGGGCTGCGCGAGCGAAACCGCGGGTAGAAACTAGTTTAAAATAATAAAATATAACATAACGTTTGGAGTAGGTACGTACAAAGGGGTTTAATATTGCATTTATAGCATAATGTCTTACTGAACTATGTATCTACGTATCAATTTTTTTTATTAAGATTAGGTATGAGTATGACATAACAGTAGGTACATATATGAATGTTAAGGCCATAATAAGCGAGCCACATACATACGTAATATGGCTTTGATACATGCGTGTACTATGGCCTTTAGAGATAAATAGGAAATTCAATTCCGAATTAACTCTTAACTTAACTTAACTCTTTCCTTAAAATATGAATATTGAACTATAGTTTCGTGTTTTAATTATCGAAATTATACAAACAAAATATAATTTATAAAAGACTAGCGTAGCCCGTGCACACTTCGTAGTGCAAAATAGTTAAATAGATAAACTGTTTTTATTGTAATGCTCTGTAGTAGATAGGTACACAATTTTTGTTTTTTTTTTTTTGTTCAGAAAGCCTAGACAATATTATTGACTTTCATTATTTATATCAATGTTACAAATTTTAATGTTAAGAAGCTTTACCCGCCCGGCTTTGCACGTGCACAGGAATTGTATCGCTTAGGTCTTAGGTAATAATGTTCTTTCGTAATTTCGAGAAATGATAATAAATCGACTTGGTGGAATTTACTTTCTGCCTAGACCTGAAATACAGCAAAACAAACAAAAAAAGAATATTGACGGCGAACGGTTATCGAGATGCCTATAACGTCATCGAGTTTCACCGCATAGAAAATGTTTTTTGTATAGGAGGTATAAGATTTTGAATATTTTGTATGTGAAGTGACGCTCCCCTTTGTCCAATTTTGACCAATCTTCACAGAAGCACTCCAGTCCAGGGCCAATAATTAATATTATCTGTAAGTTTGAGCTCAATCGATTTGGTGGTTCTCTAGATATACGATTTGAAATGTTTTTTTTTTGTCCCCCTTTGTCCAATTTTGACCAAACTTCACAGAAGGTCCCTTGGTATAGGGACCAATTCCAAAGATGTGTGAAAGTTTGGTTAAATGCGTTAAGGCGTGAATCGACGACAAACATTTTAGGGCTCAACTCTTATATATATAGACAAGTATGTACAAGTACAACTACAACTTGTAAGTAGTTGTAAACGAAATAAATTATCTATCTATCTAAATTTCTTTTATAGTCAATAGGCTTCAATACATACATAATTGGCAAAAAGATTAAAATAATCCCGAAAAAAATTCCATGATCCTGTGCATTCCTACACAATTTTTTTATAAAATCCGTTGATATCGTCAATGGATCAGGTACTCTCTCAAACTCTCCAGTAACAATATCCGCCAATAAATTTTTCAATATTAAAATATAAAACGACCTCGCTGACGGCATTAAGCAAGAGCTACTCCTGCAAAACAAATTTTTAGAAGACCATGAAAGAATTCAAATCCTGTAAATCTGTACCGGAATTCCATAATTTTTGTAGTACACTACACACGTCTCCTAAATTAAAAATAGAAAATCCGTAACGGTCAAAAACTGGGAAAGTAACGAGTTTTTTCCTTGGTGAGTTTTTTTTTTCTTAAGAGGAAACACTCTCATGATTCACAAAACGTATCCGAAATAAATATCCATGGAAACAAAACCAAATATCGGTGCATTTATCTTCTTTTGGTCCACAAAATAACAACAATTTCCAATGACCCTTGCACGTGTTCAAATTGGTTTGAAGCCCAAATTCAGATAGAAACAGAAAAAAAATCCATTAAAGTACGATTCAGATAAAAGAAATCCAAAAAGTCCATTGTCCAGAGATAATAAAAAAATCAATCTTTTCGGTCCCTTTTTGGGTGTGTTGGTATATTCATGTACCTAGTTGTTCACTTATACGTGGACCCTGTACCTACCTACCTTTCAAAAAAAAAAGAGTGAAAAGGGTCCGAAAAATTAAACCCACACAAATTCTGGTTGAATATTTTTTTTATATGACCAAACCGTCGGCGTCGATCATGTCGAATAAAGTACCTGCCTGAAGCTATCTACAAGGATATAAGGCATTATTATTCAAAAATTCGCTGGAGGCAATTTTTTTTAGATACCGAGAGTTTTTGCTTATCGTCCAATTCGATCACAAAGGGATTGAGCAAACGGATTAAATAATGTTACCCCTACAGGAATTTGCAGGTAATCATGACTGTATACAATCAGTGTATAGGTAGGTATTTTTTTTTTACATTGCATGTTCATCAAGGACAAAGGTTAATAATTGAAAAGGGATTTTTGAGAGTTGGGAGCATTTGACTTTGATGTACTATCGAGTAAGGGAGAATGGTTTGATCGATTTTCAGTGACCTGTCAAGCGAATTTCACGAATGATTTGAATCAGAAATCAGAGAATTAAAGGAATAGGGCCAGAGACTATCGGATGGTTTTCAATTTTGTTAATCGAAAAATTCATTTGGTGCCTTCTTTCGAAGTGACGTATTTATACATAATGTAACCTCTTTGCGTTTTGTATCCGTATGTTATGTTTGCTAATGAACTTTAGTTTAAGTTAGAACAAACATTGCGCTTAAGGAGATTCACTTTTTATTTTTTTCTAGCAGGTACCTAGGAGGTACTCTAGAGTCTAGCTAGACGTTAAAGCACTGTGCACATACAATAAACGAATATGTTTGTTTATTATTGTTTACTCGTCGACGCACGGAGCCAATAGAATGGTATGCCGCGGCGTAGTGGTGAAAAAAGGACACAATAAACAAATAAGGGAAAATTGTTGGACTGTATAAACAAGTGTTTCAGCAACATTTCAACTCATCATCACCAGATATATATCCGTATACCTACCTACCTATATTTTATCCGTATCGTAACTTAGCATCATGGTGTGTTTGACTTTTTGTTAGCAAACGGAGTATAGGTATGTTTGTTGACCTTGAAAAGAACCTGTACGTGTTTTGAATATGAAATGATTGCAGTGAAAACTCAACAGGTAGGTATCTGAGGACAGAGTTTCTCATATCAATGTTAGAGGGATAGATACTGTGTCGACAATAAAAAAGTAAATATAAAGACATTCCGGAAATTCAAAAAGATAGATACAACGCGTGACGAGTTTACCTAGGACTTCGCTTCGCAGACATTGTTAAGTTTTAGCTCAGTCGAAAAATAAACATAGGTAGGTACCTAATTTTAATGGGGTTCGCATATTGTTACCAATAATTAGTACCTACTTACTTTAAAAAGATTTGAGCACTTAAATTAATAAATTTATATTTTAGTATTACATACATGTATAAGTATTCGCTTTATTGAATTTATTTTTGGTTTGCAAAATAAAAAAATATGTAAATAACAAAAGAACATATTGACAAACAAACTATGTATTCCTCGACCGCATTGATGATGATTGTATTGTATAGTACCTACTATGTATTTTCCTTTTTTTTTCGTAAACTTAGTTTTGCAAAGGAGTAAAGATGAATAAGCTGTTCCAGTCAACCTACAGGAAATAGCGCGGGAGTAATGATAATAATTTTGTTCTTTTTTTAAGCCCGCGTGAACAATAAACTTCACCGAATTTGCATTAACAAATTACATTTCGAACTACCTTCAGTTTAAACCCGGCGCAGAGGTATGAAATAAAACTCACACAGGCATAGCAATGGAACAGTCTATTCGATAGACACTTTATGGCATTAATAATGTAATTGGAAATTTGATTTGGTGTGTCTCAGGAGCTCTATCCTGCAGCTCCAAATTTTCGACAATTTTGTTCACAATTTGAGACTGTATGCGCTCGATGTTGCATTTCTAAGGCACCTTTTGGAAACTAAAATCTCTCTACCGAACGCCATGTTATTATCAGTTTTTAACTATTAGCTGTCAGTCAGTGTTTACATATAGAAAACAACCGTTATATAGGAGATGTGCATTTTTTTCTTTCAACAAACAGGAACGTGATTTGAAAATAAAATTTTTGAATCAGCCACTGTAGCATTTTTCTCACTTTCTTATCAAACCATTTTTATGAGATATCTTATCCGATTTCTCTTAAAATGAGCCCTAACAAACAAGTGGAAAGTAGGGAAATAAATTAATTATGTTATAGACCTAACAGGAAGAGCAAACAATGGAACTGATCTATTAAAAAAATGTGTGGTCCCTTCGAGGATACCTACGATAAAAGATATATATCTACGGGTGACAGGGGAATAATCATCGATTTCTGTAATTTTATCCGGTTTCAATCTTTTTAATGGTTCTTCTGAGATCCCATACAAACAAAATTGCAACAGGTAGGATTGTGGAGATTGCGGAAATTGTATGCCTATGACTATGACGCAATCGATTTTGGAATCTTTGATAGGGTCTATGGGAATATTTTTTTTTTAACTTTGTGGGTGATAAATTATTGCTTTTGAGAGCAGTTACTTTAAGAAAGTTGGAACAATTTTTCAAATATTTCCCTTTTCAAATTAGCTATATTGAAGCGGATATAAGAGGGAGAGGTAAGCACTTAAGCAATTGCATGACAAAGTAGTACATAATTCGAGTTCATGCCTTAGAAAATCCATTTCAATTCAGACAGCCAATTGGAGATGGTCAACAAAGCTGTTGGCCAGTGGCCATGTCATTTGACCATAATCCGATTACCCGTAAAAAACGGGTGCAACACAGGTCGAAGTGAAATCCAATACATAGTTATATTTCAGCGTTTGTGTTTCCAGCATTTCCAGGCAAATTTGCTTCGTGGTTGGCACTCATATATTTGTCAGGCGCTCAAAATTAAATTAGTATGGCTTCTTGCCAGGCAGATTTGTCGGGGGCATTGCCGCGGTGCATTAGAGTGTATAGGAGAACCCGAGGAAGTCAATTGATCACCATGCACAGAAATCGACCTTTCGCAGATTCCAGAGAGCTTTAACTTCGAGACTTGGGCTTACGCCCGTACAAGATACAACTAATCCAGGAGCTCGAAGCCGTTTTTTTCGCAGACTTGGCTTCGGAGCGTTTGGAAGAGGACCCCAATTTTGGCCGAATAACAATTATCTTTAACGACGAGGCGCATTTTTAGATGAATGCGGGTATGTTAAGAAGCAAAGTTACCATAAATATCCTTATTGAAAAGAAATTTAGTGAATCTTCAGTAAGATCAGCTTCTATTCACATATCTGTGCTTTTGAAAGGGTGTCGCAAAAACCTTTCAAACTCTCTAGGGAGTCGCAGTACCCCTGACTTTTACAGCTCAAGTAACTAGCTGGTTTTAATTAATTTTCTGTCCCGTCTGCCTATACGGTATGAATTGAGGAGGAGATAAAATATTTGTTTTTTTTTTCTCTCGAAACAACTCCCCTTGGTTGTTTCGAGAGCAAAATTCTTCGAGTAAGGACTAAGGATATAATATATATTTTGATATAATCCATGCCTTTGCGCCGTAGAGAACGTAGGTTAAGCTGGATCCACCACATTCGAATTTCGCCAAACAAAGTATATGGGATTTAGTTGCTATTTAATTGTTATTTAATTGCGATAATTTTAATTTTTTTTGCTCTTCGAGAAGTGGTAAATTCTGTGGTGGACCTAGCTTACCGGTAAAGCTGGATCCACCACATCGCCTTTTCGAAAAAAAGATGAGGCATATACCGTGGATTTAATTGCTCTGGGAAAATGCAACAATTTTTCCGATCGGAGAAGCCGTTCCGCCAGAATTAACAGTTAAAGTTTTAAAACCCCAGTTCGCTACCGAACTCTTTTGTTTTTTGAAAAATTTATAAAAACGATTACCGCTTTCGATTTTTTCTGCTTTGAATATTGCAAGATAATTGTCTATGCCTAGGCTATCGTCCCACTATCCCATTACTTTGGGATATTTAAAGTGGAGAAATTCGCCCGGGGTAATAGGTTTTTGGTAAGTTGTGTAAAGTAACTTTTTAAAAAATTGTTTCACCGTTTGACACTTTTAGAGAGAAGCGACAAATTATTTGATTAAGTGGTAAGATAGCCTAGGCATAGACAGTTATTTTGCCATATTCAAAGCAGAAAAATTCGAAAGCGGTAATTGTTTTTTTTTTAATTTTTCAAAAAAAAAAAAAAAAAGTTCGGTAGCGAACTGGGGTTTTAAAACTTCAACTGTTAATTGTCCGATCGGAATTTTTTTTGTATTTTCCCAGAGCAATTAAATCAGCGGTATATGCCTCATCTTTTTTTTTCGAAAAGGCGATGTGGTGGATCCAGCTTTACCGGTAAGCTAGGTCCACCACAGAATTTACCACTTCCCGAAGAGCAAAAAAATCAAAATTACCGCAATTAAATAGCAACTAAATCCCATATACTATTCGAATGTGGTGGATCCAGCTTTACCTACGTCCGTAGAGAAGGACTGGGGCGATTATAATGATCTTATAAAGTGTCACTTTAGTTGTTCGAGAGAGGGCTTTGCTATACTCAGTTGCTTTCTTAGCCCAAGGATTTTAAGGAAACAGCGATTTTCAAGAATTATTCTTCGTTTAATCTCAGTGCTTCGCAGGTCATTGTCTGAGTTCATAGCGGAGCCTAGTTCGACAAAGTCCTTAACCACCTCAAAGTTTATCTATCAGTGGCATTCTATTCGAGACGTCGGTTTTGGGTATCCTTTCTTGTTGACAGCATCAAATTCATTATTAGTTTGTTTTTTCTTATAAGCAATTAATGTTTTCCAATGCAAGCCACTATGGGCTAATTGTTGATAGCATATTTGTATGTAGATACTTTGTCTTGCCCTCATTCTATATAGTATCTATGCATATTCCTTATAGCCTAAATCATAATACTTTAACGGAAATGCGCTACTGGGAACTCCAAGAATAGTATATTTTGAAGCTATTGCCAGAATTATATTAAGTAAGTTGTAGTCTAGATATACAATACATACGTAGTTATATTACATACTTAACTTACATTAGAGAAGACTCTGTTGAATTTTTAAATAAATAAAAATGAAAAAGAAAATTACCACAATCAATAATCAAATACCAATGACACTAGTATCATAGGTATTAGGTACAGTACCTTTGGATGTGTCTACAAAAGTTCCAGGGGCTTGTTTATACCTACATCTGAAATATTTTCAATATCGTCCACATACATAAATAAAAGAGAAAAAAAACGGACTTGTTTTCTCCAAATACCTCTCACAAGTCCTCTGTTTGCTATAAATATCACGTCCTTGTTTAAAAATACCTATACCAAAAGAATTGATTTTCATTTTCTTGACACTGTTCTATTCTTTGTCTGATTGGTGAATCCTCTCATTCGCCTTCCTTAAAAATAATCACGTTGAATCCTGTAAGGACGTGTTGTAACTTGTTAACTCTCAATTTTCCGCAGCACATTGAGGATGTTTTCTAACTTTTTTTTATGAACACTTCTAGCAAAGAATATAGGTATGTTGTCACGTCACTCAGGCAAATTGGATGCATGGTCATTATTCGCAGTTGTAGCATTTTTTGTCTTTTTTCTGTCAATGAACTTAGGATTATAATGTAGGCAGTTATTTGGTCGCAATATTTTTTGAGGTACCTAGGTGTAGGTACCATTTATATTGTTATCATGAAATGATAATATGGACGTGAGAAATCATTTTTCATGGTACACAAACAAACTTATCATGAATTCCCCAAGAACTGACACCTGAGTTAAATAATATGCATACCTAAGTATAATGAACATACCTATATCACCATTGTCGTACTCGATTTTTTATTGTCACTGTTTTGATGTTAATTCATCTCGGTGCGAGTGTAGGGGACCTATCGTTTATAATATAAAAATCACTATTTCAGTAACAGATACGATCTCATGTTTCACTCATTAGCAGTTCATTGTGGTATGTTATGTACCTCTCTACTGTAGATCAGTTTACCTTTTGGAATTTTCATTAACTTAAGATTAGCGCTAAGAAGATTAAACACATATTTTTTTGAAGCGCAGCAAAGCACAAGTCCAAAAAAATTATCAATGTAATATGAAACCAGTTTTGAAAATGAAACTTGCTGCATGGTTTCATTAGCAGGCGCTATAATGCGGTATGTTGTGTGTATCATATTGTTATAATATTATTTCGATGAGAGCCAGACCCATCTTTCTTTTCCATCAAACAAATATATTTGACACAGATTTCAAATTAGGTATAGTTGTTAAGTGTATCTTTAATCTGAATTAATTTGATGTTGTATTGCACTGCGGCAAGCCACATAATGTATAGGTACGTACAGCTGGCCATATACACTCCCGCTCAACTGAATAAGTTCAACATTATTTAAAAAGTAAAATAGCCTTATCTTTTTAACCAACTTGCCGATTTTAACGAAATCAATTTCTTTAAATAGAATAATCAATTGTTATTGAAACACAAAAGTTTGGGGTCTTTAGCACACGCACTTATATTTTTATGATTATTTTTCCAAAAACATATTTAAAAATTGCCATTTATTTTGGCTCAACTGATCAGGTTCAATATGCCCCCTGCACAGGTATGAAGGCTATCTAAATCACATTGATCCTTTCGCAGGTCGTAAATGTAATAGTTTTAGCCATCCGGTCCATCCAGGTTTAACTTCTTTTCATCGGTAAACACGACAGTCTGAAACTCCTTGTTCCACCTCATATGCTCTTGAGGAAACTTAAATCGCGCAGCTTTGCGCACATCATTTAAGTTGAAATGTGTTGTTTTTTACGTTCAGTCTCTTCAACCGATTGACACTCCGACACACTCGTTTTCTAGATGCCAGACTTTCATTAGCTTTCCTGATTATAGTATAGCAGCAGAACGTTGGGAATTTGAGTGAGTTCAGACGGTTGTAAGATATTTGGGGCATTATTTTCACTGACAGATCTGACAATATTGTAAGACCAGACAATCGTGTGTACTTTACTTAGCTTTAGACTCAGGTATGTACTACTAACTCAGATGCCTAAAATTTTGCATGACTTGTATGCAGTGGAAGGTGTCAAAGCATCGGCCAAGCCTGATGTTATAATCCTTTTATGGACTCGTTTTTAACTGATCCATACACCATAGGCACATGAACATCTATGTTTTCTGCATTTGCATTCTAAAATATTCCATGAAACAACTTGGAAAAAAATTGCAACAACTATTTTCTCACGTTAAGTAGGTAGTATACCTGCTGGTACCTGCAGGTCATTGTCATTACAATGTCTCATACATAGATCGAAATTCCACCAACAGGTATCTAAGTATTATATTCGTGAATCCTAACATAACCTTCTCTTGCAAACACTTGTAGGAAGAAAATAGTTATCATGGAAGCTAGAATCGTTGATAGAAACATGTTACGACACGTTCGCAACTATATAGGCAGGCATGCCTGAGGAGCGCTATTGAGAAGAGATCCTTTCGATTCAAAAGTTTTTAAAGATTTTTTATTAGAATAAAAAATTATTTTAAAATATTTGGGAACTAGAAAACACAAAGCTATAATATTAAATGTCATATGTCTTGATTGTAGAGTAGATATTAAACAAGTAGATATTCCAACACCCCCACTGAATCAAGCATCTTTCTTGAATTTGAGCCCCATACCAGAGGAACAGATCAAATGTTTATCTTGAAATAAGGCCTTGGTCAAACTATCAGCAACCATTTCTTTAGTACCAATATTTTCGAATTTGACTAATCCAGCTTCCTTCTTCTCGTGGATGAAGTGGTTACAGATATCAATATGCTTCGATCTCGGATGATAGCTGTTGGTCGAGGCCAAATGAACTGCACTCTTGTTGTTCCAGAAAATGGTTGTGGTCCTTCTTCATTATCCATATTCAATTCAAAGAATCTGATGCGTCAATGCTGAGAGAGCCATATATTCAGCTTCGGTAGTGGAAAGAGCGATAGTTGGTTGTATCTTGCTGTTCCAGGATATTGCGCCACCTTGGAGCATTGTGGCATATCCAGCTACATATCTTCTTTCATCAGTGTCAGGTCTACAGTCTGCGTCTGAATATCCGATCAACTTAGGACTTCCAGTCTTCGTATATGTTGCTTGGAGATATCTGAACACTAGGGTTCAAACTCCCTATGGCTTGTTGGTAGGGAATGTTCTCCATTTCATCAATTTCTTCCTTGGTTTTGGGTGACATCTCTTTTGTCAACTTCTGGTTGGGGTCCAATGGAGTCGAAACCGGATTATATGAATCCATCTTGAATTTCTTTAAAACGTCTTCTATATATACTTCTCCTGATCGAGATGAATTTGTCCGTGTGATTTAGTGATCCTGATGCCCATACATTGCTTCGCCAATCCCAAAAACTTCATTTTGAATTGCGTCATCAACTTCTTCTTGAGAGTCTCTTTGGAACGAGTAGTGTTCCAGACAAGACTCGCCTGCTTCAATCCATACAGTGCTTTCTGAAGTTTGAAAACTTGTCCTGTGTTGTCCTTGAATCCATCGGGCCATTCGATGTATGTATATGTCTTCTCTTAGATCGCCTTGTAAAAAGGCTGTTACTGCATCCATTTGTTCCACTTCCAAACCATACTTGCAGGCCAAAGCGAATAAATGACGGATGGATGAATATTTGACCACAGGAGAGTATGTTTCCACGCCTTTTATTTGAGTGAAGCCTTTCACTACGAGCCGGGCTTTTTAGCGAATCTGGTTTACACCTTCCTTTTTGATCTTGAACACCCACTTAGTCTTGATAGCATTCTTTCCTTTTGGCAACTTTGCAGAAGTCCATATGTCTTATTCTCATCAAGTGAGTTTATCTCACTCTATGGCTTCCTTCCAATGTTCTCGGCTGAAAAATACCTTATTTTTTCTTGAATTGTAAAGACAATAACCCTTAGTCGTATCAGAATATTCCTCGAAAATACATTTCTCCGATTTTGCATCCCATTTGTTTTTTTTGTTTAGGGATATGTGAAAGAGCAATCCATTCGAACACCTTCAAATGTCTTATATTGGGTTTTACGCCATTGCAGAATTCTTGAGGAGTGTTATTCTTCAATCCCTTATGCGGTGAGCGGTTGTAATTGTACGTAGCTGTTGAGACAGCTTCTGCCCAAAAACGCTTCTCCATCCTGGCTTGATTTAACATACTATTTGCTTTCTCAACAATAGTTCTGTTGATCCTCTCCGCCATCCCATTTTGCTTTGGACAATAAGGAGTACTGGTCTCATGTGTAATTGCACAAGCTTGTAGTTCGAAAGCCATAGCATTATTGACAAACTCCAAACCGTTATCGGTTCTTTATAGTCTATTGATGTTCTTTCGCAATTGATTTTGAACTATCATCTTGAAATTTCGCAAATGTGTCAGAAAAGATTTCAGGAAATAAATGTACAATTTTCTTGAAAACTCATCTAGGAACGTCAAAAAGTATCTGCTTCCTCCTATGGATTTCACCTCCATCGATTCGCATAGATCTGAATGCACTAGTTGGAGCAGCAATCCCGATGCACGATAACCTTTTGTCCGGGAAGCTATTTCGATGCTGTTTAAGGTCGGCACAAGCGATACACTTTATCTTCTCGATCCTTGGAAACTACACACTTGCTGGAAAGTATTCGGTAAGAAACTTCATACTGTTGACATTCAGATGTCCTAGGCATCGATGCCAAAGCTCGATATTGTTTTCCTCAGTGACACTCAAGCCTGTGTGGGATTCCTTGACATTCAGCTGTAGGTACATACCTTCGCTGAGTGTAGCAGTTGCGAATACTTGCTCCTTTGAATCCAAAATATCACAGTGTTTACATTTGAAAATTACCACGTTTCCCTTTGCTGTGATTTCGCTGATTGAAAGTAAGCTCACTGGTAAGTAAGATACATGAAGAGCGTTTCGTATAACCACAGCGCTTTGATCCATCAGATGTGTAACCTTATGTCTTCCTTTCCAGTTGCGTCCAATGAGTTATTGTCAGCAATTCTGACTTTGCCATCAAAATGTTCGATCTTGTCGAAAAGCTCACAAGCTTTTGACATATGAGCCGAAGCTCCGCTGTCAACAATCCAGTCGTCACTTACAAAGTCTGCGGAGTAAGCTTGTCCTAGCTGCTTTTCTAATTTGATGCCTGCTTTGGAAATGGACAATTTGGCGACTTATGCTTGCTTGTTTGCTTTTTACATCTCCAGTTTTCACAGTATCTTTAGAATTCTTTTTGTATTTGGTTGACACTAACGCAGCTGCTTTACAAACTCCTTTATCAAGCGTCACGTCCTGAAGAATTTTCATCTGAATTTTGTCAGCAGTCATGTGTGTACTGCGGGAAGCAATGCTCATGATCATGGGTTTATTCTCCTCTGGCAAACCCTTGAGCAGAAGACTGCCTCCTGAGTCCTCGTATAAACTTTGTACCTTCTTCCACATGTCTTTGGCAGTGAGCAAGTTCTTGATATGAAATGAACCCGTAGTCTTGAAAACGCATAACATTAGTTTGCATCTGGCATTCTTCTGCTTCACTGCATCGTTACATTGACCCTCAATACATTCCCACAAGTCATCCAGCTCGAACCTGGTTTTCACATCCAGGGATCCAGGCTCCATGAAGACCAGTTCTGTGCTCCCACCATATTGTTCGACTTTATCGTAGCCACTGCTACTGCTAACAACCAGCTTCGGTTGGGTAACTGCAACTTCATTCGGCATTATGGAATCGCTTCAGTTCTTGTAGATCCAGTCTAATGCTAAAACCGTTTAAATCTTTTCCAACAATCTCAATTTGTTATTGCTCAAAGGCCAATGCCATAACCTATGAGGAGCGCTATTGAGAAGAGATCCTTTCGATTCAAAAAATAATTTTAAAATACAGTAGACGCTCGATATAGTGAACCTCTGTTTAGTGAGTATCCAATATAGTGAACCACCAAAATTTTACACAGACTACTCTAAATAGGGAACTATGGAAATCTCGATATAGTGAACTCAGACTTTTTTTCGCAAAATTCAACGAAAAATTTTCCAGTTTTGCAATGCGCCTGCATGTCAACTATTTTTAAGAAGAATTTACCGTTCATTTGTGTGTTTTTCTGATATTTTAGTTATGAAACGATTACAAGAAAAATCTGTGCAATTAAATTTAAAGAATACACAAATGAAGGAGACAAATTATTTTTCAAAAATTTAATTCATTTTTTCATTATTGAAAAAAAAATTATATTTATATCAAATCAAGCTTTGGTAAACATTTAAAAACTCACGCTCGAAATAGTCAACAATTTCGATATAGTGAACAGGCCCGGTTTTTATTAGTTCACTATATCGAGTGTCTACTGTATTTGGAAACAAAAAAACTCAAAGCTATAATATTAAATGTCATGTCTTGATAGTAGAGTAGATATCCAACAAGTAGATATTCCATTCCAACACTATTGCTTCCGAAAATAGGTGTACTCATCGCAGTAAAAATTAAGACAATGAATGCCACTGAACGATTTTTTTAGAACTATACCTGGTCCTAGGCACTAGTTTGGTGTGCAATATTTATTACTCAAATCAAATTAATTTCTAATCCTGACACCGAGAAGCCATGACTATAATATACTTAGGTACTGTATATTTTTAATTGCTCCAGATTTTGTTTCTGGAACAGAGATGTCTGTCCATTCTTGGTTTAGAAAACATAAAAAAAATGGATAATCGAGTTCTTTAAAGAGCATTTTCCTGAAACCCAATAAAAAATCAAATTCGACCGTAAAAAAAATACTTAAAAAAATAACCTACACTATAAGACTGCACCACAAAATCTCGGAAAGGGGAATCAGTAGGTAAGTTGTTGTTTTTTTACTTCCCATTTTCAAGCAGGCATTAAAAAACTTGCTCAGAACTGGTTCAATTCCTATCCTAAACCACGGCGCGCGACGCGAGGCGGTTTGTGTTTGTAACTTTTTGCCGCCGAGATTGCTATGTTATTGGTATTGCCTTTGCCGCGCAGCACTGTGCTATGCTATAACTTTGACCGTTGATGTGGAAGTGGATGCCATAAAGCTATGGGCGTACTATTCATATGTATGTACGTCTACACGTATGGATTTACACGCCTTTCCTTATTTGTGTTCTGTTTTGGTCCCTTTTCTCTGATGCATGATTATATCAGTTTTTGCTGTAAAAGTAAAAAAAAAAACGACATTGGTTTGGTACATTCGTATCTACAGCATTAAAAAGGGTCTTAGCGTTGATTCAAGAACCGGTTGCTGTTCAAAAAGAATATACGCCAATGTTTGTCTCCCCATTTACTTTGGCACGGCTCCGCAATGCCGCAGCCATACCGCGCGTTCATCACATGAGCTGCAGAAATGGGATGCTGTTGAGATTTTGTCTTTTTTTTTCAGATATACATACATACATTCGACCAGATATTTATGTCGTTTTATTTTGTTTTACTTCGATATGGCGTAAATAACGCGCGGATTTGCTGTAATAAAATCGCCCTCTGTACACTTGTACAGTGGCTGGAAAAAATCTGTGAAATTGCAAAACGTTTGACTGTAGGTAGGTAGTAGCCACTACTCTAAACATTATACACTCTTTTGATCAACAGGTGCAAGCTGCAAGAAATCATTATTAGCCAGCAATCAGAGGCTGATGGAACAAAAATGCGTGACGTAAGGTGAGTGATGACTGTGCTTGGGTCATAGAGATGGTGGAATGGAAGTTGCCTCAACTTGGCAGAAATTTGCAGTTTACCGGCGAAATGAAGGTCAGTGGTAAGTAGCAGAGCTTCTTGAAAAGTTTCATCACGTTTTCATGTCATTATATACTGTGCTAGACATACTGCAGAGGTTAGTAGCTATTGCTGATATAGCCTTAGATATAGAGGGGTGTGTCTGTGTATTTGATTTGTGGCACTGGAACGAGAGTTCCGGCAAAGGTTAATTTTGCTTAAAAATGATTAGAGGTAGTGGTGATATTTGTAGAAACTTCAGCTTTTTCATAAAAAAGGCTAGGTACCTATCCTATCTTAGAAAACGAGAAGGGACATCACATCAACATCAGACGTAAGTACTTAAATTCATAGGTACCTAGACACATTTCGCGAAAAAGCAATCTTACTGAAATATCCGTATCCCAATGCCAAACAGAGTAAAGCAAATTATTAAATAATCTCGGCCAATTTGCTGAGATTTGTTAAAATTTCTTACCGATACATAGAATCTAATTAACCGTAGAATACTAGGTAGTATGATTTTGCTATCTAACTTATTAATGTTCGCCTGTGATTTTACTTTTGTAAGAAAAGACCAGAAAAATGTCGTTAATTTTTTTTATTAAAAAAAACTTAAATGCATATCGCGGTACTAATAATCATTTATAGTGTCCAGGCTAACTTTTACGAAGTCACAATGGCGAAAATTTCCATATAAAATTATCTACTGTGACCGTCAAAATATTTGAGTTGAAGGTTAAAAATGATTATTGGTAAGGCCCATAGTCTTTATAATTCATAGTTTTAAAAAAATAAAAAAATTTAAATAGAATATTTTGTCTGAATATAAATTGTAATTAATTTAAAACAAAAAGAACATATTTTTCATCGTTTGGTTTTGGGAGATCATGTTTAAAAAAAAGTTATAACAAGAAAAGAAAATTCAAAGGTCTTTCGTTGAAATTATTGCTTCGAAAGGAAAATTAAGTTAGCTTTTTTATTTATCACATTGAAAGGAATTTATGGTAAACACTCATACGCTTCAATATAAAATATGTATATACCTAATATACCTACTAGCTTTTGCCCGCGGCTTTGCTCGCGTCTCAGAATTTGGTGCACGGAGATTACTTTACAGTCTTAGTCAGCAAAGAGTACCTATACGATCAATTTGTAAGTACAGCGCTAGCATCTCAAGACAGATCATTATAATCTACTATATCAGACTGAGCCACTATCTACGACTACGGGATACAACATACTTCATAGTTAGCAAAAATCCTTATTTATATTCCATAACGCCCAGATCTTCCTAAACAGTGAAACATATGCAGCCAGAAAGATCATGAGGATATGGGTACTTATCACTTTCTAGCAGTATCACCCCATTTTCACAGAATTCTGTTTGAATATGCTTGAAATACGTACGCTGGAGTTGGATGAAGCGATAAGCATATTCAACGGCGACGAAGGTTGTTACAGAGTTTCAAATTGATACCACGAACAGTTCGTGAGTTAAGAAAAGGTTCCCTTAAAAAGGGGCATCGCCATCGCCAATAACTCGGGTCCCAAGCAAAATTTCTAAAATCAGAAAGATTGAATATCTTTATTTCTTATAATAGAGTACACAAACAGAGCTGGAAGTCGATCAAATGAAAAATACAAATTTTCCCATACAAACGTTAACCCCCCTTTTTACCGCTTTACGGGTTGAATTTCCAAAATCGGAGAAATGAGTTTTCTTTATTTCTCATAGAGAGTACACAAACCAAGTTTGAAGTCGATCAGATGAAAAATAAAATTTTCCCATAAAAACAAAATGAGTACTAATGCTCTTTTGCATAATATTCTTTAGGACCTTGAAACAGGTCTAAATCCCAACAAACTGAAAAAGGTTGATATGATAACCAAATATCAATAACAAAACGTTTTTTCGTTTCGACAGGATAAAATACTTTATAGCGTTTTTAAAAAAAAATAGTTTCCCATTTCCAAAGAATAATGAAAACTGTTTTGGTGTTTACACACTTTATAAAGATTTACAAGGGATCATCAAATATCAGCGAAAGTCCGAATACGACGGATTTTAAGCATTTAAATAGAAGCATTTTTTACTATGGGAGGGGGGTCTATCTCGCTCCGTTTAGGCGTGAGGGGTAAATGATACTTAAAATGAAAATAAAACATTAAACAACAATGGCAACACTTACAAAAAAGTACTTTATCATTCTTTCAATCCAGGAATATGTTCCGAATTGTCTATAATGCAAATCAGCAACATTTTGTCTATAATGTGAAATTTCAGGACATAGACTGTTGCTAAAGAATGTTGTTGAAAATTGGGTAAACTAATTTAATTTAAATCGTACTCGTGCCCATCTATGAGAACTGCCTATTGCTTGAGAACGATCTTGCTCCAAATAAAATAACTTTCAACTCTTAAGCTATAAGTATACACGACATGCCAAACACGACATACGCATGCCACTCTGACGTCACTATAATTACTCGACATATTGTAGAATATGTCACGTTTTATTAGGTATATTGTGGCATGTGCGAAAAGTATGCCGGTACTCTTCAAAGCGACATTTAAAAATGATTTAAACGATAAGATTATTATGGAAACATGTGTTCTTCTAACAATGTAAATGATTTAAGCACCCTTTACTCTTGTATTAAGTGACAATGTTTTGATCGGAAAAATGTATTAAGCGACATAAATGTTATCTTTTTTATTTAATTTTCGATTTTCTAAAAATCATATATTTTTTGTGTTAAAAATCCCTTTCGAAATAGGTAGATATGCTTATTCCTACAAAATATATTAATAAATAACTGAGCCCCGGAGAAACGCAAATAACATGTTAAGGTTTTTTCTGACAATTTTCCGAGTGTATAACTGTCCTAAAAACCCTTCTCAATTCAACCGTTCGGACTCGGAATAAAATTGTAGGTCTCCTCCATTCGTCCCAAAAATAAAAACACACAAACGAATGGTTGTGACAAGCTAGGCATATGGTGCCTATATAGACCAGTGCACCAAATATTTAGGTATTTATATTTTTTTAATACCTAACTGAGCAAGAAGTGTTTTTTCTTTAATATAAAACTTTTAAAATATTGTTTAACACATTTTTACGGTAAGGTATTGATATTAAAAAATATATTTGTCAATTCATCAGTCCACCACAGCTATTCACATTTTAAACGTTCTCTTAAAATTCCATAAAAGCCAAAAAGTTCCACGAAAAGAGGCGAACTACATAATCTACCTATCTATATTGAAATCAGTCTCAATATATCCTTCATTCTAGAAATCCAAATATTACCTACATCGTCGTAGACAAAACCGGAGGTAACTATATAACAGGTTCTTCACTATCTATCATTTTGGAAATTCCATAAAATGCATTTACATTCTTCCTAAAATTGACGAGTAAGACATTTATCACTAAAATACGACATGCTCTAAACCAAACTCCAGCTAGGTACAGATCCCTTCCTAAATGAAAACTTGTTTTGAAAAACCACGCACGTGTTCTTAAAATGACATAGGAATTCACAATATTTAACATAGAAAATGGACAGCGAAAGAGTACCTATCTTCAAATCAAAATTTTCAATTGAAAAACAGGTACGTCACCTCAGGAACGACATTATACAGGTCTTTGACTGCATCGGACAGGTACCACCCTAGACCTACATGTATGTATGATATCTACAATCTGAGTACAGTCTTTCCGTCACACTAATTTACGACTGACCCTGAAAATCCCAAAAGGAAAAACGTTGGTTCCAATTAAGTAACTATACGCGAGTTCCTTGCTTTCGAGAAATTCTATTCAAAAGGTTTCAAATCCCTACTTGAATGGGAATTTCCATAATCCTTCCTAGCTATGTGTGACGAATCCGAAATAACTTCCCCTAAAAAGAATTATAAATACTAAGGAATAAAGCATAATATTACACTAACCGAAATGTTCAAAAAGGGACCCGCCATTCCCGACAATAATGCATCCACAAAACAAGCACACAATTGAAATAAAAAAATCTCAAATTCCGAGATTCGTTTGCGTCCCTTTCCCTACTTGGCTTGCCCATTTGAAACCACTTGCATATACATTAAATACATCAGCTCAACAGTCAGTTCAGTTTCAGTAAAGAGCAGGTAGAGGTAGAGTGTAGAGTAGAGAAGAGCCTAGTGGCTAGAGAGAGGGCGAACAAAATCAAGTATGTATCTTTTTTACATCGCAAACAAAACTGATCCATCCAATCTGTGTAGTGCCAGTGTGTTGTGTTTGTGTCTGTGTGTCTGTTTTGTAATGTTCTCTTCTCAAACTCACTTTGCTCTCTCTAATGCAGCATTTGAATGAATTTGACTTAGATACATTCTACGAACACCTGCATGAGCACGGCTTCTGATTGGCCACTGCAAGCCACTCTCAGCCTGGTATAAAAGAACAGACGAACTGGTTTCAAAATCAGAAACCGCTCAGCACTCGTTCAGTGAACATCGTTCGGACTGACTAAAAATAGTTTAACATATATTTACTCTCAGTATGTCTTTTCTTACACGTGAATATAAATTCGAAACCAGCACAATGTTCGCAGAGAGAAGACGATTCTCACCAATCCGCAGTTTAAGGAAAGTCCTGAAGCCACTGCTGCGTGTTATCAAGAAGAAGCAGTATCTAAAGAAGACCATTGGCGAAATCCAAGAAAATGACTACAACTCATCTCTAGAAGACATGCGCAAAGATCAAGCAGCATTGGATGCTAGCGATGACAATGCCGCCAACGAAGCATTGGAGCAGCGTATACTAGCCGAAGTTGGTCAGTGCCATGAGGATTCAGCTATCTACGTGCATCAAGGTGGTCGTCGCCATGTAGTTCCAGTACACCGGGAACAGAAATATATCCCCGTTCACTTTGCCCGCACCAATAATGGAACATTTTTCTGGACCTCAATGGAAGCAGCTCGAGAGCAGCAGCAGCGACACCCATCACAACTTGATCGATGGGTTCAAGCTTAGAAAAATCGGAAGCCCATTTAATACAGTTTTGGAGGAATACGACGAATTGTGTGTCAGCTTTAAAGTGTGTGTTTGTTCGCATATTGGGTTTTACGGATATGGTGAACTAATCCAGGACTTCCATATTAGTGATATTAGGCTTAGCTAGGATTAAACGAGAGATATATATATATATTTTCCTTTTATATTTTTGTGATTTAGTAGGGATTAGCTCATGTCTTCCATTTAAATAATTGATCATTGTCTTCCATTTTAGTTTTAAGAAAATTAGTAGATAATAATTTGTTTAGAAAAACTTCGAAAATAAATAAAAGAAATATTCGTAAAAGAAAATTGAAATTGTGTTTCCACTCATGAATTGAAATTCCAGATCTTCGAGAAGAGACGATGTAAATGAGAGCATACCGAACCGATCCCAATGAGGCGATAGATACTGATCACCCGACGACGCTCGTTAGCATACTTTCTGTATATAAACAATCCGTCTGTATGGCGCTTTGGAGATGATAAGGGGTTATGTTTCAGTCAGATGGATCCTATACCTAGATAACGTATCTGAATTATTCAAGTGTTGTGGCCGTTGTGTAAGTGCTTGCTTGTGCTCAATGATTGTTGATGAAAATTTATAAATATGTATTTGTTCCTGTTGCGGCACATTAGTTCGAGTTGTTTCTTTTTTGAATAGAAATACATATTTATACTCGTATAGGTCTATCGACACTCGGTTTGTTCATGGAAAACCAATTCGGAATTCGAATAGAGGTCATAACCTGTTGCTGCAATGAAAGTTCGAAGTTTGATAGCGACAGCGGAATGCAGATAAACTGTAAACTACCTATACACATACATTTTGTAGGTGCCTACCTACGTAATTTTTTACTGAAGCATATTTAGCATGATAATAATAATCAAATAAATAGTCTGGACTATATTTTTTGATAAACGTGTTTCATGTTTCTGGTCAAACTCATTACATTATCTATGTACCTACCTGATGGGAATAATAGAATACGTATATTAAATAAATACACTGAAATAAATATTTTTGCTTGCAATCTTATTTTCAAGTCTAGACTAAGTCCAAAATTTTGCGAGCACTGATAGCAAAAAATGATTTTTCTTTAATTTTACGGCTATAAGAAAAAAAAAACTAAAAACTAAAAAAAAAACTAAAAAAAAAAGCTAAAAAACTTTTATAAGAAAAATCATGTTTAAAGAAACACGAAAAAAAGCACTTTGTCCTTGTCAATAGATGTATTTGTATATACCAATGTTAAATGTATCCCTTATAAGAAACACGCTTATAAGAAAAACACCGAGAAATTCATTAAATGTAAACAGACCCTTAGGAAAATAATAGATATAAATAATCAAATCATATAGTAGATATTACATTTTTTTGAAAATGAATTACTGAAATTTATAATAGTTTATTTGTACGAAGGCACATTGTACAAAACACACATCATTAGCAGCGCCGACGGTCATCGAGATAAATTAATTATCCATTAGAGATTAGAGGATATTCCATAAACCACACCAAGGGCAAAAGTAGGAAAGTGAAACTCAGTAGATTAGGTGGGAAAGCCAAACTCATTAAAAGAAAAACGCTGAACAGCCCAACGGATTCAATAACAATCACAGAAAAGGAGTCTGATACTGATTATGAATTAGTGATGTAGTTTGAAATAGCTATCATTATTACGAAAACCAATCATTCATAGACTAAAATTCGACAATAATTTTCAACAGAAATTGTCGTTGTTACGAGAATCGTTGTTACTCCTTGCTTCCCACTCGGATTTATATGAAATTTGATTTATCTAGTGAGTCTGGTTGTAGGTGTTTCTGTTTCTGTGTTTTGGACTAATTACAATTAGTAATAAGCGATGGGTTGGTTGGTCGACATTGAATATCACACTTGTTCTAGCGTTTATCACACGTTCTCTATGATTCATCTCAGACTCAGACTTCGGTTGTTGCCCAACACACGTGGTCATAAGTAAGACTTGGAGTAAACACAGAACCCAACACTGATAACTTATCTGACACAGCAAGTGCGATCCTTCAGATAATAGATTCAAAATGACGCTGATAACACACAAAAACACTCAGAGTACATACCTACTACTAGATACGTAAAAAATATCTATGCATATTATTTAATTGATCTTCAATTAAATACACTTCCAGCACAAAAATCAGAACAGAAGATCCACTAATTGAACGAAAGAGTTAAATTTGTTTGCCCAATATTCCCCTACAACAATTTTTGGCTTCCGCTTTCCATTAAATTCAATTAAAAGAGTTTCGAATTTTATGAGGGCATGGTATTTTCAATTGGCATTTCTGATTGAGATTTATAAATATGAATGCGCTGGTGTTTTTCGATTTAATGACTTTGAACTTCTGTGCTTCTGATTTTCGTCCCCTAACAAATTAAATACACAGATTTATCATTATATTTATTATAGAATATCTTTTGAATATCAACGAATTATGTTTTCCATTTTATACAATATACAAAATAGCTACATATAAAAGCAAAAAAAAAAAAATAAAAAAAAAAAAACAGTGGGAGAGATGAACAAATTTTATTAAACTGTACATGTATGTATTTAGAATTTATCCCAAGTTGGAAATCTGGGTATGCACAGAAGTCTTCCATTCGGGCAAAATGGAGTTCGATTTTCTCCGCCCAGTGGAATAACTGCTGATAGTATACCGATCATAATCAAAAAGAAGATTCGGTGCGCTAATAAAGCGACAACTTTTAAATCGTTACTTCTGAACTGCATTGTGAATGTTTTATGGACTTAACTAACCGCAACACAACGTATATTCGTTTTTTTTTAATAAGCGAGAAACAACACAAATGTTTTGCTGCTGACCCGACACAATTGTTTCTATTTAAGAGCAACAACTGATTGAACACTTCGATATAATTCGTTCGTTCAGTGCACGGCGGTAACCAATTAATCATAATTATGAACATGACAGGGTTGTTTTTGATAAGGCTGCAATTCGACATAAGAAATCACTTATTTATGTACATTGTACATATTATGTGCTGCGAACTAGAATATTATTTTCTTTATTTATATTATAAATATCTAGATAGGGATTCGGCGTGTTTTCATCTCAACATAATAATGGCGTTTTTCCAATCACCCAATTAATATTGTAGATATAAATAGCCAATCGGCCACATCGAGCGAATGGATAATAATGCTCCAGCTAAGAGGATCTTCGAATCCCAGCCACCAGGTTCGAGAAGACAAGGAAGACCGAACCTCCGTTTCAAAGACCAAGCCATCGCGGATGCCAGAGCGCTTGGTCTGGACAATTGGAAGCAGCCTTCCCGGGATCGTAGAGGATCGAAGACTTCAGTGTCTCAGGCAGAGACTCTTCACGGGTCGGGAGCCCGTTACGTAAGTAGGTAAATAAGCACTTGCCGACACCAACACTATAATTCGAATTAATCTGCCCCATTGCATGCTTCGCTCTTTTAATGCATAATTAATATGTATCTAATATTCAAATTATAGATTCTTCTTCTGAATATTAGTTGATGCGTATGTATGTCTGACCATTGCGGCTAAACCACTGAAGCTATTCACCTTATATTCACACGGATTGTTTTAATAGATCCCCTAGGTGGGGATGGGGTCGCTTATCTTCTAAAATAATTTGTGAACCGAGTTGGCTCAAATTACTTACTTACTTAGATGGCGCTACAGTCCGGGGTGGACCTAGGGCCTCAACCAACACGCCTCTCCAGTTAGCACGACCTTTGGCTAACTGCATCCAGTTGCGCACTCCAAGTTGGTTGAGGTCCCCTTCCACTTGTGCGCGCCACCTAAGGCGAGGTCTTCCTCTGCGTTGTCCCTCCGGGTTGGAATCGAAGACTCTCCGGGCCGGAGCGTTGGTGTTCATTCTCTCTACATGTCCTAGCCATCTTAGTCGACTGATACGTACTTTTCTGACCAGGTCGATGTCGCTGTACAGCTCGTAGAGTTCACTGTTAAATCTCCTCCTCCAAAGCCCGTCAACGCAAACGGGACCGAAAATCACTCGAAGAATTTTGCGTTCGAAGCGCCCAAGGAGATCTTCATCCGCTTTTGACAACGTCCATGATTCTGCGCCATAAAGCAGGACTGGGATGATGAGGGTCTTATATAGAGTCTCCTTGGTGTTTCTCGACAAGGCCTTACTAATCAATTGCCTTCTTAGGCCAAAGTAACAGCGGTTGGCAAGTGTAATTCTTCGCTTGATTTCTGATGTGATGTCATTTTCAGAATTAATAGCGGAGCCGAGGTAGACAAAGTCCCGAACTACCTCAAAGTTATAGCTGTCTATCGTGACGTTCTGTCCGATTCGTCGATGTTGTGTGTCCATTCTTGTTGACAGCATATATTTCGTTTTGCCCTCATTCACCACTAAACCCATTTTTGCCGCCATTGTACTGATACTTGCAAACGCACCAGTGACAGCTCGCTGTGTTCTGCCAATGATGTCGATGTCGTAAGCGTATGCAAGTAGTTCCACAGACTTTTGGAAAATCGTGCCCCTGGTGTTGGCTTGCGAGTTTCGCACAATTTTCTCAAGAATGATGTTGAAAAAGTCACATGACAGCGCATCACCTTGCCTAAATCCTTTTTTGACATCAAATGTCCGACCTTTACGGAGCAGCGAGCGTTCTTCATCGTCATTCTGCACAATCTGACAAGTTTGGCAGGGATGCCAAAACTAGACATGGCTCTGTATAGCTCGTCTCTATAAATGCTGTCATATGCGGCTTTCAAATCGATAAATAGGTGATGAGTATTTGGACTTCTTGGGTTTTCTCCATGATCTGCCGTAGTGTGAATATTTGGTCGGTTGTGGACTTACCGGGCCTAAAACCGCACTGATAGGGTCCAATCAGTTCGTTGACAAATGGTTTCAGGCGTTCACACAGTACGGCAGACAGAATTTTGTAAGCGATATTAAGAAGACTGATGCCTCTATAGTTGGCGCAGTTTAGAGGGTCTCCTTTCTTATGGATCGGGCAAACAATGCTGAGGCTCCATTCATCAGGCATACTTTCCTCAGACCAAATTTTAGAAACGAGTTGGTGTATGCTCCCTACCTACCAAGTCATCCCCTGCTGGCTTAAAAAGCTCGGCCGATAAACCGTCGGGTCCTGCAGCATCCATCATATAATATTTAAATAAAAAGAAAGTCTTTCTCAAAAATTTGGACCCGATAGGTGGTGCTAGGGTGGAGATATTTACGAATGTTTTCCCTATATGCACATACCTGCGTAATCACGTTAGCACACCTCTTCGCGTAAGTGATTCCAGCCAGACTAATAGGGGTAACATTTTTAAATTATGGTTGTTTATGGCCCATACAATTCTCAGTTAAATAAAATAAAAAGTATTGGTTTTCCATTTCTAATATTTTTGTATGATATTTTTTTTTTTTTTTTTTTGAAAAATAACACAACAAACAACAATTCAATATAGGTCATCAGGATAGCACGTGTTATTTTTTCTATTTTGTAAGCTTTTAAGCCATGAACTTATATTTGTCGATCCTCCCTTGTTGAGAATGACCTCATAGATTCAATTGGAAGGCGACTCGTACAATTTTCCAATATAGTCGAAAATGGCTGACCAAGCGCGCTTAATGCCTTAAATTAGTTCTGCTTTTTTGGAATATTGTTTTCCAGACTCGTAAACTTTACGAACCAGACATCCGTTCTCTTTTGTATTGATGTCAGGTGAGTAAGGCGTCCACTGGCATTAAACTTACATTTTGGCCTTCAATCCATGAGTTAACCATCCGGACAGTGTGGATCGGAGCATTGTCTTGTTGAAAATGCTTTGGCAAGTTAAAAAAGAAACAGGGAAAAGCTGTTTCAGGTACGTTTTTGTAAATGTTTACATACATTTGTTTTGTATTGTCAAAAACTGTAACTAGCACGCATCATTATAGTAGGAAATGGCTCCCCACACCATCACACTCCCCGACTATGAAGGCGATCTAGGTGTTCATTCTGGGTCTACACCGATATGTAGAAAAATGTAATACAGAAAACCATAATTTAGAAAAAAAAAAAATATTGAAAAAAAAAATATAGAATGAAAAAATCTCGAAACCAAAATCTGGAATAGCAAAAATCCAGAAAAAAAAATCTCGAAAGCAAAAATCTAATTCAAGATTTACTCATATGGAAAACTATTTGAATTGCATGTGTATGCAACAACAATTTGATTCACTGTTCATGCAAACAAATGAGTCAGCTAAAAAATAATAGGGGCCTTTAACTTTAACACAACGCGGCATATCAACAAGTCTTACGAGAGCCTGTGTTGAATTTGTCCGCTGGTGATCATCATTAGATCAGCTTGTAACTTTGTGTTACAGAAATGTGTAAAAGATTGTAGAAATTCACATACTTATTCTACGAGTACTCGTAGCGTTGTATTATAGGTCCCAGGTCTTCTAAAACCTTATTGAGGTGCTATTGTCAAAACACCGCGTGGCTTAGCTCCGACACTTATATTTACATACGTTTGGACAAACACCGTTAATGAAACTAATATGTAAACTTATTTTCTGTTGAATAGTCATAGTTATGGTTTCGAAGGAATGTGTTTTGTTATGACTATTTGTTAAAAATGTATTATTTTCAATAAAGAAGTTACAAAGTATTCATTTTAGACTTGTTTTCATTACTTTCGGAGTAAAACTAAAGCAATTATAAAAATCTCGAAAGCAGTTTTATTTTCTAGATTTTTTTCGAGATAGAGTCTTTCAAGATGTTTGTACTTTCTAGATTTTGACCCATTCCAGATTTTTGCATTCGAGATTAATCAAATGCATAGTCTAGAATGGTCAACGTCATGATCCCGTTCATTCTTCCAAAGAACATTGAAGTAATAATTGTATTCGTCTGAACCTTCCAAATTAAATTTATTTTTACCCGAAAATAACATAGTGCCAATCAGTTCCGTCCGTTGGAAATGCAAGTGCATTTTCTTTCGAGCCACGTTAAGTGGGTGGCGGTTTTTTCTTCAATTTTAGTCGTTGAATGATCTCTTTGCTAGTGATAGAGTTAACAAAGATGAGAGAAATAGAATGCAAAAAGGTAGCAGCATTTTGAACACCAACAACAACAAAACCAAATATATTAAGCTTAATGTATATTATACTATATATAATTTTCGAATTAACAATATTAAATATAAATGTCATTTTATTCACGTTATAATTGCGACATATTATTCCGGATAAGTATTGGTTACTTAGGATGAGGAGAGGATAAACGTAAAGAAAAGAGGGGGGGGGGGGCTATCTCTTGGATTACTCGGCTGATTTTAAAAATTCATTCGGCGTTTTAATGGCGACACCCTTTCGATCAGTAATGCGGGAGTAGACCGATTTTATTCAGCGTTAAGCTCTAGGAATTGCACACTTGTACAGCCACATCGACATTTTTTATTTTTTATTTTTTGTTACAATAGACACGCGCTAAAGAGATTATGACTACTCTTTAATGTAGGGTGAATTACACAGCGCGGGCGTTAAGGAAATGAGGATAGTCAAAAAATAGCGCATCAGCCGTCTAATATGGAGAGGAAATGTAGAGCGAATGTACATCAACGCTCGGGTTCAGTCTCTCTAAAATTACACCTAATTTGTAGTAGTGCACAATGAACAGCCCACTCTTTTGAAGTGTAACAGAAGGTGATATTCTGTTGTCAATACTTTCTTATTATTTGTTTTGGCTTTGGAAAGTTATACTTTCCAATCCCAACATTGGAATGTTACTCTTACTGCTGCATTATGGCTACATCGGAAAGATTATCAGCTAGGTTCCAGAAATCGAGTGAAATCGAAATTGCAAATCGAGTGTATTCGTTTTCAGCGTTCTGCATTTCGAGCGATTCGGAAACTCTGAAATTTTTTCGAAATCACAATTTCACTTTGTATTAATTCCGAAAATTTTGAAATTGAAATCGAATACAGTGAAATTTAGAGCACACAAATTGATTGCCGATTTCATTTCGAGTGAAAGTGAAATGTGGAACCTAGCAGTATGATTAGAACCATTTTATCTCAGTTTACTTTCTTGTATCGTCCTTATAGCCTTGCTTTCACCAGATTTTGATTCCTTAGGCATTATACCGCATGAGTTATTTGGAGTCAATCAGGTCTAATTGCCGCTTAACTTTCCTTGGAAGGAAATATTATTTATTCCTGAGCTTAGAATAATATTTGCATATTCCTGGATAGTATGAAATTCAGCATTAAAGAAAAAAGACTTTTACTTTGACTTTTAAGTTGGCCTCATAGAGGCCCAGTCGACTATAGATACTTGTCTGGATTAGAGTTCCTCTGAACACAAAACTAGATTGGCCTGTAACGTAACTCTTAATATATCAGTCATACAATCGAAACGTCAATTTAGTAGATACTCAGTTGAGAAATTCGTGACTATATTATACTCGTCGGCTTCGTCTCTACGAGTCAACTAAAAAAAACTGTTCACGTGATCAATCTAGCCCAATAAAACTCCATACTGCCGCAGACGGCTGGCTATTGCTGTAAGACTCTCTGTGAACTAGAGTTCTGAACGTCCCCATTAAAACAAATTGTATTAGGTAATGCTATTAATATGTTTAAGAAATCCGTCGTTAGTAATGCTGGGTTTCCACTTGTCGATTTGAAATTGCAATTGATGTATTTTTATGCCAATTAAACAATTGGCAATTGGAAATAGCGAAAAATTGCTTGTCAATGAATTGACTAACAGCGTTTGACAAAAACTGACAAAGAAACCACTGGACAAGTGGAAATAGCAAAACAAAATGTCACTTTGTCTATTATTAACAGAGAAAATTTAATTGTCATCGAGTTCATAAGTTGGTCAATCAACTGACAAACGATTTTTTGCCAATAGTTGGCATAAGTGGAAATGAACTGACGTTGGTGTCGTTCAATGACATAAACGCGAGGGCTGTCAAACTTTGTCAATCAACCGACATGTGGAAACCCACCTTAAAGACTTTGCTTTGAAACTTTGCAAATAATCCTAATTCAATTCAACCGATTAGAGTCCAACAGCAATTTTCTGCTGCAGGTCTGCCAACAATGAACATCTTCAGCAAATATTGGTTTCAATCGGATTCGGAAAGCTTTTCGAAAAGCTTCCAGGCTTAAAACTCATCAAATTATGAATATCCAAAGTCACCATTCTTAAAGCCTATTTTAATATTTATCTTTAAATAATTTGAATTCACTGATACCATTTTCATAATATTATGTAAAAAGAAAGAAAATACAACGATCTTTTTTGATTCATAAATAGCAGTCACTATTTTTTTTTTTTTTTTTTTTTTTTTAAGAAATACAAAATTCAATGGCCAAAACTCAAGAACATTTCAGAAAAGCTACTGTTAACGATACTTCGAACGTAACCTATATTATAACATCCATAGTTACAAAAAAAAAAAATACCACAAATTAAAATATGAATTGGCGTACCTGTCTCATCCCGTTTAAAATTATCCCTATAAATGCATGAATTTACTTTCAACAACATATGGTTAACGAGGGTCGACTGCAATTTTCATTGAGCGCTCTTCATTTAGAACGAAAGTTCCTTTATATAAACGGGAGTTTGGTGGGTTTTTCAAAGGCACGTACATATATATAATATGGATTTGTCAATAATGAATGGAATCCCAACAATAATGCAAACACAATGCCTCTATAAAGTGAAAGGACAGTGCGAAGATAATTTTACTATAAACCGAAGTATACTTTCCCACGCTCCAAGTAAGGTTCATTTTTGCAGGTACGTACTCCTACATACCTGAATTCCACTATTCTTATATGTATAGAGAAAGGGAGATGGATATTTGAGAAAATTGCACCTGGCTTTTTCAGTCCTGTGATTGGTTATTCCCGTTTTGAAATATCCAAGCAGGTAGTTTCCTCGCTACGAAAATATGTAGTATAAATACCATGCATCAGTCACAGAAAAGTATCAGTATTCTTCCGTCATTCCCGATAGTAGTATCTCGATTCTTATATTTTTTTTATATTTAAAAATCAAAACTAAAAAAAGTTAACAAAAATGGCCACATACGAAAACCTTTCTCATCTCAACTCGACCATCGTGTTCGAAGAAAGCAGCCTAATTGAATACACTAAGCCAGTCTTCTCACCATCTCATAAGATCAAGAATTTCCTGAAATCTGTTCGAAAATTCTTTAAGACACCAAAAGTATCTCCAATCCAATACAATGGTGATGCATCGGTTTTGGAAATCCTTCCCAATGAGCAGAAGCAGCAACCACCCGTTGACATCAGCTTCTTCAGTGAGGAAGAATGTGATAACCAGGAAAATGAGCGTCTAGAAGCTGAAATGGCGACTCGTCAATAAATTCAACGCAATCAACCAATCACATAACATTAAACTCGTGATGCGATAATAGATGAACATGGACTTAAACTCGTCCCTGAATGAAGCCCGTAGCTATGAGCTAAATTTCACGTCGTGGGAACGTACTAAGTGAAAAATGGAAGCATGCTGAATATACCTATTCTTGACAGTAAAGGGGAAATTATTATACTTTGTATTCGATAGATACGCGAATGAAATATAAAATCATGTAGATATATTCAACAAAAAAGCAAAATAAAAATATTGTATTCTAAACCCAGTTTCTTTTGATTCTTTTCATTTATCGAATCTATTTTTGGGAGGTTTTTCAATGAACTCTTGGTCTTATTCTTTTTTGGAAAGAATTCCTTTTCAAACTTTATCTCATTTGTTTTTTTTTTTAATTTTATAGGTTTGGGTTGACCTTTATTTATTACTTTAAATATGGTTTTCCCTTTTCCTACGAACAAATATTAATATGAAAATTACATGCTGTTTGGAAAATATAGTTATATCTAGGCGTGCTGTGCAGCCACAGGGACTATACTCGTAGTGCCATCTACATCTGTATCCAAATTTGAACAGTCCAATTGGAAATTATTGGAATTAGTTGGAACAATATATCTTTTTCGGGTCGTCATGAGTTTCATCACCTATAGATGTAAATGGCTCTGAAGTCTAAAATTGAAGATTATTTTAAATGTGGAAAGACCATAACAAAATTGCTAAACTGCTAGATATCTCGTCACCTTAGTCAGAGTATCACAGTTCTATTATCCATTTTTGCCAAATATGAGTTTGTGGTATCTATCAAAATAATCGTTATGGTATTGGAGGTACCATAACTACTTGACCGACATAGCCCATTTTCAATACCAACCTGACGACGATTAAAAGATGTATTCTCATAAAATATCAATAGATACCGTAGGTCGATTCCTTTGGACGCTATCGTGTTTTTAATACACAGACAGACAGATCGACATGGATAAATCGATTCAGAATGAGATCCTGATTCAGAATATACTTTATATTGTCTCCGGTGACTCCTTCTTGGTGTTACACATGTAATGACAAAGATCCTGATTCAGAATATACTTTATATTGTCTCCGGTGACTCCTTCTTGGTGTTACACATGTAATGACAAAGTGAATATGCATATACCTTCCTGTGGAGGATATACAAAATCATAAAGGTACACGATATGTAGAACGCCACATATATATGTGGCTCTGACGTCACCAGATAAAATACACATATGGTACACATTTCGTTTTTCGTATGTAGCGCAGTGGCTACATAAAATTGTGCTAGTACACGAAATGTAGCACAGCGCGCACATATCGGTTGGCTGTTGGTTATTCGTTTATGATAATGATATCCGCAGTTTTATTGCCCTGTGTGCAGTCTTGCACTAGAACTGTAGGTACTAATTGTTTCATTGCTTTGGGTGTATTTAAGTTATCGCGTCGCATTCGCTACTTTTATGACGCCCAAAAAAATAAATACCATGCTTCTCGTATAAAACACACTAACACAAACTGAAATGCTGAAATTACATTCAAAAATAGCGCGTCGCCTTGTCTCAAACCTTTTTCGACATCAAATGGCTTTGACGGAGCAGCGAGATTTCTAAATCGTCATCATGTGAATCTACTAGGCTCCGCAATGACACCAGCCAGCGCTGAGATTAAATGAAGAATAAATCTAGCCAATCACTGTTTCTTTGAACAAAGGAAGCAACTGAGTAGCAAAGCTTAAACAACAACTAAAGTGACCTTTTCTAAGGCCCTAATAATCCCAGACCTTCTCTATGGTGCAGAGGCATGGACTCTATCAAAAGCGGATGAGGATCACTCTTTCTTAGTTGTTTTGAGAGGAACATTTTTCGAGTAATTTTTGGTCCCGTCTGTATAGACGGTGAATGGAGGAGCAGATACAGCGACGGACTGTAGGTACGGGCTGTACAGCGACATCGACCTAGCAAGAAAATGAAGGTCCAACGATTGAGGTGGCTGGGTCATGTAGTGCGATTGGACGCGAATGCTCCGGCCCGGAAGATCTTCGAATCCACACCCGAGCAACGGCGAGATAGAGGAAGACCCCAACTCAGGTGGCGCACGCAAGTGGAAGGGGACCTTAACCAACTAAGCGTGCGAAACTGGAGATAGCGGGCCAAAGATCGTGCTGGCTGGAGACGCTTGTTGGTTGAGGCATAGGTCCAACCCGGTCTGTAGCGCCACCTTAAGTAAGTAGGTAAGTAAGTAAATAGGTACCTATGTATATCAAATTATCAGAATATTCAAATTAACAAATAAATTTACTCAATCTCAAAATTAATTTACCTATATTTAGGTAATTTTTGGCAGATCTATTATCAGACACTGATACACCTACCATTAGAAGGGCATTTTTTCTTTGCGATGTCCGATAAAGTCCAAAATATACATAAATTATATATGTTATGTCTATCGAAATGAAACGAAAAGAAACACTTGCGATTATCTTCGCCGCGTACGAATTAAAGAGCAACGAGGATGAGAACGCTTTGCCTTAAAAATGACGTATAGCACAGGCAAGGTATGTGTACCATATATTGTATTGTATACTATACATATCTATGTATACCTATAGGTAGTGCTTGTATGAAAGATTTTGAACTAACAACCGTCTGAGTATAACTACGTATAAATAATTTTACGATCGGAGAACTGGTCCGAATTACACGGGCTGGGTTTAGTTTAATTGATTCATCTTAATCTTTACAACCTCTAATAAACCCATAGGTTTTCGGACGAGTAGTAAGGCAACTGCAAGCAGGACGCAGGAGCATGCGTATCGTCAGTTAGTGCATGTATTGAACATAATTATAATGTTGCGATTTGCCAATTGTAAATAAGTGAAACGGTTGGAATACGTTTGTGTTGTCAGTAAGTTAAGTAGGGGTAGGGGTCTGCTCGCGGATTTTTTTTCGCAATTTATCATTTCGCCATGATCATTTCCCAATTTGTTGTCTTGCATTTAAGTTAGTTAAGCAATCTTTCATGTGAAATGTGAACAAATCAAAACGCTATTCTTTGTTTATATACCTAAAGTCGTAGAAAAAACCGTCAACACTAAGCTTATCTTTGTTTCTTATTGATTTAAATAAGAAACAAACGTTTCCCGGACGATCCATTTTCCTAAAGAGGGAAACCTCACTTAATTTTTTTTGTACATAACGTTTTTTCTGAAAGTTTAGTATATGGATTAATAAATAAACTGTTGTTATTGTTGCAGAATATTTGTTATTTAATTTGTCACAATTATGCACTCAATCAGTTTCCAATATGAGTTAGTTCAAATTGAACATAAATGTATTTATGTAGGTACCAATCGATTATTCAATCAATACCAACCCAACTCTACCTATCAAACTACATTATAAACTCTTCAAAATCTTCCTGTCTGTTAAAAATTAATATTAATTAATTGTATTTATGTTAACCATAGCTTCATCAAGAACGTCTTGTGTAGGTACCTACTACCCCATTTCTCAATCAAATTACATATTACTGCTAGTGCAACAAGTGGTTCAGATGCTTCTTTCAAGGGGAGATCTATACGAAAAAACTGTACCCAAAAACCATAACCAACCGAGAAAAAACTCACCAAACCTGATTATATATTCTCTTTTCAATCACTTTTACTGATTTCATCAACATTATTTCGCCCCACACACTTGAAAAAAGAACGAAGGTCTTCTTAATTCACATCTCTTCTCACAACAGAAAGAAACCAACAAGTGAAAACACAAAACCAATATTCAAATTCTAACCTGTACTTACATAAGAGAACCCCGACCCTCTGATCGTGTTGAATCACGTTGTGTCTTCCTTTTATTCATAATGTACCCCCGCAGTGATTATTAGCATTAACCCCCTACAACTCCATAGCAACTAGGACACATTCTATATCTACCAAGCAGGATCATATTTCTTAACCGGTCCCCTTCTTTGCACGCATGAACCACAATAGTTCCCCTCTCTCAACGCTGTTCCCCTACACTGATGATGACTCAAAGGTCTCATATATGTAATTAATAACCCGAAACTCTTCCCTGTATCTATGGATGCTGAAAGTATCTCGGATCACGTAAAAACAACGTTAAATTACTTAACGGGGGTCTAAAAAAAAATAAAACGATCCTTATACCATCACCAACACCATATGGTGCATTCATCCACCACCACGAGAAATCACTTGTTTGTGTGTCGTTAAAGTTGGGAAACACAAACGATTGAAGAAGATTTCGCTGATGAGACTTTCCCACGGTTTCCAAGGAGAGAAGGTCCTTTTTTGTTCTGTTTGGTTTTATGTGTTGTTTATTGTGTGCTGTGTATGCTTGTGCATACTAAAACTGATTGCCGATCCCTTAAACGAGTCTGTTTCTAAAAGGGATTTTATGAAAACACTTTACCAAGTCGGAGCCGAGATTATATTTTCCTTATTGGAATGTATCGTATACCTGATTCCCAGTGAGAGTGGGACTGGGAGAGGAGACATGAAACACCTGCTTAAAGCAACCATCTCATTGGCTAAGACGATCTCCAGAAACAACGTTGTTTGCCTGGAAAAGTATAAATACAAGTTGCGCACACACAGGTCCCACATAATATTTTGGATGTTCATCCGAGTTGCATATAATTTATTGTGAGTTCCTAGAAAAAAAAAGGCCTTGTAAAAATGACTACGTATCATAATCACTCGTACAGCATTTATGCTCAACCTTCCGCGATAGTTGCGAGCAAAAAACAAAAATCGAAAGTGTCAACTTCGCGAAAAATCAAAAATATCCTCAAACCAGTTCTTGGAAGGATCTTCAAGACGAAAAAGGCGCCAAAGCGCAGTTCATACATTGCATCAGCGGAAAAGGATTACGATTTCGAGTGGATCACCGATCGTGAGAATTTAGCCAACGAGGAACTGGAGAATCGTATAATCGATGAAATTCATCAATGCCATGACGATGCGGCTATCTATGTTTACAACGAAACTGGTAGTAGACGCTTGGAAGCAATCGACAAGGAGAACTACTATGTTCCAGTGCATTTTGCCAGAACTGATGCCGGTACCTTCTTTTGGACATCAATGCAACGTGAAACTATTGAACCGTATCAGATTGAATGGAATTTTCTAGATCGATGGGGACAAGCTTGAAAGGAGTCCGCTATGAAAATTTAGTGTACACTGAGGCTTTAATTGGATCCTACTGAGGATTTGTTGTGATTTGCGATGATTTGTGTGACCTTCAAGTTTTGTGATAGTGGTGGCTGTGGAAATGGCACCGAAATCAACCGATGATGTTTGTCCGCACTTTGACAAACCATTTGTGTTTGATTTATCCTGGATAGGGATGTGAGAAGAGATTTACAATCAGAATAGTTTTGTTTTGCTTAGCTTAATTATTTCGGTAATTATTGATTATTAAGAAAAAACAACAACAATATTTTGTATAGGGTTTGAGCTTTATTATTATTTTTAACATAGACACAGTCTTCCAGTTAACATTGTATTTTGATGAAATGAATATTGTAAATTCAGAGATTATTGTGCATTCAGGGATTATACATTATGTTAATACATACAACTTATTATATAAGACATTTATAAAAGACAGTATACATATAATAAAATATATACATTATGTATTTAAAAAAAATTTTGTTTTCTTTGGTTTGGTTCTAATTTACTTAGCATTGAAATAAAATGATTGACTTGGTACCTACTTAATTTCTTTAAACTGGACAGTCGATGGACGATGGACGGTTTCGGGTTGCAGATGCGAACGCGCTAATAAGAATGTACTCCCAACGACCGACCGGGTAGCCGGTAGGTACGGGTTAGTCGGCTGCCGGGTATGTGTGAAATGGGCCTTACTGTTTCTATAAGTAGTGTAATAAATTGTAAATGTCTCAATAATTTGCAAAACCGCACGTTATTGGAGCAGAGAGCAAAACGTTGCTTTAATTTTGTCTTGATTTCAACATAAACACAACCTAAGTTTGTAAATAATCACTGTACGCTGCTTAATGACTGGTCAAATGGGAGGGAATACTAATTTAGAAAAATAGAAAATAAACCGTTTGCGTCATGTCAGAAGAACTTCTAAAATCAATTAGGCTTAAATATCATCCCCTTATTTCAAAAGAACATTCTCAACTCTACCTCTTTTCGTAATTATGATTATGAGTGAGGTTTATGCGTTGGAGTTGGACTCATATTGATGATGTTTTCTTTAATTCTGCCCCGATCTAGGTACGAACCGAAAAACGGGTTCTGATTTTTTGTTTATTTTAAAGAATATTCAAAACTGGATTTTAGTGAGGATTGATTGAAGTTTTTGTTGTACACTTCTTGTTCTTAGGCTTCGTTCTGTTTGTAATGTGACCCACCGAGTATGTAGATACCAACTTCGTTGCTTTTCAAGAATAAACGCAGTTGGGATCCCGCATCATTCTAGCATCGCAGTGAGGATTTAAAAAGGATCTAATTTCTGATATTTCTTTGTGTATGCAATGCTTTTTGTTATGAATTCATAGAGAAATATTTAATAGAGAGTTCACTCGATAAATTTATTACATATATTATTATTAGGATTCCATTTAACTACGCGTTCAATTATTTATATGGCCCACCATGTCATGGCGACACCCACCAGACAACATTTTTGTATCTATTCAGCAGAATAGAATTTTTACAGAAAATCATTATTGCATTAGGTGTGCATACTTGTAATTTTGATGTAGATACAAGTTAATCACTACACCGAAATAATTAATAAAAAAAATCTTTTCTAGAGCAGTTTGCTCTGACCTTTATTGAGTTTACTTCTTAACTAACTACAATCAATAATTTTATATTCGATTTTACCTCGGTACTTTGCATTCCTAAGGTATTGAATTGAATTGCAACATGAATTTCTGTGGAAATTCGCTGTATCGAGGCAGACGCTTTGTCAGCATTTCCGTTGCTCGTGTTGATGTTAACTCTTCCCCTCTAAAAAACGATCGTCATCGGTCGTCAGAAGTATGGTAGGTTGTTGAACTTTGGGCTGCTTGGATATTGGAGATAGTTGACCTCAGGAACGGAAAGTCTATCGATGATTGTTACTGGTCCATTCGTCTTTGTTGTCGGTTGTTCAATTATGATTTCTGTGTTGTTTCTTCTTGGCAAGATTTTGCATATGATCGCTATTGTAATAAGTAGTCCTAGTACGGAGATGAGGGAATATGTTGTTACTCGTTGATTATCGTTTTCTGTTTGTAGAAGGTGGATCTTATTGGTATTGTTAATATGGAGATCCTTCATCATTTCTAGTGAGAGTAATTCACGGTATTCGTTTTCCTTGGGACTGGTTTGCAATATTGCCGGAAGTGGTTTAATCATTGAGGCTTCTTTGGAGATGTATTGGATTCCGTTCAAAGTGATGGTCATGTTATGGAATTTTACCAAGAATGTTCCATTTAGGTTGTGTGTTGTGTTATCAAATTCAAGGGTGCCGATGAATTGGTTCAATAGCATTATGCCCGTTGATATTTCATCTATGGTCGGAATATGATGATTATTTATTTTGTTGCAAGTAGCTGGTAGACTTTTTAATAAATTAGGAATGCAAGTATCGTTTGTAATATTGACAATATTTTTTGAGTTACAAATGGATAGATTGTTAAAAGTTTTACATTTGTTTGTTGTTCCATATAATTTTTCATTATTTCTTAAAATTACCTCGTACAATGTTTCTGTTACAATGTTTTTCTTTTTAATTGGCTTTATTAACAAATTTTCGTAAATTTCATTCGTTGTTAAGGGAATGTTTATTATGTAGAGGATTGACGTACTATTGCTTAAAACTTTTATATCTGCAAAGTCTAGGGCTTCTTCTATTGTTGTGTAGGGTAATTTTTGTTCATTAAATACTTTGGTGGCTAATTCTATTTCATTTTTTGACAATATAAAAGAGTTTATTGTACCTAGTTTAGCCCAATGAATGGCATAGTTAATATTCTCTAGTTCTTCTTTTACAATTTTGATTTTATATTTGAGATTTGATATAATTTCATAATTTATTTTATTATTATTTTTAAGTAAGTTTTGGATTTCATTCTGGATTCTCGTAATATTGTTTATTCGTTCGTTATACAATTCATTAATAATAACCTGTTTATTGTTGTTTTTTAGAACATCTGTAATTTTTTCTTTTATTGTAACAAAGTCATCGTGGTCTGGGTTGCCAGCAATCCATTTCCAACCTTTGCCTATAAAGTCTAGAGAACGTTTCGCTATTCTGGGTTGTAAGTTATGTAAAAGATTACGGATTTGTTGAATTTCATGTGATATTAAGGGAAAAAGGATTTGACTTTGGGTTGTTTCGAGATTAAGGACTGGTGATATGTCGGAAAGGAATTGCTCATATTGTTTAAGATTAATGCTATGTATTAACTTGAAATGTCCATCTTGAATTTTTGTTTGCCCTGTATGTAGGGAGACAATTTGGGAGTTTGAGAAATCCATGATCTGGATCTCCGCTGGACCAAAATAGATGGTGCATCTGAAAGAGAATTAGTTTCTTATATTACTTTTATGGACTATTTTTCCGGATTCTGTTACTATTGTAGAGTTTCTATTTTCCTTAATGATTTCTTGTCTATACCTATTTGTTAATTTTGAACCTAACCGTTTGTTGTTTTTTACATAAATGACCTGTCCTATCTGATAGTCCTTCTGCGGTTTTCTTTTTTTATTATGATATTTAATATCTTTTTCCTGTTTTGCTTTAATTTTCTCGATGTTAATTAAACGTGTCTTTTCAAATTGTTCCGGGTTTAGTCTGGGTATTCGCCCATAGTAAAGTTCTATGGGCTTTTTACCTGTAGTTGAATGGATAGTAAAATTGTACTCGTTAACGGCTCGCTGTAACAGTTCTTTGAAAGACCGTGAAGGTCCTTCCGATTTGAGACATCTCATAATCTCAGATAGGGTGGAGTGAAAGCGTTCGACTTGGCCGTTCACTTCACTTTTGTATGGTGGTGTTTTGAAAATTTTGATTTGGAGGTCATCTTCTAACATTGAGGTTATCGAGGCTGAGTTAAGAGCCTTTTCGTTGTCTATAACAACGACTTCGGGGACACAAAAGTAGAACAAGATATCACGTAAAGGTTCCTTGATATCTTCGATTGAACGGGATGATATTATTTTAGCCTGTGCGAATTTCGTGAACTTATCGACGGCGGTCAACACGAGGTATTTTTCCGTAGAAAATATGTCTATATGGAGGATGTTACCAGGATAGCTAGGGATCGGTGTGTGATTCAAATGTGGTTTGTTAGGATGCCTGTCATATTTATTCTCCTTGCATGTTACGCATCGGTTAACTAGTGTTCTAATTTTTGAGGACATTTTAGGGAAGTAATAGTTTTCCAACAGTTGAATCCTGTTTTCTTCGGCGTTACGATGTGCTCTTCGATGTATCTTCAGAATTTTTTCTTCTTGCTCTATTTGGCCGGTTATGTCTTCAACAAATTTTTGGGTGAATCGAATACGATAATCTTTAAAATGTAACGGATAAATTTCTTGTACTCGTCCCATCGTCATTTCGTCTGTTAGAAGTCCGTTAATAGTATTTGGATTAAGGTATCTCTTGAAAATGTTAATGATGTCGTTTGTTGAGTAGTCTTGGCGTATCAGAATATGTCTTGTATAGTTGTCAAAGGGGTTCTGGATTTGATAGCTATTTTCATTTCCTATCTTGAGTAAAAGTTGATTTCGAAAAACGTTTATAGGGATTTCTACAGATGGAATTAGGTTTTGCGCTGAACTGTCAGCACTGTGTTCTGTAGGGGTCATTGAGTGTATTTCAGTTTTTGGGGGTCTCGAGAGAGAGTCAGCAACCACATTTTCCTTACCTGGTTTATATTTTAGCTCATAATTATACTCCTCCAATATGGCTTTCCACCTTTTCATTTTGGAGTTTGTATTTTTGTTACTTAGAGCATAGGTAAGTGGTTGGTGGTCTGTGAAAATGTTGACTTTCCGGGATCCGTAAAGGAAGTTTCTCAAAGAATTGAGGGACCAAATAATCGCCAGCATTTCTTTTTCGTTCGTGGCATAACCTTCTTCTGTTTTGCTTAAGGTTCTGGAGAGAAATGTGATTGGCTTATCATCCTGTGAGAGGACTGCTCCAATGGCGTAGTCGGAAGCGTCAGTTGTTAATTGAAAGCTTTTGTCAAAGTCTGGATATTGAAGAATAACTTCTTCGGAGGCGAGAGAGTTTTTTAATTTGTGGAATGCTTCGATGGCATCTTGATTCAACTGAATAAGTTTTTTCTTTGACATATTTGCGGACACATGTCCATCTTCCCCTCTTAAAAGGGATGTCAGTGGTTTTGCCAACTTTGAGTAATCTCGTATAAAGCGGCGGTAATACCCTGACATTCCGAGAAAGGATCGAAGTTCTTTTAGGTTTTCAGGAATAGGTCGATCAACTATAGCTTGTACCTTTTTTGGATTGGTTTTTATTCCGAATCTTCCAATAATAAACCCTAAAAATTCTACTTCTTTCTGGAAAAATTCGCATTTATCGAGCTGAATTTTCATATTTGCTTTTTCTAAGGTGTGAAATACTTTTTCCAGATTTGAGAAATGTTCGGTTTCGTCTTTCCCAAAGATGACGATGTCATCAATGTAAACATAGCAACATTTTCCAATGAGGTCTCTTAGAATGTCATCTAGCGTTCTCTGGAAAATGGAGGGGGCGTTCTTTAGCCCAAATGGAAGACGAGTAAATTCGAACTTGCCATTATTTACCGAAAAGGCAGTTTTTTCTATATCAGAATCCTTAAGTGGGATCTGATGGAAACCACTTTTTAGGTCCACTATGGAAAACCATTGATTTTTACTAAGGTTTGCAAGGATTTCGTATATTTCAGGGATTGGATACTTGTCGGCGATAGTTATAGCGTTTAGCTTACGGTAATCAATTACCATTCGAAACTTCTTTTCTCCTGAAGCATCCATTTTTTTGGGGACAACCCAAACAGGAGAATTGTAGGGAGATCTTGATGGTCTTATGATACCGTCTTCTAATAGTTTCCGTATTTCTTTTTCGACTTCATTTTTAAGTGCCATGGGGTAAGGATATGATTTCGAGTACACGGGGTCTCGAGTTGTGGTTCGAATTTCTCCTTTGACCATGGTGGTATAGGTTAACTTTTCGTTTGGTTCCGAAAAGAGATTGGGGCATTTATGAATAATTTTAATAAGTTCGGAATGTTGTTCTTTAGTCATGTGGTCGGTTCTAATATTTATGTTATTGACAAATTGTGATTGATGTTGTTTGAGCGGAATGGAAATTCTTGGATGAGAGAAACCAGGGTGAATAGACATATGGTTTCTACTTGTGTTAATGATAGCATTTAAATGTTTTAGTGTGTCATGTCCTATGATACCATCAAATGAAATAAGACTAGGGAGAATAAAAAATGTAATTTTGTCAGTTTGGGGGCCAAAAAGTTGAATAAGTGCATGATGGGTTATTTTAATATTTCCCCCCACGGAGTGAGCGTAGAAGGGTTTAGCATTTAGTAGGGGATTCTTTATGTGACGTGGTTGAACGTAATTCTTGTTGGAACCTGTGTCAACAAGAAACTTCAGGGTCTCTCCACTTCTAGAAATGTGTTCGAAATAAGGAAGTGAAGAGGGCGTTAGTCTAAAAAATAGATGTCATCCAGTTCTTCGTGTTGGTCAAAGTTTTCTCCTCCACTCTGTTCAGTGTATTCTTCTAGTGATTCGTCATAATTTTGGTCTTCCTCTGCAATTTCTGTCTCGTAGTCTTCCATGGATTTTTCTTCGTCACCGAGTTGAGCTGTGTGATGGATTCGCTGCATCTTTTGTGGTTGGTGTATTTGCTGCGAATGTTGTCGTTTTTGTATGAATTGTTGATTCCTTGGTCTATTTTGATAGTCTACTTTCTGAGTCCTCAGGGAGTAGTCAATGGACATTGGTTTCGGTGGGAGAGGTCGTTGATTTGGTGGTATTCTTTGTTGTTGGTACCTAGGTTGGTATTGGACATCTCTATAGAGTTGAGGTTGTTGTGGAGCACGAGGGTTGTGCAGTAAGTGGGGATAGAAATTGTGTCTAGGAGCTGGGGCTGGTGCAGGTCCTGGAGGACTGTTCCTTTTAGCGGGAACTGGAGGTGCTTGTTGAGACGATCTGGGAGAACTGTGGGAATTGTTTGCGTACTGGGCGCGAAAGTCTACGTTTTGTAGTTTCAAACACAAATGCAGGGCCTGTGGAAGGTCTGCTGGTTCACGTATGCTAAGCAGGCGAGGCAGATCTCCTTTCAAACCCCTGACGAAGGTATCGAGGGCCTTGTCACGGTAGCATTGAGTCATGTTGTTCATAGCATCTTGACTCATTTCCATTGATCCCAGTTTGTTTAGGATTAATGACAAGTGGTGATAGACGATCTGATAGAATTCAGAAATCGTGCTATTGCCTTGCACTAGCGTTGTCATTTGATATTCAAGGGTTCCTAAGTCCCTTTTATCCGCATAGTGAAGAGTAAGGCATTTCGAGATTTTCTCCCAGTTAAGAGGCGTGTTGTACGACTCTAGCACGACGTCGGCATGTCCTACGATTTTGTTGCGAATTACAGACAAAATGCCATAGTACTTGGGAGTACCCCTAACGTGATCATAAATTTGGATTATTCTCTCAACACTCTTCTTCCATGAATTGAATTCATGAGCTTGCCCAGAGAATTCTCGTAGACTTTTAACTACGTCTGGTATTTTGTCAAGGTCGGCTAAATTATTATCAACTAAGTTGATGGGTTGGTCGACTTCGTTATTGATGTCGGCCGCGGGATTCATTATCGAATTAAATATTTGTCTTCCTTGTATTTGTAGCGTTTCTGCTACTAATCTGGTGATTAGTTGAACTAAATCGTTAGGATTAATACCTTGAGCAAGTTGGGGGGCAGGTTGGGGAGCAGGGCCAGGGATAGGTGGATCTGCGACGTGTTCCAGGCGTGCTGGCCTAATAAGGTTATTTTGATTTGCCATATTGGCTGAAACGTTTCAAAGTATCTAATTTGAAATAAAAGCAAGAGCACGGATGGAAATAGATAACGGCAAAGAAAGAGGAACGATTTTTTCAGATGTTATCTTAGTTCTAATGTAATAAACTTGTTTGAATAATGTTTTGTTAAATAAAATCAATTAATTAATCAATAGGTTTCTTTACACGGTTTTTAAGTTGTGCTTTTAGGATTTAACTTCACTTGTTTACTCTTATTATTTCTCTTATTATTTCAAAAATTGATTCACTTCTTAGAGCTAGACTTACAATAATAGTATGAAGTGTTGCTCCATGTGTTGATTAACGATATTTTTTGTTTTGGTGGTTCTTCTATTCCTATTCAGGCGGCTGCAGCTTTATAGTTGCTCCTTTTTGTCCTTGGTTATCGGGCTACTGGGGGACCTCTTTTCTGTTCCTTTTTATCCTTGGTTATTGGACTACTGATGGAACTCTTTTCCTGAAGTTGCGAATTAATGTTGAACGTGTAAGTTCGAAAGCCACACAATGGGCGCCAGTTAATCACTACACCGAAATAATTAATAAAAAAAATCTTTTCTAGAGCAGTTTGCTCTGACCTTTATTGAGTTTACTTCTTAACTAACTACAATCAATAATTTTATATTCGATTTTACCTCGGTACTTTGCATTCCTAAGGTATTGAATTGAATTGCAACATGAATTTCTGTGGAAATTCGCTGTATCGAGGCAGACGCTTTGTCAGCATTTCCGTTGCTCGTGTTGATGTTGCATATTTCTAGCATAAGCAATAGTTTGGTGTTCAAGGAGGATGAACAAAGATAACGATTTTATTTCGAAAGAAGACGCTAATGAATTATTAATTAGACTTTCAGTGGTAAATGAATTCGATACTCAAATACTCAAATAATAATACATAATAATAATTTGCAATCTAATTTTTTTTTAAGAATACAACTCGATTTTTGAGTTAAGTATACCAATAGACTAAGAATAAAATTATTTTTCTTTCTGTAAAATCGGCATACCTAACTATAGTGCTTCAGAATAATATAATATATGTGACATAATAATGTGACAATTTTTAATTTACCTCATTTCTGTGTGTGTTTATGTGGAAAAGCGGCATAATTTGTGTTGTGCGCAAAAAAGTAGACAATAGTATCTTGAAAAACGGACTATTTGTTGTTGTGCCAACTTTTATAATATAGTAAGTAGGTACTGTTCCACACATTTTTCTGCGTATTAAAACGAATTGTGCCACTTTTCTTAAAAACTCCTTTTTTGAAGTGACACATTTATGACTTATGCCATTTTTCCTAAAAAAAACTTTCTCACAAATCTTTAAAAAAAATCGGCTTTAGCTATGGTAATTTTGAATATAGATAAGTAAAATATTTTTCTGAAATATTAAACTTGCAATACCTTTTTTCAAAGAACAGATTTTTAATCATTTGCATTTCCTAACAGCAATCTTAACGTTATTATTTTTTAACCTCCATGTTGAACTAACTTCAAAATCATAAAAAGTTTATCTAAATATCAGGCATTTTTTCGGGAAAAGTGACTTAACTTGGAAGTCGCCAGAAGGTAGGTAGGTACCTTCAATTTTTATGTCTAACATTATTTATTTTTTTAGCCTTATTATTTTTCATTACATAAAATATGAAACTATGCAAATCAAATACACATTTCCGAAGAAAAAAATGTTAAACCTTTAAAAAAAAATAGATTTGTGAAAATTTTCTAACTCATAAACTTTAAACCGCTCTCCTGAAAAATCGCGTTTTTTTTTAGTTATGCCGGTTTTCTTAAACAGCGACGAGATTACAAACAGGACAAACTGTTTTAACGAGATAAGGAAATTCCTTCCTTGTATAGCGTAAGGTGACTCACAGAGATCGTATAGGAACACCGGAATAAATGAGAAGCTCAATCCAGTCCAGAGCAGCCAAGAGCTGCTATGCTTCTATACTTCTGTGGTTTCGAGTTTAGCCCATTCCCAAACTGAGTTTGCAAGACGTGCTTGGAATGGATTTCTTGCTTCTTAAGGCAATTTGAAAGAACTAAAAATATGTTATCCTAGGAGAATAAGTATATGTAATACTAATAAAATGAATGCAAATAAAAGGTGACTCTAAGAAGTCCATGCGAGCACTTAGTATATATGATTCCACTACCAACCCACCCCGCACGCGGTAAACTCTCTGAGATTACTTTCGCGCACATCAGATTCATACAATAATATTCCTCTCTTCTTCCTCTTCGGAACTTGACCTAGGTGGTCCAGTCCTCATTTAGTTTAATGAACATAGTGATGGAAAAAATAATGGTAACAAGCTTGTTCTTTAGCGCTTATCAAAAAATAAAATGTTTTCGGGGATAAAAATAAATTAAACCCATACTAATAGTTTTGATACAATGTAATGAAGAAATGCAGCATTAAAGTTTTTAATAAAAAAAAGAAGAGAAATAGTGAATAAATGTCGATTCTGGTTTTCCCAAATTTTGGCATGGAAAAAATAATAGAAACAAATTAGTTTTTTTTCTGTGAGAAATTAATTTACAGTAAAGGTGTTTCATATACTTTTAATACTTGGTCGTTGTGCCTTTATTTTTAATAACTGCTTCACATCTTCGTGCCATGGAATGAATCAAGTTTCGGCAGTTATACAGTGCCATGCATTTTGAATAATTGACCACAGTTCTTCCTTGTTTTTGGCTCTGCAGCCGCCGATAATGCGCTTAAGAACTCCCCATAGATGTTCTATGGGGTTAAGATCAGGAGATTGTGATGGCCACTCCATAACATTGATTTTGTTCTTACGAAATCATTATTTGGGTAACTTTGAGGAGTGCTTGGGGACATTATCCTGCATTAACTCCCAAATAATAGGCATGTCCTCTTCAGCAAATGGCAGCATAAAAGTGTTTATGATTTTTAGGAAGTTTACCGCACACATTTTATCCTTTACCATGAAAACTGGACCAACCCCAGATGCTGAAAAGCAACCCCAAATCATTAAATTTCCTCCGCCATGTTTAAATGTCTTCTTTGTATATTTGGGATCGAATTCGGAATTCTTTGGTCGTCTAACATACATTTTCCCATCGGAAGCAACCTAATTGGCCATGGTTTCATCCGACCATAAGACGTTATTTCAATTAGCACGGTGGAGGTGTTTGTTGGCGAAACTTAGTCTTTGTTTGATATTTTTTGGTCAAGTATGGAACTTTTCTGGGACTTCTTCCAGGAAGACCTACTTCCTTTAATCTACTTCTATTGTACGACTTGTAACTGGTGCGTTTAATTCATTTTTTAGGCCTGTTGAAGAAAAAAATGGCCTCTTCTTGCATAGTCGTAGTCGTATTAACAGTTTGTCAAATCGTAGAGTCGTTTTTTGTTTTCTGCATCTGGTTTTTAATTTTGGACTTAAATGGATAGCTGTGAATACTTTTTAGGACTTTTTTTAGAACACTTTCTGACATTAGTTTCATTCATTAATTTTGTTGCCGTTTTTTCTTAGCTTTTTTTATCACCGCGCGTAAAAAACACTAGATTAGTTTAGGTAAGGTGGCTGTCCCAAAGGGGTCCATTGTGATACCACAGGAAGGGGAGCGGCCAGAACGGTTCTTTGTGCCGGGCGTTACCCTGGGAATTCTTTTGCTACTTGCGAACTTGGGTGTCCTACCTCGTTGAGAGGCTTTTGGTAGTGACTAAGGAAGGCAGTCGAATCTTGTATAAGTTTACATCACCTGGTTACGGCTTAGTCTTCGGGTCGAGGTGGAGGGCGACCGTAATGGTCTGCCCCCTGCCTATTGCCTCTGATGCGGCCATCACTGAGGAGGGAGACTGGTGCGTGGCAGAGGTTGGTACAGATAAAACAGTTAGTAACAGTCCGTTACTAAGAAGGGTGGCTGGTACAGATAAAAAACACTAAATTACAGGATAAACTGAGTTACCATTATTTCGATTAAAATAAGACCGGGCTTTACTTCAAAACCACTGGCTGTTTGTTTCTATTATTTTTTCCAGGCAAAATAACATTTTTGCTCATACTTTTTACTGTTACACGAAAAGCCAAAGCAGATAAGAGAAAATTCCTGCAGCATTTCAAAGTACTGTTACCTAGCATTTAAGTGTAGAAAGACCAAACTGCATGCAGTTAATGATGGTTCAGCATTATGTTAATATTTGTTTCTACTATTTTTTCCATCACTGTAGGTATTGCCTAATAAAAATAATAATTTTCATATAAATAAAAATTGCATAGATTAAACCAAAAATTTGCCCTGATTGTCCATTATGATGATACAATGCAACTGAGACAGGTCTTACAGGTGTTGGCTAGTACAAAAGGTTCATTCGTATATGATCTGTTATCCGTGTGAGTTAGTATGTACATGGATCTAATATTGGTTTTGTATCGTGTTTTCAACAGACAGACGGACATGGCTAAAGCGATTCAGAATGTGATTCTGATTAAGAATATATATACAAATGTGGTCTCCGGTGACTCCTTCTAGGCGTTGCAAGTGTAATGGCAAAGTAAATATACCTTCCTGTGGAGGGTAAAAAAAAGGAACAGCACTTTTTGACGTAATACCGTTATTTTTGGTTCGGATACCTACTGTTGCTGGCTCTTTATATTCATCCTGACTCTCATACGCATCCTGGATTTCCTAAATCACTTCGATATAACCATCGAATAATCGAGAATTTGGATATTCGAATTTAATCATATTTTCCTTAAGTAATGTAAGCAGAAATTAATTTTCGTCCGTGTAGCTAGCTAGTTGTATCATTTAAAAAAATCTGACTTTCCCTCTATTTCAATTTTTTGTTATGAGGCCGTATGACGTATGATGTCTCTATAATATGTTCCTGTATGTCCCTATATGAACTTTGAATACGTGTTTTGAGCATGAGCATGAGTCTTATTATATAGTTGCCAGCCGAATATTCCAGTTCTAACAGCCTATCAGAGTAGGGGAAGTAAAGAAGATAAATGTAGTTCCTTAGAATCATAAGACTCGAATAACTTTTGGAATATTCAGATTGTGATATTCATATTTTATCTAAATAGATATAAATTATAATCTGCGTTGTAGAATCACTAAACACGAAATTAAAAAAAATTTTAATTAAACATCATACAAGCTTCCTAATTTTAGAGACATTGGCTTGACAACTTTAGAACGCTAGAGTGATTTATCACCTCGTACTTATTTAAAGTAAGCTCCAGTTCATGGGAAATTGTTACAAAAACTCTTTCTACATTCTGCTCTTTGTCAAAGAAATTCCTTAAGCACATAACCACCCCACGCAATGACTATAGTACCTACTGTGTAATTCCTTACAGCGAAGCCGAACACTGATACCCCATTTCATAATACACTCATTTATCTGAATTACAAGGGAGTGCGATTGTCGTGAAATAACCATACAATTTCTAATCATTTGGTACAAAAGACACACAAATGAGTAAAATTTAGAAATATCTCAATTCTATTTTCGGATACAAAATGTAGTGCTATATACAAGTGTAAACCCAATTCTTTCCCTCAGAACAAAAATTTCAAACACGTGCGCAATCCAACAACTGGAACTTAAGTGTTAACTCCTTCAGTAAGGCGCAACAGATAAATCCTAATCAACAAGTATCTCAGATACAATATCGACTGCGCCACAGGGTATCATACCATAATTATTATAGTGGCCTGACCAAACACCGTATGAACATTAGATTTCTTTTTAAAAAAATGTAAAGGAGTAGGTGACGGCAGCTATGTTATCACATCGATCGCCTCCTCTCAATATTTGTCATTTGAGATATATTTTGTATGTTGTATTTCCTAAAAATGTAGGGGTTGAAAAATTATTCTTACTTTCCCACGATTCACACAAAAATATAACAAAAAAGGACCCCTAAGCTGTCTCTTTTTTTATTTGTTTGTCAAGATACGAAATTTGAAAAGATAATAGCAAAGAAGGTGAACAAGAAAACAAAATCAAAGGAAAATCGAAACCAAAACAGAGATCCCTTGCCCTTCCTTATTGCGTCGATAAACAGGTCGTGTAGGGGATGAAAATTTCGAATCCACTATAACTATAATATTTCTTCCTCCAACGAAAAGAACCGAATTTTGTGTATAAAAGGAGCGACATCTCTTCTGAAAAAATCAGTCTAACTCACAGTGCCGTCGATATTAGGTATCTTTGGCTAGAGTGGCCTATCCGTACCTACGGATAGGTCATGGTGCAGTAAAAACAGCGAAGCGTTGAAGAAATCATCTACATAATCAATCGAGAAGTTCACTCTGTAAGATGTATTTGGTCTCCCACGGATAAATCCTGTAGCTGCACACTTCAAATAACCACGGACGGAATAAAATTCCATTAATCGATCAAGCTTTAAACGAAATTAATTAAAACTTCATACATTTGAAGTAGCTGTGATAGCAACAAGAGAATATAAACATTTAATCTATAAGAATCCAATGTCTTCCAACATTAGTTATAAAAACATTTAGCTTAACTTAGTTTTAAGAAACGAAACAAGAAAAATCATTGTCTTCCGGTTTGTTTGTTTTGCTTAAAAAATTGTTTGTAAATAATAAATTTTTTTGTATGTTATTACAAAAAAAACTAAAAACACAAATTCTTTCAATCTGTTATGGGTTTTTGGTGGATTTTCTTAATTTGTTTGTGGAATATGATATGAAGCATATGGTAACAATTCGGTCGTTATGGTGAAACAAGTCTTTGGCATTTAGTTAACGGATTATACTATCACGTTTTCATTTGTATTTAATATCAACTCGTTGGCAGAGGTTCCAAGAATTTGCACTGCTCCACGGGAGGGTGTAAGTGATTACACATAATTACGTTTTTGGGACAAAATTGTTTTTTAATGGCTACAAAAATGTTGTTTTTTTTTAAATTTATTTCGAAGTTCCCAACATTTCTTGAGTTGCAAAAAGGGTAATTGAATTGTTGTAGAAATAGAATAAGATTGGTAAAAATTAGTAAATTTTAGAATGTATGTATTAAGAAAGTGGGCCTCGCATATCCTGTCCATTTTTGCGTCTGCTAAAGTAACTGTAGTTTCGGTAGTTAGTAGTTAGTTATTTTAAGTGAAATGTAGGTACTATACATTCATTAATTCTTAAACTCTAATAAGCCATAGATAATAGATGTTCCTTAGCCACAGCTCTACAAATTTTTTTTATTTGTCTCCAGAAGTGAACTAAAAATGTTTTGACACCGTTGCTGAAGGTGCAATTGACAGTTTGAAATCCTCCTCTACCTATCAGTTAAAACTAATACTTTTTATGTACATATTCAGAATGTGGACAGTACAAATACTTTGCCATACAAAATAAAATATTACTGTTACCAAATGTTTAAAAATTGGTTTTATGAGCCAATTTTAGAGGACAAAGATCTAGCCTTGAAAGCTGAGATTCCAGCCAAATACCAAAGTATTTTCTGTGACAAAACATCCTTATGGAAATCAAATGGAAATCAAGAAAAAAGGCTATAACTTTAAGAATATTATTTAAAATGGCAAATTAATGATGGTAATCGGTTACTAAAATGACAGTTTAACTTATGTTAAATTTATAAATTAGAAATTATACTTGTATCTGGTCCTGCTTTTGTTGTACTCTGGCCACATCTTCCGTGATATGTCACAGGTGGTTAGTGTTTTCCACCTTATATTTGCTTCGGAACTTGTATTCTACTTGCAGAACCTTTTCTTGCCAGTACGTCAGCCCTCTCATTGCCGGTTATGTCCTTGTGTCCAGGAACACACAGTAGTCCGGAAGCCTGATTGAACTATGTATGTTGAGTTCCTCTGAGAATAGTCCGGCGCCAGTTCCACATTCCATCTTTGATCCATCAGAGTAGATGGCTATCGATGTCGTTCCCGTGGTTTTGTTCCTGTCCCATTCTTCCCTGCTCGGAAACTGGCAAGAGAATGGTTTGTCGAAGTCTAAGAAGGGTGACATGTAATCAGAGTTGATGTCACTCCCTACGTGTTCCTTGAGGATTCGCGCATGTCCAAAAAGACTGGGGATCCAGCATTTTGTCTGGCTTATCCTCAACGCACTTGTGGCAGCCGATTCTTGCATGTATAGATCCATAGGTAGGTTGAGAAGCGTTCCCAACCCAGCAGTCGGTATTGTTCTCAACGCACTAGTTGTTACTAGTTACTAGTTGTTAGATTGGTTACCCTGTTTGTGGCTTGCCACCAAACTATGTTGCCATATGTGAGTATTGGGCGGATGATTGCCGTATACATTCACAGAATTATCTTCGGGTTAGGTCCCCAGTTTCTGCCGAAGATACGGTTGCGTGCATAAAATGTATTCGCTGCCTTTTTAACTCGTTCGTTGACATTTAGTTTCCAATTAATTTTTCTTTCGAGAATTATTCCCATCAGATATTTCGTGCTCTCTGCCACCTGCAGGAAGATTCCCTCAATAGCTGGTCGCTGGTGGTTCATAGTGCGGTATGCTTCTTCTGTTTGTAAACAGCACAAGTTCGGTCTTCTGGGGGTTCACTCCAAGGCCACAATGTTAATTAAGTGTCGGCAGTAAGCTTCCTAAACAGTTCATTTATAGTTTTCCCGTCGCAAACAGTACTGTGCGGACGATACACTGTTTTTGAGTTTCATGAGTATTTCATTGATGACGAGAACCCAAAAGTAGGGGAGTGGTGTGCCTCTGGAGACAGTTACTTGTAGGTCAATCTCACCTTATCTCGCATTGATATTCCTTTCATTGAGCAGGCTCATGATCACGTTAGTGAGAGATTGATCAGCGTTGGAATTCTGCAGCGCCCTGTTTACTGTATACGTTTTGACATTGTTGAACGCTCCCTCAATGTCTAGAGACGCGGCTAGTGTATATTCTTTATCTTTTAGTGATTTTTCTATAGTGCTGACTACGTCATGCAACGCTGTTTCCACTCCTCTACCTTTAGTATAAGCATGTTGAGCAGTGGAAATCACGCTGTCATTTAGCGTTCTCATTATGTATTCCACAGTCCGAACCATACACCGATTTTTGTACGCTGTAATCCGAATTACAACTAACCAATATCCAACATTGCATTGATTTTCACAATAATTTTAAATTAAACCAATATTTTGTTAATGAATGAAGCATAAAACATCAACATAAGTCTTAAGCAGCTTGTTATTAAATTATTAAAAGATTTTATTTGCTTAGGTCACATACTAACACTTTACACCTGACTTTTAAAACACTAATACTCTTTGTGCATTCCTTGACCGAAATCCATTCTTGACTCTATCCCAAGTAGATTCCTCGTCCTTCCATACTAATTAGTAATTATTAACCTACCTGAAAAAAACAATACGGACGATGGTAGCCCTACCATTCAAATATTTCTAGATTTCCAATTGAAAATTGCAAAATTCTTTTATTGGGAATCCCCAATAACCAAAATAATCTACTCACCTGGTAGTATGAATTATTTACACACCTGAAAAGTAGAAAATTTTCGATTAGTGCACTGATTTTAATAGTAAAACCAAAAGTACCTACCCACCGCGATATTGGTGTTATTCTGCCCAAGAGCACAAAAAGTCAGTCGGATAATCGACTTAATTAAAGTGAATTAGAATTTTGTTATAGTGTAGTATTAGTTTTAGTTTTGCTTTGAATTGATGTTTTTTTTTGTTTAGGCTAAGTAAGACTTTGCTCTCAATATTGTTGTGCGCGGTAAATTAATTTTTTTTAAAGGATTAACGGCGTCCCCTCTTCTTGCTGGCGCCAGGACATCGGGGGATCACTGTATTTCAACCGTGAGTAATAGTTTTAAGATATTTGTTGAATTTTTATTTTAGTTTTTATATTTAGAGTTTTTATATTTCGTGGGCGCAGTAGCGCAGTGGTTAGTGTGCTGGACTACTGTGCGAGGGATCCCAGGTTCGATCCCCGGAAAAACACAAATTACATCTTAAAGTTTTTTCTACTGCGCCACCTCTCGCCAACGTCTGACAAACATCCGAGAGTATGACTGTCTTGAAAAAGCTTCTCAATTCAGCCGTTCGAACTCGGCATAAAATTGTAGGCCCCTTCCATTCGTCGCAAAATAGAAACTCACACAAAACGAATGTTTGCGAGAAGCTAGGCCTAGGGTGTCTACACGCCTGTTGCGCCACCTATATATATATATATTTAGAGCAGAAGCTAATACTTAGATTAAGGTTAGATGTAAATTTAGTTCTAAGAATAAATATGGATTATGTAACTTTCTTCCTATTTAGTTTTCTGGCACATTTGTAAAGTGTGTTGAGCTAGGATGTATGGTGAGGGGGGAAGAACAACCCCCGTCCGACGAGCTTTAGCCGAGCAACCGCAAGCGTGCCGCGCCCTCCTCACCTGCATCAAAGTTGCCCCCGTGGCTCAATCTAGACTCACATCACAACAAGCTATAAGAACGCTTTCGTCTTATACTCATTAATCCGAATCTTTTGATAACCCTTTGCCCAATTTCGACCAAACTTCACAGAATAGACGTTCGAAAAACAAAGATTTTCTCAAAAATTGAGCTCAATCGGTTTTGTGGTTATACCATGTTTTTTTATGGGAGGTGCCACGCCCCTTTGTACAATTTTTATTACATACAAACCTTCTACAAAAGAATACTCATATTCGGTATAGCCGAACTTGAGTTATAAACGGACAAACATATTTTAAACTTTCTTTTATACATATACATATATAGATATAGATAGGCAGATTTATGTAGTATTTCGTATTATGTTATATTAAATTTAGTCAGTCAGTCCTCGGCCTCGCTGAAATACAGGTATTGTTCCGCATCATTCTTTTCTCGATAGGTAGATAATCCAACAGCCTAATTAAGAAAATCCAATTGTTACCGTCAATGACGTCCAGTACAAAAATTATTATAATAATTTATTATTACATGTCATACTGCCTGAGTACTACCTAATTATCGAGTTATTGTAGAAAGTATTCGATGACAAAATTAACATTATCTGCAGCAGAAATGGACCTGCAGCTTGTCCTACAAAAATATGTGATTATGTAATGTACTCACCCCTGGCCCTCACACCGCCAGTTTCATAGTGGAAGCAGCTAAAGTTCAACTGAACCTGAACTTGAGTGTACATGAACTTCGTACTCTGAACTTCGTTGTTTAGATTAACTATGTAAATTTAATGAATAGAATTTGGCAGTATTGTACAATTGTACATGTAGATGTACGTAAGGTACTTAGCTTTAAGACGACTTTTCCAAAATCGTTCCTTGTATTTTCTTTTAAAGAACACGCAAAACAACGTCAAATATTTGTGTTTTTGACAATCGGCAGATTTGAAATTGAAATGGCACTGTGCCAAGTGATCTGAGGTGAACTGCAGAATATACTGTGAAACCGAATTAATTGTTGAACTGAAGTTTAAACTAAAAGTGTGGTTTAAGATTCCACTGTGAAACCTGGCGATCGGTTTATAATTGAAAGTATTCAAAGAAAAGTGTGTTTTATACAGTAAGTACATATATACATGTATTTATTTATTTATTTAATTATGTACAATACATTTTTATAAGCAAAACAAACAAACCGGAAGACAAAGATTGTTAAACTAAATTAAAATTCTTAAAATCAAATTAAGCATATAATATCTAACTACTTAGACTTGATGCAAAGCGCATATTAAATCAAATGGAAGACAATGATTAAAGCTAAAATTATTCAATGTTACACTTTTTCTATCACAGTTACAATTTAATATTATATTACTGCATTCATGTTGCGCATGGGTATGCATTTTTTTAAAGCTATTCAATACAATAACTCGGTAGCACGAGAGCGAGTTCCAATGGCAGTGCTGTTCCATGTCCAATTAGTGGCACAAGCTCCATTGTTGTTTCTGGCAGTATTTACGGAAATACCTCTTTTTATGCCACTTTAGTGAGCGCAGTTGCGGTAAAAAAAAAAAAAGAAAACAGCCAATGGTTTGGAGCGCAGTATAATCGGCGACAGGTCCAACTGGTTCCTATGGCTCTTTGAGCTACCATTAAAGGCACTTCTGGTGGAGTGCCAAAAGCGTGTTGGTTTTATATCTGATCGAGATGATCGTGATGTAAAAAAATAAAATCAAAACCAGTATGAAGTGTGTGGATTTGATCGTGCGCTACGAGTGTGTACAGCTATGCTGTACAACGCTCTGATGCAGACACAACTATCCGAGATAGATGTTTGAGTTAGACTGATTTTAGGGCTACAAAAGTATTCCTTTTATACGATGAATTCATTGGAATGTATAATATTTCTTCCATAGATTCTAGGGGTTAGAAAGGGAAAACAGGTAGAAATGTAGGAGGAGTATCTGCATAAGGACGAAGCAGATTCTTATTGGTCAATTGGAAGTTAGATCCCTATTCAAAAAAAAATAACAAAGTACAAGAAACCAATTTCATGACCCATTGCAGTTTTTGTAGGGATAGGCTATAAGAATTCAAACAATTTGGAAAAATTGTTATCAATTTGAATACCTCCCTAACAGCCGATTTCTTCACAAAGTACTAGCGCTAGTACCGGTATTAGACCAAAAGTTGATATTCAAATAGGTATCAAGTCATTTCTTTACGAAGTACTAAGCTGAATTTGGTACCGAGTATTAGTTAGTACTCGGTATTAGCTGGACCCTCAAAATCGGCAGTGTAACGTCGTTAGTACCTGAATTAGATCGATTTCATTGCCTTAGCTCTTACCTATTTTTGTCAAAAAGTAAATACATCGTAGGTTTAAGTCTAATGAAGTTGATTAGAAAATGGATTTCATTTTTGATAGGGATAATTGGTTCAATAATTTCGATGACGACATTCAGAATGAAAATGGTGAAGAAGGGGTGGCAACTCGTTGATCTAAGCGCCGCATCTACCATATTATGCTACAATGGAATACAGTAAATACTTAGGACGATGTGGATTTTTTCGGCTATTTCAGTTGTCCAGAGTATTCACGATTTTACCAGTAATCGTTAGATATTGCCTGAGCCCGAGCAGCAAATGCTGATCAGATCACTCTACGATTCATGGCAAGTGGATCGATGTAAATAGTGGTTGCCGACGTCATTTGCGTACCAGCCGCTAGTGTATTCGCACACTGCCAAAAGTATGATGTATGGCCTTGACACTACATTTGGACAAATTTATTCAAATGCCAGCAACATTGGAAGAACAGGAGGTGGCCGCTGCTGTATTTTATCGCTTTGTATAGTCTCCAGGACAATCGGTGCAACCTGCCGCACTTATGTTAAATTGAAACACCGAATTGGTGAGCTCAGTTCCATATGTGCAATAATAGAAAAAAAAACAACCAATCATATGCACTATCATATGCTATCCAATGCTGGATACCCCTAAACACACATACTTTTCAACAGGAAAGCAACAAATATATTATAAAAAAATATTTACTTGCTCTTATGATTAAAAATCAGTCATCCTGCAAAATGCTTGACACCAATAAGCATAAAAATGTCACCGTTATGACATTTCAGTCAAAAATAGGTACTAGACCAGTTTTTAGACGTATTAGTCGTTAGTAAGGTTGATAAATTTAGCTCCGGTACTAGCTATGTGCAGAAATACAAAAGTACTAACTTTTCGTTGATACCGAGTATCAGAGCTAGTACCAGGTCTAGTTAGATCGGGTAGAAGTAAAGAAATCGTAATGTAAATTTATCGTATGGTAAATTTATTTATTATATATTTTATTAATGATTAGGTTTTGGAAACTGACAATGTCTAATTTTGTTATGTCTTTGCTATGTGTACGTACATTGTTTAGGTTTAGGGGATACTCATTTTTTTCCTTACTTACCTATTGCAAAACTTAAAAATTTTATGTTGTACTTATTCCATTATAGCTTATACCTAATACTTAATGTTATTATTATAATGCTTACATTATTATTAATTTCGCATGTCCAAAAATCCGTCGAAGAATAATTTTTCCCTCAAAAGAGTCCAGTGTCAGCTCTCCCTTCTACTTATCGTCTAGCACTCGGGCCATACAACAAATGGAAATGCTTTTAAAAGTCAAAAGGGCTTTTCACAGTCCTGGTTAAAATTGAACCCTACGTTTTTTTTAAGTTGTCAATTAAGATAGAGAAGTAATTTGCAAATGTTACCAATCTTCTAATCCGTTAGCATTAATTTGTAGTTGTGAAAGAATTATTCATAGCAGCTGATTTTGTTAAAATGTGTTACCGAGGAGGTAACGATAAGAGATAATTACAAATTAATTCGATTCATTGTCGTCTTTTTAATTTGCTTAACTCCGATTTGGCAATATGTACGTTCTTATACAGCAAACCATCACCGCCTATTACCTATACGAGGTGCATAATTTGAAACATGTCGGTAAACAATTTCTTAGTTGTATAATGTCACAACTATCTGTCTATTATATCTCTGTATGATTAATAGATTTCTAAATAGTGCATTATGTTTTCTATTTCACACGGTTGACACTTTTACAGGTAGCAAACCAGGAATATTCAATACAGCAAGCAAAGAATACTTAGGGTAAAGTACCCAGTGACCGACACCCTTAAGAGAAATTTTGACTTTGAAAATTCATAACTTTTTCACCGTTGCATCAATTTTAATGATTTTTATTTAAAATATAACTGTAAATAATTTCCTGTAAGAAAGTTATAACAACAGATATGTAAGGAATTCCATAAAATAAGTAAAACAGGAAATTGTAATACCTTACCAAGTTTTTAGTTACGGACACCATTTTTTCAGTAGTCGACACCGTCAAAATATTAGTAATGGACACCCCCTTTTCTTATTAGGCCAGTGGTAAATTTTGGGCAAATAAAATATAATAAAAGAAAAGATTTTCAGCTCAAATAAATAAACTACCAGAATACGTGAGGAACTCAATGTCGAGCAGCTATTTCTCCGGATGGAGGTTTGGTCATGTTAAACGCATGTCTCCGACCAGGATTCCACGACGTGCTATGGAATCCGTACCATCGGGTAGGCGTCCTCTAGGTAGACCAAGGATGAGATGGTTAGATCAAGTCCATAATCTCTCCTATACCCGTATGGGGATTGCCCTTGATGATTTAAAGTCGATGGCGGAGGATCGAGAGCTATGGAAGGTCCACTTGAGCAACCTACACTCGCGACCCACTTAATGGACCATTGAAAATGATGATGATGATGATGAAGTTTTTTTTTTAACTAGCGGACCTGGCAAACGTTGATTTTCATACTCGTACATTTTCATTGTCCTTCAATTGATCTGCAACCGTTATATTTAACCGATGTGTCCGGACTGATTTAACAATTTTTGTTTGAGTGTTTAATATTTGAAATTTTGTGGGACCGGATCGCAGCTCCGCCTACCCGGTATAATTGTGAATCTACACCATTCTTGGACCCACTCAAACACATACACAAAATTTCGTCAAAATAGGCCCAGCCGTTTAGGAGGAGTTCAGTTACAACACACGTACAGAAGAATTATACATATGTACATACTATAGATTATTTAAAAATAAATACAAAGCTATACATAAAAAAACTACCAACCTCAAAAGGAATTCTTAAAAAAGGATCCTAATCATAGGAGGGGTCATCATACCGGACGCAGAAAATGTGAACATAGCACTTTTCTTGGCGCATTTTTTCACAAATTCATGAACACTGTTCTGAATGTCTGCCTTTCGTCTTTTAAAACCGCTTTCATGATTTTAGGTAATCCACTGAAGGATTTGCCGTTCTTCATTAGTGGTCAGTATCTACAGTTTCTGGTCCAAAAGTTGGCTTTTGTACCTACTTGCGGACCAGTTTGATAACGGGTTACGAGGAACCTTAAATTTAGCCGCAGACATTTTTTTTGGCATTCACATATAAAATGTTAGCATTTTCAAATTAAAACCTGAGAAATCGTTAGAGATTTAAAACTAACGGCTAAAAGGTATGCAAATACAAAGATAATATTGGTGGTGTCCATAACTAATATCCTTAAAAATGTCCATTTCCTCCAGTAATAGACACCTGTGTCGGTCACTAGCTTTATTGAACATTTCATTTCAGTTACTGACACCCCACGTAAATTTAAATTGTTTTGTTATTTTAATAAAAACTGACTAACAAATAGATCGGCTACTTAATTATTTTCAATAAAATTCACTGTTCACAGTGTTACTATACACGGTTATATTTTTAAAATAATGTTCTGTACTTACGTGTTCCTTAAGGAAATCTCAAGTTTTCTGAAATTTCTAAAGGTTTCGAACCAAAGTCTATTATCATAGGGCACTGAACGACTACAAAATATCAAGAGAAGTCATTTCTTATTACATTTGAGTGCCTGAACACGTTAAAAATAACTTCCGTAAAATCCAGCCACAGGAAACCTTAAAAAAATGGAAAAACAGTGGCAGGTGACCATAACTGAGAAGGTGTCGGTCACTAGGTAGTTTACCCTAATACACCATTGAGATTGACTAAGTGCGCACACAAAACGCTTCCGTATTTTCACAGCAAATCATTGTTGCAGATAATGTAGATAATGTACCTCATTCATTTTCAATGAAATCGCGGGAATAATCATAGTAACTTAAAAGGATCTCACATAGGTGTTTGTCGTTTGACTTTGACACCATTTGTTGTGCAACTTACACATACTGCAAGTTCTATCCTCTTCTCGCAAGCAATTTATAGATGTTATGTATGGAGGAAGACATTTCTGCAAGTACCTGCGCTCTTAATAGCGACCTTTTCAGTAACGTATGTATACGCTGCACGGTATGTGTTAGAACAAATCAATTACGTTACAGTTACCGTTCTTTCCACGAGATAAAAATCATTAGGCATAAACAACTATTTGAATTGCAATGTGTTTTTAGGTTTCATAATAACACAAACAACTTAGCTCATCTGAAAGTATTTTATAAGCACCGTGATAGTTGAAAAACAAGCAAGAATCTGAAATCGTTTCAGAAATGAAATCGCAAGGGGTAGGTAAATGAGGTATACGTATACAAGTTCACTAAAAAAAATAAAATGTAAGTCGAACCCACAACCCTCATGGTTTTCACTTTCGATCTTGATCAAATTCTAGAGTAAGAGCTAGCAACGTTTTTTCTCAAGTCATTTTAGCAAGGCTGTAACTTTATGAGCCTAGTTCGTGGTGACTACTGAACACGAAAATACATTTCTGGCAGCGCTGCATTGGTTTATATTGAAATGCCATAACCTTAAAAGTGAAAGAAATTTACCTCACTTTAGCAAACTTAAGATTTTGGTATATGATGAAACCGTAGTTTTGGTTTAGCTTTGAGGAATTAGTAGAATGATAATATCTCTAACATAATATCAAAAATTTGACTTTGCCATTATGACTTAAATTTTGCCTTTTTTTGCACTTTAAAACCGGCAAACTGGGGCCTGTTTCTCAGATAATACATCACATACATTTCATACAACATACAACTTAATCATACATCACATACAATTTTCTGTGTCTCAGATTTCATTGGAAGTGTTGTATTATAATTTGTTTGTTGTATGATGTGTATGATTTGATATTTCGTTGTTATGAAGTGTAAAGTTTAAATTTATACAAATTCTATGAAATAAACGTCAATTGAAGAATTATTATTAAAAAAAATAAAATTGAAAATGTGTATACAATACACAATGGAGTTACTTATTGATGGTGAAGACATCTTGGATGTATTTGAAGTTACTATAAGTGCCAGAAGACGTCCTAAAACAATTTTATATCGTGTGAATTTCAATATGGAAGATCCATATTTTGTTGAGAAATTTAGAATGCCAAGGATGTGTGTTGAATTTTTAGTGGAAAAATTGGGCGCATTTATTGTGCGCTCAACTAATTGCAATAAAGCTTTGTCCCCCTTGCAGCAAATATTATTAACACCCCATTGGCTAGGAAATGGAAGCCAATATCATGGAGTTGGGACAATGCATGGAGTTTCAAGGGCATCTATATGTCGCTGTGTCAGCGATGCCAACTCAAAAATGTGATTTAGGGCCAGAAATGTGGTTTCAGCGCTAGTTCAGGGCCAGACCAAACGACTTTTAGTATATTTCTACATGTTTTGACGTTTTTGACGTACAAAATACTGAAACAAAATTGAAGTTTTAAATAATTAACTAAATTTTCACAGAAAACCAGTTTTACAGCAGTAATTAAATGTGTAATGCTTGAAAATATAAATTAAAATGATAAAAGGTCAATTTACAGTGCTAGAATTTCACAATTGTGCTAGGTTTGGCATCGCTGCGCTGTGTTAATACAGTTTGTCCAATCATTTCACAAAAATTATTATGTAAATCTTACGTCTTTTATAAAGCATGTGTAATGTTGCAATGCTGTTTATTTTTTTTAAAGGCTTTTACTTAACTTCGTGAAAAATTTGTTGTGTCAAAATCTTGCAAGTCAAATTCGAACCACTTTCGCTAAACTTAGAACTTTGAAATTTTCCATGCTGGTTGGGTTGTGAAGACAATGCAATATTTAGAAAGAATTTTTGGATTTTGACTTCCCCTGCCCCTTTGAGGGAGGCTTTTTCATAACGCATGAACTATTAGCCGTATTAACTTGAAACTTTATATGTCAATAGATAAGTCATAACTATTACATACCTAATTGATACTTTGTACCGTTTCGTCCTATAAGGGCTGAAGAAAGGGGGTGCAAACATTTCTATTTTTACCTTACTACGCTCAACTTGCCATAATACTCATAAATATATGTAGGTCAACTCAAAGAATCTTTTTAATTGTTAGGCAATACTTCACCGAGTATTTTGAGCTAACATTCATCTTTCTAGTCCATCCAAAGGGCAAGATATAATAAATAGAAAATAGATCTTATTCGGCCAAATGCGAAAAAAATTGCTATCTTGATTGCAGTTGTGCTTAGGAAGGGTAGTTTTATTTGCGTTCTAAAAATAGAATTGTCACTGTGGCGGGCATTCAGAATATATGCTCATCATGTATGGCGTAGTTGAATTTGATGTATGGAATATGGATATGGATAAAACAAACTATGTACATATGTACGTATATAGGAGTTTGTGATGCGTAAATATGTAGGTATGCACATGCACAATCGTACATACTTATATTTGAGATCTGCAGCAATGGAAAGTGTATAGGTAAGGTAGGTACGCGTAGTAATATCAATCAAACCATACATGTCGCGAATTTTCATTTATGTGGAATACATACCTACCTATTTTGTCCATTGACTTAGGACTTTGAAATTTTGCATGCTGATTTTTCAGTTTTGATGATGATACAATAAACTTATAGTAAAAAAAAGCTTTTGTGAGTAGGTATGTAGGTAGATATTAAACTGCACTAAAAAGCAAAAAATAAAATAATAGTTTAAAAAACTAAAAAAACGCTTTTATCAGTAGGTAGGTACTGAACTAAAAGCAAAAAAATAAAAATTAACCAATCTATTTTGAAGGTTTATCCTGGAAGTGGCTTAGTGTAAGCCATGTTTGTAGTTATGTATTGTATTATTTGAGTGTAAACTACACAAACATGGCTTACTCTAAGCCCCTTCCAGGATAAACCTTCAAAATAGATTGGTTAATTTTTATTTTTTTGCTTTTAGTGCAGTACCTACCTACTGATAAAAGCGTTTTTTTAGTTTTTTAAACTATTATTTTATTTTTACTAGATGAGGAAGTGAAATGGCCCGAAAATGCAAACGTTGTAGCCGAGCAGTTTTTTCGTAGAGCTGAAATGCCATGTATTGCTGGGGCAGTTGATGGAACTTTAATTCCAATAGATGGCCCGTCAGTTAATGAACAAGCATTTGTGGATCGTAAAGGTCAGCACTCCTTAAACGTTATGCTAGTTGCTGGAGCTGACTATCGATTTTATGCCATTAATAGTATCTTTCCCTGGATCTGTGCATGTTAGTCGGGTATTGCAATGCAGCAGATTTTACAACAAATGGAATAATGAGGGATGGCGTCCGTTTCCAAGAGCTACTATTATTGCTGACTCCGCCTACCCGTTAAGAACTTGGCTGTTTACGTGTAACGTTCCAAATCTAATTCCAGAAAGCCAAGCCAAAAATCGTTTTCTTTGTAAGCTTAAGAAAACCCGCCAAATCATTGAGTGTTGTATTGGGCAGTTGAAGGAAATTTGTCCTTGCCTAAACAGATTGCGTTTAAAGACGCCAACTGGTTGTGCAAACGTTGTAAATGCATGTGTCGTATTATATAACATACGGAAAAGAATGGCTCAAGAAAATGATATCTTTTTATCGGATTCTTATGGTGAGGACGACGAAGACGGTGGAAATAATGAAGACGAAAATGCAAATAAAACCACAAGAGAAACAGTGGAAGCGTTAAGAAACTATATAAATCGTTTTCATTAAATAATTTCATTTGGCTGTAGTTTGTAAAACTTACAAATTTATGATATGAAAAACAATATTTCAACACCATTTTTTTTTAAATGTATTTTATTACTAAACTTCATTCAATCAATAAATACTATATAAATAACAAATTTAGATTCTCTTTTCGTGCTACCATGTACTCTAATCGTCATCTTTTTCCATACATAATAAGTCAATGAGAGTGGTAAAGTGGTAATCTCAGTCTTAAGACGTGTTCTCTTACGCTTAAATTCCTATAGTTAAGGCCCTAGTTATAGCTATCATTGAAAATTTTGTTTTCTGATTTTAAGACGATTAATCAAACAATATTGGCTTTAGTAGGCATCAAAAGCATCAAAAGCTATCTAATCAATTGTGGATTTATTTTTACGAAAGAAATTACTTAATTCTGACTTCTTCTTTAAATTCAATTTTATTATTTACCTGAACGAAATCGATTTCAATGAACAGCTGATTCTCGTTTCTCCAATATGGAACCCAATCGTTTCAATGATGTGTTCGATTCTCTTTCTATTCTCAGCTGTCAGTTTTGCTTTCAATGATCAACTCTAACCTCAAAACCTAGACTCGTTTGTTGGAAAGTCACTGACAGGTTCTTTCACTGACAGAAATTTTTCAATGATTGCTATAACCGACTTGTCAAACAAATTAAACCACCATTCCACTGATTTGTTCCAATGATGCATTTCAATGATAGCTATAACTAGGCCCTTACTACAACCGTACCATCCGTTCCGTACCTAATGCAAAGTATGGGGCATGCATGGAGTGGACTAATGGTCATGGTCCTATTCCTATTCCTATTTTGATTCGAAATGCCGTACGGTATGAGATGAGATTATGACAAATGTGGAAATTATTCTGTTCTGGGATATACAGAGGTCTTAGTTTTAGTATTCGTTGGCATTCCGTTTGTTAATGAGGACTTTTCAAAATGTGTTTTTATACAGAAACACTTTGCTTGCAGTCATTTTGGTAATATGGATTTCTTGAATTTCACTTTTACCTAATACTAATTACAATATTGGGTGACAATAATTATATTGAATATGTACAAAAAGAAAACTTTTAAATAATAGCACGAACGCTTTTTTATATACATTACATATATATATGTATACGAGTATAGTGTATAGGTAACCAATCCCATTGTAATATCAGTTCTGATATTATTCGTTTCCCTTATTATGTTTGGTGGCAGAGTGTTGCCATTATAATACATAGTATAATTTGCTCATTCAAATAAAAAAGCAACCGACATACTAACGTTTTCAAGACATGTTACGGAACCTTCGGTGCGCGAGTGTACTCGCACTTGGCCGGTTTTTATACCCTCCACAGGAAGGTATATTCACTTTGCCATTACGTTTGTAACGCCAAGAAGGATTCACTGGAGACCCTATAAAGTATATAGGTATATTCTGAATCGATTTAGCCATGTCTGTCTGTCTGTCCGTCTGTCTGTCCGTCTGTCTGTCTGTTGAAAGCACGATAGCGTCTAAACGAATTGACTTAGGTGAATGAAATTTTGTGAGAGGACTTTTTTTAACCGTCGTCAGGTTTGTATAGAAAATTGTCTATGTCTTTTATGCAGTGGAGGGTATCAAAGCATCGGCCGATGACAACACTTTTACTTGTTTAATTATTTAAATTAATTTAATTTCCAACGAAGAAAATGATATTTCTTGTTTATTTGCCTTTGAAAAACATTTTCTTTTACGTTTTAATTTATATTTACCTTTTATTTTATAATTTTAAATAAAACATTTTGAGAAAAAATAAAAAGAATAATATTTAAAACATTATGTTGTTCTGTTTTAAAGAGTGCCAATAATTGTGGTTTTTTTGTAAGCTTTTAGTAAATTGTCATTTTAAATATATTTTCAATATCTGAACCCTTATTTATAAGACTTAATCAACGAGTAATTTAATAATGTATACTTTGGTATACAACAGATTCAAATCAATCTATAAATGAAAATGTTATACCTAGTTGATCAAAGTTGAAATTTCCTAAGGGTGCCTATTGCAGTCGTTACGCTATAGGCGTTTTATTTATAAATATCGACTAAAGAGAGCCTTTAATTAAGCCTTCGAAAGAAGTAACTGGAAGAGAGCAAATCCCTATTGAACAGAGCCAGATACCCAGCCAGATACCCGGCCGCTGAATATCAGGCTATTCGGCCTCATTACATACCGAATATCCGGTATCCGATATCCGGCTAAATTACTATCAGTTACTATCCCCATAAGTATCTTACTATTAACGCGCGAATTTGAATGCCCTTGAGCTTTTTACATAAAAAAAAACGAAACAAATGATGGCGAAATAATTGAAATCGAAATAAACAAAAACCGAAATAATCGAAAAACTAAACAATAAAAGGCGAAATGAGCTTAAGACGAACTAAGTAAAAGACTAAATTATTTTTTTTCGAAACAAATATAAACCAAATAATTGAAAAACAACAAAATGCGAAACGACTAAAACGAAACAACAACAAAAACAACGAGATAAAAAATACAAAACAAACCATACGTTGCCATATAAATATTTCTATTACACTTTTGTCGCATATTTATCTGACATAATTGTCATATTTATATGCTACGGTAACACCACTTTCAAGTTTACTCGTCAAACCTAGGTTTTTCGTGGTGGTCGTGTGAGATCCAGCACATCAACCGCGGCATTAGGTAAGTCATATATTATTACCAAAAGTCATGACGAACATGACCTTTTAAATATGTATGTATTTTTCTGTAAAAGAATGGAATAGGTATACCTACGTGTTCATTATGTTCTATGGGATATGTTAATTGTGTAGTCACAAAGTCATATGGAAGGAAATGGACTTCCGTATTCCGTCTCGTCTGAAAAGGAACTCAGTAATTATAGTCAGTTCGATTCGATTACTGATATACCCGTATTTGTTAACCTACCTAACCTCTCTACACGTTTAGATTTTTGGAATATAAGTATTTTACTGTTATTGATGTTGTTGGGAGAAAGCCAAAGAGTTTTTGTTTCCCGCTTTTTAAAGCCAAAAATAAAGAGTTTAGTCTATGAAGTCGTAGGTACATTATTTGATTTAGTCTCCACTGATGCGTCAAGACATGCCAAATGTTAGGCATGGGAGTTAGTACGTACCTACGCAACACATGGGTCTAGAGGTGTTAGTATACACGGCATGTAGCAAGTAACATACGTATGTAGCACTGACGTCATTTTTATGTCAGCGTATGGTTCCATTGCTATATGTATTGACGTTACAAATGAATATACCTTCTTGTGGAGGAATATACACAATTTGAGACCCGGAAGGGGTTATGTAGATGAACCTGACAGTTCTTAAAATTTATAATAAGGTTATAATGAACAAAATGAATAAATTTGGTAATATAATATTAGAGGATGTAATTAGGACTCAACAGGTGTCATAGAAACGAACTTACCCGACTTTGACTGTATTGAGGGCGTATACGGCATAGCATATAGAAAGCCACATACGTATATGGCTCTGATGTCATTTTTACGTCAGCTAAAATGTGTCCAAAGTACACATATAATACTATGTGTAGTACCTATATGTGACACTCGTGACACAGAAATAGATGATAACGGTGACCGACAGCCGCCGGAACATGCATCAATTTCCATATTTTTTTTCTATTTTATTCATTCATTTTCCAATGGTCCGCTAAGTGGGTCGCGGGTCGGTGTATAGGTTGGTCAAGTGGACCCTTCAATCCCCATAGGGGTATAGGAGAGATTATGAATTTGATATAATCATCCTTGGTCTACCTAGAGGACGCCTGCCCGATGGTACGGATTCCATAGCACGTCGTGGAATCCTGGTCGGGGGCATGCGTTTAACATGACCAAACCACTGAAGCATGGATCGCTCCGTCCGGAGAAGTAGCTGCTCGACATTGAGTTCCTCACGTATTCTGGTATTTCTAATGCGATCTCTACGGGCCACACTCAGCAATACAACGGAGAAATCTCATTTCGGCAGTTTGTATCCGCAATCTTATTCTTTCGGTGATTACCCAAACCTCATGACCAGGTAAGAGCTGGAACAAAACCCGAATTAAAGACTGACAACTTAGCTTTGACACCAAGTCCAGTCTTCCTAATAACAGAATGACCAAGCTGTCTCAAAATTGACCCAGCCTGACCAATCCTACATGTGTCAACACAAACGGCTACAAACCGATCGAGTGCGCGCTGAAGTTCAGTCTGAGAGGATCCAAGGATGACCAAGTCATCAGCGAAGACCAAATGACTTATCCTCAGATCTCCCAATTCGAAACGCGTTCCTCGCCAAGACTGCGCTATAACATCCAGTCCATATAAGTAATGAAAAGGAGAGGATACAAGATTCACCCCTGGCGAAGTCCAACGCCCACGGTGAATATTATTGATTTAACGCCGTTTACCCGAACCCATCTTTTACAGTTTGTGTAGAGACATTGAATGGCTCTCAAGAGAGAATCGTCAATTCCATACTCCTGTAATACACTCCAGAATTTACCTCGAGGGACTTGGTCATATGCTTTCTCTAAATCTTCGAAACATGCGTAAACAGGTGTAGCATACTCCCAAGCCTTCTCAAGTACCATTCTGAGAGTGAATAACTGGTCGGTTGTGCTTCTGCCGTGACGAAAACCGCACTGCTCATCTCCTAATTGTGACTCGACCACAGCTCTGCAACGCGTTTCCAGCACCTTGGCAAATAAATTTCCGGGGAGACTTAAAAGTCATATACGCCTGTAATTGGAGCAATCCCCTTTATCCCCTTTCTTGAAAAGAGGCACAATCACCCCAATTTGCCAATCACTTTAATTTTACGAGAGAGCCATCTAACTCCCTCTTCACTTGAGCATTTCTGGCCGGATTTCATCCACTCCGGCAGATTTGGCAGCTTTTAGTGATTTGATCGCAAAAGTGACTTCATCTACCGTGGTGTGGGACTATTTTCCGCCCTGGTTCCGTCATTCTCAATGCCCTGGATTGCATTGAGCAATTCAGAAAAGTGCTCGCTCCATGTGCGCAAAATATCCTCCTCATTAGAAAGAATAATGTTCCTCTTCCATCCTCTAAGACGACGGATGGTCTGCCAGAACGCCTTGTTTGCAGATCTGTGATCACGGTCCACTTCAGGTATTAAAATAAATTAATATAAATGAATTAAATTCATTCATTCATTCATTCATTTTCAATGGTCCGCTTGTCCATTAAGTGGGTCGCGGGTGTAGGTTGCTCAAGTGGACCCTCCATAGCTCTCGATCCTCCGCCATCGACTCTAAATCATCAAGGGCAATCCCCATACGGTTATAGGAGAGATTATGGACTTGATCTAACCATCTCATCCTTGGTCTACCTAGAGGACGCCTACCCGATGGTACGGATTCCATAGCACGTCGTGGAATCCTGGTCGGGGACATGCGTTTAACATGACCAAACCACCGAACCGAAGCATGGATCGCTCCGTCCGGAAAAGTAGCTGCTCGACATTGAGTTCCTCACGTATTCTGGCATTTCTGATGCGATCTTGACGGGTCACACCAGCAATACTACGGAGAAATCTCATTTCGGCAGCTTGTATCCGCGATCTTATTCTTTCGGTCATTACCCAAACCTCATGACCATAGGTGAGGGTTGGAACAAACACCGAATTAAAGACTGACAACTTAGCTTTGACACCAAGTTCAGTCCTCCTAATAACAGAATGACCAAGCTGTCTCAAAATTGACCCAGCCTGACCAATCCTACAGGAAAACTCAGCATTGCTCCTTCCATCACTCGTGAATAAGACCCCGAGATACTTAAACTTCTCCACCTGTTTCAATGGGACTCCACTAACATGCAGAGTGCATTGAACAGGCGTTCTAGAGACGACCATCACTTCAGATTTGTTCACGTTTACCTTCATCTCAGCTTCAACACAAACGGCTACAAACCGATCGAGTGCGCGCTGAAGTTCAGTCTGAGAGGACCCAAGGATGACCAAGTCATCAGCGAAGAGCAAATGACTTATCCTCAGATCTCCCAATTCGAAACGTTCCTCGCCAAGACTGCGCTGTAACATCCAGTCCATATAAGTAATGAAAAGGAGAGGAGACAAGACGCACCCCTGACGAAGTCCAACGCCCACGGTGAAAGGTATTGATTTAACGCCGTTTACCCGAACACAGCTTTTACAGTTTGTGTAAAGAGATTGAATGGCTCTCAAGAGAGAACCATCAATTCCATACTCCTGTAGTACACTCCAGAGTTTCCCTCGAGGGACTCGGTCATATGCTTTCTCCAAATCTACGAAGCAAGCGTAAACAGGTGTAGCATACTCCCAAGCCTTCTCAAGTACCATTCTGAGAGTGAATAACTGGTCGGTTGTGCTTCTGCCGGGACGAAAGCCGCACTGCTCATCTCCTAATCGTGCCTCGACCACAGCTCTGCAACGCGTTTCCAGCACCTTGGCAAAGATTTTTCCGGGGAGACTTAAAAGTGATATACCCCTGTAATTGGAGCAATCCCTTTTATCCCCTTTCTTGAAAAGGGGCACAATCACCCCAATCTGCCAATCGCTGGGAGTTTCGCCGCATTCCCAGGCCACTTTAATGACACGAGCGAGCCATTTGACTCCCTCTTCACCTAAGGCCTTTAGCATTTCTGGCCGGATTTCATCCACTCCTGCAGATTTGCCAGCTTTTAACGATTTGATCGCAAAAGTGACTTCCTCTACCGTGGGACTATTTTCCGCCCTGCTTAAGGCGATAGATGTGTCATCCTCGATGCCCTGGATTGGATTGAGCAATTCGGAAAAGTGCTCGCCCCATCTGCGCAAGATGTCCTCCTCATTAGAAAGAAGTGTACCATCTTTGGATTTGACTCCTTCGATAATGTTCCACTTCCTTCCTCTAAGACGGCGGATGGTCTGCCAGAACACCTTGCTTGCTATTAAATGAATGAATGAATTAAATTTTAATAAAAATCAAGTTTATAAGAAAGAAAGCCAATGTGACGGCAGTCAGTGTCTGTTAACATATTAAAAAAGCGAGGGCGTTTCAACGTTGTTTGTGAAATCTAAAAAAGAAATAAATAGGTGGCGCAACAGGCGGCTAGACACCCTATAGTCTAGCTTCTCGCAACCATTCGTTTGTGTGAGTTTCTATTTTTGGGGAGAATGGTTTGTGAAATCTAATCAAAAGTAAAGTTTTTCGTTTATAATTCTATTTCATAATTTAATTGAAAGAATAAGATCGAGGGATACAAACTGCTGAAATGAGATTTCTTCGTTAGAGATACCAGAATACGTGAGGAACTCAATGTCGAGCAGTAACTTCTCCGGACGGAGAGGTCCATGATTCGGTGGTTTGGTCATGTTAAACGCATGTCCCCGACCACGATTCCACGACGTGCTATGGAATCCGTACCATCAGACATGCGTCCTCTAGGTAGGCCTAGAATGAGATGGTTAAATCAAGTCCATAATCTCCCCTTTACCCGTATGGCCATTGGGAATGCCCTTGATGATTTGGAGTCGATGGCGGATTATCTAGAGCTATGGAGGGTCCTTTTAAGCAGCCTACACCCGCGACCCACTTAATGGACAAGCGGACCATTTGAAAATGCGAATAAATGAATGAATGAATTTAAAAACTTGCCCAATGAACCTACCAATTTTATAACAAGTTTAAAAGCTTTTTTTTACATATTAGCAGAAATTACTTGATTCAAAAATAATATGAAAGAACAGGCTCCCTGCTTTCAAAAATTCTAAAGTAGTTTAGTATAGGTGTTGCCTTTGTTTATTTATCTATTTTTTTTTTTTTTTTAAGTAGGTACATATTACATAATTAATATTTTATAAGAACCGTTATCAATTTTTTGCATAATATCAGTATAGGGTTTAACCTGCTCTAACAACGGTAAACCTAACCTAACATAATATTATCTTTATTTAGGTATCTTAGTTTTCTGGATGTCTATTGTCTATATTCCTACCTAATACTTAGGACAGTACAATTTGAGGGCAGCACTAGCATTCTACTTCTGTTGTATGTAACGTTATTATATGTGCCTTTTCCACAGAAGAAAATTTGCCTAAGAAAATCCATCAAAATCGGTGAGCTGAGTTTAATGCTTAACGCTTTAAATAGTAATCTACTAGAAGATAAATTACACATATTCATCAAAGCTATCTAATGATGGTAATTAAAAAAATCCCATATGAAACAACGTACTTGTACATAGATGTATCTTACTAAATATTTCAAAAGCTTCCCTTCCAAGTTTCAAACACTATCTACTTACATCTTAAATTGCCTCATCTCTCCATCCGCAAACTACTTTCTTATCACACTAACGTACACAAATGGTAAATAAAAATGATGACGCTGCAAAAGGTTCTATACAAAAAATAACCATTAATGTCTTCCCATCCATGCCATCCACACGTCCCAAGTGCGTCAAAAGACAACCAAACGCTTCTACACAGAAAATACATAACAGAAAAAAGGACTAATAATAATAAGGATCTGTAAGTTGACCCTTTATCATCGACCACGTCCAAGACATCATTCCTAGCGCACGAATGACACGCCAACAGAAGTACAACAAACATTCATTCAGGGTATCCTTTCACACATACAACGAATAGGTATGTACCTATATCTCATAATTCCAACTTAAACACTCCCTCTGCCTCAGGAGAAGATTAAAAAAAACTGCTTCAATGAACACCTGTGTAAATTAAGGAAACAATTTTCCCACGATATTCCAAGCAGTGAAATCAATCAACAAACTTGCATCAAGGATATTTGTATTCCTTGTACACATACTTACGTGGATGCTTAACGACTCCGTCACAACGAAATAAGCAAGCAACCCTACTTTGTAAACTCATCACGGATTCGTTTAGAATTGACATGCAAGAATGGTGTTTTGAGGTTCCCTCTACATATATTTGGGTTCCTCCAATCAGAAAATTGTTAATATATACACAAGATCATCAGCGAGTGAAATAAATATCAAAGGTAGGGGACAAGACGGGGTCGTATTGTACATTGTATTGTATTTGCATGAGATATGATGAGTGGTGGAAGTGGAACCCTCTTATTTGAGTGTTATGTTATAGCCCCTTCGTTTTCGACGCGGTCGGTGAACACCTGAATTTTTCCCTCTTTAGGACTGGAAGAACATATTTTCTGGTTGGTTATAAAAATGATGTGCGATTGAAATGACTGCCAAGCTTCTAAAGGTATATTTCAAAAAGGGTGCATATAAATTAGGATTTAGTAAGTAGACATGTAGCCCTGTAGGTATACATAATGTAAGATTATTTAAATACATACATAGCTAGATGCAAGAGGGCTTTCAGAGGTCGTACGAATATAGTCATCAAATAACTGACATACATATACATAGGATTGATAATGCTGGTAGCCTGCAATACCTACAGCATGATTCTTTGTTTTTATCGGAAGCTATAAAATAAATCGAAAGTACGAAAACGAAAAGAATTGATCTAACATATTGGCAATAGGAGTACTTCCCTTAGCCACACTCCTTATACCTACACGTATAAATGTATAAGATAATATAGGTACCTACATATATCTAATATTTTCATTATGTTTTTGGATAAAATAAATGGCCGCGTTCCTTTGACCACTAGACGTCTGGCACATAATATCGCTCAGTCTATATCTATTTATACGGATGGACAGCAAATTTGTTTAATTTTTCGGGTAAACAATAGCACAACTCCGCCAAGCTCAGAGGACTTAATGGGCTAGTACACGGCATGTAGCAAGCCACATACGTATGTAGCTCTGACGTCAACAGAGAGTGCACAAAGAGAGCTTGTACAAATGTACACGGAATGTAGCCATTGGGATTGGGCTATACGCTGACGTAAAAACGACGTCAGTGCTACATACGTATATGGCTTGCTACATGCCGTGTACTAGAGAACCTTTAGTCCTTTCAGCCCTTCGTAGCAGAAAGTATCTGCAATTTGGTCACGTGAATCAGTAACATCTTTCGGAAACAACTTGATTGACCCCTTGTGGTTGGGAGCGAGGCGTTATTCAGTGTTTCATAATTCTGTAATATTTCCAAAATTCTAAACAGTAAATTTGATTACTTTAATAAATATAAAAGACAAACATAACAAAAACTCCTTCTGCTATCCCATAATGTGCTTACCTACAAAAAAAAAAGGTTATCGGGGCTTACATAAAACTAAAACTTTAGCAGTATTCTTCGTTGAAATTCGGAAAATGAAGGTAACACAAACAAAAACAAATTCACAAATAAAAGATTCGCGAAAAGATTTTCCAAATATGCAAAATGCAGGTTAACATAAAAATTTGTGAATCGTAGATATATTTTCGGCAAATGCTTCGATTTTTTTTTTATTTAACTAATATATTAATATCGAAAGTCATTTATGACACCATCGATAACATTTTTCGTTAACTTTTGAAGCAATGATAGCTCCCTAGCACATTTTTACCGGAGCTAAGTTATAATCCGCGATAATTATTATCCGGGATGACGTTTGTATGAAAATATTTTCATAAGACTAAGATATGATAGCAGAAAAATAACCCCTAATGTTTAGGGCGAAGAATATCAATCTTTTCAGTACTTAAAATTATAGGTTACATAAAAAAAAAACAATTTGGTGAGACATAAACAAAAGAAAAAATATAAAATAGTGGCTACTATGTATAAAGTTTTAAAAAAACAAAATAGAGACAAAACCGAAAAACAAATATTATAGTTGGAAAAAGAATTGCTAATTTTAATAGGCTCCAAAACTAGTGTAACGCTAATAATATAAAAACTCCATATAGTTTTACGCATTCTATATTTATTTAGCAAAAATTTAATTACATCAGAACAAATTATATAGAAGACAAATGAAAAGTATTAGAGTAAGGTCGGGAGGTTTTGACATGTTAACGAACATTTGGAAATATCTTAAGATGAAATACGATTTCAAATTTTCAAAATTTACATAAGTTACAATATCATTTTAACAATATAAAAGCACTAAAGATTAATCGATCTAAATACTTTTAAACATGAGTTTTATTTAAGTTTAAGGACGTAGAATTAATATAACAAAATAAATTTACCAATAGGGCTTGATACGACGAGATTGATACGACGACGTAAAATGGAGGGACTTTTGCTCGAGTATAAGGAGTACTTTTGAAGTCAGAAGACTATAAAAGATTGTTTCCAGAGATCCAGTTTCCAAGATCGGACTCATTCGTAATAGAGCGGGGAAGACAGTGGAAACTCTTGATCACGCAAACGAGGTCCTGATGGAAGTACACTTTCCAGGAAACTATAAGTCAGATCAGCACTGGGCGCCAAAGAAACAATGAGCGAACAGTAGGAATAGGACGGAAGCAGGACGGATCGTGACACCAGAGGCGGTTAAGGGGGCGATAGCAACATTTTTACGCTTCAAAACCGCGGGACCAGATAATATATATCCAGGTCTAATGCAATGGGGAGTAGAAGTAATTGCACCAAAGGTCAGGAATATATACGTTGCATGCCTAGCAATAGGCTACATTCCGATTACATTGAGGGAGACAAAGAACCTCTTCCTGCCAAAACCGGGAAAAAATTATTGCACCGAGGCAAAGTTCTTCCGACCAGTCAGCCTAACATCCTTTCTGTTTAAAACATGGTGGACTATATGGAGAGTACGGCGCTTAAGAAGTATTCTTTTAATAGTATAGACAACATGCATATATGGCAGGTATGTCTACAGAAGCAGCACTGCTTATCGACTCTGTTTTGATTAGAATGTCTTTAACGGCATTCTCCAACACTTGTTTCATCGATTTTGCTTTGGGATTTTTTTCTTGTGAATACATATTTGACATTTTTACATTCAAAAAAAGGGTAGGTACCTAAGAAGTTGTTTTACCACACAATTTTTATTTTGACTCATAAAGGAGGATTTGACACTTTGCCAATTCCTCCTTCAGCCAAAATGTCAAATCCTCCTTTTTGACTACTTTTGGGGCTAATACAAAAAAAAACTTTTGTAATGGTGCTCAGGATAAACTATTATTTATTAATGATTTTAAAGCGAATTAAGGTGCACTACATTGCCCTTTCAATGTCAGAAGCCACATAATTAAAATATTTATTACAGTTGGATTGCTTACCATAACAGTTAGATGAAATGGGCACAAAAGTTAAAAATACGCCCGCTTCGCTTATCTCCTAGACCTAGACCACAGAGATTGTGTACTTATCACTCAAATCAATCGTTACTAACTTCGTTTTCTCATCATTTAAAGTTCTGCCAGGGTTTTAGTTTTTCAGAAAAGTGCTGATGTCAATTCCTCCTGCCTGTCAAATCCTCCCGACCTTACCCTAAAGGATTTCTCTTTTCAAATATCCACTTACCTAGTTTCTGAATAATAAGGTAGATACCCAAAAATAAGCAGATTAACTTTTTTAATTATAGTAGTTTCTAATAAACAATAATTGAAATCTCGATTCTCCTAAAAAAAATTGTTTCGTTCTTTTTTATTTATTTTTATAATTTAACTGTTTGGGAGATTGAACTCATACAATCAATCGCTTTCTAACCTTTTTGCATATCAAAACGAGCTCCGCCCCACATCGTGTTTCAAATTTTAGATAGACTCAGCACTTTGAAATCGAGCTGATAACATGAGATCTAACTCGGCCAGTGTTGTATTACTTTGCATACCATGCTAAGGAAGATCTCAGAAAAGTGAAAAGTAAACAGCTTGAACCCATCTTTTTGCATGCAACCCATTATTAGATATTAATACAAAATAAATTTCTTTGCTCTTCTCCTAAGATAACCAGTGTTACTTATATTCATTCTTTTTCTTATAATTCGATTGATTTGTTTGTTTCCAATGATCGTTTTTTACTTTTTCCCTATTTCGAACCCTGTGCAATTGTGCTTTCGAAAATAGAAGCTCCATAAGAAAGGAGACCCTCTAAACTGCGCCAACTATAGAGGCATCAGTCTCCTTAACATCACTTACAAGATCTTGTCTGCCGTACTGTGTGAACGCCTGAAACCATTTGTCAACGAACTAATTGCACCCTATCAGTGCGGTTTTAGGCCCGGTAAGTCAACAACCGACCAAATATTCACACTACGGCAGATACTGGAGAAAACCCAAAAAGTCCAAATCGATACTCACCATCTATTTATCGATTTTAAAGCCGCATATGACAGCATTTATAGAGACGAGCTATACAGAGCCATGTCTAGTTTTGGCATCCCTGCCAAACTTGTCATATTGTGCAGAATGACGATGGATAAAAGTTAGCTAGTTAGCGCAGTGGTTAGTGTGCGAGGGAGGTATCCCAGGTTCGATCCTTGGAAAAACACAAATTACATCTTAAAGTTTTTTTTACTGCCCCACCTTTCCCGAACGTCTGACAAACATCCGAGAGTATGACTGTCATGAAAAAGCTTCTCAATTCAGCCGTTCGGGCTCGGCATAAAATTGTAGGTCCCTTCCATTCGTCCCAAAAATAAAAACTTACACAAAACGAATGGTTGCGAGAAACTAGGCCTAGCCTAGGGTATCTACCCGCCTGTTGCGCCACCTATTTATTTATTTATTTTAAATTAAAAAAAAATATATTTTACAAAACTCCCATAAGCAGCGAAAAAATGTATGCAGTGGGACACTGTATAATTTGGTATAGGTGCGAGGTGGGATATGTATATGCAAAGTTTATATTTTGTTCTTTGTTTTCCTTCACCGCTAAAGTAAAAAGCAATTTTTTTTATAAAAAAAAAGTTTCAGATATAACTTTTTTATGTCCCACATTGCGGAAGGATTTCATTAATTTATTTGGATTTCATTAAATCCTTCCGCAAGCTAGTATCTTCAACAGGGACTTAATAATAAATTATTAATGTGATTAGGTCCCGCGTTCACAACAATCACTTATCCGATAAAGGAACTGCTCAAAATGCATATTCCCAATCGGGAAGACGCACATAAAACAGGAATACCAAACAAAAAGTAAAGGGCAATAAATCCAACAAACAAGCCAGACACACTTAAATGTGCACCCAATTAACCCCTAGGATCTAAGCCATTAAAGTATCCTTTGAAAATGATTCCTTCCTTCTTTCCTTATTTTATCGTCCGCTTGAACATTCAATTCTGACCAACTTGTAACGGAAATATTTCCCACAATTTTAAAAGAATCCAGAGCTCTGCAGTTGGTCTCTTAACTGAAAGCGAAACTAAATCCGATACAATCATAATGAATCCTTGGGAAGGAACCAACATATACGAATAGCAAATTGGGAGCAGGTGGTGTTGAGGGAAACCTTTTTCCACTCCCAAAGTCACAGAGAATCCCAAGAGAGAATGTAAAAATCATTCTATAACTCACTTCGTGCATGCGCATATCACGAGACTCCTACAGGAAAACTTGGAGATACGTGCGTAGCATACGAACAGAAGACAAAATCAACCATCATATCACTTGTCATGCGTTTTGGGTTCCTCCTTTGCAAACCGTGGGAAACTGTGTTCTTCTAATGCCCTTTGTTATAGTCCTTTAAGCTGCCTGCAATTCATATGCGATAAAAAGAAATGAATCGAAGAATATAAGGAATAGTCAGGACGACAGACGAAGCCCTTCTTTTGAAGAATAGTGATCGACAAACCAGATTGCGATCGGTAATTTGATCTATATGCAAGCGATTTAAGGGTGAGTCATTATGCACAATGTGCATTGGGGTGAAATGCTTGTTTTGAAAATGTACGATGGCCCTCAGGTGGTTCTTGGGTTATTTGAGCAACACTTGTCCTTAAGAGTCATGGGAAAATACTTGTATCTTTAGCTCTCTGTTCCATGCATTGACATGGAAAATGACCTGCAAAGGCGCACTTTTTACTCGTGTGACGGCGAGCGTACCGTTGTGGTTTGATCAGTGGTTCGTTCTTGGCTTGTGTTGAGCAATTTGAGACTATGCTTAGAGGGCCAGTCGCGAGCTTCTCGCGTGGTGTTCTCTTCCTTGTGTGTTCCTATCATTGATTTAAATAATGCATGTCTTGGGGTTGCGTTGCTGCGGTTCGTTTGGAATGTGGGATGTCTTTTGATGGATGGTGTGCGGTTTGATTTGTATTGGTGTTCGCTTTCGGAGTAATAGGATTTTAATAAAGTTGAGATAACTGTATATACGAGTACGATACGAGATATAGGGTGTATACGTATAGCCCGTCCCAAAGCAAAAGAAAGATCCCAACATACGCAGTAGCAATTATTTAAGGGAAATTTGTTCTCTTGAAGTATTTTTGTTCGCATGAAATGGTTAATGCTTTTCTCTACTTTATCACCAAGTATAGCGAAAGTTCCATTTCAACCCTTTTCAATAGTGGGTCTTACGCTGTTACAATAATAATCAAAACTCTGGCTTTCATTACAATCAGTTATGCATACCTCGATCGTCGATCGAGAGAGATGTCTTTGCAAGCAGGAGTAGGTATGTTTGTTGTTTGAAATGCGCACATATTTTTTTTAGCTGTTGTTCTGGTTGGAAAAGTTGTTTTGTAGTCGCTAAGGCTGCAGTTATAGCTATCAGTAAAATGCATCCGTAAAAAAATTGCTTCACTTTTTTGGAGCACTTAAACTTAATCGTTGAACTCAATCCTGGTTTTAAAATGTTGCTTTTGAATTATAAAACTAATTCGTAAAATAAAATTAAGCAATTGATCTTTAAATTTTCTTAAAAAAGAATTTCTTTATTTTTCCGTACGAAAAACTTTTTCTGTTCAACTTCTTAATCAGTTTCACGAAGTATTCCACTGAATTCCTATGATATTCTATGGTTAAATGTTTCAGTTTTGTTCTGTTTCGTGTTTTTACGGATGCATTTTACTGATAGCTATAACTGCAGCCTAAGAGAATAAAATCCCTGATGTGAAGAGACCTGCGCAAGAAATTTTCACTTAAGTCGGACGGGCTATACCACGAAAAGAGTGTGTATGTGTGTGTGTTTTTAAGGTTCCGTTTCCATATGAAGGAACCTTATTGCTTTCGCTATTCGCTATTCTGTCCGAATAAACTAAGCCAATTTTGTACCTAGGTCTACAAATTTGCACACAGCATCAGGTATAACCTCTAGTTAAACGACAAATAGCAATGATAGCGACGTAGGTATTGATTAGTTTTGGAGTAATAAGTAATTTAGCGAAAAAAATATTTTCGTTTGCACAAAAAACAGGTTTTTCCTTGATTTACAAAAAAAATGTGCACGACTGGGTCGCACGTAACTTTCTCGTTTATTGCGAATCTCGCAGAATCACAGAGTCATTTCAGCAAATTTTACGTTTAAAATCATACCCACTCAAGGCGTAATTAATACCGTAAAAACATACTACATAAATATAAACCTACGCATTAACTAGAACACTTTATTACTTTCAAATTTCACCCCGAACTGACACTTGAAGGAGGCAAGTAGGCGATGAATTTCAAATTATATTGCTATGTACGGAAGTTTTGGACTTTACAAAAATATACCGTATGTGAATAAAGATCGGGATTTGGGTAGTCATTTTTGAGAAATATTCATAAAACGGCAATATTAGAGTTTTCTGAGAAAAACTAAGTACGTGATCATGTTAAGAATGCTTATGTTGTCTTAAATATGTATTCTGATCAAAATCGTTAGAGCGGTTTTTTGTAAAATTATGCTGACAAATGTTACAATTTGGATTCGAAAAGCACTGTTATTCAACTGTTTAGCTGAAAACTGAATACGACATATTCTTCAGGATATAAACATTACCTAGCAGATATATTATTTTCATCCAAATCGAAAATGGCGTTTTCGAGATATGAGCAGCTTTTAAAGTACCGGTTTTAGCGATTGAGAAGGACGCATTCATGGTTCAAAACACACTGTTTTTCAACTGTTTAGCTCAAAACCAGTGCCAGTGGTATTACTATGGATTTAAGCATTACCTGAAAGTAACATTTTTATTATAATCGAAAATGGCGTTTTTGAGATATGAGCAGTTTTTTAAAGTACTTTTATTAGGGATTTGCGGGTGAATATCAAAGGACGTAGTGTTTTTAGGGAAAAACTGAGTTTGCTATCAAGAATGACAATAGTAGATACCTAAAAAATATTTTTTTTTTTTAATTTTTTTTACCGTTTTCCAGAAAAAGCCAATTTTCAAAACTGCCGTTGCTGGACTTTTTAGCGAAAAACTGGGTATGCATGCCTACACTAACTGCAGTCCTGTTAAGCATGCCTACACTAACTCAACGATCAATTTCGATTCAAATCGTTAGAGCCGTTTTCGAAAAAATCTAAATTAAGACATATTTCGTAAAATTTTTATATGGGAGGTACCGTTAATATTAGGGCTAGCATAAAAAAAAAAGTCCCGAGCGGGAAGCCCACAAACTCTAAATACGAAGTTTGAAGCAAATCCGTCAAAACGTTTAGATTCCCCAGGGGTGGGACAGACAGACATACGGACGGACAGAATTGCGAGACCCACTTTTTTGAGTTCCCCTATCATCGTGTAATATCAGAATTGATCAAAATCTCGAGTTCGAAATTTTGTGCGAAAACAATATCTTTCTCTTTGATACTACGTATACGAGAAAGTTAAAAATGTTTTCCTATTTTGTAGATCATATTCGTAACTATATATGTGCTGAAGACTGTTTTGCCGGAAAGTTAATACTTTACGATATATTTACAAAAATATGTCCAATACGTCATTCATAAGTGTGTTATCTTATACGTTTCCTTTCCAATAGAATTGGAACTCCAAGAAATACTCATTTTCATACACACATACATAATATTGTTTCTTTTTTCGCTCTCGAGTGTCGGTTTGTGTCGGTCGAGGGCGGCAGTGCTGTCAGTTTAGCGCTTTCGGCGCTAGGTTAGGTTAGGTTAGGTTAGGTTGAATAGGGTGTGAGTTCATCACATAGGACTAGGCACCATATTGGACCCATCGCCATCCCTGGGGAACCATAACGGTCAAATAACCTAAACCACTTCGCCCAAACAATTAATTTCCCTACAGAACCTGAAAATTGCCTCAATTTTGTTCGCGAGGCCGACCTCTTCCAAATTGTCGAAGAAGTACCTACCAAGGTATTTCCTCCTGTACCGAGCAATAGCTTGACATTCACAGAGGAGATGGGTAATATCCTCTGTGGCCTGTAAGTCTTCGCAATACCTGCACATGTCCGTATCTGTTAGACCTAATCTCTGAGCGTGCTTCCTTAGAAGACAATGCCCGGAGAGTATCCCTATTGTCATTCTTAGCCTTGATCTGCTGAGCTTTAGTAATTCTAAAGATTTGTTCCTATCTAGCTTAGGCCACAGAGCCTTTGAGACCCTGTGCCCTTCTATATTGAACCATCTCTGATCTGCCCTATTTTTCATATCCTCGAGAATAATTCTCTTGGCCACGGCTATTGGTGGTCTAATGCCCTCAATTGTTTCATTAGGTGGAAGCTCAGCTCCAGTTTTCGCCAGAACATCAGCCCGTTCGTTACCCTCTATATCGCAGTGTCCGGGTACCCAACACAATCTGACCTGGTTCTGCGCGCATAATGCTCTGAGCATCGGCGCTAGATCTGGCGCTTTTTTAATGTATTCAGCGCGTATTAAAAAGTTTTAGCTCTTGGCGGAATTTTTAGCGCTTTTTGTTTAAATAACTTTTATATGGAAGTCCACTAGGAAATATTAGTACGTACTACACTTTAACATGACATCGCCCTACAATTCCCGTTTTTCGGATATCTCTTTCTTATTTATTACTACTGCATCTACTAAGTGACATTAACTATATCTATGCATCAGTTTCAAATTAAATTGTTTCAAAGACTGTTTTTATTAGATATGGAACTGACATCACAGAAAAAAGTTTAAGCAACACTACAAAATTAAAAAATCTAATTGGAATTGGCATAGCCAATGCTTCCGTTTTTGAGCAGGAGCTCATAAAATTTTAAGAGAAAAGTACAATCTACCGAATCACATGCATCCGTACAAACTATACCCAGAATTTAAAATTGCTTAAAAGTTCAATGTGCCTTTTGACCTCAATAATTACCTATGTGTGAAAATAGAGATATGTCTGCAAAAATTTATCAATCTGATATTTGAAATCCAAGTTTTGCTATGTTTTTGTAATTAAAAAGTATATTATGTTCATTGTTCCTATACTCTGCTGATAAAAATAAAATCTGGCGCAATTTAGCGCTTTTTGTTTTATCTCCGAGTGGTTAAAGCGACCTGGCTGCACTGGGGCGGGGCGTCGGCATGGCATCCGCATCGGCACTTCGGACTTCGGCATCGGCTGTTCTCTTTATCTTTCTTTATCCTTTCCAATTGGAAATGGATTGGAACTCCAATAGATACTCATTCTCTTGTACACATAAAATACACAACATCCATTCATTTATCCGGTTTTATTTTTAATTTCTCTACTGTTTATTTCTTGATTTACAAGAAATACATATATACAACTAATTTTATGTAGATCATGTCATTCGTAGTGTTTTCTCATTCATGGGTGCTCTTTGTATTTGTATTATTGTTATTGCTATGCTAGTTGGGTGGAGCCGAGTCGGTGGATTTAACTGACGAGCGACGATGACGATGACGCGTTCTTAACTATGCATGTACACTGTACAGTACCTATATGAACTAAAAGATTATGTAAATGTAATTCAATAGTACTATACGTACGTACGGAACCTTCGGTGCGCGAGTGACTCGCACTTGGCCGGTTTTTTTGTCGTTCTCTGTACTTTCGTTCACGCAATACAATTCTCTTTTTCTGTGAGAAAAGAGTATTATTTTATTTTGCTAACCAATAATACCGACTAACGGCACAAAGAAAAAAATTCGTCTAATAAGAATACTATTAGATTTATATAAAATAGTAGTAGGTATCGATGGTGATACCAAGCAAATTGGAATATTTTAACAGTCTCATAAGCCATTCAACCTAAAAATAACTGCATAAATGTACATATATGAACAGAAGACCGGCAAATAATCGTCAGTGCATTATTGGTTTTGGAGTATGTGCGAAATTGGATGTAATATTGAGTTTATTTTTGCAGTACAAACTCCAACCAGCTCCAAAATACAACAGAAAACCCAAGCGTAGGGGGTTGCAGGAAGTCAGCCTCAGCATGCCTCCCTCCCCCTAACATATTCCTCTGTTTATGCAGACAACAACAATTTTTACTAGTTTTTAGGGCGATATTTCCAATTTGATTTGGGCCTTATTGCCTAAACGGACGGGTTTCATTTTTGTCGTACATCCTATAAAAATGACTTGGGTAAGTATATTGGTTTGTCGTAAAATCTAATTTTAAGGATGTATGTAGGTACGACAAAATTTTCATATAAATTTGCATGATTTTTTTCTCGCTAGGTACATAGTGGTTTGTTGTACCTACGTACGTCGTGTCGTCTTTCATAGGCCGGAAACGTAATTCAAAAATTCGTTAAGCTTTTTGGGAGAGAATTTCGGTACATATTTATAAAAAAAAAACAACAACAACGATTGAAATCAGCGATGGCACTTTACTCCAATTGGAGTAGATTTACTTCAGTTTTTCCCAAATTTTGGAAATCTACTCCATTTCTTTTAAAAATTTTCATAACTATTTTCATCTCGTACTGTACCTACTCTCATATGCAAACACTGCAAATCCATTAGGTAACCTAATCTAACTTAAGTGCAGTTGATTACAAGATAAATTGATGAAACGAGAGGACAATGTTGCACAAAGGTGTTTTTTTTTATGACTTTTCCCTTCCCCACATGTAGCTTTTACATTCAATTTGTGTGCAAACCGTTAGTTGTGCGTATGTATCTAAGTATGTATGTATAAAACAATCTTTGCGCTTTTATAAATAGCTCTGGTGCTGGTTTTGAAAATAACGATAGCGACGTAGAGATTCAGATGTCAGAGACTCAGGCTCAGGATATTTCTGGGTTTTCAAAGTATGTAGGTATGTACCTCGGCGCAGTAGCGCAGTGGTTAGTGTGTTGGACTACTGTGCGAGGGATCCCAGGTTCGATCCCCGGAAAAACCCAAATTACATCTTAAAGTTTTTTCTACTGCGCCACCTCTCGCGAACGTCTGACAAACATCCGAGAGTATGCCTGTCATGAAAAAGCTTCTCAATTGAGCCGTTCGGACTCGGCATAAAATTGTAGGTCCCTTCCATTCGTCCCAAAAATAGAAACTCACACAAAACGAATGGTTGCGAGAAGCTAGGCCGCCTGTTGCGCCACCTATTTATTTTTTTATTTAGGTATGTACCTACAAAATTTATTTATGTAAATATCCGCGACAAAACTTTATGGCTCTAAAGTTATTTTTTAGGGGGGAAGGAAGGGGAAGAATGAAGCTGGCTTATTGGAAAGTCTTCCATCCACTAGCTCAAACAAAATTGGATAATACGACCAGAAGTATAAACAAGAATGGGAAAGGAAAATAGACTGGATATGCGAAACCGATGGACAAGCTTTTTGTAAGATATGTAAACGTATATTGACAAACAATATAACAAATTTGATGCGACACACAAAAAGCAGCCCACATTTATAAAAGGAAAAGGTGCTTCCATTCGACCATCTAAAGAAAGCAATTGTGGCTTAGAATTCGAAAACTGTTACTATACTGCTTCAAGAAAGAAATTGATGACCGAGTTTTAATAAAATGTGGTAAAACTAAAGCCAAATCAATGATCAATGATGTGAATGTGACCATTTTCAAGGGAAAAATCGCTGAACAGCTCCTCGTTCGAACATTTTCATTAATTATTGATGAGTCAACGGACGTCAGCTCTACAAAGTGTTTGGTTTTAGTTGTTAGGTATTTTTCTGAGAAAAAGAGGATGTGTCAGATGAATTTACAGTTCTTTGAATAAACAACAGAGTAGTTTGTAAGCTTGGTAGGTAGGTACCTTGTAAGTTGTAAGCTTGACCTAAAGCAAAACATTTGCAAAACAAAATTAAGTGAAATTGATAACAAAGTACGTTAGTAATTTAATTATAATAACATATTAAGAAGCGAAGCGACTTTACATTTGAAAAAAAAAAAACAAAAAAAAATAGTGCAGTAGCAGTACACATTTAATTTATTTAATAGGCAGGACAAGATCAATATTACACCTAGCTACCTGGAATCATAACACTATTTGCATAGTATTGTACGTTTGTATATGTCTTGACTTATTCGGTTTAGGGTCTATGAATATTGTATTATGTATCATCAAATCCAGTTTTCCATAATATATTCCTCCAAATTGCAGTAACATAACTAGAAACCAGAAACTGAATACATAGCACTGTCCAACAGATTGTACTTCATACTTCAGTGGGTCCTATTTACTGTATTTTTACTTCGTAGGCTGCCGGATTACGCCGAATCCATGTGACAACACACCAACCACATAACCCTATGAACAAAAAATGTAATGGACATCATGATAAAATACTCACACAAGTGCAGAATTTGATTTTTCTTTGCTCTAATGATCTTCCACCATCTATCCTAGGAATTAAATGGGAAAGTTATAAGGGAACGCAACGCGTAATGTTTTGATTTGATTCCCTTTTTACGTCCTCATTCTTGCCTGTCGTGCACCTAAATAATCTTCTCTAGGGTGACTGACTCATTCTACCTACAACACAGCAATGTATGAATATAGGTATATTATGTACTCGTAGAGTCGTTGTAGTTTATAAATCGCTGAGCTGGGTTTTTGGGTAACTGGTAAAACTCTCTCGCTATAAAAGACGCGGATCAAATCGTGGTAAAGTCAGTTTAACTCACAGCAGCACTGGTTATGGACACCACGGAAGCCAGCGCTCACATTCAAAAACAGCAGGATATTTTGTATGATATCCCAAATCTCCAGGAAAGAGACTAAAAACCATTAGACACGGGGTGGACAAGTGCAATCAAGTTGTTTTGCTTAAAGCAAAATGCCTTCTTCAATATTTAAGTGCAACTATAGTGATAACAATGGCCCGATAAGGAATTAAATACCACGGGCAATGGCGACATGTAAGACGAAATATCAAACCACATGCAAGGGCGATGCTCTAATGGAACAATGCGACGCGACGGCAAAGTAATTAGAAACTCGATACTGATGACGACGCCAAACCAGTCAGCTAATTGCCGAATGATAAGCATGAGCGAGGATAAAATTGATTCCAAGGACCGATAAGGAGTTTCGGAATGCGGAAATTTGCTAGACATTGTCGCCGCTGTCGCGACAGGTAATATTTTGGACTGTTGGCATTATCATGTGCAATATTAGAAAATAAGTCAGGTTAGCAGTAAGTTTGTATATTTTTTTGCTTAGAAACGACTAAATCCATGTCTTCCAAATTTCAAGTTAAAAAGTATGTATTCAGTGCAATATTAATTGAAAAGTGTATCTATACTTATAAAATCATAAGACACGTTTTGTTTATTTAGTTGTTTATGGTTATTTAGTAATGTAAATATTTTATGTAAATATGAGCTTTATATTGTGTAATGTAATAAAAACAAAAAATCGTTCGTAAAGAGCGAAGAAAACAAAATACGAAATTTCTTTACGGAGACAGGGGATCAATCTGACACCAGCATACAAAACTAGGGACACACATGTGACATGAGACATGACACAATTCCTAGGTCATTATAGATATAGATATTTTTGTCTTATTAACAAAAAATAATGTGGAAGCAGTTCCGGCTTTAGGGGTGGGCGACCGGGGCGGGGCGGTCGCCCGGGGGCGCCAGCACCTGGAGGGCGCTGAATCGTACATACGCCAGCTTAACTTCACTGAATTTGAATACCTATCTCTAGCGGTATAAAAACTAAATTCAGCGTATTCAATTTTATGAACTTATCTTGAAGGAGTGAGTATGATTACCTACTCAGCATTTATCTACCACGGCCTGTTATTGTGTTGCTTTTATTGTCGTATTCCTCCCTAACTTATGTAGGGCGAAAGAGAGACGCATTAGTCTAGTTCAAAAAGTTTTGTGATCAGAGAAGTCCTTGTAGAGTGAATGAGGTTAGAAAAACGGACAACTCTTCGAAGTCGATTTTTTTAATGCTCTTTTGGACACCCTACTTTATGAAGGAAAGATTTCAACAGATGGAAGCCTTTTCTGACGCGTGGCATTTATTGTTTAACATAAAAAAAAATAAAAATAAAGAAGAACTCATGAGACATTGTTCTGAGCTGCAAGTTAACGATCAACTTTAAATCTGATATTGACAGAGATTTGTTGTGCAACAATCAGGCAACACCTATGGATACATTCACGCTTATTCTGAGATTCGATAGAATCGAGTAGGTATGTATTCCTTGAATTCAAAACTTCCACTCGAATAAACTTCTCGTAAGTTTCGGAAAAAAATTCCTGTTTAATTCTATACGTTTTATGTAAATTTTGTGATAAAAGTAAGCAACATATCTTTCGATATGCAAAAGCAATAGAACTCATATTTTTAAATAGAGCTTGCGGCCACAAATCTTCGCTCGAATAAAATTTGACATTTATCTCGATAAAACTGAAACTGAGAATGTGAGAAATGAACAAAATACATATCTCTATCGAAATCGAAAATTGGAATGTCAGTTGGCTGAAATCGAATCACTTTCGATTCGAATCTCAGAAATGGATTGACTAAATTTTATCAAAAAGAACAATCTTCAAGAGTTATATCCCAACTCCGTATTCTGAACGCATTTTTTCTAAACCAAAGTTGATAAAACGGACTTACGGTCTACAATGTTCCAAACGAGATTAACTACATAGTTTGTTTGGCCATTGTCCATTGAAAATCAAATTGCAGCAAACTTAGAGACTAGATTGTAGTTGTTTTAAATTACCTATTTTTTTTTTCATTAAATGTCACGTGACTAACTGACACAAAGTTCTATTAATTTAAGCCCAGTATCCTGCTCGCGCTAAATTTTATCTGCCATACAAAAATGTCTACAGAGATAAAATTTAGCGAGGCAGTTTAGCAAAGCAGTATCCTGTTCCGCACGCTAAATTCTTACTTTCATATAGATGGGACACACTCAATGTCAGTCCGGTATAACAATACTGAGTGTTATACGCACTACGTACAATTTTGTTATACTCGGCCAAGAAAATGTCTCCACTGATTTAGCTCGCGAAAGAATTGCCTGGTACATTAAATCGGCGATAAATTTTGACATTTTCGAAACAAAACAATTTTTTAATTGAATATTTCTTTGAAAGTTTGAATACTTGATAATCGATGTAAGTGAGTAGGAAAAAAGTGAAAAAATAACAAAAATCAAAATACATGTGGCAAAAAAATTTGGGTGTGTGTCCTATCTATATCCTGTACAACGAATTTAGCGAGCATTTATCTGTGCTGTGGAGAGAAAAGCGCTCGCTAAAATTAAGCGCAAGCAGGATACTAGGCTTTAATAATAAATATGGTACAAAGTTGAAACAAGTCTTATATACCCTCCATAGGTAGGTACATTCTCCCTGCCATTACATTTGTAGATAACGCCAAGAAGAAGCCACCGGAAACCGCAAAATCTGAATCAGGAACACTTTCTGAATCAATTTAGCCATTTCCGTCGGTCTGTCTGTTGTAAAAACAATAGCGTCCAAACGAATCGACTAAAGCGAATGAAATTTGTGAGAGGACTTCTTTTACCATTCGTCGTCAGGTTGGTTTTGATAATTGGCTATGTCGGTCAAGTAGTTCTGGTACATCCCAGACAAAACCAATACACAATACAAACATTTTGCATGGTATGTAGTGGAGGGTATCAAATTATAACACCTTTACTTGTTTTAAATTTTAATGAAATGTAAAAGGTCGCCAAGTGCATGACTCGCCCGGGGCGCCGAGATCGTTAAGGCCGGCCCTGTGTGGAAGGAAACTATATTAATTTTTTATTGGTATGGCTTTTGATTGAATGTCAATAATTAATAAAGTGTCAATCGAGAGAATGTAAACTGAATATTTACCTGCCACAGAATCTCTTTAAACGCAATAAAATAAACCTAAAAAATGTTCTCAATATTTTCACTGAATGAAAAATTAAACAACCAAACAAAAAACATAACAAGAAAAATTAAAAGCTTGAAATAAAAATTAACTAATAATTAAGCTAATATCAGACGATATGTGCATACACAAACATTTGTGTAAAAATTTGGAAATTATTGTCAAAAAAATACACAAACCGTCTGAGCCACTAATTTTATAACCACAAATGGCATACACAAACGATATGTGTATCATTTGTGTATTGAAAACACAAATCGAATTTGTGTACATGCACAAATCGTTTGATCGGGTATAGAAATTAATTTATGACAATTTGTGTAGATTTATGTACAGTTTGTGTATGTCCTATAGTTTGTGTATTCTGAAAAATAGAGCATACACAAATTCGTTCGCATACACAAATGGTTTTAATATTTCAATTAAATGAGGATGGCATCGCATGATTTATGACATGAAAATAAGGTTTTTATCATATGGTTATAAAACTACAATTATTCATTCATTAGCGGTAACTCCAAGCCTTGCGGCATGTCTTCCCAGTACACAGTGGACTGTTAGTACTCCGACATAAGTTCCGATTTCCGTTTGTATTTCGCGCGAGCAGTATTATTGGATTTAGCGCATTTAGAGCAATCCCGCATAGAGGTAGTTCCAATTCTGGAACTCGAACTATGTACCACTTATGGTGGCCAAGCCAATCTGTTCTCCAACAAGTACGGCGCTTGCGTTTTAACTTGATGACTTGTTGTTGTTGGCTTTCGTCTTCCATTTCACTTTCGAGTAAATACGCTGCCAAAATAACCGCAACACATTTTATAATCAACTTTGTTAAATTCGAAAACTGACCGAATCCAAGCAATTTTTTATTTATTTTTATTGAATATACGTCAAACACCAGCGAATCAAAAACAATCTGGCCAATACACAAATTTTTCATAAATTCCATTTTTGTAGGAATACACAAATCGTCTGAGCCACAAATCTGTATACACAAATTGATTTGTGTATGAGACATTTGTGTACGGCCATACACAAATGAAATTTGTACATTTAGGACAAAATACACAAATCGTTTGAACCACAAATGTTTGTGGAATAGACAAAACGCTTCTGAGTATGATTTTTTTTAGAATTTGTGTATGTCACAAACAAATGAAATTTGTGTATATACATAAATCGTCTGATCTAAGCTTTACCCTTATCGAAATATTTGTTCCTCAATACGGCAGACACGGTGGCAATTCAAATTCAAAATCAGCCAACACCCGTAAACGTCATAGGAAGGCCAGACATAGGTTTCCAGAGTATGGTGGTCATAAACCCCTAGGGCATCACACGGATCTACATTGATCTAAGTGTGGCACGTACAGGTTTCTCCTGTCCTGCCTACCAACTAACCTAACCTAAGGCCAGACACAGTTAATTCCTAGCCGTTCACAAGAAGTCGGCCTTTGGCAGATTGCAGGACTTGTAGGACTTGGGCCTACATCCGTAAAAGAATCAACTGATCCAGGAGCTCAAAGTTAATGACCAAAAACAACTCCGTTTCTTCGCTGACTGGGCTTCGGATCGTTTGGAAGAGTATCTTCCCCAATTTTAGCCGAAAAAAATCATATTTAGCGAATAGGCGCAGTTTTGGGTAAATGGATATATCAACACACAAAATTGCCATATGTGGGACGATGCCATTTTACCATCGACCCGTCCTTATTAAAAACCCTAGTGAATCAGTAAGATCCGCTTTTATTCCCATATAAAGTGCCTTTTTAGAAGGGCGTAACAAAAATATTATGTACCTACTTACATTACAACTTGTATAGCGTAACGACTACAATTATTGGCACCCCATCATTCAACTGCAATTTTCTCAAAAACCCTTTGTTCGAATAAGTCAATTTATTTTTTATTTTGAATTTACATATTTTTCTCATATGTCTTTGTCTTTAGTTGGGAGACATTCCTATCCATTTCTGTTTTAGAAGTAAAAATGAAAACACGTGCAAAAAAAAATCTTCAAAATTTGCAATGTATTGGTCAATGACCTATAATTTTGGAAGTTTTTTTTCACTACTTCCTTTTATACTTTTTCATGAAAACTTTTTTTAAAATTGAATTTATTAAACAATTTTACAAAGATCTAAATACATAATATTAAGTTTAATTATTTTCCAACGAAGAAAATAATATTTTTTTTTTATTTAGCTAATATCAGACGATATGTGTATACACAAACTTTTGTATACAAATTTGGAAATTATTGTCAAAAAAATACACAAACCGTCTGAGCCACAAATTTTGTAACCACAAATGGCATACACAAACGATATGTGTATCATTTGTGTGGAAAACCCATTAATCCAATCACGCCATCTATTAGCCAGCATATTTACGAACGCTGAGTTGGCACTACCTTTCGGCCGCGGTTGACATTTCTCTCCTTGGTCAGCCATTTTGTTTTAGCCTTCACTTTTATTCTCGAAGCCAAGGGAAGAGGTGCAAACCGTGGTAAGTATAGTTAAGCAAATAATTTCCTTAATCTGTAAAAAATCTTCCTAGAAATAAACCATCCATAAACCATACGTATTTGGCATTTGAGTTTGAGCGTGCGCTTTATTTCCCTAAACGAGAACAACTTTATTTCGCGTGATTTGTTTTATTCACGCAACAAATGCTAAGTCGAACACCACCTCGTCGCAGTCCACGCAACCACGGGATGGAAATGGAATCCAATGTGCTAACTACCTCCTCTGCCGTCATAAGTAGCGCCAGCACTGCAGCAATATGTGAAAGCCCTGCCCCAGCCGCTGCAGCCACAACATTTCCTGCTCTGATTCCTCCAGCCGCCGTTTCTGAGACTCACGGGTACACTGCGTCGAATTCGTCTGCCACCACTGAGACTCCTTTGTATGCATTCGCAGCATCGATCTCTTCAGCCTTGAGTGGGACTTCTGTGGACGCTTCAATTTCTGCTGTAGCCACCACAGTCTCTGATGTTACAGATTGTCCTACAGCCGCCGCTGCACACGCGGATCAAACGTACATTCGTCCTTTACAGGAACAGATTGCTGCGCTTGAAGGTCAGCTAAAGGCCGCGCAAGTCCGTTTGAAGAGTAGTGATTTGCAGTGTAATACGCTTAAGTTGGCAATTCAGTCGCAGCCATTGCCTCTACCACTAGCATCATTGCCAATTGCATATAGTCAGCCGCCAGCCACGCATGCACCGTTGTCATTTGTTCATGCCCAGCCGCCAACCACCCACGTACCGCCGCCAGCTACGTATGGTCCGTCACAGTTGACAATGTCACATGCGCTGCAACCAGCCCTGCATACACAGCCGCCAGCCACCTATGCATTGCAACCAATTGTATGTGCGTCACTGCCTTCGCATACGTATGCAACACCCTCGAGCGTGCAGATGACATCAAGCACATACGTATCGCCGCAGACGCCACATATGTACGCACCGTCGCCACTCTCGTACATACAACCACAGTGTTCTCAAGTTGTACAGCCGTCTAATTCAGTCGATGCCCCAAGCCAGCTATCAGGGTCCAACGTATACACCTTCACGCCACGTAAGGTTCAGGATCTTCCTCCGTTTTCCGGCAACCCAGATGACTGGCCGATGTTCTACAACACGTTCTTGCAGACAAATACAGCATTCAACTATACGAACTTGGAGAACAACCAAAGGCTACAAAAATCTCTTCAAGGTGAAGCAAGAGAAACTGTCAAATCCCTTTTGATTCACCCGGACAATGTAGGAAACATCATAGAAGAACTACGTTTCCGTTTTGGCCGCCCGGAACAGCTAATAAACAGTCAGCTGAGTCAAGTTCGTGAGATACAGCCAATCAACGAATCTAATATGGCTCGTCTTATTCCGTTCGCAACAAAGGTTAGGAACTTGGGTATGTTTCTGCAATCTGTCAATGGCCAGCAGCACATTGCAAACCCATCACTGCTTCAAGAGCTAGTCCGCAAGTTGCCTATGACAAAACGAATGGAGTGGGCGAGATACGCAACAATGATTCAGCCATACCCAACGATCGTCAACTTCAGCGAATGGCTCGCTGACGTAGCCAGGTTAGTTTGTTCCGTCCAAGACAACGAAGAAAAGGAGATGAAGAGACGCTTACCTGTGTTACACACTACTGCAGAATCTCAGGATCCAAGATCTACAAGATGCTATTTGTGTCAAGAGGCACACAAAGTCAACGAATGCAGAAAGTTTATCAGATCAACGGTGCAGGAACGTTGGTTGAGTGTGAAGCAACATGGTCTTTGTTTTACGTGCTTGAAGAAAGGGCATACTACTCGTAGCTGCCGCGTGAAGAGTATTTGTGCCTCAAATGGATGCCAGAGAAGACATCACAAGCTCCTCCATGAAGACGTGCCTAAGCCTACTCCAATGAATGATGTTAGTCAACAAACTCCTCAATGCTCATCCGCTGATAGTGTGCTGGCTACTAAAGGGATTGTCAACATCGAGCAGAATATCTTGTTTCGTGTTTTGCCAGTGACATTGTACGGCCCAAACAAAGCCATTGACACCTATGCACTCTTTGATGAGGGATCTTCGATTTCGATCCTGGATGTGGCCCTAATCAAGGAAATGGGCCTCAAAGGTAATCAACGGCAGCTCAATATACAGTGGGTTGCTGGAAAACAAGCACAGGAGCCATCGTTGGTCGTTGACCTGCAGGTGAGTGGAGCTGGTATGAACAAAAAATATCAACTTCGTCACGTGTATGGTGTTTCGGATCTCAGGCTGCCAACTCAAAGTCTCAAGGATTCAGATCTTGGCAGCATCTCAAACCGTCTGAGGGAACTTCCTATGCAGTGTTATTCCAATGCCGTTCCAAAACTTATGATCGGGCTCGATTATTGCCATTTGGGCCTGCCGATGGAACTACGGAATTTTGGTGAAAACGGACCGTATGCAACGCGTACGAAACTTGGTTGGGCTATGTTTGGTCCGACGACGACGACTACACCCACTAGCACATCTGCCTGCCTCATGACATTCAACGCTGATGCCGCCCTGCATGACCTGGTTGGGGAATATTTTCAAACGGAAAGTTTTGGTGTGAGAGCATTGCCCCCAGTAGAATCCAAGGATGACATCCGTGCCAGGAACATTCTCGACTTAACTACAAAGAGAACCAATGGTCGATTCGAAGTTGGCTTGTTGTGGAAAGCTGATGATATCGTCTTGCCAGCCAGTTTTTCAATGGCACAGAAGCGCTTGTTGGGAGTTGAACGAAAGATGAAGAAAAACGAAGTCTTCGCCGCCACCTACAGATCGATCATGCGAGATTATGTGGACAAATGCTACGCCCGTAAATTGCAGCCAGCAGAAGCCGCCGTTATATGCCCAAGGACGTGGTATTTGCCGCATTTTGGGGTAGTCAATCCCAACAAGCCTCAGAAACTGCGATTAGTTTTTGATGCTGCCGCCGAGGTTAATGGAGTGTCACTCAACTCATACTTGCTGAAGGGCCCTCAGGAGTACCAGCCACTGCCGTCTGTTCTTTTTAACTTCAGGGAAGGAGCCGTCGCCGTGTGTGGGGGCATCAAGGAGATGTTCCACCAGATTGGGATTCGCCAGGAGGACAGATGTGCTCAAAGATTTTTGTGGCGTGATGGAGATGACGGCAAGCAGCCTGATGTTTATGAGATGCTCGTGATGACGTTTGGAGCTGCCTGCTCGCCCTGTGCCGCTCAACATGTTAAGATTAAAAACGCAATAGAGCACAGCAGCATACACAATCGTCGTGCCGTCAAAGCCATCACCGATTTTCATTATGTTGACGACTTCGTCGACAGCTTCGGATCCGTCGAGCAAGCCGTCGAGATTTCAACTCAAGTCCGAGAGATACATAAGGCAGCAGGGTTTGAGTTGCGGAACTTCAGTTCGAACTCGGAAGCTGTCCTCAGAGCCATGGAGTGTGCTCCAGCAGCTAACGAAGAGACGCTTTTGCAAGCGGAAAAGGTCTTGGGCATGTTTTGGCAACCAGATAAGGACGAATTTCAATACAAATTGCAGTTTCACCGAGTGAGCAAGGACGTCATTGATGGAACCAGACGTCCCACAAAACGAGAGCTGCTCAGCATCGTAATGTCGGTGTTCGATCCGTTGGGATTCTTGAGCCCTTTCGTGGGAGCTGCGAAGCTGGTGATGCGTGAAGTTTGGCGACGGGATGTACGGTGGGATGAAGAACTGCCGGATACTATATGCACCCTTTGGCACAAATGGCGTCTGCAGTTGCCCAACGTTATGGATATGGGAGTTCCACGTTTTTACTTCCATGGTGGTGTACCCAGGGACATACAGCTGCACGTTTTTGTCGACGGAAGCGAAGATGCTATGGCAGCCGTTGCATATTGGAGGACTACGTACCAGAATGACGTGGTCGAGATAGCGTTCGTATGTGCAAAGACAAAGTGTACTCCATTGAAGCCCATGACCGTGCCTCGTATTGAGCTTCAAGCCGCAGTCTTGGGTTCACGACTCATGAAGACAGTACTTGAAGAACATTCCGTCATCGTCACACGAAAAGTCCTTTGGAGCGACTCTTCGCCGGTAATCAAATGGATCCACAATGAAAGCCGACGGTACAAGCCGTTTGTAGCCCATCGAATAGCCGAAATTTTGGAGAACACGGAACAGACTAGCTGGAGGTGGGTGCCGACAACCGAGAATGCAGCCGATGATGCCACGAGGGCTAAGAGTCACATTGACTTTAGTCCATCATCCAGGTGGTTGAAGGGTCCTCTTTTCTTACGACAACCGGAAAAGGACTGGCCAATAAATGTTAACGTCCAAGGTCACCACGACGTCGAGGAAGAACTTCGTCCAAAATACACCCTCGTCGTGGTAAGTAACAGCTTAATAGATTGGAACCGTTTTTCCTCTTTCAGAAGAACTATCAGGACTATGGCCTGGGTCCTGCGTGTCTTCCATCGCAACGAAAATTACGCCTTAACAGTTGACGAGTTGGATGTCGCTGAAAGTCAACTTATCCGCCAAGCCCAACGCCAAGCCTTTGGTGCTGAAATAAGTCTCATTCAGCGCGGCTTATCACTTCCAAAAGAGAACGAGTTGTTTAACCTTATGCCATACCTTGATGAAGAAGACATCCTCCGCGTCTATGGACGCACTGACGCTGCCTCATGGTTGTCATATGCTGCAAGAAGACCCATAATCCTGCCATCCGCTCACCGATTTACAACGCTCGTGGTTGCGCACTATCACGACAAGATGATGCATCAGAATACGGAAGCTGTTATTTGCGAAGTGCGTCAGAAGTATTGGGTGCCCCGACTGCGCCAGGTTATGCGCAGAGTCATCGCAAATTGCAGAGTCTGCAGACTTCGCAGAGCCATGCCGATCCCACCACTTATGGGATCCTTGCCCGAGGACCGTGTCATGCCGTACTTGAGACCATTTTCGTACACGGGTCTGGACTATTTTGGACCACTCACTGTCTCCATGGGTCGCCGCGTCGAGAAGCGGTGGATTGCGCTTTTTACTTGTTTGACAGTGAGAGCCATTCATCTGGAAGTAGCGCATGACCTGTCAACAGATGCGTGCATCATGGTCATACGCAATTTCATCAATCGCCGTGGAGTGCCACTAAGGATACGCAGTGATAACGGAAAAAACTTCATCGGTGCTGACCAAGAAGCCAAGCGTTTTTCCGAAGTTTTCGACTGCCATCGGATTCAAGACGAGCTGTCAGCGAAGGGCATCGACTGGCGTTTTAATTGTCCAAACAACCCGTCCGAAGGAGGTGCCTGGGAGCGCATGGTGCAGAGTGTCAAGCGTATGTTCTGCGACACACGCTCAAGGAGGTTCCACCGCGACAGGATACTCTGTGCTGTTTGATGATTGAAGCTGAGAATGTGGTCAACTCGCGGCCCTTAACCCACCTACCAGTGACAGTCGACCAGGAGGAGCCGCTAACGCCCAACCACTTTCTGCTGGGTTCAGCTAACACAGCTCACACTCCTAAAACGCTGGAACCAGACGAGAAGCTATGCCGCTTAAGGAAGCAGTGGAGAGTCGCCCGTCAATTGAGGGACAGGTTTTGGAAGCGGTGGGTACTTGAGTACCTTCCAACTCTACCACGACGAGTGAAGTGGTGTCGAAGAACGAAGCCGATTGAGGTCGGAGATCTGGTCTTTATCTGCGACCCCCACATTTCAAGACGAGAGTGGAAGCGAGCCAGAGTTCAACGCGTTTACCAGGGAGCAGATGGTGTCATCAGGCGAGCCGACGTTCAGACGAACACAGGAGTTTTATCTCGTCCAGTTTCAAGATTGGCAGTGTTGGATGTCGAAGCTGATGGTGAATCGGAGCGATTCACGGGGGAGGGGGTGTGGAAAACCCATTAATCCAATCACGCCATCTATTAGCCAGCATATTTACGAACGCTGAGTTGGCACTACCTTTCGGCCGCGGTTGACATTTCTCTCCTTGGTCAGCCATTTTGTTTTAGCCTTCACTTTTATTCTCGAAGCCAAGGGAAGAGGTGCAAACCGCGGTAAGTATAGTTAAGCAAATAATTTCCTTAATCTGTAAAAAATCTTCCTAGAAATAAACCATCCATGTATTTGGCATTTGAGTTTGAGCGTGCGCTTTATTTCCCTAAACGAGAACAATTTGTGTATTGAAAATACAAATCGAATTTGTGTATACATACACAAATCGTTTGATCGGGTATAGAAATTAATTTATAACAATTTGTGTAGATTTATGTACAGTTTGTGTATGTCCTATAGTTTGTGTATTCTGAAAAATAGCGCATACACAAATTTCGTTCGCATACACAAATGGTTTTGATATTTCAATTATATGTCATGGAGAGTAAGTATAAAATTTCGTTCGCATACACAAATGGTTTTGATATTTCAATTATATGTCATGGAGAGTAAGTATAAAAATAGGGCCGACAAATCGTGGTTCTTGGGTGTCTGAAAACGGCCCAACGAAAAGCAATTTTTACCTGAACACTGCTGTGTTTTCGGTTGTATTTCTGCGCTGCTCTTGAAATGTTGAAATGCAATTGCAACTGAGGTTTTTGTTTTCTGACACTACTCCTAGCGCTATTTACAATTGAATTTCTATGCGATCCTGCGCTGCACTTAGAAATGCTACGGGAACTAAGTTTTTGTTGAGTGGAACAGCACAGCTAGGTTAGGTTAGGTGGCAATTATCCATTAATACGAAGTAAATCACTTAGACCAGATAAGGTCCATTGTGCGACTGCGACAGAAGTCATTAGCGGTAACTCCAAGCCTTGCGGCATGTCTTCCTAGTACATAGTGGCCTGTTAGTACTCCGACAAGAGTTCCGATGTGTGTTCTACTGACGTTTAACAGGCGACCCTTGTCCTGTGCCGATTTATTCATGGCCAGGTCTGTTTTGCATGGTTACAGGTGTTAAGATCCCGCCATCTCTCGTTAGCCTGTTGCAGTGCTAGTGCGGAGATGTTGTATCTTACAGTTTCAATTGGCACATGGGGCTCTCCTTTATTTGTAGCGAGTTCCATTTTCGTGCCGTTCCTTGCTAGTTTGTCTGTTACCTGGTATATCTCTATGACCAGGGACCCAGCACAGCGTTAACGTGCACATACCCGAGATCTCATTTAAAGATTTGCGGCAGTGTCTGAAACAACTTGAACAGCACAGTTAAGACTAACGTAATTTACAATTGGATTTCTGTGCTATACTGCACTGTACTTGAAATGCAATGTTTTGTAGTTGCATTCCTGAGATATGAATGAGTAAGATAATTGACGCTATTCCTTTTTCAGTCATGATCATGAACGCACCCGCAAAGTTCGTTTGTATTTCGCGCGAGCAGCATTATTGGATTCAGCGCATCTAGAGCAATCCCGCATAGAAGTAGTTCCAACTTTGGAACTGGAACTATGTAGCACTTATGGTGGCCAAGCCAATCTGTTCTCCCACAAGTACGGCGCTGGCGTGGTAACTTTATGACTTGTTGGCTTTCGTCTTTCGTGTCACTTTCGAGTAAATACGATGCCAAAATAAACGCAACTCATTTTATGATCAACTTTGTTAAATTTGAAACCTGACCGCATCCAAGCAATTTTTAACTTTCTCGTATAGGTACGTAGTATCTAAGAGAAAGATATTGTTTTCGTACAAAATTTCGAACTCGAGATTTTGATCAATTGTGATATTACGATGATAAGGGAACTCAAAAATGTGGGTCTCGCAATTCTGTCCGTCTGTTTGTCTGTCAGTCCCACCACTGGGGAATCTAAACGCTTGGACGGATTTGCTTCAAACTTAGTATTTAGAGTTTGTAGGCTTCCCGCTCGGGACGTTTTTTTTTTTTTTAAGCTAGCCCTAATATTAACGGTGCCTCCCATATAAAAATTTTACGAAATATGCCTAAATTTAGATTTTTTCGAAAATGGTTCTAACGATTTGAACCAAAATTGATAGTTGAGTTAATGTAGGCATGCTTAACATGGCTGCATACCCAGTTTTTCGGTAAAAAGTCCAGCAACGGCAGTTTTGAAAATTGGATTTTTCTCGAAAACGGTAAAAACGATTTAAAAAACGATTTTTTTTAAGGTACTATTGTCATTCTTAACTTAATAGCAAACTCAGTTTTTCCTTAAAAAGACTGCGTCCTTTTATATCCACCCAAATCCCTAATAATAGTACTTTAAAAAACGGCTCATATCTCAAAAACGCCATTTTCGATTATGATAAAAATGTTACTTTCAGATAATGCTTAAATACATAGTAATACCACTGGCTCAGTTTTGAGCTAAACAGTTGCAAAACAGTGTTTATAAACATTTTACGAAATATTAAACAATTAAGATTTTTTCGAAAACGGCTCTAACGATTTGAACCGAAATTGATCGTTGAGTTAGTGTAGGCATGCTTAACATGACTGCATATCCAGTTTTTCGCTAAAAAGTCCAGCAACGGCAGTTTTGAAAATTGGCTTTTTCTCGAAAACGGTAAAAAAAAATTTTTTTTTTAATATTTTTAAAGTGCTATTGTCATTCTTAACTTGATAGCAAACTCAGTTTTTCCCTAAAAAGACTACGTCCTTTGATATCCACCCGCAAATCCCTAATAAAAGTACTTTAAAAAACTGCTCATATCTCAAAAACGCCATTTTCGATTATAATCAAAATGTTACTTTCAGGTAATGCTTAAATCCATAGTAATACCACTGGCTCAGTTTTGAGCTAAACAGTTGAAAAACAGTGTGTTTTGAACCATGAATGCGTCCTTCCCAATCGCTAAAACCGGTACTTTAAAAGCTGCTCATATCTCGAAAACGCCATTTTCGATTTGGATGAAAATATATCTGCTAGGTAATGTTTATATCCTGAAGAATATGTCGTACTCAGTTTTCAGCTAAACAGTTGAATAACAGTGCTTTTCGAATCCAAATTGTAACATTTGTCAGCATCATTTTACAAAAAACCGCTCTAACGATTTTGATCAAAATACATATTTAAGACAACATAAGCATTCTTAACATGGCCATACACAAATGAAATTTGTACATTTAGAACAAAATACACAAATTGTTTGAACCACAAATGTTTGTGGAATACACAAATTGTTTCTGAGTATGATTTTTTTTAGAATTTGTGTATGTCACAAACAAATGAAATTTGTGTATACATATACATAAATCGTCTGATCTAAGCTTTACCCTTGTAAAAACATTTGTGTAGGTACGTTTTAATTTATATTTTCCAATTTTAAATGAAACATTTTGAAAACATTATGTAAATAGAATAACATTAAAAACATAACGTTTTTCTGTTTTAAGGGTGCCAATATAAAGAGTCGCAGTTTGAAAAAAATTGGAAACCCCTGTATTAGTCCCCTGTATTAGTAATTATTCAGCAATTAATTACCCAAGCTTACAACCATTATATTAAACAAACTATCTCAGACAAAAACACTATTGTAATTTTCTTGTAAAGCGGCACGAGTGAAATACAAAAAGCTATCTATTAAAATGTCTTTATTTATCGTCCAATTAAAAGCCACAAAATTAATTTTTTTAAAATAAGTATCTTTTAGATATTGTATCTACACTCTACAGCCGGTGAACACGTTGCGACGAGTTTCGTTTTCTTCTTTTACATCTCTTGTTCTCGGCTTCGTTTTTGACAGCCGCTGTTGTACTGCATTTTGAATAAACTTTTGGAAGTTTAGTTATTTGTGTTTGGCTGAACGTTCAAATCGCAACAGCACTTCTACCCAAGTGACAGCGATGAATGTTCTTGTTTTTTTGCAAATCTTATTTGTTTTAGTTTTTTCTTTGCAGGATATGTTTTTAACTCATCCAAAAGATTTGTCAACGTGGGCCTAAAAAACTGTAGGAAGAACACTCACCCAATCTTTTACTTCCTGGCACTTCATCGATGATTTTAACCTTGGATAACTCGCCTCACAGATACCACATGGACATTCGTTTGTTCGATGCGACTAGGTTTCAACACTAGTTGCGTTTTTATGAAACCTCGCCAGCCAGTAGTTGCCAGTAGTTAGCAGTTGAGGCGCATTTCACATGCTAATTAAAACGACAACCTGCTGGCAACAACTCTTGATTTTCTCAGTCGGGGAACTGCTGGCAGGTAGCAGGCTAATTTTTATTCACAATGAAAAAACAGGTGGCGCTGAAAGCAACAAGTGGCTTAGAAAGCCGTTGGTGGAATAAAATTGTTCATTGACTCAAATCATGGCATACTATTTTTTGAAACCTCGCCAGCCAGCCGTTCATTCTGACAGTTGCCAGCCAGCGTTGCCGCACAAAATATTTTTTCCGTGCGACCACTGACACAAAAAGGTGCAATTTTGACATATTGCGTGCCACCAAAGCAGAAATAGATAAAAGCGATGGAGTGTTCTTCGAAACTTTTGTAAATTTGTTGACAACAAACCTTTAAAAATTGTAACACCAAATTTCAAGTGAGTTCTAACTTTTGACATATTAAACAATATTGCATTCTCCGCCTATAAATGTAAATTCTGTATGTAAATGCAAAAAATGATATCTGGTGAACTTATAAGAAATGTTTTTTTCTATTTAGAATATTTAATCTTATTATACCAAAATCAAAGTGCCAAATGAAATGTTTTCGTGCCATAGTGCCATTTTAATCCAAATGTGCCATAAGTGCACAATCGTGCCACATCGGCAACGCTGTTGCCAGCACAATTGCCAGCAAGATGAAGCCAGCCGAATGAATTTAGGCAATAAGCCTAAAAGCATAACAGCATTTCGTATAAAATTATGCATTTGGTAGAAATATTAGATACTGTTTCATTCGGCTGGGATTCGAAAAGATAAAACACTATTCTGTTTACTAAACTTTAAATAAATCACTTTTATTACAAGATATTTATTATTGAATTAATAGAAAGGTATGTCAGTTAGTCACGAGACATTTAATGAAAAAATTAATTAATTAAAAACAACTACAATCTAATTTTTCCAGCTTTTGTCAGAAAATTCTCTGATACGACTGTCTAGCATCTAGGTTTTCTGCAATTTGATTTTCAATGGACAGTGAGGCCAAACAAACTAGTTAATCTTGTTTGGAACATTGTAGACCGTAAGTCCGTTTTATCAACTTTGGTTTAGAAAAAATGCGTTCAGAATACGGAGTTGGGATATAACTCTTGAAGATTGTTCTTTTTGATAAAATTTAGTCAGTCTATTTCTGAGATTCAAATCGAAAGTGATTCGATTTCAGCCAACGGACGTTGGCACAACAAATCTCCGTCAATATCAGAACAATGTCGCATGAGCTCTTCTTTATTTTGATTTCTTTTATGTTAAACAAGAAATTCCACGCGTCAGAAAAATCTTGCATCTGTTGAAACCTTTCCTTCATGATCTCCAAAAAGCATTAAAAAAATTGACTTTGAAATTGTTTTTTGATCAGTTGTTATTGGTTCGTCAACAGCCTCTTTACCCGGACTACGTTTAATGCGACTTAAGCGCACTGGTTTGAGAAATGCTCACTTAAGCAAAATTATTATTGGAACTTCCCCCAAATAAAACATCTCAATCGCTCCGGAAGTGTTGCCCGTTTTTCTAAGGCCCATTTTATTCATTTCAAGTTGAACACAACTTGGGGATTTTTATTCTCAACTTGAGAAATTGCTTTTATTCACTCGAAGTTGACTCACTCAACTTTGGATATTCCGAAGTTGAGAAAACAAAGAGTTGATTAACTTTGGATTCGCTCAACTCCCCGAAAAAGTAGAAGTTATGAAGCAAACTTGGGGTTTTACGTCAAACGTCAGAACTTTTTTATTTTTTATTTCTGTGTTTGGCAGTTCAGTTCTTAAGTGACGAAAATAATTAATAATTCATTTTTAAAATTGAATAAAATAATCAATAATGTATCGTGCAAACTATTTCTGTGAGATATGGCCATCGTCTTCGAGCAGCGAAGATGATGAGGAGATAGATAATTTTGTACGTGAGAGGCGACAATACAAGATGCTGGACTGGAAAAATGGGATGGCCGTAATTTCAACTATGGTTTTCGTCTCTCAAAGCGGACGACAATGATGGTGCTCCAGCAAATAATAAATTCGATGCCGTGTGATAAGAGATGGTATTGTACATCGCGAAACATAAACTTAATCAAACAATTATAATTTTTTTGCTGCTGGTCTTGAAATGTTGGATGTAATTGCCGTTGCAATTCAATGATCGAACGTCTTTTGTCCAGTGCAGCTCAATCTTATTCCAAAAAAAGCCTCGTGAAAGCAATTACTCAGAATCAGAACAAAAATGTAAATAATGGACGTGGACTTAATTTTGAAGCAATTACTATCATCTTTGTCATCTTCTTCTTCATCTATTAATTTAGATTTTTCAATATGATTATCCTTATAAAGTTCGTATGTTTTCATTGACAAACGAAAATAATTTGCACAGCTGATGTACTATCTAATAAAATAACGCACTAATTACTAATATAGCTATTTACAAAAGCAGATCAATTTGCTTTCATTAATTTCACAATTGTAATGCACAGATGAAATTACGCGCGAAATGCAAATCTAAGGTTGAACTGACGTATTATGTGTCATCTGCCGCAAATATCCCAGGGATATTTTACAAACTGCAGGTAGGCCAACTTTAGGATTTCAACTTCAGAGTTGCAAATTAATGTAGTGAATAAAAGCAATTTTTAACTTGCTGTTCAACTCTCGATTTAAGATCAACTTCGAAGTTGGACAAATTTGGAGTTTTCGGCAAGTTGAACAATAGTGAATAAAACGGCCCTAAGATCATTCCACTCTACAAGGACTTCTCTGATCACAAAATTTTCTAAACTAAACTAAATTAGCTCTATGGTCGCTTAGGAGATGCAACCGCCTGTTTTCGATAGTCAAACATCATCGCCAATTTATAAGCGCCAGTTCAAAGCAGCTGCAATAACCAACAGCTGGGACGACGAGGAGAAGTCCATTGCACTAACGCTAGCTCTTTTTTTTTTTTTGCTGAGTATAATTTGTCTTTTCGCTGTGATTTGATGAGTCGGGCTTTGACAAAGCTCAGTAGTTGGTACAAGTATTGGGTAGGTACTAACACCACACTGTAGATGGCGCTTACAAATGAATATGAACTAAAAGCACTGCAATGATAGAGAAGTTCAAATTTAAACAAGAGGTTTGTGTATGAATAGTTATGGTACGAATAATTCTATAATAATTATGGAGGTTGTGGTTTTGAGTGATAGACGATAGTCGAGGTCACAATCAATCAAAAAATATAACAACTTGAAAGACGAACTTTGTTTTGTATACCAGTTCCATTATTACAATCTACATTCATAATAGAAAAGAACGAGCCACAGGACACAGAGTACAGACGTGTTGGTTCAAGTAATTGCGTGCTAATTTAGAAAACGATTTTTTTCGTTGGAAAATATAAATATTTTTCTGGTATTCAATTTTAACTTGGTGTTCGGATGGTTGTATTTAGAAAGGGTATTGGCAGATTTATTTTCCATTGCATCGCCATTACCACAGGGAGGTTATAACCTCACCTCATGCGTTTTTCTTCTTCAACACATTCGAGACATATTACTGTTACTGCTCCCCATGTGGTCAACGTCAAACATAAACTCCACCACCACCACCGCCACCTATTTCAACTGTTCAACCTTCAACAATACTGCGACAGTTCCACCAGTTAGTCTTTTTAAGCAACCTGGGGAAAAAACCGCGGGTCATTCGGATATTGCCTCGGTCAGTAGTCCAATGCAAAACCCAGACTCTTTGAATGAGGCGGATTGATGAATGTCTAGCTATAAAGGAGAAATTCGCATGCATGCGAATGTCTAACTATAAAGAAGAAATTCGCATGCATGCGAATGTATGCTTTTGGAACGTAAATTCGCATGGAAAACTATGCGAATCTACACACTATTTCGGAAACGCGCAACGAAACTTTTGAAAATAAAATATATGCGAAATTCCTATATATTTGCAGAGACTCGCATGTATGCGAATGTACACTTTTAGGTAGCAGATTCGCATGTGAAAAATTTTCATAATATGGACTATTCTGATGTCCGCGCCCGCGAATTCTTGATTTTTGACCACATGCGAATTTCCGGTTCCTTTGTAAGGAATTCGCATGCATGCGAATTTCCTTAATTATATCGGAAATTCGCATGCATGTGAATCTACAATATTATATCGGAAATTCGCATGTGCATGCGAATGTCTAGTAAATCGGCGGATTTTACCACGATGTACAACCTCAAATCCTATTGAACTCGACAATTGAAAGGCAAAATAAATTCCCCATTTGGGCGATCTTACCTTCCAAGGAATTCCTCAAAAACCACCCATCAACCATTTAAAACAACAGCAGAAGCCGGCCACAAGTAGCACCAGCTGCAGCAACATCTCTTAACTTAACCAGCAGCATTCTCACCAGGAGAACATACTGTAACATTCGGCTGGGATTCGAAACGATAAAACAGTATTCGCCCCCTCATGTAGCTGACCTCCCCGTGGTGGGGGGCGGGCAACATGTCTAGGTTCACCTAGACATGGCTAACGAAGCACACACCCAATGATGACAAAGCGACGAAAGCGAGCCTCGGATATTGCCAAGCCTGTCAAAATAGGGCGCCCTTTGGAGCCAGGCCTGGAGGGTGGCAGTTTGCGAGCGTCTGGTGGTCGGCTTGTCACGCTCGGCAGTCGGCCGGGTTTAACCCGAAACGGCTACGAGCTTCCTGTCAATGGTCTCGCAAACCATTATGGGGGTCAGAGGGTGGATGCGCTATGCACCAATAGGGGCATAAGTGGACTTTCGGTTACTCGACAACGGCATCGACTTAGGATAGGCACGTGGAACATCTCTTCGCTTACGGGAAAAGACCTGGAGCTTGTTGGGGAGGCTGTTAAATATCGACTAGATATAGTTGGTGTTTCCTCAACAAAGCAAAGGGGTTCTAGAACTGTGGACCTTGCGGATGGGTGGAAACTCTTCATGTCGGGAGTAGCACCTTCAATGTCTGCTCAGGCGGGAGTGGGGATACTCACAAGTCCCAGGCTGTCAGGCAGAGTATTGGAGTGGATTCCGTTAGGAGGGAGAGTTGCGATCTTAAAGCTTAAGCTTGAAAGATCAACTCTGGCTCTAGTGCAGGTGTATGCACCGAATCTGGAGTCAGGGTACGCAGCTTTCTTAGATGAAGTTGATGCAGCCCTTGAAAAGGTTGCAGATATGGATTCTTATATCTTGATGGGTGATTTCAATGCTCACGTGGGTGCGGATTTCTCGACATGGGGCAGCGCGATTGGGAAACACGGTGACCCCGATCAGAACGCGAACGGAGAGAAGTTGTTGGACTTTTGTTGTTCAAATGGAATGTCCATTATGAACACTTTCTTTCCACACAAAGATATCCATAAATACACATGGTACCGTCGAAGTCTTCAGCAGAAATCGCTGATAGATTTCTTTGTGGTACCATCGTGTATTAAAAGAATGGTTTGTGATGTTCGTGTGTTGAGAGGGGCTGAACTGTCAACTGATCACCACCTGGTGCAAATTGTATCTCAACGATCAAATACCTATCCTGCCAAAGCGTAAACCAAGAATGGTTACGCGCATACGGTGGGAGGGGCTACAGAACGATGAGATACGGGAGGAATTTGCACGGCAGGTATCTGCAAGGTTTGAACAAATTCCAAATGTTCCATTGAATGTAGAGGAAGAATGGCAGTTGTTTTCAACAGCAGTTATTGTCTCTGCAGGACATGTTTGCGGAGTGAAGCGGCTCGGTGTGGCGGCTGGTGGTGAGAAAAGAACTGCGTGGTTTAAAACGCCCGGAGTTCAAGAAGCTATCAGAGAGAAGAAGAAGGCTTTCAAGGTGTGGATTCACTTGGGGGACTCTCCTTCTCGAAACCGGTACATTGAGGCGCGAAGAACTTGCAAATTGGCTGTTAAAGCAGCCAAAGAACAGTCTTGGAAGGAGTTCGGCGAAAAATTGGACCGTGATCACAGATCTGCAAGCAAGGTGTTCTGGCAGACCATCCGCCGTCTTAGAGGAAGGAAGTGGAACATTATCGAAGGAGTCAAATCCAAAGATGGTACACTTCTTTCTAATGAGGAGGACATCTTGCGCAGATGGAGCGAGCACTTTTCCGAATTGCTCAATCCAATCCAGGGCATCGAGGATGACACATCTATCGCCTTAAGCAGGGCGGAAATAGTCCCACAGTAGAGGAAGTCACTTTTGCGATCAAATCGTTAAAAGCTGGCAAATCTGCAGGAGTGGATGAAATCCGGCCAGAAATGCTAAAGGCCTTAGGTGAAGAGGGAGTCAAATGGCTCGCTCGTGTCATTAAAGTGGCCTGGGAATGCGGCGAAACTCCCAGCGATTGGCAGATTGGGGTGATTGTGCCCCTTTTCAAGAAAGGGGATAAAAGGGATTGCTCCAATTACAGGGGTATATCACTTTTAAGTCTCCCCGGAAAAGTCTTTGCCAAGGTGCTGGAAATGCGTTGCAGAGCTGTGGTCGAGGCACGATTAGGAGATGAGCAGTGCGGCTTTCGTCCCGGCAGAAGCACAACTGACCAGTTATTCACTCTCAGAATGGTACTTGAGAAGGCTTGGGAGTATGCTACACCTGTTTACGCTTGCTTCGTAGATTTGGAGAAAGCATATGACCGAGTCCCTCGAGGGAAACTCTGGAGTGTATTACAGGAGTATGGAATTGATGGTTCTCTCTTGAGAGCCATTCAATCTCTTTACACAAACTGTAAAAGCTGTGTTCGGGTAAACGGCGTTAAATCAATACCTTTCACCGTGGGCGTTGGACTTCGTCAGGGGTGCGTCTTGTCTCCTCTCCTTTTCATTACTTATATGGACTGGATGTTACAGCGCAGTCTTGGCGAGGAACGTTTCGAATTGGGAGATCTGAGGATAAGTCATTTGCTCTTCGCTGATGACTTGGTCATCCTTGGGTCCTCTCAGACTGAACTTCAGCGCGCACTCGATCGGTTTGTAGCCGTTTGTGTTGAAGCTGAGATGAAGGTAAACGTGAACAAATCTGAAGTGATGGTCGTCTCCAGAACGCCTGTTCAATGCACTCTGCATGTTAGTGGAGTCCCATTGAAACAGGTGGAGAAGTTTAAGTATCTCGGGGTCTTATTCACGAGTGATGGAAGGAGCAATGCCGAGTTTTCCTGTAGGATTGGTCAGGCTGGGTCAATTTTGAGACAGCTTGGTCATTCTGTTATTAGGAGGACTGAACTTGGTGTCAAAGCTAAGTTGTCAGTCTTTAATTCGGTGTTTGAGGAACTCAATGTCGAGCAGCTACTTCTCCGGACGGAGCGATCCATGCTTCGGTGGTTTGGTCATGTTAAACGCATGTCCCCGACCAGGATTCCACGACGTGCTATGGAATCCGTACCATCGGGTAGGCGTCCTCTAGGTAGACCAAGGATGAGATGGTTAGATCAAGTCCATAATCTCTCCTATAACCGTATGGGGATTGCCCTTGATGATTTAGAGTCGATGGCGGAGGATCGAGAGCTATGGAGGGTCCACTTGAGCAACCTACACCCGCGACCCACTTAATGGACAAGCGGACCATTGAAAATGAATGAATGAATGAAAAAACAGTATTCTGTTTACTTAACTTTAATACTGGCCACATTGATTGACCTGTATGTAGCTCACGAGTCCACTAACCACACCAAATATGCATCCAACTCTGGCTTTCTTCCATAATTGCCCATCTATGTAATGGGAATTGATATAAGTAGTCAGAGTTCCGTTATTTGATTTAAATGGAAAATTTATAGGCATGAAAACCGCTATCTATTCCCCAGACAGATAGTAAGCTAAAAGAACTTCTTGATATCGATAAAAATATTGCACATTGGTGTACCGGATAATCGTTGCGATTATGTGCACCTTCCTACAGTTAAAAGCGTTCGTTATTGGCTCACCATGATTGACAGGTTTTCACGCTGGCCTATTGCAACGCCAATCCCTGACATGGAAGCTGACACAGTCGCCACGGCTTTTTACTCGAACTGGATTGCTCAATTTAGAACTCCTTTAACCATCGCGACAGATCAAGGAAGGCAGTTCGAGTCTCAACTGTTCACTGCGCTGGCAAATATGGTTGGAGCCATTAAAATCCAAACAACACCCTATCGACCTCAATCCAATGGCCATATTGAGAGATCGCATCGTACCGTCAAGGCCGCTCTTATGTGCCATGGTCCAACACCCTGGCCTGATGATTTGCTTCCAACGGTTCTTGTCGGCCTTCGGACCTGTAGACCTTCCAGTAAATCCTAACACTTTTCTAGAGAAGTTCCGTGAGCATAATATAAGAAAGGTACGACCCATACCCACGACTCATCATACGAAATCACGTTTCTTCATCCTAAAGGACTTATTTTAAATTTAATTAATTTTAAACTTTTTGTAATAAATACTTCGTTAAATGCAATCCAGGATATATTCACTTTGTGGGCAACAGGAAAAAAACCCACACCTTTGTTTACGCGAGCGCCCCTACCCCTCTGAGGAAGTCAACACCTCAATTCATTTCATGATTGCTACTATAAATGGGGATGAGGAATTAAAATTAATCCGAGCAAATCACATTTTATCTGCTTTAGGAATGCTTGCTAGGTAGACCAGGCGTCGCGTCGGTCGCCGTCAGAAAGAAATCTGACTAGCAGTTTCGATTAAGTACGGGGATACACCTTAATAATTTTCTTAAAACCAACAACCATGCAAGAATTAATAAAACGAAAGCCCTTAGTGTCTCTAACGTGGTTATGGCTTTACTAAGACACAAACAGCTTAGCGAAAAGACTAAAATCCTCGTACACAAAATATTAGTCAGACCAATTCTCCTGTACGTTTTTCCAGTTTGGTTTACTGTCTCCGGTAGGAGTTCTTCTTGGAAACAATAATATAAATCCTAAGGTTAGGTTAGGTTAGGTTAAAAAGGGGTATGAGATGTCTCATACAACACTAGGCACCATAAGGGCCCATCGCGATCCCTAGGGGGAGCCAATTGCAGTGACCTACAATGGAAAAAAACCTAAACACTTGCCCTTGAGAAAGCCCCAATTTCCCTGCAAAAACCAAGTAGTCCCTTGAAGTTGGTATTGTCTATCTCCCCTAAATGTTGGAAGAAGTACCTGCCCAGTGTCCTAAGCTGTTCCCTGCCTAGTTTGAGGATTTCCCTAGATCTTTTACGGTCGTATTGCGGCCAAAGTGCCTTAGATACTGCGTGACCAGTGAGTACCTCCCACCTCCGGTCGGCTTCCTTATTTATTTTATTCCTAATATCGCTTTTTATGATACAAGGAGGTGGTTAAATATCCACATCTCCTCCGTCTTGCAATTCCCCGCCTATTCTCGCAAGCTCGTCCGCTTGCTCATTTCCAGCTATACCGCAGTGTCCTGGTACCCAGCACAGTCTCACTCGGTTCTGACTGCATAATGCCTTAAGCATTGTGCGACAGGTCCTGACTAATTCAGAATTGATGTTAGTAGATTCCAGTGCCTTGAGTGCAGCCTGGCTATAGATGTAGATGGCTATATCCTTTCCAGATATAGATCTCATCCGCATTAGCTCTGTCGCTTTCAGAACAGCCAGAACTTCTGATTGGAAGACACTGCTTGTATCCGGTAGTCGTATAGACACTTTTAGATCTGGATCTAGGCAATAGATTCCAGCACCCGTACTTTCCGCTGTTTTTGAGCCATCCGTGTAGACCGCTATTTCGCAGTGCTTAATTACTTTATCCCTTTGCCATTCATATCTTTCCGGGTATGACACTTCGTACGGAGTGTCGAAGTCGACCAAAGGGTGTATTTCATCAGTTTGCACCTGTACACCCGGGAGTAACTCGGCTAGTATTGTACAGTGTCCAAAACTACCCTCTCTAAAGTAGCCCAAGGTTGTGAGCCGTAGCGCACTATTCCCCGCAAGTTGCTTTATGTACAACTCAAGTGGCGTAAGGTGTAGAAAGGTGTCCAGCGCTGCCGTAGGGGTGCTGCGAAGTGCACCCGTTATTGCTACGTTGGACGCTCTCTGCACCGACGCTAGTTTGCCGATTGTTGTTTTCTTCTTTGTCGCCGTCCACCATACTAGTGCGCCATATGTAAGTATGGGTCTAACCACTACTGTATATAGCCAGTGCACCATAGCTGGTTTTAGGCCCCAAGTCCTGCCTACTATTTTCTTACAAATGAAAAGAGCGTTATACGCCCTTCTAATTCTTTCCTCTACATTTGCATTCCAATTTCCAGTTCAGTTTCCTGTCCAGAATAACCCCAAGATACTTTGCCTTGTCAGACAGAGGCAATTCCACTCCTTCCAGTTTAGGGAGGTTAAAGTGTGGTATCTTGTGCTTTCTGGTGAAAAGTACCAGTTCCGTTTTGGAGGGGTTGACGTTAAGTCCACAGCCCTTTGCCCATAAATTGACTTTTCTTAAGGCGCTGTCCATAATCTCACTTAGAGTGTTTAAAAACTTTCCCTGAATGATAATAACTAGGTCATCAGCATATGCTGTGGCTCAGTTTCTTCAAAATGTCATCCATAACAAGCACCCAAAGGAGAGGTGAAAGGACTCCCCCCTGTGGTGTTCCCCTGGTCACCGACATTCTAATGGAACTTTGTCCCAGGGAGCAGTTTATTTTCCTACTCGCAAGCATGTTGCAGACCCAAAAAAACTATGCTGTGCTCAATGTTCATATTTGACATGGCACGCTTTATAGCCTTGCCCTCTACGTTATTAAAAGCACCCTCAATGTCCAGAAAAGCTGCAAGAGCAAACTCACCCAAGTGCAAGCTTCTTTCTATCTTCCCTACTACATTATGCAGAGCTGTTTCTACTGACTTTCCCTTCATGTATGCATGTTGCGATTCGCTTAAGAATCCTTTATTACATTTGCTCCTGATATGAACTTCTAATAGCCGCTCTAGGGTTTTTAGCATAAAAGATGACAGACTGATTGGTCTGAAATCCTTGGCTGCTGTATGTCCCTGCCTGCCAGCTTTGGGAATGAAAACCACCTTCACTTCCCGCCATGCTGCTGGTATGTACCCTAATTTAAGACTTTGTCTTAGAATCTCCGTCATTTTTCGTATCGCCCTCTCAGGTGCTTTTTGCAGCATGATCGGCAAAATTCCATCTGGGCCAGAGGATTTATACGGTTTGAAGGACTGTAAAGCCCACCGCACTTTTTTCCTATTTATGAGTTGATATCCGTACGACCTTGCAGCTCAGAATCCTCTGGGATAGTAGCCCCGGGAAAATGAGATTCCACCAGGGTTACCAGAACCTCCTGACTGCTTTCGGCCCAGTTACCGTCTTTCTTTTTGAGGTAGCTAGGCACACTTGCCTCTTTTGAGAGTACTTTGCGTAGTCTCGAAGCCTTATCTGTATCCGAGATTGATTCGCAGAAAAGTTTCCACGAAACTCGTTTGGATTTCCTTATAAAGTATTTGAATTGCCTTTTGCTTTCGGCATACTCATTCCATGTGGTATCATCCCTGACCAACTTTGCCCTATTGTAGAGTTTCCTTACTTCTTTTTGTTTCAGCCCTATCTCCCTATTCCACCATTTCGGCTGTACCCTTTTTGGTGTCTTGTTTTCCGGGCACACCTTTTCAAAAGCCGTTGTCAGTGTTTTGTTTATCAGCTCAACCGCCCTATCCAAGTCCTTGGCAGTATTGCCAGGACCGAGCTGGGTGTCAAGATGCTGATTTACCACTACCGCATATTTAGCCCAATCTGCTTTTTTAGGATTCCTGTGAAAACTACATGCCCTACTATGGAAGCTGACTTTGAAGCGTATCCATCGATGATCTGACATGGACGCTTCTTCCACAACATTCCAATTCCCAACTGCCAACTTATCTGTGTTGGAGACAAGGGTAATATCTAGTACCTCCTCCCTATTTCTAACTACAAAAGTAGGTGAATTCCCTATATTACATAGTATGAGGTTGGACGATATAATAAAATCATAAAGACACTCACCTCTTGCAATTATGTCACTGCTGCCCCATTGAGAGTGATGGGCATTCGCATCACAGCCCATTACGTGCATCCAGTTTGTCTGACCAGCCAGCTTCTTCAAATTCTCCGGGATCACTACCTCAGAGTCATATGGGAGGTAGGCTGATGTAAGACATAGCGGTTTACCGTCTTCCCTTTCGCAGATTACTGCAGTCAAGTCTCCTGAACTGTAATTATTCAAAAGAAAAGCACTTATATGGTTTTTAATTAAGATACAAGTCCTGATTTTACCTTTTCCCTTATAGAACAACGTATAATTCCTGTTCTTGAGACCTTGGATCACGTTGTTCTTGTTGATCCAAGGCTCTTGTATCAGTATTGCTGCGACGTCCTGCTTGATGATGTACTCCAACAAACAGGCCGTCGCTGCCCTACTATGATGCAGGTTTATCTGCAGCGCTTCCATCATCTTTGGCAGGCGGCTCCTCCTCGTCCTTTCCCTTAGTCGTTTTCACCATAATCCTTCCCATACTGTATCTTACCATACCGTTGGATTTCTCCAGGTATGGAAGACTTTCCTTATTTAAGGACAGTAGGAAGTGTTGGCCATATTGCCGCCGTGGTCCCGTCTTTAGGACTCTCCATGTGTCGGCTTTGAGTTCCCGATTTTGCACATGGAGAAGCCCTAGGAGCTTCTCTGGGTAAGTGTAAGGGCACGGAACCCAAACCCATGCCGTCGGCGGAGTGTACTGCGTCAACTCCGCCACCGTCATGCACTTGAGTTTTATGCCTTCCCATGAGTCGCTGCTCTCCAGGATGAACCCTCTTAAGAACTCCACCGAAGAGGTGTTTCCACAAGCAACAACCTTGCGCCCTCCTTCCCAACCAGCACCGTCAAATAGAAGTTCCGCGTTTCCTGTGTCGGACAACTCCTTCCACAGGGCGTCTTGGAACTTTTCTTCGACGTATTTGCACTGGTCGATTGTCAGACGACCGCAAGGTTCCCGCTCGTTTACTACAGCAACGAGAAGCTCATCTTTCGGGTCGCTTTGCCCTCGACGAATTGCCGATGAAGTCCCAGCCTTCATCTTCTTCGCGTCATTCTTCTTCTTGCTGCTGAAACCCGTCTCAGCAGAGTTCTTCTCCTTTACAATAGCTGCGTAAGACGTAGAGGGCGCCGGTCCGGCTTCCTCCCTCGTCTGCACAGTAGCCCTCTTTTTTATCTTCTTTTGACTGAGCGGTGGAGCGGCCAGAGTAGCCTTTGCTCTTTCAAAAGAAGATTTTTCCCATTTGCTGAGAGTGCTGGGATCGCAACCCTCATATTTGGCCACCTTGCGCCTTATAAATCCTAATTCGTGGTCAAAATAGAGGGTAAAGGCACCCCACCTCATTTAACAACATCAAACCCTCCTACACATTCTCAACCACTTGACCTTGAAATAAAAAAAAATAATAATAATTTACAAAAAAAAAATTTAAAACTAAATAAATTTCTCTCAATGGCACGAGTACGCATAACTTAGGCGCCAAAAATTGATAACCATATTTTTTAGAGGGGTTAAATACAAGCATTTTTTACTATGGAAGGGGGGGGGGTCTTCGTTTAGTCGGGAGAGGTAATTTAAGAAAAATAATACTTAAAATGAGAAAAAAAATATAAAAAAACAATGGAAACACTTACAACAAAGAATGTTGGCATTTTTGAAAGCCTTTTTCTTGGACAACAACACCTACTGCACGCGAATTGATACCCTTGTACTTTGATATGTGTATGCAAATGCAACCCCCCTGCTTGGGGTCACTGTTGGATTTTGGGGTGGGTGCGACTTTGAATATATGCAATCTTTATTTAAATTAAATTAATTTACCCGATTTTCAACAACATTCTTTAGCAACAATCTATTGTCTAAAATTAAGAAAAATTACAATTCAAATAACACCCAATGGCATATAAAAAAATTGTGATTTGTTTGTTTGATCTGCTAAACCACGGTATCTGGAGTTTTCTAATTAAAATATTTATTTTTTACTTCAAAATGTCGAAAGAAACACATAGTCTCATTATTAGAGACCGGATTATATGCAATTGCATATTGCATATGCATTCGCATATTTTGCCCAGTATAACCGGTAATGGCATATTCTAACTAAAATCCAATGATGATGCATATTTTCGCCAATTAATTTTAGCCGACTCGAACATTAACAAAAAAACATTGCTGTATTATGAATATGCACTCATTTTTCTCTCGAAAGCTCGAAACTCACAGCCTTATTTATAAACTTTATACACTCTCTATAATAACTCTAAAGCCTAGTATCCTGCTCGCGCTTAATTTTAGCGAGCTATTTTCTCTCCACAGCACAGATAAATGCTCGCTAAATTCGTTGTACTGGATATAGATAGGACACACACCATATTTTATTGCCACAATGTATTTTGATTTTTGTTATTTTTTCACTTTTTTCCTACTCACTTACATCGCGCTAAATTTTATCTCCCATACAAAAATGTCTCCAGAGATAAAATTTAGCGAGGCAGTTTAACAAAGCAGTATCCTGTTTCGCACGCTAAATTCTTACTTTCATATAGATGGGACACACTTAATGTCAGTCCGATACAACAATATTGTGTGTTATACGTACTACGTACAATTTTGTTATACTCGGCCAAGAAAATGTCTCCACTGATTTAGCTCGCGAAAGAATTGCCTGGTACCTACATTAAATCGGCGATAAATTTTGACATTTTCGAAACAAAACAATTTTTTAATTGAATATTTCGTGGAATACTTGATAAACGATGTAAGTGAGTAGGAAAAAAGTGAAAAAATAACAAAAATCAAAATACATGTGGCAATAAACTATGGGTGTGAAGCGCTCGCTAAAATTAAGCGCGAGCAGGATACTAGGCTTACCGCGGTACTAATAATCATTTTTAGTGTACAGGCTAACTTTTACGAAGTCACAATAGCGAAAATTTCCATATAAAATTGTCTATTGTGACCGTCAAAATATTTAAGTTGAAGATTAAAAATGATTATTGGTAAGGCCCTTAAACTTAAAGAAAGGTTTAAATAACATCCCAGGCTTTCAAGCGGTGGGTAGAATGGATTAATAGATTTATTAATGGGACTGGTGAACTTTTGCCAACAACGAAAATTGCTAACATAATAGCACCCAAATCGAATACTGCCCAGTTACCTAAGTGTATGTAGAACTGTCTCTTTCCACTTATAAAAATATTTGAAGTGACATAAACTTACTACTAAACGAGTGTTTACGTTTTCAAAAGTAACAATAATTGTGTTAAATCATTCTTAATTATAACAAGAATGTTATTCAACTATTTTTTGCTAAATTTGAAATAAAAAACTATGTAAACTAAAACAAAAATACTATTTTTTTACCACTTCATTTTGCATATTTTGGCAATTTTTATGCATATTTCCAGCATTTTTCATGCATATTTGCATGCATATTTTAGGCTTTTTATGTTGCATATAATCCGGTCTCTACTCATTAAGCCCAGTATCCTGCTCGCGCTAAATTTTATCTCCCATACAAAAATGTCTACAGAGATAAAATTTATCGAGGCAGTTTAGCAAAGCAGTATCCTGTTCCGCACGCTAAATTCTTACTTTCATATAGATGGGACACACTCAATGTCAGTCCGGTATAACAATATTGAGTGTTATACGTACTACGTACAATTTTGTTATACTCGGCCAAGAAAATGTCTCCACTGATTTAGCTCGCGAAAGAATTGCCTGGTACATTAAATCGGCGATAAATTTTGACTTTTTCGAAACAAAACAATTTTTTAATTGAATATTTCTTTGAATACTTGATAATCGATATAAGTGAGTAGGAAAAAAGTGAAAAAATAACAAAAATCAAAATACATGTGGCAATAAAATGTGGGTGTATGTCCTATCTATATCCTGTACAACGAATTTAGCGAGCATTTATCTGTGCTGTGGAGAGAAAAGCGCTCGCTAAAATTAAGCGCGAGCAGGATACTAGGCTTTATAAACAAAAATTTAAATTTGTGAAAAAATTTCTACTAAATTTAAAATTACGCAAAGCACTTTGTTAACAATTATCAAGCATTCTGAGAATATTGAAAATCAAATAGGTATTCGTGTAAAAATGAAAAAAATGTTATCCAATAAAAAAATATCGTGATCGTGATAGCTAAATACATATAGTGGCCAGACGTTCCGAATTTTGCGGGACAGTCCCGCATTTCACATGGCTGTCCCGCATCATAAAATGCCGGCAAAATGTCCCTCATTTCCAGATTTGTCCCGGAAAGTCCCGCAAAATTATAAATATAAAAACTTACGAAATTTTAAAAACTTTGTTTATTACGATGGGGAAGCTGGAAGCAACAGTATTTTTAGTCGACTAAAAAGAGAACTTAAGCAATCCATAATTGGTGTAGGTTGCTCGTCACTTCTGATATTATTGACAATGCGGTTCAATGCAAACCACTACTAATTTCCTTCCGGTTGACATAGAAAACATCATTGTGAAAATATACTCTCACTTTGATACTTACTACACTGTTAAGGACAATTCACATGAGATCGAATGAACGAATAGATGAAATACGAATAAACCGCTTTTTATGCATTTATAAACAGAAAATTGCACATTTTACTATTCCAAGATTACGATAATTAATTATCCCATCAAAATGTATTAAGAAAATAAGTTTGGAAATTGTTTAAAGAGCGAAATTTGGAATTCCAAAATTCTTGTCGCGAAAGAAAACAACCTCGGCGCGAATTGCTAAAGTTTATTCACAATCCATATATGTAATTAAACCGCGTCCCACAAACTAGCGAATAAAACATTCGTTCGAACTTAATTAGAAATTGGTGGTAGAAATTGATGACTGAAATTCGCGAACTGCCGCGACCATGAAAAGTGCTCATGTGAAACGGACCGTCAAAACTCGCGAATATTCGGTCGTTCGTGGGTAGTTGGTCGCTCTCATGTGAATCGTCCTTTAGAGAAGAAAAATTAAAAGAATTTTGCCGCGATGCGCAGATCGAATATAATAGATTGCTCGGGTGCGGCAAGACCACATAGTCCTGCTGCCTGCCATCGAACGTGTGTTGAAATTATTTGGAATTGACCGTAATGGTTAATCAAGCTCAATATGAAATAAATAGCTATGCTTACAAAGTTTGTTTTATTTCATTTAAATTGTAATAAATGGTTATAGATAAAGGGTCCGCCATCTAACGTTTTTTTTCAACTAGTGCTTATTTCGCGAATGGTAACACTTAGCTCATGTCTGATTTGATAGATAATTAGTTTTATCCTTCCACTGAACGAATATGGTTGTGTATACGCTTGAACAATGCTGGGAAATATTGCGACATTACTTTGAAACACAGCAGAATGTGTGCGAAACGTGCCACACAGCCGAAGCTACACCCGATGTTTTGCGCCCTGTTTTTGAAGATCGCCACCGCGGAGCTGCGATTTGACACCGTTGGACTATTATTTGTGGGGTGCCGTAAAAGATAAGTGTTACGCCGACATGCCAGAGACAATTGACGCTTTAAAGGACAATATTCGTGAAGCCATTGGTGAAATACAGTTGCACACAATCGATAATGTGCTTAAAAATTGGACCGATCGTGTAGGCTACTGCATGGTCAGCCGAGGCAGCCATTTGAATGAAATTATTTTCCATTAATAACCGGATGGATTGTACTTTCAAATAAAGAAAGAAATTTGAGAAAATATTCAGTAGTTTTTTTTATAGCATTTTCAAAAAAAAAAAGTTATTTGGCGGACCCTTTAGTAGGTACTTACCAAAATAATCTATAAAGTACATATTTCTTCTAAATAGTGTTCCAGATTAATACACTGTGGTTTTTTGTAACATTCTTTAATGTTTATTCTCGTAATACTTGCTTTGAGATAAGCAACAATTGCATAAACTTAATAATTAAACATATGTACTTAAAAACGAATTAGAAGTAACCAATAACGTACTTTCGATTTCGACCCTAACACTTACGTATATACTATAGTAATACTCAACGACTCTTCACAGCACTATGATAATAGATTCTCCATAAAATGCAGCAGCAATTGCTATTTTATTTATTCTTCTACTTAAACAGCTCCTGCAAGGAATCTTCATTCAATGCAATAACCATCATTATGATTCCACCAACCAATATCCCTGCGACTTGAATGAGAGAGTTCTTCAAATCCTTCTTGCCCTCCATTGCCATTGCTGGAATGAGGTCTGCGAAAGCGATATATAGAAATGATCCAGCCGTCCCAGCATATATCCACTGAGTCATATTCGTATGAACTCCAGCAATAAGCAGACCAATAGCCATGCCAACAAAACTCAGCACAGATGAAGCAATATTGAGGAGAACAGCTCGTCGGATACTCACTCCAGTCTGAAGCAGAAGAGCGAAGTCACCCAACTCGTGTGGAAGCTCATGACATAAAACAGCAAAAGCTGTTGCCAAGCCAGTTACTGGATCACTGGCAAATGCAGCACCTATAGCCAATCCATCTGTGAGGTTATGCAAACCATCTCCAAGGATCACCATAAACGCTACAGGAGTTAACGGTCGTGATCCGTCTTTTTTGTCCTTTTTTAATTCATTGAGCATTACATTGATCTCTTTAACATCTGGGGGAAGGGGGAGGTCCACATGCGCCGATGACTCCTGTTGTGCATGAGCATGACTGTGAGTGTGGTTGTGACCTGAATCGCCTTTAAGCAGAGGAAGAATGGTTTCCAAAATGTACATAAGAACCGAAGTAAGAAAGGCACAACCACATATCCAAACTGGGCCATTGTGATCGTGTTCCTCATCTTTGTCAGATGATGATGGGGTTGGTGAGTGTCCGCTGGATAATGCGTGCGGGATAAGATGCATCAAGGCATCTCCACTGAGTGTGCCAACAGCAACAGCTACGAGGAATTTTAGGATCTCTCTGTAGGCAATAGTTTTCATAAGTGGAACTAAAAGAATGCCAAAGAGACCACAAGACGAGAGCACAAAGATGGACGCGGAAGCGTAAATCCACGCTAAAATAAAAAGTAAACAAATTTAAGTTAATTAGTAGTTTTGTGCATAAATATTATTTAGATACGAATCTACATGAAATGTGTGATTTAAGAATTTATTGACCACAATCGATTCACATTTAACATTTCCTGCATTTTTTACTAGTAGATACCTACTTTCTTTGAAATATTTGACTTCTTTCGAAATCTCCTTACAAAGCTTATAGATAAGTAGCTTTATGTCTATTGTTATTATAAGGGTGTTTTTTTTTTTAATTTTACATATTTATGTAGGTATGTAGCTTATTTTTCGTTTAATTTTACCAAAGAGTTGCGCAGTAATCCATTTTTTAACCGTTTCAATTCAAAATACACTTTTTACTGATTTTTAATTAGAAAGCTAATATTTTATTGATTCATAGAGTAGATATACGTATACACATAGGGGCTATGTAGATATGGAATAGCAAATCGGATAAATGTACCTACGAACTGTGGCTGAATTTCATTAATACACGTTTCAAGGCGTTGGTGTTAGTGGGCATGTTTGCATCGACCGTTGACTTCAAAAAACCCCAAAGAAAAAAGGTCCAAGTCATGCAGTAATTGAATTGTTTCTCTGGCTGTATGGTATATGGCACCGTCTTGTTGAAACCACATGTTGGTCACATCCATATCTTGTAACTGAACTGAACTGGGTTACCATGTCACGTGTCACGATAACGAACACCATTAATTGTTACTGCCTGACCAGCCGCATTTTCGAAGAAGAATGGTCCAGCCCAAAATCCGCGCACCAAACAGTCACGCGTTGTGGATGCATTTGTTTCTCAACAATTACCTACTCGTGTTTTTTCTGAACACCAAATGCGACAATTTTGACGATGAACGAAGCCATCAAGATGAAAATGAACTTCATCACTGTTTGTTCAAAAATTGAGGACTGTAGCTGACAAACCTTCATTATTTTTAAAATATTGCTCAGCAATGAATTCGGGGTCGAGGTCGAGAAATCAATCAATGTATAGCAATTCAAGGATGTTAGAAAACGGGTATGGATTTTCTGTAATTTTATTGGGTGAGTCTTACTTCTTTGATGGGCTCCAAAAAGTGGCCGCGATGAGAAAACAGGAAATGAACTTAGCTAGATTCTAAATATAAATTCATGGGGGATTATCCATACAGAAATTAAGGGAATATAATAATGTGGCGACATGACATCAAGTTTTTCGGGCATTCGTCATTCACTTGAACACATTATTGGCTCCCATGACTGTCGAAAAATAGCGTTTGCAAGGTTTTTTTTTGTCCCTTGCCCATGTCCCTTTTTCGATCATCTGGGCAACTCTGTAGCTGGTTTACGCAAAAAACAAAAATTATTTGTATGCAAATAACCACCACGACTCACTAGCGCTCATCCTTTGCGACTGAATAATTCATTATGGCCACTGTTATATATTGACATCAACAAATTATAATGTAGTGGCATCACTTATGAGATACTTTTTGTAATGTCACTTTTTGAATTAACGACGAGTTTTGTTTCAACCAATAAAGCTACAACACGCACTGTGAATCAAGACTTTTATTTAATTGAGAAAATACAACATTTTGGCGACGAGGACAATTTGGAAGCAAAATAACATACCTAATTAAAAAAATAAAAGACATCTATTTAGGAAGAGAACAGGTAAAATTTCAATTAAAAAATGACGGAACAAAATATTGGTAGTTGGGGACAGCTAGACGCCTACAACATAAAATCTTCGTGGACCAGCTACAAAGAAAGGATGGAGTTCTACTTTGAGGCGAACAACGTCACCGATGATAAGAAGAAAAAGGCTATTTTCATCTCTGTATTAAAAGAAGATGTTTATGAGATAATCCGCTCTCTAATAAGGCCCCAAACACCGAAAGATTTCACCTTCAAACAAATAATAGAAAAGCTTGATGCGCATTTCACTCCAGCACCTAACGAAATCGTACAACGATTCAATTTTCATAGAAGACAACAAGCACAAAACGAGTCAATTTCAGTGTTTGTCAACGATCTTCGTAAGCTGAGTGAATTTTGCAACTTTCAGGAGCTGGACAACATGCTGCGTGATCGTATCGTGTGTGGCGTTGTAGATCAATCGCTACAGAAACGTCTGTTCGCTGAACCAGAGCTAGATTTTAAAAAAGCATACGACATTGCCATTGCACATGAAGCAGCTACCCGAAATGTAGTAAACATTCGTGGGAACAACAGTCCTGAGGTTCTACAAGTGCACAAGACTTTCCAGAAAAACTTTAAAAAGCAAACAGACAAACCAAAAGTTTGTTATCGTTGCGGAGATAGTCGTCACAGTGCTGAAAGCTGCAGATATAAAAATAGTAAATGCGATTATTGTGCTAAAAGAGGGCATCTAAGCAAGGCATGTTTCAAAAAGAAATCTGATTCATCTAGTGGATGTAACAACTTAGTCATCAGGGAAGATAGAGAATGCGCTACAAATTTCTTTTCCCAAAATAATCTTACAGTATCAAACGAATTTACAGCCGAACTCAACAACATTGACGTTTCTAACACATCTCAGCCGAATATTTTAGCAGATGTCAAGCTAAACGGTATCAGCGAGGTGATGGAAGTCGACTCAGGAGCTGCGTTTTCACTCATTTCACAAGAAACTTGGAACAAGATCCGTAGTCCAGGCAGGCAACTAAACAAAGTCAACTTTACTTTAAGAATGTGGTCAAAACAGTCGCTGGATATGTTGGGTCAAGCAAATATACATGTTGAGTTCAAAGGAAAACATACAAATCTTCCAATAATCGTCATATCAAAAAACCATGGCAGAAGTCTTCTTGGTAGGAATTGGTTCCCACATCTAAATATAGCAGTTCATGGCATCAACGCGATTGATAAAGGAAAAAGCATCCAGTTGTTATGTAGCGAATACAGCGATAGACTAACTGAAGAGTTGGGAGCACACAACGGAGAGCCAGTCCAAATACAATTAGTAGATAATGCGCAGCCAATTTTCCGAAAATATCGCCAAGTTCCATTTGCTATAAGGGATAACGTCGAGCAGGAGTTACAGAAGCTGGTCAAGCAGGGAATCCTGGAGCCAGTTGAATTCTCCAGATGGGCAACGCCAGTCGTACCAGTAAGGAAAAAAGATGGCAGCATTAGAATATGCGGAGATTACCGTAGCACCGTTAATTCTGTCATTAAATCCAACACATATCCATTGCCGACAACATCTGAGGTTCTAGTAGCAGTATCACCCGGAAAAATATTCACTAAATTGGACTTACAACAAGCGTATCAGCAACTAGTTGTAGACGAACAATCTGCAGAGATACTCACCATTAACACACACAAAGGGCTCTTTAAAACTCGAAGATTACCTTTTGGTGTATCTGCATCACCTGGCATATTCCAAAGGTTCATGGAAAGTTTGCTGAAAGGTATTCCAGGAGTAATCGCATATCTTGATGATATCATCATCTCCGGACAAACAGAAGCAGAACATTATGACAGACTCGAAGAAGTTTTCAGACGTTTACGTAGATCAAACATCACTATCCGAAAAGACAAATGTAGATTTGGAGTGGACGAAATAGAATTTTTGGGCTTCCACATATCTAGTGATGGAGTACGCCCTAGTAAAGCTAAAGTGGAGGCAATACACAATGCCCCAGAGCCGCAGAACAAGGAAATGTTGCAATCATTCCTCGGCTTACTAAATTTCTATAATCGTTTTCTGTACCACAAAGCATCTACTGCTGAGAAACTTCACCGACTCTTAGATACAAAGACCAAATGGAAATGGACTCCAGAGCATGCAAAAGTTTTCAAGGAACTTAAAGCATTAATACATTCGGATTCTGTACTGACATTCTTCGACGAATCAAAAGAGGTAGTTTTATCATGTGACGCTTCACCGTATGGAGTTGGCGCAGTCCTAGCGCACCGAGAAGCTGATGGAGCAGAACGACCAATCGCTTTTGCATCCAGGACACTAGGAACAAGCGAAAGAAACTACGCGCACATCGACAAAGAAGCCTTAGCAGTGGTGTATGGAGTTCAACATTTCCATCAGTATCTAGCTGGTCGTGAATTTCGTATTATCACGGATCATAAACCCCTATTGGGAATATTTAACCGTAACAAACAAATTCCAATTATGATTTCACCGAGAATGCTTCGTTGGTGTCTACAGCTGACGGCATACGACTACACCCTTGAACACCGATCAGGAAAAAACAACGGGAACGCCGATTGTCTCAGCAGACTACCAATTAAATTGACTGAGGAGAGAATTCCACAAGAACTCGGAGACATTCTATTATTAGAAGCGATGACAGATCCTCCTATCACAGCAGAACAGGTGCGAACGGAAACGACAAAAGACCGATTTCTTAATCGTGTACTTCGTTGGGTTTTACATGGATGGCCACAAACTCTGGACGATGTCAGCGGAGATTTCAAACCATTTTCTTGCAGACGTTTAGAAATCTCAACGCACAAAGGTTGTCTACTTTGGGGAAGCCGCGTAATAATTCCATCAACACTTCGAGAACGTACACTTCAACTTCTTCATTCAAATCATCCAGGAATGAGCGCGATGAAAGCTACTGCAAGAAGTTATTTCTGGTGGCCCAAGTTAGACGAGGACATTGAACATTGCGTTCGTCAGTGTCACCAATGCCAAGAAAATAGACCGAATCCAAAACAAGCACCGAGACAATTCATTGGATTGCCAGAAAATCCATGGGAAAAATTACATCTTGATTTCGCCGGCCCTTATCAAGGTAAGACATTTTTAATTGTGGTTGATTCTATGTCTAAATGGGTAGAAGTTAAAATCGTGAAAAGGCAATCGTCAGCTGAAGTCATAACAAGTTTACGAGAGTTATTTGCTACTCATGGTATACCACACACAATTATCACCGACAATGGCACAGCATTTGTTTCGGAGGAGATAAAGCAGTTCTACAGTCGAAATGGTGTAAAAGCTCATACAACTGCACCTTATCATCCTTCAAGCAATGGACAGGCGGAGCGCGTCGTCCAGTCAGTCAAAAAGGCATTAGCTACTCTCACCGAGGGCGATCATCAGCTAAAATTAGCAAGATATTTATTTACACAACACACCACCGTACATTCAACTACAGGTAAAACACCAGCAGAGTTACTAATGGGACGACGTCTTAGCACACTTATGAACCGCTTGCATCCAGACAGTATCGACGCGGGAAACCCCATAACAACTGTGACCAAACCAAGAGAATTTTGCGAAGGAGACAATGTATACATTCGTAATTTTGCATCAGGACCTAAATGGATACCAGGTAAAGTAGTACAAATAACCGGGCCAGTATCGTACGTTGTCGAAAGCACAGATGAACAAATTTATAGACGTCACATTGATCAAATTCGGGGAAGAGAAGAGGCTGTATCTGTATACAATCCAGATGAAGAATTAGCTCCAGTTTTGATTAATTCCCCAACTCCGATTCCATGTCCAGTTCCAGTATCCACAACAGTCCAGCATCCTATACCAATACCACATCAAGAAAAAGGTAAACAACATGCACAAATGGAAGTCCAATCAGAAACTAAGTCAGCAGATACATCGGCCCGTATTGTGACGCCAATTGAAATTGAAACTAACGAACAACTACCATCTTCATCCAGGCATTCTTCAAGAGAAACTAAAATTCCTAGTTATTTAAAGGATTTTGTCTTCGATTAAAAAGGGAGGGATGTTATATATTGACATCAACAAATTATAATGTAGTGGCATCACTTATGAGATACTTTTTGTAATGTCACTTTTTGAATTAACGACGAGTTTTGTTTCAACCAATAAAGCTACAACACGCACTGTGAATCAAGACTTTTATTTAATTGAGAAAATACAACAGCCACATTATGGTGTCGAAGCTCCCTAATATAAGTAAGAACGGCACCGTTAATTTTTACTATTTTGATAATATTTTTGTATCTGCCTGTTTTCTGAACTTCAGAGCTACAATTGATTTGCTAAAGTTAACACCCGGCTTTGTTCGTTGTATTATGGCAACACTTTAAAATGCAAATATACCTAATTATGTACATTATCTTATTTACCTTTGGACATTAATTCATCTCTATCCTCCAGATACATCATAGGAGCTGGTTGTACACATACATGTTGATCAATCTGCACCAACAAAGCAGGACAAAGCTTCATAAATCCCACAGGCGTTAGCTTCACTGTGTTTATAAACTCGTTGTATTCCTCCTCAAAGTCGTGGTCGTTTATGTTGTTAGTATTGTCAGCCGCTGCACCTGGTTTGAAGGTTTTGTAAAGTTTACGTTTGTGAAGATCATCATGATCGATGACAAGCCGTAGCAATGATTTGGGCGATAGACACACATTTGAATTTGAAGGTTCAGCTGCGCAAAGAGAATAGAAAATCACTCATTAGGTACCTATATATAAATACTTATACACAAAGGTCTAAAAATATATTACATATTAGTTTTTGCTATTTCTCCAAAATATTGTATTAGCATCGTCATGCACGACCAGCGATTACTATACGTGATGAGCATTAATTTGAATTTTTTTTTAATGCGATTGTCGTCACAGTAGCAAGTTACTATACGCGTAGGTAAATATTTTAAATGTAGAGTGTGCCAAAGCAAAGTATCAATTACTGTACACGCACCATAAATTGAAGAGGAATAAAAACTTATTCGAATTACTATACCTACCGCAAATATGGACATTCATTCACATGCGAAATTACTGCCGGAACCTATGTAAATTAGTACAATGAACATCGTAAATGCATACTAATTTGACGTTTTTAGAGGCGCACAAGTCAAATGATTTAACATCTCACTTGGCTGTTATCTAGTACAATCATATGGACAATGTAGCTTAATAAACATGATGGATTTGATGTGATATAGCTGTCAAACATAATGACAAAGAAGCGTTGACATAAGAACTACCTGCCACAGTGTCGCCAAAGCTGCTTTGAATGTTAAGTTAACTGAGAACAAAACAACAAGGAAGCCTTGAAATAGATCGACTCTCGGACAATAATCTTTGTGTTAAAATTAATATGCCGAGAGTTCAGAGTCTTTAAATTTGCATATTCGCCTTCGAAGGAGTATAGTAGGTATACAATATACATACTTCATTTCTTCTTCTTTTAAATTTCGGAATTTTTTTTTCGTGCAATAAATGATCGCATTGAGATTAAGCAATACAAGTCATGCAAAACGTTAGGATGTGAGTTAGTACGTACACAACACATGGGTCTAATATTGGTTTTGTATGAGAGGTACCAGAAGTACTCAACCGATATACCCCATTTTGAATACCAATCTGACTACGGGGTAAAAGAGGTCCTCTTTCATTCGCCTAGGTCAATTCGTCTGGACGCTATCGTATTTTCAACAGACAGATAGACATACAGGCAGACAGACGGACATGGCTAAATCGATTTAGAATGTGATCCAGATTCAGAATATATATACTTTATGGGGGTCTCCGTGACTCCTTCTTGGTAGGTATTTCAATTGCAATGGCAAAGTGAATTACATATATACATTCCTGTGGAGAGTATAATAAACTAGGTACACACGGATGGATTTCCTAAAATTTTACTGATATGTAGTTGCAAATTTGACTGAAAGTCAAATACAATAAGTTTAGTTACCTATGTAATGTTGGCTTTTGAATTTGAATTGAAGTACCTTGCAATCTCTCCTATTCCCGTATGGGGATTGCCCTTGATGATTTAGAGTCGATGGCGGAGAATCGAGAGCTATAATGGAGGGTCCACTTGAGCAACCAACAGCAACACCCGCGACCCACTTAATGGACAAGCGGACCATTGAAAATGATGATTATGATGATTCAGGACAGTATACATAGTACACTGAACCAAAAAGGTACGTCATATTAACAACTAAGCTCATCATATTGAAGAAAAAATTGTTATTTTTGAGCCAACAACCGTAGTTGTCAATATGATGACCTTGTGTTCGTCAATTAAATTTAAATCAATTAAATGTTCATATCGATAATCGCCGTTGTTGGTTTGATGAACGGAGTAGTCAAATTTAAGGAATTGATTTTCATAATTAAAATCACTATTTTTAAAGTGAAGAACTCGGTATTCATAATGAAAATCGCAATCGTTAATTTGAAGACCGGGGAAGTAATATTGAATTGAAAAACTCGATTTTCATTATAAAAACTGCAGTAGTCAGTTTGATAAACGCAGTCGTTAAATTTTAGGAATTCATTTAAGTAATGAAAATCACAATTGTTAAACTGGAGAACTCGATTTTCATAATGAAGGTCGCGATTTTTAAAATAAAAACGCCATGATTTAAAACAGCTGCTAGATTTAGGAATTTAAACTTTCAGTGGAGTGTCAACATACATATATTACATATATTAAAAATGTGTGGCATAACAGTGATGCCAACTGAGGCATAATTATGCCTTTTAGGCATAATTCCGATGCTTGAGGCATTAAGGAATAATTTTGAGAAAAAAGGCATAATTTTTTTGTTTAGTTTTTTTTTATAATCAAGTCACTTTACTAATTTTCATTTACCACTGTGCGTCATCTGCTTATGTATTTTCCAATTCTCTACTAGACTTATGGTGGATATACATTACCACCCCACGCAATTTTGCATGACTTGAGAGAGAGAGATCCGTTTTTCCACAGTCAAGGCTAATAATATGTAAGAGTGAGCCAACGAGCCTAACAGTTGAATTTAGGCCGCCATAACTTTTGTATGGAGATTTGTGGTCTCACTCTAACAGATCATTAGCCTTGACTGTAACAAACGGATCTCTCTCTCTCTCTCTGAAGTCATGCAGAATTGCATGGCGTGGTAATGTAAATCCAGCATTGCTCACTAAACCCAAACAAGAAGTGTGAGATAGTATGCAAGCATTAGGGCGGCCGTACATTGGATACGAATTTGTATCGTACCTAAACATATACGAATACTGGGCGTACGAATTGAGTACGAACACTGAATACGTTTTTCTCCTTTAAATATATGTATTCAGTGTCCCAGTTACTTCGCTGCCTGATAAATAAACTGTATTTTGATGATAATTGTCTTCTAACTCGGAGACTGCGGTCTGACTACCGTAGAACCGAATAGGTGCGCGAAATATATTTAAAAAGATATATAGTAGATGGAAATATTAAATGGAAAACTTGCTACACCTATTATGACCCCATATTGTCCCTACCCCTTGTTCCATACCCCCTTTTTGTGTCCGTAAACCAATGTAATAAATTTTTCTACATCCATTTTTAATGTTTCATTTCAACGCACGAAAGTGTTTCAGAATTCCAACTATTGTCGGATTGTTTTCGGACGTCGGAACTACACGTACGTATACGTACGACTAACTCCCATCCAGTGTGCGGTGCGGGTATTTACTTAGAAAGTCGGGATCGTTCGTCCGTTTTCGTACCTGATCGCACGAGTCAAATTCGAACGAAAACGCCTCCAATGTGCGGCCGACCTTAAATTTTGTTTTAGTATTGCTAGTAAAAAATAAATTTAAAAAAACTGTTTATAATAGTTTATTTAAAATTGAGTTCAAGTTCAACTGATCGCGAAGAGTTTGGTGCATCTGCGAAAGAAGTTAGTTTTTGTTTTCATCATTTTAGTTAGAAATACTACACATATTTGTGTTTTTAATATTTTTTTTTTTAACTATGTGCCTGCTAATAAAAGTCTAACACAGAAATTGAAACTTTCTTCGTTATTTATCTTTTTTACCAAAAAGGCATAATTTTTTTCGGAATGAGGCATAAAAACTTCGATCCGGGTTGGCAACACTGGGCATATACTCCAGAATGCGTTTCGCCCCGATGAACCACGTGCTCATTAGTAAACGAACCACATCTGCCTAGACGCGCAGTTTACTCGATGTTTAACGAGACTTTCATGTGTTTCGCAGTCAAAAGTGACTGTGAACCATAAACCTAAATATGTGTGTTTTTTAGTTTACCGTTTCTGTTTTCATCAAACTTTTGTTAGGTATTCATATTGACAAGCTGTGATTGTCCATATTACAACAAAGTTTATTAATATAGCTAAAGATTTTGAAATACTGCACTTATATGGGAATCATATTGACAACCCCCATTTTTAATTCAACAAACGCCTTCTTCAATGCGATTATGAAAGTGCGTAGATGCCTACATCATTATTGACAACTGTAATTGTTAATCTTACAACTTTTTTCAGTGTAAATCTACGATGTTTGGTCAAAAAGACATAAGTCCATTTTTTGTGAAATTGAGTTGAGTATGCAGAATTATTCAGAAAAAAATCTATTTTCGTTTGGTATTAACAGCATAAGTTTCAGCAAACCGAATCCAGAGTTATTGAGTGGTCCTAAAAACACATTAAAAGTATTTTAAACATTGTGTTTGGTCAAAATGACATTACTCCACATGTGTTGTTTTGACCCAGTAGTGGCTTTACATTTTTCAAATAATTGTGTTTGATCAAAATGACATTACTCCACATGTGCTGTTTTGGCCGAACAGACATTTGAAATTTTTTAAATAATAACGTGGTCAAAACAACATATAACTCAACTGTTACTTCGTTCTCACACGTTTATCGTATACAATTATTTCGCTTTTCTGTATTAATATTGTTGTTTTAACAAAGTAGATAATCGTGGCAATTATTGTGCATATTATTTCGCAGTATTTGGGGAAACCCATACATTATCAATTTTTCTTTTGATTTATTTGTTAAATTTAAGTAAATGCCTTCGGTTTTTAACAATTTTGTTATTAAATTTATTTCCAATCTGAAACTTACCTCAATCGGTTGGAAAAAAATCAAAATACCGTTTGGTCAAAACAACATATCTCCACTAAAACACCTTTTTGTTATAATTTTTAAAATTTTAGTAATTGATTATTGTACATCTAATAATTTATATTATTATTGCACTGGAATATTACTTTAATACATAAAACTGGATTTAGAATAAATTGTTGAACTTTAAAACGCGTTTATCTCAAAACTTGTATTTTGGACTTGTGTCGTTTTGATCATACTCCATAGAAATTATATCCATACATCAGAAGATTGTCAGATGTTCGCGTGTTGGCTGGCGAAAATTAAAATTATAATGTCCATTTATCAAATTTTAACGCTCACGGTGTCATAAATATTAAGATATAGATAGTATTGTTAAACATAACGTTGTTGTTTGGGGAGTGCAAAGCTCCTTGGAAAACAGGGCTTCCAATCCCGTCCACAATTCGCGAAGGTGCTTTTTTCGTACAATACACAGGAATGTGGGCGCAGTAGCGCAGTGGTTAGTGTGCTGGACTACTGTGCGATCCCCGAAAAAACACAAATTACATCTTAAGGTTTTTTTTACTGCACCACCTCTCGCGAACCTCTGACAAACATCCGAGAGTATGACTGTCCTGAAAAAGCTTCTTAATTCAGCTGTCTACCTAGGCCTAGGGTGTCTACCCGCCTGTTGCGTCCCTTATTTATTTATTTACACAGGAATGTGTTGTGTTAACCTGCAAACCAGGTATTGAAGAGGGAAATCCATTCTGCTCAAAGGTGTCATATAGTATTAGTATAGGTCTGCACAATGCAGCTCGTCAAGTGAATCAGACGTTTTGAGTTAAGATCGCAGTTCGTTTCGTATCTGAGTTCCAAGGTTATCGAGTTCAAGCAGTGCGCGTTAAAATCTAGTTAATAATTTTTTTAAATCTTTCAACTTTAGCTTAATGAATCATTACTATAGATGAATACTATTTTGTTTTTATTTTTTAAAATTTATTTTGGGATGGCTTCGTATCCTCAAGCAGAAACAAATCCATCCATTTAGTCAGCAGCCATTGCTGCGTATGGAAAGAATGATATTAATTATTATCTTTCTCTCACAACGTAGATAATGTATAGGTAAGTGACAAATTTGATAATAGAAATGAATGGGGAATCTTGAACGCTGTACGCAGGCCCGGCCCCAGCCAAACAAGCGCCCTGTGCAAGATTTACAGAAAGCGCCCTTTTTTCATATTTGCACACATGCATCACCCAGGAAGCAGACTTTCAAAGCTTTTTTTATTGAGTTATCTAATATTGGCTTTGTATAGGAGTGGGAGTGACCAGTTTTAATACCAACCTGACGACCGTATAAAAAATTCATCTCACAAAATTTAATTCGCCTATGTCGATTCGTTGGGACGCGATCGTGTTTTCAACAGAAAGAGAGACAGACGGGCATGGCTGAATCGATTCGGAATTTGATCCTGATCAAATCCAGTGACTCCTTCCTGACGTTACAAATGTAATGACCTTCCTGTGGAAGGTATACAAAATGTATTAACTCATAAATAAACTTTATATAAATAGTTATCTCTCTGAGCCTTCTCATCATTTTCATCATTTGCATCTACTCTTATGTCGGATATTTTATTGCTGCTTTTATAAGTAATATTAGTACTTAAATAGTTGATCCTCACACAGATAAATTTACAGTACTTGTGTAAATGCAAATGCATAAATTTGTTCATTTTATGTATCTCAAGCTCAGAGCAAAAAAATTAAATTCAAGCAATATTTTGTCTTCTTTTTATTTTTTTCTATTGCTATTCTATTTAATTTAAAAATTTATGCTGATAGAAAAGAAATTCCACGAAACATTTAAAAATAGTCAAACAAAATTCGTATCCAGTTAAAAAACCAACTGGCTGGATTTTAAAAAATGTTCCAGCTAAATACATTTTAATCCAGTCAGATCTGACTGGAAAAAAGTCAAAATGGCAACGCTGCCGAGAGTCTGAAATAGAAGAGAAGAGAATACTAAATTTTCATATGTTCTCTTTGTAAAAGAAATTTGTTACTCTTTTTCGTAGATGAGAAATCCCATCCATATGTGCAGAATCAAAAACCTGCACGTTCAACACAAACAATTTCGTAGAATGAATTTTTTGTTTGAAATATTTTCCTATGAAAATGTTGCGAGTGACTGTGCAAGAAATAAAACCTGCACATACGGGGTGTAACTTTTTTTTTGTTTTGAGATTTTTGAACTAGATTTTTTGTAAAATGTAAGTGGATGTGCAAAAAATATACTTACACGAACAGGGGGGAATATTTTGAGATAAGGTAGGTAAGAAATTAACTTGCATAGGTTTAGTGGGATTTTTTATTTTGCGATATTTTCAGTTAGATTCTCCCTGAAGTTGCAACATTGCAAGTAATGTGAGTTAACGTGCAAGAAATAATTCAGCACAGGCGTTGTAGATGTTATTATTTTGGAATTTTCTGAACAAGCTTTTTGTTTAAAATGCAAATGGCAGTATGTATTAGTTCGCGCAAGGTAAAATTAATTTTTCTTAGGCCTACTGTCCACGTAGCTGCGCTTCATTTCGTAGTCGCACATGCGACTTTGCCGCTCCGTGGAGAGCTTCGTTTGTTTATATGCAAGCTGCAATGAAGCTGCAAGCAAGCGTAGGTACAACAAGCTGCAAATGACGGAAGCGTGCGTATGAAGCGCAGCTTCGTGGACAGTAGGCCTTACTAGCAATGCGCCCCCAGAACTTGGCGCCCTGTGCATTTGCACATCTTGCACATATGGTTGGTCCGGCCCTGGCTGTACGTGTACCTATAATTATATCTACTATAATTTTAAATCAAAATTTATAATTTTTTTTCAATTGCTCATTCTGTAGGTAAGTTTAATTATGTAAATAACATAATTTTTCTGACAATAGCTTGACTAAACGTTAATTCTTGCAAATCATGTGGAATGAAGATAACCTTATACGCAGATTTATTGAAGCAAATATTTCATGGTATTCACTGTGTATGCGAATATAAAATTTTCTATTTTTAGGTTTCTCCTGACATCAATATAAATTCAAAAGCAGTAAAATTACACATCAGTTCTATCTACCTGGTGACCTTTTAATTGATATTACGCAGAGTTCAGACATTGACCTCCATCTGTGTCGCGTAATTATTGACATTGAACGTAAGTTTATCAATTTCAAGATGCATCCTAAAGTGTACACAAATTTAAATTGAAAAGCAAATTATGTTGAATTTGATTACTCATGCGACGACGATCATATATAACGAAATCAATAAAAAAAAGTAAATTTACATTACCATGAGCCGCCAGTAGGTAGCAAATGTAATTCAATTCTTGCGACCTCTCCGGGATCTTCCGTTTTAATTTCACATTACAACTCGTGCACATAGTGCAGAGTGCACATAACATTGTAGGTACATAGCGTCCCAATATTAATTTTGCTTGGGAGTCAACAATAATATTACTATAAAGACACATATTGGAGACAATTGCTTTGTGGGTGACAATAATTTGATTGGCTCTGTTCACTTTGTCAATTAAATAACTCAGCGCAACTAATCGTTTCCGTGAGATTCAGAAGTAAGGGCGGGAGAAATCCGACTGAATTGAGAAGCTCACAGTTCGGGTGTATTTTTTTACCCTCCACATGAAGGCATATTCACTTTGCCATTACACTTGTAACGCCACGAAAAGAAGGAGTCACCGGACACAATATAAAGTATATAAATAATATTGAATCAGGGTCAAATTCTGAATCGATTTAGGCATGTCTGTGTCTGTATCTTAAAAACACGATAGCGTTCCAACGAATCGATCTAGGCAAATAAAATTTTGTGAGAGGACTTCTTTTTATCGTTATCAGGTTGGTATTGAAAAGGGCCTATGTCGGTCAACTAGTGCTCATACCTCTCATACAAAACAAATATTCACCCCCAGTCCCGTTGGCGTTTGTCGTAAACGCCTAATATTTCATTTCGGTTTTAAGTCAGAGTTTGTAACTTTTTTGAGACAAGCGATTTAAAAATACAGTGAACACATAGAAAAAGAAGCAAAATCGTTAACAAAAGTTTGAAAAAAATCTGAATATCGTTTTTATAACGTCACGACAAAAGAGTCGTATATGACAAACGCCAACGGGAATAAGGGTGATTATCTACACCCATGCGTGTACAGTATACATATATCCCAGCAAACATTTTTCTTCAGAAATGAATCATAAATGATTCAGTTAAATGAAGAAAACATTCAGATATGAATTCATTTATGAATTAATTTGAATCCTTTTTCCTGAGAAATGGGCCTTCATTTATGAATCTTTTAAATGATTCATAAATGATTGGAGAAACATTCACTAAAATGAATATAATGCTAGTCTCAAAATAAATATTTATTACCATACTTGTTTTATTGCCATACAACACATTTTAACTTCTTCGTTTATAAATGTTTTATATTTTTTTTTTTTGCTTCAGCCGCTCGTTGGCGTATTGAAAGTGCCTCATCGCTGTTTGCTCGAAAAAATCCTCCGGGAGGTTGTAAATAAATTTAGTTAATATGAGCTTTTAAGTTTTGTTTTTTAACTTACTTCGTAGGGCAACTACGGTTGTTAGAGCCCGTGCAGATTTTTTGGTCTGAGTACCTACCCCTCCAAGAAAATGCTTTTATTGCTGGTGTTTCTATCTTTTTAATATTAATTAAAATTGAATTTAATTTCAATATTCGTTTTAATCTGAAACCAGATTTGGTTCACATATATGAATGTTAAATGAAGGCATGTTCTTCATTTTTACTGAATGTAAAGTGATTCTTCTCTTTTACTGAAGAAAAATGTTTCCTGGGATACTAACTCGTATGACATTTTGAATGACTTTTATGCAGTGAAGGCCTGGAGGGTATCAAAGCATCGGGCAGGCCGATGATAACACTTTTACTTCTTTTAACTTTCAGTTTAGTTTCAATATTAACGGTATTTTTTTAAAAATTACTAACGATTTGGCTACTTACAATAAAAATTGTTGAAAAAAAAAAATGTCCACCTTTTTTAGTTTCTTGTCATAGTAATGTACCTACCTATACGCTATACACCTATACTCCCTTGTCACTTATGAAAATGATAAAAATTCCTTGTGGGGTGTATAATAATTGATAAAATGCAAAAATAGCAAAACATTGCCCATCTTATGATAATCTCTGTGCATTGTGGATTGTTCCTAAAGATTAGAAGAGAATGAAAGGTATATAGGTAGATATATCTATGTATTTGGAAATATTTTCTCCACAATCAAAATTGTGATTGCAACTTCACTTTGTCGATATACGCTTAGGCCGTGTGTCAATTGGGCTAAATAATTGTCCTCGGATAGTTTTCTGACACTGTCGTGGAAGAAAGCAGTTTTCCAGATGTCATAACAGATAATATCTAATACAAATTGTCCCATACACTGAACCAAAAAGGTACGTCATATTAACAACAAAGTTCGTCATATTGAAGAAAAAGTTGTTATTTTTGAGCCAACAACCGTAGTTGTCAATATAATAAACTTGGGTTCACTCTAAAAAAAATCGTGTATTTTTACTATCATTAAGCGAGGAATCTACTTGCCTACCATAATTGCAGTATTTTTACGCAGGCATAAATTTTAAATATTTAATGCGTAAATCTTACATCTTTGTTGTGTAAATTTAAACACAGATTTTAAATATAAATGCGTATTTCTACACTTTAGATGCTCAAATTAAATGTACATCTACATAATTAATGTTTAAAATCCAATAGAATTTTAGAAAGAAATGCTTATAAATCAACATAAAATGTGTAAATTTAAACATTTTCAGCCGTATTTATAAACGTGGCGTAGAGCCTGCTTAACTTTACGCACCCTCTAAAATGCCCTTACGCAGGAAAACGTTATTTATAAACATTTTTCGAATTTAAGCAACGTAGTTTTAAGGCCGCGTAACTTAAACACACAAATTTGCGTTTAGAGGCTGCGTAGAGCTTGCGTAAATTGTTTTTTCTTTGGAAATGTCATTTTCGGGGTGGAATCGTGAATCGAGTGATCACAAAAATTTGCATTTATTTTAAGTATTCTTTTAAATCGACCTGCGTTTTAGTTTTTCGCGTTGTAGTCTGAAAAATCGAATTATATTTTCTATTTGAAAAGTATAAAAATGCTTAAATGCAAATCGTGTTGAATTATTGCAGCAATTTGTTTCATTCGTGCTGGTGATGTTATTCGTTTTGTTTTGATACGAATATCCTTTAGAAACTCTCATTTCAGCTCTAATTATTGGTGTTCCTCGTCTGTGCTGTGATACAAAATTTTAAGAAATACTCTAGTTTTCTGTGTGTGTGCCATGTAATAATTTTTACAAAATACCAAATAAATGGTCATCCGGTATATTAATACCTATTTGTTTTTTTTTTTTATCTTCATAAGGCCATCAGGATCAGCAACATAGAGCTCAGTTGCTTTCAGGGCCAGGCACGGATTTGTTTACACAGAAAATATTTTTGTTTACACAAAAAATTTGTCAGAAAACAGCTGATGTCGGTTTCAGTGGAAGAAAGTACTAGTTTTTTGTATTTTTTGTAATAGTTTCTCATATATTTCACCTTATCTGGACACGAACCCCGTTTAGTAAAGCAACAGTGGAAAAATGTTTATAAATAACAATTTCAGCAAAGTAGCGTAGAGGCTGCGTAAATTCTTACGCGATGTTTAAGTAAACAATCTCTCAGAGGCATTTTAAGGAAATCTAATAAATACGGCTGTTTATGTTTAAATTTGTAGCATTATTCGACATACAATGTGTAAAATCCAACAAATTGTGTATGGAGAAGCTTTAAAATTAGACTTTTTTTTATGTAATTTTGCTTAAATTCAATATTTAATGTGTACAATTAAACAAAATTATACATCGTCAGAAAGTATAATCAAAATAATTTAAAAACAAGTAAAAGTGTTATCATCGGCCTTGATATTATCCGCTGCAGTGAACCTGTCTAAATAAAATAAAACAATCCAAAAATGCTTAAGATATTTATTAAAAATTATTCGATTTAACAAAAAAAAATACTTCCGTAAAGAAAGTAAAAAATTACTTCTTTCACTAAAATATGCGATGGAACGTGGGGGCGAAAAAGGTTCAGCCGCTTCATTCAAAGGACTGATGACTGATCATGTATGAGCTTGCAAATGCACCGTCACTCACAATCGAATTGCAAAATTACACATAAAATGTGTAACTTTCATCAGATTGGTGTAAATGGGTGTTGGTCTTTAAACACAGTGTGTGTAAATTTCATAAGGTGTTTATATTTAAACAAAATTTGTTTATTTATAAACATTTTGAGAGTAATGTTTAAACAATAAAAGAATATTATTGAACAAAAGTTGTTGAAAAGTACACAAAAGGAGTACATTTGCAACAAATGTTTGTAATATCAAACATTATGTGCTTACACGCAACTTGCCTATTTTTACATTAAAAATTACATACATTTTCGTAGTAATTTTACACGCATTTTTTAGAGTGTTGTCAATTAAATTTGAATCAATTAAAGGCTTATATTGGCAATCGCCGTTGTTGATTTGATGAACGCAGTAGTCAAATTGGAGGAATTGATTTTCATAATAAAAATCACAATTGTTAAAGTGAAGAACTCGATATTCATAATGAAAATCGCAATATTCAATCTAAAGACCGGTGAAGCAAAATTGAAGAATTCGGTTTTCATAATGAAAATCGCTATTTTCAATCTAATTAAGGAAGTAATTAAATTAAAATAAAAACGTCATAAAACACCTGCAAGAAACCCTATGTGACATCACACAGAGAGGATTGAGAGCAACACAAGAATGGCACCATGCAGGACTAAACATCAATCCGGTAAAACTATAGTATATTCAAAGAAGTATAGAAGTAGTATATTTCAAAAAAGGCAACACGCGCTCTTATGATATTCTTCACATGGACGGATAATTAAATGTACTTACATTAGGTACATGGACAGTCTACCGGGGTACCTAAATAAACAAAACCTCACGCATTCTATATGATGAGTATGAGTTTTTCCATTAGGTTATATTTTTTCTTTCAATATTAGCCATTTGCATTCATTCTCTTTATTTTTTTACGTTTGATTCTCGATTGTGCCTATTTTCCAGATAAAAGCTTTTCTTTCAAGCAGAGCGCTCCCTTTTATCGAGCAACAATATCGGTGAGGCGCTTCAAAGCAATTTCGCTATAAATCCTATTTTATTATTTTATTTGCTGCTCATATATGTATGTGTCATACAAAATACCTACTTTAGTTTACTTTTAAGCTCTACTTGGTGCAAACATGTATTTTTGTATTGACATTTTGCATGCAAATTCAACAAATATTTATCTACCTGGGTAGGTACCTACTGAATACTGTCCACGTTAAGGTGCTAGTACACGATATGTAGCACGCCTCATATATATGTAGCACTGACGTCATTTTGACGTCAGCGAATGGTCCCAATGGGTACATGCCGTGTACAAGCTATCTTTGTGTACTCTCTGTTGAAGTCAGAGCCACATATATATGAGGCGTGCTACATATCGTGTACTGGCACCTTTAAAAAAAAAAAAAAAAATAAATAGGTGGCGCAACAGGCGGGTGACACCCAAGGCCTAGCTTCTCGCAACCATTCGTTTTGTGTGAGTTTCTATTTTTGGGACGAATGGAAGGGACCTACAATTTTGTGCCGAGTCCGAACGGCTGAATTGAGAAGCTTTTTCATGACAGTCATACTCTCGGATGTTTGTCAGACGTTCGCGAGAGGTGGCGCAGTAGAAAAAAACTTTAAGATGTAATTTTGGTTTTTCCGGGGATCGAACCTGGGATCCCTCGCACAGCAGTCCAGCACACTAACCACTGCGCTACTGCGCCCACACTGGTACTGGCACCTTTAGACAAAAAAAAAAAGACAGAACTTAAAAAATAGTAAGAATGGACATTCTTCCAGAAATTTTTTCATAAGTATCTTCAATAAAACAATAATTTAGTCACTGATTCGAAACTGCATTAAAAAATCTAATAAGAAACCGAAGAGATATAGAGATGTATTTTAGAACCGCAAAAGGGTTTAGCTCCCTCAAGCCTCAACCCTCATAAACGGACAAACAAGAAACAAAACACAAATAGAGAACTTTTGTAAGTTTGTACTTACTCTGTTCTGTTGTCTGTTTTGTTTTCCTTTCTTTTTCTCCTCTTGTGTGGAGTGCAGTGTTGTTATAAATTTTTTTTTCTAGATCTTACAACTTTCGATTTCATATCTTAATTCATCTTAAATGACAGTTATAATACATATACCTAAAGAAATTTTGAATATGTACCCTATTTTCTAGGGTACATGTGCAGCGTTTTTGAAGGTAAATATATTTAAGATAACATATCTTGAATCTACCAGTTTTGAAAACTCAGTTCGAACCGTATATTTATATGCAAAATTTCATAAAAATCTTAAAACCGTTTTTGAGATGATAGGTAATCCTATTTTGAATACAGACCGATTTTTATCAACGTCTTTCCCCGATTTCGATATTTAAAAAAATCTTATGGGAATAGTTATGATGTAAATCCGCCATTAAGTCAATAAAACCGATAAGTCGAACTATTAATATTTTGAGATCAGGAGAGCTGTAATCTCATTAAAGGGTGAATTTAAAAAATCTTAAGAAAAGTGCTTTCGCACATGTGTATTTTGTTTGTCGCGACATTTGAGAGAAACCACTTTTACAAGCCAATCTGAGACTTCGAAATTGTTTTCAATGTTGACTGCTTTATAACTCGAGGATGTGCAAAGCTCGCTATTTACGTTGCAAGTTCTACTGCACTGGGTAAAATGTTAAAGCCTTAGTCGTTGAGTGGGGAAGCGAGGAGTAACGTTGGGAAATTATGTCGAATTGCAGTCTCTGAATTATTGTTTGGGAGAATTACATTAACAACAACTCGTAGACACAGTCACTTTGTAGGAATGATAGCTATTTCGAACTGCACCACTAATTCATCATCAGACTCCTTTTAAGTGATTGTTTTGAATAGTTTTGACAGTCTGACAGCCTTAGTCGTTCGCAGCTTTATTGCAATTGCTTAAATCATACTGAAACCGAATTGTGATATACTCTACAAATATGCAACTTCACACTACAACATAATTGGGACTCTGCAGAATTAAAAAAAAAATAAAACATACGAAATATTTAAAACGTTCAGAATCGCCGATTTCAATAGATTATCGGTCTAATTTGAAAACTAAAATTACAATCGATGCCATTAATGTTTGGCAACCAATTTTGAGAGCTAAGACTATGCAAAATTGAATTGAACGCATATTTAGGAATCTGAGAAAATTGGTATTTTCAATCCCAAAAATATGAAGAATAGAATATGAAGAATATATTCGAAGTAAGTTTATTTTAATTCAATTTTTATTTTAAAGCTAATATCTTAACAAATCTTATTAAAATTCTCCAAATCTTAAAAAATGCATTAAAATTAAGTGAATATCTTCTCATCTGGAGACCACCTCAATATCTTAGAAAATAAGATAATTAAGATCATATAACAACGCTGGTGGAGTGTGCCATTTCCATGCAATGGCCTTCTGTCACTGTGCCTGCCGCTGCCTGTGCGTGCAGTTAAAGAGTCATGTATAGGTATTTTAAAGTCATAAACAGGGTAGGCTGTGGCGGCCGTCGACGACTATCCGTCTATAAATCCCGTTTAACGGTTTGAGGGAATAATATGTGTGCATGAGTTTGTGTATGTTAATAACATATTTTATAATAAACAATTTTTAAGCTTGAATGAATGCCATAAAGCTACAATGCACATTGCACAGATAGTATTTGGTCGAATAACATCAGAATGGGAAAAGTTAAGCATTATGTTAACATTAAAAGCAAAAATTGATCTTATTCAAGAACAGAATAAAACAAAAATCAGTGTTCGCATTTTAACGGCAAAATATAAAATTGAAAAGACACAAGCCGCGGAAATTTTACACAAAAAAAGAAATTTTTTTAACAAAGTGGCAATCTAAATACAAATGCGCGAAGTAAAAATATTCCTCTCTCTGGCACCCTTATATATGTAAGATCCAAAGCAAAAGAAATTGCTCAAGTTTTGAGCTATACCTACAAATTTTAACGAATCATCTGACTGGTTAGAGAGATTCAAGAAGCGGCAGAATTTGACATTTCGGACAATTTCTGGTGAACAGCAAATGTTGACCAAGCCGATGTTAAAAGTTTCTTTGAAAAAGTCCCCGATCGGATTGATGGCTACGACCCCAAAGACATTTTCAATGCAGACGAAACAGAACTTTTTTTTCGTGCTCTTCCTGATAAAACCTTTGCATTAAAAGGTGAAAAGTGCTCAGGTGGTAAAATGGCAAAGGATAGGCTTACAATTTTGCATTGTGCTAACATGGCAGGTGGAAAAGTTGTTAGTGATTGGCAAGACGGCTCAACCTCGTGTTTTACGCAATATTAATATAAATGACTTAGCAGTAACGTCAACGTGGCGATCAAATAAAAAATCATGGATGACCTGTGAATTGATGAGTGAATATCTAAAGCGATTTGTAAGAAAAATCGGGCTTCAAAAAAGAAATTGTAAGACCCATGATCACATACGGAGCTGCAGCATTAGCAAAACGAACCATCCTAGTAACAACAAGAGATATTCTCAACAAAGTGCAAAGATTGGCGTACCTCTGCATCACCGGAGCAATGCGTACATGCCCAATTGCATCCATGGAGGTGCTCCTAGAGCTAACCCCTCTACACCTCATGGTTAAGGATACGGCGGAAAAAACTATCCTGAGGACGGCAAAAGAAGGAATCGGAAGGGAAAAATGCATTGGCTCGAAAAAGTACGATGTACTAGTCGCAAAACTTCCACTTCTAGCTATACCCTACCCAGGGATAGTATAAGGAGACTCAATTTTGAGAAAAACTTCATAACTTAGCTCAGCAATAAGAGCAAACTTCTACGGAACTTTAACCTAAAATAATAAATATAAGGCATGTATTGGTCTAAGCTAAGGTTCCCAGAACATATCTCTTTAAGAGAACATGTCCTCTTTTTTGCGTTTACACTTTCTTTTTTCGCTTGGATGTTTTTTTGTCCTCTTTATTTGGTGTGTCCTCTTTTTGTTCTCTTTTTTTAATATTTTTCAATTTCAATATACATAGAAACAATGTAAAAAGTGTAATAGCAGATTTGAACAAGGTTTTTTAAACTTAAGTTCAGTACCTATCGTAAATAAGCCTTAATTTGAATTGTTTGTCCAATATCATTTTAAGCGCAGTCAAAAACGGATTTGATACAATTTCAATTGATTCGATATCAATTATTGTAATAAAATATAACTTTTTTTTTGTCTATAATATACCTACACTAGGTAGGTATACAGTAAGAACTGAGGGTTAAAAAGAATTTTGTATTGCGACGGAATGGAATTTAAGGACTTGCCCTACTAGGTGCTTATCATTATACCCTACTATTAATACAGTTTTATCGTACAAGTATTTCCAGACTCTTAAACAATACGAAAACTCTCCGGCAGTTTGTAAACATTTTTAAATTTAAACGGGCTGGCTTTAAATGCTATGAGAAATGTTCTGAATACATTGAAAAATGGACACCCCGATAGGGGGTGGTTGTTGATTATAAATTATGTCCTCATTTCGTTTGAGGTATACGGACACCCTAGTCTAAGCAAAGACAACCTAAGAATCCTCACAGGTCCCCTAACGGGACACTGTAGACTGAGGGAACATTTAAGAAAAATGGGTTTATCAGCAGAAGGTTTTTGCAGATTCTGCGATAAGAACGCAGAAATCCCAGATCACATTCTAAAATCCTGTGAGGCACTGACCCACAGGAGGATCAAATATCTGGGCAAGTACCAAATAACAGATAAGGATATACAAACCATGAACCTGCTACTCATACTCAGATTCATAAAAGAAACTAGCCTGGATGAAGTGCTCTAAAATTGATATTCTTGCCAATTCTAAAGACAGAGAAAAAACCCTCAAACACGGTTCTTAACGGAACTGTTATGCGATGGGGCTCTGGAAAAGGGCATGAACCTTACCAAGGTGTAAGCAGGGGGCCCAATAGACCATAAGGTCGCAGTGCACTAAACCCTCTCCATTATTATTATTATTTTTATTATGCAGTACCTAATTGAATTGTTTCTCTGCCTGTATGGCGTGTGGCACCGTCTTGTTGAAACCACATATTGGTCACATCCATCTTTTAATTTAGGCACTAAAAACTGGGTTATCATGTCACGATAACGAACCCCATTAATTGTTACTGCCTGACTAGCACTAGCCGCATTTTCCGAACCCAAAATTCGAACCAAACAGTCACGCGTGTGGACGCATTTGTTGCTCAACAATTACTCGTGGGTTTTCTGAACCCCAAATGGGACAATTTTGACGATTATCGAAGCCATCAAGATGAAAACGAGCTTCCTCACTGAAGATGAAGTTCGAACAAACCTTCATTATTTTTAAAATACATATTGCTCAACAATGAAAATGCGTTGTTCTTTCATATAGCGTTCCACTTTTACTAACCCCGAACTGTCAGCTGTCAGCTGTCACATTGTTATCTTTTTTTCCGTTGGCATCACTGTACTATGCCCTGGGATGCCCTTTACTAGGCATTTAAGGCAAGAAAGCAATCATATAATTAAGGGCATGCCTTCATATACACATATATTATGTCAACCAGTTTGTAAAATGCTCACATTATAGTGAATTTTATTATACCCTCCACAGGAAGGTATATTCACTTTGCCATTACGTTTGTAACGCCAAGAAGGATTCACCGGAGACCATATAAAGTATATATATTCTGAATCAGAATCACATTCTGAATCGATTTAGCCATGTCCGTCTGTCTGTCTGTCTGTCTGTCTGTCTGTCTGTCTGTCTGTCCGTCTGTCCGTCTGTCTGTCTGTCTGTCTGTCTGTCTGTTGAAAGCACGATAGCGTCCAAAGGAATTGACCTAGGTGAATGAAATTTTGTGAGACGACTTATTTTTACCGTCACCAGGTTGGTATTGAAAATGGGCTATGTCGGTTAAGTAGTTCTGGTACCTCCCATACAAAACCACTATTAGACCCACGTCTCTCTCTGTCTGTTGAAATCACGATAGCGTCCGAACGAATCGACTTCGGTAACTGAAATTTAATGAGAGGTCTCGTATTTATGGCCTTCAAGTTTGTATTAAAAATGGTCCATGTCGGTCAAGTAGTTCTGTTACCTCCCATACAAAGCCAATATTGGACCCATATATCTCTGTCTGTTGAAAGCACGATAGCGTCCAAACGAATCGACTTAGGTGAATGAAATTTTGTGAGAAGACTTTTTTTAACCGTCGTCAGGTTTGTATTGAAAATTATCTATGTCGGTAAAGTAGTTCTGCTACCTACCATACAAAACTATTATTAGACAAATATGTACTAACTCGCATGGCAAACATTTTGCATGACTTTTATGCAGTGGAGGGTATCAAAGCATCGGCCAGGCCGATGATAACACTTTTACTTGTTTTTATTAAAGTTAGTCCAGCTGTTATAAAAGAAAGACATTTTGTGAAAACCATTGAAAGGGAAGGGAAGTACCTACCTTTAGTTTTGAACAAAATCCTGAAAATCCAAAATCCAGAAAACGGGTTTCGGGTTATTTATTTTGTTTTGAATGTAAAATAGACAAGTGTTTGTGTTTGTAATGTTGCGCTGCAATTGGCAATGTGCAATTTGCATTCAGTTGTGCTGATTTCATATAGTGTGATAGCTGACCGACTAGATTTTTGTTAGCCAGTGAACATCGTAGTACAAAGTGAGTATCGTGCACGCCTTCATAATTAAAAACTTTATATTTACAGTGACATTTTGTGTTTGAAGGCGTATGTAGAAATGAAAGTGTCCATTGTGAAGACCAACAAACAGCGTGAGAAACTACTTGTTGACGGCTATAGTTACCATGTCAACAAAACCATTTTACTGGGAGTTTGTGCAGCGAAAGGAAACATTGTGCAAATCACGCCTGACCACAATATTTAAAAACAACTCGCACAATATGAACAAATTTCCCACAGACCATTGCCATGATGCGTTATCGTACTCGAATGCGACACATGTATAACAAATGATTCACTTTCGGGATTTTGGCCTTTCGGAATTTTGGATTGTTGGTTTTCGGGATTCTGGGCTTTCGAGATTTTGGATTTTTAGGATTTTGGGCTTTCGGGATTACATTTTTCGGGATTCTGTCCGAGTCTGACTCCCTTTTGAAGCACGGGATCATGACGTTAACTCGAATGACTAAAATCTAGAATGGTCAAAATCTCGAAAATGAATTTGAAAAATATCGAATGCAAAAATCTCGAATGGGTCAAAATCTAGAAAGTACAAAAATCTCGAAAGACTCTATATCGAAAAAAATCTAGAAAATAAAACTGCTTTCGAGATTTTTATAATTCATTAAATTTACTCCGAAAGTAATGAAAACAAGTAAAAGTGTTATCATCGGCCTGGCCGATGCTTTGATACCCTCCACTGCATAAAAGTCATGCAAAATGTTTGCCATGCGAGTTAGTAGGTATGTGTCTAATATCAGTTTTGTATGGTAGGTAGCAGAACTACATTACCGACATAGACAATTTTCAATACCAACCTAACGACGGTTAAAAAAAGTCGTCTCACAAAATTTCATTCACCTAACTCGATTCGTTTGGTCGCTATCGTGCTTTCAACAGACAGAGAGAGACGTGGGTCTAATAGTGGTTTTGTATGGGAGGTACCAGAACTACTTGACCGACATGGACCATTTTTAACACAAACTTGAAGACCATAAATATAAGACCTCTCATAAAATTTCAGTTGCCTAAGTCGATTCGTTCGGACGCTATCGTGATTTCAACAGACAGAGAGGGACGTGGGTCTAATAGTGGTTTTGTATGGGAGGTACCAGAACTACTTTACCGACATAGACAATTTTCAATACCAACCTGACGACGGTTAAAAAAAGTCCTCTCACAAAATTTCATTCACCTAAGTCGATTCGTTTGGACGCTAGCTATCGTGCTTTCAACAGACAGAGATATATGGGTCAAATATTGGCTTTGTATGGGAGGTAACAGAACTACTTGACCGACATGGACCATTTTTAACACAAACTTGAAGACCATAAATATAAGACCTCTCATAAAATTTCAGTTGCCTAAGTCGATTCGTTCGGACGCTATCGTGATTTCAACAGACAGAGAGGGACGTGGGTCTAATAGTGGTTTTGTATGGGAGGTACCAGAACTACTTTACCGACATAGACAATTTTGAATACCCACCTGACGACGGTTAAAAAAAGTCCTTTCATAAAATTTCATTCACCTAAGTCGATTCGTTTGGACGCTAAGGTGTTTTCAACAGACAGAGAGATACATGAGTCGAATATTGGCTTTGTATGGGAGGTAGCAGAACTACTTGACCGACATGGATCATTTTTAATACCAACCTGACAACCGTAAAAATAAGACCTGTCATTCAATTTCAGTCGCCTACGTCGATTCGTTTGGACGCTATCGTGATTTCAACAGGCGGAGAGACACATGGGTCTACTAATGGTTTTGTATGGGAGGTACCAGAACTACTTGACCGACATAGCCCATTTTCAATACCAACCTGACGACGGTAAAAAGAAGTCCTCTCACCAAATTTCAATCGCCCAGGTCAATTCGTTTGGACGCTATCGTGCTTTCAACAGACAGACAGACAGACGGACAGACAGACAGACAGACAGACAGACAGACAGACAGACAGACAGACAGACAGACAGACAGACAGACAGACAGACAGACAGACAGACAGACAGACGGACATGGCTAAATCGATTCAGAATGTGATCCTGATTCAGAATATATATACTTTATAGGGTCTCCGGTGAATCCTTCTTGGCGTTACAAACGTAATGGCAAAGTGAATATACCTTCCTGTGGAGGGTATAACAAGTAAAAGTGTTATCATCGGCCTGGCCGATGCTTTGATACCCTCCACTGCATAAAAGTCATGCAAAATGTTTGCCATGCGAGTTAGTATGTATCTAATATTAGTTTTGTATGGTAGGTAGCAGAACTACTTTACCGACATAGACACTTTTCAATACCAACCTGACGACGGTTAAAAAAAGTCCTCTCACAAAATTTCATTCACCTAAGTCGATTCGTTTGGACGCTATCGTGCTTTCAACAGACAGAGATATATGGGTCAAATATTGGCTTTGTAGGGGAGGTAACAGAACTACTTAACCGACATGGACCATTTTTAATACAAACTTGAAGGCCATAAATATAAGACCTCTCATAAAATTTCAGTTGCCTAAGTCGATTCGTTCGGACGCTATCGTGATTTCAACAGACAGAGAGAGACGTTGGTCTAATAGTGGTTTTGTATGGGAGGTACCAGAACTACTTGACCGACATAGCCCATTTTCAATACCAACCTGGCGACGGTAAACAGAAGTCGTCTCACAAAATTTCATTCGCCTAGGTCAATTCCTTTGGACGCTATCGTGCTTTCAACAGACAGACAGACAGACAGACGGACAGACAGACAGACAGACGGACATGGCTAAATCGATTCAGAATGTGATCCTGATTCAGAATATATATACTTTATAGGGTCTCCGGTGAATCCTTCTTGGCGTTACAAACGTAATGGCAAAGTGAATATACCTTCCTGTGGAGGGTATAATAAGTCTAAAATGAATATTTTGTAACTTCTTTATTGAAAATAATAAATTTTTAACAAATATTCATAAGCATAACAAAACACATTCGAAACCATAGCTATAGCTATTCAACAGAAAATAAGTTTCCATATTAGTTTCATTAAGGGTGTTTGTCCAAACGTATGTAAATATAAGTGTCGGAGCTAAGCCACGCGGTGTTTTGACAATAGCACCTCAATAAGGTTTTAGAAGACCTGGGAGCTATAACACAACGCTACGAGTACTTGTAGAATAAGTATGTGAATTTCTACAATATTTTACACATTTCTGGAACACAAAGTCACAAGTTCAATGCTGATCTTATGATAATCACCGGTGTACAAATTCAACACAGGCTCTTGTAAGACTTGTTGATATGCCGCGTTGTGTTATAGGCCCCCATTATTTTTTAGCTGACTCATTTGTTTGCATGAACAGTGAATCAAATTGTTGTTGCATACACATGCAATTCAAATAGTTTTCCATATGAGTAAATCTTGAATTAAATCTTTTGGATTGTTACCATTGTCTCAAAAATTAATATTTATTCTAGATTTTTGCTTTTGAGTTTTTTTTTTCTAGATTTTTGCTATTCGAGATTTATTTTTTCGAGATTTTGGTTTCGAGATTTTTTCATTCTATATTTTTTTTCTAAATTATGGTTTTCTGTATTATATTTTTTTACATATCGGGGTAGACCCTTGAAGCACATATCATTATGTATACCTACTCTTGCAAGTACATTTTTAAATAATCTATGATGCTTTAGTAACGCTCTAGGATTCGTTTAGTTTAGTAGAAATCTCCAATATTTTCAAAAATATGTTTTATACTAGATAACGTATCTAGACGTACTAGATCGCTTTAACGTATTATCTGTATTATGGAGAAAACGTTCTTATCCAATCGAAACGTCGTAGCCAGGGCCGTAGCCAGGATTTTGGTTCGGGGGGGGCTAGCTTCCAAGTCTTACGAAACAGAAAACTATTCCAATAATTCATTGATTCCTATTAGTCACATTTTTTCAAAGCAGAAGACGTCTTGATTTTTTTTGACATGAGATCAATCAACTTATCTGGATATCATAGCAAGTGAACTTAACCTTGAATTCTCCATAACGCTTCGGGACATTCTTTTAATCTTTTTCATAGCGGAAAGGGTTCTTTCAACACTAGCTTTGGTCACTGAAAGCGTTGCTAAAACCATAAGCAAGAAATTTATAGTCTAAAGTAATTCTTGTTACATATATCAAGCAATTTCAAAACTTCGGTAGAGGGGTCACTCGACGATTTTTTTTTCGCACCAAAGAATGTACTCAGATTTCACAGCTGACAACGAAATTGCATTATAAAAGTAACGTGTTAGCTTTTCCAGTTCGTTCACTCGCTCAACTGCAGCAAGACCTATGGGAGAACAGCTTGAAACGATGATACAACGTCTTCGTTGACCATGAATATGCCCCTAAGATTTTGTATTAATGAATCTATGCAAGAAATCAGTATCGACTCTAAAATAGGCTTCAGAAGGAGAGGTTTCTGGATTGGAACGCGTTGTTTGTTTCAATGAAGTTCTTCAAATAAGTCCTCGGCAAGTTAGGATGCGGATTGAAAAGCCTCTCTGAAAAAATCTTCGGCATTTTCTCTGATGTCCTTTAGAGAATTCAGAACATCTTTTGTGCGGTCGATTGCAGAAACGAAATCTAACAGCCAATTTCTTCACAAAGTACTAGCGCTAGTACCGGTATTAGACCAAAAGTTGATACTCAAATAGGTATCAAGTCATTTCTTCACGAAGTACTAACCTGAATTTGGTACCGAGTATTAGTTAGTACTCGGTATTAGCTGGACCCTCAAAATCGGCAGTCTAACGTCGTTAGTACCGGAATTAGATCGATTTCATTGCTTTAGCTCTTGCCTATTTTTGTCAAAAAGTAAATACATCGTAGGTTTAAGTCTAATGAAGTTGATTAGAAAATGGATTTAATTTTTGATAGGGATAATTGGCTCAATAATTTCAATGACGACATTGAGAATGTGAATGGTGAAGAAGGGGTGGCAACTCGTTGATCTGAGCGCCGCATCTACCATATTATGCTACAATGGAATACAGTAAATACTTAGGACGATGTAGATTTTTTTGGCGATTTCAGTTGTGCAGAGTAACGTCTTTCTTATGTTCGAACGTGGACGAATGGCAGTGCGGTTATCATATTTCAGTTTTAGTCGGTAATCGTTTTAATTCACGATTTTACCAGTAATCGTAAGATATTGTCTGAGCAGCATTTGCTGATCAGATCACTCTACGATTCATGGCAAGTGGATCGGTGTAAATAGTGGTTGGCGACGTCATTCGCGTACTAGTGTATGTCGCACACTGCCAAAAGTATGATGTATGGCCTTGACACGCCATTTGGACAAATTTATTCAAATGCCAGAAACATTGCAAGAACAGGAGGTGGCCGCTGCTGCATTTTATCGCTTTGCATAGTCTCCACGGACAATCGGTGTAACCTACCGCACTCATGTTAAATTGCAAACACCGAATTGGTGAGTTCAGTTCCATATGTGCAATGATAGAAAAAAAAACAACCAATCATATACGCTATCATATGCTATTTCGTGCTAGAACCCATATACACACATATTTTATGGCAGGAAAGCAACAACAATATAAAAAAAAATACTTGCTTTTGAATAAAAATCAGTCATCCATCCTGCAAAATGTTTGACTCTCAATGAGCATAAATGAGTACTAGACCAGTTTTTAGACGTATTAGTCGTTAGTACGGTTGATAAATTTAGCTCCGGTACTAACGATGTGAAGAAATACAAAAGTACCAACTTTTCGTTGATACTGAGTATCAGAGCTAGTACCAGGTCTAGCTAGACCGGGTACTAATACTCATGTGAAGAAATCGGCCGTAAGGCAATTGCGAATTACAGGAGTTGACATGGCAGAGCAAGGTTAAAGCTATGGCTTGCACAGTGTACATACCTAGCGTTTGAATACTGTATACCTACCGGGATAGTCTCCTTATTTTTATAGATTTGATTTATATAAAGCCCCATTACGGTCATTTCAGTTTCAGTTGCAAACAAGACACAGCTCACAACATTTTCTAGGAAAACTGCATCAACAGTTCCTCAGATCGAAATGGATGACCTTCCAATCCATCCCAAGGATTCAATGCACCTTCTAGGAGTCACAGTCAATTCAAGAATCACATGGCAAGACCACATATCCTATATCGCAAGATCGGCGTCCGCTAAGTTGAGCTACCTATTTAGACTCCGGCAAATTCTCCTTCTCTACAAAGCACATCAGGTTAGACAAGGCCCGGAATATTGCTCCCATATATGGAGCTCGGCCCCAACACATTTACTTAATCTACTTGACAGCATAGGGAGACGAGCAGTTCGACTTATTGGAAACCTATATCACTCACATCGAATCTACAACCGTTGGTGCACAGAAGACAAGTCACTGACCTCTGCTTGTTCTATAGGTAGAGGTACTTCCTTAGTAGATGTTCCGAGGAACTCAAAGACATTGTCCCTCGAAATGCAACTTTTGGGCGCCCCACAAGACAGGCTGCTAATGCTCATGACCATACAGTACACTTGACAACCTCGAGGACATCAACTTTCCAAAACTCCTACTGTTACAGGACAAGCATAATTTGGAACTCGCTTCCTGGAAATATATTTCCAGAAGCCTACAATTTGAAGCAATTAAAGTGCAGAACTAACAGACATCTGCAAGCATCTCGGGGTGCTGCTGAAGCGTTATAGGTTCGCCTTTCTCGGGAGAAGTATTTTAAAAAAAAAGTTGAGCTATCAGTTAGAAAATTGTAGTTTTTGTCTTTTGTTTAAGACTTTCGGGGGGGGCTTCAGCCCCTCAAGCCCCCCCCCTGGCTACGTGCCTGGTCGTAGCACAGATAATAGATTTATAGGAACTATAGTATCTGTGGTCGTTCGTATAATAGGCAGGGCTTATATAAACTCATTTACAAATGGGAAGAAGTAGTTTCCTTTGACGTTTTGTTAATTTAAAATTAAAAAAACAACTCACCATGGTGCCTTGGATGTCTGTGTTTCGGATCATGCATTTCTCTGAACTCAATTTCGGCCATTGCCGACAGATGGGGACTTCTACTTGTTCGCTCGTTTCCAACTCCACTGTCAGCGACGGATGGCGATGTGCTAGTTATTGCCGGAGGAGTTGAATCTACCTTTTGAGTGTCAATAGTTCCATTACTTAACTTAAGTTCAACAACAACTTTAACATCGTCCTCCTCTAACAAGGGAGGCGTTAACGTCTCCTCTTCTATCAAGGTCAAGTATTCATCGTTGCTAATAAAATCTGGAATTTTGTATCCGTTTGGATGGTGCTCTTCTATTGTATGCGTCGGACTAAACTCCAGCTCTCCTAATCCTAGATTGAACATGAGGTGTTCTAGGCCCTGTAATCAGCAAGGATAAAAGCATAATGAATATATCGTTACTGTTAAATGTATATAAATAAAGTGAAATTACAATAAGTCGAATAGACAAGTCGAAGAAAGGCGAATGATAATGATTCAACAACCGGCCCGTAATGTTCGCTGTTATTTTTTGTTCTCCAAATCAAAGACATTTTGGAAAAGTTTCGTGACTACATTTCTGAGCATGGTATCTGTAGGTTTGTGTATAGAATATAGCTACTTGTAGCGGAACTGCTCGTTGAGCGAATGTTTTGCGTCTGAGCTTTATATAATGGAAGAAATATTTGAGACCTGCTCTAACATCTGCTTTATATTGAAGGAGAGCTTGATTCTTAATGAAATACCACTTTACTCCAAATATAGCTAACTGAGCGTTGTGACTCCAAGAGGGTACATAATATGGTATCCTCGTGCTGAATGTTATCGCGTTTTTAAATCGCTAAGTTTTTTGACTGATTCTAAATGTTGCACATATAGTATACTTGGCAACGACAGTCACTGTATATTTTTCCTGTATAAATCCATAAGGGTTTCAGCATCATAATATGACACATGTCCTACATTTTGTATAAAAATCGCTTATATTTGGTCACAATACCTAGTAATTGGTCTAATGTAAAAGTGGTCTTTATACCTAAAGCAGGTAGGTAAACCAACTCCTGCAGTGATCCAAAATATCTAACACCAATTCAGTCTTAAATCTTTAATGATCAAAACTCAAGGGCGAAATATAGCCTTTTCAATAAAAGCTCGGTAGATAGAAACTTACTATAATAACTTCACAATATGCGTTAAGTCAAGTAAATTAAAGGCGTCCCAAATGTTTGCCATGCGAGTTAGTATGTACTGTACAGTACATGCATGGGTCTAATATTGGTTTTGTAAGGGAGTTATCAGAACTACTTGAACAACATAGCCCATTTTCAATACCCACCTAACCACGGCAAAAATAAGTCCTCTCACAAAATTCAAAATTGCGTTTGGACGCTATCGTGCTTTCAACAGACAGACAGACGGACACGGCTAAATTGATACAAAATTTGATCGATTCAGAATATAATATACTTTATGAGTTCTCCAGTGACTCCTTCTTGGTGTTAAAAATGTAATGGCAACGTGAATACCTATACCTATCTTCCTGTGGAGGGTATACACTTATAGTGGGTTTCCTCCAAATCTGTCAAATACATACATACATACACATACAAACACATAATAGTCTCGGTGAACATCGAGTAAAATGTGCGTCTACGCAGATGTGGTGGTTTGTCTACTGATGAGCCCACCCACCACATCGGGGCGAAACGCATTTTGGAGCATTACGCCAAACGCCATACATACACATACATACATTTTCAATGGCCCGCTTATCCATTAAGCGCTCAAGTGGAACCTCCATAGCTCTCGAGGGTAGAGGAGAGATTATGAATTTGATCTAACCACCTCATCCTGGGTCTACCTAGAGGAAGCCTGCCCGATGGTTTAAATACTTGGGTCTAAACCCAGATCTAAAGATGCACTGGAAAGGAGAAGTTTAACAAAGGTGTCAAGAATAATGGTTGTCCTAATCTCTACAAAAGGCTGTATAGGCATACACGGAGGTAAAACCCATCATGCGCGGGTACCTCCGAACTCACTTGTTCAGAGTCAACCAACATTGTTAAAACGCCTGCTTGGGGATCGGTCAAGCCTGATCGAAAAACAGCTGTCAAACACAAATCGCATCATAAAGGAAAAGGGGATAAAACCTATTGTGCCTCTTCTGATGGCTTGCAAACCCATTCGCGCAGGTCCCAGGCAGTCAATGCCTGGCTTTGCTGGTAAGTCCAGACCACCGCACGTAACCAACTCAACAGAAGGCTCCAACAGTCAAGAGACGGCGGAAAAAGAAGGACTTATCCGCAAAAGTTCCCTCAAATAACAAACAAACATGAAGGTTGTTCAAATCAACCTGCACCACGCCAAGGGCGCATCTGCGGTCTTAACCAAGACCGTCTACTCAAATTGTCTAAAAAATCACCCTTGTGCAAGAACCTTGGACCAGCATAGATGGTAAAATTCTGGGGCTCTACACCATCAGGTAGGATTTCATATTCAACATCCAGTAAATTTTGAACATGTATTGCATATTCAATAATAAAACGAATTTCTTCCCATTAAGAGCGTTCATTTCCAGTGACCTCACGGCAGCCATAGTGAATATCAAAAACACCAAGGACACTGTTGACTCACCAGTATCTCCATTAGAATCTGTTATGATATTCTCAGCGGTCCAACCAAGTAAGTATACTTTAGTTTCGACTCAAACGCGCCATTATGGGGAAGCTCGGACATAAACAACAGAGGTTGGTCCTTAAATAAAAAAAAAGAAATAGTTAGCGCAACAGGCGTATAGACACCCTAGACCTAGCTTCTCACAACCATTCGTTTGTGTGAGTTTTTTTGGGACGAATGGAAGGGATTTACATTTTTATGCCGAGTCCGAACGGCTGAATGAGGTGAGTTCTTACTTGATTTTATTACATGTAGTTAGTAATCTCAATATATGCAATATCGGGAGGAAACCTAGCTTAATTAATGCAATAAGAAGAGAAATATCACATCTGGATCTGATCTATGGTGTCCATCGTTAATCTTTAAAAGACAACAAATGTTCTCTTTATTGGTCCGATCTTTTTATACTATCTTTTTTATTATGGATCTATTTTTCTTCTCTTTTTTTAGTTACATAATTTTTATTTAGTTTTCCAAAGGATTTACTGATATTAAAATACAATAAAAACAGAATGAAAACTATCGTCCCTATTACCAAACGGAGGAAACTATAGATCTCCTTATTCGGCCCACCATTTATTGCGAAACCATTGAATTTTTACGGGAAGCCAAATACCTGCGGAAATTATCTTTGAACCCACAAATAGACCTATAGTCAACAGGGCCACCAGATCTCTTCCGATCTGCCAATTGGGGTCTTAGACCCTGTATCATATATTAGCTTCATTTGCTTGTGGCTATAGACCAGCGATCACCTATATGCTGCCGTGGTCTGGTGGACAAAGACTAGAACGTAAACGTATTCAAATCGTAGCTGGAAACTGTATGACGGGCTGTCTACGCTCCTCCGGTACCACTGCACTGAGTGTCATCCTAGGTCTATTACCTATTCAGGTACACATTCAAATGGAGAAAAGCTTGAGTATTCATCATCTGTTCCATTCGAGCACCATTGACCCTCACTCCAATCATGGAGGTTACCTGTATTTGCTTGGCGATACAGAACCTGAAAACCCATTCAGCATGTTTCTAGACGTATATCGTCCGGAATATGACTTCCACAAAAACTTCTCTATCATCATCCCTCCAAGGAAAGACTGGGAAAAACACTAACCCAATCCATCGCGACTTGAGCTAGTCTGGTATACAGACTGGAACCAGGGACTAGATCTGGCATTTATGGAAAATCGCCTCAAGCGAACTATTTAGTCATTAGTGGCAGAAACTCGTCCATTTTCCCTTCTGAAGTACACTGCGCCTGCGCTAGAATAAATTTATCTTCTGAGACAATCAAGCAGCTCTCATAGCTCTTGCCTCATCTGTCACAAAATCGAAGTTGGTTCTGGAAACATACATGGCCATTTGCGAATTTTCCAAAAAAAACAAAAAGTTTTTTCACTGGGTTCCAGCCCACAGGGGCTTTGCTTGCAATGAAATAGCCGACTCACTGGCTGACTCACTGCCATTTAAAGGACCTGAACCTTTCTGTTGTGTCAGTTAATTTTTTTTTTTTTTTTCAGAAAATGTTTGTTCCCAAAATCTCCCCCAGAAAATTATATCTATATACATATATAAAAATAAGTTGTATTGTGTTTGTCGCCAATGTTCTCTGTAATGCGTAAACCGATTTTGATTCTGAAAATTTCCCATGAAAGGTGACGTTAATACCATGGTTTGTAAGTATATACGGTCTTTGTAGGTGTATTAAAATGCATTAAAAATATTATACATATTTCGAAAGCCACCGAATCGATTGAGTTCAAATTTACAGATAATCTTATGTATTGGCCCAGGAGTATTCCTGTGAAGATTGTTGAAAATTGAACAAAGGGGCATGGCACTGCCCATACAAAAAAACATTCAAAATCGTATATTTCGAAAACCACCGAATCGATGAGCTCAAATTTACAGATAATTTTAGGTATATAAAGGGGTGTGGCGCTATTTTTCGAAAGTCATGGGAGCCAAAGTTTGTAAAATGTGTAACATTGATAACTATGCATTGTCCTAAAAGACAAGAATACTTTCTACGTAATACGATTCTTGGAAAAACCAAAAATTTGTACCACGGAGCATTACAATAAAAACTGTTTATCACTGATTTAAATGAATTTGAAACTGATTTTTTTATTTTTCTATTTTGCACTACGAAGTGTGCAGGGGTTCGCTAGTTTTCTCATAAATTTGGATAAAAAATAACCAGAGAATTCTGACAGGTATAATTAGTGGCCATAGCCTTATGAAAAATATCTTCACCGAATTTACGTTTCACCGTACCCTACATTTTGACTATGTCTGGAAAGTGATGAATCCTCTCTTCACATAGGAACTCATGGAATGTCCGGCTCTCTTTCATCTCAAAAAGAATATCATCGGTGAGGAAATCGTTACTCCAGAAAAACTTGCTGATATACCCCCAGAGAAGATCCCTGTTTTCCTGACTGCCTCCGGAGTGAAAAAATGGCTCTATGAACTCACCAGAGAAGGTACAATAGGCTCCTTTAAAGTGGCCGCAGTGCCACAGCCCCATGAAAGCTCTCCCGACTCATAATTATATCTATTAAATGAAATACGTTATGTTATTATTATGCCTTTACTAAACTTTTACTGATTGTTGGTTGTTTTTAGATATGTGCTAAATCTCGAAAGAAAATTTTAAAAAACATTGGTCTTCACTCACTGTAGGTAGATCAAATATTTGCCCAACACAGAGCAAATTCTGTGTTAATTTTAGAATCTTAGACTTAACAAAATAAAGCGAAAGAACTTGTAAAAATATTTAATTTGACTAACAAATTAGGTATATGAAATTTACAGCTGAAAATATGTACCGATGGAAAAATGCGCGCTATTTACGAATTCCCTTATGCTTGAAATTTATATGCTTCAGTCTTACCTTAATTTTGTCAACATTTTGGGTGATACAATCGGCCCTGGCTTGTAGGTAAATTATACTGGATAAAATAACTACATATCAAAATTTCGAACTTGATGAAGTACGTATAAATTTACATAACTAGGTATATACACGTTTACTTCCCGTATTTATATTTCCAAATTTTTACAATGTAGGTATCTTGTTTAAAATTTACTGCGTTAAGATAAAGGAAGAAAATATTTCAAAACTTTAATATTGCCGAGCTTAATATAAGTATACAAAGGTAGGTATTTTATTTAATCTAGATGCAACCTAAATTACTTATTTATTCATAATACGTCGCAGATGAATTTTAAAACTGATTAGATAGCATTGGGGTGCAGTATTCTGACAAGTTATGAGATCTTTAGGAAAATATATTTCATAACTTCTTTACACACCTCCGTCATGTACACTTTATTCAACTGCGCTGTCTAATACATATAATAAGATAAAGCAAGAAGATTAATTTCAGGTACATTATCTACTTCATTTTAATCGCACCCAATAAACTATAAATAGCAAGACAACGTACAGGTACAGTTTATTTTCCAACGACTGTGTGCAAGAGTAGGTACTCGTACTCTTAAATACGATAGGTATTTTGTATGTATACGATGCAGCCTTCATAACTTTTGAAAATATATCCTAATACCTATGTAAATGTTTTGATGGATACATTTCATAAAATGGTTGTATAAAAATGAATGGGCTAAAAGACCTAAGTATTTATTATATAGTGGAGTTCGATGAACTTTTATATTTTTCATTTTCCATTTGTATTCCATTGGCTTTGTATTGAATGTCACTATCACTCAATTTTCATAAAGCCAAAGAGCAAGCAAATAGCCAAATACTGATATTTGAATTAATTAATTTGTATCTACCAAAAAAAAACTGCTTATAGGGAATACCTGTATTACCTATAATTTATTTTATTTTTCACCGGAGAAAATATCCAAAAATGTTATCTGACATTGACTACGAAACTAGCGTAAAACCCAATGACCGACACTCTTAAGAGAAATTCTGACTTTAAAAATTTAAAACTTTTTCTCCGTTTCGTCAATTTTAATGGTGTTTAGTTTATTTCAAATGCAACTGCAAATAAATTTCTGTAAGAGAGTTATAACAACAGATATGTAAGGAATTCCATAAAAATAGTAAAACAGCAAATTGTACATAATACCTTACCAGGTTTTTGGTTACGGCCACTATTTTTCGAGTACTAGTCGACACCCAAAAATATTACTGATGGACACCCCCTTTTCTTAACAGGTCATAGTGGTACATTTTGGAAAATAAAATAAAATAAAAAAACGCTCTTCGCTCAAATAAATTAATCTACAGCCGTTCTATTTAACCGATATATCCGTACTGATTTTTAAATTGAATGTCTGTTATTTTAAATTTTTTGGAACCGGATGGCAGTGAGTCTAAACCATTCATGGATGCACTCAAACACTCACTCAAAATTTCATCAAAATCGGTCCAGCAGTTTAGGACAGGAGGAGTTCAGTTACAACAGAAGAATTTTATATAGATAATATCAGAAATTCATGAACACTGCTCTGAATGTCTGCCTTTCATCGTCTTTCACGATTTTACGCAATCCAGTGAAGGATTATTGCTGTTCTTCCTCAGTGGTCCGTACAGTTTCCGGTCCAAAAGTTGGGTTTTGTATTATTCCTGCAGACCAGTTTATTCAGGTTGTACGAGGAACGTTAAATTTTGCCGCAGGTCTTTTTTTGGCATTCCTCAAAAATGTCCAATTCCGCCAGTAATAGACAGCTGGTGTCGGTCACTAGACTTATTGAATATTACAACATTTTCAACAACCTTCTTTAGCAAACGTCTATGGCCTAAAATTTCACATTATAGACAACATTTTTCCTGATTTGCATTATAGATAATTCAGAACAGATTTGTGGCTTTAAAAATGAATTTTTTGTAAGTGTTGCCATTGTTTTTCAATGTTTTATTTTCAATTTAAGTATTTTTTTTTAATTACCACTCCCGCCTAAACGGAGCGAAATAGAACCCTCCCCTCTCCCACAGTAACAAATGCTTGTATTAAACTCCACTACAAAATACCGTTATCAATTTTTGGCGCCTAAGTTATCGTACTTTCCGCGAAAAATCTTATTTTTAAAAATAATAATCTTAAAAAATAATTTGCTATAATATTTTAATACAGTTACCGCCCAAAGTATCTGTTGTTGAAATACATAATTAGTCAATACATAATACTAATATGTACATAAATAGCCTACTTAGTTAGAGCGGACAAATTTCTGTTTTAGCTACAAAATTGCGTGCAAATAAGGTTCATACCGGCTATGGAATATATCTCAGTCTAATGAATACAATAAAAATGACAACTGATAGCATCATTAAATACGCAGCGCAGTAGTTCGGAAAACAAAACATTTATATCTTTCTGGAAACCAAACGCCATGCATATTTATTTTAAACACTGTTTTGTTTACCTTGCTGTGTTTCTTAAAATTTTGGCTACTATCAACACAGAAAAACATCTATTCATCTATAGATAAGAACAGATATACCTAATTTGTAATCAAGACACAAGAAGATTTGTGCTGTTTGTCTTTGAAGATAATATTTAGTTTTGAATTTTAAAATGTGGTGTAATCTAAGATATGAAGCCCGCATAAACATATTGCTTGACTAAGTCGTAGCAGATTAATGTCTGATTGGAACATTAAACGCTGACACTTTGTAATACCTAAACATATACAGAATACTACAACTTAAAACAATTTAAGGAAGCATAAAAATGACTTATCCGATAGTCACGAGAAAGGAGATACTTCGATCTGCGCCACGCCAACTACTGATACAGGATTCTGTCTGCAATAATCTGTGCTCTTTGAATTCCTTCTTAGAGTTGAGTGATTTGCCTTGAATCTTAACGTCAGGTGCTATTTGTCTATTATAATATAGTGCTCTTATCTATATTTGCTTCTTTTGTTGAATCCCTGTTTAATATCTCTCTCGGTCCGAGATAATGTTGTTTTCGATCTGCCTTAACGCGACTGGCTGACTCATTATTATTGTAAAATAAATGGCATTGTCAACGGCAGAGTGGGAACAATATTCTGCTCCTCAACAAGTCCGGCAGAAATAATAACTTGATCTTTTGTTGAAATTTTATAATCTTAAAAGTATAATACAAATCATTTGCAGGATTTGCAGGTACGAAACACAATTTATAATGTTTTTTGTGTACTCATATGAGCTCAGATACAAATCGGTGTGGTAAAATCACACCACCATTGTCTCTTGAGAGCCACTTTCAAATATTTCCTTTGCACATACTCGTAAGTCGTAACTCAAAAGGTATACTTTGTAAACGAAACCAGAAATTATTTGATTTGAATTCTTCGACATCTAATACAGTTGGGAAGAATTAAAAACTTTATGCAAACACGCATTCATTTTATGCAGTGAAGGGTATCAAAGCATCGGCCAGGCCGGTGATAACACTTTTACTTGTATTTGTTAATTTTAAGATATATAGCAAAAAATAGAAGTATAATTTTAATTAATTTGTCACTGCTCTATGATTCTCGATACAACATTTTTAAGCGATAGCCGCATCTGATTTAAGATGTTTGTAATATCTCATGCTGGTTTGTTTTGAAATATTCCTGAAACTCGCGAAAATCTGTCTGCCGTTTAGAGTTGGGTGGAAAAACAAGTAAATATTTCTCGCTAATCTTTCGACATTCTGCGGTACCTATTTTTTTCGAAGCTGCAATTAAACATAAATGAAGCTAATGACATATTTTAACTGACGCATTGTCGGACGCAAATCCGATAAGATTTTGTAATGGGACATTGACTTCTTCAAAAGATTTTATAAGTTCATCAAATATTGTTTTTGCATCATCGGCACTCACTTATTTATTTGATAAGACCGAAGAACTTGTCGATGACCTTTCTCAACAAGGTCAAAATACCTGAGCACCAGCACTAAACATTTTGCAGTAAGGCGTTTCATCTGATAGAAAATTTTTGCGATCTAAGCATCTTAGCTACTATCTCTGTGGCCTTCTTGTCAGCTCAGCGACTTGTTGATGCTCTACATTTTTTTCTGAACATCGAATTAGAAAAGGCAATACAAAAGGGCAATATAAATGTAAATATAAAAAGTGTTGCGTACGGCAGTACGCACCGAGCAAAAGCAATACAAGTACAAGCTTTTGCGTACGTTCGACAGCACTGAATTCAATGCGATGGGATGAGAGTACTAGTGTTTATATTCAATGGTTTTAGTTATCATGTTGCATTCATATTGACGCTTTCTTTAAATGTAGAAAATACACTCCATTTAACATTTGAGAAGTTTAAAATGATTGGTAGGTACTGTATTTCATTTTTTTAGCTGAATTGGAAATATTAAATTATTAGGGCACAGGCACTCTTCTTTTAATATTTCTAATTCATATAAATAAATAATAAATAAATAAATAAATAAATAAATAAATAAATAAATAAATAAATAAATAAATAAATAAATAAATAAATAAATAAATAAATAAATAAATAAATAAATAAATAAATAAATAAATAAATAAATAAATAAATAAATAAATAAATAAATAAATAAATAAATAAATAAATAAATAAATAAATAAATAAATAAATAAATAAATAAATAAATAAATAAATAAATAAATAAATAAATAAATAAATAAATGTAATATCTCAATAAATAAATAAATGTAATATCTCATGCTGGTTTGTTTTGAAATATTCCTGAAACTCGCGAAAATCTGTCTGCCGTTTAGAGTTGGGTGGAAAAACAAGTAAATATTTCTCGCTAATCTTTCGACATTCTGCGGTACCTATTTTTTTCGAAGCTGCAATTAAACATAAATGAAGCTAATGACATATTTTAACTGACGCATTGTCGGACGCAAATCCGATAAGATTTTGTAATGGGACATTGACTTCTTCAAAAGATTTTATAAGTTCATCAAATATTGTTTTTGCATCATCGGCACTCACTTATTTATTTGATAAGACCGAAGAACTTGTCGATGACCTTTCTCAACAAGGTCAAAATACCTGAGCACCAGCACTAAACATTTTGCAGTAAGGCGTTTCATCTGATAGAAAATTTTTGCGATCTAAGCATCTTAGCTACTATCTCTGTGGCCTTCTTGTCAGCTCAGCGACTTGTTGATGCTCTACATTTTTTTCTGAACATCGAATTAGAAAAGGCAATACAAAAGGGCAATATAAATGTAAATATAAAAAGTGTTGCGTACGGCAGTACGCACCGAGCAAAAGCAATACAAGTACAAGCTTTTGCGTACATTCGACAGCACTGAATTCAATGCGATGGGATGAGAGTACTAGTGTTTATATTCAATGGTTTTAGTTATCATGTTGCATTCATATTGACGCTTTCTTTAAATGTAGAAAATACACTCCATTTAACATTTGAGAAGTTTAAAATGATTGGTAGGTACTGTATTTCATTTTTTTAGCTGAATTGGAAATATTAAATTATTAGGGCACAGGCACTCTTCTTTTAATATTTCTAATTCATATAAATAAATAATAAATAAATAAATAAATAAATAAATAAATAAATAAATAAATAAATAAATAAATAAATAAATAAATAAATAAATAAATAAATAAATAAATAAATAAATAAATAAATAAATAAATAAATAAATAAATAAATAAATAAATAAATAAATAAATAAATAAATAAATAAATAAATAAATAAATAAATAAATAAATAAATAAATAAATAAATAAATAAATAAATAAATAAATAAATAAATAAATAAATAAATAAATAAATAAATAAATAAATAAATAAATAAATAAATAAATAAATAAATAAATAAATAAATAAATAAATAAATAAATAAATAAATAAATAAATAAATAAATAAATAAATAAATAAATAAATAAATAAATAAATAAATAAATAAATAAATAAATAAATAAATAAATAAATAAATAAATAAATAAATAAATAAATAAATAAATAAATAAATAAATAAATAAATAAATAAATAAATAAATAAATAAATAAATAAATAAATAAATAAATAAATAAATAAATAAATAAATAAATAAATAAATAAATAAATAAATAAATAAATAAATAAATAAATAAATAAATAAATAAATAAATAAATAAATAAATAAATAAATAAATAAATAAATAAATAAATAAATAAATAAATAAATAAATAAATAAATAAATAAATAAATAAATAAATAAATAAATAAATAAATAAATAAATAAATAAATAAATAAATAAATAAATAAATAAATAAATAAATAAATAAATAAATAAATAAATAAATAAATAAATAAATAAATAAATAAATAAATAAATAAATAAATAAATAAATAAATAAATAAATAAATAAATAAATAAATAAATAAATAAATAAATAAATAAATAAATAAATAAATAGATTAGATTAGATTTAGATTAGATAAGTTTATTCTTTAATTAAAATATGTTAAATACATTTTACAGTTTCATGAATAATTATACTAGACATGACAAATTAATGTCGTCTGCCAGAGTGGCAACATTGCTTTAAAATTCATTATAATTTTAGTAGAAATGCATATTACTTTTCAATATAGGCTTAACATTTTGGAGAATAAAAAAAAATAAATAAAAAAAACAAATAAATTGTTTAAAATTTAGCACGAAAATTTATAAATAGGGCTTATATTTTTTCATTTTGAAAGACTTTTAGTTTAGTTAAAACAAACAATTTTTTTTATGACTTTTAGATTAGTTAAATCGGAACTGTTTAGGACTTTTTGAGTAATTTTAATGGACTTTGAGTTTAGTTAAAACAAAATAATTAAGCTAGTTGGCTACGCATTAAAAGCTTTCGCTGTTGATTCTCGTTCTATAAGTAAACGCTTCCTTGAAGTATTCATACAGTATTAGCCAGTCTGCACCATTTAAATAGCTGGCTACCTCATCACATCGTAAAGTACTTTTGCCGAAATAGAGCCGCCTTATCTCCCTCAATATTGGACAAACGCCAATGAAATGCATTACGTCTTCCCTCTCTCGAAGATTACAAAGCATACATACATCGGATCCCTCACTTCGATGTGGCATGTAGCTCAGCTTCACCAACTCGCCTCTTATTTTAAAAATTGTTCCAATGATGTATCTGTTGTAACTACTGTTGAAGTAATTTCTCTCGTTCAGATTTAGATTGCACCTGGAATAATATTGCCTCACCGTTGATGCCCGTGCCTTTTCTATAAACGCATATCGTTCATTTTCATCAGTAATAGAAATTACTTCATACAATGCCGTTTTCCAATCGCCTGCGCATCTTTCCGACAAATTTAGTGCAATTCCACAGTCCGCAGCTAACCGATTCCAGTCCTTGACAAAAAGTGTCTTCTGCCGCACTGCATACTGCAGAATCTTCTTCGGTAGCCTTCGTTGATCCATATGCAACACTCTAATAATGTAATCCGCGTTTAGTTTCAGCGTCGAGATAAACATTGTCGGGAGCCCCGTTTCCAAATAATACATATATTTTGGTGTATTGATTGGCAAGATAAAGATTTTTCGAAGAAAAAAGCGTAGCAGATATTCCACTAGCTCGTGTTTCTGTACACCCCACACTTGAGCTCCATAAAACAGAATCGCCTTGGCTGTTGCATTGAAAACTCTATGTTGTATATTCGGCGATATGAGTTTGTTGTTATAGATTTTTTGCCAGTTAGCACATATTGCAGATTTAGCCTTGTTTAATTTCATTTTCAGATGCTTCTCAATCTTCAAGTTGTATGTAAACTCCATTCCTAGGTAGGAATATGATTTCACTACTTCCAGTTCATTTCCTTCGTATTTCCAATTTTCGACTCCTGTCGTTCTTCCAGTGCCATTCTTAAAAACCATAACTTTCGATTTATCTGTATTGACCTCAAGATTCCAGACTCTGCAATAATCTTCTAGCCTATTTATCATCAATTGTAGGGACGTTGGGTTCTCTGCCAGAATCACAATATCATCTGCATACATTATGACTTTGACCCGTATGTTATTAAATTCAACCCCACATGGCAGACATTCCACTAAATCATCCAGAAAAAGTGCAAATAACAGCGGACTTAGATTACAGCCTTGTCTTACTCCTTGTTCTACTTCTAACTTTTTAGATCGATCTCTACCATTATAAATGTATGCTGATGTTTGGAGATACATCTTCTCGATAACTCGTACAAATTGCGTTGAAATGCCAAGTTTGTGTAGTTTGTAAAACAATGATTTTCTATTTACGGTGTCGAAGGCTGCTCTAAAATCCACAAAAAATGCATAAAGTTTTTGATTTTGGTTCAATTTCCATTGCGCAAGTGAACGAAGAACAAATATATTGTCGATTGTTGAATATCCTTTGCGAAATCCGCTTTGAAACTCGCTTAACTTATTTTGCTCTTGAACCCAGCTGTTGAGCCTTTCGTAAAGTATTGATGTTAATATTTTGAGTGCGACGTTTAAAAATGATATTCCTCGATAATTTATTGGATCCTCCGGATTACCCTTCTTAAATATTGGCATTATCAGCGCTTCATAAAAATGTTCGGGAAACGTTCCAAACTTAAATATTATATTTAGTGCATCTTTCAATTTTTCCTTAAAGAAATTTGAGCTATATTTATAGAACTCCGCCGGGATTCCATTTGAACCTGCCGCTTTTCCATCTTTTAAATTCTCTAAAGCTGTATTCACTTCACTTGTTGTAATGTGAGAGTCCAATTTCTCGCTCTTAGTCAAGGGCAGTGCGAAGCTCCAAGTCATTTGATGCGATGAATTAAGCAGAGTTGAAAAATGTGTTCGTAACAATTCTAGTGATACTGTAACTACTTCCTTTGTATTCAGATTTCCGTTGAGTTTTTTTGTTAGTTTCCAGAATTCTGCAGAATCTCTGCTTTGACTCAAGTCTATCGCCAATTTTTCTTCATATGACCTTTTCTTTTCTTTGCACATAGTTTTATATCGTTTGTTTACTTCGATGTATTGTAACCTTATGGTAGGCATATGAGATTTTCTTGCCAGATTCAACATTGCTATTGACTTTTTTCGAAGCCTTTCGCAAGAATAGTCATACCATTCATTCTTTTTTTTAAGGCTAGTAGTTTTTTGTAATGAATTTGCTGCTTCATATATGGCTCGTTCTAATTCACATATAGGGATGTAATTAATAGAAGATTTTATCTCTATAATATATAAGATGTTGTCTAACTTCGCTCTAAAAACATTTTTTGCCGAATTTCTCCATTTCAAAGTTTTATCTTTTGCTAGGTTATTCCTAGATAAAGAGTTATGGTGTACCTCACTTTCAATCGTTATCGATATTGGGAGATGATCCGAATATGTGATTTCTCCGACCTCAAAATCTTTAAATAAGGAGCGCCAATCTCCACCAATTAGTCCGTAATCAATTACAGAACAGCCTTGTTTTGCGATAAATGTGTATTCACCTCCTCTATCTGCTTCCGTGCAGCCATTTAAAAGACATAAACCAAAATCGTTGCAAAGCTCTATTATTTTGTTTCCTTCCCCGTTTGTTTTTTTATCCTTTATTTATTTATTTATTTATTTATTCTGTCAAATATGCTTACATAGCCTGTCAAATATGCTTACGTAGCCTTCCAAGCTACATCAAAATTTTCATCAACAAGTGAGAATTTGTTCACTATTTGGAAGGCATCACCCTTTGTTTTTGATCGTAAGTGAAAAAGCTTTTGCACTGGACTTAGCTTAGCATGTTTAACATATACGGCTGTAAACATGTCTCTGAAAGATGGCCAATCTAAATAGTTGCCAAAAAACACTTCCGTATCGCAAGGCGGAAGTTTTATACAATGGGTGGCACTTGTATCAATTGGAGGTGGAGGTGGCAGAATTGGACTTGGTGCACGTTCCTTAATAGATTCGAGTTTTCCGATTCTATCTATTATTTCACCCAGACATGACACGTAAGTATCAGAAGAAGCACGATACTTAGCTTTGACGACGTCAAGGAAAGCCTCGGTTGGTTGAGTAGTAGCTTCATCAGAACGCACGCACTCTTCATAATATTTTTTCACCTTAAGCCAAAGATCTTTAAGTTCTATTTTATAAGCTTGCAAAGAAGACACAGTAAAATCAACTATCGGTTTTTCTTTAAAAGATGCGCGAAACTCAACTAGTTGATCTGTTGAAAAAATGAAATCTGCCAAAACGGTCATATTGCAGATCTGCACTTAATGAATATCCCCAAGAACAATGAAAAAACGTGGCCTGAGAGGTGCCGATATATATGTATATATAAAACTTAAAAAAAAGTAAAACACTCACCGGCGTATTGCAATATATATAGATTAAAACCGATTGAATTAGTTATTTATGCACTTTTCAGGGAAGTTTTATCACACTAACGAAATATATATATTGGAGTTCCTTTCGGCATCAATATGTATATATGGGTTTTATATATGTTAACTACTCGTAAATATATAAAATTAAATATGAAAATAACTACGAATGCACGCGGTAAAATGAACGCACTTATTTAGAAAAATACTTCACGCACCTGATTAAATCCAATCCAAGACTAATTCTTGTGTTCTCTGAACAGTACTGCAATAGCAACGTGTTGGGAATTGGGAGCGAGGGAGCCGAGTTGTAAATTCTCTTTTTTGAGCTGATTTCGTCTATCTGAGTGATGAATGATGATTATGTTATCGTTGATTTTGGGTTTGGTGTAGAAAGAAAATGAGATGATCGTTTTTGGATGAGCGTTTTCCTCTTGAAGAATCCGGCTTGCATGGACCAAATGTTTCGGGGGGTGATGGGTGGTTCGAAAAATTGTTGTTTCTCTGGTGTTGCGCTGGTGATTTTCGTTTTCGGTGTTTGCCAATTGCCGGGTGCAATTGGGGGATTTTAATTGCGGGGAGGTAAGGTATGTAAAAAAAATGAAAGAAATTTGGTTTGGGTTGAACAATGTTGGGTTTTATTTTCGGGATACCAAATAGGTCTTACCTCTATGCGGGTTGGTACAAGAATAGAAAGAGATTAGGGTTACAGCCTAGTAGCTAACTTCAAAAACAGGAAATAGGGAAATAATGAAGGAACAATTTTGGAGAGTTTACAAAGTAAAGTGGTAGTGACATCTATGTATTCAATATAACATTCAAAAGGGATTCTAGTTCATAATTCATCTGAACACAGTAAGAATACACTTATAAGACTGTGAAAGATTAACAATTTAATTTATAGTACTACATAAAAGATTTGAAATAAAAGTTTACATTATAATGTTTTTGTATGAAAGTGAGTTGAATAGTATAAAATTTACCAGACTTTTTACTTTTATCTATCCATTTTATCCTTAAATTGGTTTTAATTGAGGTTGCTTGAAGAAGGATTGGGTTGGGAAATGTTAGTTGCTCAATTTTCAAGAAGATTTTGAAGTTCATTTTTAAATCGTCGTGTATCAGATAGCTCTCGCAGATTATGTGGGAGTGAGTTCCAAAGGCGGACAGCAGCAACAAAAAACTGTCTTTCGGATGTTAAACATGAAAACCGCGGAAGTATTAAACAAGAAGACCTATTAGATGCCGGAAACTGGATTTTTTCATAAAGATATGAGGGCTGTCTACTTAAAAGTATGTTGGAAAGAAGTATTAATGTTCGAAATTTTATATAATTACAGAAAGACATGTTGATTAGATGTTTTGCCAAATGAGAGACGTGATTATGTCTTCTTAGACAGTAAACATATCGAATAGTAGCATTAAATGCCACTTGCAGCCGCCTTCTACTCTCAGTATCACACCCATAAAAAATTTCACATCCGTAGATAAGTACGGGAATAACTAATGTTTTAGCAAGTAACAGTCTTGTTTCAAAAGGAGTAAACTTTTGAGCAGTCCATAGGGTTCGAAGAATGCCATAGGCTTTCCCTACTGTTATATTTATGTGGTTGTTCCACGTTAGTGTTCTATTAAAGACTAGACCTAGATTTTTTGAAGACTCGACATATTGAATTTCAGAGTCATTTATCATTAAATGAGGAAAATATGAGAGATCTAATTTATTTTTCGAAATAACTAGGCATTTACACTTGGTCGGGTTAAGTATTAGACCGCTTTTGAATGACCAATCGAAAATTTGTCGCAGATCGTCATTTAAAACACTTACGCAATTTTCGATTAGGCCCAAGGAACAACTTTGATAAATTTGTATATCATCGGCGTAGATATGTTTAGATGAGCTCAGTATGACAGAAGCAATGTCGTTGATATATAAGGTGAACAATAGAGGCCCAAGAATGGAACCTTGAGGAACTCCTTGCTTTAATGGAAGAAAATCGGAAAGGTTTCCATTTAGTAACACTGCCTGTTTTCGTTCACTTAGATAGGATGATATTAATTTTATCGCACTGGAGGAAAATGAAAAGAAGCGTCTTAGTTTGCTGAGTAAAATCGAGTGATTGACCATATCAAAAGCTTTGGAAAAGTCTAAAAGTACGAGAAAAGTAACATTGTTCCTATCTAATTTATCTCTTATATCTTCAATTACATTCAACAAAGCAGTTATACAGCTATGTTTAGCACGAAATCCCGACTGTACTTGAAGCAACAAGTTATTTCGAGTTAGGAAATAATTAAGTTGCTTATGCATAATTCTTTCACATATCTTAGATAAAAAAGGCAAGATAGAAATCGGTCTGAATTCTTCACCCTTAGAGTTCTTGGGTATTGGAATAATTTTTCCCACTTTCCATTCACTGGGAAAAATGCTAGTCATAAAGACAGTATTAATGATATGAGTTATAAACGGTAGCAAAGATGGCAAGATTGCTTTAACAAAAAACGGATTTATTTCATCGACACCTACAGCGTTAGACTTAACAGACAGAAAACTTTCTACTACGTCCATTTCATCTACCCTATTAAATGCAAAAGAAGTATCAATCGGTAGAGAAGTATCTTCCAATGAATAGTTAGCAGTTGGGACACTACAGAGTGAGTTTGACAAAAACATGCGATTTAGATCGTTGGGGTCGATGCCTGTAGAATAGGTAGCTTTCTGCTTACCGATCCCTAATTCACGAATGTTATTCCACAGTTTACGGCCACCTGTAGAGGGACTAAGTCGGTTGGAATAAAATTGTGTCTTAGCATTCCGTATCTCACGAACAACACTATTTCGTAGATTTTTATAAGCCAGATGAAGCTCTTCCACCCGAAAATGTTTCCATCGTCGGTACGCCTCATCACGTTGTGCCATTAACTCTCGAATTTCATTCGTTAACCAGGCTTTAGTTTGATCTTTTACGATTCCAGTTCTTAATGGAACGTGCAAATCAAAAAGAATATTAATATTGTTTTGTAGAAAATTAGTTTGGTCTTCTGGAGAGTGCATACAGTAAATAAGGTTCCATGGAATACAGTTAATGTGCTGTTCAAGAGAAGATATATCAATTCTTTTAAAATCTCTATATGTATATGTAGACACTTCCGTGTTATTGCCAACATCAAAGTCGTAAGTCAGAAACATTAGATCATGCTTCGAAAAAGCTGGTGCGGAGATTTGGTCATAAAATAATACTTTGTCAGAATTATTAACGAAAAAGACATCTACTAGGGTACTAGAGGAACATGTAAAGTGCGTTGGGACTTGACAATTAACGGGTTTTAAATCGAACAGTTGCATATTTTCACTTAAATGACTTTCACATAACAAATTACTATTAATATCACCACAAATAATAACATTACTTGCACAAGTTGAAACTTCTTCCAAAATTTCATAAATTGGTGTCAAATCAATATTCCTATTTGGTCTGTATATAACGCCTAAGCAAATACTTCTTTCGCCCTGAGTTATACGTGCAAAACAATACTGAGAGGCAGACCCTTTCGGCGAACGACATATTCGGCGACAAACCAAACCATCTCTAACATAGATCGCAACTCCGCCACCAATACGATCACATCTATCTGCTCGAAAAAGTCTATAACCGCTCATACCATAGACAGCATCTTTTACATCTTTATTAAACCAAGTTTCGGAGACACAGATTGCATCAACCTTTGAGTTTACAAATATATCTCTAAATTCATCCAATTTTGGGCTTAAACTTTGCGCATTCAGATGGCAAATCTTAAGACCTTTACTATGATTACAGAAAACTCCAATCATAGGTCGCAACATGTCATCGCTACCACCTCCATCACCGATGGAACCCACTCTACTTTCATTCAAATCTATTGTTGAAATAGAGAATGGTATGAGAACCATGTGACACGGCTGCAGGAAATAACCCCCCAATGAAATAACCCCCCAAAATGAAAACGAAATATCCCCCCAAAATTTTGTATGGAGTGGGGATTTTATTCATATGAAATAAATCCCCAAAATTGGGGATTTATTTCATGGGTTTTTGGGGCCTTATTTCATACTTAAAATTGGGGGTTTATTTCATGATGAAATAAGTCCCCAAATTTAAGTATGAAATAAGTCCTCAAATTTGGGGACTTATTTCACTATTCTATTTTTGAGTGAAATTCAACTTTCATTGATGCTTAGCAGTGAATTTAACTGTTGTTATTAATATGATGACCAGAAAAATAGCATCTGCTGCACATCAGGGCGTCATTTAAGTTCTATTTGCGAAGATGGACGGTAATAGTGGCTTAGGCTTTGAAATTGTCAGTGGCAAAAGAAGAGGCAGCAAACTTTTGTATGTTTTCAATGAAAAACAATTATATCAAAAAAAATCAGTGTATAATGGTGTTGATAAATATGAGTGCTATGAAAAAAATTGTAAAGCACGTATTAATTTGTTGCCGGACAACACTTTGCAAAGACCAAAAAAGTTTTGTGGACATAATCACAATAGTGATAGTGAAATTATTTTTAAAGAATTCAAAGCGCTTAATACAATGAAAATGGATTGTGTGAATAGTGTAACCGTGTTAAGTGATGTTAACGCTATGAGCGGCATTCGCTCAATTTTTAGACACGTCTGTGAAAAGTATGTATCGCGTAGTTACAATATGTTTCTGATAACATGTCCTTCATATATGTAAATAATTTTGTAAACTCGTTTATGTTATTTTTATGTTCGTTGTTTAATGTTTGTCAGTGTGTTATATTATTGGATTCATTAGAATTTCATAACTTGAAATAAACTTGACTTCACTCAGGAATCAAGAAGCAACAACGAAATTTGATTTTCCCAAAATGAAACGTGGCTTGCAGTATTTAGTGAGCAAACTTTTCGTCGCTTCACCACAATCTCCGTTGGAAGTAGTTGAGGCTTTTCAACGAGAATCGATTTGAAGTAATTTTGGAAGGACCAAAGACGAACAGCATCCAACAGCTTTTTTTAAAGCTTGCATCGAATCGGATGATAGATCATCTGCGTTTTGCATTTTTGGCTCAAATCGCATGATGAAATTCATCGAAGAAAATATATCGATTGGTAACAGGCGTTATTTGATGGATGGAACATTTAAGGTTGTGCCACAGGGATGTTTCCGGCAGCTGATAATAGTGTACGTGGAATATTTTGGCAAGGAAAGTATAAAAAAAAGTGTAATATGTGTATAGATTTTTAATGTATCTACGCGCTACTTCTTTATTTTATATCAGAAGCGGGGCGTTCGATTTTTAAGAATTTAAAGAAAATTAACAAGCAATTGCAAGGCTACAGTTACGATTATTTTAAATCAGATCTGCGAAGGAGGGAGGGGGCGCGCCGGCGCATGTTCGCGAGGAGCGCGACGTGCCGGCCCGCGCCGCGCCCGTTCGCGCCGTTACCGCGAGCGCGGCGCGGTCCGGCACGTCGCGCTAGTCGCGCCGCTCCCGTTCGCGCGGTTACCGCGACCGCGGCGCGGTCCGGCACGTCGCGCTCCTCGCGAACATGCGCCGGCGCGCCCCCTCCCTCCTTCGCAGATCTGATTTAAAATAATCGTAACTGTAGCCTTGCAATTGCTTGTTAATTTTCTTTAAATTCTTAAAAATCGAACGCCCCGCTTCTGATATAAAATAAAGAAGTAGCGCGTAGATACAATAATTTACATTCTCAATTGTTAAAAAAAAAATAAACATTGAAATGAGATAAAATTTAATTACAGATATTTCCACTATTCTTTGTTTTAATGACACATAAATCCAAGAGCAGTTACACAAACTTATTTGAATACATCGAGCAAAATATTTTCAAGATGAGTCCATCCGTATTTATAACGGACTACGAAGGTGGCATGCGTACAGCCTTAAAAGGCATCTATCCACATGCGAAATTAGTAGGTTGCTGGTTTCATTATTGCCAGGCTATTAGGCGTAATAAATCGGCGAAATTCAGGAGCTTATTAGCACACATTCGAGTTTCTAAAGAGGCATCACTTTTATACCACAAAATGTTGGCTTTACCCCTGCTTCCCAAAGAATGCATTAAACTTGCTTTTATGGAATTAAAAGCAAAGATTAATACATCGGAGATGAAAATTAAATTTGCGGAGTTTTTTAAATACTTTGAAAACCAGTGGATACAAAAAGTACCTATGTTTACTATATTCTTCCGTTTAGCTTAAAATGCTTTTATTTTACAATTATTTATTTCTAACAGGTCGGTCCTGAAAATATTTCTGTTTTTAAAGAAGAAATACGTACTACCTCGGCTGTTGAAGCATATAACGGTGTGCTAGGGCGTATAATTCAGAAAAATGGGAATTTCTTCAAATTTGTCAAAGCTATTCGGGATGAAGAATTCTTTAAATCCCGTGAACTTGAGTTGCTTGCCGAAAGTGGGGGAACGAGTGGCGAAAAAAGGAGAAAAACATCCGAAAACAGGCATGCTAAAATTTTGATAGCCAGTGAAATGTTGGAAAAGGGGCAGATCACTCCCATGGTATTTTTAAATAGGATGACTTTCCGGAACCAAGGCATCTGTGAGGAAATGGAGCCCATAGATGACATTTTTGAGGAAAACGATGATGACAATGAGCTCTCTCTAGACGAATTTGAAAAAGATTCGCCAGTAGATGAAGGGCCTCAAAACCTATGCATCGTTTGTCAAGATTTGACGCCAAATGTTTTATTTATGCCATGCAGACATTTGAAAGTTTGTTCTGAATGCAATTTAAAATTGCAGGCGCAGTCAATCGTTGAACGAGATCCATTCCCTAAATGTCCTTGTTGTAGAAGCGAGGTAAAAGACTCCATACTTGTGTACACATAAAACTATATAATATGTATATTAAAAAAGAGTAGGTACTTAATTACCCTATGTATTTATAAAGACGCATTTTTCTTGTTCCTAAATGTAATATTAACTTTCTGTAATATAATAAAAACATAAAAATACTCAAAAACTCGGGATATTTTCCCTAATTTTGGGGGGTTATTTCGTTTTTCGTTTGGGGGCTTATTTCATACCTTTTTGGGGACTTATTTCATCTTCGATTTTGGGAATAATTTCACAACGAAATTATTCCCCAATTTTGGGGAGTTATTTCGTTTTCATTTTGGGGGGTTATTTCATTGGGGGGTTATTTCCTGCAGCCCGCTACCACCTCCATCACCGATGGAACCCACTCTACTTTCATTCAAATCTATTGTTGAAATAGAGAATGGTATGAGAACCATGTGACACACTATGAACATAAATCTTCTCCTCCTCGAAGCAACATAAATTATTTAAGAGGGAAATTGGGAATAATTTCAAGCAAAAACAATGCAACATTACGTAAAAGAAAAATGTACAAAAGAAAATGAAAAACAAAAAATAAATAAAATAAAGCAAAAACAAAAACAAAGAGAAATCTAATAATTTATACTTGTTGTTGACGATCATTATTGATTTGATGATTTTTCGTCTTCCTTGTATGGCACCTCGCGGCAATGACATTTAAAGCTCGTTCATTCTCCACCAATATTGATTCTGCTTCTGCACTCTCTCTGACATATACGGAACCAAAATGTGTGTAAACAGAAAACAGCTGTTTACTGCGCTTGAGACGCGTAGCCTGCTGATATATGGAGCGGTTTTTCTTAGTTAGGCTCCCATACATATAGATGTTGTTGTTGTATTCCGCTTTGATGTCCACATCTTGGAGACAAAGCTGCCTGTGATTTTTGCAGAAAAGGGCCACTGCATGCAAGACGGTATTTCTGTCGTGAGGGGTGTTGAATTTGACTATGATGGGAGAGTCAGTTTTCTCTCTATTTGGATGTGCTCTTCGTTTTGGCTGGCTACGGAATATGCCCTTCAACAGCGGGGGCATACATTCGATGTTGTGGCACAGATGATGAAAAATTGTCATTAAGTTTTCATTTGGTAGCTGGGGTACACCAAAAATTATCCCATCGGCTGCAATCAGTCCTTGCTGTTGCGTTTTTGATATCCGATTACATTTTCCGCCTCCATATCACCCGTCCTTGCATTTAGGTCTCCCATTATCAATATATTATGAGTTTTTAGTGAGCACAAAAAATCATAGAATTTATCGTAATCGTATTGCCAATTATTACAATTAAGGTAAACTGGTGTAATGTATAGTGCTTTTCCTCTGTTATTTATTACTATGTGTCCCAATTCATCTACAATTTTTACCTTACATTTATGCATAAAATTATTTTTAACTGCAATTAGTGTTCCACCACTTGCTCTTCCTTTAATTGCTGACTTCTTTGCTGGTATCCATTTACATTTATATGATGGAAAATATTTTTCAAAACTCTTGCTCTTCTCTTCCAATAAATGAGTTTCAAACAACAATACAATATTATATTTTAATAAATATTCAAAAAAACGAGGGAAAAGAATTTTATTGCTTAGCCCACCTACATTATACACCTACATTATACGCCAAATAAATAAATAAATAAATAAATAAATAAATAAATAAATAAATAAATAAATAAATAAATAAATAAATAAATAAATAAATAAATAAATAAATAAATAAATAAATAAATAAATAAATAAATAAATAAATAAATAAATAAATAAATAAATAAATAAATAAATAAATAAATAAATAAATAAATAAATAAATAAATAAATAAATAAATAAATAAATAAATAAATAAATAAATAAATAAATAAATAAATAAATAAATAAATAAATAAATAAATAAATAAATAAATAAATAAATAAATAAATAAATAAATAAATAAATAAATAAATAAATAAATAAATAAATAAATAAATAAATAAATAAATAAATAAATAAATAAATAAATAAATAAATAAATAAATAAATAAATAAATAAATAAATAAATAAATAAATAAATAAATAAATAAATAAATAAATAAATAAATAAATAAATAAATAAATAAATAAATAAATAAATAAATAAATAAATAAATAAATAAATAAATAAATAAATAAATAAATAAATAAATAAATAAATAAATAAATAAATAAATAAATAAATAAATAAATAAATAAATAAATAAATAAATAAATAAATAAATAAATAAATAAATAAATAAATAAATAAATAAATAAATAAATAAATAAATAAATAAATAAATAAATAAATAAATAAATAAATAAATAAATAAATAAATAAATAAATAAATAAATAAATAAATAAATAAATAAATAAATAAATAAATAAATAAATAAATAAATAAATAAATAAATAAATAAATAAATAAATAAATAAATAAATAAATAAATAAATAAATAAATAAATAAATAAATAAATAAATAAATAAATAAATAAATAAATAAATAAATAAATAAATAAATAAATAAATAAATAAATAAATAAATAAATAAATAAATAAATAAATAAATAAATAAATAAATAAATAAATAAATAAATAAATAAATAAATAAATAAATAAATAAATAAATAAATAAATAAATAAATAAATAAATAAATAAATAAATAAATAAATAAATAAATAAATAAATAAATAAATAAATAAATAAATAAATAAATAAATAAATAAATAAATAAATAAATAAATAAATAAATAAATAAATAAATAAATAAATAAATAAATAAATAAATAAATAAATAAATAAATAAATAAATAAATAAATAAATAAATAAATAAATAAATAAATAAATAAATAAATAAATAAATAAATAAATAAATAAATAAATAAATAAATAAATAAATAAATAAATAAATAAATAAATAAATAAATAAATAAATATGAATTGAACATTAAAGTTTTTTGATAGCTGCGTGAGGCATGAGTACGATAACTACGGCGCCAAAAATGGATAACGGTATTTTGTAGAGGAGTTAAATACAAGCATTTTTTACTATGGGAGGGGGGCCTATCTTTCTTCATTTAGGCGGGAGAGGCAATTGAAAAAAATAATACTTTAAATGAAAAAAAAAATCAGAAACAATGGCAACACTTACAATAAAGGACTTAAGATTTTTGAAAGCCAGGAATTTGTTCTTTGATATTATTTTTAAAACAAGTTATTTCTATGAATAGTTTTTGAAAAAAATGCTTTCAAACTTCAAACTTAAGGAAAAAAATTACAAAATAAAAGTTTTAGGCTGATTTGTTCAATATTGAGATAATAGATGCATAATTTGTTTGGGGTTGCAGTGCAGTACATTTCTGCATTATGCAAGCTATTTTCTCATTTCTTTGAGATAAGTTCGGCAAAATCGTATCATCACCTCCTCGCGATGCCCCCTGGATAGCTATTTTTTTTATAGTGAACTAAAGATGAACGTGTACTGAGTCTGACCACACCCGCGGAGCTGAACACTCGGATCAGCGCAAGCTCAACTGGGTGAACTTCAGAACGCAAGTAACAAATCGGACAAAGTATTAGTCTTCACTCACTAGAGTGCCCAAGTGCGTCTCTGGATGCAGCCGTGAACGAATATTTTGCGGTGAGGAGGAAGACAACAAACCTTGTTGACCTGATCGTCTCTAATGCGTCTCAGATGTCATTAACAAGAAGCCCGACGGACAAAACAAGCGGGCGTGCCGTGAGAAATAACTGCCGGCAAAGATCCACAAACAAACGTCGCCATAGGCCTCACAAGCCTATGCAAAAGAGATTAATTGTGATGAAAACAAAAACAGCCTCAGATAAGATTGATTTTTACGTTGATGACCCATGCAAACGAAACAAGGACAATGACGTTCGGGTATGCACATGGAATGTGAGAACCCTTAACAGGCCACGTGCTGCCGAACAACTGATGGAGACGTTGGAGGCCTACAAAGCGGACATCACCGCCATCCAAGAGGTGCGATGGAATGGACCAGACAAAAGGAGTCTGAAAAACTGTGGTATATATTACGGGGACTGCTACCGGGAGAAGAACCAGCGTCTATTTGGATGCGGGTTTGTCATAGGAAGTAGACTTAGGCAAAAAGTCTTGAGCTTTAGGCACGTAAGCGAACGCCTAGTGACAATCCGCATCAAGGCTAAACTTGCCAACATAAGCCTTATATGCGCTCACGCTCCGACGGAAGAAAAAGACGACAGTGAAAAGAAATGCTTCTTTGAGTTGTTGGAGAGGACATATCAAATGTGTCCTAAAGTACGACATTAAAATCATACTTGGCGATTTCAATGCCAGATTAGGAAAAGAGGGCAACTTTGGTAATATTGTTGGTATGCATAGCCTGCACGACATCACATTCATAAGCAAACGTGGCTCTCCCCTGATCAGAAAACGAAAAGCCAGATTAATCACATTGCGATCGATGGTCAACACGCATCTAGTATTTTAGACGTCCGTACATTCAGGGGTGCAAACATCGACTCCGACCACTACCTAGTAGCTGCCAAGGTACGCTTACGGATAACTCGTGTAGTCCAGCAACGACAAAATACTGTGAGAAAGTTCGACGTCGAAAGGCTTCGATCGCAAGAGACTGCCAGAGCCTATGCCGACCGTGTATCGCTTAATCTCTCAAGATGTCCCATGCCACCTGATTCTATAGCCCACACGACCAATGGCAGTGCTGCCAGGAAGCCATCAGAAGTGTCGCCTCTGATGTGCTAGGTTTCACCAGGCGACCACCAAGAAGAAAGACGTGGTTCGATGACGAATGCCGGCAAGCGCATGCGGCTTAGCAAGGCGCATATTTAGCAACGCTGCAGACAAGGACCAGGGCAGAGAGAAAAACTGCTTATAACACCTTTGGGCAGAGGAGAAAAGAAGAGCACAAACTTCTCCGAAGAAAAAAGTGGGAATACGAGAAGCGCGCGGTTGAGTCGATAGAGAGATGTCACTCCAGGAATATTGTTCGAACATTTTACCAAAAAGTAAAAAGGACATGTCAAGGCACTAAATCCCGAACCGAAGCCTGTAAAGATGAACAAGGGAACATCGTGGTAGAATCACAGTCGGTGCTGAGAATTTGGAAGGACCACTTCTGCAGACTGCTAAATGGCGAAGATGACCAAGATCCCGCTGTCAGGCAGTCTGAGCCATTCAACATTGATGATGATAGACAAGAATCCCATCAACCTGACCAAATTAAGTGAGGATAGCCATATCTAAACTTAAATCCAATAAAGCTGCGGGTGCGGACGGCTTACCCGCTGAGCTTTTCAAGGCTGGAGGAGATGACTTGGTAAGGAGCATACACCAACTCATATGTAAAATTTGGTCGGATGAAAGAATGCCCGATGAATGGAATCTCAGCATCGTTTGTCCGGTCCTGAAGAAAGGAGATCCTCGAATCTGCGCTAACTATAGAGGTATAAGTCTCCTCAACATTGCATACAAGATCCTGTCTGCAATAATTTGTAAACGCCTTAAGCCGATGATCAACAACCTGATAGGCCCTTATCAGTGTGGTTTCAGGCCTGGAAAGTTCACCATAGACCAGATTTTCACACTACGGCAGATCTTGGAAAAGACCCCGGAATTTCAAATCGACACCCACCTCATCGATTTTAAGGTCGCCTTTGATAGCGTGTATAGAGAAGAATTATACAGAGCCATGTCTAGTTCTGGCATCTCCGCTAAACTCATCCGTTTGTGTAGGATGACGCTGGAGAATTCTCGGTGCGCTGTTAAGGTCGGTAAAAACACGACCGAACCGTTTGATGTCAGAAAAGGTCTTAGACAAGGTGACGCGCTGTCATGTGATTTCTTTAACATCTTGAAAGAATTGTACGAAACTCAAAAGCCAACCCCGGAGGTACAATCTTTCAAAAGTCTGTGCAATTACTGGCATACGCCGATGACATTGACATAATCGGTAGAACTCGGCGAGCTGTCAGTGGTGCATTTGTGAGTATTAAGTCAGAAGCGGCAAAAATGCGACTAGCGGTGAATGAAAGCAAAACGAAATATATGCTGTCCACGAGAAAGGACACTGAACATCGGCGCCTTGGACAGAACGCGACAATGGACAGCTATAATTTTGAGGTAGTGAAAGACTTTGTCTACCTAGGCTCTGCGGTCAACTCCAGCAATGACATCAGCGCTGAGATCAAGCGAAGAATTACTCTTGCCAATCGCAAAATTACTTTTATATGTCGCTCCGCTTAGAATACAAATTGTTACCCTTGCACCTTGAAATGTGTATGGGGGGCAACCCCCCTGCTTGGGGTCACTGTTGGATTTTGGGATGGGTGCAAGGCTGAGTAGATATATGCAAACTTTCTTTAAATTATATTAGTTCACCCAATGTCAACAACTTCAGCTACAGCCTCTGGCCTATAATTTCACATTGGTAGACAAAATTTTGCGGATTTGCATTATAAGCAATTCAGAGCAGATTCCTGGCTTTAAAGAAAAACTAAAGTACTTTTTTATAAGTGTTGCCATTGCTTTTTAATGTATTTTTTTCCAATTAAAGTATCATTTTCTTTAAATTACTCCTCCCGCCTAAACGGAGACGATTGACACGACTTGAATGTCACGACCAGATGACTGTGTGGTCGCCTTGCTGTTGGGACTGAATGACCGTCTTTTTGTTAAAGGATGTCGGAGATTGTCAATGGTCCACACTTTGCAGCGCACGATTTCCTGCACTGTCATATCTCCGCGACTACCAATATCTTCCCTGCTGTCGTTGTTGCTAGTGCGAATCATTGCTTTTTCGATTCTAAAACAGCACGGAGCAGAGCCTTATTGTGAAAATAGATAAATAAACAATTGTTTTTTTTTTTTTGTTCGATGAACGGCAGAGATTTTGAAACATATGTACTTCTTTTTTTATTTATGTATGTCTGTGACTGAGTTAAAATTCACCGCGGAAATACTAGGTATTTATAAAAATATGTGCGCACAGTTATGAACAGACGTTGGTAATAAACGAAAGGGGTGGTAAAATCATGACATTCTCATTAGCAATATCATTACTGGCGACGGAAGTCCAGATGCTATAAACCCCAGCGAGCGATAGGGTTGAATTTTCTGTTTATAAATGCATAAAAAGTGGTTTATTCGCATTTCATCAATTCGTTCGTTCGCTCCCATGTGAATGGTCCTTTAAGGGTACCTGCGACCAAATTCCGTGCAATCTGCACTTCCGCCTGAATGACGTGCCTGTAAAGTGTAGCTGAAATTAAATTTTCAGATAATTCTAGTACTTGCGGCAGTGCACAAAAAATTGTGAGTAGGCACCTATTTTAGGATTTTTGAATGTAAATTGATCGTTCGTATAATAATATTTTGTTGTGTGTTTTTCGTTTTATCATGTAGCAAAATGAGCGACAACGACGATAGAGTGCATTAGGTGTAGTAAAAACCAACCAGAAAAATTAGTTAGCTTTTTTTGAACTATTGCCGATTCCAGCAGACAGACAATTTGAAATGACACTACATCCACGCCACCCATAGCATTCTAAATATTATCAATCGCCTTTTATTTACCGGTCACTCGTGTTTGTCATTCAGCTCTCTTAGAGCATGACAAATCGAGCATGTCTTCGATCTTGCGACAAAATGACACGCGTATGAACGCACGATTGACATTGTGTGATCGGGTGGCAATTGGGGTGGACTCACAAATGACATTTACATGTCGATTTAATAAGTATTTTGTGACGTCAGAATGCCAAAAAATGACGAGATTTTTGACAATTTTAATAGTAGCTTAAGAACTGATGAATCAATCGGTGGCCCCATACGTTGTTTGCCTTTTCAGTGCGCGATCATTTTCATACTACTTCGCCGCCATTCTATGCCAACATTCTGTCACCAAAAGTGATTGTAGAAGTATTTCCAGCTAAATTTATGGGCAATGAAAGGAGCAATGCAAAGATTGTTTTATAGGATAGGGTGGGTCTGTTTTTTGACAGGAATGTAACACATTGACATGGCTAAGTTATCGGTCCTTGATATGGGACATGAGATATGGGTATTTGCCAAAAGAATTATATAGCGAATATAAGGTTCATCGTTGTGTTACTGGGGTGCATCGGAGCAATCGTATAAAGAATATGATCCAAGAAACAATCGAGAGGCTTCTTAATATAGGCACAAGATAAGATGGTTGGATCAACTTCGAAAAGGTCTTTACAATATGGGATTTATTTATTTAACTACTATATACATAAATGTCACAGTTAGGGTCGGTTTGTTCACAGCTGGTTAAATCTGTGGTTAGGTTATCATAGATTTAGTTTAACCCATTATTAAATAACTGTGATAACCAAAAAGCGTTTGTTCACTTATTTTTTACTTTGGTCACCAAACCACAGATTTGCACAAATCGTTCCAGTTTTCCAGTTTATTTGTCAATTCAGTTGTTAGATTTAATCAATAATTAAAATTGTCACAACCGCAGCAATGCATGCAATTTTTTCCACACTGTGTTGCATTGTATTCATCTGCCAGTTGTTTAAAATGCGTCCACATAGCAGATACGAATGCAACACACTTTTTTGCTATTATTATTTATTAAATTAATTTTTATTTTTGAAAGAAAGTTGTTTTGTTTTTGACTGCTACGTCAAAGCTTGAACAAACAAAATTCATAATCATAATCATAAGTCATAACGCATGCCCTCATCAACAGGTCCATATTGGTCTAGCTTTTCATAGAACTTTAGGTCCCAGTTGTAAACATTAAGATATAAGTTTGTGTTTTTTCGGTAATGCACTTTGGTTCGGACCCTTGCCTGGATCGGTAGACCAACCACTAGCCCACTACACCAATAAAAATGAAATAGTATGGCTTTTAAGAAAAGGTTCCAAAAATATCAAAAGAAATAAAACACTATTTTGAAATAAGGTCCGACAATTTCAATTTCTTTTTACGATTATCCCCTTAACAATTTTTATACCTAAGCAGAAAATGACTAGTCATTCACAAAAAATTAAAAAAATTTTACGCAAAGTTGGAGAAAGTTTGCTCGTTGCCCTAACTAGTAATAGTTGATAATACGACATGCCTGTTTGTTTGAACAAACTATTTTAACTTATTTACAAATTCTGTATGCCAATGACTACAAGTAACGCTTGGTCAACCAGAATTGGCACGTCTATTATAATAATACATGCAAGATAGACGTGCACTAGCAAACGATTGCTATTATTATGTTTTTCAGCATAAATTCAATTTGTAGAATTACCATTCTCGTCCCCATATTTTTACTTCTTTTCGCAAGAGTTATTTGCTTAGTTTTGTGGTGCAAATCTCTCTTCTCACAACAATTAAAGTGACATCAACATGCCTACATATCACAGCGCTAATTGCTCTGACCAACCGACAAAATAAAAAGATCGCGACTAATATTCACTCGTCCATAACATTATCGTACACTCCAACGAAAATATAATATTATCATAAACGAAAAAAAAAAAAATACAAACAAAAATTACTGAACTAAATTTCACCCAGACACGATGACAAAAGATACTAAAGTGTATCTTTTGACTTCATTTCTTAAAAGTTTAGTGACTTGCGATATCACGATTATCACCGAGTACATAATATATGTTATGTACCGTCTGCCTGATAGATAATTTTCAAATTTATTTTGATTAAAAGTGATGCTGCCACACATTTATAGTGATTATACCTATGGAAATTAAACACATTCTACTTTAAACCATCATGATTGTTTAAGTTGTTGCAATGTATCTGCTAACCTCAAAAGACATAGTTCCTCCGCTGCCATATTTGTTGAATAAATGTGCCAAATAACGATTATATTTCTTGGATCCATTGCATCGTTGAATATTAATTATAAGAAGCACACACCAAACAATCGTTAAGTATCTGTTTTGAAGTTTCGCCATTTTCGAGTTCAACTTCGCGTTTTACTATTTCCGGTCACAAAAACGTATTCAAATTCAAATTATTATAATCATTAACTGATCATTACTTATAAGTCTAGAGGTAATGATCCTTTTAGACTGTGATTCTAAGAATTCCGATCGCGCACTATCAACTGAGACAGTCACGCTCCGTTTAACGATCACAACTACCGAGCACAAAATACAGACTCAGAAATATCCGATGTGACAATGACAACTAGAATTGAGCGGTTAAGCGTTCGTCTAAAGTGAGTCTGTTCGAATGAATAAAGCTCAAACTCATTTGGGTTTTGTTCAGTTCGTTATGGAGCTTTCGTTAGTTGTACAGCGCTTATGAGATTGACAGTTAGTTGTAAAAATGGCAAACAATTTGTTACTTCCCGGGTGTTTTATTTGTAATTATTATCTTATGCCAACCAGGAGCGACTGCAAAACATCGCTTGACTATCATGGCTGATGTGTTTATGCCTCTAGAGATTATAAACCTTTTAATCCCCCTTTGTGCTGATAAGATATCAAGGCGATGCAATGTGCGGATGATGTTGAAGTTTGGCTCATTCTATAATGATAAGCATGATTGTCAGGTATCTTAATTTTTTGAAGAACATTTTGTGTAGAGGCTTGAGATAATATACGCTTATCAAACTCATAAATGCGTGTCGATGCGAAGGTGATTGATAATCGTGAGCTGACGCAGATCTTGGTCGACACTTTATACTCAAACATGGTTTCCATACTGAGATCGCGCCGGCACCTGGAGGATAAAGGGCACTGCGCCAGCTTAACAATAACTTCACAGAATTTGAGTACCTACTTACCTATCTTTATCGATATAAAGAAAAACTAAATTCAGCTTTCATTTAGTTGCTTGTCTTGTCGCATTCCTCTCTAACTTATGTAGGACGAAAGAGAGATGAACTGAGCGACAATAGAACCCATTCAGTGTAGTTTAAAAGCCCTTTATACATACATATATTGTGATCAGGGAAGGCCCTGTTGTGTTTGGTTTCCTTGACCGATGTTACCCAACAAAGCAATGCTCGTACATATTTGGAAATATGTACATATTAGACAAACAGATTTGGAACAAACCATTGTAATTGTAACAGTAGCGGAACTTGGTACGGAGCCATTTTTCAAACCAAGTAGCGCGATTAAGACGAATTAAACGAAGACTGGACGAAGAGCTGCTGAACTATTAAGTGTTAACCTTTAAACCAGGTAAAGCTTCATTGAGCAGGGAAATTCATCCGGCTCAAAGGTATAGTAGTATTAGTGTAGATCTGCACAATGCAGCTCGACAAGCAGTGTTACCGATGGGCGACATAAGTCGCCAAATGGTGACTTTTCTACTGTTGGGACGCGTGGCGACCACATTTCGAAATAAGCGTTTTTGGAACCCCTTTCACAAATACAGGCGACATTGGGACGCATTTTCAAATCTTCAATTTATTTCTCAAATAACACCCAAACATTTTATACATAAGCATTTGCGTGTATTTTCTGCTTTAATAAATCTTCTTGTTGAATAGTTGTAATAGATACCAAACGGAATAAAATAACCTACAGCGCAACACTTTCCATTCCAAACGTCAACACAATGCCAGCAAAGTCTTATTTGCTTCTATACATATGGGTGGGCTTTTTATTACATACTAAATGACCCGATGACCCGTACCACTTAAATTTATTTATTTGTAACTCTTTTTAAGCGATTATGAGTCCCAATCAATCTTCCAACTCCGCAGTTTAAGTTTCGTTTGGTGATTAAATAAAACTCGTTCATATAATTCAAATAATTCAAATGAATTCAATGTCTTTTATTTATCTACACATATAAAAATGTTGATAAATTTAACTACCAAATTTTAAATTACTTTTATGGGCCCGGCCATTCCCCGATTTCGAATCCCACCTTATTCCAATTTTTATGGACAATGCACATCAATGTTAACAATCTGTTTTTTTTTGTATGGGAGGTGCCACGTCCCTTTATACAATTTTTATGAAATCTCGCCGAAACACCTTCGGGCCAATAGTAAAGATTTTCTGAATACGTGAGCTCAATCCACTCTGTGGTTTTTGAGATATACGATGCCAAAAGATTTTCTTAAAAATGGTGCTCGATCTATTCTGCGGTTTTGGAGATATAAGATTTTTAAGAATTTGTTGTATGTCCAATTTTGACCAAACTTCACAGAAACTCCTTTAAGTCAATAACAAAGAGTCTCCCAAAATTTGAGTTCATGGTTAATGGTGGTTTTCGAGTTTTGCGATTATTGGTGGTGTATATTCCTATATATATAATTTTTTATTGTTTGGGACGCATTTTTGGGATCGGGCGACCTTTTTTGGGGACATTTTCAAATTATCCATCGGTAATTATCCAGCTGTCGACAAGTGACAAGTGAGTGAGACGTACTGAGTTAAGATCACAGTTCGTATCTGACTTTTAAGGGCGCTGGGCGAGTTCGCGCAGTATCATTATTTATATTTGTTATTATAAGTGACAACAAAAAAAAGTTTGAGGTCGATTTTTAATGCTCTTTTGGACACCGTACTAGTACTTATATCTAAAGGAAAGATTTCAACAGATGCAAAATTTTTCTGGCACGCGGAATTTCTAGTTTAAAATAATTTAGCGAGGCAGTTAGCAAAGCAGTAGGCAGCGTTACCGTTGATAAATTTAGAAAAGTCGCATGAAAAAGGACCACGGAGAAAAAAAGGGCCATTTAAAGTAATAACTTCAAAACAAAAGTAAACATAACAAACAAACAAGATATTGTACTGGTAATATTCTATTTTTAAAACTATAACAATTCAGTCGAATAAAACATACCATAACAAAAAACATTAAGCGTAAAATCAATTCAGTAACAGAACAAATCAATTCATTAAGCGGTGCAGGTTCTAATCCAAAATCTTCTGAATCATTCTCCGACCGCTCTGACCCCGATTCTGAAATTGGAGGCGCCGCATTAGTCGTTGAAGGAATGGACTTCGCCAGATCAAAGGTAACGGTAGTGCCCCATCCAAGTTCTCTAGTAAAGGCACTTACCTACCCTTCTTATAGGAACAAACTCATGCTGTTTTCGACCTCCCTCTGACTTCGGAACCAATAAACCCAAAAACTTCAAACTTTAAATATTAACCAAGCTCATTAAAAAGGTCCACCTCACCAAATTCCATCTCTATAGCATTAGTGGTTTTCAACATACAGGACGTCAAAAATCGCAGAAACTGACTGACTGACTCACTCACTCACTCACGCACTCACTCATCAAAATTATGAAGCACTTCCAGCCACCATAGAATCGTGAAATTTGGCAGCATGCTAGATCCCGTCCCGTGGTGCTTATACTGGGAAAAGTCCAAATATTGAGATTTTCCCTTCATTGCATTTTTTTTACATTTAACCTCTTAAACTTGGCGTACATTTAGATCTCATTACTTTTCGTGGCTGACTAGTTACACACTTTTTTTTATACAACAGAGCTTCGCTGTTTTTTTTACATTTATGTTTTCGGTGTGATGTGTATCGATTGAGCTTGAAAATTTAATATTTTTGTTGTTCCAAATTGTAAAAAAGGCCCAAAATCATTACATTTTAGAAAAGTGGTATCATTGTGCCAAGGTGGTAAAAAAAGTGCCAAATTGCAACTTTAGTCTCACAACGGTCACGCTGGCAGTAGGTATCCTGTTTCGCTTTCTTAGTTTCAAATTGTGAATTTCGTGGAATACTTAAAAATTGATTTCAGTGAGTAGGAAAAAGTGAAAAAAATAACCAAAATCAAAATACTGGCAATAACATTATTATGGGTTCGTGTCCCATCTATGAATTTAGCGAGTATTTTTCTGTGCTGTGGAGATTGGGGGAGATAAGTGCGGTCGATAAAATTCAGAGCGAGCAGGATACTGGACTTAAACATAAAAAAAATTAAAATAGAGAAGAAGTCATGCGACAGATTAACTAGACTATGTACAAGATTAACTAGTTTGGTCTCACTGTCCATTAAAAATCAAATTGCAGAAAACTTAGATTTTGAAAACCTAGTCTTATCAATGAATTAAAGCTAATATCAGATGATATGTGTATACACAAACATTTGTGTAAAAATTTGGAAATTTTTGTCCAAAAAATATACAAACCGTCTGAGCCACAAATTTTACAACCACAAATGGCATACACAAACAATGTGTGTATCATTTGTGTATTGAAAATACAAATCGAATTTGTGTACATACACAAATCGCTTGATCGGGTATAGAAAATAATTTATGACAATTTGTGTAGATTTATGTACCATTTGTGTATGTCCTATAGTTTGTGTATTCTGAAAAATAGCACAAACGGTTTTGATAATTCAATTAAATGAGAATGGACACGGATCATGGGCATGATTTATGACACTCAAGCTTTCATATTTAAGAACTTAGGTAGATATATACACTTTAGCATCCGCACTTTCAACTACCAAGTAAATGATTTGGAAACTACCACTGTTCAAATTTTCGTAGGAAAGCATGCCTGGTCATGCTGAGCATTATTTCGAGTAATGTGTATGGCCATACACAAATGAAATTTGTACATTTAGAACAAAATACACACATCGTTTGAACCACAAATGTTTGTGGAAATCGCTTTTGAGTATGATTTTTTTTAGAATTTGTTTATGTCACAAACAAATGAAATTTGTGTATATATTTACATAAATTGTCTGATCTAACCTTGGTTTTGATAATTAAATTAAATGAGGATGGATAATGGGACGAATCATGGGCATGATTTATGACATGGTAATACGGTTTTTATCATATGGTTATAAAACTAAAATTCAAGCTTTCATATTTAAGAACCTAGGTAGATATTTACCCTACCATCCGCACTTTCAACTACTAAAAAATGATTTGGAAACTACCTACCACCGTTCAAATTTTCGCGGGAAAGCATGCCTGGTCATGTACATGGTGGCAGTGATAGTGACGAATATGACCATGATACGGTGGTTATTGAGAGTAAGTATAAAAATATGGCCGACAAAGCGTGGTTCTTGGGTGTCTGAAAGCGGCCCAACGAAAAGCAATTTTTACCGGAACACTGCTGAGTTTTCGATTGTATTTCGTTAGAGCCGTTTTCGAAAAAATCTAAATTTAGGCATATTTCGTCATATTTCGTAAAATTTTTATATGGGAGGTACCGTTAATACTAGGGCTAGCATAAAAAAAAACGGAAGCCCACAAGTTTGAAGCAAATCCGTCCAAGCGTTTAGATTCCCCAGGGGTGGGACAGACAGAATTGCGAGACCACTTTTTTGAGTTCCCCTATCATCGTAATATCAGAATTGATCAAAATCTCGAGTTCGAAATTTTGTACAAAAACAATAGGTATCTTTCTCTTACTACGTATACGAGAAAGTTAAAAATGTGTGTAACCTCCATCAAAACAGAATAGAAGAACGTAAGTCTATATTATCTAAAAATGAGTTTAAAATAATATTCGAACGTTTATATCTCGAGTTTGGCAACATCGAATTTTATGATTGTTTTTTTTCTGGAAAGGTATTCTTTTGTAGCAGGCTTGTATGTAAAAAATATTGGGGAAAGGGGCGTGCCACCTCCCATACAACACATTCAAAATCGTACGTCTCGAAAACTCAGGTATTGGCCCTAGGGCTAGGATGCTCCTGTGAGAATTGGTCAAAATCGGACAAATGGCCGTGACACTGGCCAGCCAATACAAGAAAACATTCAAAATCTTATACCTTCTTTACAAAAACTTGATATACCTATCTCGATAACCGCAAACCGCTGGGCCGATATTCATGATTCTTTTTATGTGTCTTGTTCGTATTGCTGTATTTCATGTTTAGGCAGAAAGAAAATTCCAGCAAATCGATTTATTCTTATTCCTCGTATTTTACGAAAGAACATTATTATCTAAGACCTGAGCAATACAATTCTTGTGCACGGGCAAAGCCGGGTGGGTAGAACTAGTACTACATAAGCCAAACTTTAACCAAATCAATACTTCTTAAATCTGTTATATATGAAGTTTCGTAACTTCAAAGCAGCGAGAATGCCAACTTCGAAATAAAGCTTATTTTGAAATTAGGCTGTCAAAAATGATTCTGCTACAAGGGTTAGATAATAAACTACATGTATAGGTACATTCTGTTGATTGAAGTGTTGGTGTTTTCTTTCGCTTTTGATTTTTTAGAGGCTTTAGGTAGAATAGAAATAAAACACTGAACTTTAATTGATTAAATTTTAAAAATCTGTTTCAAGATTTGAGTTTGGTAAGCTTCTCTTTAAACACTAATCATTTAGCAAAATTAACGAATGGCATTAAATTAAATTAATTTGTTGAGTCCAATGTGTTAACAAGGCATTTTTTAAGATTCCTAGCTGTACTTTAGTTTGTTTACATTAAACTCTGTAAGATGGACTATTTTGATAGGGGGCCAACTTTTGATTGGTTGGTCGCGTCTAAGATGTCTTGGACCCATATATTCGTGTTTAGAGGATCAAGCCCTACATTTTAGTACCAAGCTTAATTGGTTATATCTATTAGCACAAAAACGGGTTTCTTGTCGTACTATGAGCGACATTTTTGAAATAAGAAATTTCCAAACTTTTTAGGGGTACACATTTCATTCACATCCAAAATTTGCAGCGGGCTCTTAGACTATTATATTGTTTGATACACTTTTAAAGAAAATTTATCGAACCTAGCAATCTTCCCAATGAGAAGGAGAACACGATTCCTAAATTTGAAAAGGTTTATAACCTTCAACAGAAAAATGTGCGCGGTGGCCTAAGCTAAATACTTCCTCATGCGTTCTTACCACTGATTAGAAATTTATTCTGTTCTTTTCATTTGGGTTACAAATAGAATAAAAATGCACAATTTACTCTACCAATACCTTAATTATTTCAATATTTATAACAATTCATAAACATGTTTGATTTATTATATGACAGCGATCGAGGTCTAGGGCACTTACAGGCATTTATCTTACATATCGAAATAATAACATAATCCTTATATTAAATACAATTTTATAAAATATTGTGGGTATATTTTTTACTACATACATATACGCATTTAAAATTAATGTATAAATTTATCAATAGTTTACATGTTGACTCGTTTAAAACAAGCACTCTTTGTTGTTGTTTTATTTAATTCGTTATAACTAATACTTTAGCTTTACTTATACTCGTAAGACGAAAACATATCATTCGGCACATTCGATTAATTATAAATTCTAGATCGCAATTATAATAATGTAGTTGCATTTATACATTCGAGTCATGTACTCCTTGGCGTCGCACCCACTATTAGTTTGTATTGCCTACTGAAATGCGAGATAGGACATCAAGTGACTGAGGAGCCACCAAAACAGCTCCATCAGTTAGTTTTCTCTTGGTTCTGCATACAAAGGAAGAATTTGGAGCACCATATGTTGATTGACTGCGAGGTATTCGTAAGCCATTCAACTGGTCGGTGAATGGTTAGATAATAGACAGGTATTCCTGAAAGAATGATCGCGGTACCAACACCAACTTCCACCGGCGATTGGTAGCACGATGATATCACAAGGAAGCTGCATGTGATCAGGAATATTATGGGTAGGATTAAGTTGACCTGAAAAAAACATTTAGATTTAGAAAATGTAAGTCAGTATATTGCCTCTTAATTACTCACACGAATAGGTCTCTCAGTCTTTGGTTGTTTGTATCTTAGCCATAATAGGCCAGAAATTGACAATAGTGTAAATAAGGCTTCAACGAAACTAATATAGTTTATTAAGGCATATACATCATTGATGAATAAAAGCACCAGCGATAGAATACACTGCAAAAAATCGTATATTAGTCGGAACTTATTTTTGAAATAATCTTATGTACTTACCAAAAAGATCAGTGATGGCACCGGTGTAAGGCAATTTACGTTAATCAATGATAGTGCTGCAGGTAAATGTCCATTACGAGCGCCGACGAAAAACAGTCGAGATGATGCAAATATTCCACCATTCAGTGAACCGAATGTCGAACATGCGACAAAGAGAGGCATTATCCAAGACATGAATCCAAGCATCTTGTTGCTAAATGTAACCGCCACGGCTTCCGATGAGAGTATCTCTTCGGTGGAGAGAACCGAAAAGTAGGCAATATTGGTGATAACATAAATTACTGTAACAACTGGCATTGAAATGCAAATTGCTTTCGGAAGATTTCTGTAATGGAAATAAAGATAGTCAGATTATTCATAATACTATATCATATTATAATAAGCTTAAGAGCTATTCTGCTCTTATTGCAGAACATATTAAATGAACGAATAAATAAAATCGTACCGAGAGCAATCAATTAAAAGAATCTAAGGAGGCGCTTACTAGCGAAAATGCTGGACATACGCATCCGTTAACGACCAATACATCACTAAAAACAAATCAGTAACATATTAGGTTCGGCGAGAAATTGGACCGTGATCACTGATCTGCAAGCTAGGTGTTCTGGCGGACCATCCGCCGTCTTAGAGGAAGGAAGTGGAACATTATTAAAGTAGTCAAATACAAAGATAGTGGATAGTGGACATCTTGCGCAGATGGAGCGAGCACTTTTCCGAATTGCTCAATCCAATCCAGGGCATGGAGGATGAAACACCCATCGCCTTAAGCAGGGCGGAAAATAGTACCACCGTAAAGATGAAGTCACTTTTGCGATCAAATCGCTAAAAGCTGGCGAATCTGCCGGAGTTGATGAAATCCGGACAGAAAAATGGCTCTCTCGTGTCATTAAAGTGGCCTCGGAATGCGGCGAAACTCCCTTTGCCAAGGTGCTGGAAACGCGTTGCAGAGCTGTGGTCGAGGCACGATTTGGAGATGACCAGTGCGGCTTTCGTCCCGGCAGAAGCACAACCGACCAATTATTCACACGCATGCATGCGTATGCTTCGTAGATTTGGAGAAAGCATATGACCGAGTCCCTCGAGGTAAACTCTAGAGTGTATTACAGGAGTATGGAATTGACGGTTCTCTCTTGGGAGCTATTCAATCTCTTTACACAAACTGTAAAAGCTGTGTTCAGGTAAACGGCGTTGATTAAATACCTTTCACCGTGGGGCGTTGGACTTCGCCAGGGGTGCGTCTTGTCTCATCTCCTTTTAATTACTTATATGGATTGGATGTTACGGCGCAGTCTTGGCGAGGAACGTTTCGAATTGGGAGGTCTGATGAGATAAAAATAAAAAATAAATTTGCGACGCAACAGGCGGTAGACACCCAAGGCCTAGCTTCTCGCAACCATTCGTTTGTGTGGTTTCTATTTTTGGGACGAATGGAAGGGACCTACAATTTTATGCCGAGTCCGAATGGCTGAATTGAGAAGCTTTTTCAGGACAGTCGTACTCTCGGATGTTTGTCAGACATTCGTGAGAGGTGGCGCAGTAAAAAAAACTTTAAGATGTAATTTGTTTTTCCGGGAATCGAGCCTGGGATTCCTCGCACCGTAGTCCAGCACACTAACCACGCCTACTGATGAGATGGTTAAATCAAATTCATAATCTCTCCTCTAGCCGTATGGGGATTGCCCTTAATGATTTAGAGTCAATGGCGGAATATCGAGAGCTATGGAGGTTCGACTTGAGCAATTAGCTTGCACAGTTTGTCTAGCATTTAACATTTAACACCCTCTTACTTGAGACTTTTCCATAATCCAATCATTATACCTAAATCTGAACCCTTAAATTGGTCTTAATGATTAGGTACTATCGGAGGACTCCAGACCAGGTGCAAGATTATTATATTATTATTATATTATTATCGATCACTGCCCGCTGGATGGATTAGTTTGAGCTATAATTTGTAGCACGATGTGTATATGTAGGGCAACAAAGGCAACACATCTACTACACTGGCATGGCCACATCCATTAAATGATCAGTAATACCAAGAGATTCTCCAAATCTTTATTATTGTGGCATTATTAGCAGCCACAGAAAATTGACTCCTGACCAGGTATAGGAGGAGTCAAAGCAATATCAAATCTAGTGGTGCTGCTAGACCATAAGCTAAACTTTAGAGAGCACCTAACCCAGTCAAACGTGAAAGCCAGTCGGACTGTTGTCGCAATATTTAGCCGTACCTATGCCAAAACATGTAAGACCCATGCAGCTTATTCTAAATTTTCTTGCAACGATAAGCATTTTTCAGACTGTGCGCATACAACACAGTACGGGGGGGTAAAAAAGATAAGATATGAAGTAGAAGAAGTATCTATCTGAATCGAAAATATATATTTACAATGGTATATTGGTATGTAATGTAAACGCAGAGAGGAGGGCAATTCGAGAAACAGTAAAAATAGAGCTATGGAACACGTTAGAAAGTTGCCAGATAAATTGCTGCGGACATCGTAGTAGTACTAAATTCTGGGAAGAACCCCAGAACTACAACATAGCAAGATAGCCCATTCTGCCGTCGGCATTGTGAAGGTAAAAGCCGAATACGTACTGCTATAGAAGCCAACAAAATAAGAAGCAGCCACAATTGCTAAACTGGCCCTTGGAATGAATGGGTTAGCAGTAACCCTGTATCCATAAAGGAGTTCAAACCTCCACCTCCCCCTGCTATTTAAAAAAAAACGCACCTTCATTGCAAAATCCTGAATAGTGACTACAATCGACTGATCATTTATTAAAAGTTTCCCATTTGCATTTCGATATGATATTTGTTTGTTTTGCACAAGAACTGCCCCAAATCGAATTGTTGTACGCCTACATAAATTAATCCGTCATCTTTTTCATAGGTAAAAGGCCAAGCAGGAGTAAACTTGAAACTATATTAAATACTCACTTAAACGGATCCTTTAGTTCTTCAGTGACAAAATTTAAATAATTCCAGCCCGAATAAGAAAACAATCCATTATAGAACGCCAACGCGATTAGGCCCGGTGATCGCAAGGATCCACGCATTGGATCTTCCCATTGCTCGGTATTGCCACCGGCTAAATACCAAATGCCAGCTGCAACAATCACAAGTAATGCAAGTATTTTGGTCCCAGTAAATATGTCGGTTACTCGCGTCACCCATTTCACATTGTAGCAATTTATCGCCGTAAGAACACCTAGAAAGTAAATCATTAACAATCAATTTGAATAATGTGTGCATATTATAATTTTATTTACATGTAATGACCGCCGCCAACAACTGCACAGATTCAACGGGAGCATCACATGTTGGTCGAAAAGGTTGTAATAGATACTGCGCAAACGTGAGTGCTGTAATTGCATTTCCCGTTGGCACCAACACCAGCAGTGCCACCCAAAGGTAAAGGAATGCAGGTAATGGTCCAAATGCAACTCCAATGTAAGCGTAATCTCCTCCAGATTTGGGTATCATTGTGCCTAAAATATAGAATACAATACATATCTTTCGAAATAGTAGATAGTCGTGTTATGGACTTTATTCAATATAAGAAATGAGCCTTAAAAACAATGACATAATGTCGATCGTTATAAAAATAGATAGATAGACAGCGTGCACATTTTGAATTGTTTCGGATTAGCTATATGCCTACTAAACTTGAATTGTACCGAATCACATTAAAACATCAGTATGGTTCACTTGTTTAGACGCACAAGAGTTACGTTTTATTTCATGTTTTTTTTTCGTATTATGTGGAACAAGGAAAAAAAACGTATTTGGCAGAAAGGTATACACTATAAAACAAACATAGATAGACCCATAACTGTAGTTTAATTCATTTTTTCCTATGAATGCATGAAAACGTACCTATGCATTTTTATACCCTCCACAGGAAGGTATATTCACTTTGCCATTACGTTTGTAACGCCAAGAAGGATTCACCGGAGACCCTATAAAGTATATATATTCTGAATCAGGATCACATTCTGAATCGATTTAGCCATGTCCGTCTGTCTGTCTGTCTGTCTGTCTGTCCGTCTGTCTGTCTGTCTGTTGAAAGCACGATAGCGTCCAAAGGAATTGACCTAGGCGAATGAAATTTTGTGAGACGACTTCTTTTTACCGTCGTCAGGTTGGTATTGAAAATGGGCTATGTCGGTCAAGTAGTTCTGGTACCTCCCATACAAAACCATTATTAGACCCACGTCTCTCTCTGTCTGTTGAAATCACGATAGCGTCCGAACGAATCGACTTAGGCAACTGAAATTTTAGGAGTGGTCTTATATTTATGGCCTTCAAGTTTGTTTAAAAAATGGTCCATGTCGGTCAAGTAGTTCTGGTACCTCCCATACAAAACCATTATTAGACCCACGTCTCTCTCTGTCTGTTGAAATCACGATAGCGTCCGAACGAATCGACTTAGGCAACTGAAATTTTAGGAGTGGTCTTATATTTATGGCCTTCAAGTTTGTTTAAAAAATGGTCCATGTCGGTCAAGTAGTTCTGTTACCTCCCATACAAACCACTATTGGACACACGTCTCTCTCTGTCTGTTAAAGCACGGTAGCGTCCAAACGACTCGACTTAGGTGAATGAAATTTTGTGAGAGGACTTTTTTTAACCGTCGTCAGGTTGGTATTGAAAATTGTCTATGTCGGTAAAGTAGTTTTGCTACCTACCATACAAAACTAATATTAGACACATACTAGCACGCATGGCAAACATTTTGCATGACTTTTATGCAGTGGAGGGTATCAAAGCATCGGCCAGGCCGATGATAACACTTTTACTTGTTTGGGTTCACTTAAATAGACGCACCTGTTAAATTGGTTAGTTAACAAGAAGTGGTCGAAAAAAAGCAGTAAAAAGTTAATTTGAAAGTTAGACAACTATTATTTTATATTAATTTTATTAAAATAGTCAGAAAAAATGTAATTTGCATAAAAGGCAGAAGTTAAAGCTTACCTCTCGGAAAGCTTTTCAATGAGTGAAATGGCTCATAAAATTGCTCGCAATAAGCACTTGATATGAAACTTTATAATAAAATAGGGTATATCTTATGGAATTAACTAGGTACAAAAAAAGGTTAGGTTAGGTTAGGTAAGGTGGCTGTCCCAAAGGGGACACACTTAGACCATAGTTTTGGTCCATTGTGATACCACAGAAGGGGGGGGGGGGGAGGCGGCCAGAACGGGCGTTACCCTGGGAATTCTTTTGCTACTTGCGAATTTGGGTTTCCTACCTAGTTGAGAGGTTTTTGGTAGTGACTGAGGCAGTCGGAGTTTTTGAAATTTTCATCACCTGGTTACGGCTTGGTCTTCGGGTCAAGGTGGAGAGCAGCCGTAACGGTCTGCCCCCTGTCTATTGCCTCTGACGGGTCCTCTAACTATCGAGGTGGAATTGGTTGGTGTGATCAGCTCCTCCATTTGGCGGTTAGTCTTCAGAAACAGACAGAGGGTGACCGAAACAGTCTAACCCCCCGCTAGTAGCCTCTGACAGTCCGTTACTAAGGAGGGTGCTGGTGCAGGTCAGATAAGAAAGACTGCGGCAAGAGGAATCGACAAAAGGTGACCGAAACAGTCTAACCCTCTGCCTATCCCCTATGCCAGAGTCTGAAAGTTCTACGTGTGAAGGTAAAAATTTGACTGGCGTGGTCAGCTCTTCCCGTTGGCGGTTAGTCTTCAGAAAACAGACAGAGGGTGACCGAAACAGTCTAACCCCCCGCTAGTAGCCTCTGACAGTCCGTTACTAAGGAGGGTGCTGGTGCAGGTCAGATAAGAAAGACTGCGGCAAGAGGAATCGACAAAAGGTGACCGAAACAGTCTAACCCTCTGCCTATCCCCTATGCCGGAGTCTGAAAGTTCTACGTGTGAAGGTAAAAAATTTGACTGGCGTGGTCAGCTCTTCCCGTTGGCGGTTAGTCTTCAGAAAACAGACAGAGGGTGACCGAAACAGTCTAACCCCCCGCTAGTAGCCTCTGACAGTCCGTTACTAAGGAGGGTGGCTGGTGCAGATCAGATAAGAAAGACTGCGGCAAGAGAAATCGACAAAAGTAGACCGAAACAGTCTAGCCCTCTGCCTATCCCCTATGCCGGAGTCTGAAAGTTCTACGTGTGAAGGTAAAAATTTGACTGGCGTGGTCAGCTCTTCCCGTTGGCGGTTAGTCTTCAGAAAACAGACAGAGGGTGACCGAAACAGTCTAACCCCCCGCTAGTAGCCTCTGACAGTCCGTTACTAAGGAGGGTGGCTGGTGCAGATCAGATAAGAAGGACTGCGGCAAGAGGAATCGACAAAAGGTGACCGAAACAGTCTAACCCTCTGCCTATCCCCTATGCCGGAGTCTGAAAGTTCTACGTGTGAAGGTAAAAATTTTACTGACGTGGTCAGCTCTTCCCGTTGGCGGTTAGTCTTCAGAAAACAGACAGAGGGTGACCGAAACAGTCTAACCTCCCGCTAGTAGCCTCTGACAGTCCGTTAATAAGGAGGGTGGCTGATACAAATCAGATAAGAGAGACTGCGGCAGGGGAGAGCGACGAAGAGTGACCGAAACAGTCTAACTCCCCGCCTGTCTCCTCTGACGGAGTCTGAAGATTCGACGTGTGAAGGTGGAAATTTACTGACATGGTCAGCACTTCCCATTGGCGGTTTAGTTTTCAGAAACACACGAAAATGGGTGAGATGTGTGTTGCTAATCAATGAAGCCAATTCGACTTTGTAACAAACTTGCTGATGCCGCAAATATCTGTACGGGACAAATCGCTCAGGTCATCAAAGAAGTAAGCCCCTAAGGTAGCCATGCGTAGGCTAGCAAGAGCCGGGCAGGAGCAGAGGAGGTGAATGGTGGTCTCCTCTTCCTCCTCGTCCATGCAGCTTCTGCAGAAATCGTTGTAGGGTGTTCCCATTCTACGGGCGTGTCTACCTATCAGACAGTGTCCTGTAAGTATTCCTACGACGGAGCTAATTTTGCTTCTATTAATACAAAGGAGTTGTTTTGTTCTTCTGACATCTAATTTTGGCCAGATTTGTCTGGATGTTATACAGGTGTTAATACTGTTCCATCTATTGTTGGTGATTTTTAATGCTTCCTCGAGGAGCAGGGTTTTTACTGATTGCAGTGGAGCGTGCGGTTCTTCGCTGTTGGTTGTATGGAGGCCGCTGCCTTGTCTGGCTAATTCATCCGCCTTGCAGTTGCCAGGAATGTCACTGTGACCTGGAACCCAGCACAGGGTGACTGAACATCTATCCGCAATCTCGTTAAGAGATTCCCGGCATTGTTTTACCAACTTTGATCTGGTTGTTGGTGTATTCAAGGCTTTTATGGCTGCCTGACTGTCTATATAAAAAGTGATAGCTTTCCCGTCTATCTCATATAAGGCAAGTCGGCGTGCTGCTTCGCGAATGGCCATAATTTCCGCTTGAAAAACGCTACAGTGGTCGGGGAGGCGTAAGGCGAGGTTGAGAGCAGGTGATCGGGAGAAGACTCCCACACCCGTGCCTTCCGTCATTTTGGATCCGTCTGTATAGATTTCGATTGCGGAGTTGCTGCTTATATTGCCGTTCTCCCATTCGGATCGATTTGGGATTATTGTGTTGTACTTTATATTAAAATCTTCAAAAGGAATTATATAGTCCGTTTTGCTCGGAATTGTATTGGGTAGGATGCCCATATGACCAACCGGAGAGTTAGTAAATTTTTGAGACTCTCTGAGTCTTAGAGCCGCAGTAGACGCAACTAGTTTCCCGTAGATGTCGACGGGAAGAAGATGCAATATTGTATCTAAAGCGGCCGTGGGGGTGGACCTAAGGGCCCCTGTGATGCATATGCTTGCAGATCTTTGTATGCGTTCTATGTATTTAATGTTGCATTTTTTCTCTAGCGCTGGCCACCAGACCATGATACCATAAAGTAGAATTGGTCTGACTACCGCTGTATAGAGCCAGTTTGTTACTTTAGGTTGTAGACCCCATCTAGGGCCTAAAGCTTTTTTGCAAGCATACATGGCTATTGTGGCCTTTTTTGCACGTTCCTGGATATTATGTTTCCAGCTAAGTTTACTGTCTAGAATTATCCCTAGGTATTTGGCGTGTTGTGTGAATTTTAGCTCTTGATCTCTAAGTTTAGGTGGAGCTATATTAGGAATTTTGTACTTCTTTGTGAAGAGTATTAGTTCTGTCTTGGAGGGGTTGACATCGAGTCCAACCGTATCCGTCCATTTTACTAATTTTTTAAGAGCTGATTCCATAAGATCTCTTATGGTATTAGGAAACTTGCCAGAAATAGCAATGGCGATGTCGTCCGCATAGGCTATAACATTTCACCCCACATTTCCCAGAGTTGTTAGTACCTCGTCCACTACTACGATCCAAAGTAGTGGGGAAAGTACCCCTCCCTGGGGTGTGCCCCTGCACACTGACCTCTTAGTTTGATAGCCCCCCAGCTCGGACAGAATCATTCTGCTGTTTAGCATGTTTACTATCCAATAGCGTAGGCAGCTATCAACTTCCAGTCTGCGGAGTGCATTAGAGATAGCCTCTGTTTTGACATTGTTGAAGGCACCTTCGATATCTAGAAAGGATACCATCGAGAATTGCTTATTAGCGAGCGATTTTTCAATATTGCCTATTAGCGAGTGTAAAGCTGTCTCTACCGAGAAACCCTTACGATAAGCGTGTTGGGAATTGGATAGTGAGTTTGCTTTTAGTTTCTTTCGAATATAGTTGTCGATGAGTCTTTCTAGAGTTTTTAAGAGAAACGAAGAGAGGCTGATCGGCCTAAAGTCCTTTGGAGAGACATGTGAAGCCTTGCCGCTCTTTGGTATAAAAACTACCTTGACCCTTTTCCATGAGTCTGGAGTATAGCCTAAAGCCAGGCATGAGCGGAAAATTGCTTCTAACCAAGGGTTTAATAGTTCAAAAAAAGGATCGTAAAGATTTTAAAATCACAAAACAAGCGGAAGATTCAAAGACTAGTTTCGGATGGCATTCAATTTACAAACTACATAAATCATTGAATTTGCTGTTTTTTTTTTGTAGCAAATCCATTCGCGTTGTGTTATTGTCCATGTACAAAATATTACAAAACTAAAAAAAAACAAGTAAAGGTGTTATCATCGGCCTGGCCGATGCTTTGATACCCTCCACTGCATAAAAGTCATGCAAAATGTTTGCCATGCGAGTTAGTATGTGTCTATTATTAGTTTTGTATGGTAGGTAGCAGAACTACTTTACCGACATAGACAATTTTCAATACCAACCTGACGACGGTTAAAAAAAGTCCTCTCACAAAATTTCATTCACCTAAGTCGTTCGTTCGGACGCTATCGTGCTTTCAACAGACAGAGATATATGGGTCAGATATTGGCTTTGTATGGGAGGTAACAGAACTACTTGACCGACATGGACCATTTTTAATACAAACTTGAAGGCCTCTCATAAAATTTCAGTTGCCTAAGTCGATTCGTTCGGACGCTATCGTGGTTTCAACAGACAGAGAGAGACGTGGGTCTAATGGTGGTTTTGTATGGGAGGTACCAGAACTACTTGACCGACATAGCCCATTTTCAATACCAACCTGACGATAGTAAAAAGAAGTCGTCTCACAAAATTTCATTCACCTAGGTCAATTCCTTTGGACGCTATCGTGCTTTCAACAGACAGACAGACAGACGGATAGACAGACAGATCTCCGGTGAATCCATTTTGTCGTTACAAACGTAATGGCAAAGTTAATATACCTTCCTGTGGAGGGTATAAAAAAAACCACCACCTAACCAAGCACGGTCTCACATGGCATGGGATATGAACATTACATGAACATTTAAGTGGTCTACAGAAATTGGAGCAAAGTCGACTTAACAAAAAGGACTTTAACTTGGATGATCCTGCAACAACAACTATTACATTTATGACCTCCGAAAAGGAAATATGTTTTGAACCGTTATCATTCGAAATTAGGGGTAGTTATGGTTGTGGTGCGATTTCATTCTTCGGCGCTTTTAAATTAGAAATCGATTTCAATAAAATTACTAGGTACTATTTCTAGCAAATTTTTTTTTTTTGAAGCAGCTTTTCCCGCAATAAAGGCTATTTGTGTACCTATTCCATGGATATTCCAGAAGGATAACGTGCCTACAATTCACGCTTTGTTAAAGAATGGACTGCCAGTAAAAATATTAAAATATTGAACTGTCCGCCACATTCGCCTGATTTTATTATTATTGAAAATGTTGCCCTGTGAAATTAATTGAGACAACAATCAGTGTCAACACAATCGAAGGCTAATTGCGGCGATTAAAACTCCTTGAGGGAATATATCCTTGAATTACATTTAAAATCCATATGGCTCTTTAAAGGATAGAATTTATAAGATGATATCCAATGGTACTGCCTCACACATTATTAAAATAATCGAAAATTTATTAAAATAAAAATAATGAAAGAATATCGCACACAAATTTAGTGTTTTATTGTTTTACCTACGTTTTTTTTACCGGTGAGTCTATTCAAGAGAACCAAAAAAATACATACGTTTTTGCATGATATATGAAAAAATTAAATAAACTACCGTTATGTTGTATCATCAAGTTTGAAATTATGTTTGTTTTATAGTATATGAATTTATCTTTCTCCCAAATAAGTTTTTTTCTCTTTGTTCCACATAATATGCAAAAAAAAAAAAACGAGAAATAAAACGTAACCCTTGTGCGTCTAAACAAGTGAACCGCACTGTACAAAGATTGCGGAAAATAGATTACTGATTAAAGAAAAACATTTTTTTGATATTATTCATTTGTATTTTCACCGATTTCAGAAACTTTAATGCTTTTGTTATTTTTTTGTTAAATCATCATTCATCACTTTAATTAAATCTACGCAGTGCTTAATTGGTGGAGGACACGCAAAAGGGTGAGGTGCGATTACTCTGATAATTTTGTTCGTACTTTTCAAAGATTTCCAAATAGTAATAACAATAAGAAGAATAACTGACCACTAAACAAAAAAGCAGCAATCAAGTAAGCGAATAGGTAGTCGGTTATCGAAATCCACCCCCTCAATATTAAAGTTTCCAAAGATGGTACATACGTCCTACAAATCAGCAGGTACATTTCTGATATCACAGATGTTGCAGGTTTAGGTTTAGGCAGGTTTAGTTTAAAATGCGGGAAACTGTGCTTGAAAAATGCAAAATTACAACTTACTTATTTTCGACGCCCACCTTGCACGAATATCTAAAGCAATGAATACATACTGACGTCTTTAGTTTGACTTAAAGTGGTGGTATGTCTCGATTGACACACTTTTCCTCATTGTTGTTGTTTGTATGCGAATGACCGCTCTTTCTATTTTACAACAGCATGAAACAGATATGTGTTGTGAAAATAGAGTAAAGTTAATAAGATTTTTTTTGCTTTGTTTTTCGAGGGTGGGGTTCTTGAGAAACGCCAGCCTTATTATTTACAACAGAGTTACAAAAATGCTCAAGGTAGACTCATCAGCTTTAAGTTATTATTATAGGGCTGGATTACAGTTTCATTCGTACCGTGCCAAATTAACCTGGCTGGGAGCCCAGAAATAGCTCAGTCGCTAACGGTGGGTCCAGATATCGGGCGCCCTCTGGTACTAAATAGCCCTACACACGATTAGGAGCCCTGTGGGTGCGGACCAACCTATCTCGCTTTAATCATGTAATTTTTATGGACCAAGTAAATAACATAAACAAAGACAATTACGGAGTCAGATGAAGAAGCTCTACTCCGATCACCTGTATCACATAGAGAGATGGACATTATCTCATCTCCAGTTCAACCAGCACACCCACATTGATGGAGACACATGATGCTCATGACGACATGACAGTGGAGGAAGCTTAAAGAACCATGCGATAAGAAGTCCTTCTTTAATGAGTACAGAATCAAGCTACAGATAGCGACAAACCCTCCACCTCCAAAAGGTGTCGATCAGCCGAAAAAAACACAGACCTCTTCTAGGGCTACAAAAACGCACAGATGAGGGCAAGACAAAAAAAGATCCAAAAAAACAGGTGCACCGACGCAAGTTCGGAACGACTTTTAATAAGGGAATCCAACTGTTTAATTCTACCCGAGGACTCTCCGTATTAAATGTGAAATCCGTGCTATTGTATACCTAGAAAATCCCGGCAAACATCACGAAAAAGGCCTTATAAAACCCTATTCACGGCCGCTGTACATCATACTTATTCGTTTACCCTAAATTACATTCAACCAGAAAATTGTGACCTAAAATAAATCAAAATCTATAGCATTTCGAGACAAAGCTACGTAAATATGGCCATCGATTGGTCACACACTAGGGAAACTAAATGACAACCTCCCGAAACAAAACCAAGAAGAACTTGGGGATCAACGGTCTTAGCATAAGTAGCGACCCGAGATGTATTTTAACCAGTTCGAGCGTTCGTACTCAATGAAAATATTTAACGTAAAGCCCAGCTCGCAATTAAATTTAACGACCCTATTTCTAACTAATGCAGATAAATTACCTACCGCTTAATTTTTAAAAGTAGATACATATGTACAAAAAAATGTGTATATGTTATCAGTTATCACCTACGTTGTTGCTTTTCAAATATTCTACTAAATAAGCCATTGTAGAAAACGTTTTTTGCAAATATCAAACATTTTAGCCGATTTAATGGTTAACGTACAAGGCGTCTATAACTCGGACTTGTCAAAATCATACTTTGAAGTTCGAATATGGAATTAGTCCTTGACAGGTTTAAATTTAATTATTTTTTATTAGCTCTGGGCTCTACATTTGACCCTTATAGATTTTTTATTCATTTGTATAGGAGCTTAAATTTAGTGTAAGCTGGATATTAAAGCACTGACTACTGATTAATAATATTTCGAATTCTGATCATTAATTAGTACCTACTACTACTACTTGGCCGTTGAGGCTGGCAACTCAGTTAGATAGTCTTTTAACGAGTTCTCTTTAACTATTCGAATGCAAATTAAGAGATTGCCGAACACGTTTGTTTTTGTTTTGCTTAACGCCAGTCGCTTGCGTTTGTGCCTTTGTGGATCACCGATGCCTGATAGGATATTGAGTTGCCATTGTATTGCTTTTTTTTATTTTGACCTTCAAAGTTCAAACCTAAATCCAGAGAGTTTATTGCATTTTTTTATACGTTTACGTGCGAACAAATGAGTTTCGGGTAGAAGTATTCAAATTTGTTTGGGAAATGGAATGCACATAACAGTTACATTTAGAAGAAGAGCAAAATTAAAGCCAAGAAATAAGAAAGGAAAATAAATTATTTGGCAGTTTAAGAAAACTTCAAAGAGAGTGGAAGTTAATCGACGACCACCACGCACCACCACGGGCAATGGCACGGCATGTGTTACATCCACATAAATCAAATTAACATTTATTAAGTGTGTTATTTATGTTTGCCTAACGACATCATGAAAAAATAGTTTGAGAGTTCTCATAATGGAATTGAAGATGAAATCTACCTACATACAAAAAACAAGCACATGTCGAATTTATGTTCAAGACAAGAAAAATATAAACTGTACTCAGCGTTTCCTCTGTTAATACCTATAAGCCGATGAATGAAACCCAAACGTAATAATAATGATACCCAATTGTGTAGGTATGTACTAAGTTGTATAGAACACAATTTAAATATCTATGTATATTTATTTTAAGGTGTAGGTATAGGTATCCTATATGGGGTATAGAAGAGTATCACATCACGAGCTACTTACATATACATGTACCTAAATCAATTGAATTTTCCTCATTTCGGATGCTTGCAACTTCAAAGCATGTAGTAACTAAGAAATTCTTACCCTAATCATTTTTTCGGCCACATAATTTTGATAAACTCGCCGAATCATACAATTTGACTTTTTTAATACAAAATAATGTTTCATAATAATTTCATATTTTCTTATGAACATTTGCACACCTAAAATATGTATGTACTATTTATAAAATGAGTTAACAGCAAGTTTTTGGTCATCTAAAAATGGATTAGCATAGCAAGTGTAGGTCATGTTAGGTTGAACAGAGTTTAAGGACTCTTATACTTCATACAACAAACGTCATTTTAAGCATAGGATGGCAATCCCAATTAAAAAAAGAACTTAAATACTTTTTCCAAAAATAAGTAGCCCCTTGTAGTTTACAAGTGCTTAGCTACTAAATATACTATCTCTATACGTGTTTTCTAGTCTGAGCCATTTGGGTTGTGAGGAGTGCTAACTATATTTGTACATTCAGGGGCAGACCTTCAAAGAGGGGGGGGGGGGGGCTTGAGGGGCTTAACTCTGAACAAGCCTTTGTGAAACAAGATTCATTGAAAGGCAGGACAGTATTATTTCCTCTGAAGAGTTCAAATAGATACATTTAAATTAGTCTTGAAGAAATACAAATAACGAGTAGAACGTGGGCGATGTCTTCGAAAGCATGCAAAAAACTATTCAGTTTAACGCTGCCCTTATCAGTTTTCCTACGGAACAAATCCTCAGATTTCGTTTCTGCAATCGACTGCACAAAATAAGTTCTGAATTCTCTTAAGAACATCAGAGAAAATGCCGAAGAGATGCTTTTCAATCCACATTTAACTTTCGTGGACTTATTTGGAGTTGAATTAAGAGCTCCAAGAACTTCATTGAAACAAACAACGCATTCCAATGCAGAAACCTCTTCTACTGAAACCTATTTTAGAGGGTCTATATTCGTTAATACAATATCATCGTTTCAAGCAGTTGAGCGAGAGAACGATATGGAAACGCCAATATGTTACTTTGATAATGCAATTTCGTTGTCAGCTGTGAAAGCAGAGTGCATTCTTTGGTGCAAAAAAATATCGTCGAGTCATCCTTCTACCAAAGTTTTGAAATTGCATGATAATATGTGACAAGACTTAGGTACTTTGGAGCTATAAACTTCTTGCTTACGGTTTTGGCCACGCTTCCAGTGACCACATCTAGTTTTGGATGAACCTTTTCAACTATGACAAGAATTAAAACAGTGCCCCCAGGCACGTAGCCAGGGGGAGGCTTGAGGGGATGAAGCCCCCCCCCCGAAAGTCTTTAACAAAAGACAAAAACTAAAATTTTCTAACTGATAGCTCAACTTTTTTTTTTTTTAATACTTTTTCCGGGAAAGGCGGACCAATAACGCTTCAACAGCGCCCCGAGATGCTTGCAGATGTCTGTTAGTTCCAAATTTTGCTTGTCCTGTAACAAAAGGAATTTTGGAAAGTTTATGCCCTCGCGGTTGTCAAGTGTACTGTATGCTCATGAGCATTAGCAGCCTGTCTTGTGGGGCGCCCAAAAGTTGCATTTCGAGGGACAATGTCTTTGAGTTCCTCGGAACATCTACCATGGAAGTACCTCTACCTATAGAACAAGCAAAGGTCAGCGACTTGTCTCTGTGCACCAACGGTTGTAGATTTGACGTGAGTGTAGGCTTTCTAATAAGTCGTACTGCTCGTCTCTGTATGCTGTCAAGTAGGTTAAGTGAATGTTTTGGGGCCGAGCTCCATATATGGGAACAATATTCCAGGCCTGATCTAACCTGTGCTTTGTACAGTAGGAGAAGTTGCTTGGGGCTAAAATACCTCTTTGTTCTAAATATGTAGCTTAACTTAGCAGACGCCGATCGTGCAATATAGGATTGTGATCCTGCCATGTGATTCCTGAATTGACTGTGACTCCTAAAATGTGCATTGAGTCCTTCTGAAAATATTTTCTAGCTTGATGGAGTTTTTCGTGCTGCAATTTTATATCGAGGTTTGTCAACAGATAAAAAATCGTTTTAATTTTAATGCTGAAAGATTGAAACCTCTGAGGTACGTAGATACAAAGTTAGTACCTAGTGGAAGGCAGTATACCCTCGATATTGCCTATTTTGAACTTGTTTCCTTTTTATCATGATGACAAAGAAAAACTTAATAGCCAATGAAGATAAACAATATGAACCACTGCGCTACTGCGCCTAAATACTTTACTCTTTATTAATTTCATACTTTTGTTGTTCAAATGGAATGTCCATTATGAACACTTTCTTTCCACACAAAGATATCCATAAATACACGTGGTACCGTCGAAGTCTTCAGCAGAAATCGCTGATAGATTTCTTTGTGGTACCATCGTGTATTAAAAGGATGGTTTGTGATGTTCGTGTGTTGAGAGGGGCTGAACTGTCAACTGATCACCACCTGGTGTTGTGCAAATTGTATCTCAACGATCAAATACCTATTCTGCCAAAGCGTAAACCAAGAATGGTTACGCGCATACGGTGGGAGGGGCTACAGAACGATGAGATACGGGAGGAATTTGCACGGCAGGTATCTGAAAGGTTTGAACAAATTCCAAATGTTCCATTGAATGTAGAGGAAGAATGGCAGTTGTTTTCAACAGCAGTTATTGCCTCTGCAGGATATGTTTGCGGAGTGAAGCGGCTCGGTGTGGCGGCTGGTGGTGAGAAAAGAACTGCGTGGTTTAAAACGCCCGGAGTTCAAGAAGCCATCAGAGAGAAGAAGAAGGCTTTCAAGGTGTGGATTCACTTGGGGGACTCTCCTTCTCGAAACCGGTACATTGAGGCGCGAAGAACTTGCAAATTGGCTGTTAAAGCAGCCAAAGAACATTCTTGGAAGGAGTTCGGCGAAAAATTGGACCGCGATCACAGATCTGCAAGCAAGGTGTTCTGGCAGACCATCCGCCGTCTTAGAGGAAGGAAGTGGAACATTATCGAAGGAGTCAAATCCAAATATGGTACACTTCTTTCTAATGAGGAGGACATCTTGCGCAGATGGAGCGAGCACTTTTCCGAATTGCTCAATCCAATCCAGGGCATTGAGGATGACACATCTATCGCCTTAAGCAGGGCGGAAAATAGTCCCACGGTAGAGGAAGTCACTTTTGCGATCAAATCGCTAAAAGCTGGCAAATCTGCCGGAGTGGATGAAATCCGGCCAGAAATACTAAAGGCCTTAGGTGAAGAGGGAGTCGAATGGCTCTCTCGTGTCATTAAAGTGGCCTGGGAATGCGGCGAAACACCCAGCGATTGGCAGATTGGGGTGATTGTGCCCCTTTTCAAGAAAGGGGATAAAAGGGATTGCTCCAATTACAGGGGTATATCACTTTTAAGTCTCCCCGGAAAAGTCTTTGCCAAGGTGCTGGAAACGCGTTGCAGAGCTGTGGTCGAGGCACGATTAGGAGATGAGCAGTGCGGCTTTCGTCCCGGCAGAAACACAACCGACCAGTTATTCACTCTCAGAATGGTACTTGAGAAGGCTTGGGAGTATGCTACACCTGTTTACGCTTGCTTCGTAGATTTGGAGAAAGCATATGACCGAGTCCCTCGAGGGAAACTCTGGAGTGTATTACAGCAGTATGGAATTGATGGTTCTCTCTTGAGAGCCATTCAATCTCTTTACACAAACTGTAAAAGCTGTGTTCGGGTAAACGGCGTTAAATCAATACCTTTCACCGTGGGCGTTGGACTTCGCCAGGGGTGCGTCTTGTCGCCTCTCCTTTTCATTACTTATATGGACTGGATGTTACAGCGCAGTCTTGGCGAAGAACGTTTCGAATTGGGAGATCTGAGGATAAGTCATTTGCTCTTCGCTGATGACTTGGTCATCCTTGGGTCCTCTCAGACTGAACTTCAGCGCGCACTCGATCGGTTTGTAGCCGTTTGTGTTGAAGCTGAGATGAAAGTAAATGTGAACAAATCTGAAGTGATGGTCGTCTCCAGAACGCCTGTTCAATGCACTCTGCATGTTAGTGGAGTCCCATTGAAACAGGTGGAGAAGTTTAAGTATCTCGGGGTCTTATTCACGAGTGATGGAAGGAGCAATGCCGAGTTTTCCTGTAGGATTGGTCAGGCTGGATCGATTTTGAGACAGCTTGGTCATTCTGTTATCAGGAGGACTGAACTTGGTGTCAAAGCTAAGTTGTCAGTCTTTAATTCGGTGTTTGTTCCAACTCTTACCTATGGTCATGAGGTTTGGGTAATGACCGAAAGAATAAGATCGCGAATACAAGCTGCCGAAATGAGATTTCTCCGTAGTATTGCTGGTGTGACCCGTAGAGATCGCATCAGAAATACCAGAATACGTGAGGAACTCAATGTCGAGCAGCTACTTCTCCGGACGGAGCGATCCATGCTTCGGTGGTTTGGTCATGTTAAACGCATGTCCCCGACCAGGATTCCACGACGTGCTATGGAATCCGTACCATCGGGCAGGCGTCCCCTAGGTAGACCCAGGATGAGATGGTTAGATCAAATTCATAATCTCTCCTCTACCCGTATGGGGATTGCCCTTGATGATTTAGAGTCGATGGCGGAAGATCGAGAGCTATGGAGGGTCCACTTGAGCAACCTACACCCGCGACCCACTTAATGGACAAGCGGACCATTTGAAAATGAAAAAATGAATAATTTCATATTGTTTATGTTATGTTTAGTAATTTACCTTGGTCTTGTTTGAAAAAAAAAATCTACTGCAAAAAAAGTCAATCTACTGCTTTTTTTAGAGAACTACTGCGAAAAAATTGTCCAACAGTGGCAACGCTGCTGAGTGCCCCGAAGGGTTATAGAGAATGCAAGATTAAGCTCACTTGCTGCGATATCTGTTCATTCGGATATTAATGTGGATCCAGATAAGCTGATTGATCTAATGTCAAAAAAAATCAAGACGTTTTATGCTTTGAAAAAAAATGTGTGTAAAAAAATAATTTTAATATGCTCGTTTAAGTACATACCATTTAAAAACTAATAAAAATCAATGAATTGGAATATATTATAGTTTTTTGTTTAAAGAATTCCTCGTAAGATTTGGAAGCAAATGAAAAACCTTCCCCCATATTTTGTGTACTGAATCCTAATATGTTTTATTAAAGTTCAGTTAGAAAATACCTCAAACATAGCCTCATAATACCTACATTATAAAAGTTTCAATATGATGAAGGATGCATTTTTGTTCACTGGATGTGAACCTCGCACATAGCCACAACTTTACAATGTTCCTAGAAGATGTAAACGCGATTTACCAGATCGTAATGGGCTCTAATAAATCGATGCAAAAAATTATTGCTACAAATTATTTAGTTGTTATAATAAATCAATTAGCATTAAAACATGTTTTCCTAAAAGATTCAAAGATGAAAATACATATTAATATGCAAAGAATGCAGAAGAACTCATTTTGTGCATAGTATTACTATAAACTCAATGCTCAACTCTATAAACTCTGAAACTTGATGATTTGATTTTCGTCTTCATCCAACTAATGATATTTTTGTGCTTTTGTTGAGGTGCAGAACAACCCACAGAAAGGCTATGCAAAACAGACTTTAATTATTTTAATTAAATTTTGTTTTCGAATCAGAATTTATTAGAACAAAATTTTAATCCGTTTTAGGCACATACATAGTTAGGCGTCTCATGTCAACGCCCTCAATTATTTTTCAAGTGCCATAGACCGACTGAAACAGTTCTATCTGAGATTCTGCTTTCTGTTTATTTTTGATTGGTCAACAATTTAATCTTTGAACAAAATGTGTACATTGTCTGTTTTACAAATATACAGAAAATTTTCTCCGCATTATAGGTATTACCTATATCGTTAATCGGTTTGTTCGACTTGAAACAACAGAATCAAGAAATACTTCTTTCATTTATACCTGTTTCTCGGAATTAGATTTAGTTGCACTAAGTAATAATAACTTGTTAAGTATTCCAAAATGCTTCTAAATATTTGATGTCTACCTATATCCATACTACTTTATAAAAGGCAACGGCCGTCGTTTCGTCCCTCCATAACTCGAGAACCATTCGTCCGATTTTCATGATTTTTTTCCTGATTTATAGACGTGTGGCCAAATTAGGCCTCAATTAGAATTGTAGAGGATTAAATGGGTCGCGGTATGAACTTGAAAGTTTGTATGTTGATAGATAAGTCAAAAGTATTACATGCCTCATTCATCGTTTTTTCAAAATTTAAAGACCTTACTACTCTTAACTTGCCATTGTACTTATAAATTTATGTAGGTATGTCAATTCAAGATATGCTTTTAATTGTTAGGCAATACTTCCTTGAGTATTTTGAGCTAACATTCATCTTTCTGACCCATCCAGAGGCCAAGTTTGGCCAAGTGCAAACAAAATTGCTTCATCGATTGCAGTTGAGCTTAGGGGTAGTTATATATTGCGTTCTAAAAATAGAATGATTACTCGCACGGCATTCAGAATGCAGTGTGCTCATAAATAGCGCAGTTGAATTTGATGTAGGGAATGGATATGCGTAAAACAAACTATCTATGTATAACCCGTCCCAAAGCAAAAGAAAGATCCCAACATGCGCAGTAGCACTTTATTTAAGGGAAATTTTGTCTCTTAAGGTATTTTTGATCGCATGAAGCGGTTAATGCTTTTCTCTAGCGAATATTCCATTTCAACCCTTTTTAATAGTGGATTTTACTAAACACATACTTGAGAATTTCAACACCCAGCAAATTTCCATTTTCTTTGAGGTGGATAAATGTGTATCTTTTGCAGGTGCAGGGAAATAAGTCCCCGGGAATTAAGTCCACTGAGGGACTTAGTTCCCACCTAGTGGGAAATAAAACCACTTTCTTGTGGGAACTTAGTACATGTTCAACAATTTATAACGCGTAGGGGGGCCATGCTGCCCCCCTGTAACCCCCCTGCCAGTGTTTACTGTCAGATTTGCAGTATGTGTGAAATTGGATGTATTGAAAGGGAAATAAAACCACTCAAATTTTTCGGAATTTATTTCGCACCTTATATGGGAATTAAGTCCACTTCACAAAAGTGTTTTTTTCCCACTAGGTGGGAACTAAGTTTCTCAGTGGCAGTGGACTTATTTCCCTGCACCTCTTTTGCATACGCCAACGACGCGACGCACGGTGCTGTAGCTGTGTCGACAATCAGTCATCACATTTCACATCATGCCTCGATCGTCGATCGAGGGAGATGTCTTCGCAAGAAGGAAATGCGCACATATTTTTTTTATCTGTAGTTTTGGTTGGAAAAGTTGTTTTGTTGTCGTTAAGAGAATAAAATCCTTAATGTGAAGAGACCTGCGCAAGAAATTTTCACTTAATTTTGGACGGGCTCAATGTTGCCAAATTCTTTTTAACTGTAATTCTAAAAAAAACTGTATTTTCAACCAAGAAACTGTAACCTTCAAAAACGAAAAGATTTTTGTGAAACTAGGTACGTTTTTTTTTAATTTTATTAAACATAAATGACAATCAAATTGCCGTATCGGCGGGTGCAGTAGCGCAGTGGTTAGTGTGTTGGACTACTGTGCGAGGGATCCCAGGTTCGATTCCCGGAAAAACCCAAATTACATCTTAAAGTTTTTTATACTGCGCCGCCTCTCGCGAACGTCTGACAAACATCCGAGAGTATGCCTGTCATGAAAAAGCTTCTCAATTGAGCCGTTCGGAATCGGCATAAAATTGTAGGTCCCTTCCATTCGTCCCAAAAATAGAAACTCACACAAAACGAATGGTTGCGAGAAGCTAGGCCTTGGGTGTCACCCGCCTGTTGCGCCACCTATTTATTTATTTTTTAAATTGCCGTATCGAAACAGGGCAGCAATGTAATCACAGGGATACCGTAAGATTTTTTTAAAAACTGGAAAAAATTTAACATTTATTGAAATTAAAAAAAAAAACAGAAAACATTTATTCTTTCAAATCTGAAGGTTAAAAAAAACTGTAAACTAGAAGGTATTTTTAAAAACTGTAAGCAAATACATACACATCCATATATGTACTAGGTATGTAATGTATACTAGAGATCTGCAGCTATGGAAAGTGTAAGGATATGAAATGAATCAAATCATACCTGTGACGAGTTTTTATTTATGTGAAATATTATGTCTATTGACTTAGGACTTTTGGACTTATGACTTTTGGATCAGTATAGGTTACGTAAGGACTAAGTTGGTGACGGGGAGGAGTAAAGAGGTGGCAGGCACGAACTCTAGATTTTGCCGATTTTAAAAATTCTTTCAACATTGTACCGGCTACATCCGCCGGTTCAGTAGAGGTTAGTTAGGGTGCGGATGGGGTAAGGGGAAACGGGGGTTAATAGGGGCTATCTTCGGAACTACTCGGCCATTGCCGGAGTTGACCTCCGACAGCCACGTTTTTCACATGGACAGCTATATATTGCATGTTCTCGTGCTAGCTGGCATAATTTGTTTGTAGCTACTTGCGCCCACTAAATAAATAACATGTTGGTATAGTTTATGAAAAGACATTGCGATAAAATATGTAAGGATGTACCTATCGGAATATAATTATAAATTCAAAGCGAAATAAGGGTGATGCGACTTTATTTTACTTTAGAAAAGTTAAACAAGACCGAACATACAAATTCGACATTATTACGATTGTACGAAGCGAAGTTATTTCAGAACACCTAACTATCTTTAATGCCTTACTCAATGCTCCACATAACCATAAGTCAGTTCAGCAATGGATACGATTCATAACTCAAGAGAACCATTTGTTATCCATCGAAGCAGAAAAATGCTTGGTATTCTTAGATCAGTTCATAAACTCAAATTAGGGCAACAGTCCTTATCATTCCACCTGGCCCTATCAGACTAACCACACCACAATCGAAGTAGGTAATTACATTCAATTCGGTTTAAAAATTATAAAGACACAGACTACACACATGCCTATGACAGCATTCCTTATCTGACGCTGTCTGCCTAGTCTAATATAAATCACATTCTTTTAAGTGAATTCAAGCACCCATTGAAGTTTGTCTACCCATTTAATTAACAATACGTAGGTACATATAAGTCCATATATGAATTATGTGAAAAAAATGTTGCTATATAACTATGTTTGTATGTTCGTTTTTTAGCACATACCTATCTACATACAAAACATATTCATGGCTGAATTATGTAGCTCATAGCAATGATTTGCACAAATTTTCTTTAAATATTTTTCGAGCAAGCATATTTTTATCACTGACGCTGAAATCAACAACTGTCTGACAACGATGTCGCCAGCATAATTGAAATGCCTCTGCCAAGCACGTGTGTCTAAATTATGGTTTCAAACGTATGAATGAGACACGCAATAATGGTACTGGTATCTAAAACCTAACCTATTGGTGGACTGAACTGGACTGGCCCCCTTTTCCTAATATTAATCCTCTCTGCAAAGCTTATTGCTCAGCTCAGTGCAGTGCAGATTCTAATATAATGGGACGCGCTCTCTGAAAATTATAGTATGCAGTGCACACATTAAAATGTATAGATAATGGATTGAATTCGATTTCAGGTTTTTTTTACAGTCTCGTGTAGATATACCAAAGTAGGTTCAGTTAAAACCAGATCGACTAGATACAATCGCAAAAATTGTCAATGATTGAACGAAAATTGCTTTTGAGAAAGCAAATTGAAAGATTTAGATTGATTTGTATGTAGTGCTAGTGATTACCTGGTTGTGCAGAACATTCATTTCGTGAATTTCAGCATGTTTGCTGGAAACATTTTGCTTTAATTGTTGCATGCACCAACCCATCTGTAAAATTTGGTGGACGAAAGCAATGTCGCATGAACGTCTAAAACATTTCGCCAACAACCTGATCGGCCCATATCAGTGGAGTTTTAGTCCAGGAAAGTCTATCATCGACCACACTCCGATAGATCTTAGAAAAAAACCCAGTAATTTCAGGTCAAATAAACACCACCTTTTATCGACTATTAAGTCGCCTATGATAGCGTATATATAGGGACGAGCTACACTCCGTTACACTTGATTACGAACAGGAATTTTTTTGTTTTAATTTTACGATATATTTCAAATCCTTCCCTAATCTGGGAAAAACCAATTGCACAAGGAATGACGGATATATGTATATTATGTTTATATTCTAGAAATGCAACTTTTATGACGCTTTTCTTCAAAAGGTCATAAAATTTATCTGTTAATTTTGTCTCACCTTATTACGAATCTATACATGTTTCAAATCAAATAAAAGGATACTTCGAGTATTAGGGAGTTTAATTCAAGAAATAACTTCATACAATCCACAACTCTAGCAGGTAAAGGAAAGACATTAACCAAGGAGGAAATAGGCCAAATTAGAGCTCACCGGGAACAAGGAAAATCCATCCGTTTTGTAGTCAGCAAGAATGGATGAGGCGCCACTGTTGTACGGCTACGGAGCTTTATTAAGGTCCTGGAGAAGTATCGAAATACCGCAAAGGAAGAGTCAGCAAAGCAACAACATGTCACGAAAGGCGGGCGATATTGAGAGCTGCTTCAAGTTCAAGGCTCTCCGTAAGTAAAATTAAGGCAGAAACTGCAGCTAGCAGATCGACTGTTCATCGCGTTATACAGAAGGCCAGCCATATTGGCCATGAAAAAATAAAGAGGAAAGTACAATTGAATGCATCACGTAAAATTTAGCGCATTGAGTTTGCAACAGGTGTGACAGGTGGAATCGAGAGTGGCTTAGCTATCATCGTCTTTTCTGATGAAAACAAATTTTATTTGGTCGGACTGATGGATACAGTTGTTATTTCCATGATTTGAGAAAAGAAAGGAATACATCTTCAAAGGAGATGGTGCAATGGTATGGGGAGCAATAAAGCCATTACGGAACTGTGAAGATGGATTTCCAAAGCTCCAAAATGACGACAATCACTTACAAATCGATACTGGAAAGAGCTTTTCCGCAGTTTTCGGAGATATTTAATAACAAAATGCCTGGATTCAGAACTAAAATGCATGCACTACTTCCATGGCTCCCATATTCACCTGATCTGGAGCATCATGGAAAACGTGTGGGGTTGGCTTTCAAGGAAAGTCTACGAAGGAGGAAAACAATATCCATAAACGGAAGAAATTATGGAGCCATAAAACGAGCCTGGTCCGAATTTTCGCTTATTTGACATCACTCTATGAATCTCTACACAGCATGCTACTTGAAGTGATTTAGCGATCAGGATGTAGTACCCATCACTAAAAACTACTCTTTGAATAAAACTAACATTTATTTATAGGTAATCAAGTGAGACAAAAATAACAGGTAATTTTGATGACCTTTTTGGGAAAAGCGTCATAAAAGTATATTAATCCACTTAATCCTAATTTTTTTTCTACAATATAAACATAATACATATATTCTTCATTCCTTTTGCATTTGGTTTTTCCCGGATAAGCTAAGGACTTGAAAAATATCGTAAAATTAAGACAAAAAAATTCCTGTTCGTAATCAAGTGAGACGGAGTGTATATGTGTATGCCATACTACTTTTCGGCATTCCTACCAAACTACAGAAAACATCACCGAGCACTTTAATGTCGAAAAAGGTTTGAGACAAAGCGATGCGCTATCGTGTAACTTTTTTTTAAAATCATCCTTGAAGCAATAGCACGAAACTCACAAGCCAACATCCGGGGTACTCTTTTTTAGAGGTCTATTCAACTACTAGCATTATGCTGACGATATTGACATTTTCGGGTGGTCGCAGCGTATTCTGATTGGCTTATTTGAAATGGAGGCGGTTATGATGGGTCTGACTGTAAATGAGGACAAAACGAAGTCGAACTTTAGTTCGCGGAAACGTCATGATGGACAGGTACAACTTCGAAGTAGTTAAAGACTTTTTCGGGCTAAGAAGGCATCTGAGAAGTAAGGCCCTCTCTCATAGAACCAAGGAGATATTACGTAAGACCCTAATCATCCCAGTCCTGCTGTATGGTGCAGAAGCTTGGACTTTATCGAAATCGGATGAAAACCTCCTGGCATGTTTTAAGAGAAAGTTCCTTCGGACGATATTCGGTCCAGTTTGTATCAAAGGAGTGTGGAGCAGAAGATTTAACGACAAGCTTTATGGGCTATAAAATGGTCAAAAAGCTGAAAATACAGCGGGTGAGATGGCTGGGGCACGTGAAGCGTATGGACAGCAAGACACCAGCCCGACGAGTCTTTGAGTATACCCCTGAGGGGCAACGTAGCAGAGTAAGACCCAGCCTAAGGCGGCGCGCACAATTGGAGGGCGACCTCAACATACTTGGTGTGTGTAACCGAAGGGAGCTAGCTAGGGACCGAGGCTGGAGGAGCTTGGTGGTTGAAGTCGTGGTCCACCCCGGACTGTAAGCGCCCCAAAAGTAAAGCAAGACTCAATACTACCTCGAAAATGTGAATTATCCAAAAATGGAAATAGTTTTTTTTAATACAATCAAGTCACCCCTATCTGGTGCGTTACAATCACATCTCAAAAATCATTCATTTCCCAGCTACCAATCCAACATCAGACTATATAGAAATTCTTTAGTATAACAAAATTATTTGAAAGCGGTGGACAGCTATAGGTTGCTATTTACCTATTTTAAAATAAGTAAACAAATCACACGTGAGCTTAAATAAATCTATTCCCACAAAACATTCTGAGATGTCGTGTGCTAAATATGTTGAAATCATCTCACCATTCGATGTCAATGCCCTTCTCCGGGCACTTAGACCCCTTAGACTGCTATACCACTATCCTAGTCTATACTAGTTCTATACTGTTCATGCACTGTGCATGTTAGCAAAGTCCGATTGAAAATAAATAAATAAATTAGGTGGCGCAACAGGCCGGTGACACCTAAGGCCTAGCTTCTCGCAACCATTCGTTTTGTGTGAATTTCTATTTTTGGGACGAATGGTAGGGACCTACAACTTTATGCCGAGTCCGAACGCTGAGAGAGAAGCTTTTTCATGACAGTCTTACTCCCGGATGTTTGTCAGACGTTCGCGAGAGGTGGCGCAGTAAAGAAAACTTTATGATGTAATTTGTGTTTTTCCGGGGATCGAACCTGGGATCCCTCGCACAGTAGTCCAGCACACTAACCACTGCGCTACTGCGTCCCATTGAAACAGGTGGAAAAATTACGTATCTCGGGGCCTTATTCACGAGTGATGGAAGGAGCCGTGCAAAAACGAAAACTTGACTGTATAGATAATAAAATAATTTAAAATTTTCTGGGCATCTGAAAAATCTGTCAATAAATTTAGTGATGACTATCAAGTCCTTTATGACAAAATCGGTACTTTAAACATATGCGAATATTTGAATCGGTGGTAAGTTTGCTTCAACACCTCCTAATTATAGAAATCACCTTTACAATAACAGTGCATATTCGAGTAAATCAATTTTTTATTTTTATTTTTTGAAAAAATGAGAGTACATACGAGTAATGTGATTGCTTTAAGCTTCAACAAACTGGGAATAAACGCTAGATAATCCGTGCAATCCAATAGTAAACAATATATTATTTAAATGAAATTCATAGGTAGGTATAAAATATGCGTATTAAAATATTGCCGTTATTTAACGTCTTTATTAAAAACTTATGATTACCCGTTGTTAATTATCATATTTCAATATCTTTATTAGATACTGTACAGGACAGGTATGTACATATGTATCAATTATCGAAATCCCTATTTCGTTAGGGAAATAGGGGCCATATTTTTTTTTACTTTTTTGGTGATTGCAATAAGCAGGGTAAAAGTGCCAATTATTTCTCTTATCTGGGCTAGCTAGAACGACCAAAATCTCGAAAATCTGTTTTACAAATTTCGAATGCAAATATTTCGTAGGTAGCTACCTAGAAAAATCTCAAAAGACCAAATCTGCAAAATAAATTTGCTTCCTAGATTTATATAATAATGTAGGTACATTATTCCTTATTTTCCGAAAATTATGAAAACAGTCTGAAATAAAAATTCTGCAACATTTTTTGTTACAATAATATGATTTAATGGTTAAAAAACTTGTGATGGCAGGGGTGAATGGACATGATCAGGGGTACTACGTGGTTATCATCAATTTAAGCTTCGACAATGATTTTTGTTATAACAGACACGCGCTTAATACAATGGACTTATTGGTTCCTATTGTTATAATGTAGCTATAAGGTAATGTTAGATAACAGCTTTAAGGGATAGATAAAAGATAGAATATTGGTTTTAAGCCCATCTAAATTATATAAGAAGAACAAAACTGAATTTGGGAAACCATTCAACACTCGTATAGAATGTCTTACCTACATTATTTTATATTGAACTGGCTGAACCCCCGCCGCGCCGGCTTCGCCAGGCGCTTTTTTGCTTTTTTTAAATTTTGTTTCTTATTTTTTTTTATTGCCTATCGATTGATCACCGTAGGTAATAACCGATATTTAAAAAAATCAACTAAAATTGAAAATTACGGGCGACAGAGGGAACATACACTTTTTGGCACTTTGTTTTTATATCTATATGTATAAAAATTGAGCGTTAAAATGTTTGTCGCCGATTCACGCTTTAACGCATTTACCGTTCTTAACCAAACTTTCGCACATCTTTGGTATTGGTCCATACATGAATCCTGTGAAGTTTGGTCAAAAATGGACAAAGGGGCGTGGCACCCCCCATACAAAAAAAACATTCAAAATCGTATATATCGAAAACCACCAAATCGATTGAGCTCAAACTTACAGATGATCTTAGTTATTGGCCCTGGAGTGGTCCTGTGAAGTTCGGTCAAAACTGGACAAAGGGCGTGGCACCGCCCATACAAAAAAAAAAAACATTCAAAATCGTATATCTAGAAAACCACCAAATCGATTGAGCTCAAACTTACGGAAGATCTTAGTTATTGTCCCTGGAGTGATCCTGTGAAGTTTGGTTAAAATTGGACAAAGGGGCGTGGTACCGCCCATACAAAAAACATTCAAAATCGTATATCTCGAAAACCACCAAATCGATTGAGCTCAAACTTACGGAAGATCTTAGTGATTGTCTCTGGAGTGGTCCTGTGAAGTTTGGTCAAAATTGGCAAAGGGGCGTGGCACCGCCCACACAGAAAAACACTCAAAATCGTATATCTAGAAAACCACCAAATCGATTAAGCTCAAACTTACAGATGATCTTAGTTATTGGCCCTGGAGTGGTCCTGTGAAGTTCGGTCAAAACTGGACAAAGGGCGTGGCACCGCCCATACAAAAAAAAACATTCAAAATCTTATACATATCTCGAAAACCACCAAATTGATTGAGCTCGAACTTACAGATAATCTTAATTATTGGCCCTAGAGTGCTCCTGTGAAGATTGGTCAAATTTGGTCAAAGGGGAGCGGCACTTCACATACAAAAAAATTTTCAAAATCTTATACCTCCTATACAAAAAACATCTTCTATGGAGTGAAACTCGATGACGTTATATCTCCATAACCGCTGCTGGTCCGATTTTCATTATTCTTTTTTTTGTTTTGTTCGTATTGCTGTGTTTCAAGTTTAGGCAGAAAGAAAATTCCACCAAGTCGATTTATTATCATTTCTCGCATTTCACGAAAGAACATTATTACCTAAGACCTAAGCATTAAGCAATACAATTCCTGTGCACGGGCAAAGCCGGGCGGGTACAGATTTTCGATAGTCTTGGAATTGGAAGCCAAAGTTTTTAAAATTTGTAACATCGATATAAATGATGAAAGTCAATAATATTGTCTAGGCAATACAATTTCTGAAAAAAAAAAACAAAAAAAACAAAAATTGTTGTGTAAGACCTATAGAGCATTACAATAAAAACAGTTCTTCTATTTAACTATTTTGCACTACGAAGTGTGCACGGGCTACGCTAGTAGAGATATAAAACATCTGAGTAAATTGATTCACAAGAACATCTAGATTTCATTATTAAAGTACATAATTGGAAGTGTGTTTCGTAAATCTCGAGATTATTAAACTCCACTATTGAAGTCCTTATTAAACTTATCTATCTTCTCTTATCTGGAATAGTTGTCTAAAATTGTATTAAAATTGGCAATTTAAATCAAGAATATAATTAACACTTGAACTGTGGCTGCCATCTTATCAGCTCAGAAATAATTTCTTTTTGAATACTATCTAATTTTAGTAACAAATACTTAGTACATAGGAAATATAGCAAAATTGTATACAAATAGCATTGGTTTGGGTTACCCACGTCAAATAATGCCAAAGACTGGAATGTTTATTCTTGGATAAATAAACGACAATACATATAATTAAATTTTCTTGCAATAATATTTTTAACTAAAGGTAGTCTTAATTGTGGATAATGGATTCAGAAGTCACTGTTATTAAGAATATTTGCCGAAGGTCACACAACTGTGTCAAAGTCAGACTTTTACTATCAAAACTTTCGGTTTTAAGGAAGGTTGCCAGTTACACTACAGATGTCTTTTGACATCTTTAATCATTCATATGCATGCTTTAAACTAATTTATATTTAGGTACGCAAAACAATTATATCTTTTACATAATAATGGATAGAGATTTAGCAGAGTATATCAGCTAAAGTCGTCAGGTGGGTATTAAAAATGGGCTATATCGGTCGAGTAGTTCTGGTACCTCTCATACTAAAGCAGTATTAAGGTGCTAGTGCACGATATGTAGCACGCTACACATATATGTGGCTCTGACGTCACCAGATAGTGTACACATATGGTACACATTTCGTTTTTCGTATGTAGCGCAGTGGCTACAAAAAATTGTGCTAGTATACCTACCTATGGAATGTAGCACAGCGCACACATATCGGTTGGCTGTTGGTTTTTCGTTTACGCATTATCGTAATCCGTATCCGCAGTTTTATTGCTCTGTGTGCAGTCTTGCACTAGAACTGTAGGTACTAATTGTTTTATTGCTTTGGGCGTATCGCGTCGCGTTGTGCGTTATGACACACAAAAAACCAAATATCACGTTGCTCGTACAAGACACACTGAGCCAAACTCAAATGCTGAAATTACATTCAAAAATACACACGAACCGTGCAGGTAACCACTCGACATTATGTAGCATATTGGCAGAAATCATTTATGTTCTAGGGTAGTCGACGGAATGTCGAAAAGCCACACAATGCGTATGTGCCCCGAGTGCCCCTGGGCGTGGGGAGGGTCTAGCATAAGCAAAAACGATTCAGTGGTTCAGCCATCGGACTTACATACGCACCAACGTTTATAATATACATACCTACATATTAAGAAGATTATACTGGTACATATTGAGCAGATAACGAATCACACATTTGATAGCAGTCCAATTAGATATTACCGCAAATGTGCGAGTTATTTTACCGATATAATTAAGTCGGCAGCGGTTTATTGGCATTATGCTTAGATCAATACAATGACCTAAACACGAAGACATTAATACCAGTAGGAATACCAGTAGGAGGTATAGCAAAGCGATGCAAAGGATTTTTTTTTTATAAATTTTAAAGCCGAAAGTCCATGGGAAATCTATTGAATTAGGCACAAGTAACGACTTTCATTTATGTTACAGTTACGTGTACCTACCCCAATACAAAATATGACTTTGAGGTGCAAAAAAAGAAATGATATAATAAGCCCTAGCGCATGTAGCAGTCTATCTGTACTGTACGCGTAACCTCACTCCACGAATATTGAATATTGAATCTGAATGTCATATGTCAACCTACTCGATTTCAGTAGGTACCTACATACATACCTACATAAATATAATCTAAGTAGTGTTTCATTTCACAATAAAAGCATTAACAATGTACAAAATGTTTGTGTGATAGTAGCTAGATAGTAGTAACAAACGAAAGAAAAATTACCGCAATCCGAACACAGACGTCAACTTTATTTCGTGGCACCCTCCTAGCTCCTACATGCGAGTTAGCAAATGACGTCAACGAAAGAAAACTCAAACCCCAACAGATGAGTAAATATGCAAACAAATTTTATCATTACTACTAGACTTGTACTCACCTAATTCCGCATAGCACAGTGCTCCAACCATACTTAGTAATCCGCATAATATCCACACGACTATTGACTGTCCAATGGATCCAGAGTATATCAGAACTCCTTTGGGGCTCACAAATATTCCCGCTCCCACGATGACACCCACAATAATCGCAACACCGTCCAACAGACCAAGTTCTTTTTTCATTTTGAAACCCCCCTCACTGGAGCTATCTGAATTTGAAGTGCTCAATACCCTGGCACCTGCACCACCCTCCATCTGACGTTCAGGACTACAAAAACCGGGTTTCGGCATTAATTTATCACCAGCTTCAACACGAGCCATATTTTTGTATGATGAGGTATGAATATTTTTGTAAAGTCAAAAACTATCTAATTAAAATATAGCACTCTAGTAAAATTTAATTGACCACGAAAATTACACTAATCGCGCGCCAAAATCAAAGTTAGTTATTGTTGATAAATATTGATATCAGTTGATAAGCAATTTGCATGTTAGCAATCAACATCTTTAAGGCACTTCCGTTAAGTAGGCAATTTTTGCTTTCCCCCGCTTTTCCAAATAATGTTCAATTTCTACCACGTGGACACGTAAGCACGCTTAAACAAAAAAAAAATTTGCAATCAGAATTTCTGTTGCAAGACTGTTCAGTGCTAGTGCTATTAAAAATTAATATGAAATTAAACTTATGAAATAGTGGTATTAGAGTGACCAGAAACTTGTCGCCAGCAGAAAATACAAAAGAAACCAACCAACGCGCCTGACATACTAAAATCAACTGAAACTAAAATGCTGGCTGAGCCATACAAGGCAGTTAACCTCAAGCATTTTCAAATGTGGATACATGTGAAATGTGATAACGATGGATTGAGACGAGAGAGTTGGGACTTGGGAATGGAAGACCTCTTTAATTCAATACTCTTGTATGTAGTAAATTGTGATTCTACAACGCGTCGCGGTACCGCCACCGGTAGTCGCGCAGCAAAACCGAACACTTGAAGCATTGATAGCGTTAGCGATAGGTAAGTAAAGTTTCAAGAATTTAAGAGAAAATGTTAGACAACGATAATGTTTAGTTTTGTTGCTGTTATTGATAATTGGCAAAGAGATTTGTAAAAGTAGTAAAAAGGTAGGGATGAGCGAATATAATACATACTATAATATTTTATTATAAATTGGGGTGAGTTGAGTGCGGAATGACCACTTAAAAGATTTGAGAGGTTAAATAGATATCTAATGTCACTATCAGAAATATTACATGGCTGTGTGTTGTGAACATATGCTCTATAGTCTTCGTAAGCACTCGGAAGACAAACCAACCATAGAGCAAATTTAACTTTAACAGCATCGACTAGGAAAAATCCCAATAAATTAAACAGAGCACCTAAGACTGTCCTTCTGGGTTCAATTTAAAAATTCTCTTATTCGGGTATTTTTGGCTACAGGTCAGTCAATACAAGAACCTACAGTCGTTGAGAAATTTGAGATTATAGAAATGCATTGGTTTAAAATATTTTTTTTTTTTAAATTCGGATATAGCTACCTATATCTTATCCTTGTGACTTATGGAAACACATCAGTGAACAGTGATATTAAATTAGATCTGTTCCTTTACTTTTGTAGTAAAAATGGAAAAGACTGTCAAAATGACACGGAGATGAATTCTCTCTCAATGAGACTAACTTACGAAAACGTTAGGCAACGCTTTTGTAGTAGGTAACTATGAAAAATGAGAAATGCATTTTGGTTTTCCATCAATTGCATGTGAGTATGAATCCAAGAAGTTGGGCCAGTTTTTACTGACTGAAATAAACTACATGCATTCGAGAAGAGAAAAAAAGCTACATTATTTTCCGGGCTTCTGATACCATTTTAATACCAATTTGTTTCTCATATCTCAGGAAATCAAGTATGCATAGCATAAATAAGTGTAATACATAATACAATACATAATATAACTTAAGGTTGCTCTATTCCTTAATATGACGATGGCAACACAGACAAAAATTAAACTTAACTACCCCTGCTTAAGAGATAGAGAGCACTATAATACTCTCTTTTAAAATCGAAACCATTTCCATATGATATGGTCGTATGGTTAGGTTAGGTTGGTTGTGTTTCCCATGGGCCGTGTGGCATAAAAATGCAGATGTTCACTGGGCACATTTATATGACGAAATTTTCTGAAACCAGCAATCAGCAAAATACATTTTAAGTGGGTTTTTGTGATGTCTTATAGACTACCTGCGATTACGTCATGGTATTCCTACATTTGCTAGCACGTCTAGTCAATTACAAAATGTCTCTTTTATCACGTGCATAGCTACCTATAGTGGAAAGTACGGAACCTGTACTCGCTCACAAGGGTTTGTTTTGGAGAAAAGGGGTTCTTGGAATTTTTTTTTTTTTTCAAATAATGAGGACAAGACTATTAACCAAGTATTTGACGAAGTCGGTTTGAGTTTGGTAGCAGCGGATTTAATTTAATATCATATTATTATTCATAAAAAAGACAGAGGTGCAAAATCATTAAATAATAATCCAATAATTATCAACTTAATTTTGACATATTAGCACTGAAATCCGAAACAGCTTTTGCAAGCAGTATAAGGTCAATGCTTTAGGTTCATTTTTATTATGGGTAACAACTCATTAGGTACTTAAGTTACATTATTAATTTTGATCAATGAAAATAATAGCTATATGTGAATTGGATTGTATTTAATATCTGCCATATAAGTCTAATTTTTCAATACATACATAAATAAAACAAATTATGGAGCAACAACCTTTAACATTTCATTTATAACCACTAAACATAAATACTGTATAGGTATTGGAAGACACAATACTCGTAGGTACCTCTTTGTTTTCACTTAAGTAGGTAGGTAGATACATAGATAACATTGTATATGTACAACATAACATCTGTCACTGCCATCGCTATGTCAACTTTGTTGCTTGCTAGAGCATAATGATCATTTCTTGTTTACTCACAACACAAGTCACAACTGCTACCGAAATACTTTTAAAGGACCTCTTGTCGGGGTGAGTATCAGTAGACAGTAGCCCAAAGATTGTGGTCAAATAAAATCATTAACTATCAGTCGGGTTCGTGTTTAAAGAAAAATGCAAATAATAGATATTGATTCCAGACAAATATGCTCTCGTCGCGTTATGCGTCATTATAGAAGAATACTAAATTTTCCTGCTATGATAAAGTCACTTGGAGTTAATGCAGGTACAATAATGTTAATAATCAATTTCTTATCAAACTTTTCTTTATTGACTCAACTAGTTGGTTGTACCCGCAAATTGATTTTATTTAAAGAACTTCTTTGAAAATTACATTGCGTGTGAATTGTTTCTGGTTCATTTGACTTGCAACTCCTGATCGTGATAAAGCCACATACAGTTGGCCGTGTGAAAATACTCCGGGCTTCAAATGCATGCCAACCAACGTGATCAAATGACTGATCTTGTTATAGCGTACGCTAGAATTTATCGGAAATGGAATCATTGTGATTTCGTATTGAAATAATTCTTGCTCTTATCAAATTTCGTTCAGGCTCTTCCACAATCACTCGAGTTCCATTGCAGTCCTTTTTTAGGGTTCAAGTTTCTCAGCAACATGATGATGACACCTTGCTTAAGCTACAGCACATGAGGTGGCTTGCTGGATGGAGTTTGCTGATTGAGGAATTCAACAGGGAAATTTGGTGCATCATTTGAATCGGCGCTAAAATAGATTTAGGAGTTATTACCAATTAAATCGATTATCTTCCTATTCATTTTTAATGTCTGCGCATTTATCAGCGCGCCAATGCATTGACATTTGCAGCAAATCGCCAAAAATTGTCTTAATCAAGCCCCCAGTTGATATAACTGAGAATAGCATGGAGGTGACGATACTCCTGATCCATAAATTACTACCGCTACTCTGCAAGCAAGAGTTTAAGGTCAGCGTAGGCATAACGCGGTGCAAACTCAGGCAAATCAAAAGAGCAGAGGAGAAGAAGCGACTGCCCGTGATGAAGATCATACAAATAAATCTTCATAACAGTAAGGCGGCCAGTGGCAATTTGATCATCCTTATGGAGACCAAGAAAATCGATGTCGCTCTGGTACAGGAACCCTGCATCTTCCGGGGAAAATACGAGGGTTGAGTTCTAAAGACCTGCATACCTATAGCAGTACATCTGACAATGGTAAGTCTCGTACATGTATTGACGCCAGAAAACAGATTGAACTTTTTCTTTTACCTAATTTATTATAAGAATTTATAATAAACAAGACTCCTTGACAGAGTTAGATGCTGATGGTAAATTTGAGGTTAAGAAAAATAATTATGTTGAATATTATTTTCATTTTAATGCCGAATGCAGTTTTATGTTCCATTTTTAACGTTTTAACAATTTGTAAGATGTACCCACATTTCTATTTTTGTATTATATACAAACGTACCTATCTTAATAATGCTTATTTTTGTTGACTTGCATAGTTAATGTTATTGTAACTTGTATTTGTTCATAGTAAAAAAGACTAAATTTAATAAAATACATGTTTTTTTTTGTCTATTACTTCATGGGATAAATGTGGGATTTTTTAAATGTTGGCGAGGGATAAAAGGGATTTTTTTTTGGCATAACTGTGGGAAAACCTGCTTCCAAAGTCTGGGATGACTGGTTTCAACAGAACAATCATTCTCAGATCATAGAGTTATAGAATTTCTCATTGATGAAAAAGTTGCACCGTTAGGTAAATATAGAAACCCCAGAATGACTAACTGGGAAACATTCTTATATCTGAAATAGCGAAGAATAGTCGGAAACTCAGTCAACAAAAAATACGGTCGCCTGAGGAAATCGATGCAACAACAGAATTAGTGAACAAAATTCTAAGACATCGAAAGCACTACAGAATCAGCCAGACTTAGGAAGATCATGTGCAAAGATATGGAATAAAATACTTGCAGCTAATGTTAATGTCTGTGATATTAGCTTTATTTAATAGACACCTTTATGCCATTACTGCTTAAAAATGATTTCGGGCGAACTGAACTATGGTTTTCAAAATAAGTTTGCACAATTTACACGAGTTGTTCTGGCGTTAATCTATTCATCGTAAAATGGCAAAACGTAAAATGGCTTGTAAAAACGTGAAACAAGATTTTTTTAATTAAGTTACTGATGTTATCTCTCTCTTATTTTTTTGTAAACCTGGGTTTGGCATGAAAAGCTTTACTTAAAGTAAACGTTATTACTTGCTTCTTCATTGAACAGTAACCACCTTGAATTGCTCTTCAGTGTATGCAGAAAAAAATGAATTTGGTGATTCTCGTTGAATTTAAGTATTTTTACTTATGAAAGTTTCATCTCTGCCATATTTAACGGACCAATGTCATTTGCCAGCATTTTTAAATCAAAAAAATCCTCAAAACAATAAAACAAGGAAAGTTTTTTCACGGATCGGATTAAAGAAACAGATGATTCAGCAGTATGGGCCTACTTTTAGGCATTCGTTTTATTTCCCTCTCAGTGTGCTGAATCTCCTTTGTTTTGTGTATGGCTAACAATGCTATTTTCAATGAAAACCCTGTAGAAAAAAACTTTAAAAATTCTATTGATCGATTGTTCGCTCGACGGACATACGAAAAATTGCACGACATGCCAAACACGAAATACCCATGCCACTCTGACGTCACGATAATTTTTTTTTTTTTTTTTTTTTTTTTTTCTTTGTCGGAGGTTGTTACTATCCGATGGAGCACTCAGACACAACTACTGGTCCATTGTACTGCCAAACAGACACCTTACATTGCTGTACTTAGTTTTCCCGTCTTTCGAAGAAAGATGAGAAGGAGCTTCAGTGATGAAGAGCTTAGATGTTCGGCACTCACCACGTCAGCCCCAAAGATCCGCCACCTGATGCGAGCAAAGGCAGGACAACTACAGAGGAAGTGCTCCGCTGTATCGTCATCCTCTCCACAAGCAGGACAGATGGTGGTGTTGCTCAAGCCCAACACATTTAAGTGTTTGGCAAAAGCTTGGTGGCCCGAAAGAACGCCCACAAGAAGTCTGCAGTCGATTCTCCTGAGAGACAGAAGGAAAGACGAGGACCTCTTGCAGATGTCCGGACGCAGTCGTTTGGTCTGTCTACACCCAGCACAGTCACGCCAACGACGCTCGTGTTCACGAGAAACCCAAGTATCAATGGATGACCTAACCACAGATGCAGGCAAACCCAACGCAGGTTCAGGTCCTAAGAAATCTTCTTCTGAACCCAACCTGGCCAGCTCGTCAGCGATCTCGTTTCCCTGGATACCAGTGTGACCTGGAACCCAAACAAGTTTGACCGTGTTTAGCCTACCGACCAAGTTCAGAGAAAGCTTGAGTTCGAGCACTAACTTGGACGAGGTAAGAGGGTTGAGCAGCGCTTTTAATGCAGCTTGGCTATCACTGCAAACGCATATGCTTCTAGCCCTCCACCTGTTTGTCACAATATAGCGCATAGCCATAAGGATAGCGAAAATCTCCGCCTGGAAGACAGTCGCATGGTTACCCAAGGGGTAGTGTAGTCTAATGTTCTCGCTTTCCACGAAGACTCCAGAACCAGACCCCTGTCCGGTTTTAGAGCCATCCGTGAATACACGATGGCATTCCTTCCCTGGCTCCGAGTCTGGCCGAAGCCATTCTGTTGCCTGAGGAAAGTTGACGTGGTAGTTTTGTCGCAGTAGGATTTCTGGTGTCATTGCGTCAGACGGCATATCCATAAGACAGGGGTCAAAGGATAATTCTCGCACAAGTTCTTCAAAATTCCAATGCGCGTGGTACCAAAAGCCACCTCTCTTTAACCGAGAGATGGTTTTCAGCGTACACCCCATGATAAAAATATCAAGGGGGGGGAGGTTCATCAAAGCATCTAGAGCGGAGCCCGGAGTGCTGGGGAAGGCCCCTGTGCACCCAAGGCAAACCGTTCTTTGGAGTTTGGCGAAAGAGGCCACAACACGTTTCCGCGAAAGCCTGTTCCACCACACAACCGATGCATATGAGAGAAGTGGTCTTACCATTGCCGTATAGATCCATAGGACCCTTTTAGGAGATAAGCCCCATGTCTTCCCAAAAGCGCCTTTGCACTGCCAGAAAGTCGACAGCGCTTTATCGGTTTTTGATTCAACATGCTTGGACCAAAGAAGTTTTCTATCGAGGATTACTCCCAGATATTTGACTTCATCAGAAATCGGAATAGTGACACCTTTTAGCACAAGTTGAGACAGACCAGTGATATTCCTCCTTCTCGTGAAGAGAACAACCGTAGTTTTAAGAGGGTTCACTGAAAGCCCATTCATTGTGCACCAATCATCGATCAAACCCAAGGATCTCTGCGCCAGAGAGCAGACAGTCCCAAGGTCTGAACCGACAGACAGAACGGCGACATCGTCCGCGTATGCTTGTGTATAGGTTCCAGGAAGATTGAGAGTCGTCAGCAGAGAGTCTACTACCATGCACCATAAGAGGGGAGACAAAACACCACCTTGAGGGCAGCCCCTGTTTACCCCTGTCATGACGCATTTGCCACAATCCGCTTCGGCAATCAACGTTCTGTGCATTAGCATTGCTTTAATCCACAACACCAACGTTTCATCTATACCGTGATGTCTGGCTGCATTACACATGCTATCAAAGGTCGCATTATCAAAAGCACCCTCAATATCGACGAAAATACCCAACGCGTACTCCTTCCGATCAAGAGCACTTTCGATCCTACCAACGAGGTTCTGAAGCGCAGTCTCACAGGATTTTCCGCGCTGATAAGCATGTTGCATCTCAGAAAGAGGATGCAATCGAAGAGCAACATTGCGCATGTGCAACTCAACCAGTCTCTCCAAGCTTTTCAGCAAGAAGGAAGACAGACTTATGGGTCTGAAACTTTTGGCGAGAGTATAGTCAGTCTTACCGATTTTTGGTATGAACACGACTTTAACCATACGCCAAAGGGAAGGTATGTAGGCCAAGGCCAAGCTAGCGGTGAAAATTCTTTTCAACGTCGGCATCAGCTGACTAAAACCTTGTTTCAGCATAGCCGGGTAAATTCCATCCGGACCAGGTGACTTGAAACTGTCAAACGATGCAATTGCATATTTGATAGCGTCATCCGTCACCACTCTGGATGCAATATACCAGCTACGCCGCGTGGAGTTTGTCAGTTCCATAGTGGCCACCGTTACCGGTACCACTGAAGAACGCATAGTGACCTGATTTCCCGGGAAGTGAGTCTCCAGCAGAAGACTAAAAGTCTCCGCCTTTGTCTCAGTGTAGGTGCCATCAGATTTTTTGAGCGATTCCAGTTTATTTGGTCCGTCCCTTTTGAGGACTTTAACAAGCCTACTGGTTGCACTTAGTGATTCGACCTCCTCACAAAATTTCCTATAAGAGTCATTTTTCGATTTTCGAATTAGTCTCTTAAATTCTTTTTGTTTCGATCGATAGAGATTCCAGTCTTCCTCCAAGTTGGTTTTTAAAGACCGATTTAGAAGCTTCCTGGTTTCTCTACGAATACACTGTAGTTCGGTGTTCCACCAAGGTACCGGTTTTCTACAGGAGTTTTTTGTAACCGGACACGCTTGTTCAAAACAACGGATAAGGACGCTGTTCAGCTCCTGAGCAGACCTCTCTACCCTTTGTATTGATCTTAATTTAAGTGGAACTTTAACAGAGTTGCCAAGTTCCTCCCTAAACCGTGCCCAGTTCGTTTTTCTCGGATTTCTCCTCTCTTGCGAAGGCGAAACTTCACAGTAGATTTGAAATTCGATGTATCGATGATCTGACAAAGTGCTATCTGGCGATACCCTCCAATTTTTGATAGACTTGGAGTGCCTGTTGGACAGAGTAATATCGATTACTTGCTGTCTCCTGGCTGTAACAAATGTAGGTCGACAACCCACATTGTTGATGGTGATGTCAGACGAGAGAATGAAGTCCAGAAGACGATCTCCACGTATATTACATTTGCTGCTGCCCCAAACAGTGTTTTGGGCATTAGCGTCGCAACATAGGATAAGACCAATCTTTTTAGACTCGCAGTACTCTATGAGCTCAACAACTGCCTTTGGTGGTGGAGGAGTTAGAGAGTCATAGGGAAAGTAAGCCGATGCAACAACAAAGGTTTCCCAATTGCCGTTTGCATGGTAAGTGATATCTGCAGCAACCAAATCTTGGCCACAAAACCGTTCGATTTTAACTGCCGTGAGGGATTTCGATACAACAAGACATGTCCTAGGTCTCTCGGACAGTTTGTCGTAAAGAACGTGGTGAGAACCGCTCAATTCACTCAGGCCACAGATGCGATTTTTCCACACCCATGGTTCCTGGATGGATGTTATGCGGTTTTTTGTCCTACTGACAGCAAGTCTCCTACTTAGAAGAGCGGTAGCAGCCTTGCAGTGCTGTAGATTGATCTGAGTAAACAAAATGGATGTAAACTCTGGTGTACGAACTGCCAAAGAGGAGACAGCGGCATCCTTATAAGACGGCCTCTGATCTCGCACCTCAGCTGTTCTGCGTTCAAAACTATCTCTCTGACCGTCAGAGCCATCCGCGACGACAAAGTTCTGTCCGCTGGTACTGAAACCTGAATTGATTTCAGCACCTGCATCATTCATTACCAGTGCACGGGCAGCTCCAACGATTGGAGAGCCTGGGGAGCTCTCGCCTGTAGGTGAAATCGCGACGTCCAGTTTCCGTCCGCCAGTACTACTTCCATTGCTGGTAGTAGCACCGGCTTCATTTGGAGACCGTGCACGAACAGACTCACAGACTTGAGTGGGGTTTATTCTCTTTTCGAGCTTGGGTCGCTTCTTCTTGCTTTTCGGGTTAGCAGAAGAGGAGGCAGTGCCCGATCCAAGGGGTTGGTTAGTTTCAGTTGTTGAGACCTCCACCGACCTGTTCCTTTTCAAAGGCACCGCCGAAGAGCTGAAAGAAGTGCAGGCGCCTTTAGCAGATAGAGCATCTTTGCGCCGCAGGTCCATCAGCTTCTTTCTTTTCCTCTTCCGCTGTCCCTTAGACAGGCGCAGCTCAAGGACCGCCTCATCAGGAGCTCGTTCAACCATGAAGGTATCCCGTGTCTGACCGTCAGTAGCAGTGCAGTGAGCCACAGCTTGTCTCATGCTCAGTCTGCCGAGTGAATCGGACATAGAGCTGCATGAGTCGCATGTGGGTTCGGGTATGAATGTTGGGGCCTCCAGAATCCGTGCCCCGGCCGTGGTCGAGAAGACTACGGATGGATTATGGCTATTGCCATTACCACCTGGAGTAGACAGTTCCGTATGGTTCTCCATTCATATCCAGTTTTGAGTGTTAACCACTGGCTCCTGTGGGTGGGATTTACTGAGGATAGGCTAGCCGTTACCTCAAACCCAAAATCATTGGGCGTTTTTTAATCCATTGACATCGTAGCCGTCCTTTGATGGAAGTTGTTACTTTATGGCTTGATAGAAAGAAGACGAACCATAGTTTGGGATACTCGTATATACTATATTTATTTCGAAATGTCACCAGGAGCAGGAAGCCCTGAAATCTTAATTTTTCCCAGCGAACAAAAAATCACTCAAATTTTTAATATTTTAGGGCTTTCTGGTGATATTTCATAATAAATGCGGTATATATCCCAAAATATGGTTCGTCTTCTTCGTATCAAGCCATAAAGTAACAAATTCCATCAAAGGATGGCTACGATATCAATGGATTAAAAAACGTCCAAAAAATCTTCAATTCGAACGATATTTTTTTGTAGGTAAAAAAACAAAATAAATAGGTGGCGCAACAGGCGGGTGACACCCAAGGCCTAGCTTCTCGCAACCATTCGTTTTGTGTGAGTTTCTATTTTTGGGACGAATGGAAGAGACCTACAATTTTATGCCGAGTCCGAACGGCTCAATTGAGAAGCTTTTTCATGACAGTCATACTCTCGGATGTTTGTCAGACGTTCGCGAGAGGTGGCGCAGTAGAAAAAACTTTAAGATGTAATTTGGGTTTTTCCGGGGATCGAACCTGGGATCCCTCGCACAGTAGTCCAACTCCAACACACTAACCACTAACCACACTAACCACTGCGCTACTGCAATTTCTCCGAAATTTACATGCCAACATATATGTCAGCGTCAATAATATGCCGAGTACACGACATGCACCCTTTTGTGACATATTCTGACGTCAAATTGACGTATGTAGTGTTAGGTACTCATAGCTTAAGATCAACTTGAATATGCGACCCACTTAATGGATACTATTCTATTCATACATTTCGAAGTAAAAAATACATTCCTATGAAAAGGAGTTCATGTACACAATTTGTTATGCCGGCAGAAATCATCACGTTTGCGGTGGCCATTGTGTATTATTTCAAAACATTTAAAATTTTTATCAACAATTTCGTCTTATTTTGAGTTGTTGAGATCTATTTAGAGATTACATCGACAAAATTATTTTCAATAACGACACAATTGTCTTATATTATAAACGCCTGACTTCTAAACAGCCAGTCTTTTATACAAAAATAACGTCATAAGAAGAAATACCTCAGTTGACAAAAGTATTTTTTTTCATCAAGAACGTCACATGTTGCACTATACGGAGTTTGATTTTGGAAAATATTTTAACAACTCAGTCACAACACGAAATATTGCGCTGTTTATAAAATTTATCTACATTCCAAATATCATTATATTTTCACAAATAATGTCACAACACAAAATATGTCAGTTTTTTAGAAAGCCAAACCAACTAACACACGATGACGACTGTAGCAAACTGAGATATGCCGCTCTTATGAATAAAAAAAGTTATAGTATAGCTATATGAAATGAAATAACGGCATATTGTCTTCTAACGCGGAAAGTATACAGGATATTAATAAGAAACTATTACACAATTATGAAGCATCATGAAACGAAAAATTCTGCATCATTAACTCAAAAATCGAATTTTTTGGGTTATGACAGTCTTCTAGTAAATGAGCGGTATATACTTTAACCTATTTCAATAAAACTGCGAGTGGGTATTCTACATCTATTATTAGAGGTCTTAATTTTTAAGAAACCATTTATAATCTATGTCAATCCATGTTTATGATTCATATTCAACGCACCACATCTAGACTCGTTGTCACCTTATCGCGCCAAATTGCTGCCTGGGGGAAAAACTTTAAATATTTACATATAAAATTAGCAACACTACTAAGAATTTATCATTTACATAGTAATATAATAACTAATAAACAACGGTTGTGAATGGAAAACACAGCTATATATCGATAACTAGCTATATATAGGTACCTGTATGAAGTATAATAAGAAAATAATAAAAGCCCCTAATGATTAGCGACAATAATCTTCAAGAGGAACTACTATATGTATCAAAATATTGATATACAGTACATTCTCAGAACGATGAAAACCGATGTGCGGGGGGGTTAAGGTTATACAATAAATACATTAAATATGTTATGTTACTTTGGTGATAACTACACCAAAGAATATTTCATTGAATATAATAAAGGTTAAATAAAATACGAAAAAAAGGACTTTAAAAAAGAAACTGCTCGACTGTAGTGTGTTCTTTATACTTTCTTTTTCATTCCCACAATCGTGTATACCAATGCTGTATTCTTCTATATTATATAGGTATCTCTGTACCTACTCAAATTCACATAATACTGGAAGAATTTACATAAAAGTTGAAACAAACCCGAAAGTACCGTTAACAACATTCAAAAATTCAATAACGTTATGTACATGAAAAATTGAGTTGGAGATAAAGCGTTAATCTTTTTCAATACATACCCAAATTTAAGCCCAGTTATATTTTGGAACACTAGGTATAATTTTGAAAATATTTCGTTCATCTTATAGAACCATACATCTTTATCTTTCGAGATACTAATGTATTGATTATTTTATTGGCATTACATTCATTAAATTTACCAGTAGCTATGAGTATTTAAAGAATAAATTGGAAGAAATAATGATGAGTTACACGAAAAATAGCTTTTCATGAGAGCGATAAAGCTAAGGTGCCGTCACAACAAGCAATGAAAGTGCTCTCAACAAATAGTTCATGCAAAAATTGCTTGCTTCAAATCACTTGCGGCAAGCGATTGCCGATTGCACGTTCTACATCTGTAATTTTTTCGATTGCATGCAATCGAACGCTGATTCTTAAGCCACTTGGTTGTAAAGAAAACCTCTTGCATTGTATGTTATGTCGATTTGATTTTGACAGGAACACTCATGAGCCAATACCTAAGATTGTCTCTAAATTTGAACTCAATCGATTGAGCGGTTTTCGAGATATAAGATTTTGAATGTTTTTTTTTGTATGGGCGGTACCACGCCTCTTTGTTAATTTTGACCAAACTTCACAGGAATACTCCTGGGCCAATACCTACGATTATTTGTAAATTTGAGCTCAAGCAATTTGGTGGTTCTCGAGAAATAAGATTTTTAATGTCTTTTTTGTACGGACGGTGCCACACCCCATATCTAACAACCATCTCGAGCCAATATGATCCATTTTGCGTCAATTTTCGATGAAATATGAAATGAAACTGAACTCACTCACAGTCGCAAAATAATTGCAAAAAACGGTTGCAGCTATCACTTGCAGCAATCGCTTGCTGGCATGTTGTGACGACCCGAAAAATGATTGCTTGCGTGTACGAAAAAAGTCGCTCGCAGCAATCACATTGCTTGCATGGTGTGACTATTCTCTGCAAGCACTTGCAAGAAATTCGAATTCTCAGAATGATTGCTGCGAGCACTTTCATTGCTTGTTGTGACGGCAACGGCACCTTTAGACCCACAATTGCTGTATGACTTATTAGGGGCGTAGCGAGAGTTCAGCACGTGGGGGGTGACTTTCATTAAAATGCCGACTTATTTTAAGAACTTGCCGACTGTATAGAAATCATTAAAATTGGCCCAGGGGTTATCGAGTTATATCGTTATCGAATTTCACCCGATAGAATATGTTTTTTATATGGGAGGTACCACTCCCCTTTGTCCAATTTTGACCAATCTTAAAATGAACACTCCTGGGCCAATATTTAAGACCAACTGTAAATTTGAGCTCAATCGAGTGTGTATCTTAAGAACTACTCACCTGAGAGCGGCCAACAATCTACGAACAAAAGAATATTCGCGAAATGCGGACCGTCCTTTTTAAAATCGTATCGAGACTCGTTAAGTTTTAAGCAGTCAGCAAATTCACCGAAGCCGGCCTTCCTTTTTAAAACCAAATTGAAACTCGCTAAATTTTAAGGATTTCAGTCGGAAAATTCACCGATGCCGACAATCTTTTCTAAAATCGAATCGAAACTCGCTAAATTTTAAGGTGTTCAGTCGGCAAATTCACCGATGCTGACCGTACTTTTTAAAATCGAAACTAGGAAAAGGTACATACAGCCAAACAAATATAAATTGGCATTTCCGAAAGGTGGAACCTTTGAAAATGCCGACTTGTATTTTGTATACATTTACTAGTTTGAGAACATATACCTAATGAAAATCCAAACTCACTTCTTATTTTTTAACATTTTGTTCCGAGTTAATTTTAAAATTTTTTTGAATTTTCCTTTTTTTAACTGCGGAAGTTAATAAATGTAGCTTCCTTGATTTGCCGATCCCCTCGCTACGCACCTGTGACTTATCCCTGTGCAAAAAAAGTCGTATGATTTTTTATTTGAGAAGTCATTGAGTTCTATGAAGAACTTCAGAACATTGGATTTGTGAGTTTTGACAGATTTTAAGAAAAGTCATTATGACTTGTATTATCTTTGGTTTTCGTGCCTAGTTTAGCTAGTTATACAAACCCATCGATATATTCGGTTGCTAGACCTTTTACGTGTTGAGGATTTTCTAAAAAAAAACTTCTACAAAAGTAATAAAACTTGTAAAATGTAGGTATTTCAAAATTATTTTACTTTAATACGGTTGCAACGCCATACCTTTAGTAACGAATGTGATCCGAGTGAAATCGTAACAAATAATGAAATGCATTGACTTATCACATGAGAGCGAACGAATGAAACCTACCATACTTTTAGCCTTGAACCTATTTAAACTAAGAACTTGGCGTACATTTAGATCTTATTGCTTTTCGTGGCTGGCTAGTTTAATTTTTTTTTTGATAAGCGAACTTGGTTCCTTTTTTTTATTTCTAGTTTTGGTGCGATTTCACTCTACCTTTTGTGGAGTATACCCTGCACAAGAAGGTTTATTCAATTTGCCATTACATTTCCAACGTCATCAGAGACCCCATAATATGTATATCTATGTATTCTGAATCAGGATCAAATTCTGAATCGATTTAGCCATGCCCGTTGAAAACATGATAGTGTCGCCAGGTTGGTATTGAAAATGAGCTTTTCGGTCAAGTAGTTCTGGTACCTCCCACACAAAACCAATATTAGACTGTCACTGTCATCTTGGCTTTTTTTCTTATAAACTATTCATTAAAATCTCATTCACCAGATATGTAGATTGATTTTTATTCATAATTTAAGTACGCAGATACCTACCACCCCCCTTAAATGGATTTTTTTTTTGTGTTTGATATGTTTCCCCTTTTTTACAATGCAAGTCGTACCGCTCTACCAAATTTTAACATTCTACTCCAATAGGAATTGACCCGCATAAGAACCGATTTTCAAAGTGGGTGTTATCATGACAGGGTGCAGGGGGCATGAAAAATGTTTAATTTTTGATTTTTCTCTTTTTGTACGATGCATGCAGCATTGCCACAAGTGCAGATTTGTCTGCATTTTGCAGATTTTCAGCGCAGTTGCAGACTTTTAAAATCCCAAAATCTGCTGGGTGTTGAACAACACAACAATTAATACGAAGCAATAGATCTCTTGATTTACATTTTTTCCACAAAAGTAAATAAATCTGTATTGCACAGAAATCATCTTTGTAAGGCACATAATCCTGTTAAAGGCAGATATTCCTTTTTGATTACCCTCATTCTGTAAATCATCCAGATAAATTTATAATGATATAGAAAGTGTCATTGTGAACCATTCGTGGAGTTTCACTTTAGTGCTATAATCAGTTACGCTACACCATTAGGTATACTGTATACATATTTTAAAATATAGGTATATGGGCGCAGTACGCTGTGGTTAGTGTGTTGGACTACTGTGCGAGGGATCCCAGGTTCGATCCCCGGAAAAACCCAAATTACATCTTAAAGTTTTTTCTACTGCGCCACCTCTCGCGAACGTCTGACAAACATCCGAGAGTATGCCTGTCATGAAAAAGCTTCTCAATTGAGCCGTTCGGACTCGGCATAAAATTGTAGGTCCCTTCCATTCGTCCCAAAAATAGAAACTCACACAAAACGAATGGTAGCGAGAAGCTAGGCCTTGGGTGTCACCCGCCTGTTGCGCCAGCTATTTATTTTTTTTTTTTTTATGTGCGAAATTCTTTAAATAAGAAAATGCGTGCTTGCTACCTAAATTTATATAAAATCCGTCTCTGAGTAAAAAATTAACACAACACACTAACTCAATGAACTTGACACATGATCGTGAACACGTTTTAAATCTTTCGATTTCTTTCATCTTACTACTAAGAAATGTTTTCTCTTTTTAAGTCCCTGTCATGTTTGTACAATGTTTAGTCAAAACGATTATTTCCGGTTCTTTCATCTTTAATCTACAGAATATGTCTCAGTCATCGGTATACTTTACTATCTGCAGCTTCGTTAAAAGACTAATACACAATACACTAGGTATACCTACCTCCACTTCATATGTAGGTACAGTGCGGTTCACTTGTTTAGACGCACAAGCGTTACGTTTTGTTTCTTGTTTTTTTTCGTATTATGTGGAATAAAGAGAAACAAAAACTTATTTGGCAGAAATGTACATTCATACACTATAAAACTTGATGATAGACTTATAACGGTAGTTTCGCTAATTTTTTTCTATACCATGCAAAAACGTATGCATTTTTTTGATTCATTTGATTAGACGCACCTGCCAAAAAATCGAAAAACAATGAAACAACAAATTTGGGCGCGATATTTTTATTTTTTTTTTATTTATTTTAATCAATTTTCTGTTATTTTAATAATGTGTGAGGCAGGAGGCAGCACCATTGGATATATTCTCAAAAATTCTGGCATATATATTCATATATTCTTGAATTGCCTTAAAAATTCATATGGAAATCTTTCTCAAGAACCTTTTCCGAATAGATAATACTGTATTTCACTCATCTTTAATTGTCTTTGCAGATAATCACCCCTATTCCCGTTGGCGTTTGTCGTATACGACTTATGTTTCGTGTTGTTGTAAAAAGATGTTCAGATTTTTTTTAAATTTCTTTTTTAACAATTTTATTTCCTTTTCTAGGTGTTCATCATCATTTCAATTCATTTGTCTCAAAAATGACTAAAAACCGACTTAAAAACGAAGTGAAATACGAGTCGTTTACGACAAACGCCAACGGGAATAGGGGTGAATACTTTATCCCAGTCAATCCTCAAGAAGCTTTAATCGCCGCAATCAGCTCCTGATTGTGTTGATAGTGATCGTTGCCTCAATAAATTCCTCAGGGCAACATTTTTAATAATATTAAATCGGGCGAATGTGGTGGACAGTGCAATATTTTAATATTTTTACTGGCAGTCCATTCTTTAACATGGCGTGAATTGTGTATAGGCACGTTATCCTTCTGGAATATCCGTGGAATAGATTCACAAAGGTCCTTTATTGCGGGAAAAGGTGCTTCCAAAAAAGTTTTGCAGGAAATAGTAGCTACCTATAGTAAATTTATTAAAAACTATTTCCAATTAAAAAGCGCCGAAGAATGAAATTTCACCACATACCATAACTACTCCTAATTTCGAATGATAACGGATCAAAACATATTTCCTTTTCGGAGGTCATAAAAGTAATAGTTGTTGTTGCAGGATCATCCAAGTTAAAGTCCTTTTTGTTCGATAAGTCGACTTTGCTCCAATTTCTAGAGACCAAATGTTCATATCCCATGCCATGTGAGACCTTGCAAATTCAAGGTGTAGGTAACTTGATTGATTAGCCGGTGGATTTTTGTAGAAAAAAACACAACTCGAGTGGATTTGCTATAAAAAACACAGCCAATTCCATAATTTTGTTTGTAAATTGAGTTGCCATAAGACACTAGTCTTTGAATTTTCCGCTTGTTTTGTGGTGTTAAAACCTTTATGATGCTTTCTTTGTGTTTGTTTCCATAAGATACCCTATTTTTTTACAAAGTTTATATCAAGTGTTCACTTCGAGCAATTTTATGAGCCATTTGACGATTTGAAAAGCTTTCCGAGAGGTAAGCTTTAACTTTTGCCTTTTCTGCTTATTCAACACTTTTTTCTGCCTATTTTAATAAAATTAATATAAAATAATACATATATCACTTTCAAATAAACTTTGTTCTGCTCTTTGTCCGAGCACTTATTGCTAACTAGTCAATTGAACCGGTGCGTCTATTGTAGTCAACCAAAAAAAGGATACGTTTTCGCATGGTATAGAAAAAATGAGTAAAACTGCCGTTATGAGTCTATCATCAAGTTTTAAATTATGTTTGTTTTATAGTGTCTAAATGAACCTTTCTGCCAAATAAGATTTTGTTCCTCTTTGTTCCACATAACACGAAAAAACCAAGAAATAAAACGTAACTCTTGTGCGTCTAAGCAAGCGAACCGCACTGTATATTCATTAAGGGTATTCGCTTAAACGCATAAAAGCCTCATAAGCCGCGTAAACTGCAGAAATTTACTACCTCGTAAATGAACTGTCAGATTTTGTATGGATAATAGTTTACGCAGACCTCATAATTTTCCGCGACAATTTAGGCTCGGAAATCAACCGCGGAAAGTTACGCAAATCACAAATGTCAAACTTTGACAGACAGTTGTATATGAATTGTTTGTGTGATTCCAGATTTACAGTCGATTTACGCAATGACTTCTCCGAGGGGTGTTCACATAAAGCACCGCAGGAATTTAAACATTTACGAGCTGCATAAATTTATCAGATTAAGTGAATACCCTTATTATGAAACAACGGCAACGTTAATAACGTTTTGTTTCATTATTTTTCCTTAAGGAGTCACGAAAAGTCGGTGGTCGCCCAGGATTTTTCATGTTTTGGTGCTGTACAAAATCAAAGGAGCGCCATTAACGCACGCATACTTGAAAAATCCTAAGCCCATGGTAAAGTATGGACACTCATTGCCGCCATTGATTTTGACATTTCACACGTATTCACAGAGAGGGTAATTCATTCCGGGGAGAATCGGGTAGGTGCAAGTTGATGTTATAGTTACATAGGCATAGGTACAAAATGAAACAGTTTTTTGTATGAAAGAAAATATTTTTTTTCACCAATTTACTAATTATGTACTCCAAAACCAGTCAATTTATCGCTATCATTGGTATTTGCCGTTTAACTGGGGTTATACCTGAACCTGATGTAGTGTGTAAATTTCAAATTTCAATTAGTTCTTGATAGACCTGAGAGCAAAATTGGCTTAGTGGGTTCTGGCGAAAACAATAAGGTTCTTCCCTGGAAACGGAACCTTAATAACATAAAGATATGAAGCAAGTATACAAAATCCTCAAAACGGATTCACTGTGGACAACCCTGTAAAACGAAATAAGGATAACGGCTTTTGGATATGTAGGTATAATGAGAAATGTTCGTAGGTACACTGAACAGGACATAGCCTGTTAAAAAAAATAGTAGATTATGAAAAATGGCGGCATCTGCTAATTTCTAAAATACGCTTTTTATACCCTCCACAGGATGGTATATAATGTATTCACTTTGTCGTTACATTTGTAACGCCAAGAAGCAGTCACCGGAGACCCCATAAAGTATAGACATATGTATATTCTAAATCAGGATCAAATTCTGAATCGATTTAGCCATGTCCGCTGTATGTCTGTCTATCTGTTGAAAACATGATAGCATCCAAACGAATCGACTTAGGCAAAATTTTGTGAGAAGACTTTTTTTTAGGTTCGTCAGGTTGGTATTTAAAATGTTTTCTGTCGGTAGTCCTGGTGCCTCCCATACAAAATCAATATTAGACCCATGCGTGTAGTACATACTAACTCACACGGCAAACATTTTGCATGAAAGCATCGGTCAGACCGATGACAACACTTTTACTTGTTTCAATAATAGTACGAGTATTTTAGCTAAGTATCTAGAAATATAGTTATATAGGTAACAACAAGCGCATGTAGCAGCTGACATTGTTGTGGTCGATTAGCATAGGATAAACAAATTGATTAGGGGGTAATGCTACTGACCGCGGCGCAAAGTGTTGCTAGTTAAGTTAATGTGTTAAATCAATTGTACGTAGGTACTCCTCAGCGAGGGGCACAAGCACAAGGGATATCTATATAGCATCCATGAGCATGACTTAAATTTGATGACACTGGCCTGCAATAATAGCAGGATCCGCCTGCCTCTGTATTGCTATAAGAGCGCGCGTATGTATGAACGTTTGTCATTTGAGTGGAGCCACTGAATAAAATTTGAATAGATCGCTATGTACGCACTTGTTCGCAGTAGCGTGTCAGGAAAAACTAATAATTTTACTATTTAGATACCGAATTACAGGTCTATAACTAATTAATGATTTCGTTATAAAAATGGAGTACATAAATCATGGTTTGTGTGAACTCTTGTGCAGCCAACCAATTAGCTGAAGCTCTAGACTGCTACAACGCAAACATAACTGTCATCCAGAAAGTGCTATGGGATTGGCCGGACAAGAACGATAGTGAGCAGCGATTTGATGTGGGTTTGTCAGACACAGCAGACTTAATCTTAGCCGCACTGAGACGCACTGGTCCATTGTACTACCAGGAAGCAAATGCAGTAATACCCATTTTACTTGAATTTCTTCGACTTTCGAAGAAAGCCGAGAATGCACTTCAGTGATGAGGAGCTTCCAGTAACAGCACTCACCACATAAGCGCCAAAAATCTACCATCCGAGCAAAGGCAGGACAATAACAAAGGAAATTATCCGAAATATCTTTGCCCTCTCCACAAGCGTCGCAGACACTGGTATCACTTAAGCCTAGCATACTAAGATGCTTAGCAAAAGCGAAGTGCCCCGTAAGAACGCCAATAAGTTGTCTGCAGTCATTTCTACTAAGAGACAGCTGGAATGCCGCAGACTTCTTACTGACTTTCGGGAGCATGCGTTTAGTCTGCCCGCATCCTGTAGTGCCTTGCCATAAACAATTGTGTTCATTTGAGACCCAATCGCCAATGGAAGCACTGACCGAAGAAGCATCAAGACCCAGCTCAGGTTCTGGTCCCGAGAAATTATCCTCTGAGCCTTGCTTAGCAATTTCATCGGAAATCTCATTTCCAGCAATCCCAGTGTGTCTTGGGACCCAGACAAGTGTCAAAGAGTTCAGCCTTTCGACCGAGTTCAAAGAGTTTTTGCATTCGTGAGCAATGTTGGAACTGGTAACAGGGTTGAACAAGGCCTTAAGCGAAGCTTGACTGTCGCCACCTATTCTTAACAATATATTCGGTAGCCATTAGGATACCGTAGATCTCCGCTTGAAAAACAGAGGTATGCTTGAGTATGCACCATAACAGGGGAGACAGAACAGCCTTTGTTTACCCCTGTCCTAACATGGCGGCCACACTCAGCATCTACCACCACAGTTCTATTCATCAGAATTGCCCTAATGGCCTAATCCACAATATCAATCTCTCATCTACCCCGTTTTGTCTGGCAGTGTTACACATGAAGTCAAAAGTATCATTGTCGAAAGGGCCCTATATGTCGATGAAAATGCTCATGGCGGATTCTTTCCGATCGAGCGCGCATTCAATTCGAGCAACCAGATTTTGAAGCGCAGTCTCACAGGACTTTCCACGCTGATATGCATGTTACATCACAGATAGAGGGTGCATCCTCAGTGCAAACCTGCACACGTGCATCTCGACCAGTCTCTCCAAGCTTTTCAGCAAAAAGGAAGACAGACTTATAGGTCTGAAATTCTTAGCGAGGAAGTAGTCATCTTTCCCAATTTTTGGTATGAAAACCACTCGAACCGTACGCTAAGGTATAGGAATAAATGTCAGTGTTAGACACGCAGTGAAGATTTTGGCAGCAACTGATTTATACACACAGTACACTCCATCAGTATCAGGCGACTTAAAACCATCAAAAGATACTACAGCATATCTAATAGCTAAATCTGTTGCCACAGCCGATGCAGTATATCAGCTATGCCGAGTTTTGAGGCTTAGATCATGCTCAACTTGCACAAGTGGGCTTAGCTGTGACCCACCCCAAATTGGGGTGTGCTAAATTTTGTTCGACATCAAAGTCGCCTGAGCAGCTTTAGGTGAAAGTTATGTCTCTATACAACCTTACCGTTGCGCAAGGAAGACCAATTGTGAAAGCACGATTCACTATAATCCTCTTTTTAAATCTCAATTTGCTTAATCCCAGCACTAAGCACATTATATAAGATGATTTATAACCTCTTTAGCTCGCCCTAATTAGACAAAAAATTATCCATGTGGTATCATCGCGTCAACTACAACTTGCTTAACAAGATTATTAAATATATAATAACTGCTTAGATTCTGTGTATCCCTAGAAACCAAATATAAACGTCCTATTTCCGTTAGCTATAAAATGAATTCTGTACACTTTCATATTATCCACATTTGAATCAATCATTTAACACCGACACTATTCACTTGTAACGATTTGGGGCATTAGCTTTGCGATTTCTGGGCAATGAAGTATAGTATTATTATGCTTTAGAGAGCTCTTACAATTCAACTATTCTAGAGACCTACACACTCAATAAAAGATTCGATGCCTGTGGTGCTTGTGTAGTAATTTAACTTATTTTCCCGCCGCGCACATCACACTCGTTACTCGGACCTCATCCGTTTCAATTTGAAACACAAAACACTAAATAAAATTGAAACTAATTCTATTAGATCCGATTTGTGTATGTGGTGTGGCGTCCCGCAATAATTTCGCTTATTAGCCGTGCTCGGATCATTCTGTATGACATTTTAAAAAAACGAAAAGATTTATAATTTCATTTGAACTAAGAATTCAGTAAGAAAATGTATCAGATTTAGATATTCGGTCACTGCCAGGCAAATTGGTTGGTGTATTAGGTAACGCGGAAACATTATTTAATTATTACTACATTATTATTATTGATATTTTACGCACATTACACCGGGAGTATGGCTTCGTTGATTTTTTTTTTGACCATCATCAGAAACCCTTAGAAAATTCAATATTTAATATAGGCATGGTGTAGCAAGGGGTAATATGTAGAGGGATTTATTTTGCGCGCATATAAATTTAAAGAAAAATACATTTGGATAATGCCTTTTTAAAACTATAATATATTCATTAGCATTACGTATCTAAACAATGCGATCGGCGTTTCTTATTAACCACTACCCCGAATTCGAACCGACTACTTTCGATTGTTTCACTTAACTAAAATGACATTTGTATGACAACGGCGACGTACTATCTATCTACTGTGAACTCTGCTATAGTATGGAAAAGACAACAGAGTAGAGTATACATTGGATCTACCCCTAAATAGCTTAAGGGTGTCGTATCTCAGTTAGGTGAAATACATACATATGTATAGTACATATTTAAATGGACATAGGTATAGACGTATAGTATAGAGTTGGAGGATTAAATGAAATTAAGGGGATAATAAAACCAAATTTTGACACTATATCTACTTACACCCACGCAGCCGGTCACTACATAGCACCCCTTTTTTCCGCCCGCCCACTGTTATGATGATTAGAAGTCGGCTTCGTCTCGTTCGGGTAATCGCGTCATTAAATACGTAGAGAAACTATTGGTCTGGTAACAGGGGTGAATTCAGGTTGTCTAAATAATATGTCAGGCGGTAAGCAAAGTAAATATTATTATTCTATCAATGGTTAACTTAACATTGCTGTGTAGTCTAACTATTAATGTGTTTCTACTAGTCTAGCCATTATGTACTTAGTACATTCTATCAGTTAAGAGTACTGATAAGTTGGTTATACACAGTGGGTTTGCTAAAAATTTAACAAGTGCAAGAACTCCCACTTCAAAATTACAAAAGCGTAATGCCGAGATGAAGAAAACGTTTCGATTTCGAGCCAATCGTAGTGAGGGATGAAAATTAATTGCAATCTACATCATGTTTTAGTTTTAGACTAAACGAACGTTGGATTTAGTTTTTTGATTTCGTTTAAAAAAACGAAAATAAATTATATCTGTCAATAAAGCACACTATAGCAAATAATTCCCTCAGCTCAGCTTTGGCTAAATGTATAAAGTTATATTTAAAAAAAAAATTAAATGCGTAACTTAAAAATTAAATAATAAAAAAACACGAAATGAAACAACCATGAAAATTAAGTAGGTACCCTCAACTGTATAGATACCGCCATTGTTGTTAATCGCCCTATTGTGAATGCGTTCAGACAACATTTTTAGGGGCAAATTTGTACTTACTGAAGGAATTTTATACACATAAGAAAAATGCCGAAGTAGAACCTAGAACGGCAAATCATAGTGAAACATTACGTATACGATCATAGTGAAAGTGGGGACGCTGAAGAAAAAAATATTGATATTAGTTCTTCGCACATTTAGTATTGTGTGTACGTACTCCCATCATTAATCATTATTTATTATACCCTCCAGACCTCCACAGGAAGGTATATTCACTTTGTCATTACTCATTACCAGGGAACGGATTTTGTTGACCTAAAAAATCAAAAAAAGGCAAAACGAAACTGTGAAAAAGGCATAAATGCCTTTTATTAAAAAGGAAAACAAAATGTTAAGCATTATAATAGCACTGTACAACCATATACATTTTAAAATTTTCTGGCAACAAACGCCTTCGATTGTCCCTCAGGAGAGCTTTGAAAGAGCTGAAGGACCTCTCCACATGGGCAGAGACGAGTGGAGCCCAGTTGAAAGATGTCACGTCCTCGACTGCAACATTTAAAGGGAGTTTGGAGACAGCGCCATTTACAACATCATTTATTTCACGGATGATCTTGAGTCCTTCGTTTGCAGAAAAGACGGCATTGAACTTTTTCACTACAACTTCAGCAACTGGTCCTTTTGCTTTTTGCAATTTCTCGTCGATCCCATTCAAAATATTTAAAACATCTCCAATCGAGCTTCCTAATAAAACGATATGCATTAAAAAACTAATTCAAATTAAAATACAACACTTGAAATCACCTGTTTTTTGCAAACTTTCGAATATGTGTTCGTTTGAGTCGACTAAAAATCCAAAATTTGTTTGGATGTACGCCAGCTGGGCCTGAACTGATTCATTGGAGATACATTCTTTTGCAAATGTAACACAACTTGCATCATCTTCCAGCTCATCAACGATTCGTTTGATGCGACTAAAGTACTGCGCGTAATACGATGCAGCATCGAGCCATGTGCCCCAGCGAGTCAACACCTAAATATGTAAATTGAAAAAGCTTACTTGATGAAATCAAATTAAAATTATATTCCTTTCTTTTAAACTTACTGGTTGAGGTGGTAGCGGCAGCTCAGGTTCCTTCTCCTTAAAAAAAGCAACTCGGGAAGCGCTTTTTAAAAAAACTTTTTTTAAATTCGATATTAACGCATCGACTTTCGGAAAGGCACTGCGGATACTTTCACAAACCCTGTGTATACCATGAGCGACGCAAGTTACGTGTATCATTTTGGAATACAGAACTCTTAGCGTTTTTCCACTTTTCTTCATGTAAGGGGCGGCGTCCGTAACAAATAACAACACTTTTTCGCGCTTAAGTCCATCCGGCCACAGCAATCGCAGTGAATCGTCAAATAGTGTTGAGATTGTCGTCGAGTTCACCTTTTCCAAAACCTCAGAGGTCAACAAGTATCCACGTCCATCCTTACGCAACGGCCCGATAATAACATTCGTTACGCAGCGGCCGGCTTTGTCCGTCGTTTCATCTATCGACACGAATATATTGTCGTCTCCCACTTCAGCACGGATTTGTTGAAGAACTTCCAAATAGCAATCCTTGACATAGTTTTTCCGAAGCGTAGATTCGTCTGGAATTTTCTTTTGTGCATACTTCTCCATAAATGTTTTGAATTGTGGACGATTTACCTTGTGTAAAGGTATGTCACATGCCAACAACATTCGAGTAAGATCGGCATGAAATTCATTTTTCTCGTTGCTACGAAGGAAAGAGGTTATTGGTTGTGTCTTTGCTGCGTTCTTCAAGGCTACTGCTTGCTGGTGCTTAAAGCGTTTTATGTGCTGCTCAACAAAGAACTTCTTTTCGTGATTCACCTTTACACTGCACAATTTACAAAGGAGTACTTTTCCATCGGTGGAAAAGTCATCTTTTCCGAACTTTGCCACAAATTGTTCTAATTTAATTATATCTTTGCACGCGTTCTTGGGCATTTTCACCTTTATTAACAAACAAAAATCGGGAAATCACTGAGAAAGTTCTTACTTACGTTCGCACTTACGAGAAAATACCTCACAGATGCCTAACGGTTTTTGTCAGACGAATACCGCAGTCGCAGAAATAAAATACTGGAAATTGCACACCCGGCACAAAATACACAAAAAAAAGTAGAATGTAGATATAGATATTTTTTACAGTACAGTGCGTATTAGTGCAAACACACAGTGAAAGCTCACACACAAACGCAGTTGCAGTTGGTAAGAAACTTATCTAAAAATCTTGATTCGACACGAAAGTAAAGCCAAACAAAACACAGGCATTTTGTTTAAAGAGGTTCGTTTCCATGGTAATAGACATTCTAGTCGCATTAGAGTCCTCTATTGGCGAAATTAGTAATTGGTGCAAACTTCGGTGGTGTTTTGGCGATTCTATTTTTTAAATTGTAAAGCTAAGAAGAAAGTGCACATAATCTTAATAAATATGGCCAAAAAAGGCAAAAAAAAAACAATATTGGTAAAAAAGGCAAAAAAAGGCAATATGGGTCAAAAAAGGCAAAAAAAAGGCAAAAAAAGGCAAGGTCAACAAAATCCGTTCCCTGCTCATTACATTTGTAACGCCAAGAAGGAGTCACCGGAGACCCTATAAAGTATTCTGAATAAGGATCACATTCTGAATCGATTTAGCCATGTCCGTCTTTCTGTTGAAAACACGATAGCGTCCAAAGGAATCGACATAGGCAAATGAAATTTTGACAGAGGACTTCTTTTTACCGTCGTCAGGTTGGTATTAAAAATGGGCTATGTTCGTCAAGTATGTAGTTCTGGTACCTCCCATAGGCACATACACTCTAACTCGCATAGCAAACATTTTGCATGACTTGGGTATCAAGCAGTGAAGGGTATCAAAGCATCAGCCAAGCCGATGATAACACTTTTACTTGTTTTTTCAATTACAATTTCACATTTTTAACAGAAATTTTACGAGGAAACTAAAATGTTAGCACCAAATATGTCTGAAAATTTTTTAAATTAAATCTTTCATCTCTTCTCATAACTGTACCGTCGAAAACAAGGAAAAACATTGCCTCCACATAATGGATGAACAAAATAATTTTCAAAAATATCTTGATAGAAGTAATGCATTGTTAAGATTATTCTGATGCCTCAATTAAAAAGGGCTATGGCCATGCTCTTGCATTCTTTGCCAATTCCATTAAATCCATTACCGTTCTCACTAGGGCGCAGTTTTATTTTTAGTGAACAAAATGTTATGCTCTTCAGCTTCACCTAGCTTTTTAAAAATACTCTAGCAGCAAGAGCATTATGTCAATATACCATTTAGACGACTTTTGTCTCTTTCGCGAGTATCTCAATCAGCGATGCCAGGTGTGGGGATTTTTTCCCATTTTGGGGATATTTCAATCGAATGAGGAGATGGGGAAAAACACACTTGAAATGGGGAAAAACCAAATTCTACTTTTCCATTATTTATTGTAATTTTAAAATAAAATGCTCTCTCATTTAGACACAAAAATATGCATTTCAACGACGACTCTTATTATGAACTTAAAAAAATTTGCCTGAGGACAAACATGTATTTCAATAGGTGGATAGAGCTTCAGCGGTTGCTCCCTCGCAAGCAAATTTGGTATGGTTCGTAGAAAAAAAGTACCACAACAAATTCTGTACTGATTTATATCTATTTAGTAGATCCTTCATGTTGCCTTCAAATAATATAATGCGCCATCGGAATATCGGATGCATGCTGGCTGACAAAATTCATTAAGTTGCGTATTGTGTTTAATACCTAAGAACTGAGTTATATTCTCGGCAGCTTTGTTTGAGTTCAATCAGATCACTATGTTGGAAATTAAAAAGACTGGAAAAGATTTACGGAAGAAAGTTACCAAGTTTTTGTGCAACAGTGTAAATCTTGATTTGTTGTCTCTATACGATTAGCGAAATTCTAATTTATATTAGATTATTAGTTTCATGATTTCCGTAGGGCCTCAAGCACACTGGGGCGGTTCCTAAGTATCTGTATCAAAAGCCCAAATATTGATTTGATAGAATTTTCGCAGTACTCGCTCTAACTAAATGTTATTAAATTTTTTTACGGTTTGGTTGACACGAAAGATGGCAGGATATTCCAGATCAAAATTTAAAAATGATGAAATCCAATCCGATTGGAATGAAATTTACAAGTATTTAAAGATTTTAATACCAAGTTTATCTGGCAACCCGTATTTATAAAGGTAATAATATGTCAGTGGTCTTTAAAATGAATTTTTTTTACAGAAATAACTGTAGATTTTACTCTTTGGAATACTTCCAAATATGTATGTAGGTACTTGAATAAAGAACAAAATGCCTTAAATTTAAAATTATTAGTAGACTAAATTACATAGTTTTTTTACATAATCTGAAATGGGGGAAAAATTGGGGGAAATCGAAATGCAAAATGGGGAATTTCCACTGAAAAAATCTGGCAACACTGATCTCAATACTCAGTGAGTATACCTTGTATTTCGCTCACATACATAGAAGGAAATTACTTCCGAGACTGCGCATCAGAGTATATCCATTATAATGAGTAGGGACACTCTCGACAATTTCCTTATCAGCAAGTATTACTGTGTCACACAGACATGAGAAATAGACGGATATATAAAGTGGGTAGTGAGAGAGAGAAAAAAGAGGAGGAGTATTTTTTCGGAAAATGGCACAGGGTGCTCCGTTAAAAAAAGGAAAATTTGTAACTTGTCATACATTTTTATTAAATACAAAATTATAATTACATGTGTGTTTTGCTAAGATATTTATTCTTGTTGTTGTTTTTTTTGATAAAGTCATGCTATTCTATTAAATTTTTTGATAAAGTCATGCTCTCAAACACGTGCCTACGTATAATTTTATAAGAAATTGTTTGTTTTGATTTTTACAGCCAGTAATCAATGACATTTATTCTTTAATTATGTAGGTAATACATTTTCTTTTCAAAATATTTTTTTTATTTTGCTATAAACTTTCTAATGCATCTAAAAATTGTTTAGGCGAACGTGTTAAATGCGCACTTTCATCTTCCTTAAAAATTTGTAAATATGGAGGAAACACTATGTTGCTGACTTAGTTCCAACTCACACTTGCGTTTTTGAGGTTTTTTTTTAATATAGCATGCAAAATAATAACATTTTCACTAGGTACCGAAATCAGCAGTTTTATAGTCAGATTCAGTTTTGAAAGCGTTTATTTCAACGCCGGAAAGCTCTAAATTTGCAGTTGGATCGCAACTTTTTTCTCCATGTAACTACTTTGCTGAAAAAGATCTGTTAAATTCACAAATGAATTGAAATGGAGTCAGCTAAACTTATTATTTCTTCCTCGGTTTAGAAAACTCGTGAATGCATTCACACCGAACACCAACTCGTTTTCGTTTGACGTTTCAATTAGCTGTGAAACTAGCTATGAAATGTTTGTGGCGTCTAGACTTTTATTTTAGTTACTAAACTTCGCTCATATTGACATACCTAATATACAAACAAAATTAATTAAGCTACTTGATTATCGTTAACTTATGGTTAAATGCATAAAATAATTAACATAAGCAACATTCAAAATCAAAACATCTGAAAATACCATTTTGTCGTGGCAGGTAGTTTGCTCTTTCTGGTGCAAGCAAAGATAACAAAAAAACTCTCACTCTCACTCAGTCTCTCACATCCTGTCAGCAGTTTCTGAGCTCGCTGAATGTTGCAAAAGGTGTGTCTGCTTCAAGAACCCAATGGTTGTACTCGTTTTCGTGGTGTTTTCGTGGAAAACGACCTCAAACAACTCGTTTTGAAAACTGCAATATGTATGGGAAAACTTCTGTTTTCGACTGTTTTCGCGAAACCCCAGTTTTCGGCTTGGTCTGAATAGGGTATTACTCTTCATTTTCAAAAAATGGTCTTCTGAATTTGTTGGGGTCTTTAAATTTATATGAATTAAAGATTAATATAACTAAGGGCACATTTCGACCACAAGCAATACTATTTATTTTAAAACCAAAAGGCGTAGATATGTATTTTAAATGTGTTCAAGCAAAACGAAAGCAAAATAAACAGCCCGTAAAAAAATTGTAATGAAAAATTACACCCCCAAAAAAGGAGTCAGAAAAGGGATAGTTTCAGGAGTTATCACTAAAAAACCAATAAAGTTAAACTTTGCCCTCCATTATCGGCACATAAAAATGTTTTACACCTGCATTTGCTTTTTGTTCCCGACCGCGCAAGCTAAACACTTCAAAATATGTTTTCCCATTTTCTATTTAATCCAAAAACAATTGCACTGTAGTTTGTTCGCACCGAAAACTATCACGGGTCACCCTGTATTGTGTTTATTTCCCTTCTTTCGCACAACTGATAAGCATTCGAGTTTACCGCCTTTAAAAATGCTTTATGAAAAAACCTACCCCATCGTCACTGCAGAGCCAGTGTGACCAGTTATTATAAAAACTAGCAATTATGGAATGAAATCATTTCTATTGCTACTAGTCTTAATATCGGATTGCATTATTTTAAACGAAGTCAGAACAAAGAAGAAACATTTATTTTCATATTTTAGATTGAAATATTAATGGTAGGAGTTCAGAATTAGTTGTAATTCCTGGAAAAAATAATCATAAAAACGAAGCATAAAACCATTTTCCAAAAAGCAAAGCAGGTCACACTGCATAAAGTGAATAGGTACACACATCGAAATCCGAGTTTTTTCTGCATTTTGCTTTGTGGTAGTACGAAATGCATATGTAGAGAGAGTGTCCCTACTCATTAATGGATATCAGAGTATATCCATTAATGAGTAGGGACACTCTCTCTACATATGCATTTCATACTACCACAAAGCAAAACGCAGAAAAAATCGTGCAATAAGTGGAAGGAGGTCAAAAGAATACTTTTTAACTGAATACGACGAATGCCTGAGAAGAAAAGGGTAAACAACACATTTTACCTGTACCACTACAAACGGCGTGCTGCGTACGACGAACGATTGTGGGTTTTTTCATAATGCATTTTTAAAGGCGGTAAACTCGGATTTCGATGTGTGTACCTATTCACTTTATGCAGTGTGACCTGCTTTGCTTTTTGGAAAATGGTTTCATGCTTCGTTTTTATGATTATTTTTTCCAGGAATTACAACTAATTCTGAACTCTTTCAATCTAAAATATGAAAATAAATGTTTCTTCTCTGTTCTGACTTCGCTAAAAATAATGCAATTCGATATTGGGCGCAGTAGCAATACAAATGATTTCATTCCATAATTGCTAGTTTTTATAATAACTGGTCACACTGGTTCTGCAGTGCCGATGGGGTAGGTTTTTTCATAAAGCATTTTTAAAGGCGGTAAACTCGAATGCTTATCAGTTGTGCGAAAGAAGTGAAATAAACACAATACAGGGTGACCCGTGATAGTTCTCGGTGCGAACAAACTACAGCGCAATTGTTTTTGGATTAAATAGAAATTTAAATAGGAAATGGGAAAACATATTTTGAAGTGTTTAGCCTGCGCGGTCGGGAACAAAAAGTAAATGCAGGTGTAAAACATTTTTATGTGCCGATAATGAAGGGCAAAGTTTAACTTTATTGGTTTTTTAGTGATAACTCCTGAAACTATCCCTTTTCTGACTCCTTTTTTGGGGGTGTAATTTTGCATTACAATTTTTTTACGGGCTGTTTATTTTGCTTTTGTTTTGCTTGAACACATTTAAAATACATATCTACGCCTTTTGGTTTTAAAATAAATAGTATTGCTTGTGGTCGAAATGTGCCCTAAGTTATATTAATCTTTAATTCATATAAATTTAAAGACCCCAACAAAATCAGAAGACCATTTTTTGAAAATGAAGAGCAAATCAATTTCTTATGAAATGCATTTTTTAAGTATTCCTTTTTTCGATAAGTCTGCCAATATAACTAAAAGGATGGCAGCAGAATATAAATAGTCTCATTGGTATTTCAATTCACCTAATTGCCATTTTAACGCAACCGAGGAAGAAATAATAAGTTTAGCTGACTCCATTTCAATTCATTTGTGAATTTAACAGATCTTTTTCAGCAAAGTAGCTACATGGAGAATATAGTTGCGAGCCAACTGCAAATTTAGAGCTTTCCGGCGTTGAAATAAACGCTTTCAAAATTATAAAACTGCTGATTTCTGTAGTGAAAATGCGTTTTATTATTTTGCATGCTATATTAAAAAAAAGTCAAAAACGCAAGTGTGAGTTGGAACTAAGTCAGCAACATAGTGTTTCCTCCATATTTACAGATTTTTAAGGAAGATAAAAGTGCGCATTTCACACGTTCGCCTAAAGAATTTTTAGATGCATTAGAAAGTTTATAGCAAAATAAAAAAAATATAATTTTGAAATGAAAATGTATTACCCATATATTAAAAAATAAATGTGATTGATTACTGTAAAATTATATGTAGGCACGTGTTTGAGAGCATGACTTTATCAAAAAATTTAATAGAATAATCAAAAAAACCAACAACAAGCATAAATATCTTAGCGTAACACACATGTAATTATAATTTTGTATTTAATAAAAATGTATGACAAGTTAAAAATGTTCCTTTTTTAACGGAGCACCCTGTGCCATTTTCCGAAAAAATACTCCTCCTCTTTTTTCTCTCTCTCACTACCCACTTCATATATCCGTCTATTTCTCATGTCTGTGTGACACAGTAATACTTGCTGATAAGGAAATTGTCGAGAGTGTCCCTACTCATTATAATGGATATACTCTGATGGATATACTCTGCTGCGCATATCTTTCGGAAGCCATGTGATTAAAAGGAGCAACATGTGATTTCCGCATGGTATTGTACTGGCTTGTTGTAAACAAAACAAGTAGATAAGTATAATATGGCCTCTGGACGTCTTGGGAAGTGTTTTCTATTTGTCTGACTGATATCGATGGAGATGGCTAGGCCACATCGGCGAAATCGCTTGCTTAAATGTAGTTCGTTTCGTATATGGTTAGGTACTTACATAGAAAAATTTATTTTAAATTACAAACAATCAAATAAAAAATTAATTATCCTGATGCGATTGCGAATAATTCTGGTTTGGGTCTTCATTTTTGTACAATAAGTAAATAACTACTATATATCTCTTATTCGGGATTCAACTGCATTCGGAGTATGAAAAGCAGTTTGCCCTTTTGGTAGGCATATAGAGGTCGATAATAAGAAAAAAGGAGGACAGACTAATTGGTCTGAAGTCCTTGGGGAGTGTGTGGGAGGTCTTTCCTGGTTTGGGGAATAAAAACACTTTGACCAAAGTCCAGGATGATATGGGATGTGACGCAGTGTTATGCAGTCTACGAGAATGTGCCTGAGAATTTTCTCGACAATGCCATGTCAAACCCATTCTGTAGTTGCGCCGGGAAAATGTTCTGACGTGTATACGGTTCAAATTTGACCCACATTAGTTTCTCCTCACATATGGTTAATGTGGTGGTGAAGCGTAGGTGCGTGTAGGTACGTCAATAAATAAATAAATAAATAAATTTCGAAATAATAATTTAAAGCGAAAAATGCATTTGATTGAGGATAATAATAAGTGCCGGTGTGATGGAACACAATTGGAACGTTATCGGTCGAATAATGGATTAAATCTGAAGAAAGCCATGGACGAGTTCGAAGTTCAAACTGATTGTCATTGGAAAGACACAAAAGTTTCCCACACGGGAACGTCACATGGCGATTCGAAGAAAGAAGTCAACAAATATTGCGGTGCATGTGTTGGCCAAAGTCATGCTGTGATCGCGAGTGTTCGAGTGCGAACGAAAAAACGTGTCAAACATGCAAGTGCCCGCGCGAAGCGCATGCCAAGAGTATTTCGCCAACACACTGGGAATCAGATCCACGACAATTGGGTTACACCTGGGTGCCACCAGGTATTATGACATCGTCAAAGGTCCACCGCTACTTTAATAAGATCCCTCAGGAGAAAGTTTTTAAACTCAGTTTAAACGGTAATAAGAACCTTGAATATTTACGTCTCTGTAATTATTCAATTAGCTTATTTACGGGTTTAGTTTGTGCATTTGCATTGGCGCTATTCTTCAATGAGGGCCGAGGCTTGTGCTAATGTCTCTATTACATACATACATTCAAATGGTTATTGTGGTGGTACAGTCCTATTATAAGGGATACCATTCCTGAAGTCAGGATAACCGTGCATAACCACATCCAGTGATTGTTCTTCTGATTCTACCCATTGGGCACTGGGTTTTTTTGGTACACTGGGTACCTACTGGGATTTGGATAAGACTTTGGGCAATCTGTAGTACTCGTTTGTGCGTTGTTTATGATTTCACATAGGCGACAGGAGCTACGTTTTACATTTCGCACTTTCTTTTTAAAGAACCTAAGGCTTCCTTTATAGGACTCACAGTCCGTGTATAGCTTTGACCTTGTTGAATGCAGGCGGGAATGCTCCCCGTAGAAAAGTTTGTTGCTTTGGTTCAACGTTGTTGAGCGAATCAAGATCTTTCTGATCACCATCTGGAGAGTGTTTATAGTGAACTCGGTTCGCAGATAGGATAAAGTGTTCTAAGCTAAATTACCGACTACAAGAGATTGGCGACGACCAACGAGTAGTTAAATCGAAGTGCGCACACAAAAATTTTAAAAGCAAAAGAAAAAAATTGTAAGTATTAGTGTAAAAATACAATACGCTCCAAGGTAGACGCCCAACAATTTTCAGATTTCATGGAAGTTCAGCAGAGCATAATGGGACAATTGGTAGAATTAACCAAATCAAAATCAAATACAGTGCAAAGTTCTACTAGCAACACAGCTTTAGTTCCTAATTTCGATCAAGTTGATTCTTCTAAGGAAACCTACAAAAATTATATACAGCGCTTCAAAAATTATATCGGAATAAAAGAAAGATTTATGATCTCGCTCAGGTTCAGGAGTAGGTATTGCACAAAACTTCTTCTAAATTCAATAGATCCGAAGAATTTCAATATTATCACAGCATTATCGGCACCAAAATCACCTTCTGAGCTCAAGTACGACGAGTTGTTTTGTTTGAAATGCTGGAAGAACACTCCCAAGAAAAACGTCGTAGTGGTCCAACATCATTTTATTTCGAAGTAACAGACAGAATCACAGTCAATTGCGGAATTCGTTGCTTCTTTACGTACAGACATAAACGAATGCGAATTCACATGCCCATATAAATCCCCAAGTTCGAGCTCAATTCATTCATGGAATTCGAGATCGAGACAATGGTATCCGAGAGCAGCTCTTACAATCAAATAGCTACGTCTAGGTTCGATGCAATTGTTTCAAAAGCATTAGCGCTTGAAGCTGCGAGAGTGGATGCTAAGGAGCTTTCAGATAAAATCACACATTCAACAGAATACAATAGCAGTTGCGATATCAATAAAATTTCGACTAATACAAATCCAAACATTTCAACAAAACACTTCGACCATCAGCTCAAAGACAAAATTTCTAAAAAATAAATTACAAGGATCTAGGTGTTGAAGGATCATGTCTTCGTTGTGGGAAAAACAACCACAATGCAAAAGATTTTTCGGATTGATAAGGCAAAGCTGAAATGTACTGGCTGCAATAAAAAAGGTCATGTTATAAAAGTTTGTATTTCATTGATGTTACGCTACCGTTCAAAACCCGACTCCCGAAGTGGGTAAATATGAATCTGCAGCTAAATCAACCAATTAAATTCAAAATATTCAAAGAACAATAATTATGGTGTTGATAGTTGATGTATATCGAAATGATTATTCACAAACATCGAACTCAGAGCGCTATTAGCTATATGCTTTCATCAATATCGAAGGAACACCAATAAAGTTTGAAGTGGTCTCAGGTTCTGGATATACATTTTTGCCTCGACATCAGTTTAATGAATTGAATTTAACAAATCAGTTAACTCATATAACTATTATGTTTCGTTCTTATGCCCAAAATACATTTGCTCCACACGGGAAAGTCAGCTTCAATATAAAATACTGTTCCAGATGCAGCTTTAATAGGACGAACATGGATTCGACGCCTCAAGTTTTTTAGTTTTAAGTTTTAAAGACTTTTTTTATTGAAATATATTAGAAAACGTAGTAATACAATGTTTCAATGTAATTTATAGAACAAAGTCATATAGTTTAGCTTAAAGCCGTCTACTAGATTGACAAATCTTTTGTATTAATTAACATGATTTTTAAAAATAAGATTACTTAATAAGTATGAATAAAAATTAAAAATCCCCTTCTCTGATTCGCTTTCTGTACTCAAGAGCGGTTTTAGTATACTTATAAAGAACACTCCATCCACGTTCACCATTCAGAATACGCTTAAGCTCATCTGCTCCAAGCGCCCTTACTCCAAAGTGCATTCTCCAAAATTCGCTGAGTATGGGACACACAGCAATAAAATGATATATGCCCTCCCTTTCATTCAGGTTGCAGAGATCACAAATTATAGGAAGCTCTGGTCTATGGGAAACGTAGTTTAACTCCAGCAATTCGCCTCTTATCATGAAGATGGTTCTTATCATTTCTGACTTATTCCTATCTAGAAAGTATGTATTTTCCTGCAGATCGTATCTTATCGTGCTGTAGTACTTCCTGTGCTGAGAAGATTGTGCTTCACTTACATAGCTATTGTATAGGTAAGGTGCTGCTTTTGCGACGATGTTCTCGAATTTATTTTTCAGAGAAGCAGCTCCTTCACTAGGATAGAAATTAAAGTCACATCCATAGCAGTTCGCCAATTCTTGCCATTCTTTGACACAATATCCGTTAGTAGCTATCAAGTGTTTCAGAACAATTTTCGGTAAGCGTTCTTCTTTCATGTCCATAACTTTCAGTATGTAGTCAAAGTGAAGCTTTAGGGTTACTAATATAAGGGGTGAACAACCTGTCTCGAGGTATATCATATATTTTGGCGCGCTGTGAGGCAATCTAAATATGCGCTTTATACAGAATCTTTGGAACTTTTCTACTGTGTTTGAACTCGTATATCCCCAATCTTGCGCAGCGTACAGAAGAATAGCCTGGGCAGTCGATCGGATGATTTTTTGTTTAGAGCTATGAGTTACACATTTGCTTTGCATACAAGTACATACTCCAAACTGAATTGATTGCTCGCTTTGCTTCGGCCAGTTTCGTTTTCAGATGCTTTTCAATATTTAAATTTGAGGTAAACAGAACACCCAGATACTTGTACTCACGTACAACTTCGATTGGTTGTCTTTGGTATGTCCAGGTTTCATTTCTTGCAAATCGCCCACCAGCATTTCTAAATACCAACATTTTTGTCTTTTCAAGGTTTACAGTTAGATTCCAGACTTTGCAGTACGTTTCAAGTTTATTGATCTTAAGTTGCATACTATTAACTGAGTCTGCTAGGAAGACAATATCGTCAAAATACATGAGACCTGGTACTGCCATCTGGTTTACCTTAATGCCGCCCGTCATATCGTCCGTTATATCATTGATATACAGTATAAAGAGTAAAGTGCTCAGCATACAACCTTGGGTATGAACCATCGTCGTTGGAAACTCTTCTGACAAAACTAGTCCATCCCAAACTGCAGCTGTATTGTTGTCGTACAGGGCTCTTATGATATTAACCAGCTTACTGCTTATACCAATCCTAAATAGCTTGTAATTGCTTCTCTTGGAATGGAATCGAAAGCTGATTTGAAGTCTACGAACATGGCGTAAAGTTTTTTATGCTTGCGCTTGTATATTTGTGCGATGGTCAGCAGCGTAAAAATTTGATCTACCGTGGAATATTTTTCTCTAAATCCAGCTTGGAATTCATGCAAGATGTTTTTGGTTTGAATCCATTTCGTAATCTGTTAAAAATTATCGCAGTAAATAGGTTGGATGCAGTGTTTAGGAAAGATATGCCTCTATAGTTTACTGGATGTGTAAAGTCACCTTTCTTGTGAAGCGGAAATATTATGGCTTTTTTGAAGCTTTGTGGAATGATGTGGAAAATTCGGTTAAACTCATTCGTAAGGGCTTGTGCAAATTCCGTGGTTACAGTTTTTGTAGAATTCGGAAGGAATTCCATCTTCTCCCGGTGCTTTGTTGTTTTTAGCATTTTTAATGACTTGAATTGTTTCTGCGAGATCGAATGGTGCATCTAAATAATCATCAATAAAGCGAGGTTCTGCATACTGAAATCTTGGAAATGTCTGTGTGGTGTTTAAAAGTGCTCTGAAGTGCGTATGTAGATTGTGTGCTTGGAGTCCTGTAGAAATCCCGTTTTTTCTTTGGTTCAAGACTTTGACTGCTTTCCAGAAGTCCGCCGAAGATCGGGCGGTGTTAATCTTTGCAATATTTTGTTGCTCGAACGCTGTTCTTTTTGGTTGGCAGGTGCTTTTAAATTCTTTGTACGATTCAGCATAAAGACGTTTAAAAACTAGGGTGTTGTGTTTTCGAAGTAGTTTGAGGAAAGCAAACGACTGGTTTCTTGCCTTCATGCAGTCTTTATCGAACCATTTTTGTTTGCTGCTTCCGTTTTTCCTCGCAAATTGTTGATTTGGTGCAGCTTTCCTGATAATGGCTGTTAGCTGGTCAATGCTCGGAGTTAGCTCGACTGTGTAGAGATTGACAAGTTCGTTATTTAAATTTGTTTGATAAATATTTGACTTATTATTATTCCAAAATAGTTTAGGTAAGGGAGTAAGTTCAGCTGTACTGGCCATATTCCGATTTGAACCACTTCAAACTCGATTTCCAGTGGCATATGATCCGAGTATATCCTATTTCCTATTCGGAAGTTTATAATTATATCGTGCCAAGCTCCAGTAACAAAGCAGTAATCTATTACAGAACATGAAGTGCCTCTAATAAATGTGTGCTTGCCACGTAAATCGTCATCGCAACTTCCGTTCAAAACTTGACAGTCAAAAGCATCCGTGAGTTCAAGTATCTTACATCCTTTAATGTCACATGACTCATGTTTGGATTGGCGATGTGTGTTCAAAAGTGTAGAATTTGTTCCCGAAGTGAAGTCATTTTGGTTAAGTCCTATTCTGCCTAATGTCGTTTTCCATTGGGCACATCAGATTTTTATTTCAGATCTCAGATTTTTCGTGGCGAATGTAATATGAAAGCAGATTGATCTGCTTTTGTAAATGTATTAATGCATTGTTCTGAATAATCGCTTTTCAAGAGGGTTTTAGTTTTAGTAATTTCGTTTTGAATTCAAATTCAAATATATTGTGGGAGTATGCGTAAATCTCGAAAATTATCGAGATCTCCAAAAAGTGATCCTAATCAAAAAAAAGATTGATCTTTTTGCTCAATGAACATGAAAAGTGATCCGGACCAAAAAAAAAAGATTGATTTTATGTCCCAATGGAAAACCACATAAGTTCTTAGCCGATTTGAAAAATGTCATCACAGCTGATTGAAATCGAAGAAATTTTCACTGCATTGTTGAACTTTGCTGAGACTTGTATATGGTTTTCATTATTATTGTTACTTACTTACTTAAGGTGGCGCTACAGTCTGGGGTGGACCTGGGCCTTAACCAACAAGCGTCTTCAGCCAGCACGATCTTTGGCCAGCTGTCTCCAGTTTCGCACGCTAAGTTGGTTAAGGTCCCCTTCCACTTGCGTGCGCCACCTGAGTCGCGGGTCCCTCGGGTGTGGATTCGAATATCTTCCGGGCCGGAGCATTCACGTCCATTCGCTCTACATGACCCAGCCACCGCAGTCGTTGGAACTTCACTCTTCTGGCTAGGTCAATGTCGCGGTACAGCCCGTACAGTTCGTCGTTGTATCTCCTCCTCCATTCACCGTCTATGCAGCGGGACCGAAAATTACTCGAAGAATTTTCCTCTCAAAGCAACCAAGAGTAACCATAAACGCTTTTGATAAAGTCCATGCCTCTGCACCATAAAGAAGGACTGGGATGATTAAGGTCTTATAAAGGGTCACTTTAGTTGTTCGAGAGAGGGCTTTGCTACTCAATTGTTTTCTTAGCCCAAAGAAACAGCGATTGGCAAGAGTTATTCTTCGTTTAATCTCAGAGCTGGTGTCGTTGTCTGAGTTCATATAGCGGAGCCTAGGTAGACAAAGTCCTTTACCACCTCAAAGTTATATCTGTCTATACTGACATTCTGTCCAAGACGTCGGTGTTGGGTGTCCTTTCTTGATGACAGCATATACTTTGTCTTGCCCTCATTGACCGCCAAACCTATCTTCTCCGCCTCCGTCTCAATGCTCACGAACGCGCCAGTGACATCACGCTGCGTTCTCCCGATTATGTCGATGTCGTCGGCGTAGGCGAGTAGATGGACTTTTGAAAGATAGTGCCTCTGGTGTTAGCGTTTGAGTTTTGTACTATTCTTTCAAGAACATTGTTAAAAAAGTCACATGATAGCGCATCGCCTTGTGTAAATCCTTTTTTGACATCGAAGGTCTCGGTGAGTTCTTTACCATTATTATCCATTTTCAGGGATGCCAAAACTAGACATTGCTCTGTATAGCTCGTCTCTATAAATGCTGTCAAAGGCGGCCTAAAAATCGATGAAAAGGTGGTGGGTATCGATTTGGACTTCCTGGGTTTTCTCCAAGATCTGCCGTAATGTGAATATTTGGTCGATGGTAGACTTTCCTGGCCTGAAGCCACACTGATAAGGACCAATCAGGTTGTTGACGAAAGGCTTCAGGCGTTCACACAGCACAGCAGATAAGATCTTGTAGGCGATGTTAAGAAGACTAATACCTCTGTAGTTGGCGCAGTTCAGAGGGTCTCCTTTCTTAAGGATCGGGCAAACAATGCTGAGGTTCCATTCATCGGGCATACTTTCCTCCGACCATATTTTACAGATGAGTTGGTGCATGCTCCTAACCAAGTCATCGCCTGCCGCTCTGAATAACTCGGCGGTTAGGCCATCTGCCCCAGCGGCTTTGTTGGACTTAAGCTTAGATATCGCTATCTTCACTTCGTCCAGGTCGGGTGGACGGAATTGTTGGTCTTCATCGTCCAGGTTGAATGGTTCATTCTGCCTGACAGCGGGATTTAGTTCGTCATCGCCGTTAAACAGTCTGCAGAAGTAGTTCTTCCATATCCTCAGCATCGACTGCGATTCTACTACGATGTTCCCTTATTCGTCCTTGCAGACTTCGGTTCGGGCTCTGTAGCCTTGGCAGGTTCTTTTTACCCTTTGGTAAAACTTCCGATCGTGCTCTTTCTTTTTTCTTCTGAGAAGCCGGTGTTCGTCTCTTCTTTTCTGCGCGTAGAGCTCACGAGCAGCTCTAGTCCTTCTTTGCAGGCCCGCTTTGTATGCATCTTGTTTCGCTGCATGTGCTTGCCGGCACTCGTCGTCAAACCAGGGGTTTCGTTGTGGTGGTCGAGTGAAATCAAGCGTCGTCTCTGATGGCTTTTTGGCAATGTTGCCACTGGTCTTCAACACTCACAGTATTTACTTGTCTTGGCGGTGTTCGGGATATCCGAAGGCGTACCTTGGCTAGGGCTACAACAAGGTAGTGGTCCGAGTCAATGTTGGCCCCTCGGAACGTTCGGACATCCATAATACTGGAGGAGTGCCTTGCGTCGATCGCAATGCGTCAATCTGGTTGACGGTTGATTGATCAGCAGATCTCCAAGTGCCTTTATGAATATCGAGATGCGCTAACCGCGTACATGCTATGACAACATTTCGCCCCGCCGCGAAGTCAATCAGCCTAAATCCGTTATCGGAGGTGGTGTCGTGTAGGCTGTACCTTCCGACAGTACTACCAAAGATGCCCTTTCTTCCTACTTGACAGAATGACAGCATACAGAGACGAGCAGTTCGACTTATTGGAGACCCTACACTCACATCGAATCTGCAACCGTTGGTGCACAGAAGACAAGTCGCTGACCTATGCTTCTTCTATAGGTACTTCCATGGTAGATGTTCCGAGGAACTCAAGGACATTATCCCTCGAAATGCAACTTTTGGGCGCCCCACAAGACAGGCTGCTAATGCTCATGACCATACAGTACACTTGACAACCGCGATGACATCATCTTTCCAAAACTACTTCTGTTACAGGACAAGCAAACTTTGGAACTCGCTTCCTGGGAATATATTTCCAGTAGACTACAATTTGCAGCAATTGAAGTGCAGAACTAACATACATCTGCAAGCATCTCGGGGCGCTGATGAAGCGTTATAGGTTTGCCTTTCCCGGGAGAAGTATTTAAAAAAAAAATAAAAAATCTTTGCATTAAAATCACCTAGGACAATTAATGGCACTGCTCGTATGTCTTGTCCAAGAGCTCGTAGAACCTCTCTTTGATGTCGTCGTCTTTCTCCTCCGTGGGGGCATGGGCGCATATTAGGCTAATGTTGGCGAATTTAGCCTTGATGCGAATTGTCGTGAGGCGCTCATTCACGCAGCTGAAACTTAAGACTTCTTGCCTAAGTCTGCCTCCAACCACGGTTGCCAGATTGGGCGCTTTGTCGTATTTTGGGCTATCTTTTTCTTTAAAAAACGATAGAAATTTCTTCCATGAGCGCCCAACACAATTTTGGGCCATATATCGTTTTACAAATTTTGTCTTAATTTTGCTTGTTTTATTCTTTCACAAAACTAAAAAAGCTAACTGCTGAAAATTATTAAATTTTAAGACAAATTCGGAATTTCGGTCCGAGTATCAACTTAAATTATATGCGTCCCGGATTCAGAAAACTTCCGATCAAAATGCTTCCCCAGACGAAGAGAAATACACATAATACCTTGATCTATTGCAGGATCAGTGGAATAAATTGATATGATTTGACTGGAAAGTTGTGTTTCCGGTTGAGATACCACAAAATCCAGAACATTTTTGGGCTTACGTGTTATTAAACGTAAGCAACGGCCCAATGAAGCAATTTTTAAGGAGTTGCGTTTATTTGAAACCCAAATGCCAACACTTCCAATAAGCATTTCTGTAGTCGAACGAGCGTTTTCATTTATGAATTCACTTAAGACCAAACCGCGAAACAGATTGTCAACGGAATCTCTCGATGCTTTGATGCGCATACTCATCAATTGGAGTGTTAAAAATGTTTGTTGTAATTATTTTATACCAACATTGAAAATAATCAGCAAATTTACATCAGACATTTATACAGAGGGTAGTGATGATGACAGCATAGCCTGTTAAATCATAACAACTTAAGTTTCCACGCCAACAACGTCCAGAAAAGGACGCAACGGCAAGGTGACCGCCCCTTCGTGGTAGGAAAATTTAGGAGAAAAATGAATACACAGGCGCGTTCTCGGCCGTTTTGGTAAGCCGAAATCGAATTCTGAAATGTTCATCATCGAGTGTTTCAAAATAATTTAAAAACTATATTTTTCCAGTCACTTCAAATAAATATTAAGCTTATCTTCCGGAAAAAGGATTTAACAGCCACTTGAACCGGCTATGATAACCTTTGAAACCAAAAGTTGAAGTTTAGGTGATAGATAGGTAAGTTCCGGATAATCTATTCGAGACTTTATTAGCTAGTCTTCGAACTGGCCCTAAGTGTTTGTATCATTGTATGATTATTCATTGTGAATTTTGTTCAAGTTTTGTTTACTTTAATAAACATAATACATGATTATGTACCTGTTTTATAATAAAGAACCGAATTATTTTCAACAATTTTTGGGCTTCTTTCCCGGCAACGATATTGGGCTACATTTTTTTAAGTTTTGGGCGCTTAAAGCAAACTAAGTTCTGGCAACCCTGCCTCCAACGACGAATCCACATCCAAATAAGTGCTGTTTTTGTTGCCGATAGCAGTCGGTCCATCCCATCGCACTTCTTGGATGGGGGTTATGTCTGCTTTATAGCGGTTCAGGGCCTCCGCTAACTGTTCGGCTGCACGTGGTCTGTTAAGGGACCTAACATTCCAGATCCAGATCAGCAGATCCGAAATTCATTGTCCTTTATTCGTTTGCCAGGCTCGTCAACAGTAAAATCGTCCGTATCCGAGGCTTGTTGTTGCTTCGTAATTATAGTGGTTTTACGCAGTCGGGCAATTACCCCGGCGTACAACCCCCAAGCTGGAGGGCCGGGCCCTTTGTTGGACCCCTTGGACGAAAGGGGCCGGATTCCTCCGGTGTCAGTAACCCACTTTGGGGATGTGAGAGCTGCCGTTGGCCCATAAAGGGTTCATCCGCCACCATCTCTGTTTCAGGACCCTGACTAGTCCTGAAAAATCCTCACCGACCTCAGTTCCAAATATGTCGAAGTAGCTCAAGTAAGGTAACTGTCATCGACAAACGACACCGTTGATTTAGTCTAATGAATTCATCCGCCGTACGTCCTCTTTCTGAGGAGCTCATGTAAGACTTCTGAGACTCGATCAGTCAGTCTTTCCGACACATTATTATTGTCAGAAAAAATTAATCTTCAAGTTACAGTTCACGGTGATCTGTAGGACATCGATGATAGCGAAGAAACGTACAACAAATTGACTACGGGTAATAAAATCAATACGTACCTACATAAGTGTGATAATAATTAAATAAAATGAAATAGGTATAGTGGTTAACTAGATATTCGTACTTGCATAAAACTTCATCCATAGAATCATTCATTTTACACTTCAATAATTTTATATCTTTCTTTAGCTACTTACCAATGTGTTGATCAGTTAATGTAAAAACAGCAAGTGAGTGCTCAATTCTTAACACACGTGAATCATTTGACATTTAACTTAGGTACTAGGCAATTTTCCGTTAAATAATAAACTGTCACCTAAATATTTAGGTGCATAGGCACATTGAACGCGGCCATTCATTTAACTTGACGCATTTGTCATTCGTCAGCCAAGGAAGAAGAAAGGGAGTAAAACTGCGGTAAGAATTAATATAGCCGCCGCACCAGAATTATAGCTCAGCATAGGAAAATAAGTGGAAAAGTTGATTTTAAGTGATATTGTAACAGCGTAAACAGAATAGTGTTTTATCTTTTCGAATCCCAGGCACGTCAAAGTGCAAACGTCATAGAACAAAGCAGTGCTCGAAGAGGACCGATCCGCTGCTGGAACTGCAACAAAATTGAACATCTACAGCTCAGGACATCTAAGCGGCCAGCGGATGACCCTTCTCAAAATTATCAGTCGGGAAACGCGTATGAAACAATTCCGCGGGGCAGAAATTGGTCTGTGGAATCGACGCCCCCAGAACCACAATTCAGGTTTCCCACACCAAACGATGTAACAAGAGTCTGACAGTGGAAGCGCATATCGGCCAGAAAAAGTATGTGGCCACCATCGACACCGGTGCCACCGCTTCCATTATAAGGAGGGACATCGTTCGCCAATCATGGCTGCACAACACCAGCAGCTACTGTCTAAAAACAGCAACTTGATCAACGGCAAAGGTGTATGGAGAAGTACTGCTAACAATAAATCTTGCGGGATTAGTCTTCTCCCATAACTTCCTAGTGGCCGATATATGTGACGAATGCATCATCGGAATCGTCTTTATGAAGGCGCATAATGTAGTACTTGACATCGGCTTGCAACTACTAAAGTAAAGGAACGTCAGATTCCCATGATTTACGGGGACTAGCATGTCACAGCTCTAAGGACAGTCATCAGTGAAGACGATATAGTACCACCTTCTTCAGAAACACTTATTTGGACAAAGCTGGAAGGTGATCCTGGTGAACCTAAGAACAACATGGCTCCTGTACGAGTCCTAAATGTCGAACATAGCAGCCTGAAACAAAAGCAAGGGGAAGTGATCGGGAAATGCGTACCAATTACTGCCGTCACAAAATTATCCAATGAGAGTCCCATTAAACCTCTTACATCCACGGAAATGGTAGAAATAAAAAGAAATATATTTGGACAGTGTGAGTTGAATCAGGAGCAGCAAGAAATGGCAGGGGAACTAATCAACGAGAAAACACCGAATCGACAAAGGAGACGCAAGACTTATTCGTCAGTCTCCCAGACGACTACCATTGGCTAAGCAGACGTAGGTTGCAGAAATGGTGTCGACGATGGAAAAGGAAGAGCTGACTGAAAGTTCGAAAAGTCCATGGGCGTCTCCGGTCGTACTGGTCAAGAACAAAGACGGCAGCACGAGATTTTGCGTCGACTATCGTCAGCTGAACAACGTCACCAAAAAGGATAGCTACCCTCTGCCAAGGATTGACAATACCCTGGATACACTATCCGGCGCCAAATGGTTTTCCACTATTGATTGGTGAACCTAGTACACCTGTTTGGTGTAACTGGATGTTGTCATCGTGGTGCGAAAAACGTTTAAAGAACATCGAGAAAACTTGAAGGAAGTGTTCCAGAGACTGCGAGGCGCACAATTGAAGCTGAACCCCAAAAAGTAGGCTCTTTTTAGACTAGAAGTGAAGTATCTCGGACACATCATCTCTTCCGAAGGAGTCAGAACTGATCCAGAGAAAGTTGATGTAGTGAAAAACTGGCCGGTTGCCAAAAGCAAACATCAACTGAGCTTGCATCAACTAACAGAAAAGGGAAAACAATTTCATTTTACGTGATCTGGGCCCAGACTGGCAGGAGATATCCAATCGGAGCCCCGGGCTGAAGGCATACTGGGCGCAATGGGGTTCTCTTCATGTACAGGATGGCATTTTGAGGAGAAGATGGGAAAGCTCGGATGGGAAGTCATTTGTGACGCAGCTTGTTGTTCCCAGGTCGAAAGTAAGCAAAGTGCTAAGAGAACTGCATGATGGAGTAGGTATCCGGTGGCCACTTGGGAATAAATAAAACGCTTGAAAAGGTGCGAAAGCGCTTTTACTGGATCCACTCAAGGGATGATGCCGAAAACTTGTGCAGAAAGTGCGTAACGTGTGCGGCAAAATGCACCAATACAATGATGAAGCCCCTTTCGGAAGAATTGCAGTTGACATTGCCGGACCGTTTCCTGAAATGATTAATGGAAATCGTTATTTCCTCGTGGTTATGGATTACTTTAGTAAGTGGCCAGAAGCATGTAATATCCCTAATCAAGAAGCCAAAACCGTGGTGGAGCAGATTGTTTTCAACTGGGTGAGCAGATTTGGTGTACCATTGGAATTGCACTCGGGCCAAGGCCGAAACTTCGAGTCCAGGATTTTTCAAGGAGTATGCCAGTTACTTGGGATTAAAAAGACGAGAACAACGCCGCTCCATCCACAATCAGATAGGATGGTAGAACGCTTAAACTGAACCTTGAATGAACACCTATCTAAGGTTGTAGGCGAAGATCAGAGGGATTGGGATAAACAGATACCCATGTTTCTACTAGCCTATCGCAATGCTGTGCATAATACTACGGAGCATACTGCATACATCATCTGAAATCATGTTTGGTCGAACAGCCCGGCTACCTAGTGAGTTGATGTTCGGATCTCCAACTGAGGAACCCAAGAATTTGGACGATTATGTTACCGACCTCAGAGAAATCATCAGGGACGAGATCATCGAAACAATTTCGGAGTTACTGAATCGCTCGGACTGCAGGGGGCTAACTATGCACTTCGACGCGAAGCGCATTCTTTATCGATTTCGCATTTTGGTACTATTCAGTTCGCCGGCGAAAACTATCGCACTTCGAATGCAAATGCGAACTCCGTTTTAGACGTGAAATGCAATTTATGTTTCGGTGGCGAATTAAGTTGTCAGCGGTGCATTTCATTGGTGAACAAAAAATTAACGATAGCGAAAAATATTGCGATTTTCTTGGAAAGTCGACATTCCAAACAATCGTTTTGCATATAGGTGCCATGTTCGCCACCAAGCGAACTGAATAAATCGCAAATGGTGCGATTCGCGGCGAAGTGCATAGTTAGCCCTCAGATCACTGAAAATGAATTCACTCGACTTGCAATTTCGATTTCATTTCACTCATTTTCTTGAACCTAGCTGTTAGAGTCGATGGCGGAGGGTCCATTTGAGCAACCTACCCCCCGACCCACTTAATGGATAAGCGGGACATTGAAAATGACTGAATGAATGTTGATGGAAGTTAACCACCTATATTTTTTTTCTAATTTAATTCATAAATGTACTCTACAACTTTGGCAAAAAAATGTTAACAATCATAAACTAGGTAAAATCTATCACCCGCCATATTTTTATTTTTTTTTTTTGTAATGGGAATTCGCTGGAAGGAAAAATCATCGAAAGACATTGCAGAGCTATTACGCGAGGGATGCTTCTGCAATAGTGAGGGACTTTAACCCGATCTAAAAAAAACTCCCAAGGGGACTGACTTTCGTCATCCCGAATTGATTGCACCTAGTCGTTCGACTAATCGGCAATTTATTTTTGATTCATTTTAAAAAATTTAGAGGATTAATCCGACTTTTGCCGAATTTCTATACTTTTTTAGTTGAAAGTATTACCTACTTTCTTGGTCTTAGCTAAGATCAAGAGGTTTTACCCCCCTTAATCTCCTGATTACATTGTCAGTATTTAAAAGTTCTGTTATTTCTATGTTAACATGGTTAAGAAGTCTACTTCTATGCCTTCGGGCAACTTTTTTAACTTCTTCCTCAACCATTTCAATGTTAAGATCTCTCTGTAGATCAGCGTTGCGTATGTACCAAGGTGCATTTTGACTATGTTCCTTAGTACTTTATTTTGGAAAACCTGAATTTTTAGCAAATTTGTTTGGCATGTACATGCCCACAGCTGGATCCCGTAGGTCCATACTGGTTTTAGGACTTGCTTGTATAGCAATAACTTATTATAATTTGACAGAGATGAATATCTCCCAATAAGCCAATACATTTTACTGTATCGCATGTTCAATTCGTCTCTTTTTTCTTTACATGCGCTTTCCAACGCAGTTTAGCATCTAGAGTCATGCCTAGATATTTGGCTGTATTTGAGTATTCCACTACATTGTTGTTTATGTATACTGGAATATATGGTACGTTTTTATACGTAAAATTACTATTGACTGACTTAAGGTCATTTAATCTAATCTGTCATTTTTTTGTCCAATCAGAAATATTGTCTATTGCCCTTTGAAGCTTTTTTGTTGCTACTTCGACAGTTGATCCCACGGCAAGGACAGCTGTGTCATCTGCAAAAGTAGCCATAGTGGTTTCCCCACTTTCAGGCAAATCGCTAGTGAATAGAAGGTATAAAACTGGACCTAGCACGCTGCCTTGTGGTACACCAGCTTTAATTTCTCTTAATGTTGAGTACTCTGTCTCTTGTTTAATTCTGAAGAATCGATCTGATATATATGACTCCAGAATTGTCGAATATTGTTTTGGCAGTTGCCTTTGTAGTTTGTAGATCAAACCTTTGTGCCAGACTTTATCGAAAGCTTGTGCTATATCAAGAAATATTGTAGAACACACTTTTTTCTCTTCGAATGCTTTTTCGATTTTATCTGTGATTCTATGCACCTGATCGATTGTAGAGTGCTTATTTCTAAATCCAAATTGGTGATTTGGGACTAGAGATTTTTCGTCAATTATTTTTGCAGGCGTTTAACCAGCATTTTTTCGAATAAATTTGACAACATTGGTAGTATAGATATTGGGCGATATGAGGCTACCTCGTTAGGTGGCTTGCCTGGATTTGGTATCATTATTACCTCCGCGACTTTCCACATGCTTGGAACATATCTCAACTTAAATGCAGCATTTATAATCTGCGCTAATGTTTTTAGACATTTTCGTGGGGCCTTTTTTATACTTATGCCTTCTTTAATTTCTTTGGCAAGTTCTTTAGCTGTTACCGACTGTATAGGTCTATCTTCTTAGCACCTTAATTCGAGTCCTTGATAACCTTTATTTTCATAAGGTTTCAATACGTCTTCAAGATACTCTGCAAAAGTGTTTGCCTTTTCTTGGTTGCTTTTCATCCAGTTACCTTCTCTAGTTTTTACTGGGGGAATATGAGCTATTGGCCTGTTTATCCTATTTGTTGCCTTCCAGAGTGAGTAGTCAGTACTGGCATCATTTGTAAGGCTTGTAAGGTAAGTTTTTAAAGATTCGTTTTTGAATTCTCTAATAGATTTTCTAAGCTTGTTATTTAAGTTGTTCTGCGTACTCTTGTCGCGTGGCGCCCTTGTCTGTTGCCAGTGTTTTCTAGCTTTCCTTTTTTTCTGTAATTATTTCACATATTTCGCGAGGATAAGAGTTTTGTTTGATCTTTTTTGTTGTTGTGGGAGTTGCAGCCCACGCAGCATTTTGTATATTTAATGTTAATATTTGGACTGCTTTTTCTAGTTGATCTTCTGTTTGAATAGCTGTTGACAGTTGAATACTTTCTTCCAACTTCTGTCTGAAATAGTTCCAGTCAGTCAGCCTATTAACTAGTTTTGGGCTATGTTCTTTTATTATTATTTTATCGCCAAGTGTAAGAAGTATAGAGGAATGATCTGATTGAAGATCTGGCCCTTCTTCTACAGTTATTTTATTCGAAGATATATTTTTTGATATAAAGAAGTCGACAAGATCTGGGGTTTTATTCCTATCTGTTGGCCAATAGGTAGGTTTTCCCGTTGAGTGATATTTGCCGCCATCTTCTTTAAATGCTTCGTATAATTCTCTGCCTCTAGTATTTGTTAATCTAGATCCCCAATATTTATTCTTGGCATTAAAATCTCCTCCTGCGATTAATCTATTGTGAAATATTCTGAAAAGGCTTTTAAAATCATTTTTCTTTATTATATAGCTGGGAGAGCAATATACTGATGCAACAGATATATGCCCACTGTCCGTTTCTATTTTTATGGAAATTCCTTGGATTCCACATGATTGGAATTTTGCTTCTTTATTGTGTTTAATTGTATTGTTTATTAACACTGCAGCCCCTCCTTTTGCACAGTTATGAGGATGTGGGGAGTGATATAATTCGTATCCTTGCAGTTTAAAATCAGTTTTTAATTTAAAGTGCGTTTCTGAAATCAGACATATATCTATCTGGTTTATGCATAATGTCATTTTTGGACCCGCTGTCATTTGTTTCGTGTCCTTTTTGATTAGCACTTTTTCTTCATATGTGGGCTCTTTTGTAAGTCCTTTTTGACTTTAAGCGCTTCTTTATTTGAGCTCCTTTGTGATTTCTTTTGTTTTTGTCCCTTGCAAGTTGGATTTCTTTTGCAACTAAACAAACTCTGTAGCTAGCAGGATGGTTTTCATTGCAGTTTGCACATTTAGGATGTTCATCTCCTTTCTTCCTGCAGTCTTTAGTGTGGTGGCTTCCTGTACATTTTACACATTTTGGATTTGTGCTGCAGTATTTATGCGTATGCCCATACCTTTGACAATTTTTGCATTGGGGTACTAGTTTAGATTTACGCAGAGTATGGATTTCAACTCGCATACCAAGTATGTTTTTAATGTCGAATATTCTTTCTTGTCTTCGTCATGCTCAAAACTGAGTATAAAATTTGGAAGCGGCAGTTTGCTTTTAAATTTAAGCATATTTACAACTTCCAATATCTTAAAGCTTCTGTCTTTTAGCTCTTTTTTTATGCTTTCAGGTGAGCATGAGTAATGCAGTTTTTTCACTACAACCTTCGTTGGTCTGGTTTGCTTATTTTCATAAGAATACCATTGCACTTTTTTCTGGTTAAGTATTTTAGTGAGGTTTCTATATCCCTCTTCTTCGACCACATTGATTTTGATGTCGTTGTGGTTAATAAGTGCTGTACTAGCTTTAATTTTATTTTCCTCCAATACTTTGGCCAAGCTTTCATACTTATTTACTTGCAGTGCAATGATTGGTGGAGGCTTGGTGGGATTTTGTTGTTTGTTTTCTTTGTCTGAAGCATACACAGTGACTGTGCAGCTTTCTTTTGTAGGTGAGACTTTTGGGGATGCACTCATTTTGCGTTTTTTATTTTTATTCCCCTTGTGACGATGTCCGTCCGTCCCTCGTTTCAGTTCTTCTTCATCTGTTGAGAACTCGATAGGTTGGACATTCACTTTTTTTTGGTTGTTGAACTCTTCTTTTAACGATTGCAACTCTTGCTTAAGATTATTTATTTTTTTAAGCAGCGTCTCATTGAGTTGCTTAAATCCATCTCTTTCATCACAGGCTTTTAAATATTTAGCCTTCAATGTTTCATTTGTGTCTTCTTTTTTAGATGGGGGTGTTCTCTCCACCCTTCTACTTCTCCCACGTTGCTTAGCAATAAATGGCCCCCCCCCCCAGAATCCATGGAACCGACCTCCGAAGAGGGTGGATTTACCAGAGTAACTGGCATACCACCTGGGGTAGTTATATCTTTTGTTTTGTTCATTGCATATTTGCTCCTTGTAACTTTTGTGAAAAGTTTAAACTTTTTTGTTTTTTTTTTTGTAACAGACGCTGACCAGGGAATCGCCCAATATGGGTCAGACGCTTCTGGATTTTTGTGACTAGGGTCCGCGGGGTCGTTACGCCCGTTACCTCTCTTCAGAGAAGCACCCCGCCATATAAAATTTATTTTGCTTTGCAAGTCGTTCATGGGAATGAACTTTTTTGAAAAAAATGCGCAGAAGTCCTTAAGATAGCTATGCCATGTAGAGCATATGGACACAAATGCTACGGCCAGTAGATTCATACAAAACGCAGAGTGGAGGGTTAAAAAAAGGTTTTTAATTGGGTCTGTTACTGTGTACTGTGGACGTATCCCAATCCAAATCTAAATTATACCCTTTCGATGAATTCATACATACATTCGATGAATTTGGCGGCTACAAATAAAAAGTACGATTTCTCTTCTCTATACAAAATACTATATTACTCTAAAATTATATATACAAACAATCTAAATCAATAATAGATACTAACAATAATGTTACTTTCAGTGGTTAGTCAGCTAACTGAGGACATTTAAATATTTTCGCAGTTTGATCTTCTGATACGGATATCACTGTCTCCTCTCGCGGGTTGTATTGCATCGCGTATATGTCAGCCATATGTCCTGACAACGCGAATTTCCTTGTCCCGCTTCTGGCATCATATCCATAGATATGCCCTTGTATAGTACCTACAAGCAATATATAATCCGAAATCCATTTCATGCTGAAAAAAATATCCAACAGTGGTTTATTGAAATAGAGATTAATGTTATGTAATTACATCGTCACTCCATCGTCCATTTCGGGATGTTCACACAGAGTTCGCATCGAGTACTTTCCATAGTCCCATATTGCTATTTGTCCATGTAGTGTTCCACTTGCAGCAACTTTAAATTCCGCTGACGGGGAGAATGTTACACACTCTACTGGGCCACCAGCTTCTACCGAACCAACTGGGCCACCGTTCGTAAGAAACAGAATTTTACCATCTTCAGCACCAGACATGTAGACCGGGTTCTCCTTGTCACAAGCGACTGTGGAAATATTTTCTTTGTGACCCATTGGGTGATTTTCATCAACTTCAGTTATTACTGAGCTGGTTTTGATATCCCAAAGTTTGAGACTCCCACCACCATAGCCTGCAAATAGTTTTTTTCCGTCACCTGTTATCTAAACAGAAACGTTAATAATTCGAATACATAATAATAAATTAAAGCACAAACTACCTCTGCAGTTTCACATTTGTGTCCATTGCCGGCAAGAATTTTGCAATCTCCTGATGGTATCCTCCATATGTATATTTCACCTCCATCACTACCAGCCATTAAAACGTTTGCTGATCGATGCCATTTCATCCAACACATGTCACCCATGGAATAGTCCCAGATTTTGTTTACTTCTTCTGTGATTTTAAAGACCTTGAAAGAAAAATTAATATTTTTTTTACATTTTGGGTATTATAATTTAAAAACAAACAAATAAATAAAATAAATAGTATATGAAGGTAATTCGGTTTCAGTATTACGGATTTCCGGGATTGTGACCCCAACCCATAATACGTGCCAGAAAGAAGGCAAGGGGTCAATCATTTACTTATCGTTTTTTCAACAATGTACAAGTACATGGCATTCCTAAGATTAGACGTATAAAAAATAAACAAAGAAAAATGAAAATAAAATAATACCATAAAATCTCTATAGGTATATAAAATGCAAAGCATGTCTGTTTGTCCTTCCATAATTAGAGAACCATTTATCCGATTAAGTATTACGTTTCGTTGGTATTTTTCCAACATCCTCAGGGGTACATGTTTTTTTATTAAAGCTTAATACCCTATTCACACCAAGCCGAAAACTGGGTTTTCGCGAAAACAGGGTTTTCGCGAAAACAGTCGAAAACTTCCTCGAAAACAGAAGTTTTCCCATACATATTGCAGTTTTCAAAACGAGTCGTTTGAGGTCGTTTTCAATGAAAACGCCACGAAAACGAGTACAATCGTTGAGTTGTTGAAGCAGACACACCTTTTGCAACATTCAGCGAGCTCAGCAAAACTGCTGACAGGATGTGAGAGACTGAGTGAGAGTGAGAGTTTTTTGCTATCTTTGCATTGCACCTTAAAGATCAAACTTGGTACCTGCCACTGCCACTGCCACAACTAAATGGTATTTTCAGATGTTTTGAATTTGAATGTTGCTTATGTTAATTATTTTATGCATTTAAACATAATTTAACGATTATCAAGTAGCTTAAATAATTTTGTTTTTATGTTATGTCAATACGTGCGAAGTTTAGTAACTAAAACAAAAGTCTAGTCGCCATAAACATTTCATAGCTAGTTTCACAGCTAATTGAAACGTCAAACGAAAACGAGTTGGTGTTCGGTGTGAATGCATCTACGAGTTTTCTAAACTACACAAATGAAATTTGTACATTTAGAACAAAATACGCAAATCGTTTGAACCACACTGTGAAGCCGAACTATTGTTGAACGACGATTTAAACACAAACAAGAATTTCACTCTGGGCATAAGTGCTGCATTTCCTATTATGCAATATCGCAATCATATGTTGTCAGATTACAGCAAATAGCTTTTTTAGAGTCAAATTACTTTACTGAGCGTAACTAGTACTAAACATTAAATCCTTCGATACTGCGCATTAAACTAATATAAACACTATAGAGAAGTTTTATTTATTGTAGTTTATGTACGTAAAGTGCCTAGTAAAGGTTTTGCAGGCAGTTGTTGCAAAGTAGGAACATTATTTTAGCACTTTAAATTGAAATAAATGCATATTGAGATGCAATCATCCTTAAAATATTAAGTGCTTGCCATTCCTATTAAGTGACATCGCAGTCATGTCCTGTCAGATTACAGTAAAATAGCTCCCACGGTTGTTTTTTTAGTATGTACTAAAAACTATATATTTCGTTACTGCACGTTGAGCTCAGCGTAAACGAGAAGTTTGATTAAATGTAGATCCTGTACGTAAACTGCCTAGTAAATGTTTTGTAGGCAGTTGTTGCAAAGTAGGCTCAGCGTAAACGAGAAGTTTGATTAAATGTAGATCCTGTACGTAAACTGCCTAGTAAATGTTTTGTAGGCAGTTGTTGCAAAGTAGGAACATTATTTTAGCACTTTAAATTGAAATAAATGCATATTGAGATGCAATCATCTTTAAAATATTAAGTGCTTGCCATTCCTTTTAAGTGATATCGCAGAGTCAGGTCCTATGTACTAAAAACTATTTCGTTACTGCAGTTTGATTAAATGTAGATCCTGTACGTAAACTGCCTAGGAAATGTTTTGTAGGCAGTTGTTGCAAAGTAGGAACATTATTTTAGCACTTTAAATTGAAATAAATGCATATTGAGATGCAATCATCTTTAAAATATTAAGTGCTTGCCATTCCTATTAAGTGACATCGTAGTCATGTCCTGTCAGATTACAGTAAAATAGCTCCCACGGTTGTTTTTTTAGTATGTACTAAAAACTATATATTTCGTTACTGCACGTTGAGCTCAGCGTAAATGAGAAGTTTGATTAAATGTAGATCCTGTACGTAAACTGCCTAGTAAATGTTTTGTAGGCAGTTGTTGCAAAGTAGGAACATTATTTTAGCACTTTAAATTGAAATAAATGCATATTGAGATGCAATCATCCTTAAAATATTAAGTGCTTGCCATTCCTTTTAAGTGATATCGCAGAGTCAGGTCCTATGTACTAAAAACTATTTCGTTACTGCAGTTTGATTAAATGTAGATCCTGTACGTAAACTGCCTAGTAAATGTTTTGTAGGCAGTTGTTGCAAAGTAGGAACATTATTTTAGCACTTTAAATTGAAATAAATGCATATTGAGATGCAATCATCCTTAAAATATTAAGTGCTTGCCATTCCTATTAAGTGACATCGCAGTCATGTCCTGTCAGATTACAGTAAAATAGCTCCCACGGTTGTTTTTTTAGTATGTACTAAAAACTATATATTTCGTTACTGCACGTTGAGCTCAGCGTAAACGAGAAGTTTGATTAAATGTAGATCCTGTACGTAAACTGCCTAGTAAATGTTTTGTAGGCAGTTGTTGCAAAGTAGGCTCAGCGTAAACGAGAAGTTTGATTAAATGTAGATCCTGTACGTAAACTGCCTAGTAAATGTTTTGTAGGCAGTTGTTGCAAAGTAGGCTCAGCGTAAACGAGAAGTTTGATTAAATGTAGATCCTGTACGTAAACTGCCTAGGAAATGTTTTGTAGGCAGTTGTTGCAAAGTAGGAACATTATTTTAGCACTTTAAATTGAAATAAATGCATATTGAGATGCAATCATCTTTAAAATATTAAGTGCTTGCCATTCCTATTAAGTGACATCGCAGTCATGTCCTGTCAGATTACAGTAAAATAGCTCCCACGGTTGTTTTTTTAGTATGTACTAAAAACTATATATTTCGTTACTGCACGTTGAGCTCAGCGTAAACGAGAAGTTTGATTAAATGTAGATCCTGTACGTAAACTGCCTAGTAAATGTTTTGTAGGCAGTTGTTGCAAAGTAGGAACATTATTTTAGCACTTTAAATTGAAATAAATGCATATTGAGATGCAATCATCCTTAAAATATTAAGTGCTTGCCATTCCTATTAAGTGACATCGTAGTCATGTCCTGTCAGATTACAGTAAAATAGCTCCCACGGTTGTTTTTTTAGTATGTACTAAAAACTATATATTTCGTTTTTGCACGTTGAGCTCAGCGTAAACGAGAAGTTTGATTAAATGTAGATCCTGTACGTAAACTGCCTAGTAAATGTTTTGTAGGCAGTTGTTGCAAAGTAGGAACATTATTTTAGCACTTTAAATTGAAATAAATGCATATTGAGATGCAATCATCTTTAAAATATTAAGTGCTTGCCATTCCTTTTAAGTGACATCGTAGTCATGTCCTGTCAGATTACAGTAAAATAGCCTCCCACGGTTGTTTTTTTAGTATGTACTAAAAACTATATATTTCGTTACTGCACGTTGAGCTCAGCGTAAACGAGAAGTTTGATTAAATGTAGATCCTGTACGTAAACTGCCTAGTAAATGTTTTGTAGGCAGTTGTTGCAAAGTAGGAACATTATTTTAGCACTTTAAATTGAAATAAATGCATATTGAGATGCAATCATCCTTAAAATATTAAGTGCTTGCCATTCCTATTAAGTGACATCGTAGTCATGTCCTGTCAGATTACAGTAAAATAGCTCCCACGGTTGTTTTTTTAGTATGTACTAAAAACTATATATTTCGTTTTTGCACGTTGAGCTCAGCGTAAACGAGAAGTTTGATTAAATGTAGATCCTGTACGTAAACTGCCTAGTAAATGTTTTGTAGGCAGTTGTTGCAAAGTAGGAACATTATTTTAGCACTTTAAATTGAAATAAATGCATATTGAGATGCAATCATCTTTAAAATATTAAGTGCTTGCCATTCCTTTTAAGTGACATCGTAGTCATGTCCTGTCAGATTACAGTAAAATAGCCTCCCACGGTTGTTTTTTTAGTATGTACTAAAAACTATATATTTCGTTACTGCACGTTGAGCTCAGCGTAAACGAGAAGTTTGATTAAATGTAGATCCTGTACGTAAACTGCCTAGTAAATGTTTTGTAGGCAGTTGTTGCAAAGTAGGAACATTATTTTAGCACTTTAAATTGAAATAAATGCATATTGAGATGCAATCATCTTTAAAATATTAAGTGCTTGCCATTCCTATTAAGTGACATCGTAGTCATGTCCTGTCAGATTACAGTAAAATAGCTCCCACGGTTGTTTTTTTAGTATGTACTAAAAACTATATATTTCGTTACTGCACGTTGAGCTCAGCGTAAATGAGAAGTTTGATTAAATGTAGATCCTGTACGTAAACTGCCTAGTAAATGTTTTGTAGGCAGTTGTTGCAAAGTAGGAACATTATTTTAGCACTTTAAATTGAAATAAATGCATATTGAGATGCAATCATCCTTAAAATATTAAGTGCTTGCCATTCCTATTAAGTGACATCGCAGTCATGTCCTGTCAGATTACAGTAAAATAGCTCCCACGGTTGTTTTTTTAGTATGTACTAAAAACTATATATTTCGTTACTGCACGTTGAGCTCAGCGTAAACGAGAAGTTTGATTAAATGTAGATCCTGTACGTAAACTGCCTAGTAAATGTTTTGTAGGCAGTTGTTGCAAAGTAGGCTCAGCGTAAACGAGAAGTTTGATTAAATGTAGATCCTGTACGTAAACTGCCTAGTAAATGTTTTGTAGGCAGTTGTTGCAAAGTAGGAACATTATTTTAGCACTTTAAATTGAAATAAATGCATATTGAGATGCAATCATCTTTAAAATATTAAGTGCTTGCCATTCCTTTTAGGTGATTTCGCAGAGTCAGGTCCTGTCAGATTACAATAAAATAGTTCCCGTAAAAATCAAAAGAAAAACAAATCCACAAACACAAAAATAAAAATTTGGTAATTTATAGGCATATTTTTGCCAAATGCTTTGTTTTTTTTTGTAATGAATTCTTTGATTTGAGATGTCATTTATGACAAAATCGATAACATTTTTCGATAACATTAAATGCAATGATAGTTTGGTCGCACAGTTTTATCGGGGCTAAGGAATAAGCCCTGATATTATCCGGGCTAACGAAATCTATTCATTCATTCATTCATTTATATGAAGCTAGGTTTTGCCCGCGGCTTTGCTCGCGCAGTCCTCTGGATTTGGTACACAGATATTCCGTCACAGTCAGTTAGTTCCTTATTTTAAATTTATATATCGCGCAGAAAACCTACCTAAGAAAGTACCTAAGGAGAAGTTAGTATCTCTGAAAAATGTGTTTAATGCCCTATTGGAGAAAACAGTTCAAAGATTATATGATCAATATTTTTGTTAGTGAAGCGCTGGCATCTCAACACAGATCATACTATAGCTATAGCAGATTGAGTCACAATCTATGGGACAAAACATATTTCTTTGCTGGCAAATACAGCGATATGATAAGCACCATCTTTAGAATAGGGTGAGCTTTTACCCCTTCATTATATTCCACACCTCCCAGATCTTATTACACTCTTGCAACCAGAAAATGCACCACTTTCTAGCAGTATAACCCCATTCATACAGAATTCCGCTTGAATATTTTTGGAGTACCTACCATGGAGTTAGATGAAGCGATAAGCATATTCAACGGCGAAAGATTTTGGGACGCATTACAAAGTTTAAAATTGATACGACGAACGGTTCGTGACTTAAGAAAAGGGCCACAAACTAAGTTTGAAGTCGATCGGATGAAAAATAAACTTTGACGGGGGTCTTACCCCTTTAGGGTAGAATTTCCAAAACCGAAGGAAACTTTTTCTTTATTTCTCATAGAGAATATTATACAAACCGAGTTTGAAGTCAATCGGATGAAAAATTAAAATTTCCCAAACAAACTATGACCCCCCCTTTTTACATCAGCCAAGTAATAGTAAGAACTTTGATTATTAGTAAGGTCAAGTGTATTGTACCTATTGAAAACAACGAATGATGTAGAAGCCAGCGCACACAATTTTGACGATATATTGGAACTGTGTCACACAAATATAATGGATATATCGGAACTGTGATATATTTGTCAAGAAAAAACAAAAACTCAATAAAAATAAATAGAAATTGTAAGGGACCAATTCCCAATTTAAACGGGAAGCTCATTACTCGTCGGTTTTACCATTTAGAAACGGTCATCATAATGGAAATATAAGCTGCTAAAAGGTGCGCATTTACACACTCCTAGGTATCATTATTGAGTTTATGTAAAGAAAATATCCCACCAGTATCAACAAATAGCTGTGAAGTGAATTCGAAACTTTATTTGGACTGAAAAAAATAGTTATTTTGTAACTAGAAGACATTAATAATTCTAAGGATAAAGCATAGAGGCGACGATCAAGATACTCGCCTCGCTCGCAGCAAAGGCTTTAAACTCCAGGTACATCATTTTCGGACTTGGGCCCCCAACTTATTTATTAAAAAAAACTTTTTTCAATTAAAATATCTTTACGTTATCCAGCGGACAACATTGTTATGCCGGTAACCGGAATCCAGTCATCAAACTATAGGAACGCATTACGAAATACACATCTTACACTAACCTGTATCTCTCCTGCCATATCACCCGTAGCCAAATACGATCCATCGTAATTAAAATGTGTCTCGATCACTGTATCCTTGTGACCATCAATCTCTTGAATCACTTCGCCAGTTTGTGTATTCCATACAAATGCTTTGTCATCCTCACCACCAGTTACTGCCCAATCTTTGGTCGGATGTAATGAACACGAGAACACAGCTGAAGTGTGTTGACGGAATGTGAGTATAGCATCATCAGGGACTGGTGATGGTGTATCAAATTCTTCGCCATCATCTTCGCTGTTAATTGTAGCTTGAAGTCTGGCCTCTAATTCTTCGATAGATACTGAAATTTAATATTTGATAATTTAGTACATATAGTAATGGAAATGTGCCTAGTAAAGATATACAAAATGCATTATGTTTTTACCTTCTTCGAATTCTTCATCATCAGCGGCGAAAGGGAAATCATCATTCTCGTCCTCTTCGATATCAAATATTCGTGGTGGAGTATTATCACGCATTATAAACTCAAAAATTATTAAACGCGTGTACCACGATGGAAAACTTTAAATAAAAAAGACAGATGTCAGCTGTCAATCTGTCATATTCCGAAAAGGGCGAATTCAAAAGATGCAGCGTTCAGTGTGTTGAAGAAGCTTAGTACTAGAGCGGGAAACTTTGACCAGCTTCAATTACGTAATAGATTTTTCTTAATTTCTTAGTTTTCGATTGAGCACACAAATCAATGCTCATTAAACATTTTAAAATGATCAGCAGTATATATTAGACTTCCTTAAAATGCCTCTGAGAGCTTGTTTAGTTAAACATCGCCTAAGAATTTACGAAACCTCTACGCTGCTTTGCTGAAATTGTTGTTTATAAACATTGGCCACGTTCTTTTGACCGCTAGTCATCTAGCACATAATATCCCTGATGGAGGGACGCTGGCGCTAGAGATCTAGCGGCAGCGGAAAAGTGACATTAAAACCAATTTGAATTCGTATTATTTCATCTTGATGAGAGTCAAAATGTATTTTGGGTCATCATGCCGCATATTTATTAATACCCTATAATTAAAATAAACAAATACAATGGTATATTAATTACAAAGAAGTTCGAATTCCCATTTTATCCCAAATTGGAAATATTTAACTTCTGCACTTTTACTTTTATTTTGACAGTTCGCTATTTTTTTTTTCAATCTAGCAATTCATTTTGCGCTAGATTGGAAAATTTACCAGAAAAAGATATTTCACGAAATGTGCTAGAGCTTAGCTCAAATGCTGAAACGTCAGTTTTTTTATATGGAGTTTGGCATGCCGCTAGTCATCTAGCGGTCAATGGAACGCGGCCATTCACTGTTGATTTAAACTAAACAGGGTTGGTGTCCAGATAAGGTGAAATATATGAGAAACTATTACAGAAAATACATCGAACTAGTACTTTCTTCGACTGAAATCGTCATCAAATTCTGAATTCGTTTGGTGTAAATAAAAACATTTTAAATGAGAAAATCAACTTACCTACCTAGCTAAAGCTATTGGATTTTTGAGACGTAAACAAAATTACGCAATGCAAATTGTTGTGCTTAAGTTACGCAGCCTCAAAACTACGTTTCTTAAACTCGAAAATTGTAAATAAATAATGTTTTCCTGCGTAAGGGCAATTTAACACATTTTCTCAAAATTTTTACTTAATAATTTTTTTTTATGAAATTTTTATCCTTGAGAAATTTTCCAAAAATGCATGTTCTATGCAAGGGGCGCAATATTAAGGGTCCCCATTTTTCCGGTTTTTTGTTAACAAATCTTTGTTAATACTTTTAAAGCATTAGTTCTTAATCGTCCTTCTGGCCCCGGGCGCCCGCGGGAAGGAACAACAAGTTGAGGATTTTGCCCAAACCCGACACACGGCCTTACTTACGATAAAAAAAAGAGCGGCTAGAGAGAATCTCACTAGTTTTTAATCAACAAATTTTTTATGATAGATAGGCATTGAAAAAAACTACTGTCAGTCGTCTGGCAATAATTGACAGATAAATTGGAAATGATTTATGGAAAAATAAAATGAACCTGTAATTTTTCATAGATTATTATCTTCGGTCTTTATGATCCGATTTTGATGAAACATTTTTATAAGTTAAATGCACAATTACAGCCTGCCTAACTTAAAATGCCCTTACGTAGGAAAACGTTATGTATAAAAAAATTTCAAATAAACGTATGTGCATTTTATTTCGAGCATTATTTTGTATGTGCTTTCAATAGCTTTTCGCATTGTTTCATTCCTGCTGGTTATGTTTTTCTTTTTGTTTTGATACGTACCTACCTAGCTATACACTCACATGCACATGAATAGTTACACGTGTTTTTTATTCATTTCATGTAAGTGCAACTATGGAAACAACATGAAGGGAGGACCAAAGCAGCTACTACTACTATACATCTACTGAAAATAGACGGATTGTTGAAGAAGCATAAAACTCTCATTGTTCCGCCTCGCAGACCGGATCAAATTTGGGAATCATTGCTAGAGTTGACGCAGTAAGACTAAATACGACAGTAGTTCAGAGAGAATATCTAAAAAGGTTAAAATTAAAAAAAAAAAATTTGCGCGACTGGGTTTCGTTTATTGCGAATTTCGCAGAATCTCAGAGTCATTTCTGCAAATTTTACGTTTAAAATCATACCCACTTAAGATGCAGATACCTACTCAGGTTTAGTAACTGAACCCTTGTTAATGTTAATTAATAAAAAGGAATACATACTACATAACATAAACATACGTATTGACTACAACACTTTATTATTTACTTTCAAATTTCACCCCAAACATCTGACACATCATGTTTAGAATGCTTATGTTGTCTTATATATGTATTTTAATCAAAACCGTAAGAGCGATTTTTTGTAAAATTATGCTGACAAATGTTACAAATTTGCATTCATAAAGCTGTTTAAGCTGTTTAGCTGAAAACTGAGTACGACGTAGGTATTCTTCCAGATTTAAACATTACTTAGCAGTTATATTTTCATCCAAATCAAAAATGTCGTTTTCGAGATAGGTATGAGCAGTTTTTAAAGCACCATTTTTAGCTCAAAACTGAGCAAAAACTGACGTAATCTTTAAGTCGGCCAACATTCAAATTTTTTTTTAAATATGATCGTAATTGTGCTCGCCTTGGTCCTGTAGCCAATCCTATAGCCCACGATACATAAAATTAATATTGATACCTAAATGTTAAACTTTGTGTTCAAATTATTACATTATGTGACCTTAACCCTCAATATTAGCACTATTTATTATTAGCTCTAGACAACAATATGAAGTACCAATAGGTGAGCAAAGCACAAACAATTTCTGTGTTTGTTCGTTTATATCACAATTGCGCATAGTTAACTAAATGTGTTAAATGTTCATACCGAATACGGTGTTACATCATCAAAACTACATATTTGTGTAGAGAAACAACCACTTACGATTTTTATGCCACATTTTAGGTACAGCTCGTACTTGCGTATGCGTATTTAATTTCCCGAATACAATATTGCTTCTTACAGAAAAGACGAAAAGTAAACAATAACAAATTTCAAGAAAAAAGATAAAATTCTGACCGGTTTTTATGTAAGTACCTACATAATTGAGCGAACTAGCTATTCGCGGTAGATATATTATATAGATACAGTTACCGTAGTTTTTATTTGGCTTTGTAGGTAATTGGAAAACGATTATTTTTTAAACAGCTATATCTGTATTTTATCCTGTCGAAACGATATGCGATTTGTTGTTGCTATTTCGTTATCAAACTTTTTACAGATTGCTGGTTTTTAAGAACTATTTCAAGACCATAACGAAAATTTAAAAGAGCATTGGTTTGGTGTCCACTTTTGATACAATGTGTAAGTATTAGTATTACTGACAGAAGAATTGAAATCTACACTATCTACACAATTTCTTCTAAATCCAGTTTTATCTGTTAAAAATATTGCAATGTAATAATAATATAAATTATTAAATGTAGGTACAATAATAAATTACTAAAATTTTAAAAATTATAACAAAAATATGTTGTACCTAGTGGAGAGATGTTGTTTTGACCAAACCAAAATTTAATATTATCTTCCAACCGGTTGAGATAAGATTCAGATTGTAAATAAATTTAAAAATTTGGCAAGATTTTTTTTTCAAAGTCCGATTGATAGTACCTAGTTCCCTTGGGGATATACGAGCTCAAACACAGTAGAAAAGTTCCAAAGATTCTGTATAAAGCGCATATTTAGATTGCCTCACAGCTCGCCAAACTATATGATATACCTCGAGACAGGTTGTTCACCCCTTATACTAGTAACCCTAAAGCTTCACTTTGACTACATACTGAAAGTTATGGACATGAAAGAAGAACGCTTACCGAAAATTGTTCTGAAACACATGATAGCTACTAACGGATATTGTGTCAAAGAATGGCAAGAATTGGCGAACTGCTATGGATGTGACTTTAATTTCTATCCTAGTGAAGGAGCTGCTTCTCTGAAAAATAAATTCGAGAACATCATCGCAAAAGCACCTATACCTTACCTATACAATAGCTATGTAAGTGAAGCACAATCTTCTCAGCACAGGATGTACTACAGCACGATAAGATACGATCTGCAGGAAAATACATACTTTCTAGATAGGAATAAGTCAGAAATGATAAGAACCATCTTCATGATAAGAGGCGAATTGCTGGAGTTAAACTACGTGCCCCATAGACCAGAGCTTCCTATAATTTGTGATCTCTGCAACCGGAATGAAAGGGAGGACATATATCATTTTATTGCTGTGTGTCCCATACTCAGCGAATTTCGGAGAATGCACTTTGGAGTAAGGACGCTTGGAGCAGATGAGCTTAAGCGTATTCTGAATGGTGAACGTGGATGGAGTGTTCTTTATATGTATACTAAAACCGCTCTTGAGTACAGAAAGCGAATCAGAGAAGAGGATTTTTAATTTTTATTCATACTTATTAATTAATCTTATTTTTAAAAATCATGTTAATTAATACAAAAGATTTGTCAATCTAGTAGACGGCTTTAAGCCAAACTATATGACTTTGTTCTTTAAATTACATTGAAACATTGTATTACTACGTTTTCTAATATATTTCAATAAAAAAGTCTTTAAAACTAAACTAAAGAAACTAGTTCCCTAAACACAAATCTAAAAAAAACTCTGGCGCTCTCTTACTGTTTGGATGTGGCACGCCCCCAAAGTTTCAAAAATACCATATGAAATAGTACCAAAATTTCAAGAACGAAGTGTCCAATTTTTCTTAATATATTAAATAAATGTGCAGTTAATTTACGAAAAAAGTTTCATCAAAATCGGATCATAAAGACCGAAGATATGAGGTAATTATGATGAGAACCAGACAAAGGGTGACCGAAACAGTCTAACCCTCGGACCCCGCCTGTAGCGGTTTGGTTTAAATGAGATGAATCTGCTCCACTGTTTGACGTCAAAAGACGGTGACAATAATTAATGTCTTCGGAAAAAAGAGGGAGGTTAACCGCAACAGTATACCCCCGTGTATTGCCTTTGACAGTTAGTATGTTAGGAGAGAAATAATGGCTGCATTCCAGGTTTGACTATTTTAACTACAGCGTTGACAAGCTGTGACAGTTCGAAGGAGGGGAAGTTAACTTAATTAACCAGAGGCAAAAGTGTGGTTCATTTCGTTCATACTACAACATGTCATTAGTAACAATAGCTGTCCCAGATTCCAAAAATAAACAATCGCTGTTAATTTAGTTAAAATAGTCAAACCTGGAATGCAGCCAATGTTGTCGATCAGAGACGAGTGTACGAAGCCATTTACCCTACTGCTTGACACCGAAGAAGGTGACGATTGGTGTCTGTTCAAGTAGAAAATTGTGTGTTGGTGTTTAAGGGAAGCCAGTTCGACTTTGTAACGAACTTGCTGATGCAGCAAATATCGGTTCGGGACAGATCGCTAAGGTCTTCAAAGAAATAAGCACCATAACATCCTACGCAAGGTGGCAAGAGCTACACAGGAGCAGAGGAGGTGCTCTTCCATACAGCACCTACAAAAGTCGTTATAAGGTACTCCCATTCTGCTTATCAGACAGTGTCGCGTTAATATTCCCACAACGGAGCTAATTTTGTTCATATTAATGTAGGAAACTGATAAATTAGGGTTGAGCCCCCAATTATGTAGGAAACTGAGAATAAAGAAAAAGACACTGCGTTCAAATTCACAAATAATATAATTCATTTATTGGTAGGTAAATCGAGTTGAAAAAATTAAAAGTACAAAAGTTAAGTAATTCGATCGTAACAGGGAATACTGCTGTGCGATGTAGGTTGATGACAGGCAATCAATGCCCGTTGGCGAATTTGTTCGGCTTTTTATATGCGTCTTTGATAACTGTCGCACAGTTATCCATATTTGAGATAGAATGATGCAACTGATGGTGATTGGCTGCTGCTGATGGTTTGATCGTGGTGTGTTTTGGCGTGGTTTCTACATTAATACAAATGAGTTTCCTAGTTCTTCTGGCGTATAATTTCGGTCAGATTTGTCTGGATGCTACACAGGTGCTTCTGCTTATACTATTCCATCTATTGTTAGCTGTTTTTAAAGCCTCTTCAAGAAGTGAAAATTTTACTAATTGCAATGGAGCGTGCGGTCCTTCGCTAATGTAAGTTATAAGAAGGCCACTGTCTTGTTCATCATCCGCCTTGCAGTTGTCTGGAATATCGTTTGGGAGATAGTTCGTAGTACATTATGAACAAATTCGCAATGAATTAAGTCCCAATTCACCTAATCATAGAGACATTCTAGGGAATTGTAAGGCCGATGAACTCGCTAGAATAGGAACAACTCAACCCATTCTGTCTAATAAAGGCACCCTAGGGATACCAATCGCTACTCGTAAACAAAAATTGAAACTGAATGCTATCGAGAGTACAAATCTTAGGTGGACAAGTTTAACCACTTGTCTAGCGACAAAACAAATTTGGCCTAAACTGGATTTAAAACGCAGTAAGAAATTGATCTCTCTCAACAGATTGCATATCGGCACCACAATAGGTGTCATTACTGGACACTGCCTGATAGGCAAACATGCCGCAAGGCTGGACCTTTTCTCAAACGACTTTTGTAGAAGCTGCATGGATGAGGAAGAAGAGGAAACTATCCCTCACCTTCTTTGTTGCTGCCCAGCTCTCTCCCGCAGAAGGAAGCTTCACTTAGGGGCCTTCCATTACAACGACTTGGATGATCTGACAAGCATAGACATCAGAAGCCTCTTACGCTTTATAAAGAGCTCAAAATGGTTCAACTAGTAGGGAGATCTTAGATCCTTATTCGTGGCATCACAATGGACCTATACTGGTTTAAGTGCGTTGGCGTTTTTAGCTGACGGCCACTTTCAACCAACCAACCAACCAACCAAGTCCCAATTTGAGAAAAGTGGGAGTTAGTTCATTTAACTTGTTTCGACGAAAAAATAATTCTTACATACACCCAGCCTCGCACTTAATCCAAATCCAACAGTTACTCCAAGCAAGAGGGCAGCATGCCCCCCTAGATATTTCCTGGTGCCTAATGGGAGATCAATTATTTCCGTAGGCACAGTGGTATATGTAACAGTGAAAACCTCCCTGCTTGGGGTCACTGTTGGATTTGGAGGTTGGGAGTAAGTTCATTTGGGACTTAGTTCATAAAGAACAAAGTGCCACTATTGGGTTTTTATTCATTTTTATATTGGGACTTTGTTCATTCTGAGTGGGATCTTAGTCCTTAAAAATTATGGCAGTTAGTTCATATGAACTAAATCCCAAATTTTCTGGGACTTAGTTCGTTTTGGCTAGTGGGACTTAGTTCCAGTTGGGACTTAGTTCATAGGGCCTCAATCTCGTTAAGAGCTTCCCGGCAATGTATTACCAACTTTGATTTGGTTAGTGGTGTATCCAAGCCCAAGGCTTTTAAGGCTTTCTGACTGTCTATGTAAAATGTGATAGGTTTCCCATCTAGCTGGTACAAGGCGAGTCGGTATGCTGCCGCCTGAAAACCACTACAATGGTCAGGGAGGCCTAAGGCGAGGTTAAGTGCAGGTGATTGGGGAGAAGACTCCCAAATCCGTGCCTTCATTCATTTTAAATCCATCTGTATAGATTTCGATTTCGGAGTTGTTGCTTATAATGCCATTCTCCCGTTCGGATTGATTTGGGATTTTTGTGTTATACGTACTTTATATTGAAGTCTTCAAAAGATATTACATAGTCCGTTTTGTTCGGAATTGTATTCCGTAGAATGCTTATGATCAACCTGGGAGTTGGTTTATTTTTGAGATTTTGTGAGTCTTAGAGCCGCTGTAGACGCAACTAGTTTTCCGTAGATGTTGACTTGAAATCGATGCAGTATTGTGTCTAAAGGGGCCATGGGGTGGACCTAAGGGCCCCGGTGATGCATATTTAGTTTAACAAACTAACTTGCGACAAAATTAACATCTACTGCTAATTTATAACACAACGTAAAACTCATACCACACGTACAACTTCAAAGTCGCAAGTCCCACTTGCAATAGCTCCAAATCTCAAATTTTATAACTGACTCAACACAAATCAATCGATCGCAAACAGTTTTCAACTAGTATCAACTTACAGCTAAAATGCATAGTAAGTCAATTCACGCAGTGGAATGTCCAATCCCAATGTGCTGCTTTTCCAGTGACTGACTCTCGCGCTCTCAGAAGCTTACAACGGGTAAGTCCTAAATAAAACAATAACTTCCATTCCACGTCGCGTCGTGATCGTGGCTTAAAATATTGCTCACCAAGTCAAAACAAACTTCGCTCTCAGCCAGCCACTAAGCAATGTAGCCCGGGACTGTAGTTGGGGAACGGGGAGGCGTACCCGTACCCCATAAGTTTGTGTAAAAAACCTAAAGCGGAATGTAGTTTCATGTATATGTGGGACATCAAAGAAGCTCATTGATCAGAGACTAACTAAAAAGCCAACGAAAAGTCAAATGCGTGCCAGTACCAGTTTGGATTAAGCATCGAAAGCTACACATCGACTACAGTAAGCGCGAGTTAAAGTAAAAAAATAATAAAAATTTTAAGTATTCACAGTGTAGATAATAAAGGGTTTCGTCTAGGAGCATTATTTAAATTAACCTAGATTTAACCTAGTTTAGCGGGATAGGTTAATGAAGTTTCACTCTCTAGAGTACGAGTAAAGAGTGTAATTTCCCGTCTTGCGTCTTTAAGTGGAAGCATAACAGAAAAGTTATTACGCGATCGTACGCAACGATTTCTTTCTCTTTCGTTCGTTACCTAGTTTTCTCGTGTCGTTTTTTTAACTTCTTGTTTTTCTGTCTCTTTGTGAATAATGTTTGTTGGGTGTTGTTCGGCTGTTGTTATTGTTGGATTATGCAATAGAAACGCGCGCGCACTCACGATCAGTATCAGTGCCACTCTCTTTCTCTGATCGGGTTATTACTATATGTACCTACATTTATCTATATATAGTTTTTTGCACCTTGTATACGGTATAACCTATTCTAGTCTACCTACTTTTGTTTTGCATCCTGTCCTGTACCTGTTTTTGTTTATAATTTTCGTTAAAAAAAAAAACAACTAAGAAATCGTTAAGTGAATTGAGAGTAATATTTGTGTTTGTGTTGAATTTCCAGTACACATCAAAGAGATTGGATTGTTTGTTCGAGACTGTCAAACGCATCGAGAAAAGCCGTCAAAATTGGTCTGTTTTCAAGAAATTCGTTTAAACTTAACGACTACAAGGTAAGTCGACATTTCCTCTCATTGCTTATGTCGTTAAATAGTCAATATGAATAATTTGAAAGTCATTTTTACACACATTATGTTAGTCATAAAAATTCTATGCAATTAATTCGAAGGTGAGGAGCCAGTAAAATTGTATTTGTTTGTATGCGTTATTTCGGGTGCTATGTGAAGTTGATTTGAGCTGGAAGATTGGCAAACAATTGCAATGTAGGTATATTAAATGCTTTCAATTGCACCTGAGTAGGTAATGGTTTTGTATAGGTATGGTAAACATGTGACTTGTCTTTATGTATAAAGTCATTATGAACCTACATAAGTGGTAGTTTCGTAGTTATTGAATGTTGACAAAACTATACTTGGTTTTAGATTTTATAAGATATTAGGCGTGTTTTTTTGAAACCTCGCCAGCCAGCCGTTCATTTGGACATGGACAGTTGCCAGCACAATTGCCAGCCGAATGAATTTAGGCAATAAGCCCAAAAGCGTACCAACATGTCATATAAAATTATGCATTTGTTAGAAACATTTGATAAATTCTGACATTTTTCTCTGGAATGTTGCGTGCATGAGATAAGAACCCCATTATGATTTAAGCAAATTGTACGGAAATTCTAAGCCGCTTGTTGCTTTCAGCGCCAGGTGTTTGTTCATTGTGAATTGAATTTAGCCAGCTGCCAGCCAGCAGCTCTCCGACTGGGGAGAAAATAAAGAGTTGTTCCAGCAGGTTTAGCATGTAAAATGTGCCTCAACTGGCAACCACTGGCTAGCGAGGTTGCATAAAAACACAACTAATATTTCATTCCCCCAGGACGAGGCGCAGTAGCGCAGTGGTTAATGTGCTGGACTACTGTGCGAGGGATCCCAGGTTCGATCCCCGTAAAAACACAAAATACCTACATCTAGCCTAGCCCTAGGGTGTCTACCCGCCTGTTGCGCCATCTATTTATTTTTTATTTATTTTAGGACGATTTCGTTTGGACGCTATCATATTTTCAACAGACAGACTGATTGACATGGCTAAATCGATTCAGAATTTGATCATGATTTACATTATATATCGGGCGCATCAAATTAAAAAAAAAGATCCTCGTTTTTACTGTAAAATAAAGACTTTAGAGCGAAATGTCTTCGGTAGACATCCCATATGTACATTACGAGTAGCAGCGATTTTAAAATTATTTGCTCAGTAAGGAAACCATCAACTGAGCGTTGGGAATAACTTTAATATTGGCATTGCACAATCAACAGCGTTGGTCGTTCCTTTGATTTGCGAAAAAAGCGACTGTTGTTTAATAAAAACAATTAACCAAAACTAGTCGTCAGCCATAAAACAACAACCAACTACAAATCAAACGTCAAACGTCAAAACAGAACCCATTCTCAATGACATTTTGATAAGTATTCACAATGGTGTAAAATTTATCAATTAATACTCATAATACCAAATTATCAATGAATTGATAGATCTTATCAAGTATCAAATAATTGATATTTGATAGCCATAATAGGGCTGTGTTGCTAAAGAATGTTGTTGAAAATTACTACTTACTTATCGGGCTCCCGACCCGTGAAGAGTCTCTGCCTGAGACACTGCAGCCTTCCATCCTCTACGATCCCGGGCACGCTGCTTCCAATTGTCCAGACCAAGCGCTCTGGCATCCGCGATGGCTTGGTCTTTGAAACGGAGGTTCGGTCTTCCTTGTCTTCTCGAACCTGGGGGCTGGGATTCGAAGATCCTCTTGGCTGGAGCATTATTGTCCATTCGCTCGATGTGGCCGAGCCATTGTAGTCGACGTGTTTTGGCTTTTTGGACTACATCCACATCTTGGTACAGCTCATAGAGTTCGCGGTTGTATCTTCTCCTCCATTCGCCCTCCTCGCACACAGGACCAAAAATCCGCCGAAGTATTTTTCTTTCGAAGGAGCCCAGTATCAGCTCTCCCTTCTTGCTTATCGTCCAGCACTCGGCGCCATAAAGCAGAACTGGCAGGATAAGGGTTTTGTAGAGCACACATTTCGTCCTTCGAGTTAGGAGTTTTGAACCCAGTTGTTTTGCCAAACCGAAGTAGCAACGGTTTCCTAGGGTAATTCTTCGTCGGATCTCCACTAGGGTGTCATTCGTGGAGTTTACGTTTACTCCGAGGTAGGTGAACTCCTTAACTACCTCGAAATTATTGCTATCAATAGTGACGTTTTGTCCTAGGCGGTGGACAGATGCTTGTTTGTTTGTTGATAGCATGTACTTAAGCTAGTATCAGACGATATGTTGAATCAGCAAACGTTTGCTGAAAATTGTGTTCCAATCACAACAAATCGTGCATACTTAATGACAGCAATTTTTTTTTACACGATTATGTTGTGATTGGAACACAATTTTCAGCAAACGTTTGCTGATTCAACATATCGTCTGATACTAGCTTTAGTCTTGTCCTCATTTACTACAAGTCCAACGGATTTCGCCTGTTCTTCAATCGCCGTGAACGCTTCTATCACGGCACGCTGGGAGCGACCGATGATGTCAATATCGTCCGCATAGCCAAGCAGCTGGACGGACCTGTTGAAGATAGTGCCTTCCGTGTTGACACCTGCCCTGCGCACTATCTGCTCCAGTACGAGATTGAAGAAGTCGCATGATAGAGCGTCTCCTTGCCGAAATCCAGTGCATGTTTGAAATAGTTCGGAAGAGCTGCTTCCAAACTGCACGTTGCAGCGTGTGTTTTCCAGCGTCGCGCGACACAGCTGAATCAGTTTTGCCGGGATTCCGAATTCGGCCATCGCCATATAGAGCTCCTGACGATGTATGTTATCATACGCGGCTTTGAAGTCGATGAATAGGTGGTGAGTTTCGACTTGAAATTCGTTGGTCTTTTCCAAGATTTGCCTCAGTGTGAAAATTTGGTCTATAGTCGATCTGCCAGGCCGGAAGCCACACTGGTACGTGCCGATTAGTGTGTTGCAGAACGGTTTTAGACGTTCACACAGTACGTTGGATAGGATCTTGTATGCGACATTTAGCAGGGATATGCCTCGATAGTTCTTGCAAGACATAGGATCGCCTTTTTTGAAGATGGGGCATATGGAGCTGATAGTCCAGTCATCGGGCATGTTTTCTTCCACCCATACTTGGTTGATGATTCGGTGCATGCTCCCTACCAAAACATCACCACCGTATTTAAAGAGCTCCGCTGGTAGACCATCAGAGCCTGCGGCCTTGTTGTTCTTAAGCTTTTTTATAGCTAAGCCAACTTCTTCTATACTTGGTGGTGGGACTAGTTCCTCATTGACTGGACGTGGGTTCTCTTCTTGCCCTATCACTCTCTCTACACGATGCCCATTAAGCAGCTGCTGGAAATGCTGCTTAAATACATCTACTATTCCCTGCGCTTCGGTGACTAGGTTTCCTTCGGTATCTCGAAGAGCCTGCGTTCCGGTTTTGTAGCCAGCAGCCAGTTGCTTAGCTTTTTTATAAAACCTCCGGATGTTATTACGATCGCGCGACTCTTCGATCTCCTTGAGCTGGGAAGCTGCATAAGCCCTCTTCTTTCTACGCAGGATCTTCTTTTCCTCCCTTCTCCTGGCTCGATACTCTTCTCTCGCTGCCCTTGTTTTGCGCTGCAGCGCTTTCTTGTGTGCATCTTCTGTCACCTTTTTCCTGTACACGCATTCATCATCATACCACGGGCTCTTTCTCTGGGGTGGCTTGTACCCTACGGTGGTTTCGGCTACCTCTTTGATGATGTCGCGATACTGGCACCACTGATTGTTGGCGTTTGTGGTAGGTGAGTGCACAGAGGAGAGTTTCATACTCAGGCGCTCGCTGTAGGCTCTGGCTACTCCAGGTGTGCTAAGGCGTCCAACGTCGAATTTCTTCTTCTGGGCGGTTCGCAGCTTCTTCTCGTTGGACAGTCGAGCTCTGAATTTAGCCGCGACAAGAAAATGGTCAGAGTCGACGTTTGCCCCTCGGAATGTGTGCACGTCGAGGATGTTGGATGCGTGCCTCGCATCGATTAGCACATGGTCGATTTGGTTGGCGGTTCGACCGTCTGGAGAGCGCCAGGTTGCTGTGTGGATCCTTAGCCTTGGAAACCTAGTGCTACTTATCACCGTATTACGAGCTGCTGCAAAATCGATTAGTCGGTAGCCGTTGTCTGTTGTCGTTTCGTGGATTCTGTGCTTACCAACTAATCCGCCAAAGATGTTTTCCTTTCCGACTTTGGCATTGAAATCCCCGAGTACAACTTTTACATCATACTCCGGACAGGCTCCGTAGGCTCCATCCAGGAGGTCATAAAACTCCTCCTTGATGGGATCTTCAGCCTCGTCGGTAGGGGCGTGTGCACATATTAGGCTTATGTTTTGGAAGGTAGCTTTGATGCGGATCACAGAAAGGCGATCACTTATCGGCTTGAAGTCAATGACTTTTGTCCTAAGCCGATTTCCCACGACGAATCCGCATCCTAATACATGCAATCTTTTGTTGCAGCTGTAATAAATGTCGCAATCTTTTCTTTTCATCATACCTGATCCTATCCATCGTATCTCCTGGATCGCGGTTATATCTGCCTTATACCGCGTGAGGACAGACTCAAGTTTTTGAGTAGCACCTGGGGTGTAGAGCGTTCGTACATTCCAGGTACATACTCTCAGGTCGTAGTCCATTGACGTTCCGGGTCTGGTTGCCATTTGAGGAGTTCCATTATCCGAGGCTGGTTGTGTCTCTCTCATAACTACTGTTTTTTTTCCATGGTCGGGAAGTTACCCCGACGGCACAACCCCCAACCTGGAGGACCAGGCCCTTGTTTTGACCCTAGGACAGCGGGCCGGAAAAACCGATGCCAGTAACCCATTTTGGGATATGAGCGCTGCCGTTGACCCATATTGAGGGCTCCTCCGCCACCAACTCTTTTCCAACACCCTGGCTCAGTATTGGAAGTCCCAGTTCAACCTAACTGGAGCTGTAGGCGCCACCGTTGATTCCATCTAGAGAATTCCTCCGCTGCCGCCTAAGAGTAAGTGCCTTAGTGAGAGGACACTTCTCCCCCCTCTCTCGTTCGCTGCCACCAACGACCTTCCACAGGGGTTGGTTACCCCATCTCCAGCCGAGGTACTAGGCACCCACCAGTCACCAACGTGGAGGTGAGAGTAGGAGTTGGTAGTGAGAGGCTAGAGTGAAAACGCTTGTGTTCTCATGTGATCGCATCACTACCCTTAAACCAGCGTTGTTGAAAATTGGGTAAACTAATTTAATTTAAATAAAGATTGCATATATTGAAACTCGCACCCACCCCATAATCCAACAGTGACCGCAAGCAGTGTGTTGCAGGAAGCAGCATGCCCCCCATACACATGTCAAAGTACAATGACGACATTAATCAATCTAGTTTTCAGTTTTCGATTAAGAATTGATTTGGACAGTAAAATCTACTAACAAATTAAGTATCTATTTTCCTGGCTTTCAAAAATGCTTTTTTTGTGTTGCCATTATTTTTGATTTTTTTTTTTCATTTTAATTTTTTATTTTTTTTGGCGCCCAAGTTATCGTGCTCGTGCCGTCGACGGTAATGGTAGCGGTGTCTACCTTATTTCTGTTAGGCTAAGGTAAGCCAATTTCGCCCTGTTCCTATTGTATAGCATTACCTACCTATCCGCTCCAAATCTTTTAAAAATTAGGCAGTGACAGTAATAACACTGTTATCAGCAAATCCCACAATGTTTGCTTCTTCTTCGCATCTCTCTCAGCGTTCTTAGGATTTACCGAAAGCTTTTGATTGCTCACCCGGTAGATTGTTACCTCTGTCTATACTATGATACTATTTTGACGTTTCAACTGTTTCAACAACAGGCACGAGTTAAAGGTGTCAACCAACATGTCTGGTCTTCCTTTCATTGCTTCGTACTCCGCTGGTCCAGGCGCCTTTTTATTTTTAATTTTGTCGCGAATCTCAGTTATTTCCTATACTCTTGGATAGTGAATTCATCCACCGTCGTGCGTTCCCTTTCTGAGGGGCTATGTAAGACTTCTGAGACTCGATCAGTCAGTAATTTCGACAGAGCGTTAGTGTTGCTATTTTCTTCATGTTCAACACTCGCGCTAATAAGTTTAGCAAGTCAACCCCGGGTGAGCCGGTGGTTACCACGGGGCGATAAAATAAGCACAAGTAATGTGTATGAAGTACATAGTTACAACAACCTGGGGCCTATAACACAGAAAGACAAGTCAACAAGTCAACAGGCACTTTAGAATTCTGTTTGTTTGACAAGTAAGTGTAGATTAAATTGTTAAAACCCGACAATTTCCCTCGATTTTTTCAATTAGTTCAACAAGTCAGTCAGTATTGCTGTTCCCCATAGGCACTCGAAGCTACGCCGAAGTTGGTTAGTTGAAGTAAGAAAAGTATCACTTCGCAATGTCTATGTACGACAAAGGTTATAGTCTATTAAGCTTAACAAATTTCAACAAATTGGGCCTTATACAAGTTAAATTGTTGTAGTTGGTATCATTTTACTATCACCGTGAATGTCACCTATAAGATGGTACTAAGATCCTGTCCCAAACCAATGTGGGACTATTAATATTTTCTGCCTAACTTTTGCTTGTTTAATTCTAACAAGTCGGTCAACGTGCGTTCTTTAGAATTAGTCAACTTTTTAACAAATCCATTCTCTTTTCTTTAAGCACTTGTTTCCAGTTATAGAAATGGTAGAATTATAAAATATCCCACTTGTTGAATTGTTCTAAAACAATTGTTGCGAAGTGCCCGCAGACTGGTTAAGGTTATTATAAATATTATGTGTTACACAAATTTTTAACAGTTGTTGAATTTCACTTGTTTAACAAGCACTTGTTGTATTGGGTTACAGGCCCCTGGCCACCGCCAATTTGATGCCAATCATATTGTATACCCTCTTTATACAACGCCTTACCACAGGAACGAACAGAATCCACGGAAAATTTTAATCATACCGCACTCCTACCCACGGTCTCGCAAAATTAAGGAAAATGTGCAAGGGATTTGTTTTTCTGTTAGAATGAGAAGCAAATGGGATTTATTAACACGCTAACGTTATAATATGAGTATAAGTGGTTTACGCCGAATTGCGAGATTGGAGCTCAATCTACGCAGCATTACAATATTCCGTTAGAGGAGGATTTAAAATCTAATTTCATTCGACGCCGTAAGTTATTTCGGTCATTAATAGCGTGCTTCATCAATTCTCCAATCACCAACTTTGACTTTTTAAAAACCGTAGTTCATTCCCCAAAACAATAGTAAGGGCAGCCGTCCTAACTGCATAATGAATGTATGTGAGAAGTGACTTGCCAATCTAAGAAACACCTTCTTAGGAAACTATTTTCCCAATGACCTCAGTGATATAGGTAACACCAGCGCCGCTAACATTCTTAGCTTTATAACCGGCAGCAAATGGTTTACATGAGTAGCCAGTAAAGAAACAGCTCCCCAAATCCGAGTGGTATGCACAATGGGCCGAATAACCGCCTAAGTGTTTCTCTCATAGAGAGCTGGATATCTATCCGTCATAGCTTTCAAAATCCCCAATTTATTCTACCCGATAATAAAAGCCAATATTTTATACTCCTAGCTGCCATAGTTAGTTAAGAACTACTGGATGAAAATTACGCAGTAGATAGAGAAAAATGTATTTACTCTATTTACTACAATTAGTTGAAATGATTTTAAGTATGCAAGTGACACTCCCCAATAAGACTACATTCTTAAATGAATCACAATAACCACCATTAAACAGATTAGTTTTAAAATTAAAAATACAAAATCGTGACTTTCAGCCATTACTATAATATTTCTACATTATAGACTTTGTTAATTACAGGGTTGCTCCATCTTTGACTAATAGTGATTAGTTCGATGACTTTGAGATTGTGTAGTTTTTTTTTTTTTTCAAGGTGAACTCTTTTGCGAGTCAGTGTTAATTAAATAAAAAAGCGGCAAATAATTTACCCAAATCTATTAGATAATATAAGTGAAACCCCTAAAGCTCATTACAACCCAACAATATACAACCAAAAAGGTCGCTTCGCATGAAAGAAGCTATAAATGTTAAAATATAGGGCTCAAATAAATTATAGTAATTAGAAATACCTATGTATTTTAAAAAATCCAAAACTCTGTTTCGATACACCCTTTTCACTTTACACGAAAAAAAAATTAATTATGTAATATGCTCGTTCAAAGCACAAATGAAATACTAAACTATAATTACCCGGCTTTCCGGAGACTAAAGGTGCTAGTACACGATATGTAGCTCGCCACATATATATGTGGCTCTGACGTCACCAGATAGTCTCCACATATGGCACACATTTCGTTTTTCGTATGTAGCGCAGTGGCTAGATAAAATTGTGCTAGTACACGGAATGTAGCACAGCGCGCACATATCGGTTGGCTGTTGGTTATTCGTTTATGATGATGCTATCCGCAGTTTTATTGCCCTGTGTGCAGTCTTGCTTCTTGCACCAGTACTATAAGTACTAATTGTTTTATTGCTTTGGGTGTATTTAAGTTATCGCGTCGCGTTTGCTACTGAAATTACATTCAAAAATACATACGAACCGTGCAAGTAACTACTCGACAGTCGACATTATGTAGCGTATTGGCACAAATCCTATGTGCTAGGGTAGTACATACACGAAATGCCGAAAAGCCACACACGAGTGCCTCATATCGTGCCTCATACGTATGAGTACCTTATGTGAGTGGCACAAAGAGGGCTAGTACACGGTATGTAGCCATTGGCTCCATATGCTGACGTCAAAATTACGTCAGACCCACATATATATGTGGCGTGCTACATATCGTGTACTAGCACCTTAAACGCAAGCGGCCTTTTCGATTTATATTGGTTGGTGCCATAAGAAGATACAATTCAAATTTGATTAGCTTTGGCTACTAAGAAATATTGTGTATCTATGTAGATACGCCTGCATGATAAAAATTGTCTTAAGTGACCAACCATTGCGTAAGAGAAATATGGTTTTCATGTTTCAAATTATGATATTGCCTGATTTTTGATTACATCTGCGTCATTTATCGGACAAAGGAATTCGATTAATAATCACCACATACGTACCTAGATACATGTAGTTATACTTAAGTTCTTTTAATGCCAATCGCTATAATTTTTCGATGTAAACAATGAAGACCCTCATTAGTATTTACGATCTTGACATGAATATAAATTGCTTTGTTACTGACCGCTTTGTGATTCACTGTGATTATTTTTCAGATTTCAACCACTGGATTTAGATATGATTCATTTCTGATTGGCTTCAATCGATGCAAGCTATTTTCATTTAGTCACCGTAGTACCTACTTAGCTAGTCATCTTTGTGGATATTCCGCCTGTAATCGTCACTCTACGCTTTTTTTAAGCATTCAACTGAATACTAAACAATTGTGTCTACCATTACCGATAAATATCTCGCAATCATCAATTATCAAAGTAGGAAATCCCAAGGTCATTGCTGCCCGTGCCTATCATAAGACGTCTCTAGGTCAATTAATTCTGTAATCGGATACAGGGCAAATTACACACCTGTACAGACAATTCCTAGCTACGAATTTAAATTTATATAGCCGTGTATCTAAATAGGTATACGTATTATATATGCGGGTTTCGACATCCTTAGGTTATTAGTTTCGGTTTGTTAAATGGCAGGTACTACTTTGTGGCTTGACAAGTCTAAGTGCTCAATTTCATAGACGAGCGCACACAATGAGATAATCGTATCTATGTACGTGCTAATCACTCCTGAATGCCACCAAATTTAGAAAATTACTGAAATTCTACATTGAATATAAAAACAACGTATTTAAATGCACTTCTTTTACAGTGACAGTGACTAGAATCGGTTTAAGTCTCTTAAACAACTTTTCAATTAAAGCGGTAATTGAATTCTTACGGCAATACTTCTGACAAACTCTTCCTGGTTATTTAATATTTTAAACATATGACCAGCTGGTAAAAGTTTGTTCGTATAAGATTAAGGTTTGGGTGGCAGCAGGCGAAATTAATTAAGTTTTGCCAGAGAGGTAGATAGTATATTTCTCTATTAAATTCTCCAGATTAAAATTTAAGGGTGCATTACCGAACCAACTTGAAAACTATTATACCTTACCTACATAATTATATATATTTATATAGGTACATAGCTGTTTTACTTTCGAGAAAATCTTCGACTATGATTCTAGCGTAGATGGCAAGAAAAGATAATCCTCTAAAATAGACGAATAGGTAAAACTTATATTTTCAGAACTTTACATAGGTATTGACCAATTCTATGTCATCCTAAGCATCTAATGCGTTTATTGACATAAATAATAATCGTTAACACATTTTAAACTTCTCCATAGAGAGGTGCACTTAGCACTTACTGGGAAGGACAGGTGGGTCACACTGTCCGTTCCTAGAACCAATTACGTTTTTGAAAAGATATCTAAAAACCTATAGCCGTATTAATAATAGCTGCGGAACTTCGTGTTATCCCTAACTAATGACTAACCCACTGGTTAAACTCAAATTACTATTTATAATCATTTTTAGAAGATAACTAAGCTTTCGTAACTTTTACATAACTAACTCACGGTGGTAGGTGTGTTAGCGATTTGTTAGCTTTGCAAAACATGTTTCCCGCGCAAAATGACAAATGGTGTTTCGCGTTTAATTTCGTTTGATTGATATGAATGTGGTAAAAGGGTTATACATAATTGAATAAGTTTGCAAAAATTGTGGAGCAAAATGGCTCACCCTTTTTGAATAATTTGAATATGCTAGACGAAAAAAAAAAACGAAAAAAAACCTATGAGAATATTTATATATAAAACATTCAAAAATAAATATAGATTTTCAAAACGAAATATAAAAAAATGAATTGCATTAGTAAGAGTACGAAAATTCTAATTACATTAGAAGAAGATGATGACAGCAGAAAAGAAGGACGCATTCCTGTGAGTTTTCAATACAATTGGGAGAAGCGTTGCCATCACAAACCTACGATAATAGGAAACACGTCAATTAGTTAATGCATGGGTTATATTTCTTTATAAATAAGAAAATTTAGTCAGAGAGTTAAATTTGTAACTACTAGTTACGTAAGAAGTGAGTTAGAGAATGGTTTGAGATCTATTATTAATACGGCTGCTAGTGTGTGTGGCTTTCCGGACACTGGCGAGAGCAGGGGCCTTATTCCCAAAAGCGTGGCGGATTTGTCTATTCGCTTATGTGCTTAGGAGACGTTTCTCTGGCTGATTGTTTGTGGATAAAAGATAAACTAATGAAAAAAAAAACAAGTAAAAGTGTTATCGTCGGCTTGGCCGATGCTTTGATACCCTCCACCGCATATACAATTCATGCAAAATGTTAGGCATGTGTGTAGCGTACACAACATGGGTTTTGTATGGGAGGTACCAGAGCTACTAGAATGACATAGCGCATTTTCAATACATACCTGACGATGGTAAAAAGAAATCCTCTAACAAAATTTCATTGGCATAGGTATATTCGTTTTGGCACTATCGTGTTTTCAGTCTGTTGAAAACGAACATGGCTTAATCGATGCAAAATTTGATCCTGATTCAGAATATATATACCTATATACCTTACGGGGTCTCCGGTGACTTCTTATTGGCGTTACAGATGCAATGACTATTAACAAATTAAATAATAGGTACCTAGCTTCCTGTGGAGCGTATAAAAAATTGGAAAACACTGGAAATATTGAGAATAGGCAAAGGCGAAAGCGATCGAAATTGTGGTATCGCTTTCAATATACGATCCGCTGCTCATTTGGGAATAATCCCCCAGGACGAGTACACAACAAATGCACTATTCTTTCCTCTTCTTTCTCACCTCTGCAGCTTCTTTAAAAATCGTTGTAAGGGATACCTTACCTTTGGGCATGTTTACCGATCGCGCAGTGTCCGGTTATAACATTTAGGGCCGTTTGCTGATACGACTCATAGTGATTTAAGTTCCACATAAACTCTTATGTGACAGTTTATGCCATACAAAAAGTACCCCATAAGAATTTAAGTAGAACTTAAATCGTTATGAGTCGTATCAGCAAACGGCCCTTATTTGTTAGTGGGACATTTTACGCTAATCCGTTGTGCCTGCAAAGTCCGGTGGTCTTTTTATCGTATAGGTTAAGCCCGGGGTTCCCAATCTTTTTCATACTGCGACTCCCTAGAGAGGTTGAAATATTTTTGCGACGCCCTTATAAAAGCAGAGATCAGTGTGTGACAAAACTAAAGCAACTCTTAAAGTTCTATACCATTGCACTTTTGCTTACTAAAGGAAATACAATGAAAAGTTATTCCTATATGCAACTTTTGGTCATAAAAGCACTTCAAATATTATTTATAAAAAAATACAAACTTTATATTTATTTTAAAATGTTTTATATATTTAAAATAATCAAAAAACAAATGCATTCGTATAATGCGACATTGACAAAACTAAAGCAACACCGACTGAACTTTAACATCTGGTAAAAAAAATTAGAAGTACATGCACATTTGGGTACCGTTAGGTCATATTCCGTTAAAAAAATACTTGCTGCTTTCGGTTTGCATTAATCACTCATTTTTTTCATAACCCATTGCAAAAATAAGTAAAGCTTAAGTTTGGGGTTTTTTTTTTTTTTAAATGGCCAGGAACAAATTTGGAAATGAACTTAAAAATAAAATTATAAAAGATTTCCTTAATGGAACAAAGCAAAAAGATATTTGTTCAAAATATTCCATGGAAAAATCAGTTGTGTCGCGATTATTCAAAAGATATCGGCAGAAAGGGACAGTGCAAACATTTCACCTTGGCGGTAGACCCCGAAAAACGAGTGCAAGACAGGATCATCTTATACTGCGCGAGTTTAAAAAAGATCCTAGAACATCTTCCCGAAAAGTTGTTAATGACTTGGGACTCCAAATTCATCCAAGAACAGCAAGTAGAAGGTGTGACGAGGTTGGTATCAAGTGTTTTAGGGCAGCAAGGAAACCATTTGTGTCAAAGAAAAACCGGTTAGCTCGCATAAAGTTTGCGAAAGATCACATAAACTGGTCGGTACAGAAATGGAGAACGGTACTATGGTCGGATAAATCCAAATATAACATCAAAGGATCAGATGGAAGAGCACACGTTAGAAGACCAAAAGGAAAACGCTTAGACCCAAAATATTACCAGGCCACTGTAAAACACGGTGGGGGCAATGTCATGGTGTGGGGTTGTTTCTCTGGTCAGGGAATGGGCCCTATTCACCAAATTACCGATATTTTAAATGGTGAAGGGTATACAAATATAATGAAGGACATTATGTATCCATACGCGGATGAAAATATGCCCTTGCGCTGGAGATTCCAACATGACAACGACCCCAAACACAAATCTAGGCTCGTGACTGAGTGGTTAAACGTGGCAGGGGTTTGTGTTCTGGAATGGCCAGCTCAATCACCCGATCTCAATCCCATAGAGAATCTATGGGAAATTGTAGATCGCAAAATCCGGACAGAAGAATACTCCTCGAAGGCCTCTCTTTTTGCCGCTATAGAACAAGAGTGGTGGAACATCCCAGAAAATACAATTAATAATTTAATTGAATCCATGCCCCGCCGATGTCATGCAGTCCTTCAAAATAAAGGATACCCAACAAAATATTAATTAATATCGTCAATATTTAAAGTAGTTGTTAAGTTGCTTTAGTTTTGTCAATGCCTTGCAAAAACATGGCTTTGTTATTTATGGATTTTGTTGTTATAAAGTGCTTTCAAATAAATCAAGATAAAGTTTTTCAAGAAAGATTATTTGAAGTGTCTTTATGTTTTAGAGTTTCAAGTTATACGTTCTTCACATAACTTTTTATTCATATGCAAAGTAGACAGACATGTAGAATACTGGAAGTTGCTATTGTTTTGTCACACACTGTATGTGAAGTTGATCTAACTAAATATTCACTAAAGGCTTTTTCAATAAGGACGGGTAAACGTTGAAATATCGTCGTCCCATATTTATGGCAATTTTGCCCCAGGTAAATACGAGTGACAGCCACGAAGCAAGTCTGACAGAAAATATACGCGACACACAAACGCGCTTAATAGTCGACTATTGGATTTCGCTTTGACCCTTCTCTTAGTATTCGTAAAGAGAAACGTAATGCTTTTCCTTCGTTCGGAGTCTTACAGCAGTGAAAGAATAAAACTTGCGACTTAGGGAACTCCTGGGTTAAGCCATATTAGCTTCGAGGTGTTCATTGGTTCATACAAGACCGTCTTAGGTTTGACTTTTTAAATGTATCGAAGTGGGTTAAGTATTTTTCTAAAAGACATTAGCGCTGTTATGTTGGGTACGTGTGGGCGCAGTAGCGCAGTGGTTAGTGAGCTGGACTACTGTGCGAAGGATCCCAGGTTCGATCCCCGGAAAAACACAAATTACATCTTAAAAAGTTTTTTCTACTGCTTCACCTCTCGCGAACGTCTGACAGACATCCGAGAGTATGACGGTCATGAAAAAGCTTCTCAATTTAGCCGTTTGGACTCGGCATAAAATTGTAGGTCCCTTCCATTCGTCCCTAAAATAGAAACTCACACAAAAACGAATGGTTGCGAGAAGCTAGACCTAGGGTGTCCACCGCCTGTTGCGCCGACTATTTATTTATTTATTTTATTTTTTTATGTTGGGTACGCAGTTTATACTATTGATACCGGATGAACCTCGCAAATTTGTCAGCTTCGCAACTCTCTAGGACATCGTAATAACCTGGAACTCAGCAGAACAATCAAACTGAAATCGAGCCGGGATGTCTTGGTCTTCCGAGAAGACAGCAGCACAGTCCTTCCTCGTGTTTTTTTGACTTATCGTTGTATATTGACAGCGCTTCCCTGTTTAGGACTCCGGGATCGCTGTTTAGGACTGCAGGATGCACGCCGCCACTCCGATCTGTCCGGCATAGAATGCTAACTTCGGTTGCCAGCCGATCTATGATATTGGGAAAATGGCGCTGCATCATACGAATACGAGTATGTTTGGATGAACAATATTTTGTGCAGTCCAGTCTTTATTATATATTTCCTTATGAAAGGGCTCAGTCTGCGTTGGGCTAATACTTAGATTGCAGCTGTCTTCCCATTTGAACAATTTGTTTAATGCGAATTGTAGGACATCCGATAGAATCTTCGGGTATTTACTTGATACAGAAAATTTTTTGGAGTATAAACATACGTCTTGTTTCTGATCGTTTTTAATAATTTTTTCGGTTACATATTAAAATAAAATAAAATAAATAGGTGGCGCAACAGGCGGTAGACACCCTAGGCCTAGTTTCTCGCAACCATTCGTTTGTGTGAGTTTCTATTTTTGAGACGAATGGAAGGGACCTACAATTTATAGTTTATATTTCAAACCTCTTTTTCCTCATTGTAAAACGGATAACGAAACATGTTTCGAAAACGAAAGTACTTGATAGGTGTACAACAATGTGCACTCTACAAGTGATTAACCCTGACCTAGTTTCCATCAAAACTTGAAAACGATCGAATTACAAATTCGAGCCGACCATTTGACTGCCGCGAATAGTGCGACGGCCGGCCGGCGTGAAATATCTGCTGCCACTACAAGATCCAAGTTGCACTTCTGAATCTCTATCTCCATCGTTTTCTTACAATACTCTCATCATATACAATACAATTTAAACTCATTACATATCTAATGGATACTAAGTAAGTAAGTCGCTGTGTGAATTGCCAACGGATTGCGACATAATTTTCATATGTTCATGGTGTACTTGAATGCAATGTGCTAAAGCTAATTACCACCCAACGTAGATAGCTATACTGTAAGTCCGGATTTTCACCTGAGAAGTTAGATACGACGGAGATTGGGTCGTAAATTAAAAGCTAATTACTTTGGGAATTCACACGAAAGTCAGTAAACTATTCATATAGCTATAATATGTGATGCGAACTTAGTGCATGACGTCAAAAACGAGCATCCCCTTTGTGTGTTACATTTCAAAGTGGAACAGGCGCACAATGTTTAAATAGTCAGGAAATTCCGCTAAAAAGTAACGAATAAGTATGAGCGTGTGGATAATGTTTTATCCCATATTGCTTAACTTTGGGTATTTTCCTTTAAGTTTTGACCTCCAAAATGTTTTGTGAATAACTTGTTTAGGAAATTGCCGGTTATGTAGTGAATGTCAAACAGATTACATCTGCTATAGTTTGCAATTAGTAGGCTATACATTGCACACATAGATATATTATACCTACATAAAGCTAATCTTTGCTTGATTGGCTCCTCTAATAATGGAACACATAGATGATTATCGTCAGTATTTGTAACTATCCATGCCAGTGCCTTGGTTGCCTTTGCATCTTTATAAGCTATTTTCTTCAGCATTTTCGTTTTATCTGAATATTATGAAAATTAATTAATTAACTTAGTGACGAAATTTTGGTACTAACCGAAATAAATAGCTCGCGAATTATACGAATTATCTATACCTATTAACCTCGCAACTTTACCAAACGGAGCGTTGCATGACCCGAAGATATTGTCACATTTGACGCCTGTCCCCAATCCGGCTGGCATCGGCATGGCAAGACTTTTCATGGAATAGATAAAGTCCGACAATGTGAATGTGAAATTGCGTCTTTTATCAAAAACAGCTCTTTTGGTTTTCTTTTTCAACCAATCAATGTAATGGGGAAGCGAAAAAAAACGATTGGAAACATAGTTCGGATAATTGATTAGATAGGTTATAGGTATGCCCGCCCGGCTTTGCCCGTGCTTATAGATCTTAGATAATAATGTTCTTTCGTAAAAGGCGACAAATGAGAATAAATCGGTTTTCTGGAACCTTCTTTTTGCCTAAACCCGAAATATGTACAGCAATACGAGAAAAACAAAAAAAAAAGACTCATAAAAATCGACCCAGCGGTAATCTAGATATAACTTCATCGAGTTTCACCCTATAGAAGATGTTTTTTCCAGGGCCAATACCTAAGATGCTATTGGTGGGCGCAGTAGCGTTGGACTGCTGTGCGAGGGATCCCAGTCCCAGGTTCGATCCCCGGAAAAACACAAATTACATCTTAAGGTTTTTTCTACTGCGCCACCTCTCGCGAACGTCTAAAAAACATCCCAGACTCTAACTAGACGCAGTAAAAACACTAAAATATAATTTGCAGATTATTATGTATTTGGCAATATTTGAAACCATCAGGTACCGTATCTTTTGAATTTTAAATACCTACCATGTAGTACAAATTATTTAACTGAAAAACAAAAGTTTAAAGTGAAATTCTTATGAAAAGAAAATGCTCCGTAACTTAAGATTAGATACTCATAATATTAAACTAGTTTCTACCTTTATTATCTTTAACCAGCTCGCAGTGATGAATTAAAAAAAAAGAGCGAACATTTCTAAATACGTCAATTGTATGTCCAAAAATATCTCAGATCTCAAGTAGGTACATAAGAGTGTAAAAGTTTTGATGATGCGTGTGTCACAAAAATCAAATCAGTAACCCTGACCACCATTAAATATTTAGAGTCTAACAAACGAGACTTTATTACCTCATTTGCTCGACACGATGAAAACCAATCTTCAATGCCATTTCAAATTCTTTAACAAAATGTGTTCCCATGATAGTACACAATACTATGCCATTGTTTACGACAGACTATTTGCAAAGAAAACAATTTTGACAATTAAATGTTAATCAATGGCGCTGCTTAAAGATAAATAACCAAAATGAGTGCCTTACAAAGTAATTAGCAACTCGGTTAAGCAAATAGCAATCACATGCGACACAAAATATACTGTCACAAACAATTATATTCATTTCGAACGGAAATACCCACACCTACTGCAAATGACCTTACACATCATTTGCGCTATCTATATGAGTTACATGAAGCAATAGGCCGGTAATGGCCTTTCGGACATCCATGTAAGTCTCATTTTTCCCTATTTTGATGATTAGCAGTGAAAGTTTTTGTAACTTCGTATAAGCTTAAACTGATATATCTTTAAGGAGAAATGCGAAAATCAAAATACCAAACTTAGAGATAAGAACGAGAGGAAACTGTGCTGGTCATTAATTTTCCTTAAAAGAAGAGAGGTAAGCAATTTACTTAAACAGGTTTGACATTTTGCCTATGCAACTTAAAGCCTGTGTGCCGTGTGGGATGTTAAATTCATTATTGAAACCTTATCTGTGAAACCCATTAACAGCTCTTGCTGGATAATCAGTTAAACACTTATAAATTATTATGTTATGTACTGCACGGTTAAAATCCTGGCGTTAAATTTAATATTTTGGGGGTTGTATATATGACAACACCGAAAAAATATTAAAATTGAATATTTCGGATATATTAAATTTGAAAAATCAATAAAAGGTTTATTGAAATTAAATATATTCTATTATTGAAAACTATACCCGAAATATTAAAATTTAATACAGATTAATATTGGTTTATATGCGAAAAGTATTTAAATCAAACCCTTACATATTAAAATGTTATTTAGGATTATAATACATTTGTATTAGAAATAAATAAACTGCGTATTGAAATCTAATATGTTCGCCTTAATTTCAATATTAATTTGGGTTTTTTTATAAACCTATGGAATATTAGAATATAATACAACATTATTATATTTTAATACGATTTTTTGTTAATTTCAAGTAAATTTAGGTTACTTTGTAATACAAGATATATTATCTACATTTTAATTCAAAATTTGATTAAATTTAAGTACGAAATGTATAAAAATACAAAATCCTTTTAATGCGGGAGTAATCCTTCAAAATATCCGCCATTTAACTTCCTTCATTATGTATGATTGCAGACTTAAGACCCTTTCATAGTCATATATTTATATTTAAATATATATTTATTATTAAATCAGTGACTTACTTGTTTGTATGTATATAAGGATATTATTTCTTATAGCTGCGTCTTGCCTCTTTAAATTTCCTCTGATAGGATCAACCAGCTCGCACAATAAACTGCAATCTGCACACCAACTGGATCTTTAAACATATCCACATTTAATTTCGTCTTTTAAAGCTTAAAACAAAAAAGAAGAGACAAATAGCAAAGTCACATTGGCAAACAAATTTTATTCATATACGGAAGTGCATTCACCCTTTATAAAAGCAACTTTGGCACTAAGGGTGAATATCCATCAAGGAACACTTTAAAATTATAATAACTTACTTGTTAGAAGAATATCCTCATTGGATATTAATATTTCCACGTATTCCATATGTTTTTATTTTAATTTTTTATTTACTCTTTCCACTTTTAAGAAAACTTCACTAAACACTAACTTTGTACACAGATATGACTATGACGTGGCCAACATAATTGGGAATTGAAAACCAAGCGTCAAAATAATATCTTTTTATTCAAAAATAATACCGTAATATTTAAATCTAATGCTGAAGGGTTCAAAATTAATTCTAAAGTTAAAGTGTAATACTGAAGGATTATAAATTACTATTAAAGGGTTTAAATTAAATACCCATGGGTATTCGGAATTGCAATGCTCGATAAATGTATAATTATTAACCACTTTTTAAAAGACGAAATTTTAACGAAGCATTTAATACACCGGATATAAAAGCCTTCCCACAATGCATTACCCACCACCACTATTTGAAGGAATCTCAGTCCAATACCTAGTTGTTTTTTTAACGGGTAAGTTGGTTGATTGGTTTAAAATAGCATTTAGTGCAGTAGCAGTACTGCGACTTGAGGTGTTTTTGTTTACCCTCAGAATCACTGCGTTACGTATGACTGGCGATCGTATTAGGTATGTTGTATAATTTTATTTAGCATAATTAAATGGCTGTTGCTATTCGCCCGTTGTTCGGGACACGACTACGTAACGAAATGTCAAAGTTTATATTGCGTCAAGTTGGGGTATGTGGCTCGCTACGCTCGCGGCAAGGACTCTAAACTCCAGTATAATCATTTTCGGACATTATGCCGTACGTCTAGGATCAACTTTTATCTTTATAAAAGAGTTTTTAATGAAAATACGATGACGTTACGTTGATTACGTAGTCGTGTCCCGAAAATCGGTAAACGTCAGTTCAGTACAAAATCTGTCAAAATGAACGGGCGAATAGCCACTTCGTAATTAAATACTATTTACAAATTACAACTCTAATTTGTTTTACAGTCTGAACTTCCGGTTTCGTATTTTTCATTAAGCTTAGAATAAAATTATTACTAACATTGTAGGTATTATGTAGAATACAAATTAGATAACGAATCAACAAATCATATTAATAAATTAACAATTATTTGTTACAAAATTTTAAAACTGTTAAAGAATTTAAATCCTTTGTATGTTAGTCGGTTTTAATGAGTGTTCCGTTGGTAATTAGGACATAGGAAGTCTTAGGCCGTTGGTGCATCATCTACATAATTAGATACTCAATTCCTGAAATTTTGGTACTATTTCTTTTGGTATTTGTGAAAGTTTGGGGGCGACGCACGCCCAAGCGGTAAGAGAGCTCCAACTTTTTTTTTAGATTTCTGTTTAGGGCAATAAAATTAATCGGATTGTGAAATAAGCTGTTATTTTCGAATGCGAAGTAAAGCAAAATATTGTCCAAAATAATTAAAATATTTGGACACGTACAAGAACAATTGTTTTTGATTTTAAAACGAAAGTTAAAGCATTCGAATAGTAGGTAATTGCACTTTAATATTGTACTGATGGCTTTGTTTTGCAAAAACTTTACCTTGTTTGTTAAACATATTTCTATTTACCTACTTGAAAAAGGACCGTCGAACGAAAAAAAACCAAGATCGTGTATTTTCAAAAAAAAAAAAACAAAATTATTCATTCAAATTTTAACAATTAAAAACATTTCCTGTACCAGCAAAACATAAGTTAAAAATTCCGTTAACAATTGTTAACACAAACTTTAACAAGTGGCAAAATAGATGAATTCCCGGTTTCTGTACCACAAAACGACAATTGTTAAAATAGATTGTTAAATTGTTTCAAAATTCTAACTGATGAATAGAAAAATTTTAGCTCGTAAAAAGTTATATTTTTCATTTGGTATTAGAGATTTTGACGTGTTATTTTATTTTCTAGCCTACATTGGGCTCTGGCTTCTGGCACTCTAAAGGAGCTTATTGTGCCTTCCCTGGTGAGGTTCTAAGAGCCATCTTTTTATTCCGGGGACAGTCAGGAAGACAGGTATCTTCTATGGGGTTATGTCAGCAAGATTTGTTGAAGTAACGATTTCTTCGCACGGGACATTTTTCTGAGGCGAAAGAGAGCCGGAAATTCAATGAGAATGGGAAGAGAAGTTTCATCTCTCCCCAGACATAGTCTACACGTAGGGTCCGATGAAATTTCAATTGGCTACAATTTTTTCGTCTACAAATAAATAGTATTTGTCAGAAAAAATCGGAAACGTCGACAAAAATCGAAAAGACGTCTGAAATTTAATAGAAATCGTCTGAAAATAATCGTCAGAAAATCAGATATTGGAAACGTCTGAAACAATTTTTAAAACGTCTGAAAACAAATATTAATTGTCTGAAAAAGGTGTTCCTTCTACCAACAATGGAGTAAAAGGAAAGAATTAGTCCGTTGCGGTCTTTAATTCTTTAAAATAAATGTTTTTAAACGATTTTTATATTTTTCACACGATTACTATTTGTTTTCAGACCAAAATGTTTTAACCAATTCCAGTTCGGTGGAGATCAGTAGGTTAGGTTAGGTTAAAAAGGGGTATGAGATGTCTCATACAACACTAGGCACCATAAGGGCCCATCGCGATCCCTAGGGGGAGCCAATTGCAGTGACCTACAATGGAAAAACACCTAAACACTTGCCCTTGAGAAAGCCCCAATTTCCCTGCAAAAACCAAGTAGTCCCTTAAAGTTGGTATTGTCTATCTCCCCTAAATGTTGGAAGAAGTACCTGCCCAAAAATGTTCTTCTACTGCGACATATTGCCTCACATTCGCACAGTATATGTGTTATGTCCTCTTCGGCTTGCAGGTCATTGCAGAATCTGCAAGTGTCCGAGTCTGCTAGCCCTAGTCTTTTGGCATGTTTTCTAAGAAGACAGTGCCCTGATAATATGCCGATCAGTGTCCTAAGCTGTTCCCTGCCTAGTTTGAGGATTTCCCTGGAGATCAGTAAAAAAGTACGATTTCTTGGGGGATAATTTTAGGAAGAACTGTTTGGTGCATTAGATTCGATCTGACCTAAGCTCGTGATGTGCTTCAGGAAATATTGCTTACTGACAACAAAGAAAGGTTCAGGTCCGACGAGTGGCATTGTCGCGCCTACTTTAGCTAGTGAGTCAGCTGGTTCGTTTCCAGCAAAGCCGCTATAGGCTGGAATCCAGTGTAGGATGACAACATTATTCGTTGCAAGTTCGTTGGTGGCCATGTAAGTTCCCAAAACCAGCTTCGATTTTATGACTGATGAGTGCAGAGCCTTAAGAACAACTTAGCTGTTTGAGAAGATTAATATCTATGGTTTTACCACGTGTATTAGAACTTACATTTATTCTAATGCAATGAATAATGGCAAGGACTTCAGCCTGGAATATGGACGAATGTTTGCCTACGCTGAATCGCTTTAGGCGATTCTCCATAAATGTCAGATCCAGTCACTAAATTCATCTGTGTACTAGACTTGGTAAAGTAAAAGTCGCGAAGGATTACGTTTGTATTTTTTCCAATCTTTCATTGGATGGATGATGATAGAGAAGTTTTTATGGAAGCCATATTCCGATAGCATGTCGTCTAGAAACATGCTGAAAGCTTGTTCAGGCTCCATAGCGTCAATCAGAGATAGGTCGATCAAGAATAGGGATCGATGTAGTTCGAATGGAAGAGACGATGAATACTTAGTCTTGCTTCCATTTGTATACTTGAATAGGTAAGGGGCCTAGGATGACATTCAGTGCAGTGGTCGGGGTGGAGCGTAAACAGCCCGTCATGCAGTTCCCAGCGTTGGACATGTTCTAGCTTTTTCACTGTAGTGACTTAGTGGTCGTGGTCCACCAGACCACGGCAGCATAGGTGATCGTTTCTAACCACAAGCGAATAGATCCAATATCATCAGGGTTTTTAGACCACGAATTGTTACCACAGACTCTACGGCAGATCCAAAGAAATCTGGTGGCTCAGTTTACGATACGGTCTATTTGTAGGTTCCACGAGTTTACTGTCAATGATAATCCCATAATCCCCGTGAAAATGCAATGGTTTCACCATATATAGTGGGGCGAAATGGGAGATCTAGTTTTCTCAGTTTGGTACGAGGGATGATAGTTGTCTTTTTTGGATTTACAGAAAGTCCTTCTATATTACACCATCTTTGAACTATAGATAGTGCATGTTGCAGTATTTCTGAAACCGTGCTTAAGAGTGGCGAGAGAACGAGCCCTTGAGGACACCCTCTAGTCATTAACGCCGAAAGTTCTAGATCTAGACCATCAATGCGAGTCTGGATTACTCGAAATGTAAGGTACTATCATTGAGTTTATATACATAGAGGAATCAAAAATGTTTCAATTTTACCTCACAAGATGTCGCCTGCATGTCCATTTGCGAAAAAATACTCAAAGTGAACAAAACGCTTAAGTAGAGAAAGGAAATATAGGAAAGGGAGAATTTTATATGTACTCAATTTTTTTTTGCCTTTTTATCCTTTTTATTTATTATGAAGAAGTGTGACAAGAAAAGAAGTAGCCTCGCACATCAAATACACAATATGTATTATGAAATTTTACATTTGTATTGAAAAAGAAAAATCGTACGATCTTTAAGATACCTAAACTTTAGTATTTGCAAAGATATTTCCTTCCGGTTCGTGGTAATAATTTTATTTTGATTTGGTGTGGTAGTGGTGTAGTAAAAGAAATATACATAAGACCACCCCATAATTAAAATTCATGTTGTTTTTAAAGTAAGCATTAAGAACAAATTAAAATCCGGCAAGCAGGATGTGTTTATATAATTTTGTAGTTTTACACTTTTTTTTCGTTTATAGGTTTGTCTTGTCACATTTATAGATTTTTTTAAAAGTTCTTTACAAATATCGTCCATACGATAACATAACCATTTCAGGAACAAGATCCAGAAAGGGGAAGGGGATAGATATTTGGTAGCAAAAATTTTGTTGTGCGTTTTACAGAAATTTTTGATGCTGGAAAATGTTTTTCGCTAACTTTAACCACACCTTTACGATTGTGCAGTGAAACATTTCCAGAAAGCTTTACCCAACAAATCTGGCACTACTATAACGTAGTAAACTTGGTATGTTTACGGCGTGGTAAATGAACTGCCAAATTTTGTATGAAAATGCATTTACCACAAGATGGTAAACTTACTACGCGAATTTGTGTGGAAAACCGAGATGGTCAACTTACGACTAGGTCAATGTGACATTTCACACTTGAAATAAAGGTGCGAAATCAGGAAAAAATTACTTTGCATGCATTTATAATACTTTTGATGCTTTTATAAATAGAAATTGCGTAGGATAAATTATAAATCCATCAATTTGTATTAAGAAAACAAGTTTTAAAAAAAATGTAAATAACGAAATTTCCAATTCCAAATAAAGGATGTTTTCGTTCGAGGCAAAAAGTTTGGAATTGAAAATGTCGCTATTTAAACCCTTTTAAAACTTGCTTTCTTAATAAAATTTGATAGACTAACTAATTATTTTACACTAGGAATAGTAAAATGTGCAATTTTCTATTTATAAAAGCATCAGAAGTGGTTTGTTCGTATTTTATCAATTCACTCGTTCCCTCTCATCTCTCATGTGAAACAGCTGACTGGCTTACCATCACAATTCCACAATTTGTATCCCTAAATACTTATTGAAAATAAAAAATCTACATGCCCATACCTACGTCTTCACGCTCCAAGGCTAATTTGCGTACTGAAAACTAAATGACCAAAGCAAACCTCAAAATAGAAATACAGAAAAAAATGTAACTCATTAAAAAACTTACTCAATTCGCATCCTTGTATTTTATAATAATAAACTGAGTTTACTGAAAACTGAATATAAAAATAAAAATAAAGAAAGATTGGCCAAAAGAAATACAGAAAAAAATTCCACTCCATGAAAGAAAAGATATCCACTTGCACATCCATTATGCAAAACTAGTTCCTTCCAGATCCAGATCCAACGGATATTCATCCCCCATCATCACAGACACAGCGTACTAAAAAAAATGAATCGGCTGGCGAGATCGCTAGGATTTGAGTCTGATTAAAAACATAAAGGAAAAAAAAATGCTACCTACTCAACCCACAGACACAGTGCACTGCACAGCACAGTACTTAGAAAAAAGTCTGTTATAGATTTTTTTTATAAAAACTGAGTACAAAAAACACTACAATAGAAACGGTATGCGTATGAGAGATGATGGAGTACTTAAGAACCATTCACATGGGAGCGAACGAACGAATTGATGAAATGCGAATAAACCAATTTGTATGCATTTATAAACAGAAAATTCCACATTTTATTATTCCAAGATATCCTCCTCTTGGAATAATGTTAAGTTCGAACGAATTTTTTATTCGCTACTTTGTGGAACGCGATTTAAATGATGTGGATTGTGAATAGACTGACAATTCGCGCCAGGGTGTTTTCATTCGCGGCAAAAAAATTGGATTTCGACATTTCGTTCTTTAAACTGTTGATAAACTTGTTTTCTTAATAAATTTTGATGGAATAATTAATTATCCTCATTCCTCATATTGGAGCAGTAAATTGTGCAATTTTCTGTTTATAAATACATAAAAAGTGGTTTGTTCGCATTTCATCAATTCGTTCGTTCGCTCCCATGTGAATGGTCCTTTACTGTAAGATCTTTCAATTTTCTGTTTATAAATACATAAAAAGTGGTTTGTTCGCATTTCATCAATTCGTTCGTTCGCTCCCATGTGAATGGTCCTTTACTGTAAGATCTATGGCGCCTGACGAGAAGCGGCGGGCGGTAAGTTTCTCGACTCCGACCAGGGTCGGATTAACCGGAGCGACGGGCTAGATGGGTTTCTCTTTCTTTCTTTTAATTTATTGAGAATTACTTTTTGGAAGGTGAGGTATTTCAATTTGGAGCTTTGAACAGTGCTTTTCCGGGTGTTACCCTTTGAGCTGCTGGCCATGGGTAGAATACTTTCGACGAAGAGCCCACTGCTATTAATGACTTTTTATCCGTATACGATGCAGGAGGAGCCTGGGTCTTCTTAATGCCCTTTGGATGGTTAGGATGTTTAATTCCCATTCTCAGGGGCAAGGGCGTAAGCCTGTGGAAGAGATTCAGCCTTGAATAACTAGCTGATGAAGACTAAGTCTTCGATGCCGTCAATCAGATCAGTCTCCAATCTAGGCGATGCAACCGGAGCAACATCATCATCCAATTTTTAAATTTTTTTATTTTAGTGTTTTGGGTTGGTCAGTAGTTTTGATCCTTTTTCATTCATTTTCAAATGGCCGGCTTGTCCATTAAGTGGGTCGCGGGTGTAGGTTGCTCAAGTGGACCCTCCATAGCTCTCAATCCTCCGCCATCGACTCCAAATCTTTCAGAAATCTCATTTCGACAGCTTGTATCCGCGTTCTTATTCTTTGGGCCATTACCCAAACCTCATGACCATAGGTAAGAGTTGGAACAAATTTAAGACTGACAACTTAGCTTTGACACCGAGCTCAGTCCTCCTAATAACAGAATGACCAAGCTGTCTCAAAATTGAATTCCTACAGGAAAAGTCTGCATTCTCCTTCCGTCACTCTTGAATAAAACCCCGAGATACTTAAACTTCTCCACCTGTTTCAATGGGACTCCACTAACATGCAGAGGTGCAAAGAGGTCCCAAACGTAATTTTGGACTTTTTTGGACTTTATTGCACTTTTGAAATTGCAATAAAATCCAAAACGAGTTTTGCGCTTTATTTCATTGCAATTTCAGAAATTATAAATCTAATAAGTACTTTTGATGCATTTATAAAGAGAAAATTTCACATTTTACTATTCTAATCATAATATAAATTAATTAATCCATTAAATTGTATTAAGAAAACAAGTTTTAAAAGACTTTAAATAACGAAATTTCCAATTCCAATTCCAAAGAAAGGGTGTTTTCGTTCGTGGCCAAAAGTTTGGAATTGGAAATTTGCACCTGACTTGTACTTGCCAACTGAAATTTTTTGCAGGAATCCTGCGTTGTTGGCGATGATGGTGATGATTTTTTGAATTTTTGAAGTTCTCTTTCAAGTTCCTGGATATAAGAAGTTGGCAGAATTTGCATGGCAGTTTTACTCTTGCCTTAACTTGGGAATGCTTCTTTCTGGTAGCTTCCAGTAATCCTTAAGCATTCGTTGTCCAACCTAATCAGAAAATGAAAAAAAAAATATTTTTTGTTTCATTTCAAATACAGGGTTTTAAGAGCGCTACAAAAGTTTTTTTAAATAAAACAAAAACGGTTTTGGATATCAATGAAATTCTATATTCCTGTGAAAGGATGCCATTATGTATGGAACTCGATTTCTTTTGCATGGCCACCACGGGCACGCTTGCAGAAGTTCGGACTTGCAGAATATTCGGTTATCATTGAACGGTAGCGACTCCCATTCACAGTAACTTGCCGGTCTTGATCAACACGGAAGAAGTACGGCCCAATGACGCCGGCGGCCCATAAACCACACCAAACCGTAATTTTTTCGGGATGCAATGATGAGACATGGAGTACGTGTGGATTGCTGCCTGACCAATACCGCATATTTCGTTTATTGACGAAGCCATTCGCCTTATCGCTGAAGATGATTTTTCGATGAAAATTCGAATCATTTTCAAGTTGTTGCTCAGCCCAATTAACGAACATACGATGCTTCTGGTGGTCAAGCGGCTTCAGTTCTTGCGTCAATTTAATCTTGTAAGGATATAGGCAGAGATCTTTTCGCAAAATTCGCCACAACGACGTCACAGAGATGCCCAACGCTTGAGAACGACGTGTGAGAGACACATTTGGGCTTTCTTTAACTGAAGCCTCAGCGGCAGCAATATTCTCGACACTACGGGCACTTCTTTGTCTCACTGGCACGGGAACATTTTGTACTGTGCCTGTGGATTCAAATTTTTCCACTAAACGCTCAATTGTTGACCTGCTAGGACGATTATGACGACCATAAATTGGACGTAGCGCTCTTAACCTTGAGGCCACTGACTCCGAATTTCGGTAGTAAATTTTAATAATTTCTTACTGAAGAGAAATGTCAAAAGAGCGGCAAGAAATTCGGCGTCGTTTGCTGTCTCTGTCGCTCTACTTTTGTAGCGTCCCTGTTGAAAAACTCGTTAATATAGTCATGTTCGTGTGGGGTAGGTTAGACATGTTGAACTCGGTGTTAATGTTGCTTTACACAGCGATTAGAATGAAGAATTTTTTAATTTTTTAATATAAAAAAAAACATGATTTTGTACTCGAAAACATTAAAACATATTTTGAGTCCAAAAAACATGAAAATCATGCTAAATCATGATTTTTGGCAGCCCTGAAAAGGCACCATTATCCACGGTTCTATTCCATATCCTCCATATCCTAAAATAAATGCATTCAACATCTAAAAATCATTCCTTTCAATGTTATAAATTCTGAGTTGCTCCAAATCCGTGAATCGTGAACAGATACTGGCGTCTACGCTTGTAAACCCAACTGAACTTAACGTATGACTTTTACATTAATGCTATGATATCCGTTTCGATCAATATATTCGTCACCATCGATCACACCCAATGCACATGGAAAAGTAAATTTTGTGAGCCCCATTTCTTTCGCTTCTATTAAAGGGTGTTTTGTTTAGAGGTTTGGTTTTTAAACTGACAAAACTGTTTCTACAGATTGTCAATTTGACAGTTGAAATTGAAAGTTAGTACGTTTCGCGATTTTACAATGAATATATTAACGCCTTGGTTTCAAGAAGATGCGCCAACATGCCACGGGCGCGCGACATTTTTAATTTATTGCGGTAAGCATTTTCTGAGCGCATAATTTTGCGTAATGGACCTGGTGAAAAGGCCTCCAGGATCCTGTGATTTAGATTACTTTCTTTAGTCACCAGTCTTTGCCGATGAGACCCTGGACGATTTGGAATTCAACATTCGCGTGTTATTGCTGATATGCGGCTCCAGTTGCTCGATAAATTTGTCGAAAATTTAACTTCACGGTGACTAAGTTAGTTAGCGTCTTTACGTTGGCTATTTGCCCGCGTTAAGAACATATCTACATCAAGATTATGATTGAGACATAGTCGAAACGACGAACATTAGCCTTCTAGAGTTAAACAAAATACAGTGAATACTATCTACATACGGACACCTTTCATAAGCGGACACCTCTTATAACCTCTTATTTTCATAATGGCAAAAAAAATGTCGTTCTCTTTTAAACGGACAAAATAAAACTACCTATAGGTACATACTTCTTTTTCGATTTGATGATAAGCAGTATGATTGACTTAATTTTTTTGTTAATGATAAAAGTCAATGCACGTGCAGTGTACGACATTTCACAGTTGATCTCAGGCCTGAGAATGGGTTTCAACGTTTTAACTTTCTATTTCGAACACTTGTTCAACAGAGTTTTCAAAGGCTTTAAGTCAATGGAAATAAAACAGGATAATCCCAGGATATTTACAGGGTTTTTCTGAAAAACAAAGGAGTAATTTTTCTACAGGATTTTCATTGAAAATACAGGGGTATTCTGTACAATACGGGATAAATGGCATGGTTAGTCATACCACATGGGTTTTTAAAACATATTGACGCCTCCTTCAAGAGGATAAAGCTAAAGATCGCATCGGGAAGGTGCATGTTGGTATTCTTACCTTTTTGTCTCTAGAGCTTTTGCAAAAATCAAATGCAGAATCGACTGGCTTGGGATACTTTTACGTCAATCGCAATCATTTTGGCAACTGGCTTCTATTGGTAAAGCTCATGACTATTTCTATTAGGTACTTTTTAGTTTTCTCTAGTCCTTATGGAAGCACAATAATTTTGTTCAATATATCGCGGTAACGTAGATAGTGGCCGTAGCATTTGAATTTGAATACATTCGAAAGCTAGACTTGCCACTTGTTACACCACTTTTTTATACTATATTATATTACATTCGTTTAAATATACCCCGAATTCAAAATATAAATTTATTTAAAAACCCCGATCAAAGATTGTCATAACTCACATTTCAACGCATCACTCTGCTATTATCATATCCGGTACATATCATACTCCTCGTCCTCATAATTCTCCAACTTGTATGAGACAATGAACATCTGGCGCGTATACTATGCTTTGAGATAAGTGCTATTGACACCCACACCCACAATATGCTCCCGGAATAAAAAAAACTCTTACCTGCATGCCCATAAACATGAATCGAATCGCGCTATCGACGACTTATGGGGAATCGTATATCTTGACTTTAATCTTGACACTTAACACTGAATCCTTGAACTTACAAATTAACGTTTTTTCTTCTCTATTTTAGGACGACAACATGGGGTTCGGCTCGCGTATGGATTGCTGCGGCCAGTTTGTCAAATACAGTTTATTTGTGGCAAATCTTATAATTTTCGTGAGTAACATATTAAAAATATAATTTCTTCTTTAAATTTTATAATATCATCTATTAGATTGGTGGCGCTACAGTCTTCTGCCTGAGTGTGTGGACGCTGGTCGATCGGAGTTTTATGAATGAACTCCTAGGCACGAATCTCTTCTCTGGCGCTGTTTATGTCTTAATTGTAACGTCTGTATGTGTATGCATACTGTCCTTTGTTGGTTGCATGGGAGCTGCAAAGGAAGTTAAATGTCTTCTGCTGACCGTAAGTAAAAATAAATAAAAATAGCTCTGCGTATAAATTAATACCTCGGTTTTGTATCGGCTACAACAACAGTTTTGAACTTGGCCTTGTCCAATCCAATAGCGTGCGATTGAAGAAAAGAAGCAAAACCGCATATTTCTGTGTTTTAAATAACTGGTCGAATTGAATGTGAAAGGTGTTTGCTTTTTTTTTTGGTTTGGCTGTAGAAGTTACTAATCTATATCGCAGTGTTGGATTTGTATTATTTATAGTATAAATATTTTTTTCTTTTGTAGTATTTCATAATAGTTTTTCTGATATTTGTGAGCATGCTAATTGGCGGAATATTGGGCTATGTCTTCCGGGAGAAGGTCTCGCAGACTATGCGGCAGGTGAGTTTAAAGATTTGCCTAAGTAAGTATACGTAGTTATTTTTAGGTATGCATTATGTATAGTTTTATTAGAGCTTATCAACTTAAAATAGTGGGCAAGGAAGTTCATTGACGTTTAATTCGAATGAATTGAGTTTGGTCCTAACTACTGTTTAGTGTAGTCAGTTTCATTATTACCCAGTGGTCGAAATTCGCCCACCATACATTTAAAAACAAGGAAACGCAATATACAATACATGCAGAACGACAAAAAAAAATTAGTACCTATGTGCCTTACCTACGTACATAAGCACTCTACTGAAGTGCTAGTGCATCTCCTTTCCTTTGTTTCCCTCTTCCTATGAAATCCAAAAAAATACCCCAACCCAACCCTACCCTATTACCTGTTTTGTACGTCTCTTCTGAAGATTATTAATACACCCCATGCTATACTGCAGCAAGCACCCCATCCGGCATGGGGCATACGATCATATCGTTTAGATACCTACTGCTGACCATAGCACTCACTGAGAAAACAAATCAACCCTTCTACAATGAGGTACACCACATGTAAGTACACGTATGATCGAGTGGTTTTGGTTTTGTTTATCCTGTCGCACGATCGCAAAAAGTATAAACATCCATTACAAATTTTGTATTTTATAATTATGTGTGCTATGGTATCCAATCCAGGTGAAGGCAAAGTTATGGCTTATAATGAGAGACGGAGCTATTCCATTAACGTTCTCTGTGTATGATTCTCGTTTTTAATTTCTGCTTCACACAGAGACAGACCTTCGACTGAGCGAAGAGGAAATATAAATTTACATTGTATGTTTTTGTTGTAACCAATGTAACTTCAAAATATTATTTTAACTATTTCGCAAAAACATTTTTCAAATATGTTATTCTTTCTATGAGTGGTACCTAAGCTTCAATTTGGTAAAATGAAAAATAGATCTGGGCCTATACCACAAACCAGCAATTTAACTTTTTAACAAGTAATAATTTCTTAAAATATAAATTTAATAGGCGGAGTTAGTTTCTGTACCACCAAATTATTCGCTATGAAAGTTAACAAGTAAAATTTCCCCTAACACTTGTTGTAGAAGTTTGCAAAACTAATATTCAAAGCTTGTGCGCGTCGGGAGAGTAGTTTAGTTTAGGCTAATATAGATAGTACCTACCTATAGTTCAAAGCAGAATGCAGATTATATGCACGATTAGAATGACGAATTCTCTAGAATATTGAAATATTTATAAATATTTGTCTGGAAATTAAAGCAAACAGCAAGTTTCACTAGGTACTTGATCAACCTTGGAGTTTTTGCAGCTGGAAATTGCAGTTAGGAAACTTTGGCTTTGGGATTTTTGTCTTATAAAAGCAAAACAAAGGGGAGAGTACGATAACTACGGAGCCAAAAATTGATAACGGTATTTTGTAGAGGGGTTAAATACAAGCACTTTTTACTATTTCTATCTTACTCCGTTTAGGCGGGACAGGCAATTTAAAGAAAATGATACTTTAAATGGAAGAAAATACATTAAAAAACAATGGCAACACTTTCAATATTATCATTTTTAAAAGTCCGGAATATGCATATTATTTTTAAATCAAGTTATTTCTGTTAATAGTTTTTGAAAAAATTAATAAAAAATATATACATAAAATTAAAATAAAATATTAAGAAACAAAGGCAACACTTACAACAAAGAACTATAGTATTTTTCAAAGCCAGGAATCTGTTCTAAATTGTTTAAAATGCAAATCTGCACAATTTGATCCACCAATGTTAAATATCAGGCCAGAAACTGTAGCTGAAGAATGTTGTTGGCATTTGGTAAACTAATATAATTTAAAGAAAGTTTGCATATAGGTACTCAGTCTTGCACCCATCCCAAAATCCAACAGTGACCCCAAGCAGGGGGGTTGCAGCATGCCCCCATATACATTTTAAAGCGCAAGGGTATCGATTTGTACTCTAAGCGGAGCGACATACAAAAGTAATTTTCAATTTTCTCAAAAATTAGAGAACATAAATTAATTTGGTTTTTAGTGTTCGATTAAGAATTGATTTAGGCAGTAAAAACAACAAACAAATTGAGTTTTAATTTTCTGATTATTGAAAAAATCAGCATACAACTTTTTATTTTTTTTTTCTTAAATTTCAAATTTTAAAGCATTTTTTTCAAAAACTATTAAAAGATATAACTTGATTTAAAAATTAATATCAAAGAACAGATTCCTGGCTTCCAAAAATCCTAAAGTCCTTAATTGTTTTTCACATTTTTTTTAAATTTTATGTATTATTTTTTTTAAATTGCCCCTCGCCCCTAAATGAATCCAGATAGTAAATAGTAAAAAATGCTTGTATTTAACCCCTCTACAAAATAACGTTATCAATTTTTGGCGCCGTAGTTATCGTATGTACTCGTGCCAAAACAAACATTTGACAGTTTATAATTATCATCTTAATAGAAAATAAAAAAACACTTGAGAATCTCTAATACCAAATCAAGAAATATAACTCGTTACGAGCTAACAATTTTCTATTCATCAGTTAGAATTTTTGTTGGAATCTACTGTAACATAAACATTGATAACCAAGTGTTCAATTATTTGTCTGCTTTTGTTTTTCTGTTTTTTTAATATTATTCTGTTTTCTGATTTAAAAAAAATTACACTGTTCCAATACAGCAATTGAACAGACAATTTTAACAATTGTCGTTTTGTGGCACAGAAAACGAGAATTCATCAAATTCCCCACTTGTTAGAAATTGTGTTAACAATTTTTAAGACGATTGTTAACTTATGTTTTGGCGGTACAGAAAATTTTGTTAATTGTTTAAATTTACCAGTTTTGTTTAACTAGACTTGTTGTTTTGTGGTATACATTAATGCCCAGTTGCACAGTCAGAGTTTAAACTGAAGTTTAACTAAACCTGACCGAGAGTTTAAACTATTGGTTTAACTCGTTCAGTTTCACAGTTTAAAATAATCTGCCATTTAACTAAACGCAGTTGTGGAAGCGCAGAACAATTTCCCTTAATAAATTGTTACTGCTTTTCTCTACTTTACCTATTTTTCCTATTTTGCATTGTATTAGGTAGTGTCTTGTTTCAGCCAAAACAAAATGTGAAAGATTTGAGTATGTATAGATTAGATATATTTTGTTCGCCAAGAATCTATAGAAATCACTAGTAGCATTACAAAAAAAATAATCGTCATTTCCACAAACGAAAATAATTAATTTGTATTGAAAAAACCTCAATCCAATTTACACTTGTCTACATTATATTTTGGCTAAAATCTACCTGATGTTTACTTGAAAAAATGGGTTTTCCTTGAAAAGTATATTGGTTGAAAATCTATTGAAATTTTCGAATGATAAAATATTGTATTTTTGAACGGTGATTATGGATGACTTTTTTTGTTTCTCTGTGACATATTGCAGCTGCAAGTGGATAAAAACATGATAGGACGCATACACAGTGTACTTACGGAAAGGCAGAAGACTTATATATTAAAACAAAAAAGCGTCAACGACTTTCACGCTCATGTGACCTGGGGCCTGTAACACAATGCCTGTAACTACAAGTAGTTGTAGGACAAGTGAATTTCGACAACTTGTCAAAAATTGTGTAACACAAGACGACAACAAAGATGACAAGTGGGAAATTATATAATTTCCCTCTTTCTGTAACAGAACACGACAAGTGTGAGGAAAAACTTGTAGAACTATGGTTCAATGAGGACAGGTGATTTGAATATTGTCAAAAGCTGACAAGTGCATTTTTAATGAAATATCATAATGCCTAACATTTATTTTGTGTAAAATTAACGTATTATTTGTAATGTTATCTACTTATTTAATTAGTACTTACAATTGCGCGTTTCTTATCATTTTGCCAAAATACGTCCCTTATTATACGTCCCTTATTATACGTCCAATTCTTATTTTGCGGAACTATGTTTAAGCTTTTTGGCAGGCTTTGTATTTCCTTCCATTTGAACATTCATTTTCTTTTGTTAGGGCATAATACAGAAAGCACCAAAAAGGCTATATATTCCTCTCTTATTTTAGTTAAAATATATATTTTTTTTTGCCATCTTCTCCTGTTAAACACTTGTCGAAGAATGCCGTCAAGTCAGGCAAATTTAATTCTCTTGACAAGTGCAACAGTTTACCTTCTGTTACATAATTAATTTGTACTTGTCGGACAAGAATATTCGGACAAGTGAATTTAGACTTGTCGACTTGTCGCGTTGTGTTACAGGCCCCTGGACTTCATAGTGGCCTTTCCATACTTTTATAGCCTTTTTCGACTTATGCGTTGGATTTATCAACATGATAATGCGCCAATAGATACTGACCAGGTTGTTAAAACGGCCTACCCTATGGATTTGAATATCATCGAATATGTATGTTTGGCGGGATAACAATATTCGACTATATCTAAACTAACCCATGCAATCGAATTAGCTTTGAGCTCGATTTCGTTAAATATTTGGCCAATTGGCATGCATCCCTTCCAAACCGAGGTGTGCATAATCTCAGAGTCAGCAAATTTAAAATCATACCCAATTAAGATATCCTCAGGTTACACATTCATGGTTCAAAAAACACTGTTTTTCAACTGTTCAGATCAAAACTGAGGAAATGGTATTACTATGGATTTAAGCATTACCTGACAGTAACATTTTTATCATAATCCAAAATGGCGTTTTAGAGATATGATATCAGAATTGATCAAAATCTCGAGTTCGAAATTTTGTACGAAAACGATATCTATCTTTCTCTTACTACTACGTATACGAGAAAGTTAAAAAATTAAGTCTTTAGCATGCTTGGTCTGGGACCAAGTGGGCTAAAGAAAACCGACGACGTACCGGGTATGCTATTCAAGTGGCGCGGAGTATAATGTGCATTGTGCATACTTAACGATCAGGACATGACTGTTAGATATTATGTACACTTATTATCACTTAAATTAATATGAGAGATGTAAGAGTATGACTGTGCGTTAACCGGTGAATAATTTAACATATTAGAATCATTGAGTTTTATGTAACTGGGACGTGAAGTGTTTTAATAATGCATTTTAGTTTAATACTATTCAGGGTTTCATGCAAGTTGTTGTTTCATGCACCCACAATTTTTGCAAGTTGTTATCTCAAATTGGAAGCATTTGCTTAACATCAGCTACAAGTGGGTGGGTCATACCTATGAAATAAGTTTTTTTTTCAAACACTGTGGCACTAACTGCGTGATATTAATTTAGTAGGGCTATATGGGTTGGGTATTTCCAAAATTATTTGGAAAATTGAGATATCGAGTAGCCAATAGTTCGTCAATAAATAAATAAGTAAATTTCGAAAAAAAAAAACAAAAACAATAATGATAATAATAATAATTTAAAGCGAAAAATGCATTTGATTGAGGATATTAATAAGTGCCGGTGTAATGGAACAGGTCACATCGGTTCGCGACCGCCTCGGCTTCAAGAGTATTTCGCCAACACAGTGGGAATCAGATCCACGACAATTGGATTACACCTAGGTGCCACCAGGTATAATGACATCGTCGAAGGTCCCAGCGCTATTTTGATAAGATCCGTCAGGAGAAAGTTCCTAAACTCAGTTCAAACAAAGAACCTTGAATATTTGCGTCTCTATAATTATTCAATCAGCTTATTTACGGGTTTAGTTTTTCCATTTGCATTGGCGCTATTCTACGATACCCGGAGGCCCAGAGATTAGCTTCAATGAGGGCCAAGGCCTGTGTTAATGTCTATAACATACATACATACATTATAGGGTCTCCGGCGAATCCTTCTTGGCGTTACAAATGTAATGACAAAGTGAATACGTGCGCATTGAAGCACCCTCGCTGAGAACTGAGTTCAGTCTTAGAGCTGGATTTTTCTGTCAATAGTAGCCATCTTTAGGATGAAATTTTATTTTTCTGAACTATTGATTTGTGCTGCGCACTTCAATGTAAAATTGTGATTTTCAACACTACAATCATTAATTAAATCTGTTTATTGTTATTGTTTAAATTATGATTAATCTCCTTATTGCTATACATTTTTAATGTAAAAGTATCAGAGTTGCATTTTAGTGATCTACATGATGATACATTTTAGAGGTTTCCTTCGGTTTTTGGGAACCTTTAAAATTAACTGACATTTCTGAGTGCGCACTAGAGCTGATCACGTCGAACAAACTTTATAACTTTTGTTTGCTTCATGTGTAAAATCGATAAACCTAACTCGTAACCGGCGATTCGACCCATATGAGGCTTGGGATTGAGATTAAATATAAATCTAGGTCTATCACTTAGTAGTTCAGCTCCAGCATACCGAGCATACCGATTGAGAGTAAATATAAATCTAGGTCTATCACTTAGTAGTTCAGCTCCAGCATACCGAGCATACCGATTGAGAGTAAATATAAATCTAGGTCTATCACTTAGTAGTTCAGCTCCAGCATACCGAGCATACCGAGCCACCACGTATTTAGTTGAATAGAAGACTTTTAAAGTGTATCTAATATTAATGAAATCACTGAACAGCGCGCAACTTTGTGTTAATCCGTTAGAGACAGCAAAAGTCTCACTATTATTAAGTTTTGTACATCGTCAACCTATAGAACAGACAAAGGTTGGAAGAATTGGCAATACTATACACTAGTATTTTTTTCAGGACCTGATTATTAATAAAAAAAATATTAACGCCTTTGTAAAACTAATAGAGGCTGTAGTACCAATATACCATAGTAAATTTTCTTTAAAAGCATTGCGGAACGGAAACGGAAACGGAAAAATTAATTCCTATCAATTGGTCAAATTAATTTTATCTATCTAGAAAGTGTAGAGTAAGTTAGGGTAATATGGAATACTGCTTTTTTATTGTGCAATTACACCCACATTTTTTGGACCAAAGTTCTTATAAATGTTTTAAAATGACATATTATGTCTATCCAGGTAGGTACCAATTTTGAGCTATGGATTTTTCAGTAAAAAATTCAGATATCTTAATTCCACAAAATGTGCGGGTTATATGGAATATTCCATATTACCCAGATGTAGATAAATATGGAATATCACATATAAGCCATATTCGATAAGTGTTCCTTTTTCTAATTTATTTTAATTATTTATTTTTAATTACCTATATGAATATTCTTCACAATATTTACAAAGATATTGCGTTTTAAACCATTTTTTGTTCGAACACATGCTGGATTGAATTGTTTATAACAAAGAAAAAAATGTGATGGCAATATGGAATACTATTCCATATTACCAACATTAGGTATTCCATATTGCCTCATTTTCGCATATTTTTGAAAAATAGTAAAAGGTCACATACTACTGATAATTCTTTTAAACAAAAAGCAATAAATGGACGTTCAATTTAACTGCTTTGCAGAGCACAAGTTTTTATATCCAATTTCTTATTAAAAATATTTTTTTTTAATTACAAACATAACAGCATGAAAAGTTTTGGTTGCAGCGGCTTTTAAAATTTAATTTTCTTTTTGTCAGTTTGATAGATATTTGAAATCGAGTACAAGATTGCCAAGATTTCGTACAAAATCTAAGTTCTGAGTGTGAATAAAGAGATGTCGGTGTAGTAAATACAGAGAAACGGGGGTATTCCATATAACCCACGTATTCCATATTACCCTAACTTACTCTACCCGAAGAACACGTTTTGAAGGTTTGGAACAAGGTGTACAAAATGACAGTAGGACAGCCAGAGTTTCAGGAGCTTGGGGAATTTGCCTTAAGTTTTTTTTTACGTAAAATTACGAGTTGCATGAATTCATTTGATTTGGCGATTTTTTGGCGTTATATATTTTACGTTTGGCGATTCCGGTTTTTAAAACCTGACAATCCTGGTCCTACGCTCATTAGTTGTTGCAGAAACTGTTGAAGTATTGATTTGTTTCCTCTTAAAATTTAACAGCTTCGGATTGATCATCTGAATAATATTTATAATATATTTATATTGATTCTCCCCGATTGGTTGTTGCCCGTTGCTTGTGAATGTAAATGTTTGCAATTTTGGCAATAGTTGGTGCCTGTGTAATATTCTTGTCTCGCATCGGTATACGATCGCTGGCAAATGAAGAAAATTTATTACCACTTGATTTTATATAATCTAAATCTTGATCAGTGATAATAACACAAAAATATTCCAGGCCATTTTAAAAATAATTCCAGATTTTTTTAGTCAACCTTTAGTGTAGCTATAGAGTAACAAGAAATAAATAAAATTAATTTTCCGGATTTTGGAAATTTAGCTTGCGGGTCCCAAGCTGTTAGCGACTGGAAAAGAAGGATTCAGTTTATATGAGGAACTTTTTTTCATCCTATCGAACGCGTAGCAAAGCATACACTAGGTAAGGTACTTCTGTAACGGGAGTGAAGTCGCGGATAAATGCTAGTGTAATATAAAACAATCCTTTACTCATTTAAGTATGCATTTTAAGAATAAAACAAGCCTCCAGTTCTGCAATTAAAAAAACGTACTTTATCATTACTATATAAAACGTTGTTTACTTATCTATAGGAAATGCGAGCATCTCTTGGACAATATGGTAGTCGCCGGGCAATTACACAAGCTTGGGATCAGACGCAAGAGCGCCTAAGGTGCTGCGGTGTTGACTCTTGGCACGATTGGAATCGTTTCGGACAAATTCCAGAATCATGCTGCCAAGAAATTTTCGGAGGACAACGCAAGCAGTGCACAATTTTCCCCACTATTACGAATCTCTACAGCCAGGGATGTCTAAATGTTACAACGGTCTTTATACGAGATCATGCAGCAATAATAGGTGGCTCTGGAATTGGAGTAGCTATTATTATGGTGCAAACATTTGATTCTATTATCCCGTTCCTTTTCTAATTTTCAATTATATTTTCAGATATTTGGATTAATATTTTCATGCCTGCTGTTTAATATGATCGAATAGTTTTACAGTAATTATAAGAGTACAACAATTTCTCAAAACTTACATGGAATTCCGTCCCGTTATCTGTACCTACTGCTAACCAGAAAACCAAGATGTATTCAAAGTATTATCTAAATGATGGCAGATAGAATTAGTTTGAACTCGTCATGTCTAATTTCATTTTAAGCAATTCAAATATTTTTTTTTTTTCGTTTTCATTATCATTTTCAAATTTATATTTATAAACTCATAAGTTTAACTATAAGGTTTCGAGTTGTTCATGTGCACCCAGTTTAAGTTGTATAAAATTGCATTTAATTCATTCGATATTAAAAACAGATTGTTATTTCTTTATTCGTACTAACTGATTTTATAATTTGTGTTAATTTGTTAGATCCGTTCAAGAATAAACACTTTTATATTCGTAAAATTAAGTTTATACCTAATAAGGTTTTTAGTTTTCTTTTATTTGTGATTAAGAACTAGAAATAGGTAAGGTACCTACCTATTGCAAAAGTTGCTTCTAAATATCGAAATTAAGGATTAAACTACGGAATGAGTTGCATAAAACTAATTTATTCATAGCGTCTCTTTCATATACTTAGACCCTAATACAGGTGCGTATTGGGTTACGCCTCATTCTCATTCTTATAGCACTGAGCTCGCTCTGACAATGGAAGGAAACCTGTGTTCGAGGTTAACACTGAGCTGATCTTAAGTAAAGTTAAGTATTTAGTGTTTATTTTTGTGAACTCTTGATTTGTGTCTTCTGTGGGAAATACTGATACTGAATCAGTACATTTTTAAAGTGGCAGGTCTTAGGGTTATATTTTTCTATTCGCCAAGAAAATAATTCTTTGGGTTTTTGTCTGAGAATTAGATGTGTGATTGTGATGTAAAAGTGGGTTACAATAGTGGGACACTATGGATAGACCTGTTTGTATAAGTTATCCCTATATTAAGAAATATTATTGTCGTTCAGACAAAAATCTATAGTTGATAGAAATTTCTTTAAATTTAGGTTCATATTCGCTATTTTGAGTAGGATTTGTGTAAGAAGAAGACTAACATCAGTAATGGACGAAATACAATATAAGTTTTTATTTAAATAGAAGGTCAAAATATAGTTTAAATTGAAAGTGAGCTAGCTATCAGGTTGGCGGACATTCAGCAACTGACGACGGAGAGTCTAGTTCATTATTTAGTGGTGAAAGCTGGTATAGTGGTAAAGTTCTTCTTTGTACTTGCCTATGGTGAATACCGGGTGATTCTACATTTATAATAGGAGACCACTTTTCTTTACTATATTTGTTACAACTTGTACTTGTAGGTAGTGGAATATGTATGTACTTTAATAGTTCATAGCAGGTATCCTTCATATCAGCTGTAAATTGACTTCTGAATTCTTGGCAATCCTTCGGTAAAAGGGAACTGTGGAGTGTCCTGTACGTCGTCATTTTTGCCTTTTCTTCCAATTACATATATGCACTTGTTGGTGTGGAAGTATTTGACCAATTCATTGTTTTTGTTTTGCAAAGAAGAATTTTGATTATTTCTTACTCTTCAGTAGGTCGAGCAGTCTGATAAAGAAAATACTGCAATAAAAACTAGACCACCCGAAGGTGCAAAGATCGCATGGATAACATTTTGCTTGAAACATCTGAATGTATTATCAATCTCATCCGTAGCTGACATAGGCTAATTGCACACACACCGATTTTGGACGGCCGATTTTATACCGGTCGTCCAAATTCCAATAGTGAACCACATGTGGGAACGGGACCTGGCACACACGCCGACCGCTGATCGGTGCCGGCAAAATGCCGATAGGCCCCTATTGTGAGAGTCGATAGTTGATCGTTGATCGACAACTGTGATTGTGTCGATTGCGATTGATATTTGTCGATTTGACAGTCGCTTGTAGTCTATTACAAATGTCTGGTTGATGCTATCTCTTGGAAGTGAAACAAATTTGTGCTTATCGACTATCATAATAATAATAAGAGCCATACTCGTAGTCCATACGCCTGCGCCATATACAGAAGTGTAAGTTCGATTATGATTTATGAACAGTAGTGTCGAAACTCCATTTTAAACACCTGGGTGCCATCTCGTTTTCCAAGACGTTCAAAGCATAATGTTGATATTTCATGCTTTGTTAGTGTGCTCACTGGAATTTGTTTGGAAGGTCGTAGGAAATGCGTTTCTGGTGTGGGAGGTTCGGTTATTATTTGGGCGGCATTTTGCTCTGCGAGAACATCACAATTCCCATAGTTACCAAATAATTTTAACGCTTCTTTGTACATCGATGTGCTAGATCTTAACGTAGTGAGCATGTCCGAAGATTTTCTTCCAGAAAATAGCAAATTCAAACAGAATAACGCGCCAGTCCACAACGGATGGTCCGGAAAGAACGGTTTTCACAAAACAATATCGAGATTATGATTTTTTTGGGGGACTCTTGCATACACACATAACAGACAATTCCACCGCGTCAATTAGCAAAGAAGCTACCTATCCGAAAGGTTTGGTCGTCAATCACCTCTAATGAGTATGAGAGCCTTACCATATCAATGTCAAACCTGTCACTTGGTCACCACTCCACTGCCACATCACATCGATGCGCGCGTTGACTTATAATTTTCTGCTCCTGTCGTCTTAAATTTGTATTTTTAAAATAATTTTTGTCCTTAAATAAAAATGCATGTTTCAGAAATAACTTGATTTAAAATTAATATGAAAGAAGAAATTCCTGGCTTTCAAAAATGCTAAAGCCCTTTATTGTAAGTATCGCCATTGTTTTTTATATATTTTTTTTTTCATTTTAGTTATTATTTTTTTATAATTACCCCTCTCGCCTAAACAAAGCTAGATAGACCCCGCATCCCATAGCAAAAATGTGCTTGCATTTAACCCCTCTAAAAAAAAGCGTTGTCAATTTTTGGCGCCTAATGCCCAAATCACAACGGCGCTTTGCCGCTTGCGTGCGTTGACAGGCGTTTCAGAAACTTTACCGTACTTTATGTCAACGCACGCAAGCCGCAGTTTTCCAAAACTAAAAGCCGCTTCAGAGCTTTGGCGCGTTGAGAGACTAGAGCACAAACCAGTAAGAATAGACCGTCGACTCCTCCCACATAACGGACTTTGCCTACAAGCTGCCGGCGAGACCAGGATTTTTCATGTATTGGTGCTGTACAAAATTAAAGGGGCGCCATTAACGCACGCATACTTGAAAAATCCTGGTCGCATGCTATTGCATAGAAAAACATTGCCGCCATTAATTTTGACATTTACACGTATTCACAGACAGGGAAATTCTTTCCGGGGGGAATCGGGTAGGTGTACGGGAAGTCGGCGGTCTATTCTTACTGGTTTGTGGACTAGAGTATGAGAGATTGAAAGTTCTGTTTGGTTTATGTTAATATACCCCAATTCAGAGCAGAATGCAAGTCTATTCCTTTTTGCTTATACCTGTTATTTTTAATGAACGATTTAAGAGGAAATTTGTTCAAAATAGTAAAAAATTCATAAATAAATAACAGTTATTGTATTTTCACTTTTTTTGTCGTGGAATATTTTTATGGCAGAATTGTCTGGTGCATGTAGGGTAAACTACCTAGTGACCGACACCTTCTCAGTTATGGTCACCTGCCACTGTTTTTCCATTTTTTTAAGATTTCCTGTGGCTGGATCTTACGGAAGTTATTTTTAACGTGTTCAGGCACTCAAATGTAATAAGAAATGACTTCTCTTGATATTTTATAGTCGTTCAGTGCCCTGTGATAATAGACTTTGGTTCGAAACATTTAGAAATTTCAGAAAACTTGAGATTTCCTTAAGGAACACGTAAGTACAGATCATTATTTTAAAAATATAACCGTGTATAGTAACACTGTGGTCAGTGAATTTTATTTAAAATAATTAGGTAGCCGATCTATTTGTTAGTCAGTTATTATTAAAATAACAAAACAATTTAAATTTACGTGGGGTGTCAGTAACTGAAATGAAATGTTCAGTAAATCTAGTGACCGACACAGGTGTCTATTACTGGCGCAAATGGACATTTTTAAGGATATTAGTTATGGACACCACCAATATTATCTTTGTATTTGCATACCTTTTAGCCGTTAGTTTTAAATCTCTAACGATTTCTCAGGTTTTTATTTGAAAATGCTATAATTTTATATGAGAATGCCAAAAAAGGTCTGCGGCTAAATTTAAGGTTCCTCGTAACCCGTTATCAAACTGGTCCGCAAGTAGGTACAAAAGCCAACTTTTGGACCGGAAACTGTACTGACCACTAATGAAGAACAGCAAATCCTTCACTGGATTTCCTAAAATCATGAAAGCGGTTTTAAAAGACGAAAGGCAGACATTCAGAACAGTGTTCATGAATTTGTAAAAAAATGCGCCAAGAAAAGTGCTATGTTCACATTTTCTGCGTCCCGTATGGTGACCCCTCCCATGATTAGGATCCTTTTTTAAGAATTCCTTTCGAGGTTGGTAGTTTTTTTAGGTATAGCTTTGTATTTATTTTTAAATAATCTATAGTATGTACAGTACATATGTATAATTCTTCTGTACGTGTGTTGTAAATGAACTCCTCCTAAACGGCTGGGCCTATTTTGACGAAATTTTGTGTGTGTGTTTGAGTGGGTCCAAGAATGGTGTAGATTCACAATTATACCGGGTAGGCGGAGCTGCGATCCGGTCCCACAAAATTTCAAATATTAAACACTCAACACCAAAAAAAAATTGTTAAATCAGTCCGGACACATCGGTTAAATATAACGGCTGCAGATCAATTGAAGGACAATGAAAATGTACGAGCATGAAAATCAACGTTTGCCAGGTCCGCTAGTTAAAAAAAAACTTCATCATCATCATCATTTTCAATGGTCCATTAAGTTGGTCGCGGGTGTAGGTTGCTCAAGTGGATCTTCCATAGCTCTCGATCCTCCGCCATCGACTCAAAATCATCAAGGGCAATCCCCATACGGGTATAGGAGAGATTATGGACTTGATCTAACCATCTCATCCTTGGTCTACCTAGAGGACGCCTACCCGATGGTACGGATTCCATAGCACGTCGTGGAATCCTGGTCGGAGACATGCGTTTAACATGACCAAACCTCCATCCGGAGAAGTAGCTGCTCGACATTGAGTTCTTCACGTATTCTGGTAGTTTATTTATTTGAGCTGAGAATCTTTTCTTTTATTATATTTTATTTGCCCAAAATTTACCACTGGCCTAATAAGAAAAGGGGGTGTCCATTACTAATATTTTGACGGTGTCGACTACTGAAAAAATGGTGTCCGTAACTAAAAACTTGGTAAGGTATTACAATTTCCTGTTTTACTTATTTTATGGAATTCCTTACATATCTGTTTTTATAACTTTCTTACAGGAAATTATTTACAGTTATATTTTAAATAAAAATCATTAAAATTGATGCAACGGTGAAAAAGTTAGGAATTTTCAAAGTCAAAATTTCTCTTAAGGGTGTCGGTCACTGGGTACTTTACCCTACATAGATACACAAGTACAAGCCTTCCCATGAAAGTCCTTTCAGGCGAAGCAGGTAGATGTTTAGTTTGGTTGAGAAAATGTGGATAAATTACACCGAAAATCCCTTTCCTTTAAATTGTGAATTGATTACTTTGTGGAATACTTGAAAAATGATTTAAGTGAGCAAGATTACCAAATGGCCAGCATTTATCTGCGCTGTGGAAAGAAGTTCAGTCACATAAATACAGAGGTGCAATTTTGTTAAAAACTTGCCTTGGCTATTTAAAAAAAAAACCTATTAATAAATTCTCAAATATGGATACCGACGATCTACTCGATTTTTCAATTCATATTTATATATTATTTCAGTTATATTTATACATCTAGTGGTATGCTGGTCATTCGGACGAATGCGATCGGAGGTACTGCTTCTCGTCGCTCGCTGGGATTTTACCGCATCCGGTCACCCATCGCCGGTAATGACAATGCATATTGAAAGGATTTTTTGACCCTCTAATTAGGGTATTAATTAAGTACACGGAATTTTTTTTTGCGATATTTCCGCGAAGATATTGGCTGTCTTGTCCATACATTTTTGTATATTCCTATGGCTGGACTTCAGAACCTTTCCGCCTATTGAGTTAAAATTTACAGGGAATATATAATATAGGACGGAGAATTCCCGTGAATTTGGGTCAAAGTCGGGCAAAGGTACGCATTTTCATGTGCATTGTCCCGATAGACAATAAAAAATATGTAGCTATATCTACGTAAGCATTGCAATTCATTGGCACGAGCAAACGAGCGGGTACACCAAGTAATAAATCAATACCTATCATTTGCACATCGCAGAAAATTAGATTTTTGCTCGACTAGAAAAAGAAACTATAAATATTCTAAACAAAAATGTTTATTTCGTTTATAAATTGTATAAAGCACAGAGTAGGTTCAGACAAAATTAAAATATCAAAAGCGTGCACATAACATTTGAGCACATATTTTTTTGTTCAACAATCTAAAGAAATCACTAGTAGCATTACAACAAAAATAATATTCGTCATTTCCACACAGTAAAATAATTAATTTGTATTGCAAAAACCTCATATTCTACTAAAAACGAGTACGTGTATACCCTAAGTGAACCCACGCTACTCCAACATGAACGGCATATGCTCTACCACTTTAAATATTATCAAATCGAACAAACCAAACCGAAAATGAAATGTCAAAGCCGCCCAACGCTCTATTGTTGTATTTCTGAACTCTGTCGCAGTTCATAAAGGTTGATACCGAGACATCATTTGATTGGAAATGTCAGCACCAGAAATACAATGGGGAAATCTCATTTCGGCAGCTTGTATCCGCGATCTTATTCTTTCCGTCATTACCCAAACCTCATGACCATAGGTAAGAGCTTTGACACCAAGTTCGGTCCTCCTGATAACATAATGCCCAAGCTGTCTCAAAATTGATCCAGCCTGACCAATCCTACATTTAAACTCAGCATTGATGCTCCTTCCATCACTCGTGAATATACGACCCCGAGATACTTGAACTTCTCCACCTGTTTCAATGGGACTCCACTAACATGCAGAGTGCATAGAACAGGCGTTCTGGAGGCGACCATCACTTCAGATTTGTTCACGTTTACCTTCATCTCAGCTTCAACACAAACGGCTACAAACCGATCTCCCCATTCGAAACGTTCTTTGCCAAGACTGCGCTGTAACATCCAGTCCATATAAGTAATAAAAAGAAGAGGAGACAAGACGCACCCCTGGCGAAGTCCAACGCCCACAGTGGAAGATATTGATTTAACACCGTTTACCCGAACACAGCTTTTATAGTTTGTGTCAAGAGATTGAATGGCTCTCAAGAGAGAACCATACTCCTGCAATATACTCCAGATTTTACCCCGAGGGACTCGGTCGTATACTTTCTCCAAATCTACGAAGCATGCGTAAACAGGAGTAACATACTCCCAAGCCTTCTCAAGTACCATTCTGAGAATGAATAACTGGTCGGTTTTGCTTCTGCCGGGACGAAAGCCGCACTCATGCCTCGACCACAGCTCTGCAACGCGTTTCCAGCACCTTTGCAAAAACTTTTCCGGGGAGACTTAAAAGTGATATACCCCTGTAATTGGAGCAATCCCTTTTATCCCCTTTCTTGAAAAGAGGCACAATCACCCCAATCTGCCAATCGCTGGGAGTTTCGCCGCATTCCCAGGTCACTTTAATGACACGAGAGAGCCATTTGACTTCCTCTTCACCTAAGGCCCTGAGCATTAATTGTCGTAAGTTATTGAAAAAAGCTACACTTTCGCGCCTTCTTCTAGAAAACTAAATAAGCTTTCACGAATTATTTTGTATTTTGTTTCGTATTCGCTTCACTGTGCTCTAAAAGATGGTATATAGTATATACTGTTTCGAATTTGTCCTCTTATTTCAAAATTTGGTAGCAGATACCAAAGTCGTTTCAACTTGGGTTTTCGTGGGAAATGAAAATAACCACCAACGAAACGATTTTGCCGCTACTAAATTTTAAAATGAAGGGATAATTACAAAATTATTATTGCTGCCAACTCATATTGGCCGTCTTCAACTAAAAACAAAACAACATAAAATTGTACCTAATCGTCTGCCCTAAACGGGATAAAAAAAAGCAATTCCACTTACTTAAGATAAAAATGAAATCCCTGGGCTACGACTTATATATTGCTGCTGAAGAACGCCATATTTTCCTTGTCCTTAATGCTCTCGAGGTAGTTCTTCTTGCCGTCTAGTATAAAGTCAATCAGATCCGTAATTTGCTGGTAGAGTTTGTGTTTGATTTGCGGCTCCCCAGTGGACCTAGCGCCATATTTCACTGAAATATTAATCAAATGCGTGAGGCAGTCACACGCAGACCCTTCTTGCCCGATATCGCTGTCCAGGGCAAGTATTCGTAGGAATTACTTTTATCCGCTGGTATTGTGTATCACCTCGTTCAAGATGGAGAGTATGACCGAATCCAGGTCTGATAAAAATGCTGCAACGGCAGAGGTTTGATGGTGCGGCGCAATCTTCTTATCGGCACATCGCATAGAGCCTGAATAACGTCTTTGGTCAGCTTGACGAAAGAAATCTTGAGCCGTAAAATTGCCCGAAGTGCAATCATCGATACGTTTGTTATGCCTAAAACAGTAAAACGAAAGAGTTGTAGAACGTCCAATGTGTATAGTGGTCGACTTATATACCTTATCTTACCTTATCCCAGAGACCAGTCGAATGCAGAAAGATGAACTGCCTAGTGAGTTCTTAATATTACTTTCAGCTTCTTCCCAAAGTGGATCAGCCGCTGGTAAGCTAAGTCCTCAGCTATATCTACAGTAGTCATACACAAAGAAACTCGTTTAAAATAAGTGTTTACCTACACATAAGGCACACTTACGTGTCCAGTTGGCTGTATAACTCATCCAACCCAATGTCAGCTGGCCCTGGCACCATATCCCTAAGTATTGAGCTGCACATCGCATTGTTTCTCTTAATATGATTGATGGAAAATGCTTTTAGCTGGCTAATTTCATCCTTATTCTCGTTGAAAATTTTATCCGTTGTTGATGTTGACGCTTTGAATCACAAAATATCTGCAAGTAATTTGACATTACATATATGCCGATGCCGAGATCGTGGGATGTGAGACAGTGTACTTGTCTTTGGACATAATTCCAAAGCAATAAGCGAATCCTTTAAGAGATTACCAAGAGAATGTATTTATTAAATAATTTTAGGAATTAAAATGTGATTTTTACATTTCTGACAATCGACTTGTGTCAAACCAAATTCACCACATTTTTTTGTTATTTTTTTTCTGTTCTGTAGTAGGTACTCTATATTACAGAAATATTTCATTTAACAAAGTTTCGATTAGTTTTGAAAATAACCGCCACTTCAGATATAGTACTTAGGGTAAAGTCGGCAAATATGGCACCCCTTTTTGCGATTAATTTTATGAACTACAGTGCGGTTAGAAAGGTCTTGCTAATGATAGGACTCTATTTTGGCAATTTCTGCTACTGTTATCTAATGATTTTTTCTACCCATTTTAACAGTTGAAATGAAACAATGAAAAAACACAAAAAAAACGTTTGATCACTTCCCGATAGCTTTTCGACACTCACGCTTCCTATTTTCGCTTGTACAGTGATTGAGGCTATTCTAGTGTTACAATAAATGCACATTTTAGTGACTGCAAACAAAATTAGTTAGTTAGTTAAAATTTATTTAGCATTATAATTATTGCTAATTTTTACAATTTTGGTTTTTACATTACATTTCTTAAGTTTAACCGGTACTTTATTACAGAGTGTTTATTAATAATTTCTTTTAACATAATTTATCACTTCTCTTTTAAATTGTATAAAGTTGGATTCATTTTTAATTGCAATAGGGAGTTTATTATTTAAGCTTAGCCCTTTATAAAAAAGCATGTTTTGTGTTTGGTTTCGAAAGTTCCGTTAGCTTTAGGAAATTTCTCAAATTTTGACAAACTCTCAGAGAGCAGTCTCTTTAATGCACCTTGTCACTTTATGTAAGTAAGCATGATAGAAGTAACGGAAACACTTAATTTTAAAAAAGACAATGCGTGAGGCTATCCATAAATTACGGACTGACCTGGTCATTATATTTACACTTAGAAACATTTTAGATATCACGTTCGATTATTAAGAGCTATAGATAAAATTAAAGTAATATTAAACAACGGGTTAGATATCAGGATTTCTGAACACGAATTGCTCTCTCTCCACCAAGTCCATATGTTGTTATACAATCCAGGATCAGCTTGAGGATCTTCCGGAAGTTTAGCCGGCTGCACCGCAGAATGACGATAGTATTCAACATCAGCCTCCAGCTCACGCACTAAATCTGGATACTCCGTGGCAAGATTGTACATTTCACAGGGATCTTCTTCGATGTCGAACAAACAAGGCGCTTTTGTTGGATCACATTTATAAATTCCCGAATTAGGGACTATATCTGCATGAGTGTTGCATTTATAAGTAGCCTGACTTCTCATTGACTCAATATTAAGCACCGTGAGCGCAGAGTTTTTAATAGACTGCGACACATGGGAGCCAAGAACGAGTTCAGCATATTGGCCCACTTTCGGATCAGAGGTATTTTCAATGTCACCCAACCACGTGGCATATTGACCAAATATTTCAGTTCCATTTATGTACTTCAAATTTTCTCGCATGTAGGAACTGTACCCATAAACATCGTCCAATACGTGAATAAATGCGCGACTTTGAATGGGAGAATTGTTAGTCAGTGTATTCCATAGATCAATGCCGTCGACATGAAGGTCTGACGGAAGTTTTATTCCAGCGGCTGATGCCAGAGTAGGAAGCCAATCGATAGAATGGATCATTTGATGCGACACAACATGTGGTTGCTTTATGAGAGGACTCCAAATAGCACCTGCTGATCTAATTGCACCCTCCCAAGGAGATTCTTTTTGCTGCAAAATTGTTGAATTTAATAACATGTAAGTCAAGTTGAAAATTATACTTACACCTTTAAACGGGTAATTGGACCCGGCATTGGAGTGTATTCCGACTGTTGGTGCCCCATTATCGGAATAGAAGAGAACAATAGTATTGTCGAGCATTTTGTTATCGGACAATGAACGCATTAATCTGCCGACGCTCTCGTCAAGTTTTGAAACCATAGCTGGAATGAATTAAAAGAAAACTTTTATAAATATAATGTACGTACATAATCATTCTAACAGGCAAATAGGTGTTAAGGTGAGGTGCTAGCTAGTACATGGTATGTAGCACGCCACATATATATGTGGCTTGTAGCTCTGACGTTGACAAAGAGTGCACAGAGAGTGCTTTGTCCACGGTATAAAACCCTTTGGGCCATTCGCTGACGTAAGAATGACGTCAGTGCTACATATATATATGTGGCGTGCTACAAACCGTGTACTAGCACCTTAAGAAGTATGAATTTAGGGTCGAAGTAAAAAAATCACATTAAAACATGAAAAATGAGCCATTTTCTCTCGTGTAGAAAAAAATGTAAATGTGTAAAGCTAGTACACGATATGAAGCACGCCTCATATATATGTGGCTCATTTCTGATTTCACTTCGAGTGAAAGTGAAATTTGGAACCTAGCAGATAATTAAATTACAAACGAAAAACTTTCTAATTTTCTTAACATAGAACCTTCATAAACTAACAATTTAGATCTCATTACTTTTCGTGGCTGACTATAGTTACACACTTACACTCATATCTTTTTTTTATATAAGAGAACTTGACTCTTTTTTTTAGATTATTATGTTTTTGGTGTGATTTAAAATGTCTGATTTTTTCCTTTCTGTACACTGCAAGCTCTACCGTTCTACCAAATTGTAACACTCTCGATAATCAGAAGTGGCTCAAATAAATAATACCCCATTTTAAAAAGTGGGCGTAAACCAACTCCTCCTGAATGGAAAATATACAATAACAACTATTATTTGTTAAAAGTAGCATTCTGCCAAATTTTACGATTTTAGGATGACCAGAAGTGCTTTGTGCTTCATAATTTTGATGATCATCATCTAAGTCAGTGAGTCAGTCAGTTACGGTTATTCAAATTTTTGAGTCCTGTATGCTGAGAACCGCTACTGCTACAGAGATTGGTGAGGTGGATCTTTTTAATGAGCTTGCAGCCATAATTCAGAAATTTATTGTTTTTCTATAAAACATATGAACCTATTTTCTTTAAAATCTATTTACATATGTATTAAATTTCAGCTTTAAAGGCTACGAATTATTTTTTTTTTCTGGTAGAGGATTGCATACAGAGGACAGAACTGATTATTTTTATAGAAAGGGTGGCAAAATGGTGTAAAGTGTGTTTTATGTACCTGGTATACAACAGTTAGTAAGTAACAAAATTTACATTAAAAGAGCAGATATAAAGAAACAAAATTTTGTTTAACTTATTTTACCTGCATATATTCTCCTTTTTGGGTCCGTTATATGTGCGAATTTTGCAACCTCATCTGCAGGAGCTTCCATGGGTTTTTCTTCGTTTCCTGTATGCACTGCCAAGTGACTCATTACTAAAAATAATGGACGCTTTTTGTTGTGTCTTTGAATAACTCCAATGGCTTCATCTGTAAAATAGTCGGTCGCATATTTGCCCTTCCCTTCATGGTTAACTTTAAGGTTCTTCCGGAAGTCATAGCCTCGACTGTAATTTTTGTTCTAAGTATAAATATTTATTTACATTAATTCTATATTTAAAAATAAATTTGCTTTAATTACCATCATAACCAAATCGTGGTCATAGTAACTTATGTATCCCGAGTAGTAGCCCACATGGTAATCGAATCCTCTGAATATAGGCGTGTAAGCCTTCCTCGAGAAACCTAAGTGCCATTTCCCAATTAAGTTCGTCGAATAACCACCGTCGCGGAATATCTCTGGCATGGTGATTTCGCTCAGCGGTAATCCCCATGGTTCATCGTTAATTATAACCGAATGCTGGGTGCCTTCATTACAACACAAACAATATTTACCAAAGTCGAGTGAAAAAGAGAATATTAAAAGGAATAAAGATTTGACGAAAAATAAAATAAAAATGCATCGAATGGAATTAAAGAAAAACCAATAAATCGCTTGGTACCTGTGTGAATGGGATATTTGCCTGTCAGGAGGGACGAACGTGACGGCGTGCACAAGTTTGGCACATAAAGTCTATTAAGGATTATACCGTTGTAGGCAAGTGCGTCAATGTTGGGGGTTAAAATCTGATTCGATCCATGAAAGCTCACATCGTTAATTCCCTTTAAGTTGTGGATGCACGTGGGTAGATGTAGAGAAATGTAAATTCATTAGTGGGCATGAATGATTGGTAGGACTAGACACTCATTACCATATCATCGACCAGTATAATCACAATGTTCGGTTTTTGACCTTTAGCCGTTTTTATAGCAGCGACATACGTGACGCATGTAGCAACGAGTATCAATTGGAGAGGCGACATTGCAGCCCTAGTCAAACGAAAAATCTAAAATAAAAAAAATTAAAACTATCAAGGCTTGTACGTGATCGATTAATGAAAGTATTCAAGGCATACAATAACTATTATACAATACATACAGAAGATTATTGCATAAATGAAATGTTTGTCTTCTTCTGATAAACTCGTCTGCTCATATTGTGTGAAGATCATTGAATAAATAACATTTTTACCTCTTCTGATAAACTTATCATTATTGTGTGCTTGTGCCTATCGCGTCAGCGGCCTCGACGGAGGACGGCGCGACCGAACACGAGTGGTATTCTTTAAATAAATAGCATTTTCTAACCTCTTTTAAAAAATAAAATTTTTTCCAGAATACAAAGTAATTTTCTGGTTTAATTTTGAATTTTTATTTAGGGTGATTTTCCACATCCAGTTCCAGAATTAACATCATATTTCCTAATTTTTTCAAAAAAAAAAAAAATTATTACCAACCTCGTTGATTTTAAGACTAATAATATCCTATTCATATCGTACTGAAAACTGAGTTTTCGACAAAAAGTTTACAAAAACTTGTCGATGCATTCACACCAAACACCAACTAGTTTTCGTTTGATGTTTCAATTAGCTGTGCAACTACATAATACATAAACAAAATGAATTAGGCTACTTGATACATAATAAAATAATTAACATAAGCAACAAACAAAATAAAAACATCTGAAAATAAAATACCATTTAGTTGTGGCAGGTAGTGCTGCCGTTCTAAAATTATAGAAAAACAGAATAATTTTTTTTTTAATACATCTCCCGGGAAAGGCGAACCTATAACGCTTCATCAGGGCCCCGAGATGCTTGCATATGTACAGGGTGGGCGAAAAGAATTCATCCGATGTTGTGAAAAACTTCGATTCTGTTTTTTGATTATGTCTATTTATTGGTTATTGATTTAATTGGTTATTGGTTTATTGTTAAAGGTTCAAATAAACATAATCAAAACACAGAATAGAAGTTTTTCATTCAGAAAAAAAATGAGAGCCAAACAACATCGGATGACTTCTTTTGGCCCACCTTGTATGTTAGTTCTGCAATTAAATTGCTGCAAATTGTATAGTCTTCTGGAAATTATATCCCCAGGATGCGAGTTCCAAAGTTTGCTTGTCCTGTAATAGAAGGAGTTTTGGAAAACTGATGTCCTCGCGGTTGCCGGTGCCATGAAATAAAGTCTTATGCAAAAAGGTGCAAAACGTAATTTTGGACTTTATTGCACTTCTGAAATTGCAATAAAGTCCAAAACCGATTAAAAGAAACTTTACTGCAATTTCAGAAGTGCAATAAAGTCCAAACCGAAGTGGAGATAAAATCCACAATGCATAAACAGTAGAATATGTTCGTCTTTTTTGTAAATAGTTGAGTGCAATAATGTCCAATGGCTTTATTGCACTTTCAAAAATGAAATAAAGTCCGAAACTCGTTTCAGATTTTATTGCAATTTCAAAAGTGCAATAAAGTCCAAAAAGTCCAAAATTACGTTTTGGACCTTTTTGCATAAGACTTTATTTCATGGCACCGCGGTTGTCAAGTGTACTGTATGATTGGTCATGATGAGAGCATTAGCTGCCTGTCTTGTATAGGGCGCCCAAAAGTTACATTTCGATGTTAATGTCTTTGAGTTCCTTGGAACATCTACCATGGAAATACCTATAGAATAAGCAAAGCGACTTGTCTTCTGTGCACCCCAGTGTTTGTAGATTCGATGTGTGATTCCTGAATTGACTGTGCTGTGACTCCTAGAAGGTGCATTGAGTACTTGAGATGGATTGGAGTACTTGGGGCACTCCTGCATTTATAGCAAACGAGTTAGATGATACGCCATCTACAACAACTTGGATCGATCTTCAAAGAAGAAAATTTTGCATCCATCCGCAGAGTTGTTGTGGTAATCCATAAGACGCTAACTTGCCTAATAGGGCTCTATACCAGACTCGGTCAAATGCCTTTGATATGTCCAAGGCTACGGCTCTAGATTTGCCGTATTGTTAAATTGCTTGTGCCCATAGGTCAGGTGCATTACGTAGCTTAAGAGGTCTCGACGACCGACGGCTCCGAAATCCGTATTGCCTGTCGCTTATTAATCGGTGGACGGTGACCTTCTAGATATTTGATTATTTCGACGTTTATTGCCTTTTCCATTACATTTGAGAGCATTGAAAGTAACCCTTTCTTTGGAAAAGGTTGAATGCGAGCGGTCTTCCAGCAAGAAGGAAACGTCTTCTGGGAGTATACGACAAGCTAAAGAGCTTACATAGTAACAAAGTACAGCTGCAAGTTCTGGTGCACAGCTCTTGAGTACTATAGTCGGGATTCCGTCAGATCCCGTTGCCTTATTGCAATCTAGTTCTTTAACGATGCGTTAAATTATTCGAGGCCGAAATTTCACTTCTGCCATCGATGTTTGCACCCTCGGGATATTTGGTGGCTCTAGTTGTGCATAGACCTCGTGCATAGACCTCATAGAGGACGTGCCCTCTTTTTATCTAAAAAAATCTCTGATATTTTTTTTTTTTTTTAAAGTGCAATTTGTCCTCTTTTTGGTGAGAGTTTAAACTACACTTTCAGTTTAAACCTCAGTTCAACAAATAATTCTATTTCAGAGATTCGTTTAAACCTTGACCGGAGTTCATTCTGTAGTTGAAGTTAAACTATAGTATTCTGCCGTTTAAACCTCAGGTCAGGCGATTGTCAAATACACAAATATTTGACGTTGTTTTGTGTGTTCTTTGAAAGAAAATAAAATAAACGATTTTGAAAAATTCGTATAAAAGCTAACTACTGTACAATACTGCCAAATTCTATTCACACAAATTCGTTAAACTGAGTTCAATTGAATTGAAGTTCGGATTATATTGTGAAACCGGACGATTTGAACTTCGAATTTAAACTTACGTTCAGGTTCAGTTAAACTATAGTTTAAAGTTCGAGTGTGAAACTGGGGGTAAGTGGTTTATTCAAGGTGTTTAAAATATCTTCAGAGATGGGGCGAATCTCTGGATGAGTTTGATTGTTTTGCGTGGATGGATTGACCAACTGACTACCACTTTCGCTAATTGAGCGACGAGTACAAGCCCGCCAACTGGTGATTAGAACGGAGGAGAAGACCAACCTCTGTGCGTTGTTGTTGCTACGAGGTGTTTTTGTTTATTGTCGGTTTTTCTTCGCCTCTTCCTCTTTTTTTCGCAAGCTGTGAGATTTTCAACAGATTCATACGAGTAGAGACGCTATTATTGGGAAGAATTCGTTGGCTTATACCCAGGCCATGGTTTTTTGTTAATTGCTGAGTGGGGAAGCGAGGAGTAGCAACGATTCTCGCTTGTTTGGCTATCCCTGACAATTTCTGTTGGGAAATTATGTCGAATTTCAGTCTCTGAATTATTGTTTGAGAGAATTACGTTAACAACAACTCGTAGACACAGTCACTCGGCTGCACGTGGTTTGTTAAGGGACCTAACACTCCACGTGAAGATCCGAAATTCATTGTCCTTTATTCGTTTTCCAGGTTTGTCAATATTAAAATCATACGTATCCGAGGCTTGTTGTCGTTTTGAAACTGGGTTTGTTTTCCGCAGTCGGGCAGTTACCCGTACAACCCCCAACCTGAAGGGCCCTTTGTTGGACCCGTTGTACGAAAGGGGCCGGATTCCTCTGGTGTCAGCAACCCACTTCGGGGATGTGAGAGCTGCCGTTGGCCCATAAAGGGTTCATCCGCCACCATCTCTGTTTCAGGACCCTGAATAGTCCTGAAATATCCTCACTGATCTCAGCTCCAAATTATGTCGAAGTAGCTCAAGTAAGGTGACTGTCATCTTGACTGTTGAAGACACCGTTGATTCAGTCTGATGAATTCATCCGCCGTACGTGCTCTTTCTGAGGAGCTCATGTAAGACTTCTGAGACTCGTTCAGTCAGTCTTTCCGACGGAGCATTATAGTGTTGCTATTTTCTTCGTGTTCAACACTCGCGCTTATAAGTTCAAGCAAGTCAAGCTCGGATGGGCAGACCAGTACCCGAAGGCTACCACTGGGAGGTAAAATCTGCACAATTGATGTGTATGAAAAGTTTAGCCATATTAAGTAGGTTGATGCCAATCAGCGCCTGCCCGATTCATACACACACAACCACTATATAATTACGTTGCATATATTTCGAAGAATTATGAATTCAGATCTTTTTTGCTCCGAAGGGTTTAACCGCCATTCACGGAAAGCGTTGTTTTTCGCTGCGGTAATTCGCTTGCATTCTTTGTTAAACCAGGGTTTATTTGAAGCTAGTTTTTTGATGCAATGTGGAATATAAAGATCCATACCGAGTAAAATCATTTTGGTTACGACTTTTGCGCACATATTGACATCGGTATCTCTAAAGCACATATCAGCCCATGGCAACGAACCGAAGAAATTACGCAGCTCGTCCCTATTAGATTTACTATAATTGCAAATAAGACGAGCCAGGATCTCGATAGCAGATATTAGAGCTAATTTGATGGATTGTCTGGAATTCGCGTGGGCTCATCAACGTGCTGAGTGAGATTGCAGCAAATGGCAAATACATCAGCTTGTTTCTCTACATATTCCGTTTGGTTAGAATATCATAGACAGTTCATGGTATGGGCATTGAAGTCCCCAAGTATAATAACTTCAGCCGTTGGATTACGAATTTGTATCCAGTCTACTTTATCGGATAAATGATACAGGCAGCAAAAGAATTTATAACAACTTTGTAAGACGACCTTTAGCCATATTAAGTCGAGGTTCGCAGGTTCCATCTCTTCTTTTTTTTCACACGCCAGATCTGTTCGAGCAAACACACATGATAGTCCCCCATTATATCGAAAACGAGGATGTAGTTCGTAGATATGCCTATGTGTAGTCAGTATTTGAGTTTATTTGAGTCTCTGTTAAGAATAGGACGTCTGGCTTTTTTTCTTGCAGATGCTGGCGCAGGCAGCTGCCCTTGACATAGTTGAATCCTAGACCTCGAATGTTGCAGAAATCTGTTGCTAGCTTTCTCCTGCTAGTGTCCACATTTTGTTTCTTTTTTTGTCTGTGTGTTCGTTGTTGTCTGTCGTCTTGCAAGTCCTGTGGGTGAATATTTGCATGTTGAACTCCCTGATGGGAGACTAGTTTACCTCCGGAATTCTTTATTTTAGGATGTTGTATCATGGCTTTTTTTCCCATCCGTGTTGGTACCGGCCCATCTATCAAACTCCGAAACGTAGTCAAGACTACTTCACAGAGCCTTGAGTATGATGTGTTGGTATCCCACCGGGCGACAGGTGGATGGGTCGCTGTCTACCACCTACCTACCAAATTTTCTTTGTTTTATTATAACTTAGTCTCCTATCAAAAATAAATTATGGATTTATGTCCCAAGTTGGTATAACTTTTGTCTCACCGAACTGGCGCATAAATCCATTTTGGTCTTATATCCCGTGAAATTATTTCCTTGTGCCATGTTACCTATCAATTTTTTTTATCCGGTGCTCAAATTCAGTACATTAATGTCCTTACTTAAACAGGTGGTGCTAACAGACCAGGGTAGATCTGGTGGGCCTCAATCAGTACTCCTCTCCAGTTAGCTCGGTATTCATCGAACTGCACATAGTTGCCCACTTCAAGGTGGTTGAGGTCCCGTTTCCATTTGTGCGAGACATCCAATCCGATGACTTCCTTTACGGCGTTGTACCTCTGGGTTGGGGTCGAAGAATGTTTCATCCAGAGCTTGTTGGTCATTTTAGAAGACTGATTTGCACTTCTGACCAAGCCTCGAAGAATCTTGCGTTCAAAACAACCAATGATATCTTCATTCACCATTGGTATAACGTCTATTCTTCTGTGTCATATAGCAGGACGGGGATGATGACGGTCTTAAGGGCGTATTGCACCAACGTGGCACACAAACAAGTGTAATAGACAAATTTATATAGCAGCATATATACCTTTTGCCGCCATATATGTATATGTATATGGCGAAGATTTTGGTAGCGAAATAGCAAAGCCCTATGCATAATGTACTTTTTGAGCCATATAGTATGTATAATCATATAAGAATCGATGCAAATTGTTTAAACAACACTGGCGATTAGAGATCTTACCATCATTAAATTCAAATTTTATTATTAGGTATGTAGCTATTTTTCTTTTCGTTCACATAAACGATTTCTTCGGTTCAAATACAAATGCGACAATAAAAGAAATAGAATAGCATTAATAATTTATTTTCTTTTAATTTATTTGAACTTTTAGACACTTTTTAACGCAAAGAATTATTGGTGGAAACACTGCGCCTCAAGAAAACTAACAACATTAATATAGGGCAAAGTATTTAATTATGTTTGCCATTTAATTTGACTCATTTTCACTTAGTCATATTACTTAATACATAATAGTTAAGAAGAACTATTAAACTATAGCAGTAACTTGAATTCGTCAATTACGCATAATCAGATTGTATACAAAAATATTTTAGTTTTATAACCCGACCGGCGACCCTAATGATACCCCAATTATTGTCATGAAACAGATAACAAAAAGTTGTATATTGCACTGATTTTAATCTAATACTGCGGCAATAACAATTAAATATACTTTCTTTCTTAATGTACATTTATATTCCACATTATATTGGGCATTCAAACGACATTATAAAATCACACAAAATAAGACAATACAATTCTGACTGAGAGGTGAATAATTAAAATAACTGGTTTACCTACTTGGCTAAATTAAATTCAGTAAACGTTTATTTTGCTTGGTATGAAAATGAATGTCTACAGAGTTAAATTCGTTTACTAAGGCTGTGTGTTAATTGGGCTCAATAATTGTCATCGAAAAATTTTCTGACACAATTTTCCAAACTCCAATCTTAAAACAGAGATTTATCGAGTTTCACAATATTTTTGAATTGAAATGTAGTGTTTAATTTACTTTTCAACATTCTAACAAAACTCAAGCAAAATAAAACGTCAAACAATTATCTTATAAGATAATTTGATAATTTATTATCTTGCATCCCGGGGCACGATCATTTTTTGACAGCAGAAAATTCGCTTTCCACCACGATTACGACAGTGTCAGAAAATTATCCGTGGATAATTATTTAGCCCAATTGACACACTGCCTGAAAGGAAAAAGTATTCCAAAAGTGTCTGTGTATTGTACACAAAAATGGTGCCCTATTTTATATTTCCTTTCATATTATCTATTAATAATGTATCTGACCAATAATCATTTTTAATTATCAACTTAAATATTTTGCCGGTCACAATTGTAGAAATATTAATGTGCATTATGTACCTATCTAAGATCAAAATACACTCGTACCTTGCTCAAAGGTTTTGATACGTTCCACTTAATCTGGCCGTGCCAGATCATTGGCACCCGCACCGAAGCCAATCATTTCACACGATATAATTAGGTAGATATCGCTTGGGGTTCTCAAATGAACTCGCCGACGAAGACAATCTTCTTCCGGGGAATTCGAAGCGAACGAAATGCGAACTGCCTGTTTGTGAAGCTGAGGAATGAAAATATTGTAATGACGGCGCAAATAAAAAGAAATCAATTTAAAGTGCGTCTCAATTTAATTTTTTCATTAAAATGTGAAAGCCAAAGGATATATATATATATGTATATGTAGATATGTTTAACAGTGCAATGACCAAACGTGGTAGAATTTTTGGGTAAGTACAGTTACAGTGACAGATTTAAAAAAAAAAAAAAAAAATCAGAAATTGTGGTAGGTATAGCACATTGCGGCAGAAGTGGCAACACATAGACGCATAGTCGCATAGTTTATAATTATATTTATAAAAAAACAAACCAAACGAAAACTGCAAATAAGAAACAGCAGACTATGTAAAAGTGTATGCATATTATGAATACCTATGATATTAATCTGGAAATTGGCTCTGCGAAATAAGGCCCCAATGAAATAACGCCCCAAAACAAAAATGAAATAAGGCCCCAAAAAATTATACAGGAAACAACAACAACGATTTTTAATAAAATTTGGGGTGTTATTTCCTTTTTTGGGGCTTAATTTCCTTATGAAAATGGGGGTTTTATTTCATTATGAAATAAGACCCCAAAAGAAGGAATGAAATAAAACCCCAAACGAAATACGAATACGTATGGGGGGCCATGCTGCCCCCCCCCGTGCTTGGGTTTACTGTCAGATTTGGGGCCTTATTTCATTTTTCTTTGGGGCCTTATTTCATATTTGAAATTGGGGTATTATTTCATTATGAAATAACACCCCAAATTTGGGGCTTTATTTCATTTTTGTTTTGGGGCCTTATTTCATTGGGGCCTTATTTCCTGCAGCCCTGGAAATTAACCAGGATCCCACGACGTGCTATGGAATCCTTACCATCAGGCAGGCCAAGGATGAGATGGTTAAACAAGTCCATAATCTCTCCTACCCGAATGGGGATTGCCCTTGATGATTTAGAGTCGATGGCAGACAATCGAGAGCTATGGAGGGCCCACTCGAGCAACCTACACCCGCGATCCACTTAATGGACAAGCGGATCATTGAAAATGAAAAATGAATGAACTAATCTGTATTTAAATATTCAGAAGAATTTGGTGAAGTTTTGTTTTAACCCTTCTGTCAATTATAGGTTTTTATATCTTCCCGTCAACAGCAAGGTTTGGCCAGACCTGCACACGTTTTGCATAAAAATAAATTCAATCGTCCGATTTGTCTTAAGGTTTTTTCCTGGTGAAAAAAAATATAGTTGTACTTGTAATAGATATGTACTACTTAGGCTGAAGTTCCTATCCGTCTATAAGACTTATATTATTACCTTAAGCTTAGTACCCTGCTCGTGCTAATTTTTAGCTCACATAGGTACCAAATTGTCTCTAAAATTTAGCTGATGTAAATTTAAGCGAATTTCTTTGAACCGACCAGTATGCTGCTTCAGTTAGAAAATTAAATTTACATTTTAGACTGCGCGCTCATTAATGGTTCGGCACATTTTTTCAAGCTAAATTTTGACAGAAAATGTTATCTTTTTTCTGTTGTCTTTTTGTGTTGCGAAAAAAAATATTAAGGTTTTTCAATGAATGAAATCCTTTCAAAGTGATAAATTTAAGATAAGGGAATAGCAGACAAGGAAAAAAGAAGTGCAACGAAAATATAACACTTTTTCGCGTCGATGAATTTTTGAAGGAAGTTATCTTCAACGAACAGATGTTTTCTGTCACATTTCAATTAAATGCTCCTTTAGCTTTATTACACCCTCCACGGGAAGGTATAGATATTCACTTACATTTCTAACGCTAAGAAGAAGTCACCTTATACCCCATAAGCCATAAATATTCTGAATCAGTAGGTATATAATTTTGAATCGACTTAGCCATGTCCGTCTAGCCGTCCGTCGGTCTGTCTGTGTGTTAAAAATTCAACAGAGTCCAACCAATCGAATCGACCTAGGCGAATGAAATTTTGTGAAAGGACTTCTTTGTTCCGGCACCTTCCTGAACACAAAACCATTATAAGACCCACGTACGTATATATATGTATACGAACTCACTTATGCTTAATTTTTTGCAAGACTTAAATGCTGGAGAGGTATCAAACAAGGATGATGACAACACTGATACATACCTTCTTGTTTTTTTTTTATAAAATATATATTTTTTATGTTTTCGTTTGGTTTATACATTTAAGAAATTTGAGTACTATTCCAGTATAGTACTTTCTTCACTTTTCAGTACAATTGAGAAAAGTAGATTTTCATCACTGATCGACATACTTCGCTTCCACGCTCACTCGTAGTTTTAGATGGCACACACATTCGAATACTGCCACCAGGTTTGTATAATATATTCATGATAAGTGGTTGACAATGACACTCAATTAGTGGTTTAACCAAACCAAGCTTACAAAAACTACTTAAGCGAAGTTTATTTTACTACTATGTTCTACACTTAGATAAGCCCAGGATTAAGCTGCCATGCCACTATGAAATTGGGTATAAGGGTCTTAATAAAATGTGTTAGTAAACCAAGAACTGTTTCTGATATTTTAATCCTTCAACTTGCAATAAGTCTAGAATTCAAGTAAACTCCACTCACTTTTGTTTGGTTTTCCATATTTTGGAGCATTAGTTTTTAAAACTCACTTTTGACAATTGTATTCTGTCTTTTAGATAATGTATGTATATTTCTTTTAATGTTAAAACGACAGACAGCCAAGCTGTGTAATACACTTCATTTTGAACAATATTAATTTTAACTTCACATAAAAATAAAGAATATTTATCTATCTGTCTACCTATCTAAAACCAGTTAAAGAAATTATGTCCCAGAATAATACTATAATGATGAGCGCTTAATTTTATTTATCAGTCACGATTTTTCAAATAAACATTTCACTCGCTGCTGCTCAATAAAATTAGGAATACTTCGAACTAAAAAAAATATTTCATATCTTCGCAAAAAATTCTTACAGATGTATCTGCATGTAATTTAAATCCCGCAAGCAATTTTGATTTAATATTTTTCTTAAATTGTTAATATTTCTTTAATATCGTGACACTGTTTCATGAACACGGCGTCGGCAACTGAAAGACTTTTGATTCACAAAACATTTAACTACTTCTTCTTTAGTACTCCCACTCTAACTCGGCACCACAATGTTACGCTTCACTAAGGTAAGGGTTTCGTTTTAATCACTTACTTGGAGCACCAGCAATGCAGCGTGGCTGGTCTTAGTAACGTAACTGAACCCACTGTCCCGTCTATGAATGAAAACATTTGAAACCCCCAAAAATCCAACTTATACACAACCCTCTATCTTTAATGCCACAACCATACTAAGTTAATCGCATTCATTTCCGATTACGTGCCTGCTTATATCCAGCAGCCTTCAAGAACAATCAACATGTGACTAGACAATACACAGACTTGGCATTTAAGTCAAAGACTGGAAATCTTATTCTCTGTACAATATTGTATTTTCGCTTACAAACGCATGTTAATTAACAATTAATTTAAGAACTAAACTTGTTTCATTCTTCATAGCAGTAAAGATATAAAATATTGGTGTGGAGCAAAACGACAGATATCGCCATGATCGGTGGAAGGTTACTCTAATTATTGTAATCCTCTTTTGTAACAATAAGTATTTAAAAATGTATAATTTTCAGGTAAAGGCTCTTTTCGATTAAGTGTTATCACACTTCGATTAGCACGTGATCTTTATTGCTGGCGGGCTTAAATGTTTGCTAGTCAAAAGGTTGCCTGTATAAAGAGGCAGGTAATAAATTATTATTAACCTATCTTACATATAATATAGATGCAAATTGTAGTTGGTAGCTATAATGATGTAATTGGTATATATAATAATGTAAATGCCTACATTAAATAACAATAACAATTGGCCGTGCATTGTACCCAATCAAGATTAAATATATTATGCTTGAGTAAAATTTGCTATCTACTCCCTTGTAGAATTCAATTCTGGTCAGGGTTGAGGTATAGCATACTGCGCATTGGAATTAAACGAAGTTATCTTGACATAGGTACTTTAAAAATAACATTGTAAAAGTTCATCACTACAAACGTGAAACGTTTTGTGTTTGTGCGAAACAATTTTTAATTTGACTGCCACAGCTCTGTTAAACGGCTGAAAAACATCCGAAAACCGAAAGTATAATTGGCCTGAGAAAGCTTCGTAATTTAAACGAATATGGTGTGAAATACAATGCAAGATTTTCAACTTTTTTGACTACAACAATGTATTAATTTTGATGTAAGTCCCTTTGTTTAATTTTGCGAATTTACTATTTGTAGCATTTTATTTAAAAATTTCTGAGACAATTGTTGTTTTTTGGCATAGCATACCACAGGGATTTGGGAAGTGATTCCTTTACTGGCTGCTCATCCAAACCATTTGCTGCCGTTTAAAAAGCCATGAATGTTAGCGGCGCTGGTATTACATAGATCACTCAGATCATTGAGAAAATAGTTTCCTATGTAGGACTTTCTTAAATTGGCTAGGGCAGGGTGTTCTAATAGACCATGATTCTACTACCTTTGAATTACATTTCCTTATACTCTTTATAACTGCTGAACTTCTTACCTATTTTGGTTATCCTTTTTTCTTTATCTCTGAACTGAAATTATAAAGGGTGGTTAAATCTTAAGGGCCTATGTTGAATGTGAACCACACCTAAACGTCAAGTTTTTTCCTGCATTTCATTTGACATTTCTCAATTTCAGACTAACTCAATTTGAACCATGGAAAGATACACAATCGAGCAATGCGTTAAAATAATTCAGGCTTATTATGAAAATGGGCGTTCAAATCAAAATTCATATCGTGCACTTCGTGATTTTTTCGGTCAATTTAATCGTACAAATGTGCGTACAATTGGAAAAATCGTACAAAAATTTGAGCAAACCGGGTCTGTAGGAGATGTGAAAACACCAGTGCATGCTCGTACAGCTCGTACTGCAGAAAATATTGCTGCTGTTCGCGAAAGTATGGCTCAAGAGCCGTCCACCTCAACTCGTCGTGGTGTTCGCTATCGTGAGATGATAACGAACTTTTTATGGACCGAATTGGAAGATATGGATGTGGAAGATATGTGGTTTCAACAAGACGGTACCACTTGCCACACAGCTAACGAAACAATGGCTCTTTTGCGGGAGAAATTCAATGGCTGTGTTGTCTCACGTCGTGGCGATGTTAATTGGCCGCCACGATCATGCGATTTGACACCGTTGGACTTCTTTCTTTGGGGTTATTTGAAAGAAAAGGTGTACGTCGATAAGCCAGCAACAATTCAAGAGCTAAAGAATGAGATAATTCGGCACATTAACGGCATAGAACCTCAATTACGCCTCAGGGTCATCGAAAATTTGGACCATCGGGTGAAGGTGTGCCGCCGAGGTCGCGGCGGCTATTTGACCGATTTATTCAAAATCAACATCGGCCCTTAAAACTTAACCACCCTTTACTTGTATTCACTTTGTACAATTATTGTTAAACAACTGCGGACTCGTGTTTTTTTCCAGTTCATGCTTAATATAACTTGTGTTTACAACAGTACCTAAGTACATCCCTGGCCCACATATTTAAAAAATGTTGGCGTAAAATAGTTCTGAATTGGGATTCCTGGAAGTTTGCGTTACAGACGTACCTCGAACTGGAAGACCATTGGGTCTGTACTGTATAGAACCGGCACAATAGACGACGCGACACTAAGAAAGTGGCGGAATCCCGAGCGAAAATAATTCTTTTGATTGAGCCAATAAATTTTGTCCATGTCCCAGTCTGCTAAAACTGCGAAAGAAGCAGGGAACAATTAGGAGCGAGCTTTTAAGGACTCAGGATTGACGCGCCGATTATAGGCGTCACAAGCCGGTCAGGTAAGGGAAACACAATTGTGATGAAAATTACTAAATATGCCTCGGATGAACAAACCAAAAATGTTGACCACGCCAGCAAGGAAAGCTTCTACGAGCTCCTTGCCAAAACATACGAGCAATGCTCCAAGCATGACACTAAAATCCTTTTGGGAGAGTTTAACGCCAACATTGGGAAAGAAGACATCTTTGGAAGGACGGAAAGCACAGCGTACACAACACCATCTCCGGCAACGGACTCAGGCTAATCGATTTTGTAGCGGGAAAAAACATGGTGGTGAGCAGCACGCGATTCCCACGTCTTGACATCCATAAGGGCACATGGCGGTCACCAGATGGTCGAACCTGCAACCAAATCGATCATGTCGCGATTGATGGAATACACTCCTCTAGTATTCTGAATGTCTGTACATACCGAGGAGCCAACATCGACTCGGATAACTATCTAGTTGGTGCCAAACTTCGAGTATGGGTATCCAGAGAAGCTTTTAGGCGAACGACAACCACGCAGAGAAAGTTCAATGTTGGACGACTGCAATCGGAAGAGACCGCTACAGCCTATGCCGACCGCGTATCCCTTGAGCTTGCAAGAAATCCAACAACCGTTGATATGAACCCGGAAGACCAATGGCAGCTATGACAACAAGCCACAAGGAACACAGCGTCAGAAGTGTTGGGCTTCTCACAACCGAATGTGCTCAGGCAAACAAAGTTAAAACGGAAGCATACAGGTCGAAAGGAGGGATGAGAAACGCTTGCTCAGGAGAAAGAAAAAAGATCATCAGTAACGTGAAGTCGAGGAGATGCAGAGATACTTTAGCAGGAAAGAGGTGCGAAACTTCTATAGAAGAGTGAAAAGATCAACTTCAGGATTCACGAGCCGCCCTGGGCCCTGTGTTACAGTGTAAAGATGGGGATGGAAACACTGTAGTGGATTGTGGATACGCAGTCGATGTTAGCCATCTGGAAATAATATTTCAACCTTGTTGAATGGTGACGACATTCAAGATCCCGCCAATCACCGACCAGTACCAGTCGATCTAGATGACAACCAGAAGGTACATCCGCCCGACCAAAATGTCATCAAAGCTGCTGGAGCCGATGGTCTACAAGCGGGACTTTTTAAACACACTGGAGATGACCTGGTCAGGAGTATACACCAACTCATCTGCAAATTTGGACGGAGGAAAGTATGCTCGACGATTGGAATCTGCCCGATCCACAAAAATGGAGATGGAAATGGTCTACGCTGCACCAACTATAGAGGCATAAGCTTTTAAACATCGCCTACAAGATCCTGTCGAGTGTATTATGTGAACGTCTTAAGCCGTTTGCTGACGATCTAATAGGTGCTTATCAATGCGGCTTAAGACCTGGAAAATCTACGACCGACCAAATCTTCACATTACGCCAGATCCTGGAGAAATCGTTTTTAAAGCAGCCTACGGCAGTGTAAATAGGTATAAACTATATCGTGCCATGTCCAGCTTTGGAATTCGTGCTTAACTGATACGACTTATTAAGATGACGTTGGAGCATGCTCGCTGCTCCGTCAAAATTGGTAGGGATTATACCGAAACCTTCCACACCACCAGGGGGTCAAGACAAGATGACGCACTGTCATGCAGTTCAGCAGTTGTTTCAACATTTTGCTTGAAAAGGTAATACGCAACACCCAGGCCAGTACATCAGGCACTATCTTTAATAAATCAACACAAATACTTGGGTTTGGTGACGACATAGATGTGATAGGAAGAACAAGGCCAGCAGTAACCGGTACGCTTTCACTATACAATGGAGTCAGTAGCAAGCAAAATAGGACTGACTATAAACGAGGACAAGACGAAGTATATGCTTTCATCAACAAAAGTCCAATCCCACCACTGACTTGGTCAGAACGTGACAATTGATAGGTATACATAACTTCCATGTAGTCCGTGAATTTGTCTACCTGGGCACTGCTGTAAATGCGGAAAACAACATCAGCGCGGAAATCGTAGAATAGCTCTTGCTAATCGGTGTTTTTTCGGCTAAGTAAGCAATTGAGGAATAAAGCCCTATCGAGAAGAACCAAGGAGACGCTATACAAAACACTCAACATCCCGGTCTTGCAGAAGCATGGACCCTTACGGACATATCTCTCCAAACTGTCCAAGAAATACAAAAGCAGCAATTAATCTAAGCCAAAAACCGATTTTAAAACACATATGCACTTGTGGCTAGTGCGGGAAACGATGCATGGTATGTTAATTAAAGATTCTGGCGACTGTTTTATTGGTATTGCTCAACCAACTAAGAGCGATATAGTACGTGCCAAAGATGTTCGAGATATTGCTGTTAACGACGTGCTCTATATTCCCGATTTGTGCGTTAATTTACTGTCAGTCAGTCAGATAGTAAAGAGAGGTAACTTCCTCCATTCAAAAGGCTGTGCGATTTTCAGAAGCGACAAACAGTTAATTGCTATGGCTTGGGCTTCGCATGTTGGTGATATATGCGTATGTGGTGTTAGTTTTAACAAATTCGACAAAGAAGCCTGTGTAGTTTGTGTAAAGGGCAAACAAACTCGAATGGCTTTCAAGGAAGAGGGCACACTATTGTAATGGAACTGATTCACTCAGATCTTTGTGGTCCTATCGATGTCGTGCCACGTGGTAGGGCACGTTATATTATTTTGGGTTTAGTACCCAGAGAAGCTCCTAGGGCTTCTCCATTTGCAATATCGGAACTTTAAAGCAGATACAATGAGAGTCCTAAAGACAGGACCACGACGACAATATGGTCAGCATTTCCTGCTGTCCTTAAACAAAGAAAGTCTTGGTAAGATACTATATGAGAAGAGTAATGGTCAGACAGAACGCCCAAGCCCAAGGCAAGGACGAGGAGGAACCCCCGGTTAACGATGATGGAGAGCAGGATGTCGCAGCCGTACTAATCATACAAGAGCCTTGGATCAACAAGGTGGTAAAATCAGGACTTGAATACACTTTTTTATAGTATTAACGTACTTTTTCGGTTCAGTGTAATTAAAAATTATATAAACGCTTTTCTTTTAAATAATTACAGCCATGAGACTTAACTGCAGGGAAGGCTATAAACCGCTATGTCTCACATCAGTCTATCTCCCATATGACTCTGAGGTAGTTATCCCAGAGAAGTTGAAGAACCTGGCTGGTCTGAGAAACTGGATGCACATTGTACATAATGGGCTGTGTGATCCGAATGCCCATCAAACACAATGGGGAAACAGTAACATAAATACAATGAGGTGAGTGTCTTTATGATTTTATTATATCTCCCGACCTCATATTATGTAACATCTAATATCTAACTACTTTTGTAGTTAGAAATAGGGAGGAGGTTCCTGATATAAACCATGTCTCTAAAATTGATAGGTTGGTAGTTGTCAGATCACCGATGGTAGGGCATGTCGTTTTCATAGAAATACTAGCGGAGCCCGTGCACACTTCGTAGTGCAAAATAGTTAAAAAGATAAACTGTTTTTATTGTAATGCTCTGTGGTACACAACATTTTTTGTTTTTCCAGAAATCGTATTGCCTAGACAATATTATTGACTTTCAGGACAATGCATTTTTCACATCAATGCTATGGCTTCTAATTCCAAGACTGTCGAAGAAGCTGTACTCGCCCGGCTTTGCCCGTGCACAGGAATTGTATTGTTTAGGACTTAGGTAATAGTGTTGTTGAATTTTCTTTCTGCCTAAACCTGAAATGATATTTATTTTATTTATTTTATTTATTTTATTTATTTTATTTATTTTATTTATTTTATTTATTTTATTTATTTTATTTATTTTATTTATTTTATTTATTTTATTTATTTTATTTATTTTATTTATTTTATTTATTTTATTTATTTTATTTATTTTATTTATTTTATTTATTTTATTTATTTTATTTATTTTATTTATTTTATTTATTTTATTTATTTTATTTATTTTATTTATTTTATTTATTTTATTTATTTTATTTATTTTATTTATTTTATTTATTTTATTTATTTTATTTATTTTATTTATTTTATTTATTTTATTTATTTTATTTATTTTATTTATTTTATTTATTTTATTTATTTTATTTATTTTATTTATTTTATTTATTTTATTTATTTTATTTATTTTATTTATTTTATTTATTTTATTTATTTTATTTATTTTATTTATTTTATTTATTTTATTTATTTTATTTATTTTATTTATTTTATTTATATTATTTATTTTATTTATTTTATTTATTTTATTTATTTTATTTATTTTATTTATTTTATTTATTTTATTTATTTTATTTATTTTATTTATTTTATTTATTTTATTTATTTTATTTATTTTATTTATTTTATTTATTTTATTTATTTTATTTATTTTATTTATTTTATTTATTTTATTTATTTTATTTATTTTATTTATTTTATTTATTTTATTTATTTTATTTATTTTATTTATTTTATTTATTTTATTTATTTTATTTATTTTATAATTTAGTGTGTTAAACAATTCACCAAAAGGAAAAAATCTCACCCCTGTTAAAAGATAGGTATATGTATTCAAAAAAAGGAAACCTAAATTTACCGTTAAACAAATGTAAGTTAGATCTTTTTGCTCTGAAAAAACCTTACAAGAGTTGAAGATAAAGGTAACTAAAAATCATGTAGATTTTTGACAAGCTGACATCATATTGACCTCCAGGTCAATAAATTATAAATAATACAAAGATTTAACTGATACATGTTTATTTATTCCTGAAGAATGGATGTTTTGTAGATACGTGCTTAACGAAGAAAGGGAACGATATAGGATCCAACTCGTTTTGACCTTAAATTGGTGAAAGGGAACGATATAGGATCCAACTCGTTTTAACATCAAATTGGTGCTGAAAAACACGTTAACAACAAAAACCAATGAATAACGGTTGCATGATACAACAATTGGCACTCACAAAAGGTCAACTATTGGCAGTGCTACATGAGATGTAATTATTGGCACCCCCTGCCAATAATTGAACCCCAGTTTTTGTTGGACCCAATTATTGACACCCCTTTTACTAATAAAATAATAACCTTTTTAATAAAATATATTTACAAACGACTTATATAATGCATTCTTATAATAAATAAAAACAGTTTTCATGAAAAAGTATAAAAGGAAGTATGTATAGTGAAAAAAACTTACAAAATTATACATAAGTCCTTATTCAAAAGAATGAAAATTTTTAAGATTTTTTTTTGTCGCACGTGTTTTTACTTTCGAGAGAACTCGAAAGTAATGTCCCCAAACTAAACACACAGAAATATGAGAAAAATGCGCAAAATCAAAATAAAAAATAAATTAACTTAGTCGAACAAATGGTTATTGAGAAAATCACTGTTGAATGATGGGATGCCAATAGTTGGGCCAAAAATTGGGGGTGCCAATAATTGTAGTCATTACGCTATATCGAAAATGCTGTAAATTTTAAATACTGTTTTCCGAAATGCTGCTTATGCCCCAATTCTATATTTTGAAAAAGTGTTTGCATAACAAAAAGCTAATTTTGATATAAAAAAAATTAAGATTCACTCAGGTACCTGCATAATTTAACAAAACCAAAAGACGTGCGCCTTGCACATCGAAGTGGTGTGACAGTGGCGTGGCAGTGGTGTGGGGTGGCATGGTGAGTTGGTGACCAAGTGGGAGGTGGCACAGTAGTGGTGTGGCTATGGCGATGTAATGACGGCAAAGTGCTTTATTTTAAACTAGTCATACATATCACATTATAGAAGGATGGAGACGATGTGGACTTTTGCATTACAGCTGCGTTTTTTTTTGTTTACCCAGAAACTAAAAACATGCGAAACGACCAAGAATTAACAAGAACGACATTTTAAGAACTGATGAATCCGTGGCATCATACCATACGTTGTTTGCCACTTAAATCACTTTTATACCACTTTGCCCCCATTTGATCGCCACACTACCACCGCCACGCCGCCTCGCCACTTCGTCTTCGGTAAACCCTTGTCTAAGAGTAAACTTCATACTTCAAAGAAATAATATGAACAGTAAACATAAAGATAACAATAAATTCTAAATAAGGCTAAAGGTAAAGATTTGATTACAGTAGCAAAATTCTGCAGGTATTCATCGCACTTTTGTTTTTTATAAATCTATGTGAACATTTTTGATTAGGTATGTAAAAACTCGCGCACTTTTTTTTATACAGAATTTTGATATAAAGAATTATTTTCATACAGAATTTTAAAATGGCTACAGTATTTTGACCATACAGTACCTATTTCAACCCTAACCCAAGTAGGTCCCTGCAATTAGTCCATTCGTTCAAACATATTATTATTAATGGAATTAGCTGCATAATGTGCCTTTGCTATCTCCTTATCTTCTGCCTTATAAAATGAAATCATGTTGTCAAACTTTGCCCTAACTATTTGTCTTTTTTTTTATTACTACCCGCTTCAACTAGTGAAATGCCGCTTTCAACATGAGAGGCAAATTAGCACTTGAGCATAAAACAAATGGATCCATTGGAACACAAATGTTTATTTTGCTCCAGCAACAATTCTAAAAAAAACCGCAAATAAAATACTTTTTTTTCAGAACATATAAATTATATAAATTTCAGCATTCGTAAACATTTTTACTGTATTGCAATATGCTTATCGAATAATGAATTCCTACAAAGATAAAGAAATTAGTCGTAATACCACAACAACTAATATGTAGGTCTACGTACTTATAATTACATTGTACCTAGTTATTACTGTTAGTTTCTCTATTCATCCGATAGTAATTTTGTTTGTATTTCCATGAATGCGACACAATTACACTTTCTTTGGTAATGCCGTAACTGCACGCTATAACAGAGTTATTTGAATTGGATATGCAACATATTATTTGGTAACCGGCGAAATCTAATTTCGGGTAGCTAATGTGAAATTTAGAACAATCTATAATAATTTTATTTGCTATAGTGTTCGCAAATGAATACTGTAAACTAGGCTTGTGTAGTTCGCGAACGAACTAGTTCAATGAACTAGTTCACTATAGTTTTCACGGTTTCATTGGCAGCTTGACCCAACTATGGACAATAATGCTCCAGCTAAGAGGATCTTCGAAACCCAGCCCCCAGGTTCGAGAAGACAAGGAAGACCCAACCTCCGTTTCAAAGACCAAGCCATCGCGGACGCCAGAGCGCTTGGTCTGGACAATTGGAAGCAGCGTGCCCGCGATCGTAGAGAATGGAAGGCTGCAGTGTCTCAGGCAGAGACTCTTGACGGGTCGGGAGCCCGATAAAGAAAAAAGAAAGAAGTGTGTTCCAGACACAGAAGACACTCATGTCATATGAGAGAACAGCTCAGCTCACTCACTTATATCTTTTTTTTATATTTTCAACAAATTTTTATTTTATTTTTGTAGTTTCTGTGAATTTGACTGTTTTGAACTAAACTGAACTAAAATGAGCGAACTATAGTTCATTAGCGTGATTTGAACTAAATGGATCGATCACTCAAATGAACTAAATTGCCCAACTCTACTGTAAACCAATATATTTTGATTACATTCATTTTCTGAATGACTAGAAAATAACTGTAAGTACATACTCATAAAAAAATAAAAAAAACAGTTGGTGGAATACCCTAGGAATACCGTAGCTGCTCACATACGTATGTAGCTTTGACATCAAAAGAGAGTGCACAAAAAGAGATTGTACACGCGGTGTAGGCGTTGACCATAATACTGTAAAAATGACGTCAGCGCTACGTATGTGGCTTAGATAAAAGTTCTTCACATTTTATCTTCTCAAGGGAAATTTAAATGACATTCCGCACTTATTATTAGAAGTAATTTCGATTATAAAATTCGCTAAAGGATTGGATAGGTCTTTCCACAATCAGGGAGTGGTTGTGGTATACTGATAATGAATACAATATTCGGTATGATAATATTAGGTACAGCTAAACGTGTTATATCCTGAATAAATGACATCTCTCAGTTTCTGTATTCTCGTATAAAGTGAGTTTTATTTTATTAAATCTGACTTTTTATACAGTGTGAGCATACACTAAAATTCTGACAATTTATACAGTATTTCAAGATACTACATCTACTCTCTTCTTTTTCAAAATTAAATTACTTCACGCAACATTTGATCAGTTCCTTCGTCTACTAACTTTTCCTAGGCTACAGTTACTCGTCGATATGGCTGTTCTACTGATTTCACATATCACTCCTTTGATTTTGCTGAGTGGTTTGCAATCGATTTCATTTGAATTGATAGCATTGACACTACCAACTTGTGAATTGAGATCGATTTCTATTCTCAGTACCCATTTCATTCATTTGCCACATACAAATTGGACAACTTTTCCTGTTCTCCCACTTCGATGAACATTTCAATGAATTTAAGTGAATATCCGCCATACGCACGAAAATCGATATTAACCATTTTGTGCTTGTGCGTAATCACAATGTTCTTAGCCTTCAAATCCATCCATGAAAGCTTGTCAATAACATTATATAGGACACCTGAGTCCACGATTAATTCAATGTCAATACCGCCAATATTATACACCAAATCTTGTTCCTTATCATTTGAGTCAATGGAGAAAATGTGTTTTTTTTTTTCTTGTTATTTGTGTCACCCCGCAACTATTTTCTCCAATCACTGCCGCAATGTTTGTCTGCCAACCTTGTTTGTTGCATGTCTGAAATTTAGCATGACAAAAACAAAATCGGCAAAGATTCCAGATCAAACATCACGTGCGAATTCGTTAAAAATGACTGATATTTAATTTAATGATGCCCCAACGTTTTGGGCGTACAAGTTCAGATCAATAGAATCAGACTTTTTAATGCTTCATCTTTTGAGCCGGCAAAATTTTTCTAATGCTCCATCTTTTGAGCTTACAACGTCTTTCTCCTGTTCAAATTTATTGAAACAGCGAGTATTTTATTAATGCTCCATTTGAGCTTACAACTTCTTTTTCCTGTTGCAAATTATTGAAACAGCGGAATATTTTCCTAATGCTCCATCTTTTGAGCTTACAAGATCTTTTCCCTGTTCAAATTTATTGAAACAGCGGAATATTTTCCTAATGCTCCATCTTTCGAGCTTACAACGCCTTTCCCCTGTTCCAAATTTATTGAAACAGCGGGTATTATTATTATTTTTTTTTTGTGCTCCATCTTTTGAGCAAACTATTCCAATTCATTGAATTTGATATAAGAAATTCAACTAATTTGCGCTCATCATTAGGCCGCATTGACATTACGTTTAACTTACTCATATTGTTTGGTATCTTTTACGAGTTCTGGTCCTCGTCGCCAAATGTAGTATCCTGAAGAAATGACATCTGTCTGGTTCTGTAGTCTCGTATAAAGTGGGTTTTATTTTATTAAATCTGACATTTTATACAGTGTGAGCATACACTAAAATTCTGACAATTTATACAGTATTTCAAGATACTACAAAACGAACATACATTTTTTGCTTAGCTATTATAGAATATGTATTCGGAAAGTAAACAACTTGACAGAATTTTAACCAAGTTATGGGAAATCGATGAAGGATAAAACCCATTTTTTTCCTTTAATTTTTTTTTAAATCCAATTAAATACTTACCTATAATAATAATATTTGTGGTACAGTTAAGTTTTTTTTTTGAAATGCACTCACCTGTTTACTTTTTGTTCCAACCCGGAAGGACAGTATGGTGCTATTTTATTATCTTTTACTGAGAAACATACTTTCCCTTTTTACGTTAAATGTTTTTCCTAAAAATCATAAAAACTGTAAGATTGCAGCAAAATTTGTTTTTTCCTCTGTATTTTTCTCGGAATAGGTTAGGAACATAGTCATATATAGATCCCAGATTAAGATCATGAAATACTTCCGAATTAGTAAATACGAACTTGTATCCCTACTAACGCCGTATGTTAATTGGGCTAAATAATTTATCCTCGGATACTTTTCAGCTTCCGTTCGGGCTAAGCGTTGATCACCAGTCAGGTCAAACTGTGTCATATATGAGATTAAATATGCACATGCAGATATTATCAAAAGCTTTTTCTATTAATGCAAAAATCTTATCCTGGTACATTATGTAGTTACAAAATCGTCATTTAACCTTGACCTAATTTATTTTATACCTTGAAGAGTTTGCTGTAAACCAGTAAAACAATATGGTCTTTTCATTTTCCCTGTTGACTCGTATAATAATGCCCACTCTCTTGCTTTTTTGATAGGTAGGTACTCAGTAAACCTAAAACATCCAAAAATTTAATATTTTCGTCCAATTACCATAATAATCCAAATAACCCAAAAATTGTTAAAGTTAGGAATTTTTAGGCAACGAGCTCTGCAACATACAAGCATCCATAAAATACATACGTCCAAAAGAATATCACGAGTAAGCCAGATCAGAAGAACAAAAAATAATTTGAACATTCATACGAGATGAGATGAGACACAAGCTATTACCTCATATCGTTTTGTTCGCACAATCCAGAAAATTGTGTTGCATTTTATGGGTACACTGCACACACAACTATACGAGTTACGCATCAGGTACATTCATGTGAACAGATATTCCCTCTGTTGGTTGCCGTCCCGTCAATGATAGGAAAATAAAAATAACCAGGCCGATACCTATAGAGGCGCTAGTGTCGATTTCCTCAAGTGAGAGTACTTTTTTATATACAATATGATTGTAGGTATCGATCTGGACTTCTTGGGTTTTCTATAGCATGAGCATCCTACCTTTCACCCCACCACTAGTTTTGAATTTATGTTTATGTATTTTTTTTTTTTTTTGTCGGAGGTTGTTACTATCTGAAGGAGCACTCAGACACAACTACTGGTCCATTGTACTGCCAAACAGACCCCTTACATTGCTGTACATAGTTTTCCCGTCTTTCGAAGAAAGATGAGAAGGAGGTTCAGTGATGAAGAGCTTAGATGTTAGATGTGATGCGAGCAAAGGCAGGACAACTACAGAGGAAGTGCTCCGCTGTATCGTCATCCTCTCCACAAGCAGGACAGATGGTGGTGTTGCTTAAGCCCAACACATTTAAGTGTTTGGCAAAAGCTTGGTGGCCCGAAAGGACGCCCGCAAGAAGTCTGCAGTCGATTCTCCTGAGAGACAGAAGGACAGATGCCGACCCCCTGCAGATGTCAGGGCGCAGTCGTTTGGTCTGTCTACACCCAGCACAGTCACGCCAACGACACTCGTGTTCACGAGAAACCTAAGTATCAATGGATGACCTAACAGGCAAACCCAACGCAGGTTCAGGTCCTAAGAAATCTTCTTCTGAACCCAACCTGGCCAGCTCAACAGCGATCTCGTTTCCCTGGATACCAGTGTGACCTGGGACCCAAACAAGTTTGACCGTGTTTAGCCTACCGACCAAGTTCAGAGAAAGCTTGAGTTCGAGCACTAACTTGGACGAGGTAAGAGGGTTGAGCAGCGCTTTTAAAGCAGCTTGGCTATCATCACTGCAAACGCATATGCTTCTAGCCCTCCTGTTAGTCACAATATAGCGCACAGCCATAAGGATAGCGAAAATCTCCGCCTGGAAGACAGTCACATGGTTACCCAAGGGGTAGTGTAGTCTAATGTTCTCGCTTTCCACGAAGACTCCAGAACCAGACCCCTGTCCGGTTATTGAGCCATCCGTGAATACACGATGGCATTCCTTCCCTGGCTCTGAGTCTGGCAAAAGCCATTCAGTTGCCTGAGGAAAGTTGACGTGGTAGTTTTGTCGCAGTAGGATTTCTGGTGTCATTGCGTCAGACGGCATATCCATAAGACAGGGGTCAAAGGATAATTCTCGCACAAGTTCATCAAAATTCCAATGCGCGTGGTACCAAAAGCCACCTCTCTTTAACCGGCAGATGGTTTTCAGTGTACACCCCATGATAAAAATATCAAGGGGGGGAGGTTCATCAAAGCATCTAGAGCAGAGCCCGGAGTGCTGGGGAAGGCCCCTGTGCAGCCAAGGCAAACCGTTCTTTGGAGTTTGGCGAAAGAGGCCATAACACGTTTCCGCGAAAGCCTGTTCCACCACAAAACCGATGCATATGAGAGAAGTGGTCTTACCATAGCCGTATAGATCCATAGGACCCTTTTAGGAGATAAGCCCCATGTCTTCCCAAAAGCGCATTTGCACTGCCAGAAAGTCGACAGCGCTTTATCGGTTTTTGATTCAACATGCTTGGACCAAAGAAGTTTTCTATCGAGGATTACTCGATAGTGATATTCCTCCTTCTCGTGAAGAGAACAACCGTAGTTTTAAGAGGGTTCACTGAAAGCCCATTCATTGTGCACCAATCATCGATCAAACCCAAGGATCTCTGCGCCAGAGAGCAGACAGTCCCAAGGTCTGAACCGACAGACAGAACGGCGACATTGTCCGCGTAGGCTTGTGTATAGGTTCCAGGAAGATTGAGAGTCGTCAGCAGAGAGTCTTCTACCATGCACCATAAGAGGGGAGACAAAACACCACCTTGAGGGCAGCCCCTGTTTACCCCTGTCATGACGCACTTGCCACAATCCGCTCCGGCAATCAACGTTCTGTACATTAGCATTGCTTTAATCCACAACACCAACGTTTCATCTATACCGTGATGTCTGGCTGCATTACACATGCTATCAAAGGTCGCATTATCAAAAGCACCCTCAATATCAACGAAAATACCCAACGCGTACTCCTTCCGATCAAGAGCACTTTCGATCCTACCAACGAGGTTCTGAAGCGCAGTTTCACAGGATTTTCCGCGTTGATAAGCATGTTGCGTCTCAGAAAGAGGATGCAATCGAAGAGCAACATTGCGCATGTGCAGCTCAACCAGTCTCTCCAAGCTTTTCAGCAGGAAGGAAGACAGACTTATGGGTCTGAAACTTTTGGCGAGAGTGTAGTCAGTCTTACCGATTTTTGGTATGAACACGACTTTAACCATACGCCAAAGGGAAGGTATGTAGGCCAAGGCCAAGCTAGCGGTGAAAATTCTTTTCAACGTCGGCATCAGCTGACTAAAACCTTGTTTCAGCATAGCCGGGTAAATTCCATCCGGACCAGGTGACTTGAAGCTGTCAAATGATGCAATTGCATATTTGATAGCGTCATCCGTCACCACTCTGGATGCAATATACCAGCTACGCCGCGTGGAGTTTGTCAGTTCCGTAGTGGCCACCGTTGCCGGTACCACTGAAGAATGCGTAGTGATCTGATTTCCCGGGAAGTGAGTCTCCAGCAGAAGACTAAAAGTCTCCGCTTTTGAGGACTTTAACAAGCCTACTGGTTGCACTTAGTGATTCGACCTCCTCACAAAATTTCCTATAAGAGTCATTTTTCGATTTTCGAATAAGTCTCTTAAATTCTTTTTGCTTCGATCGATAGAGATTCCAGTCTTCCTCCAAGTTGGTTTTTAAAGACCGATTTAGAAGCTTCCTGGTTTTTCTAAGAATACACTGTAGTTCGGTGTTCCACCAAGGTACCGGTTTTCTACAGGAGTTTTTTTGTAACTGGACACGCTTGTTCAAAACAACGGATAAGGACGCTGTTCAGATCCTGAGCAGACCTCTCTACCCTTTGAATTGATCTTAATTTAAGTGGAGCTTTAACAGAGTTGCCAAGTTCCTCCCTAAACCGTGCCCAGTTCGTTTTTCTCGGATTTCTCCTCTCTTGCGAAGGCGAAACTTCGCAGTAGATTTGAAATTCGATGTATCGATGATCTGACAGAGTGCTATCTGGCGATACCCTCCAATTTTTGATAGACTTGGAGTGCCTGTTGGACAGAGTAATATCGATTACTTGCTGTCTCCTGGCTGTAACAAATGTAGGTCGAGAACCCACATTGTTGATGGTGATGTCAGACGAGAGGATGAAGTCCAGAAGACGATCTCCACGTATATTTGTTGCTGCTGCCCCAAACAGTGTTTTGGGCATTAGCGTCGCAACATAGGATAAGACTAATCTTTTTAGACTCGCAGTACTCTATGAGCTCAACAACTGCCTTTGGTGGTGGAGGAGTTAGAGAGTCATAGGGAAAGTAAGCCGATGCAACGACAAAGGTTTCCCAATTGCCGTTTGCATGGTAAGTGATATCTGCAGCAACCAAATCTTGGCCACAAAACCGTTCGATTTTAACTGCCGTTTATGTAATAATAATAACTCTAACATACGGTTACCCAAATTAAATCACATGGAGCCACCAATCTTTCATTCATGGATGGCGGTGTTGTAAATAAGAAGGAATTTTTTTTCTTCCTTGAACGTTGAGAGCCTTGTTATTTGTCACTAATATGGACTGTATTCGTGGATTGTTGTCTGATTGGTAAATATTTTGCAATTCTCTGATTGGTTGAAATGCATTTATATTTTTTAATACTTCATATTCTTACATAATATTTTAAATACGGGGGAAATGCTACATAGATATTGTTCAAAAATTGATTAATTTGTAGTTACTGCAATTTGTTGTATGTATATAAGGTAACAAAATACAACGTGAGCATTTAATAGATGTAATAGACGCGATTCCTTTTGAATATTTTAAAGAGAATCCGCGGTACTAATAAACATTTTTAGTGTCCAGGCTAACTTTTACGAAGTCACAATTGCGAAAATTTCCATATAAAATTATCCACTGTGACTGTCAAAATATTTAAGTTGAAGATTAAAAATGATTATTGGTAAGGCCCAATGTATGCACATAATATCACCGCATTTACTCTTTAACAAGGCGCATGAATTTTGATGCTCATATTGGATCAACAAAATAAAGCAAAACATTCATGCAATTTTTGTTTTGTTTTACTTTTGATAATTTATTTTCATAAGACGATGGATTTTATTGTTTCAAAATATATAAACATTTGTCTAGAACCGGATATATGTCTAGACAGCGCAGATCGTCGCAGTAACAACCCAGCAATAAGACATCTGCACCATCACCATCATATGGGGTTAAACCGCGCGAAGGACACTTCCTGATGGGATCAAAATACATTTGCATGTAGGTATTCCTGCTCTATGGCAACAGTAAAAATACGGCTGGATATTCGAATTACATTTCATTCAGTTTTAGTTAACGAATCTTTGCAACCGATCCAATTTAATAACGATTTTCAGTTTCCTACATTTTTTGAACATACCCTTTTCCAACTATTGTCAAGAAGCAAAGAAAATATATGGCGCAAAGGTGAACAAAATACGTCAAGTTGAAAACACGCACAACAACTTCCAAATAAATATAAAGTGAGTTAAAAGTGAGTTCGGGATGTTTTATTAGTAAAAGAGTAAAAGAAAAGTCTCAAAAAATATGCTAGACACGACGTTGACGTTGACGACGTTTGCACGGTGCAAAGCTCAGTATATCTGTACATGCCAAATTGTATTTCATTGGAATGAAGCCTTTTTCTTGTGTGTCGTTCATGGGAATGAAAGTCATGACTATGACCGTGTGTTCATGCACAAAGGAAATCATGTGTACCAATTTGCCGATATAAAAGTTCGGCTGGCTTCAGCTCGCTGGTAATTGTTCAAATGAACCGCTGCCCTGGCTGGCGATGTTTCAGAAAAGCACACGGCACACCTAATATCAAAAAAGAGAAACACACCACATGCCAAATTAGGTGCCATGAAATAAAGTCTTATGCAAAAAGGTCCAAAACGTAATTTTTGACTTTATTACACTTCTGAAATTGCAATAAGTCCGCCAAATTAATGATTGTCACTTCAAACCTTATAAACTTTGGGCCTTACCAATTATCATTTTAAACCATTGTGACTTAAATGAATAGTTCATAAATAATAAAAAAATTAAATAAATAAACTAACGACAAATGGCGTTCTTGGAAATCGGTATTACATGTGGCGTGTTTCTAGACGTTTTATGTAGTTTAACGACATGTGGTGTTTAAGACAGTAGTGTGCAACACAAGTTTTACACAGTTTTTCGCATTTTGACTATCGTTTTAGTTGCACAAAACGACTCATAAAACGCCGATTATTGTCGATTACAAATTCTTAAACGACTAGTAGGCAGTGGCGTGGAGTCCATATAATCCGATTCCTACCGAGTTATCTACCTTTTAAAAGTTTTAGTTTCAGCTACACAACAATGTAAAACGTAAAGAGGAAACACACCCTTCTGTATCATTAGGATTAGAACTGCCCACACTCACTGAGCATAACCAAAGCTAGAATAACCCGAATTTATGTCGATTTTTTGAGTTTGGTCCTATCTTATCTGTTCAACGCCCGCTTTCTTATGCAAAAAAATAACCCGCTTTTCTTCGGGTTATTTTTGGTGGGTTGTGTGTGTATCTTTTATCACTACGCTGGTGTAATTGAGTATTTCTGTAGAATAACACGCTTTTATCCGACATATTTGGTGAATTTGAATTATGTGTGTATCTCCTATCGCTGCGCTGTTATGTCAGTTTCCTTTTTTACCTAATTAATGATTTTCTGACTTTTTCTGAGCGGAGCATACTCTGTTCAAAGGCCGCTTTCTTGCAATAAATTAACACGCTTTTATTCGATTTATTGGGGAGATTTTGTATCTTGTAAAAAACAAACAAACTAATCTGATAGGTATGTTAAAAAGTTTATAAACTAGTCCCTAGTGATAAATCAAGTGTTTTGAGTCCTGGCTATGATCTGCGTAACTATGTAAATAAGTTTGACGAAATTTTTCAAAAAGTATGTAGATGATTTTACGGATTTAGATTTAAATATGGAGACATTCCTTTCCAAATCTGTTTTATAAGTGAATGTAAAAACACGAGCGACAAATAAAAAAACAAATCTTCAAAATTTGCATTGTTTTGGTTAAGGACGTATGATTTTGTAATTTTTTTTCACTACTTCCTTTCATACTTTTCATGAAAACATTTTTTATTTACTATAAGAATGTACTAAATAAATCGTTTGTAAATATATTTTGTTAAAAAAGTTATTGTTTTATTAATAAAAGGGGTGCCAATAATTGAGTCCAATAAAAACGGGGGTTCAATTATTGGCAGGGGGTGCCAATAATTACATCCCAAGTATTTTGCGAGTGTCAATAGTTGTATCATGCAACGGTTATTTATTGGTTTTTATTATTTAAGTGTTTTTCTGCACCAATTTTATGTAAAAAGACTGATTTACCCTTACCTATCTTCCACACTTGTAAGGTTTGTTCAGAGCAATAAGATCTAACAGCTTAAATGATATTCATACACATTGCTTAACGGTAAATTTAGGTTTCCTTTTTTTAAATACATACATATATCTTTTACTTTCTTGAATTGTATACATTTTGGAAGGATTTATGTAATATTAAAACCAATTTTTTGTTTGTTTCCTTTAAAAAATACTACATATTTTATTAATTATTAATTAAATTTTCCAACGAAGAAAATAATATTTCTTGTTTATTTGCCTTTGAAAAATATTTTTTTACGTTTTAATTTATACCTATTTATCTTTTATTTTATAATTTTAAATAAAACATTCTGAGAAAAAATAAAAAAGAATAATATTTAAAACATGATGTTCTTCTGTTTTAAAGAGTGCCAATAATTGTAGTTTTGGGGTGCCAATAATTATGTCAGGGTGCCAATAATTGTGGTTTTTTGTAAGCTTTTAATAAATTGGCATTTTAAATATATTTTCAATAACTAAACCCTTATTTATAAAACTTTATCAGCGACGAATTTAATAATTATTTATACTTTGGTATACCTATGTACAACAGATTCAAATCACCTTATAAATGAAAATGTTACAGTTGATCAAAGTTGACATTTTCTTAGGGGTGCCAATAGTTGTAGTCGTTACGCTATTATAGGGCAAGATATAAATCGTTCACGCAATTAATTTTTTTGATTTATTGAACAAATCGAAATAATGTAAGTTTTGCACCATTGAATCAAGAAGTAAAAATATCTTCATTAATTTAATTTCTTCGTAGAGTTTTCGATTTTGTGGTTTCAAAAAATTAACTGATGGTTTTGTATACCTACTACATGTTCCCTTCGACATTTAAATAATCTAGTATACTTATACATATAATTCTTCTGTACGTGTGTTGTAACTGAACTCCTCCTAAACGGCTGGACCGTTTTGTGTGTGTGTTTGAGTGGGTCCAAGAATGGTGTACATTCACAGTTGGACCCGGTAGTCTACGCTGCGATCTGGTCCCACAAAATTTCAAATATTAAACACTCAGCAACAAAAAAAAAAATTTTAAATCAGTCCGGACAAATCGGTTAAATATAACGGCTGCAAATCAATTGAAGAACAATGAAAATGTACGAGCAGGAAAATCAACGTTTGCTGAGAATGTTTTCTTTTTATTATATTTTATATAAAAGGGGGTGTCCATTACTCATATTTTAGGGTGTCGACTACTGAAAAAATGGTGTCCGTAACTAAAAACCTGGTAAGGTATTACAATTTCCGGTTTAACTTATTTTATGGAATTCCTTACATCTGTTGTTATAACTTTCTTACAGGAAATTGTTTACAGTTTATTTTAAATAAACATCATTAAAATTGATGCAACGGAGAAAAAGTTCTGAATTTTCAAAGTCAAAATTTCTCTTAATACTTTACCCTAAAATATCATTTTTGCACAGTTCCTTTCTTCTTTATTCGCTAAACCTTCCGCAAGAAAACGCAATGTCGAAGCCAGGTTGAAAATGACTGGCATTGACGAAAAACTCCCTGCGGCAGGAAGTTTACCCTTTATTCATTTAACAGATAGACAAAGGCTTCTCTATTAAGTCTAAAGTACATTTCGAATCTGGAAGTTTGGCATTATTTTCTACCTAAAACTACTTTGTATTTATATGTACATACTTACTTTGAATCTGGTAAATCCAAATTCTCCAAACCTGATTCTTCTTATGTCTTTCAGCTCTCAGTTTGTAGACTCATCTTCTGCGTCGCCTTCGCTTTCTAACAGTATGATATGAACATTGCAATGCTATTCATGTTTATTTTAGTACATATATATGCAGAATCTTCGTTAGTATGTAGGTATATGTAAAATCATCGTTAGTATTCATTCACCTTTACTACATAATGGCACAATATCGGGTCGGGATAGGCAACCGATAATACAGTAAACCTAACGTTCTAATGTACAGCATAATGCTGCACTATCTGAACCAATCTTCGACATATATATTACCACCATTGACATACTATACTTATACATTGACTGATAGTAAAATGTCAGTTTCATACAAACCTGCGAGGAAAAATGAAGCAAACATAAGCACTAGCCCTTTTGGTTCAGTGCGGGGAAAGAGGTTTAAACCTCTGCTCGAAATTGCTATTTTTTACATAGAACACAGTGCCATCCATTGTAGAAACATTGCAACTGCGCAAAAATAACGACTTATTCAAATTATTTCAAACGTTCTATAACAGATGGCACACTTAACACTCAAAAAAAATCACACAAATTACTCGATGACATTTGAGTGTTTTCGTTTCTCTCCGCACGCCGGCCGTGAACCAAAAGAGCTAGTGCTTATGTTTGCTTCAACGAAAAATTGGCTGCTAGCAGTGCATGTATAGTATATCAATGATTACCACAATTTGAAATACTTTTGATTTTTGTATGTTCATTTAAAATTTAAAATACAAAACATAAATACCTACTTGCCAATTTATCTGTTGTTGGTGTGGAACTCATATGGAATGTAAAGTAAATGAGAGTGGAGGCGTTCAAGGAATAGAATACCTACCGAGTACAGATACACTAAAGCGACTCGACTCAAAAAAAACGTCAGCTCTCGTTTAATATAAACGCCAGAGTGAATATGAAGTAGAAGCTCAGACTCAGATTTTTTACTTTCATAAGCTGAAACGAAGTCATAAAAATATAAACAGATTTTTAGATCATTATCGGTTCATTAAAAAAATGTATTTACCTACTGACTTTACAAAAATGTTACATACAGAAAAGCACTAGGTATTTGGAATAGTAGGTACTACATAATGTTTAACTTTATTGTTCAATATCTTTCCACCATGTCCACTCATAATTGTACAGCTTTGGATCGCATTTTGGATCCGTAGCCTTATTAACTGGAACTTTCGCCTTATGTCGTAAGTCGTCAACTTCCTTTCGTATCGTTCGTAAGATTTCAGAGTTTCTCATATCGTTAATTAGATTATTTTGCTCACAGGGATCATTGATTATATTAAATATGCACTCATCCACTAGCGGTTCGCATCGAGAAATCTCATTTTCTGAAGCACAAGTAATACCTGCTTTCTCTCGTATCTTTTGGATATCAATCGCTTTGATTTGTACTTGAGTTAACGGAGCTAAATTCTTCCATGCTAATGACTTTTTGATAATATTCACATAGTGTTCAGATCTTGGATCAATATGAACATTATCGCGTGTCTTAAGCCAATTATCGAATTTTCCAAAATCTGTACTTCCGTTTATATATTTCCATTGATCACTGCTGTACACGGCATATTTAAAAATATCGTCAATATTATGAACTAGTTTACGAGGGACTGGTGGAGCGCAAGTTGTCAATCTCGGCCATAAATTCAAGCCATCTAAATTTAAACTTTCGTCAATTTTAATATTTGCAGCGCCTGCCAATGTTGGCAACAAATCAATTGCGTGCATGGTCTGATCCCAAACCTGGCCATGATTTCGAATTAGTGTACTCCAAATAGCAGCAGAGGAGCGTATTCCACCTTCCCAAGGAGTATTCTTTTGCTATAAAAAAAATAGTTCATTTGTTAAAACGAATATAATCACTAACAATTTATTACAAACTCCTCTGAAAGGATAATTGGATCCATTGTTTGCATGCATACCCATATACGGGGCTCCATTATCGGAGTAGAATAGAATAATGGTATCTTCTAAAATGCCCTTGGTATTTAGTGTATTCACGACTCTTCCTACACTATCATCCAACTTGGACACCATTGCTTGAATTAAAGTTTGTTACATGAGTCAAGACAATACCCATTTTTAGGTGCTCACCTGCATACAGCCTCCTGTTGGTGTCAGCTATGTATTCAAATTTTCTGATTTCTTCTTCGGGTGCTTGTAATGGATAATCCGGATTGCCAGTATGTGGAGCTAAATGACTTAACACTATAAGCAATGGCTTCTCCATATCGTGATTAGTTATTAGCCGAATTGCCTCATCTGTTAAGCTGTCAGTAACGTATGTTCCTTGGTTCTTTCTACTGGTATTTAAGTTGTTCCGGAAATCATGACCTCTGGCATATGGTCTAGACTAAAATATTAAAAAAATGGTTTGCACCACTTTGTTTACCTCTGAACATATGTAATCTATATACATTCATATACATATATAATAATAAAAAGTTCAAACGTGATTTTTTATAAATGGAAAAATATGTATAAGTAGGTACGCAACATAGTACGTTCAGTCATAAAGGAAAATAATAATATGTATATTTATTAAGAGGGTTTAATTCAAAACTGCGTAATATCTATCCAATCCATATCTAATAGTTTCCTTAAAATTATTCTAGGACCAAGTCTCTAAATTTGGCCTAATGTCGCTTTGCCATACCTAATGCCAAATTAACGAATTTGGCTTTATGCCACTTTAACAAAGGGACACTTGGTCAATTCGGCTCTGTTTCAATTTCCACTGATGCATATTGAATTGCGCTCTACTTACCATTCAGAAGTTAAAATGGATGCATGAAATTTTAAAAATGGCCCAAAACGAAAAATGGTCCAAATGGTTCAATTTTCTAATTCATTCAAGATGGTGCACACCACCGAAGCCATCACAAAGAAACCGTTATCACCCCCTCCCTCCACAGGAAGGCATTCACTTTGCCATAACATTTGCAACGCCAAGAAGGAGTCACCGGAGACCCTATAAGGTATGCATATTGCATATACACTAGTCCGACACATTTGGATAGCCTCACGCATTGCCCTTTTTAAAATTAAGTGTTTCCGTTACTTCTTTCATTCTTAAGGAATTATAACATATTGACTGACAAGGTGAGGGACTGCTCTCTGAGACTTTGTCAAAATTTGAGAAATATCTTAAAACTTGTTTTGTAATAATTCATTATTCTTTGTTATTTGTATTAAATTTGTAACTAATTTCTTTATATTTAATTTTGTTCCCTAATGTTCACTTGTAAACTATTTTTTGTTATTTACTTGTACAAAATTTAATTTGCCTCACTGTCTCTAAGACATAAATTCACCTGTTCGCAGTTGTATCGCAACAACAATTATACGCATTGTCTTCCCGTTGTCTCACGCACCAAAAAGTGCGTGTATATTGTTGTTGCGATTAACGTTTGCTTCGATGCTGCTGATGTTGAATTAAGAGAAACTCGTCCACTTGGATTTTGGTCTCATCACAGCACGCATCGGAACAACCACAGCAGTTTGGTAACCCAATAAAATCAAATTTCACATGAGTATACATTTTTTTGTTCTATTGCAATTTTCATTATTTTCTTGCTTAATCCTCATCATAAAATTGGTCCTTCGAGCCGGATTAATTAAATTTTAATGGAAGTTCTACATGTGAATTAATAAGTGCAGCTTAGACAATTAAACACTTTGCGTATTTCCTTTAATTTATATACGTCTCGATTATAAATTCGAAAGGGAGCAATCCTAAAGCTTTGTAGTTTACTTAGGATTTCCATTGCAAATATCAAATATCTCCGTAATTTAATAGACTTTGATTCTGTGAACATGAGTGCGTTAATATTAAGATTAAAGCGTGAAAATGCAATGGGTCGCTTAAAGCGTGCAACAGATTTCGTGAACACTATCGATGAATCGAAATCGCTTGAATTATTAGAGGTTCGGTTAAACAAACTAGAAGAAACGTGGTCAGAATTTTCTGCTGTTCATAACGAGTACCTGGCGTTTGTGAAACGATCTGATTATGATGCGATTGAAAACGAATTTGTCGAGTATGAAGAACGTTATTTTATGGCGCATTCGAAGTACGTGAAAGGTATTCGTGACAGACAAGGCGCACCGCAAAATGGTTCGGACGGTTCGGTTTTAGAACGTCTTGTCAATCAACAATCCACGTTCCTCGAGAAACTTAATTGTTCTGCGAACAGTAATTCTGCGTCGGTTAATCTGCCACCAATTGTTGTGCCTTCGTTTTCCGGGAATTATAAGGATTGGCCGTCTTTTCGTGATCTTTTCATTGGGTCTGTGGATAGCAAATCTAATCTGACTGCGACACAAAAGTTTCACTACCTAAAATCATTCCTCCGAGATGATGCGGCCAACCTTATAAAGCACATTTCCATTTGCGAAAGCAATTACTTGGAAGCGTGGGAACGCTTAGAGCAGCGATACGATAGGGTACATTTAATAGTGAAAGCGTTTATCCAATCATTTTTGTCACTTCCCTCAAATAGTCTCGGTAATGTTCAAACGTTGCGAAAAATCGCTGACGGGGCAGACGAAGTTGTGCGTGGCCTTAATGCTGTAAAGAAAACTGATCGCGATCCATGGTTGATATATCTGCTTTTAAGTAAGCTAGACCAGGATACAAACCATGCTTGGGCAGAACACGTCGGGTCTCGAGATGACTGCACCATATCCGAACTTTTAGACTTTTTGCAATCTCGGTGCGTGCTCTCGAATCATGCCAATCCCATAATCGCCCGTCGTTATCGCGAGTAAAACCAACGATACGCTCTCATTTAGTTGAATCTTCGAATGTAAAATCACAGTGCCCCAAGTGCAAAAATGACCATATTTTAGCCCAGTGTAGCAAATTCGTGGCTCTTGACATTGAATCGCGTCGAAATTTCGTGAAAAACAATTCGCTCTGCTTTAATTGTCTTCGGGTTGGACATTCATCGAACAAATGTCGATCTTCATATCGTTGTCGAGTGTGTAAATCGCGCCATCACTCGTTAGTTCATCCTGAGAACCAAAGTAATAATCAATTATCCACTTCGTCCCAGACCGCAGATGCTCCCCCTGTTCCTTCGTCCTCGTTTTCAAATCAACCCGAACCTTCGGCACCATCGCTATCGCAAATCGTTAATAATCACTCATCTAAGTGCGCTCGTTGGAAGCAAACCATTCTTCCCACTGTGTTGACTAGGGTTAAAGACGTTCAGGGAACTTTCATTGATTGCCGAGTGCTGCTAGATTCGGGGTCTCAATCTTCTTTCGTTACTGAATCTTTCGCACAAAGGCTCGGACATCCTCGTACTCACGCTCGAATTCCAATTCTCGGTCTGTCGTCTACTGAAGCAGGTTATACCAAAGGACGTATTTCTCTACAACTATTCTCGCGCTTCAACTCTAACTCATTACATATCGATACTTATATTTTGAATAAGTTAACTTCGAATTTGCCTTCTCAATCGATAAATGTTCAATTGTGGTCTCATATAGAACATTTAAATCTCGCAGATCCTTATTTTAATCAATCTGCTCCCATCGATATTCTTGTAGGTGCCGACAAACTCTTTAATATATTGAAGGGAGAGCAAATTCAAGGCCCTGAAGGTGTCCCACTTGCCCAAAATACTTTGTTTGGCTGGGTCATTACTGGTGAAGTGTTCGACAAGACGACATCAGACAGTATGACCCTTTCTTCGCTACACTGCGCTATCGACGTTGATGTCTTGTTACAACGGTTTTGGGAACTTGAGGAAGTTGCTCCGGCTAAGGATGAATCATACATCGACGATCCAGCTGAGCAACATTTTCGGCAAACTTTCTCTCGGTCATCTGATGGCAAATACATTGTTTCACTCCCCTTTAAGACACCACCACCAACTTTCGGTAACACATTGTCATCTGCGGTTTCGCGTTTGAACTCAATGGAACGTCGGTTTCACAACAACCCCGAGTTACATCGCTTATATTCTGAGTTTATGCGGGAATATCTAGAGCTCGGACACATGAAACAGATTCCTCCTGAGAAGATAAACTCAGTCTCGGGAAACAGTTTTTATCTTCCTCATCATGCGGTGTTGAAACCTGACAGCTCTTCTACGAAACTGCGTGTCGTTTTCGATGGGTCTGCTAAGGACTCGAACGGGCAGTCATTAAACAGTACGCTGTTAGTGGGTCCTCCAATCCAACGTGACTTAATCGGCGTATGCCTTCGTTTTCGACAGCATCGATATGTTTTCACCGCCGATGTAGTAAAGATGTTCCGTCAGATTTGGATTGAAGAACCCCAAACCGACTTTCAACGAATTGTATGGCGGGAAAACCCAACGGAAGACGTCAAACATTTCCGTTTATGTACCGTCACATATGGTACCGCGTCCGCTCCGTTCTTGTCCGTTCGTGTCTTGAAACAGCTGGCAAGTGATTACCAGACCGAATACCCAAATGCATCTCGTATTCTTTTAAATGATGTGTATGTTGATGATGTGATGACGGGGTCCAATTCCATCGAAGAACTTATCGCATTGCAGTCCGAGCTAGTTATCCTGCTTTCCAAGGCCAAGCTCCAGCTTCGAAAATGGAGCTCAAACTGTTGGCCTCTTCTTTCTAAATTACCTGTCTCTGAATGCGAATTTTCCATCTTTGACACTGAGCGTTCACAATCACTAATCAAGGTACTTGGAATGTTTTGGAATCCGGTTAGTGACGAATTTTCATACCGCATGGCGAAGACACTACCATCTCATGCAACAACAAAACGGGCTCTCCTTTCAGAAGTATCGCGGATATTCGATCCATTAGGACTGCTGGCTCCTTCAATTGTGTTGTTCAAAATTCTATTTCAGGAACTGTGGTCATCGGAACTGAATTTTGGCTGGGATGACTTGTTGCCTACCCCTCTAGCCGAACGATGGATGTCCTATAGGCAGGAGCTTCCCTTCTTTGAAAGAATTCGTGTTCCCAGAAATGTCTTCGCATCATATGAAGAGATAGAACTGCATGGGTTTTCAGATGCGTCATCGGTAGCCTACGCAGCCGTTGTATACGCACGCTGTAAAGTCGCTGAAGGAGTGTATAAAGTCATCATTGTTGCAGCTAAAACCAAGGTAGCTCCGTTAAAACCAGTGTCCATTCCTCGATTGGAACTCTGTGCAGCGTTGCTTTTGACTCGGTTGTTAAATCTTGTCAAATCATCGATATCAACCAAGATCTCAAAAATATACGCATGGTGTGACTCGGAGATTGTTTTGCATTGGCTGTCTTCGCCGCCTCGCCGCTGGACAACCTTTGTCGCCAACCGCACAGCTGCTATCCTCGAAATTACTCCACGACACTCTTGGAATTACATTGCATCGGAATCCAATCCAGCAGACTGCGCTTCGCGGGGTGTACTACCATCCAACCTTTCTAGCCACGATCTGTGGTGGAACGGTCCATCTTGGCTGTCGAAAGGTGATGGGCATTGGCCAAAATCTAAATTCGCGTCGTGTAATCCACAACTCAAAGACATTGAGGAAAAGCAATCCTCTCGCCAAGTTCTAGTTACTTCATCCGACATCAACATCATTCAGACACTTATAGACAAAGTCTCCTCGTGGTATCGAATTCAAAGAATAGTCGCATACTGCCTTCGGTATCTATATAACAGTCGCGTCCAAAAACTCGATCGACGAACCTCGTGTATAAGCCTAAATGAAATTCAAAAGGCAAGAACCCTAATTTTAAAAACAGTCCAACAAATATCTTTCAGTTCGGATATTCGTTCCCTAATACGCCACCACCAATTACCGCTTAAATCAAAGCTTATTCGCTACTCCCCCTTTATCGACAGTGAGGGACTGCTTCGTGTTGGAGGAAGAATCAAACACGCACCAGTTTCTTTTAATCTTAAGCATCCTATTCTTCTTCCTAACAATAACAAACTTTCTTATCTCATTGTAACAGATATACACACTAGTCACTTGCATCCAGGAGTAAGTGAAATGTTTGCTATAGTTCGACAGCGATACTGGATACTAGGTAGTCGCAACCTCATCCGAAGCATCGTACATAAATGCAAAGTTTGCTTTATGCAACGTAAGATGACCAGCCAGCAGTTGATGGGCGATTTACCAATTCAGCGAATACAACCAAGTCGACCATTCGCTAACACTGGGTGTGACTACGCTGGACCACTAACTATAAAGCTTTCTCGCGGACGCAATCCAAAGCTTTCAAAAGCCTACATAGCACTATTTGTGTGTATGTCTACCAAGGCCATTCATCTCGAGGTTGTGAGTGATCTCACCACAGATGCTTTTTTGGCGGCCTTGCGTAGATTTGTGTCTCGTAGGGGCATGTGCTCTAACATCTACAGCGATAATGGAACCAACTTCCAAGGCGCTCGTCGTTGCTTGACTGAGATGCATAAGTTGGTTATGTCCGAGGCCCACAATGACGTCATAACTGCATCCCTCGCCAAGGACAACATTGCCTGGCACTTTATCCCCCCGTCTGCGCCACATTTTGGTGGTCTTTGGGAGGCGGGTGTCAAGTCAGTTAAGCTGCACCTACGGAGAGTTATTGGGTCATCAATTTTGACCTTCGAAGAGTTGTACACGGTCCTCACCCAAATAGAGGCCATTTTAAATTCTCGTCCTATATGCTTTGTGTCTGATGATGATTTAAACCCTTTAACTCCAGCTCATTTCCTTATAGGTGAACCTTATACGGCTGTTCCAGAACCCAATCTATTGAGCACACCAATAAATCGACTGCAGCACTGGAATCACTTGCAAAACATGGTACAAGGATTCTGGAAAAGATGGCAAATGGAATACCTCACCACACTTCAAGAGCGTTCAAAGTGGCAACAAACCAGTACGAGTTTAAAACCTGATGACATTGTCGTGATTAAGGAGCCTAATCTTCCGCCAACCAAGTGGCTTCTCGGTAAAATCGAAGCAGTGGCACCCGGAGCTGATGCACTTGTACGAGTGGGTACAGTCAAGACGAGGCATGGAACTTTCGTTCGTCCTATAAACAAACTTGCTGTACTCCCTTGTTCCTGAAACTCGTTCCAGGGGCGCCGGGATGTTTTGTAATAATTCATTATTCTTTGTTATTTGTATTAAATTTGTAACTAATTTCTTTATATTTAATTTTGTTCCCTAATGTTCACTTGTAAACTATTTTTTGTTATTTACTTGTACAAAATTTAATTTGCCTCACTGTCTCTAAGACATAAATTCACCTGTTCGCAGTTGTATCGCAACAACAATTATACGCATTGTCTTCCCGTTGTCTCACGCACCAAAAAGTGCGTGTATATTGTTGTTGCGATTAACGTTTGCTTCGATGCTGCTGATGTTGAATTAAGAGAAACTCGTCCACTTGGATTTTGGTCTCATCACAGCACGCATCGGAACAACCACAGCAGTTTGGTAACCCAATAAAATCAAATTTCACATGAGTATACATTTTTTTGTTCTATTGCAATTTTCATTATTTTCTCGCTTAATCCTCATCAAAACTAAAGGAACTTTCGAAACCAAATTTTGTTTGCATGCACTAAAGTTTGCATTTTTTTGTAACATTAGAATAGCCTCAATCACAGTTTAAGCGAAATTTGGAAGCGTGAGTGTCTAAAAGCTATCGGGAAGTGATAAAACGGTTTTTTTTTGTAAGTTTTCTTTGTTTCAACTATTTTAGCAGGGTAGAAAAAAAATCATTAACAGTAGCAGAAATCGCCAAAATAGAGACTTATCATTAGCAAGACCGTTCTCACCGTACTGTAACTCATAAAATTAACCGAAGTCCGAAAGTAATTATTAATTATTTAGAAATTCCGTATTTATATCGCACCTCTAGTAAAATGAGTTAAGTATGTCAAAAGCATACAGAATTATAGATATATCAAATAAAACAAAGCCCTACTTAATTACCACTAATTTCGCCACTCGAGGGCTGATGCGTCTTTGTTCCGCTCCGTTATAATACACCGTCATTGAATAAAAAAATTGGAACATCAATGACATATCAGTCAGTTGTGTTTTTAATCTCGTAGGTGAATTTCGATCACATTTCGATTTTTGATGTAACAAAGACGTAAGTGTTCATTATGTCGGGGATAAAATAATACGTTTTTTTCATTTCGTTTTCAGTGGAACAACGACATAAGTGCTTATTTTTTTAATAGATTCATGGAACTTTTTATTATTTTGGTTATATTTTCTTAAATATTTTTTTTTTCTTAAAAGTGAATTACTACACCAGAAAGTGTGTCAAATTTTCTTTATGTTACAACTAACTTTAATAGTTTTAAGAATTGTGTTCCTTTTTTTTTTAATAAAAACGATTTAAAAAATTTCAAATGCGTTTTTCTCAGAACTAACATTTTTGCACTTACGTCGTTGTTTTACTGGAGGTGCGATATGGAAAAAAACTATAAAGGCCGTACTTTATCAGTTCTTTCTTATCAAGACAAGCGGAAAATCATTAGATTGGCTTCCAATTCCACCCACTCTTTGAATAAAGTAAGACATGAAGCTGGATTAGAAGTTAACCGAATGACCATAAGTCGGGTTATCAAATGTGCTGGACACCTAAAGCGACTAAAGCTGAAGAAAAAACCGTCACTAAACAATGCGCGTAAACTAGATACAGGGGACTTACTTTTATAAAATAATTAATAATTACTTTCGGGCCGCGACAGTTGAAACAAAGAAAAAAACATTACATCACTTCCCGATAGCTTCGTGACACTCACTCTTCCAAATTTGATTTAAAGTTAATGTAGGCATGTTAAACTTGACATGAGCTGTTTATACAATAATTTTTCGATTGCTCCTTGGGAAAAATTTGCTTCGAAAACTGTTGCAATAAAAATCACTCGGATTGATTTCTTTTGCGAAGCTCGAATATGCGAAATAGCTATTATCTTTTTTTCAAGAATTAAGCGAAACGAGACTTTCATTCAATCGAAAAGTCGAAATCGAAATTTTATTTGACCAACAGTTTTTCGAGCAAAGAACAGCGAAAACGACTAAGTATGGCGAGACGAAATAAAAAGCTTTACTCCACTGCTGATGCCAACGACAAGATCACCAATCATAATGATTTTATTTTCACATTGGATTAGTAAACTCTTTACAACTCTTATTTAGTACAATAGCAAATATTATGGCGAACATTGGTTTTTGGGCGCTAATTTTTAAATGTTTCGTTCGAATTCAGTGAGAGTTTATGATACATTGTAAGTTAGCAATTAAAGTATACTGTAGGTATTATGTAGGTACATAGGTAAGTTGTTTAAGTTTTAGGTTGATTGTTTCTATGAATGCGATGTTTGTTGTTCTTGGTGAGCATGGTATGTGTGTGTGATCCAACACTCTTAATAAACGGTTTAGCTGAAAACTGGGGCCTAACTCTGTAATTCGATTCGAAAGTAAAAACTGTTCGAAAGTTGTTTCCGATTCTAATTTCAAATGTTACTCTGTATAACTTTCGAATCGAAAGGAAATGTTGCAAAGAAACCTTGCATCTTTCGAATAAATGTTCCGAGATTAGAGCTGTTTTTTGTCAAAAATTACATTTTCAATTCAACAAAAAGTCAAATAATTAGTTTTTGATTAGGTATATAAGTTTATTCGTCCATAATTGAATTTCACTATGGATATGGATTCCGTTGCATTGTGGTTTAATGAAGAAATTTGTGCTGAAGAAAGAATTGAAAGAAAGACAATAAGAGACAATTCTAACATTATAGGTTTATCAAGTAAAAACTAATGTGATAAAACACAATGGGGCCTTACCAATAATAATTTTATATGGAAATTTTCGCCATTGTGCCGTACAACTTAGCCTTAGACACTAAAAATGATTATTAGTACCGCGGATAAATTTTAATATGACGAATGAGGAAAAGGCAGAATCAAAAAAATATTTCCATTTGAAATCTGGAATACCGGGAATTGTTGCAGTCGTGAATGGGACACACATTCAAATTATTAGACCGAACAACAATGAACATTTATTTTTTAATCGGAAACTGAAGCACAGCATAAATGCAATGGTGGTAAGTTTAAAGTCTAGTTCTTGATTTATTTTTTTAATGTATGGAACTTTGTTTCTTGAAGAAATGTGATCACCGGATGATTATCCGAGCTGTTACTGGAAGTTACGGTTTAGCATCTCACGACTCATATGTTTGGAATCTTTCTAATCAGCGGTAATACCTCGAAAACAACTTCCAAAAGGGAGACGAATCAATTTGTATAAATCCGGATGGAAACACATAAAATCAATAAGAATTTCAAATTGATTTTGTTTTGTATTAATATTCCCTTTAAAATAAAAGAAAAGCTTTAAAAATATCATCATATTAATATATATTATATTTTCTTCAATTAATTTATAACATTTCATAAAAAAATATTATTTATGTATTTTTTTTTAAATAAAACCTTACATTTTAGCTTTCAGCAAAACCTTTCCGGATGGTAAATAGATATCGAATGAAATTTCAGAAATTCGAATGTATTTAGCAACGAAAGTAGAGTTGTATAGTACGACATTTCCGATCTTCGAGCAAAGGTATCTAGACAAATTAAATTCGTATTTAAATTTCCGATTTTCGAATAACACAGTACAAATTTTCCGAATTCGAATGATTTAAGTTTAGAATCGAATTACAGAGTTAGGCCCCTGAGTAGGACGTATTCTTCAGGATATAAACATTACATAGCAGTTACATTTTCATCCAAATCGAAAATAGCGTTTTCGACATATGAGCAGTTTTTAAAGTAAAAATTTTAGCGATTGGGGTGGAAATCGAAGGAAGCATTCATGGTTCAAAAAACATTGTTTTGCAAATGTTTAGCTCAAAACTGAGCAAATGGTATTACTATTGATTTAAGCATTACAGACAGACATACGGACGGACAGAATTGCGAGACCCACTTTTTTGAGTTTCCCTATCATCGTAATATCAGAATTGATTGAAATCTCGAGTTCGAAATTTTGTACGAAAACAATACCTACCTAGCTATCTATATTTGTCTTACTACGTCTACAAGAAAGTTAGTCACATTTTAGTGACTGCAAACAAAATTGGTTTCGAATAAGTTCCGTAAGCTTTAAGATATTTCTCAAATTTTGACAAAGTCTCAGAGAGAAGTCTCTTACCTTGTCACTCAATATAAATTATAATTCCTTCTGTAAGCATGAAAGAATTAACGGAAACAATTGATTTTAAAAAAAGACAATGCTTGAGGCTATCCAAATGTTACTGACTATATTTGGTGAATTTGAATTGTGTGTGTGTATCTCCTATCCACCTCTGTGGTCTGTCAGTTCCCTTTTTTACCTACTTAATTATTTTCTGAGTTTTTGTAAAATAACACGCTTTTCTCCGACTTATTGGGGAGATGTTGTGAGTATTTAAAAAAAAAATAAACAAACTGATGCTGAAGTCACTAAGCGAGAAATCAAGTATGTATTTTGAGTCTTGGCTATAATCTGCGTACCTTAATAAGGTTTAAGACATTTTTAAAGGAGTAGGTAGATGATTTTGCTCGGCCACCACAAAAACGTGAAATCCGCGTTTTGATTTAAGGCCTCATCTCAAGAATCTGTATGTAGAAATAGGGGCAATATTATAAGACAAGGTATAGATCTTTTATACGCAATTAGTTTTTTGGAAATTTATTGAACGAGTCGAAAGATGAAAGTTTTGCACTATTGAATCAAGATGAAAAAAATATCTTCATTAATTTAGTTTCTTTCTGGAGTTTTCGATTTTATGGCTTAAAAAAATTAACTGAAGGTTTTGTATACCTACTACATCTTCCCTTCGACATATTGATATTTTTCGACTTACCATTTATTCACGCCACGCCACTGTAGGTAGGTATTTATTATGAACTAACAGCTGATGTAGGTACTTAAGTAGGGAAACTTTGACCAGTTTTTTGCTTTAACTCTCACATTTCTTGGCATGAAGAACAATTTGATTAAGTATTTGAATAGGTTTTGACTATGTTATGTCATAGAGTTCAACAAATTGCAACGGAAAAGCACCGTGTGTCAATTGTGCTAAATGATTATACTCGAATAGGTGTGTGCCACTTCTTGTGGTGAGAACGAATTTTTTAGCTGGTTACAAATTATAATGCTCCGACAGCAATAAATTGAAAAAGTTGCTGCGGTAGGTTATGTGGTATTATGGTTTATGTATTTCAGCATAAATGTGTCGAGTGCGGTTAAATGAGTTTCTATTATATCAGAGTCAAATGATTTCATCTGTAATAAATTGAGAGTGATCTATACAGATGTAAGTGGGTCTGCATAAAAACTTTAAAGTGTACATAATTATATTGTAAGAGTCAACAAACCGGATACATCAATTTAGCTTAAATAAAAACTTTCTATCGAAAATACTTAAACTATATTGTAATTGTAGGTACTTACAGTATATAAAGTTTGGTTGTAGTAATCGATATAAGCCCCTAAATATCCGTAATGATGATCGAAACCTCTATAGAGAGGAGTGTATGCTTTTTCTGCAAAACCCAAGTGCCACTTGCCAATAAGACTTGTAAAATATCCGGCTTCATGGAACAATTGTGCTAATGTTTTTTCTGCTAGTGGAAGGCCCCACGGCTCATCGTTTGGTATCACATAGTGTTGCATGCCTGTACAGTACAGTGTACTTGTATATTATACATAATTATAATGGTTATGTAGTCAGAAAGTAGTACTCAATTTTAAGTACAGTAATGTTAATTTAATTAAACCTGTATTGATTGGATTTTTCCCAGTCATTAACGCAGCCCTCGATGGTGTACACATAGCTGGTACGTAATACCGATTTAAGATAACGCCATTGTATGCCAAAGCATCAATGTTCGGGGTCAAGAATTCATTGGAACCCCGAAAGCTTACATCATCGAAGCCCTAAGAGAGAACTATTCAAATAGAAGCACTCAACAAACGCGTTTTACAAACCATATCATCCGCCAAGATTATGACAATATTTGGCGCGCCATGAACAATACATTTCACAAAAAATATTAAATATAATATCAATCTAATCAGTAGACAATGTATTGCCATTTCAATGTAATGTAAACAAAGTTTCACTATAATTTTGCAACAGTACCAACCGATTTGCTTTCAATCGACGACTGATCTGGAAACTACATTTCTCGTGATATGTAGGTGTTAGTTATCGTATCGTTAAATAATAAATTTCACAGTGGGTCAATATATAAAAAAACTGGATGATTTTGAAAATAATAATGTAGATAAATATTAATGCATGTAACTATACCGAGCTCATGGTTAGCATCAATTCTTTAAATGGATACTCAAAGCTCGAGCGTTTTCTGCATTTTGTCATATCGCTATACGATCATTCCGCAATATATTATTTTGCAGAAATTTATTTGTAAAATTTGTATTATTTAGCGTAACGCCTACAATTATTTGCACCCCCAAGGAAATTTCAACTTTGATCAACTATAACATTTTCATTTATAGAGTTATTTGAATCTGCTGAATACAAAAGTATATAAATTATTAAATTCCTCGTTGATTCGGTTTTAAAAATGAGTTATTGAAAATATATATTAAAAATGCAAATTTACTAAAAGCTTACAAAAAAATCAAAATTATTCGCACCCACACATAATTATTGGCAGCCCAAAAACTACAATTATTGGCACTCTTTAAAGCATCATGTTTTATTTAAAATTATAAAATAAAAGATAAATATAAATAAAAACGTACAAAAGTGTTTTTCAAAGGAAAATAAACAAGAAATATTACTTTCTTCGTTGGAAATTTAATTAATTTTAATAATTTAATACATTCATTCATTCATTCATTCATTCATTTTCAATGGTCCGCTTGTCCATTAAGTGGGTCGCGGGTGTAGGTTGCTCAAGTGGACCCTCCATAGCTCTCGATCCTCCGCCATCGACTCTAAATCATCAAGGGCAATCCCCATACGGGTATAGGAGAGATTATGGACTTGATCTAACCATCTCATCCTTGGTCTACCTAGAGGACGCCTACCCGATGGTACGGATTCCATAGCACGTCGTGGAATCCTGGTCGGGGACATGCGTTTAACATGACCAAACCACCGAAGCATGGATCGCTCCGTCCGGAGAAGTAGCTGCTCGACATTGAGTTCCTCACGTATTCTGGTATTTCTGATGCGATCTCTACGGGTCACACCAGCAATACTACGGAGAAATCTCATTTCGGCAGCTTGTATCCGCGATCTTATTCTTTCGGTCATTACTCAAACCTCATGACCATAGGTGAGAGTTGGAACAAACACCGAATTAAAGACTGACAACTTAGCTTTGACACCAAGTTCAGTCCTCCTAATAACAGAATGACCAAGCTGTCTCAAAATTGACCCAGCCTGACCAATCCTACAGGAAAGCTCGGCATTGCTCCTTCCATCACTCGTGAATAAGACCCCGAGATACTTAAACTTCTCCACCTGTTTCAATGGGACTCCACTAACATGCAGAGTGCATTGAACAGGCGTTCTGGAGACGACCATCACTTCAGATTTGTTCACGTTTACCTTCATCTCAGCTTCAACACAAACGGTTACAAACCGATCGAGTGCGCGCTGAAGTTCAGTCTGAGAGGATCCAAGGATGATCAAGTCATCAGCGAAGAGCAAATGACTTATCCTCAGATCTCCCAATTCGAAACGTTCCTCGCCAAGACTGCGCTGTAACATCCAGTCCATATAAGTAATGAAAAGGAGAGGAGACAAGACGCACCCCTGACGAAGTCCAACGCCCACGGTGAAAGGCGTTGATTTAACGCCGTTTACCCGAACACAGCTTTTACAGTTTGTGTAAAGAGATTGAATGGCTCTCAAGAGAGAACCATCAATTCCATACTCCTGTAATACACTCCAGAGTTTCCGCATTCCCAGGCCACTTTAATGACACGAGAGAGCCATTTGACTCCCTCTTCACCTAAGGCCTTTAGCATTTCTGGCCGGATTTCATCCACTCCGGCAGATTTGCCAGCTTTTAGCGATTTGATCGCAAAAGTGACTTCCTCTACCGTGGGACTATTTTCCGCCCTGCTTAAGGCGATGGATGTGTCATCCTCAATGCCCTCGATTGGATTGAGCAATTCGGAAAAGTGCTCGCTCTATCTGCGCAAGATGTCCTCCTCATTAGAAAGAAGTGTACCATCTTTGGATTTGACTCCTTCGATAATGTTCCACTTTCTTCCTCTAAGACGGCGGATGGTCTGCCAGAACACCTTGCTTGCAGATCTGTGATCACGGTCCAATTTTTCGCCGAACTCCTTCCAAGACTGTTCTTTGGCTGCTTTAACAGCCAATTTGCAAGTTCTTCGCGCCTCAATGTACCGGTTTCGAGAAGGAGAGTCCCCCAAGTGAATCCACACCTTGAAAGCCTTCTTCTTCTCTCTGATAGCTTCTTGAACTCCGGGGGTTTTAAACCACGCAGTTCTTTTCTCACCACCAGCCGCCACACCGAGCCGCTTCACTCCGCAAACATGTCCTGCAGAGGCAATAACTGCTGTTGAAAACAACTGCCATTCTTCCTCTTCATTCAATGGAACATTTGGAATTTGTTCAAACCTTTCAGATACCTGCCGTGCAAATTCCTCCCGTATCTCATCGTTCTGCAGCCCCTCCCACCGTATGCGCGAAACCATCCTTGGTTTACGCTTTGGCAGGATAGGTATTTGATCGTTGAGATACAATTTGCACAGCACCAGGTGGTGATCAGTTGACAGTTCAGCCCCTCTCAACACACGAACATTACAAACCATCCTTTTAATACACGACGGTACTACAAAGAAATCTATCAGCGATTTCTGCTGCAGACTTCGACGGTACCATGTGTATTTATGGATATCTTTGTGTGGAAAGAAAGTGTTCATAATGGACATTCCATTTGAGCAACAAAAGTCCAACAACTTCTCTCCGTTCGCGTTCTGATCGGGGTCACCGTGTTTCCCAATCGCGCTGCCCCATGTCGAGAAATCCGCACCCACGTGAGCATTGAAATCACCCATCAGGATATAAGAATCCATATCTGCAACCTTTTCAAGGGCTGCATCAACTTCATCTAAGAAAGCTGCGTACCCTGACACCAGATTCGGTGCATACACCTGCACTAGAGCCAGAGTTGATCTTTCAAGCTTAAGCTTGAAGATCGCAACTCTCCCTCCTAATGGTATCCACTCCAATACTCTGCCTGCCAGCCTGGGACTTGTGATTATCCCCACTCCCGCCTGAGCAGACATTGAAGGTGCTACTCCCGACATGAAGAGTTTCCACCCATCCGCAAGGTCCACAGTTCCAGAACCCCTTTGCTTTGTTGAGGAAACACCAACTATATCTAGTCGATATTTGACAGCCTCCCCAACAAGCTCCAGGTCTTTTCCCGTGAGCGAAGAGATGTTCCACGTGCCTATCCTAAGTCGATGCCGTTGTCGAGCTGTCGAAAGTCCACTTATGCCCCTATTGGTGCATAGCGCATCCACCCTCTGACCCCCATAATGGTTTGCGAGACCATTGATAGGAAGCTCGTAGCCGTTTCGGGTTAAACCCGGCCGACTGCCGAGCGTGACAAGCTGACCACCAGACGCTCGCAAACTGCCACCCTCCAGGCCTGGCTCCAAAGGGCGCCCTATTATGACAGGCTTGGCAATATCCGAGGCTCTTTTAGTTCTTCTTGTCATCGTTGGGTGTGTGCTTCGTTAGCCATGTCTAGGTGAACCTAGACATGTTGCCCGCCCCCCACCACGGGGAGGTCAGCTACATTAATTTAATAAATTAATTTAAATGGAAATTTAATTAATTGTAATATGTAATTAAATAAATACGTAGTATTATTTAAAGGAAACAAAAAAAATTGTTTTTAATATTATTTAAATTAAAAAAAAAATAAATTTGCCGTTAAGCAATGTGTATGAATATCATTTAAGATTTTAGATCTTTTTGCGATGGAATCCGTACCATTAGGTAGGCGTCCTCTAGGTAGACCTAGGATGAGATGGTTAGATCAAGTCCATAATCTCTCCTATAAAATCAACATACACCCGCGACCCACTTAATGGACAAGTGGATTATTGGAAATGATGATGATGAAGATAATGGTAACTGAGTCTTTTTTACATGAAATTGGTGCAGAAAAACACTTAACCCTAGAATGCATATGGGGTGCATTCGAACCCCATTTCAAAATTAAAACGGTTATATTTTTTAAAGTAAACGTAGTTATTTTTGAAGAGTGCTATGACTTTTATTTATTTCGTTATTACTTTATACCTTTATAACGATGTTTAGTGCATTTCCTCTCTCTGGACTGTAGATGTCGTGGCGTGGTCACTGGGGTGTGCCTGCTGGCACCCTATATGTATTATTGTAATTTTATTTTTGAAAGACAAGTGAATAATTTTTTTTTTAATTTTTGGAACTCTAACAACAATTTAATTTTCTTGAATTTAATAACTTTTTTGTTTTTTAAAGACTGAGTTACGTAGGTAACTACATATTGGCCCACACAATATTTTTGTGTTTTGTTTGTTTTTTTTTGTGAATTCTTATATATTTATGTATACATATTTTACTTTATTTTTATTTTTTTTGCATTAATAAATTTAAAAAACTTGAAACTAAATCTAATTACATATTAATAAATTTGAGATAAATGTTTTCAATTTTTGTTTTGGAGAATTTTTCATCGGCAGTTGGATATTTAGTAGGGTAATGTGTCTACAGTGGATCAGTGTACGCAGTGAATGATTTGCTCCCATAATGTCACTTTTTATTTTTAAAAATGAATCTGGAAAAGAGAAAAGAACACATTTTCACTTCCCCTCGCAACAAATCATAAGCGCGATCGCATTGTCGAAGTCGGTTATCCTCGTATGTTTGTGTTTTCAGCATAGGCAGGCAAGTGATTTTTTTTGTCTGTTTTATTTTTGATCTTAAGCTACGATTACACGGCCATTTTTTTGAGTCATTTAAATGGCGCTGTGACGTCAGCAAAAGTCACATTAGAGCGACAATCTAAGCTACGATTCGTCATTGAAAAAATGTGCACGACTGGGTCGCACAAAACTTTCTCGTTTATTGCGAATCTCGCAGAAACTCAGAGTCATTTCAACAAATTTTACGTTTAAATTATTTCCACTTACGTACATCTTACGCAGGTTTAGTAACTGAACCCTTGTTAACTAAACACGTAATACATACTACATAGACATTATGTACGCATTAACTATAGCACTTTATTATTTACTTTCAAATTTCACCCCAACTGACATTTGAGGGAGGCAAGGAGGCGATGAATTTCGAATTCTCATTTTTGATTATTATTTTAAAAAAAGTGTTCTCAATGGTCGGGATTTGGGTAGTAATTTTTGAGAAATATTCATAAAACGGCAATATTGGAGTTTTCTGAGAAAAACTAAGTACGTGATCATGTTTAGAATGCTTATGTTGTCTTAAATATGTATTTCGATGAAAATCGTTGAGCGGTTTTTTGTAAAATTATGCTGACATATGTTACAATTTGGATTCGAAAAGCACTGTTGTTAAACTGTTTAGCTGAAAACTGAGTACGACGTATACTTCAGGATATAAACATTCGCCACGAGCAGTTACATTTTTAACCAAATCGAAAATGGCGTTTTCGAGATATGTGTAGTTTTTGAAGTACCGTTTTTAGCGATTGGGGTGGAAATCGAAGGACGCATTCATGTTTCAAAAAACATTGTTTTCCAACTGTTTAGCTCAAAATTGAGCAAATGGTATTACTATGGATTTAAGCATTACCTGACAGCAATATTTTTATCATAATCGAAAATGGCGTTTTAGAGCCGTTTTCGAAAAAATTTAAATTTAGACATAAATTTCGTAATATTTCGTAAAATTTGAATATGGGAGGTACCGTTAATATTAGGGCTAGCTTTAAAAAAAAAAACGTCCCGAGCGGGAAGCCTACAAACTCTAAATACGAAGTTTGAAGCAAAACCGTCCAAGCGTTTAGATTCCCTAGGGGTGGGACAGACAGACATACGGACGGACAGAATTGTGAGACCCACTTTTTTGAGTTCCCCTATCATCGTAATATCAGAATTGATCAAAATCTCGAGTTCGAAATTTTTTACGAAAACAATATCTTTCTCTTACTACGTATACGAGAAAGTTAAAAATGGCGATCACACGAAATGATTATCATCGTCATTTATGTCCCAAAATCAATTGACGGACACTGCGAGTCATTTAGAATTTTCCGTTGGGATGCTATGGTCCTACACGGCCATTTTTTTCCGCCATTTAAATGGCACTTAATTCATGTCATTTGGTGCGCCATTGTCCTAGTCATTTAAATGACGCTGCCAAAAATGGTGATCACACAGAGCGACATTTAAATGACTGCTTTGTGACGAGATTCTAACGTCAGAGCGCCATTTAAATCGCAGCTTTATTAAAAAAGCGTGTAATTTAACTTCATTTGAGTTTAATATTTGTACTTTTGCTTATATAGACTTAATAATATTTTTGTCGAGTTGATTACTGTGAATCAGTTAAAAGTGGAATCAATGATTTATCAATCAGTTTATTAAGCATGAGTCATTTTATTTTATTCTATTTTATTATTTTCGTTTTTATTCTTTTGTTTATCCCTAAATAATATATGAATTAATATATATAAATATATAATGGAAAAAACTTAAATACATATATATACTAAATAAATGGATTTTAAATCCCTGTTTCACTGTGGACCATGCACTGATTCGGTGTGTACACCCCATGGTACACAGTGGATCACATGGGAAGGGTAATTTAAAATATTTTTACTATCTCAGCATTCATAAAGCTTTGAGATTTTGTGCTTAAAATGAAGATAAAACATGAAAAAAGCTGTGGAAAAATATCATGGCTATACTATTATAAATGCGAGCTCAACGACGTAAAAAGTAAAAATTGATCCACTGTTGACACCTTTACCCTAATTTTTAACTTTCGTAGTATCTAAGCGAAAGATATTGTTTTCGTACAAAATTTCGAACTCGAGATTTTGATCAATTCTGATATTACGATGATAGGGGAACTCAAAAAAGTGGGTCTCGCAATTCTGTCCGTCCGTATGTCTGCCTGTCCCACCCCTGGGGAATCTAAACGCTTGGACGGATTTGCTTCAAACTTCGTATTTAGAGTTTGTAGGCTTCCCGCTCGGGGCGTTTTTTTTTTTTAAACTAGCCCTAATATTAACGGTACCTCCCATACAAAAATTTTACGAAATATGCCTAAATTTAGATTTTTTCGAAAACGGCTCTAACGATTTGTAAGCATGCTTAACATGACTGCATACCCAGTTTTTCGGTAAAAAGTCCAGCAACGGCAGTTTTGAAAATTGGCTTTTTCTCGAAAACGGTAAAAACGATTATAAAAACTCAGTTTTTCCCTAAAAAGACTACGTCCTTTGATATCCACCCAAATCCCTAATAAAAGTTCTTTAAAAAACTGCGCATATCTCAAAAACGCCATTTTCGGTTATAATAAAAATGTTACTTTCAGGTAATGCTTAAATTCATAGTAATACCACTGGCTCAGTTTTGAGCTAATCAGTTGAAAAACAGTGTTTTTTGAACCATGAATGCGTCTTTCCCAATCGCTAAAACCGGTACTTTAAAAACTGCTCATATCTCGAAAACGCCATTTTCGATTTGGATGAAAATATATTTGCTAGGTAACGTTTATATCCTGAAGAATATGTCGTACTCAGTTTTCAGCTAAACAGTTTAATAACAGTGCTTTTCGAATCCAAATGTAACATTTGTCAGCATAATTTTACAAAAAACCGCTCTAACGATTTTGATCAAAATACATATTTAAGACAACATAAGCATTCTTAATATGATCACGTACTTAGTTTTTCTCAGAAAACTCCAATATTGCCGTTTTATGAATATTTCTCAAAAATGACTACGATCTGTATTCACACACGGTACCTATATTTTTGTAAAGTCCAAAACTTCAGTACATAGCAATATAATTTGAAATTCATCGCCTACTTGCCTCCTTCAAGTGTCAGTTCGGGGTGAAATTTGAAATTAAGTAATAAAGTGTTGTAGTTAATACCTTCATAATGTCTATGTAGGATGTATTATACGTGCTTAGTTAACAAGGGTTCAGTTACTAAACCTACGTAAGATGAACGTAAGTGGAAATAATTTTAAACGTAAAATTTGTTGAAATGACTCAGAGATTCTGCGAGATTCGCAATAAACGAGAAAGTTTCGTGCGACCCAGTCGTGCACATTTTTTCTTTTGACTTCTTTCATTATTACTTTTCAGTTTTGGTTTAATTTTTTGACAATCCATCATAGCCAAAAATAATCGATTTGGGTGAACTTTCATTTTTGACATTTTGTGAAAAATGAGCCAAAATGAAAATGATTCGGACAGTCGATTTGATCAGATTCTCCACATTAATCAGGACCTCAGTTTTTTAGACTTTAGTTTTCTAAAAACAGCTTGCTTATTAGTTCTAAGACTCAGTTTGTCGTCTCTTCTTTATTGTGATATGAATATTTAATTGCAACTGATTGCCAACTGGCATGCCCATGCCTGGTCTTTTCTTCTTCTACTTTTGTCTGATAACCGTAACTGGTGTGATAAATAAATGAAATACCTGTTCTGTCAAATCATGTACATAGTAGAAGCTGTTTTTTTTTTTATTTGCCCAATATCTGTTCAACTGTGTTGATACAAATTATGTAAAGCAGTATTTTTCACTCAAAACTACATAAGGTATGTATTACTTGCTGGAAACGTGTTTGCAAAAAGAAAATACAGCCATACTCATCATCAAAGTAAAAAAAAATATCCTACGACAATGCCCCAAACCGAGTACCTGATCTTAGTTATAGTTTGTTCTGTGACTTAAAAATTGTTCCTGTCCGTCATTGGTATTGTTTTAATGTTTTCAAGACCTTCTTTATGAAGGCTGGTAATCACAAATTCCGACAGATCTTGAATATCTTGAATAGTTCTTAAACTTCAATTCAATTTCAATTTTGCTTTTATATAATTTGTTCTGGAATAGGACGAAGAGAGTAAAAAAATCTATATATCTAGGTTTATTAATTTAAATTTATTTAATTAATCTCAGAACTTTGGCATGGTATTCCTCTATAACCGCATTCTCGAACATCTACAAAAAAAATAATAATTAATATCTATTGTATTAATTTGATAGCATTTCTTTAAACTACCACTTGTAGCTGTTTTGTCCATGTACCATGTCCATGTGCAGTCGTTTCGAGATGGGTCGCCCTCTGGTACACCAGGCAAAATAGCAGGTGGTACTGCACTTGATCGATATTTTTCTACAGCTTTCCTTATCTCTTTCATAACATTTGCATAACTCGCCTGACCGGCTAAATTATTTTGCTCACATGGATCCAAGTCAATACGAAACAAACACTCTTCAACCAAAGGATTACAGTTGACCTTATTCTTAAAATTACTGCAATTTATTTGAGCCGAACAGCGTAATCTGTTAATTGTAAGCGCAGTCAAATGAGTTGTTTCGTACTTTGACAGCACCTGTCCACTTGTAGATTTTTGAATCCAATTGTCATACTTAGCATTTCTTGGATCTACCTCATCCAGCTGCCTCTGCATAACTACATCACTTGCAAACCCATTTAGTGTTGTTCCGTTGATATATTTAAGGTTACCACTTAAGAACGATGTCACGCCCCAAACATCATCTAACATATGAACAATCTCACGATCAAAAGTTTCTTGAACGCCTAATGATAATTCCGCCCACATATCTAAACCGTCAAGCTTTAGACTAGGACTAAGATCTATTCCTGCCGCTGATGCTAAGGTAGGCAGCCAATCAGCCACGTGCATAGTTTGATGGAAGAGTTTTCTTCTGCCTTTAATGAGAGGGCTCCAAATGGCTCCAGCTACACGTACCCCACCCTCCCAAGGAGTATTCTTTTGCTGTAATCAAGGGAGATACAAATTGATAATATTATTAGGTGCGTTATTAGTTTTGACTTACTCCGCGCATTGGCCAATTTGAACCGGTATTTGAGAACATTCCAATGGATGGTGCTCCATTATCCGAATAAAAAATAATAATTGTGTTGTTCAATATGTCCTTCTTATCTAAGGCCCTCGTAATATTTCCAATACTTTCATCTAGCTTAGAGACCATTGCTGAAGAGTAAGTAAAGTGAAATGATAAATCTTACTGCAAAACAATTAAAAGATTTAAATATTTGCGCTCAAAACTGACATTAATCTAACCCTACCGTAGACAGATTATACTTTTACTTAATGCGTATAAAAATCCACTGTAAGTGTTTTTGACGTTTTTTTATTCACATTATGTGATGACGAAAGCATGTAGGATTTATTGTTATAATAACTCTATGGGGAAGATATGTATTTCATAGGTCGTTCTGGAATTTAATTCAACTACAAAGCAAAAACAATTTGGTTAACAGCTGTTAAATACACTATCCTGCTTCCCCCTATATTATATTTCTGTAGTTAGACTTAGAAGTCCGTATATATGCTAGGGTTCCCAACCGTGTAAAATTGTGAAGTTTTACACTACAGCAACAAAATGTAATTGCTATACACTTTTACACTTTTACTGTACTAGTTCAGGGAATAAAGACAAAAAAATTACCAATTCAAACAATTTATTTACGTTAACATTTTAGAGGCCAACTACACTATTGTGTATAGACCTTACTCCATAGTTAGCTAGACGAAGAAGAATGTATTTTCTCTCCTTCCTCATGCGTCTCTCCGTTTTGGCTTCATTAAAGGACGCCCATACCTTTTATGTGATAATGCAAATTACCGAGGCCGGCTGTGGTTTTTTTGTCACCTCAATCTTAGGCGTGAAAGGCGATATACTCATAAAAGGATTATCTTGATCAGAAATAGATACCAAACCTTGTTCTACTAATTCGTCCATTCGTCCATGCGCAGCTATTTGGAGAAGACGCCTAAACCTATCGTGGTGTCAATTTAAGTAGGATTGTCGAATGAACCGATTTGTTAAATTTCAAGTCTTGGTGGATGCTAATGGCACTAATGGCTGCCGATGATTGTATAAAAATATCTAGCGGAAGCGAATTGAGGATAACTTTAGCCGTATGGTTGGAGTTGTCCGGCCACCATGAGAGACTGACAGGTGACTATATAGGTCTTACTATAATAGCCGTGTATAGGTAAGGTACATCCAGAGTTTAATTTTGGGAGATGGTCTCATAAAACATTTAGTGTAAGGGACCAGAAATATATTTTTCAGGCGTAATTTTCGAAAGTGAGGTTTACTTTAGTATAAAAATTACCTTCACTTCTCTGTATGTAATGTACCCAATGCTGGGATTCTTCGGTTACGTAAGGCATATTAACGACTGATATAATAAAATGCAATTTTAAGTTGAATGCTTGCTCGTCTCTCATGTTTTTAGTTTCCGAGTAAACAAAAATACGCAGTTGTACCTAATGCCAAAATCCACGTGGTCACCACACGCTTGCCACTCGAAAATTAAACTTGCTCGAAATAAGTGGCACTACTAGACTTAACGTCACCTGAAAATACTACGTCGGCCCCCATTCCCGTTTTTTTTTTTTTTATGATAGCCCTAATATTTACCTACGGCTACGGTACTTCCCGCATGTAAAATGTTTACAATTTCGATTTTTTCGAAAGCGGCTAACGAAAGCAAATTGATACATACACATACATACATACATACAGCCTTGGATTTACCCTTAGGCCAACTAGGCCCAGGCCTAGGGCATCACGACAGATGGGGCACCACGAAAACTGCAAAACAAACGCAGCGATTGAAATGGAATTTGCATGACGATCCTTCCAATACTTCCTATTCTTCATCAATTAAACCTTCTAGCAACTATTCTTTAAAACATAATGCCAATAGCTTATTGAAAGTTCAGGATATGGTCAACGAAAATATTTTCTGTGATTTCATAATTTGTTTGTTTTTTTTTATTATTTTAATGTACTTTCTCTAAGAAACAATGGCCATAGCTTCTTGAAATTCCATGATAGGGTCTCAACACTAATGTTCTGTGGTTTGGTAATCCGTATACCGTAAACCCCTTAGACAGAGGGTAGAGTTTGTCAATTCATGCACCTTCCGCACAAATCATTCAAATTATGCATGTTTTATGATTTTATTTGATGCATGCTTTTGTTTCTCATTCTTTTGTGTCAGTCATGTAGACATGTAGTTGGTAATACTGCAGATAGAAGAGCGAATGAAGAATTCGTGGGTTATAAAAATCGGGGCTTTAAAAAAGAAATAAGTTCTTTCATATTTTCTGTTTTGTCACTTTTATTTTTATGCAAAATGTGTGCAGGTCTGGCCAGACTTTGTGGTTGGTTGACGGGAAGGTATGAAAAGCTATAATTGACAGAAGGGTTAAAACAAAACTTTACCAAATTTTTCTAAATAATACATAGTTTGCTGTTCCTTGTTTGCAGTTTCGTTTGTTTTGGATTTTTATAACTAGACGTAAACTATGCGACTATGCGTCTATGTGTTGTAACTTCTGCCGCAATGTGCTGGATCTACTATAATTTCTGAATATTTTTTTTTAAATCTATCACTGTACCCCAAAAATGTTACTACATACCACGTTTGGTCATTGTACTGTTAAACATATCTACATATTTGAGAATCTCAAGCGACACCTCACCTATATCGTGTGAAATGCTTGGGTTAGGTCAATTTAAAAGTTTATTTGAATTGGTGGTGGTGGTAAAGAAGAATAGTGAGATATTCGTCACTACTTTATACACTGCTGAACTATTTGTGTTATCTTGGGTAAATGTACCTACACCAAAGTAAGCCTTTTCTTAAATTTTTAATGATATTCACATTGGAGATAGACAGTACTATTGAGATTGAACTTCCAAACACCCTGTATATTCAAAAGGGGCAATGCAGACAAACCACCAACAAATCTGGTCGGGGACATACGTTTAACATGACCAAACCACCGAAGCATGGACCGCTACGTCCGGAGAAGTAGCTGCTCGACATTGAGTTCCTCACGTATTCTGGTATTTCTAATGCGATCTCTACGGGTCACACCAGCAATACAACGGAGAAATCTCATTTCGGCTTGTATCGGCGATCTTATTCTTTCAGTCATTACCCAAACCTCATGACCATAGCTAAGAGTTGGAACAAAATTGATAATTGAGTTAATGTAGGCATGCTGACTGCATAGTGCATACCCAGTTTTTCGCTAAAAAGTCCAACAACGGTTCTTTTGAAAATTGGCTTTTTCTCGAAAACTGAAAAAAAATTTAAAATTCCTTTAAAATGACTGCGTCGTTTGATATCCACCTAAATCGCTAATAATGTTTCTATAAAAACTGCTCATATCTGAACAATGCAGTGCTTTTCGAATCCAAAGTTGTAACATTTGTTGGCATAATTTTACAAAAAAAACCGCTCCAACGATTTTGATCGAAATATACATTTAAGACAACATAAACATTATAAACATGATCAAGTACTTTGTTTATAAATATTTCTCAAAAATGACTACCCAAATCCCAATCTGTATCCACACACGGTATACGAATTTTTGTAAAGCCCAAAACATCAGTGGCAATACAAATCCAATAGCAACCATAAACAACTTCTATGGTTGAAAATAACGGTGCCGTGATATAAGGCCAAGCGCCATAAGGCCGCCTCTCCCGCGACGAACTCGTCGGCCGCGCCGATAAAACAGATAATTTTAATCTATTAATATATTAATTTATTGATCTCAATCGCTTCTGTGGTTTTCGAAATATATACGATTTTGAGTGTGTTTTTGTATGGGATGTGCCACGCCCCTTTGTCCAATTTTGACCAATCTTCACAGGAGCACTCTACGGCCAACACCTTAATCTGTAATTTTGATCTCAATCGATTCTGTGGTTTTCGAGATATAAGATTTTGAATGTTTTTTTTTTATGGGCGGTGCCACGCCCCTTTGAATTTGTTTAGCCTATCACCCAATCACAGTAATTACCGACATTAAAAAAAAATCAACAAAATCGGTTGAAAATTACGGGCGACAGAGGGAAACAGTTTTTTCCACTTTGTTTTATATAATGTAGAAATATGTCTATTGACTTAGGATTAGGACTTTGAAATTTTGCATGCTGGTTAATTTCTTCAACCCATGTTTTATTCCTTTTTGAAACTAGGTACATAATGATGTATTTTATTTTTCTCATTTATAAATTTGATGCCCATTTAGGATTTAGTGTAGTGGTAGAGGAGTAAAAATAAAGGGAAAGGGGTATCTCTCGAACTTAGGCCGATTTTAATTTTTTTTACAGTTGTCATGATGATACCGTTCGGATCAGTACAGATTACGTAATAACTACTTTGGTTCCGGGAGAGGGGTAGGTAAAGGGGTGGGTGCTACTATGGTAGGCACTAACTCTGGAACTATTTGGCCGATTTTAAAAATTCTTACAACGTTGTACTGGCTACATCCTCCGGAACCAGTATAGGTTACTTAAGAAGAGCGAGAGGATAGGGGAAGGGGAAATGGAGGGGGGCTATCTTTGAAACTACATACTCGGAAATTGCCGGAGTTGATCTCCGACAGCCACGTTTTCTCATAAACAGCTATATGTTGCATGTTCGCTGTAGTGGTAATTTGTTTATACTTGCTCCCATAAGTACACAGATATGTACTTGTAAGAGTTTTTGAACCCAACCTATATTTTTGGAACAAAGAAAACCACTAACCGGTTTTAGTTACAAAAGAAACAGTGCCTTAAGACGAAATATCAGAAAATCACACATCAACAGAATGTCAGACAAAGACAGTCAAGCAGAGCTTAATGATCTTGATTCATACAAACTCCAAGCCTCCAGGCTCGGCTGGAAGGAACTGTGTACGTTCTATAGAGCAGCTTGCTGTACCCCTTCAAAGTAACTTTTTTGGTTCCAGGTCACAAGAGATTTGAACGCTCACACGAAAGGATAGCCTTAAAACAAAAAATTCTGCCCTGAGCATAGACATTTTTCCCTAAGATTTTTTTTTTGTTAGATTTTATGCGAATTGAATATGTACATTGTACATACGTATATGTGTTTCAGGTTTAAATTTAAATAATGTCATTAATTACCTGCATATATCCTTCTTTTCTCATCTTTTATATAAGCAAATTTATCAACTTCCTCTTTGGGTGCCTGCAGCGGTTCATCTTCATTGCCTGTATGTGGTGCGAGATGATTAACTACCAAAAACAAAGGCTTTTCGACGTTATGCGCCTCAATAACTGCTTCCGTTTCTCTGGTAAAAAGATCTGTCACATAAACTCCGGCATGAGCACATTCAACCTCCAAGTTTCTACGAAAATCATAACCCATTGATGCATTTTCGACCTAAAACAAATGAGTAACTTAGTGTAAAGCTGATGGCATGCTTTTTGTATATTACCGGCATCAAAGCTCTCCTCTGATAATAATCAATGTATCCACCAAGATAACCATAGTGTGAGTCAAACCCTCGATTCGTAGGTAACATCTCTTTGCGGGCAAGGCCCAAATGCCATTTGCCAACAAGATTTGTGGAATAGCCAGCTTCTCTAAATATGTCCGCTATCGTCGGAATGTTTGTCGGTAGACCCCAAGGTTGCTCATTACTGATAACATAGTGCTGCGTGCCAGTATGGGTTGGAAACTTTCCTGTCATAAATGCTGCCCGTGAAGGAGTGCACATGGGTGGAGTATATAAATTCTGCAGAATCATTCCATGGTATGCAATCGCATCAATGTTTGGGGTGATAAATTGCTTAGCACCATGAAAACTTACATCATCAAAGCCCTGAGGAAATATTTCTTAAATAAACGTTTAGATTGTTGGCATCTGACTTACCATATCATCGGCCATTATTACAACAATATTCGGTGGATTTACAGCATCCGTCTTAACTTTGGCCCATTTCGAAGCCAAAAACGCGATTAATAACAGAAAAATTGTCTTCATTGTGACCAACATCGATTCAATTCATTAATTCAAAATACCTGCCAGATGAAAATGTCAGCTTAGTTATAATTTGATTTGTCATTGAAGTATACGACTAGTAGATGAACGCTGGCCGTGCGAATGTGACCAAACATATAAAACGACCAGTTCTTACAATGTAGATACATACCTTTGTCTCCAAATTTTGGGTTTATGGCATGGTAAATAACCGATTAATTTGGCTTTCCAGTGCTAAATCGTTCCATTATATTGACCGTAAGCGGGTCGCAAAATAAATAAATTTACATTTTGAATGATTGGATACAGTATGCTTTGAGAAGAAAAGTATGCATGTATAACTTTCTCGTACACACCTACCTCGTAAAAGATATCGTTTTAGATTTTCATACTTAACAAGGCTTATGCGAAGAGCTTAAGGTTGTTTGCTTGCAGCACACGACGGACCTCTGCTGGGACTAAGCTGAAAACCAACAACAAGTGTAAATGCCACAATATGTCAATATGTCACTGCCCGAGTCTCTCTCACTTGAGGAACAGAATACTTGGAAGTCATTACTTCCATGACCTAAAATAACGTTCTGATGGCCCACTTTCAGATCTTTAAATATTTTGAGTATATCAGGATGGCTGGACGACATCGAGTAATCACTATAGAAGAATGGACATGAGGCTAAACATCCAAATATCAGCGGTTAAGCGCCATTTAAAATGGCATAACAATGGGCCCATAATGACCTAAGTGTGGTACAGTAGGGTTTACTGTGCTCTACCAACCCGTAAACCTAACCTAACCTATGCCTCCTTGTTTATATTATGTTTCGTAGTTTTGCGAAAGACTTATTGATGCTGTTGTCGGGTGATCAGCGCAGCCGTGGCGAGAAACGTTTCGAATTGGAAGACGGGTAAGTAAGGCTTATCTGTATTAATATGTATCAATGTTGAAGCTAAGATGAAGGCGAACTTAAACCAATTTAAAGTAATGGTCGTCTCCAGAACGCCTGATCAATGTCCTCTGCATGTTTCTTTAGTCTGGAACGGGTGCAAAAATGTGTATTATGTCGGGGTTAATTATTTTATCATCAGGAGAAAACTCGATGTCAAAGTGTCAATGCTATGGATCTTTAATTCGGTGTTTGTTATAAGTATCATCTATTAACCTGAGATTTGGATACTGACAGAACGAAATTAGATTTCGTCATTGTATTGCAGAGATCCAATATGGAAAACCAAAAATGTGAGATAATCAATGTCGAGTAGCTTCATACTTCTTAGGTATACTTCGGCCAAAAACCATACATAATTAGCGCGTCAACTACCCACAAACTGGACTTTGCCTACAAGCTCCCTGGTGCGCCCGCAGTATTATCAGTATTTGTTCATGTTTTGGGCCTGTATACAAATCAAAGGAGCACTATTACCACACGCATACTTTAACAAATCATAGGCTCATGGCGTGATATCAAGTGTTAGGGGCTGTGATCTGAACACGTATTCACAGAAAGGGCATTTAAGAGGAGATTTTTTCAGGGAGAATCGGGTAGGTGCACGAAAGGTGGCAGTCTAATTATATATAATTTTTGACTTCGTCGACTGCCTGATGATAACATGGCATTTTGAATGCAAATTGGATATACCTACATCAATGCATTCAAGCGATCATCACCCATTGTTCAGTGCAATATACTTTTTATGGTGCCATGAAATAAAGTCTTATGCAAAAAGGTCCAAAACTTAAGTTTGGACTTTATTGCACTCTCAAAAGTGAAATAATTGCAATTTCGAAAGTGCAATAAAGACCTTGGACACTTGCACATTATTGCACTCAGTTATTTAAAAGAAAATAAAAGACGAATAGAATAGGTAAGACAGAAAATATTTTCACTGATAATGGACTTATTTACTAATATTTTTTATTTATTATTATAATTTTTTTTTTTTTTCAATTAGCTAATTTTTGTTAGAATAAAAACCATATTTTTAAAAGGAAATCAGAAAAAAATGTATGCATTGTCGATATAATGTTATATATTATCTAATTCTTATAAAAAGTTTATACGATTCATAAAAAGAATGCAATATCTTTTTTAATTCAATCAACTTTTATTTTATTTGAGTTCTTATAAGAAAGCTTCAGATTGCTTAGCGTGGGCAGGGGGAAATCTTCGGCTGTACGAAGTGAGACTGATCTTAAGACTAAACGAATAGAAGTGGAATATTATTGAAGGAGTTAAATGCAAAGATGGTACACTTCTTTCCAATGAGGGGGAAATCTTCAGCATCTTGAACGAGCATTTTGTGAATTGCTTAATCCAATCCCTGGCATTGAGAATGACAGATCCATCGCCTTAACAGGGCAATAAAAAAGGTCCGCGGTAGAGGAATTCACTTTTGCAATCAAATCTTTTAGCGACTTTTAGCTGGCAAATCTGCGGAGTGGATAAAATCCAGAAAGTCCAGAAATGCTTAATATGACTTAGGTAAAGAAGGAGTTAAATTTCAATTCAATTCTGATTGTGCCCCTTTTCAAGAATGAGGATAAAAGAGATTGCTCCATTTACACAGATATATTACTTTTAGGTCTCCCCCGGAAAAGTCTGTGCCGATGTGCTAGAATAGGGGATGAACAGTACGGTTTTCGTCCAGGCAGAAGCAAAACCGACCAATTATTTACTCTTAGAATCGTACTTGAGTTTGAGAAGGCTTGGGAGTATTCTACACTTGTTTACGCATGCTTCATATAGATTTGTAGAAAGTATAGGACCCGAGTCCCTCGACATAAACTCTGGAATGATCTGAGAATAAGTCATTTGCACTTTGCTGGTGACTTGGTCATCCTTAGGGTCCTCTCAGGCTTAACTTCAACGCGCACTCGATAGTTTTGTACCCGTTTGTGTTGAAGCTGAGATGAAAGTAAGCGTTGTACATCTGAGCACTAGCGTAGCGGAACACAAAGCACTTAAAGGGTGGTTTCTGGTTTCTTGTAAAGTAGATCAAATAAATAGTCCGAGTTGTATATAATTTGGAACCCGCGTTAAACAAAAGAAAGATAATACTACCCAGCTTTGCTGGTGACTTGGTCATGCCAAAAGAAACATTTGAAGTCTATAAAATACCCAGTTCACCCAACATAATGTGAAATAATATTGCAATTTCAAAAGTGCTATAAAGACCTTGAACACTTGGATATTATTGTACTTAGTTATTTGAAAGAAAATAAGAGACGAATAGAATAGGTAGCACAGACAATATTTTCCACTGATAAACGGTCTTATTTACTTATATTTTTTTCATTTAATTTTTGTTAGAAAAAAAACCAACATTTTTTTAAGGAAATCAGAAAAAAATGTATGCAATGTGGAAATAATATTATATATGTATAATTTTTATTCAATGTTTAAACGATTCATAAAAAGAATGCAATAGCTATCTTTTTAATTTCAATCAACTTTCAATTTATTTGAGTTCTTATAAGAAAGCCTCTGATCTTACCGTGGGTAGGGCAAAATCTTCGGCTGTACGAAGTGACACAGATCTTAAGACTAAACGAATAATTTCGAATGATAACTTTTTATACTGAGAAAATGATAACGCAGCAAATCTTAGTTTGTCTCCGGATGATGCTATGCCTTAATGACAGATATTGTTGACTGACAAAATGTCTGCGGATGATGTTTTGCTTAAATGATATTCTTTGTTGTGAAATACTTTGGTATCTATTCGATTTGTTCGGATCATCGTTGATATTTGTATCAATTGTTAGGAAATATACGCTATGTATGAGCTTTTGATCAACAAGCCTTTATTATTAGTAACTAGTTGGGTACCCGCTTCGCTGGGTTTGAAAAGGAATATTTGATAAACAAATTAATTTTATTTAAACTATAGTGCGTGTGAATTGTCTCTGGTTAATTAATAATCTTCCTTGCTTTGGATTAGATTCAATATACACCTTCATTTGACTTGCAACTTTTGATCGTTATAAAGCCAAATACAGTTGGCTGTGTGAAAATACTGCGGTTCTCAAATTCATGCCAACGTGATTAAATGACTGGTTTTGAGTGGCGTTTTAATATGAAAGGTTATGTTGTGTGCGTTGGAGCTAGATCAATCCTGGGAATTTTAACTAAATCATTGTGCATGTGGAAATAATTCTTCCCCATATCAAATTTCGTCCAGGCTCTTCCACAATCAATCGAGTTCCATTGCAATCCTTTTTTATGATTCAAGTTTCAACATGATGATAACATGTAGCTTAATCAACAGCACATGAGGTGGCATGCCGGATGGAGGTGGTTGAGGAATTCAACAGGGAAATTTGGTGCATCATTTGGATCTTCAGTCTTCACTGACAACAGAATCGGCGCTAAAATAGTTTTGGGAGTTACCACTAATCGAATCGATTATCTTCCTATTCATTTCTAATGTCTGCGCGTTTTTCAGCGCGACAATGACTCGTTTTGAAAGTTCATGTATTGACAATTGCAGCAAATCCTTCACGATTAGTTAGTTTTCTCTTTTTTATATTTAAATATCGCGAAATAAACCTCTATATTAAAGTAGGTACCTGAAGAAGTGAGGAGCAGTTAGTAGAACAGTGATCTAAAAATTCGTAGCAAAGTACATATTGGGTCGTATGAATAAAACGTAGCAATTGCTTTTACTCAAAATAAATGTCAAAATCGAAGCAATTGCTAAGCTTCGTATGAATAAAAACTGATTTGAGTTGACTCCAACTTTTGACATCTTCGAATAGCGGCGCCACCGACATTTTACTCAGATTGGTATGAATAAAACCTGGAAGACAAAGCAATTGCTACGAAAATTCCAATCTGCTATTTTGTTGACTAAGAGCATTTGCTAAATATTTTGCGCCCATATTTCTTTACAAAAACAGTATTTTCTTTTGAGTTTTCGGTGTTTTTTGTTTGTATAAATAGTTAAATTAATTTTTGTTTGTTTGACTGGCACATTATACCTGTTTTACCTACTGCTGTTATCGTTCATAAAAAAAACCAGTAGGTACTATTAGCAAAGACGAATTGGTTACGATCACAACTTTAACCAACTGTATCGTTTTTTTTATTAAATTAAGTTAGCTTTTGTTCACTTTTCCCCAAAAATCGTTTTTTCTGATTCTAAATTCAAATTCAAAAAATTAACGATAAATTGTGACAGAAACTGCAAGGGAAGGACACATGCAGTGAAGTAAATGCTTTGTTCGAAACTTTAGCAAAGTAAGTTTTTATTCATACCGATTTAAAGCAATTGCTAAGTGCTTTTACTTTGCTACAACCTTTTACTCAAAGCAAATGCTAGTTTTTATTGCCTAAATGGTTTCTATTTTTTTGTATCTATTGATTTAGATTTATGAGTATAAATAATATTTTACTTCTTTATCAATATACAAAGTTTTAAATTGATACGACAAACTCCTCATTAAAATCATTGTCAATAACTCGAGCCCAAAGCAAAATACCTACCGATCGGATGAAAAATAAAAATGTTCCCATACAAACTTTGACCCTTCATTTTACCCCTTTAAGGGTTGAATCTCGAAATATCCTTCCTTATTGCTTGTACTTATACATTTTATAGGAAACCTCTGTTCAAAATTTTAGGTTTGCAAATGGTTGGTTTTATTTGCCAATTTCCTTTTGAAAACACTTGCCGAGCATAAGTTTTATTGAGTTTGAACCATGAAGAAAATTTAAATATGTGAAAAGTAGGCGGTGCTTATTTGAATAATGAGAAAACTAAAATTTTGAAAATTTATTTAAATACCCACCGCCTACTTTTATTTAAAATAAGAAAAGTATGGAGCGTTACGGAGTCAGTACTGGTAAATATGTATATGACTAGTTGGTTGTACCCGCTTCGCTGGGTATGCAAAGTAATATTGATAAACAAATTATTTTGTTAAAAAAACTTCTTTGAAAACTACATTGCGTGTGAATTGTCTCTGGTTAATAAATAATCTTTCATGCTGTGGATTAGAATCAATATACATCTTCATTTGACTTGCAACTCTTGATCGTGATAAAGCCACATACAGTTGACCGTGTGAAAATACTTCGCTCTTCAAATGCATGCCAACGTGATCAAATGACTGGTCTTGAGCCTTGCTTATTTTATTACGTACCTACGCTAGAATTTATCGGAAATTAAATCATTGTGATTGCATGTCGAAATAATTCTTGCTCTTATCACATTTCGTCCAGGCTCTTCCACAATCAATCGAGTTCCATTGAAGTCCTTTTTTAGGGTTAAAGTTTCTCAGCAAAATGATGATGACACCTTGCTTAAGCTACAGGGCATGAGGTGGCTTGCTGGATGGAGTTTGCTAATTGAGGAACTCAGCAGGGAAATTTGGTGCATCATTTGGATCTTTAGTCTTCACTGACAACAGAATCGGCGCTAAAATAGATTTAGGATTTATTACCAATTAAATCGATTATATTCCTATTCATTTCTAATGTCTGCGCATTTGTCAGCGCGGCAATGACTCATTTTGGAAGTTCCTGCATTGACATTTACCGCAAATCGCCAAAAATTGTCTTAATCAAGTCTCCAGTTGATATAATTTCCGTGGGAATTTCAACAACGTCTTCTTCATACATTTCTGCTACCTGGGCAAAGATTTATGAGTATAAATAATATTTTACTTCTTTATCAATATACAAAGTTTTAAATTGCCAATTTCCTTTTGAAAGCACTTGCCGAGCATTAGTTTTTTTGAGTTTGAACCATGAAGAAAATTTAAATATATGAAAAGTAGGCGGTAATTTTAAATAATGAGAAAACTAAAATTTCGAAAATGTATTCAAATACCCACCGCCTACTTTTATTTAAAATAAGAAAAATATGAAAAGTATGGAGCGTTACAGAATCAGTAAGGGTAAATATATATATGATGAATATTATTGTATTGTATTTGTACTAAGTTATTCATTGGAAATTAACTCATTTTTGAATTCTAACTCAATACATATCTTTCATTTTAAGCTACATTTATTTAATTCTTTCTTCTTCTTTTGACTATCGAGCAATACACGTTGGGTTGGTTGGTATATAAGTATTCTCCTAAATAAATACCTAAGTTGATTCTTTTTATACCCTCCACAGGAAGGTATATTCACTTTGCCATTACGTTTGTAACGCCAAGAAGGATTCACCGGAGACCATATAAAGTATATATATTCTGAATCAGGATCACATTCTGAATCGATTTAGCCATGTCCGTCTGTCTGTCTGTCTGTCTGTCTGTCTGTCTGTCTGTCTGTCTGTCCGTCTGTCTGTCTGTCTGTCTGTTGAAAGCACGATAGCGTCCAAACGAATTGACCTAGGCGAATGAAATTTTGTAAGACGACTTCTTTTTACCGTCGTCAGGTTGGTATTGAAAATGAGCTATGTCGGTCAAGTAGTTCTGGTACCTCCCATACAAAACCACTATTAGACCCACGTCTCCCTCTGTCTGTTGAAATCACGATAGCGTCCGAACGAATCGACTTAGGCAACTGAAATTTTATGAGAGGTCTTATATTTATGGCCCTCAAGTTTGTATTAAAAATGGTCCATATCGGTCAAGTAGTTCTGTTACCTCCCATACAAAGCCACTATTTGACCCATATATCTCTGTCTGTTGAAAGCACGATAGCGTCCAAACGATTCGACTTAGGTGAATGAAATTTTGTGAGAGGACTTTTTTTAACCGTATTCAGGTTGATATTGAAAATTGTCTATGTCGGTAAAGTAGTTTTGCTACCTACCATAAAAAACTAATATTAGACACATACTAACTCGCATGGCAAACATTTTGCATGACTTTTATGCAGTGGAGGGTATCAAAGCATCGGCCAGGCCGATGATAACACTTTTACTTGTTTTCTCTAAAAACCAACAAGTTATGGGCCCAGGCCACCTCGTGGTTAATTTCTTAGTTCGAAACGTATGCACATGTTCAACTTTAGAAATCTATTTTATATTTTAACAGCTCAGAACTTATGTGGTAATTTGTAAAGCATGAACATAAATAATCCAAATAACAACGAGAAACTAAATGATGAAAATTTCGAAACACGGAAAGTGCGGATGAAAAGTGTAAATATTGGTTTGCTTCGATTTCTGGTCCTATGTGAGTGGGAAAGACAAACCAAAAATAGATGAAGCAAAAATCGAAGAATCGGTATCAATAGAATCTAAAGCATTAGCGCTAATTTTGCTATGTATAAAGTCTAGTCAACTTGGACATGTGAAAAAGGCTGAGACATCGAAGGAAGCGTGGGTCCAATAAGAAAAGCGGTATTATACAAGCAGTGATATCACAGGAAAAAGAGAGTTGATCAATCAATGGTTCAACATGTCAATGATTTCTTAAATAAAACTGAACAATTGACGAATGTTACATTGCCAAGTGAGTTATAGACAATTATGCTACTAAATTACTTGCCCGAAGAATTTGCGTATTTTCGTATTGCTATCGATTCGCGTGATGATCTTCCCAGTCCCGAAGAGCTGCGTGCAAAATTATTAGAAGAAGAAGCGAGAAGAGGGAGGAAACACATTGGAGTTGGAGATGATGCCCAGCCAGAACGCATTGTATAGTAAAACGAAGAAAAACTTTACGTATGGGAAATGCAAAACCGCGATGTAAGAAGTTTGACCAGTTTGTGTTTAAGCTAAGATGAAAGTAGATAAGCGGAAAGAAATCTGAACTGATGGTCGTCTCTAGAACGACCTGTTCAATGCACTCTACAGGCCCTACAAACTAAGTCCCGACTGGAACTAACTCCCACTGCCACTATGAAGTAAGTCCCACCAAATATTCAGTGAGATTTTGTTCATATGTTCGTAGCTTATTATGAACAAATTCCCAATGAATTAAGTCCCAATTTGATAAAAGTGGGAGTTAGTTCATTTAACTTGTTTGGACGAAAAATAATTCGTACATACACCCAACCTCGCACTTAATCCAAATCCAACGCCGACCGCAAGCAGGGGGGTTCCACTGCGCCTAATGGGTAACTGTTGGATTTGGAGGTTGGAAGTAAGTTCATTTGGGATTTAATTCATTCATTCTTATATTGGGTAATTGTTCATTTTTAGTTGGATCTTAGTCCCTAAAAATCATGGGAGTACGTTCATATGAACGTAGGGCCCACTCTACATGTTAGTATATGAAGTCCCAGTGGATAAGTTTAAGAATCTCGGCGTCTTATTCACGGGTGATGGAACGAGCAATCCTGAGATTTGGTGTAGGATTGGTCAGGCTGGGCCAATTTTGAGACAGCTTGGTCATTCTGTTATTAGGAGGACTGAACTTGGTGTCAAAGCTAAGTTGCCTGTCTTTAATTCGGTCTTTATTCCAACTCTTACGTATGGCCATGAGGTTTGGTGTAATTTCCTATAATTTCCGGTAATGTAGGTACGTGGTACGTCTGACCACTAGCGTAGTGGAATACAAAGAATCAGAGTTTGTCCTCATACTTAAAAGATAGTTTCTGGTTTTTTTGTATAGTAAATCAAATAAAATGTCTAAGTTATCTATAATTTGGAATCCGCATTAAACAAAAGTAAGATACATAATACTACATAGCTAAATGTCAAAAGAAACATTTAAAGTCGACAAGAGACCCAGTTTATCCAACATTACGTTTTAAAAAGCTACACCTAAATATCATTCGTTCTCTTTAACACGTGCGTTTGTCATAGAAACACTTACATTTATATTGATGTTACTTAAAAATGTAAACAAACACCTTAAACGAACGAAGAACTCGAAATAAGGTGCGAAGAAGATAGACCTATACGGTCGGTAACAGTTAAAGAACTTGCCAAAGAAATTAAAGAAGGCATAAATATAAAAAAGCCCCAGGGTATGATTTGATTACAGGACAAATTTTGAAACAATTTACACGAAAATGTCTGAAAAAACTAGCGCAGATTATAAATGCTGCATTTAAGTTGAGTATGTCCCAAGCATGTGGAAAGTCGCTGAGGTAATAATGATACCAAAACCAGGCAAGCCACCTAACGAGGTTACCTCATATCGCCCAATATCTATACTACCAATGTTGTCAAAGTTATTCGAAAAAATGCTGGTTAAACGCCCGCAAAAAATAATTGACGAAAAATCTCTAGTCCCAAATCACCAATTTGGATTTAGAAATAAGCACTCTACAATCGATCAGGTGCATAGAATCACAGACAAAATCGAAAAAGCATTCGAAGAGAAAAAAGTGTGCTCTACAATATTTCTTGATATAGCACAAGCTTTCGATAAAGTCTGGCACAAAGGTTTAATCCACAAACTACAAAGGCAACTGCCAAAACAATATTCGACAATTCTGGAGTCATATATATGATATATATATCAGATCGATTCTTCAGAATTAAACAAGAGACAGAGTACTCAACATTAAGAGAAATTAAAGCTGTCTTGTGGGCAGCGTGCTAGGTCCAATTTTATACCTTCTATTAACTAGCGATTTGCCTGAAAGTGGGGAAACCACTATAGCTACTTTTGCAGATGACACAGCTGTCCTTGCTGTGGGATCAACTGTCGAAGTAGCAACAAAAAAGCTTCAAAGGGCAATAGACAATATCTCTGATTGGACAAAAAAATGGCAGATTAGATTAAATGACCTTAAGTCAGTCCATATTAATTTTACGTATAAAAACGTACCATATATTCCAGTATACATAAACAACAATGTAGTGGAATACTCAAATACAGTCAAATATCTAGGCATGACTCTAGATGCTAAACTGCGTTGGAAAGCGCATGTAAAGAAAAAAGAGACGAGTTGAACATGCGATACAGTAAAATGTATTGGCTTATTGGGAGATATTCATCTCTGTCAAATTATAATAAGTTATTGCTATACAAGCAAGTCCTAAAACCAGTATGGACCTACGGGATCCAGTTGTGGGCATGTACATTGTACATGCCAAACAAATTTGCTAAAAATTCAGGTTTTCCAAAATAAAGTACTAAGGAACATAGTCAATGCACCTTGGTACATACGCAACGCTGATCTACACAGAGATCTTAACATTGAAATGGTTGAGGAAGAAGTTAAAAAAGTTGCCTGAAGGCATAGAAGTAGACTTCTTAACCATGTTAACATAGAAATAACAGAACTTTTAAATACTGACAATGTAATCAGGAGATTAAGGCGGGTAAAACCTCTTGATCTTAGCTAAGACCAAGAAAGTAGGTAATACTTTCAACTAAAAAAGTATAGAAATTCGGCAAAAGTCGGATTAATCCTCTAAATTTTTTTAAAATGAATCAAAAATAAATTGCCGATTAGTCGAACGACTAGGTGCAATCAATGCGGGATGACGAAAGTCAGTCCCCTTGGGAGTTTTTTTTAGATCGGGTTAAAGTCCCTCACTATTGCAGAAGCTTCCCTCGCGTAATAGCTCTGCAATGTCTTCGATGATTTTTCCTTCCAGCGAATTCCCATTACAAAAAAAGAAAAACCTTAAACGAACAAAGATCGACACCAAAATATAGATATATGTTAATTTAAATATTCAACTTTATCATTTACATACCCAATATTTATTGTTTAATTCTACAAGATTGTGATTAATTTTTTAGTACGTGTAAGCTAAATTCCATTGTCATCTGCACTTCTAAATAATTACGGTATTTTTACATTCACTCAGTGCTTTAAGACACTGAAACTAACAAACCACAAGCCTGACAGTACGTTGAAAGAAATACCTATAAAAATTGTTTGACACTTATTTTATATATATACACTTTTTTGTTGGTCTGATGAATCTTACCGTGGGCTGGGTCTACACCAGGGCCGTAGCCAGGATTTTGTTTCGGGGGGGGCTTGCTTCCAAATCTTACGAAACAAAAAACTATGTATATTCCTGTTAGTTTTTAAATCGTATGTACTTAAAGGAACATACTTAAATAATTTTTTTACACACATTTTTTCAAAGCAGTAGACGTCTTGATTTTTTATACCCGGTACTACACTGTGATGAGGGTATATTCACTTTGACATTCCATTTGTAACGCACATAAGGAGGCGTTGTAGGTATGACTAACTATATATATTATTGATCAGCATCACTTTCTTAGTCGATCTAGCGATGTCCGTCTGTCTGTCCGCACGATTACGGCCGTAATTTAAGAGCTATGGACTTGAAATTTGATATGTACGCTTTTATCCACCAAACGAGGCTAAGTTCGAAGATGAGCAAGATCGGATGAAAACTACTACTACCTCCAATAAAAAAATAAGCTTTTTGATGTTAAAAAAAATGAAATTTAAATAGCTACGGTAAAGATAGTAAGTTTAAACTTTGCACATATTGTTTTAATAATATTTAAAAATTTTTGACAAAAAATGAGCTTGGTCGAATAAAAACTACCCATACTTCCCATACAAATATATAATTTTTTGATACTAAAATATTTTTTACAATAATAATAGTACTGGGTTTTGAGCTTAGGCATAGTTGAAGATAATTGTCTTACGGTTTTTTGTTTTTTGACATGAGATCAATCACCTTATCTGGATCCACAATAATATCCGAATGAACAGATACCATAGGAAGCTTAGCCTTGCATTCTCCATAACGCTTCGCGGGACATTGTTTTAATCCTTTTCATAGCTGAAAGGGTTCCTTTAATACTAGCTGTGGTCACTGGAAGCGTTGCTAAAACCGTAAGCAAGAAATTTATAAGTTTAAAGTAAGTCTTGTCACATATATCAAGCAATTTCAAAACTTCGGTAGAAGGATAACTCGACGATTTTTTTTCGCACCAAAGAATTTACTCACAGCTGACAACGAAATTGCATTATCAAAGTAACGTGTTAGATTTTCTATTTCGTTCATTCGCTGAACTGCAGCAAAACCTGGGAGAAGAGCTTGAAACGATGCGATGGTAGAACGTAACGAATCTATGCAAGGAATCAGTATCGACATCGACACTCTAAAATAGGCTTCAGTCGGAGAGGTTTCTGGATTCGAACGCGTTGTTTGTTTCAATGAAGTTCAAGTTAGGATTCGGATTGAAAAGCCTCTCCAGAAAAATCTACGGCATTTTCTCTGATGTTCTTTAGAGAATTCAGAACTTCTTTTGTGCGGTCGATTGCAGAAACGAGATCTAAGGATTTGTTCTGTAGGAAAACTGATAAGGGTAGCGTTAAACTGAATAGTGTTTCACATAATGAGGCTTACCTACTAGGAAATCACTTTTTTGGACCGCTGCCAAAAGTGTTGATACTTTCAAAGAAATCGCCCACGTTCTGCTCGTAATTTCTTCACGACTTATTGAGATGCACATGCGCATTTGAAGAGTTCTACCAAGGAAATAATACTGTCATGCCTTTCAATGAATCTTGTTCCACAAAGGTGTAGAAGTCGAGTTTTTCGGCTCGTGTTTTTTAATGGCATTTTTGGAAGTTACATATGCATTTGGATGGTTGCGCAAAAAATTAGCTTTTTTACTAACTATACCAAGGCAATCGCGAATTGCAGGAGTTGACATGACAGAGCCAGGTTAAAGCTATGGCTTGCACAGCACAGTGTACATACCTAGCGTTTAGATAATGTATACCTACCGAATCTTAATTTGTAAGCCCTATTTCAATTTACTCGTGATTAGCCGAAGGTTATAAAGCCCCATCTAGACGATTAGTTATCAATTCAGTTCTTGGTTCAGTTAAAAAAGGCAGTGCATTTAGACTTCAGTCATTTTACTTGTGAGCAACCGAAAGTTTGAAGATATATCTATGTACTTCTAAAACTGACAACTTATGGGAATTCCATCAGTTTCAGTTTCAGTTAAACGCTTCAATTTTTGCATTTAGACATCAGTTTAACTCAAAGCTTAACTGATAGCTGAACTGAAACTGAAATTGACCGTCTAAATGGGCCTTACAAATTCAAATTCGGTAGGTATACAGTACCCAAACGCTAGGTATGTACAACTGAAACTGAAATGATCGTCTAAATAGGGCTTTAGAAAGTTTTAGTGTTTTTTTTGTTTCGACTTTCGGGGGGGGCTTCAGCCCCTCAAGCCCCCCCCTGGCTACGTGCCTGGTCTACACTGTGAAGTTTGTTAAGTAAGCATGAACATTTTACATTAGAATCAGAATCAGAAATTAATGAAGCTACAATTTCGTCAATCTTCATGAATTAAGTATTCTATTCACGACTCATATTTAAATTTAATTAATTTTAATTAGGCATTTTGTTCAAGTAGCTGATATCATAATTAGTAACATTCAACGATTATTACAGTATTAAACTAGTCACACATTCATAACTTTCGTAATTCACTACTTACAGTTACTTTAGAAGGCTTTAATTGTCTTTATTGTATTGTATTTTTACAATTGTGTAGAATAAGTTACCTCATTTCCGCAAGTTTATAATATAGCCGGTAATACTTAGATTGATAAAATCACATCAGCCAATAAGAGTAAGCATAGCTGTATATTGTAGGTACATATCGTGCGAACCCCAATCAAATTCAAAATCATTAATATATGCCCGTCAGCTGTAATATTTATAGCTGTTATGACGGTGTAGGGCTGATAGGCTGGGTCTTATCACTTAGTTTAAAAAAAGTAGAAAATTCCTTGGCAAATTAAGGAATGGCTAGGTTAGGTTTGTGGGTTAGTAAGACAGGAGAAACCTGTGCGTGATAGATCCGTTGTGATCCCTTAGGGGCTTGTGACTGCCACACTCTGGAAACCTTACGAATTGCTTTAAGCTATCCTAAAGTATTTACACATTAAAGTAGGTTATTTATGGATCTATCGGAAAGTTATTATACATCCTCGAAAAAATCAATATATCGAATTGGAAATAACGCCCAAAAATAAATCCTAATTCAGAATGTATATACTTTATGGGGTCTCCGGAGACTCCGTCTTGGCGTTACAAATGTAATGTCAAAGTGAAATATACCTTCCTGTAGAGGGTACGAAAATGGCGAAACAGATGCTCAATAGTTTTTATTTTTACTTAACTCTCAAGAGGCTTCGTTTTTGAGGTACCCTACCTCAATATATTAAAGAAAAATATATGATAGTAAAATTATACCCCAATGAAATAAGGCCCCAAAACAAAAATGAAATAAGGCCCCAAAAAATTATACAGGAAACAACAACAACGATTTTTAATAAAATTTGGGGTGTTATTTCATAATGAAATAAAACCCCAATTTTCATAAGGAAATTAGGCCCAAAAAAAGGAAATAACACCCCAAAAGAAGGAATGAAATAAGACCCCAAACGAAAAACGAAAACGTATGGGGGGCATGCTGCCCCCCTGCAACCCCCGTGCTTCGGTTTACTGTCAGATTTGGGGTCTTATTTCATTTTTTTGGGGCCTTATTTCATCGCAGTGGGGCCTTATTTCATATTTGACATTGGGCTATTATTTCATTATGAAATAACACCCCAAATTTGGGGCATTATTTCATTTTCTATTTTGGGCCCTTATTTCATTGGGGCCTTATTTCCTGCAGCCACATCGATAGGTATTATAGTGGAGAATAGCTAGTCTGATTCCCATCTACTTGGCTACAAATTTAGCATCTTCTCTTCATACCCGCACTCTTAATACAGATTTTTCACACCTATCGTTATTTCAATACCGAAAACATGCATAGGTATTTATAGAAAAATATAACAAACTCATTAACATCGCCGGCACACTAGCATAATAAAAAATATTGCTCTAACTTGGTTTTAACACAAAATAAACAAGATTTACAGTATCAAAATCTACTTTTGAATAATAGAAGTACACAGATTAATAAAAACGCCAACGATTCAAATTCACGTCACAATAATTCTCTTTTATTCACTTTCTATCTACGAGCTGTCACATCACAACGAGAATGCCGGAAGCCACACCCTCCCTAACCAATATGACCGGTTCTCCTTGTGTCTCTAGCTCCGCTTCTTAACAGTATTATGGCACTGCGGTATCTTATGAGAAACGTTTTTTAATCCATTGACAATTTGGAAAATTGTTAGTTTTTTTTTAATCACAAAGTCATTATCGTTTGAAAATATTCAGAATTTGAGTGATTTTTTCTGATGATATTTCGAAATAAATATAGTGTACCTACATAATATCCCAAAATATAGTTCATCTCCTTTCTATCAAGACATAAAATAACGAATTCCATCAAAGGGTGGCTACGTTTAATCTTCAGTTGAGGTGATTTATTTTCCACTGTCCAAATAGCCAATAGCGATTAAAGTGCGTGGCGTGACCTTTACTGAAGCTTTAATATCGGTTGAACAATATTTTTGTTCAACACCTTTTTGGATATTACTAATTAGCTAATATTCAGCTAACAGTAGTAGCTAATAGCTATTAGCAATATCTTAATAAATACTAATATGTATATCTGTAATCTGTCACAACGCTAATGGGGATTGCCGTTGATGCCCTACGGCCATATTATTCACTCCGGGTTCCGCATTTTTTAAACCCGACAGTTTAAACCTATATCCATAATATTCACTCAAAAACACGCTCATCTTAAAATGAGCAACGACAATAGTAGCAGTAACCACGACAATGGGCCAAAGGTAAGGAAAGCAAAGAGAGAAAATGGAGACCCATCTTCTGCTGACATTATGGTTATCTCCTTGAATATCACCATAGAGACAAACCGTATGGCGACCAAGGGACGCTTGATGGGATTGGGATGGGGGTTAATCTCTACGTCATTCAATGCATCGCCCCGTGAAGTGGTGAGTATTTCATTCTTTCGCTATTCATTCGTTTGCGCTTCTAATGTAGTTTCGTTTTTTAAACAGCAAAGAACGGAAAAAGAACATCGAAATTGGACGAGCACCATCCGCAAGGATCTCTATAAACTATCGAGGTGGGATACGTACCAATTACCGACAAAAAAAATGTCGACTACTAATAATGTCGATTTTGCCACTCGCTAAATTTTTATCGACTTTTAAGAATATCGAAAATTTAAAACCTCGACACTTAAAATGTCGAATTTTTTTGTCGACTGTCGGTCTTTCTTTTTGTGGCTTCAATTTATCTTCACTCGGGTTGGGGTCGATTAACCGCTTTTAAAAATACCGATTCCAAAAAATCGATCAACAAAATAGCGAAAAAAAAAATATCGATTAAGAAAAATCTCGACTGAGAATAAGTCGATTTTTTAAAATGTCGATTTTAAAATGTCGAAATAAGACCAAAGTGAGATACGTTTGGGGGGGCATGCTGCCCCCCTGCAACCCCCCTGCTTGTGGTCACTGTAGGATTTGTAGTGGGTGCAAGTTTGGGAAGGGTACGAATTGACGACAAAAATAATGTCGCCTGTAACAAATGTCGATTTTGCCATTCACTGTCGATTATTAAAATCTCGACAAAATTTTTATCGACTTTTAAGAATATCGAAAGTTTAAAACCTCGACACTTAAAATGTCGACTGTATTTGTCGACTGTCGGTAAACAACGTAAAATAAACTTTGCATATACCCAAACTTGCACCCACTCCAAATCCTACAGTGACCACAAGCAGGGGGGTTGCAGGGGGGCAGCATGCCCCCCCCATACGTATCTCACTTTGGTCTTATTTTGACATTTTAAAATCGACATTTTAAAAAATCAACTTTTTCTCAGTCGATATTTTTATTAGTCGAGATTTTTCTTAATCGATATTTTTTTTTTCGGTATTTTGTTGATCGACTTTTTACACTCGATATTTTTAATATCTACGAATCGGACCCAACCCTGCAAGTTTGGGTATATGCAAAGTTTATGGGTTGGGTCCGATTCGTAGATATTAAAAATATCGAGTGTAAAAAGTCGATCAACAAAATACCGAAAAAAAAAATATCGATTAAGAAAAATCTCGACTAATAAAAATATCGACTGAGAATAAGTTGATTTTTTAAAATGTCGATTTTAAAATGTCAAAATAAGACCAAAGTGAGATACGTATGGGGGGGCATGCTGCCCCCCTGCAACCCCCCTGCTTGTGGTCACTGTAGGATGGGTTGGGTCCGATTCGTAGATATTAAAAATATCGAGTGTAAAAAGTCGATCAACAAAATACCGAAAAAAAAAATATCGATTAAGAAAAATCTCGACTAATAAAAATATCGACTGAGAATAAGTTGATTTTTTAAAATGTCGATTTTAAAATGTCAAAATAAGACCAAAGTGAGATACGTATGGGGGGGGCATGCTGCCCCCCTGCAACCCCCCTGCTTGTGGTCACTGTAGGATTTGGAGTGGGTGCAAGTTTGGGTATATGCAAAGTTTATTTTACGTTGTTTACCGACAGTCGACAAATACAGTCGACATTTTAAGTGTCGAGGTTTTAAACTTTCGATATTCTTAAAAGTCGATAAAAATTTTGTCGAGATTTTAATAATCGACAGTGAATGGCAAAATCGACATTTGTTACAGGCGACATTATTTTTGTCGTCAATTCGTACCCTTCCCCTGTAGGATTTGGAGTGGGTGCAAGTTTGGGTATATGCAAAGTTTATTTTACGTTGTTTACCGACAGTCGACAAATACAGTCGACATTTTAAGTGTCGAGGTTTTAACCTTTCGATATTCTTAAAAGTCGATAAAAATGTTGTCGAGATTTTAATAATCGACAGTGAATGGCAAAATCGACATTTGTTACAGGCGACATTATTTTTGTCGTCAATTCGTACCCTTACCCACTTTGGTCTTATTTCGACATTTTAAAATCGACATTTTAAAAAATCAACTTATTCTCAGTCGATATTTTTATCAGTCGAGATTTTTCTTAATCGATATTTTTTTTTTCGGTATTTTGTTGATCGATTTTTTGGAATCGGTATTTTTAAAAGCGGTTAATCGACCCCAACCCGTTTATTTTACATTGTTTACCGACAGTCGACAAATACAGTCGACATTTTAAGTGTCGAGGTCTTAAACTTTCGATATTCATAAAAGTCGATAAAAATGTTGTCAAGATTTTAGCGAGTGGGAACATCGATATTATTAAGAGTCGACATTTTTTTTGTCGGCAATTAGTACGTATCCCCAGTTTAACTTCGGGTTGGGTCCGATTCGTAGATATTAAAAATATCGAGTGTAAAAAGTCGATGGACATAATGTCGACAAAAAAAAAGCCGATCAGGAAAAATCTTGACTGAGAATAAGTTGATTTTTTAAAATGTCGATTTTAAAATGTCGAAATAAGACCAAAGTGATATACGTATGGGGGGGCATGCTGCCCCCTGCAACCCCCCTGCTTGTGGTCACTGTAGGATTTGGAGTGGGTGCAAGTTTGGGTATATGCAAATTGAGTGGGTTGGGTCCGATTCGTAGATATTAAAAATATCGAGTGTAAAAAGTCGATCAACAAAATACCGAAAAAAAAAAAATATCGATTAAGAAAAATCTCGACTGATAAAAATATCGACTGAGAATAAGTTGATTTTTTAAAATGTCGATTTTAAACTGTCGAAATAAGACCAAAGTGAGATACGTATGGGGGGGCATGCTGCCCCCCTGCAACCCCCCTGCTTGTGGTCACTGTAGGATTTGGAGTGGGTGCAAGTTTGGGTATATGCAAAGTTTATTTTACGTTGTTTACCGACAGTCGACAATTACAGTCGACATTTTAAGTGTCGAGGTTTTAAACTTTCGATATTCTTAAAAGTCGATAAAAATTTTGTCGAGATTTTAATAATCGACAGTGAATGGCAAAATCGACATTTGTTACAGGCGACATTATTTTTGTCGTCAATTCGTACCCTTCCCAAATTGAGTTTATAAATACATACTGATACCGGATTGTTTTATTTTGTATATATACGTTAGCGTTCGAGAACTAGTCGACATTTTGGCCGACAGTTTGTTAAAATTTATTGCGTTCGACTTTTCGCCAAAAACATTTCAATTGTCGGCTTTTCTGACTGTCGTAAAACTTGAGTCGACATTTTAATAATCGACAGTGAATGGCAAAATCGACATTTGTTACAGGCGACATTATTTTTGTCGTCAATTCGTACCCTTCCCACTTGCACCCACTCCAAATCCTACAGTGACCACAAGCAGGGGGGTTGCAGTGGGGCAGCATGCCCCCCCATACGTATCTCACTTTGGTCTTATTTCGACATTTTAATATCGACATTTTAAAAAATCGACTTATTCTCAGTCGATATTTTTATCAGTCGAGATTTTTCTTAATCGATATTTTTTTTTTCGGTATTTTATTGATCGATTTTTTGGAATCGGTATTTTTAAAAGCGGTTAATCGACCCCAACCCGGGTTGCAGGGGGGCAGCATGCCCCCCCATACGTATCTCACTTTGGTCTTATTTCGACATTTTAAAATCGACATTTTAAAAAATCAACATATTCTCAGTCGATATTTTTATCAGTCGAGATTTTTCTTAATCGATATTTTTTTTTTCTGTATTTTGCTGATCGATTTTTTGGAATCGGTATTTTTAAAAGCGGTTAATCGACCCCAACTCATCGAGGTTCCAAAAAGAATCGACGCTAGCAATTGGATACGGCCACCTTCCACAGAGAACTTCCGAAAATCCACGGCATCGTAATAGTTGACGCAAGCCCGCTTTGCGTATTCGATACATTCGACGACGGGGACGAAGTTGATTCATCATAAATGCTGGTGTTCGATCTGCTCTTTAATATACGTAGACGTTCGGTATAGTGAACCTCTTATAGTGAACTATTCAATATAGTGAACCACCGAATTTTTACGATTACCTACTCTAAATAGTGAACTATGAAAATCTCGATATAGTGAACATAGATTTTTTTCGCAATATTCAAAGAAAAATTTTTAAGTTTCGCAATGCGTCTGCATGTCAACTATTTTTAAGAACAATTTACCGTTCATTTGTGTGTTTTTCTGATATTTTAGTTAGTTATCACTGCGCAGTAGCGCAGTGGTTAGTGTGCTGGACTACTGTGCGAGGGATCCCAGGTTCGATCCCCGGAAAAACACAAATTACATCTTAAAGTTTTTTTCTACTGCGCCACCTCTCGCGAACGTCTGACAAACATCCGAGAGTATGACTGTCATGAAAAAGCTTCTCAATTCAGCCGTTCGGACTCGGCATAAAATTGTAGGTCCCTTCCATTCGTCCCAAAAAAAAAAAACTCACACAAAACGAATGGTTGCGAGAAGCTAGGCCTTGGGTGTCACCCGCCTGTTGCGCCACCTATTTATTTATTTTTATTTTTTATCGAACAAAAAAGCAGTGCAATTAAACTTAAATTTAAAGAAGTCATACATAAATGAAGGTGACGAATTATTTTTCAAAAATTTAATTCTTTCACTATTGCAAAAAGTTATATTAATCTCAGTGTTCCTAAAAAAAAAAAACATTAATGTTTTTTAAAAAATGTATACCTACATTATATTTTATTTTATTTTTTGCTTTTAGTGTTTTGAAATAAAGACATGTATGTTTTTTGTTGTGTTTTTAGTGTAAACTGTTGCATTAGTAAAAATATTTAAAATAAAAAAAATATATACATGTCAAACTAAGCTTTGGTAAACATTTAAAAACTCCCGCTCGAAATAGTGAACAATTTCGATATAGTGAACAGGCCTGGTTTTTATTAGTTCACTATATCGAGCGTCTACTGTATTCATCTGCTGAGGTGCCATGAAATAAATAGTCTTATGCAAGAAGGTCCAAAACGTAATTTCGGACTTTATTGCACTTCTGAAATTCATTCATCTTCATTTTCAAAAGTGCATAAAGTCCAAATCGAAGTGGAAATAAAATCCACAATGCATAAACAGTAGAATATGTATGGGGGGCAAGGGTGGAGTGAAAATTTTTTTTTTCAAAATCTTTGAAGCCTATATGCGGAAAAGTTGAATTTGGGGCCCCAAAGGATGTGTGCAAAATTTTATTTATTTATGACGTCATCCTAGGGTTCCTTTATGACGTCATAGATCAACATTTTTATACCCTCCACAGGAAGGTATATTCAGTTTGCCATTACATTTGTAATGATAAAAAGAGTCACCGGAGATCCCATAAAGTATATATATTATGAATCAGTATCAAATTCTTAATCGATTAAGCCATGTCCGTCTGTCTGTCTGTATGTTGAAAACACGATAGCGTCCAAACGAATGGACCTAGGCGAATGAAATTTTGTGAGAGGACTTCTTTTTACCATCGTCAGGCTGGTATTGAAAATGGCTTATGTCGGTAAAGTAGTTCTGGTACCTCCCATACAAAACCAATATTAGACACATGTTTTGTGTATACATTTTAACTCACATGCGCCTAACATTTTGTATGACTTGTATGCAGTGGAGGGTATGAAATCATCGACCAGGCCGATGATAACACTTTTACTTGTTATAATTTAATTAACCGACCCGTTGCTGCATTTTAATGAGCTTCCCCTTCGCCATTTAATGGCACATGTTGATGGCTAGACCAATGATCCTAAAGGATTTTCTGGGATCCTAGGAAAAGCTCTTGAAAGCTGTCATAATTTGCCAATTCAACCGTTCGAAAAGATAGAGGTGGAACTGCCTGAGACAAGTAGTATGGAAAATCTAAGTACAGATCAGAAATATCTGTATGAAATGTGTGGTGCAGTTTCTCATGGCAAAGTAGCTTTAGAGTTGGCACAACGACAGCCGGGCAAAATGTCTCATTCAAGATGGCTTACAACAGCTAATAGGATTCTGCGACTTTACGTAGCAACTGAAAAACCTTCAGCACAATTACTTATTTTAGCTACGTACACAATAAAAGTATATGCGTTTGCCTGGTTTCAAATTAAGACAAAACCCTCTTGTTTTGAATGGACCAAAGCATATTTTGGCTATTATAAAAGCCTCGAAATATCTCCCAAAAAACCTTAAAGCAGTAGTTCATCCGTTTATAGAGCGCAACTCATATTTTTGCCATCCAGAAAACATTTTACTTGCCATGTTAACTGATAGCCGAAGACATGTTCGTGAATTAGGTTTGAGGAGGATCTTAAAAAGCAGAGAGGAGTTGGAAAAAAAGAAAATTAATGGAATCCGCCAATTTAAGATCCCAAAAATTAATTTCGAAGCCGATGACTATATCGACCTGATAAAATGGGCTACGGCGGCCGTCTCCGAACCTCTTAACGACTTGCGCGCCATGGTTGAAAATGTCCCTGAGAATATAGAAAAAATTTTAGAGCTGTCGAAATATCCCTGTCACACTCAAGCAGTCGAAAGATGTGTTAAGATGGTGACAGAAGCTTCTGCTTCAGTGTGTGGCCAAGAATCAAGAGATGGATTCATCAAAGCTAGGATCTCATCTCGAATAATCTTGCCACATTTTGAGACAAAGAAGGAATTTGTTAGTACCCTCAACTAACATTTCGTATCTTATATAGGTAAATTTAATGTTACACTTTAAATATTCAGTTGCTTGATAAATTGATAATTCTAGGTTGATAACTGAAATGAGTTGTAGTCCTTGACTACACATTTCCACAGCCCACACCCGCAGCTTTTCATTAATATGATACTCCTACAAATTTGTAAGATATATTCAGAATTTTTTAAATTAATACAATAATTTTTTATAAACTTTCTATTATGATTTTCAGGGAATCGATTTTGATGGCGAAAGAAAAAAGTTGTTTATCAAATAATATTATATAAAATAACTTAATATCCCTTTACTTTATTTAAATACATATCTTATATCTTATTAGTACATTTTTTTAATTAAACTGCTAGTTTTTTATTCCCTTATTCCCTATACTAAAATAATAATTACAAAAAATAAAAATAAAAATAAACAAGTAAAAGTGTTATCATCGGCCTGGCCGATGCTTTGATACCCTCCACTGCATAAAAGTCATGCAAAATGTTTGCCATGCGAGTTAGTATGGTAGGTAGCAGAACTACTTTACCGACATAGACAATATTCAATACCAACCTGACGACGGTTATAAAAAGTCCTCTCATAAAATTTCATTCACCTAAGTTGATTCGTTTGGACGCTATCGTGATTTCAACAGACACAGATATATGGGTCAAATATTGGCTTTGTATGGGAGGTAACAGAACTACTTGACCGACATGCACCATTTTTAATACAAACTTGAAGGCCATACATATAAGATCTCTCATAAAATTTCAGTGGTCTAAGTCGATTCGTTCGGACGCTATCGTGATTTTAACAGACAGAGAGAGACGTGGGTCTAATAGTGGATTTGTATGGGAGGTACCAGAACTACTTGACCGACATAGCCCATTTTCAATACCAACCTGGCGACGGTAAAAAGAAGTCGTCTCACAAAATTTCATTCGCCTAGGTCAATTCCTTTGGACGCTATCGTGCTTTCAACAGACAGACAGACAGACAGACAGACAGACAGACAGACAGACAGACAGACAGACAGACAGACAGACAGACAGACAGACAGACAGACAGACAGACAGACAGACAGACAGACAGACAGACAGACAGACAGACAGACAGACAGACAGACAGACAGACAGACAGACAGACAGACAGACAGACAGACAGACAGACAGACAGACAGACAGACAGACAGACAGACAGACAGACAGACAGACAGACAGACAGACAGACAGACAGACAGACAGACAGACAGACAGACAGACAGACAGACAGACAGACAGACAGACAGACAGACAGACGGACATGGCTAAATCGATTCAGAATGTGATCCTGATTCAGAATATATATACTTTATAGGGTCTCCGGTGAATCCTTCTTGGCGTTACAAACGTAAAGTGAATATACCTTCCTGTGGAGGGTATAAAAAAAAAATAATAAAAAAGGACTTTTTTCTTTTTAAAAAAGGAACCCTAGGACCTATTTTTTTTTTTGCTAAAAACTTGTGCTAGCGTTAAGGAAGGATCAAATTCAACTTTTCTGACTATAGGCATTACAAAAAAGAAAAAAAAAGAAAAAAATCTAAAATTCACTCCACCCTAGGGCATGCTGCCCCCTGCAACCCCCTGCTCGTCTTTCTTTTAAATAGCTGAATGCAATAATGCCCAATGGCTTTATTGCACTTTTAAAAATGAAATAAAGTGCAAAACTTGTTTTGGGTTTTATGGCAATTTCAAAAGTGCAATAAAGTCCAAAAAAGTCAAAAATTACGTTTTGGAACTTTTTGCATAAACTTTATTTCATGACACCTCTTCTGACGACGAAGACATCAACATTTGGTCTATTTCACTAATAAAAACCATTTTTATTATCTTCTTGCTCATTATTATTTTTTCACATGAAATTCACCTATTTTCTAAGAACGAAGAAATTAAAAAAAAGAATAAATAATATGAAATTAACTTTTAACCCGGGTTAAAGTACTTAAACTGGTCTACGGAGTGCAGTTTAAATTCAATCGGATTAAACGCCGGCTAGGTTAAAAAACAAATGGGTTATTTATCGGGTTTAACGACTGAATATTGTGGACTTGGGCTTAATTTTTGGGTTAAACTCACTTAAACCCGGGTGTAAACTTTAACCCGGATTAAAGTGAGTGAATAATATGGCCGTTAGAGTCGGTGGAGGAAGATCAAGAATTATGGGGCTCTGGTAAGTTGGGACATTGAAAATGAATGAATGAATGAGTGTTATTTGTCAAATATTGTTTGTTATTTGTTATTTATGTAAGCAAAATAAAAAATTATATGGGCAGTACCGTTGGTTCAGGGGGCACACTCCAAAATGTTAAATTAAGTCGGGAAAAAAACAAATTAGGTAGACATTTAAGTTTTCTCACATTTTAATATGTAATTCTTTATTTATTTTGTTATTGTTAAATAACTATATTTAAGAATGGTTTCCTATAATTTTTGCACCAAAAGTTGTATTTATTTTCCGATTCTCCGTTACATTTGCCTTTTTGCTAATATGCAACTCAGCGATTCGCATATTGACAGAAGTAATCACCTGTACAAAAATAATAAAATACCAACATTTTGGAGCAAATTGACTCCTATTTAATTTGTTCATAGTTTATTTATTTATTTATTTAAATTGTGTTTGCAAATATATAACTTAATGGGTCTATTCGCATTCGCATTATGTGTATAACCTTCGAGCCATTTCTAGCTTTGAACAAAACAAAACAAAACTATTTCAAGCTGCAGCGTAAATTCACAATTTTAATTAAATTAATATATATATATATTGTATCCTATCAATATAATACATTATTTATTTTCATTTTTTATATCTGCATAGCTCATAACCGAGCAACCGATTGGAAAATATTTTTTATTTATTTCGTCTATCTGTCAACTTTTTGCTTTTGACAATTTTATCAGTACACGCCGGAAGAAATTCCCTGAGCTGTTTTGTGATCCAACAGGGGAACATCTCATCAGTATCGGTATTTTGTTGGTTTGCACGTGTATAGACCTTGTGCGATTGCGATCGATTTAAACCGATTGCGATTTAAACCGCGTACTCGAATAAACCTAATAATAATCCTTAATCTTGACATAGATTCGGCTAACGAGAAATCTTCTTAATAAAAAAGTTCGAATTGCAGGTAATTTTTCCAAAAATAGATCTCACGTAAAGCAATGTTTGAGAGTAAAGTCCTAGGGCCGAGTTTCCCAAAGTGTGCTGTGCGGATCACTTGGTACTCCGCCATGAAAGTCAAAGTGCTCGGCGGAAAGATGGGGAAAAATATGAAAATTCGACCAGGCTAGACAATTTTGTGCTTCTGAAACTTTGTCATTTTGTTCGCAGCAATGGAATTTGTTTATTGATCAAACGGTACAAAAATGCGTAAAAATAAATCGTGTACCTACTCCAGAACTTCAGAGTTATCGAAAAGGAAACGAATCAATCAATGGTGTTTCACACCGAAAAGAGCTAAGCTTATTTTCGGGGAAATTCAAGTTTTTAAGAAGACTGGAATCTGGAAGTTTTCAGAACCGCAAAAGAAAGGAGATTGGACGCAAAACTACTCCAAAAAAAGATTTTCCGGACAAGTATAACCAATCCATTTTCGATGTCCATAAAAACTAGGGAGATTGTATCACCTAAACCTCATCAAGAACTCACGACCAGGGCTGTTAGGCGCTGTGTCTTACAACAAAATCCTCGTGGATGCATCTTCCAGAAAAAACACATTATGTCAACAAAAACCTAAGGAAGAGCCGGAATTTCGAAAGACTTCACTTACAAAAACCATAGCAATTTTGGATAAAATTCTTTGGCGTGCCAAATCTAGATTTAAATATTTTATAAAATACTAAAGGTCACAACGCATACCTACATGTTACTTATTTCTTCAATTTAGTAAAATTAAAAAAAAAATCCGAAAATAGTGATTGTGGCATCCATAACTACGAAAAATGGACAAGTATGGACAACGAGTGCTCCGCGAGCAATTTCTCTCTGGGAACCGCTGTCCTAGGGCATTGGACTACGCTGAGAGTGCAAAAAAACAACAACAATGTTTTCTTTTTTTTTTACAATGTATCAGGTCTCACCTACAATTATTAATATCTCACCTAATAACATGTATATACGTCAACCAATTTAAAGCCAATCTCACGCACAAATACAATTTAAATATTCAGTTCACCCGGTTTTGTATAAACTATATTGCCTTTCCATTGCACGCAATCATTGACTTATCGATATCTTAATTAAGCCAACAATTAAATTTAAAAAAAATTTTGAATCAATATACTTAAAAACCAAGTTTAGGCACATAAATAAAAACATTACACTGCATCACGTACTTTAGGAATAAATGTTTCAGTGATGGTTTACTAACCTAACCACTGATGTTGTCCGACCGACCGAAAGATATTGGAGCAGTCTAGCTACGAGTAGTTTCAGAAAGTGGTAGAGAAATACTACCTGGAATATCGCACTGAAACTTTGCCCAAATCTACTGCCTTCTATAGAAAATATCATGCACCTGTGTCAGGTTCAAGTTTATTATACATTTAGCAAATCAAAATAATTCAATTAGGGTAGAAAACACTCTCTAAATCCATGTCTACAAGTAGTAGGTACATAATGTACCTACAATTATGTAATCCAATTTTATTGTGATTTTAGTTAATACCTAAAAGTGGCAAAGCTTTGTTAGGCAATCCGCACACAGCATGACGACTGTCGTCAGACTATGTCGGGTGCTTATCGTCGTGTACGCTTGGAGTTTGTTTACATTTTTCGCTGCCTATAGGCTATACATATTTACTAAAAATAATGCCCGATGAAATTTATTCGTTCAATTAATAGAAAACAGCGAATTTGTACCTATGCAAAAATAACTTTCAAGAGTATTCAAATAAAAATATTTCCCACTGAAAGAGTTTGGACCGGAATACAGATAAATAATTTATCAAGCACATACGTTTTGACAATTGAAAAATGCATCGTGTGCGATTCAATAGCCGTACTAGCCGTGTGCGAATGACATTAATGTTTACTTTAAACTTTGATTATGTAGATAATTATAAAAAAAAACTGTGCAATTCACTCCTTTGTTTAAGTACTTGTTTATCTACTTATTTCAACAGTTTTATTATTTATAACAACTTTATATTATTGCTATCATTACCATACAATTAAATGAGTTCAAGTAAAAAACAAAAATAAATAATTTGTTTGCAACAGAACATTATTGTGACACTCTATTTATGTGTACATCGGATACACATATCATCTGACACTCGGGTATAATGACATACAGGGTGTCCGAGTAAGAAAATGTATAGCTATTGGTTTCGAAGCATAATTTTTCGCCAATTTTTTTGGATTTTGCACATGAATAATAGTTGTTTTATTTCATCCGAGAAAGAATATTTTTATTTGTATGGTCTTGATTCACAAATGCTATAAAATAATAAAATGAAAAACCTTGTCACTTCCATGTTCAATGAGTGATATTGAAGTTAACTCAGAAATAGCTATGTATATTTGAATTAAATACTCAAAGTTACTACTACTACAATGCGTGGACATTATGTTTTTTCTTGTAGAAGCATTATAGTCCAGGGAATAAAGACATTCACTTCGGAAAAATTAGGGGAAAAGTGCATTTTTGCATGAACCTTCCTTATGTGGTTCTGAACAATATCCCGAAAGTCCCCAGCGATACATGTGCCGCTAAAAATGTTACGCGGGATCAAAGGTCACGATAAACGGTTTTACGCTTATATCTCGTTAACAGTTCGTTTTATCGAGAAATAGTTTTTGACAAATTTTTGGCTTAGGAAATTGCTTACAAAAAACATTTTATTACTTTTTTTCGTAAGACTAACGTTTTTCGAGAAAATTCGATCTGGCGATCGAGCCAGAAGCGTTCCCCTTCAAAAAGGGTCTTCGGATATTGGGGTATTTTGACCTCCCATTTGGCTGGTTATTTTCAATTTTTTTTTTAATATTATTTTGCTGGACTACTGTGCGAGGGGTTCCAGGTTCGATCCCTGGAAAACAACAAATTACATCGTTTTTTTTTTCACTGCGCCACTTCTCGCGAACGTTTGATATAATTCACTTAAAATACACATGCTCCCCATAATACCTTTCAAATAATCATTAACTAACTAACCTTGACAACTAAGACCAAAAGAAAACTCCACTGCTGCCCATAAATCGAAGAAATAAAAAAAAATTGTTAAGAATCCGATCTGTGATTTCATATTTCTCATTGTTATCCTTTTAAAATATCAATTCCAATCGTTATGTTAAAAGTACCCTACCTAAATAACCGTACAAAAATGTCTACAGAGATAAAATTTTAGCGAGGCAGTATCCTGTTCCGCACGCTTAATTCTTAAGGTAAGCGATATGTAACACGCCTCATATATATGTGGCTCTGACGTCAACAGAGAGTGCACAAAGAGAGCTTGTACACGGCATGCACCCATTGGGACCATTCTCTGACGTCAAAATGACGTCAGTGCTACATATATATGAGGCGTGCTACATATCGTATACTAGCACCTTTACTTTCATTTCAATGGGACACACTAATTGTCAGTCCGATATAACAATATTGTGTTTTATACGTACTACGTACAATTTTGTTATACTCGACCAAGAAAATGTCTCCACTGATTTAGCTTGCGAAAGAATTGTCTGGTACATTAAATCGGCGATAAAGTTTGACATTTCCGAAACAAAACAAACTCAACAACAACTATCGAGTCATTAAATTTTATCAAAAAGCATAATCTTCAAGAATTATATCCCAACACCTGGATATCGCTCCGTTTTCTGTTCAGAATACCTGGAAACCAATTTTCAAGTTCCGCATAACGTAACTCGTATACGAACAAATCCGCCTGAAATTTTTCCATATCAAAAAAAATCGTATTCTCGAAGTTGTACGAACTTTTTTTCCACAAATCATTATTCAAAGTGTCAAACTTACAATTCCGTATGCGAGAAGCAAATCAGCATAGAAAAGGCAGTCGAGTAACATTCGAAGAGAAATTCTCGTATGCGGATTTTAATAACTGCAAATTTCAGTCAGAGATTTTGACAGATGAACGTATGCGAGAATTTTTGTAATGTAAAATAAATAAAAAAAAATGCATAAGTATGTACTTATTTTTAGATTGGGCTTTAAGTTATGCGTAGATCATAATGTTCATTACGTTTATGAAAAAGCCATTATTGTCTCGACACCATGTACCTATGTTGTGACTGCATCAATCACATGCAGTAGGTAGCTATGTATATTTTGTTTGCTAATTGGATATTATGGTCAACGATATTATCATCTGCGTATAGCGTATGGATATACATATAAGTAAACGGTGCTTTATTTAAGAGCTGCAATATCTTGGTTGATAATTTGATGGTAATAGCAATCAATTTCTTAACTTGGCTGAACAAAATTTAATATCCGCAAAACATTTCCGCATCATTCTCGCAATTAACCAAGCGGCTGTAAAGACCTTGGAATAATCTTTTTTATTAAACGTATCCAGCCAGACTGTCAGTTTAACATTAACCTTGTCGTGGCATAGGGACATTCGAGAGAGTTGTAATGCTGATGAAACCACGAACCCACCAAACCAAACATTCGATCGATACTATGCAAAGGCCACGCATAAAAAAAAAGTATGTAGGTATAGGTATCTTTTCCAGAAAAATGCGCTTGGCAGAAAAAATAACTTTCTAAAGAATGCGATGATGAGGGAGTTCTTAAGGACACAAACCACTATGTCGACTGCCGAGATCACCAATCGAAATGTCTAAGAAATATTACAGTAACAATAGGTAATTAAATTAAAATATATAAAGGGTTATTCTAAGAAAAATGCCATTTTTTGAGATAAATGATCGTATATAATTTCATAATAAAGAGGAAGGTATGCCGTTAATAATGAAAAACAATCTTGAATCGACGCTGGGGTATTAGCGACGTTGTTGATGATCGGCCGGCTTGAGTTCTTGTGTTAACTGAACTTTATAAGCCTTAAGATCCAAGTCTTTATGCAAAATACGGTGTAATGACGTTTGTGGAATGTCCATTCCAAAGAACGACGAGGAATGGACAAACCTGGGTTTTGTTCAACACTTTGGGCTACAGCAGCAATATTCTCAGTTGTTCTTGAGCGACTTGCACGGATTTTATTCTTCACATCACTAACTTGTCCCAACAGCTCGAATTTTTCCACCAATTTCTATATTGCGGTCCGACAAGGTGCTTCACGACGACCAAAAAATGCTTTAGTTTTGCGAACTGTGACTGCAAGATTTTTTTCATTTTTATAGTGAATTTTAATTTTAATAATTTCAATGCGTTGTTGAAGCGTGTATCGTTCCATTTTTAGCAATGGCGTAGTTTCTACTCTTCAAATGTCAAAGAATAAAAGCTTCAAAAGTGACAGCTACCGAAATAGCGGGCCATTCACATCACAATAACACTTCTCATTGGAAAACCCTTTATATATATCAATTTGCTATAAGTAAAATGTCTTTGTGGTGGGGTCAGATGTGGAGGTTCATCGTAGTTAGAAAACTTATTCACTTCTTATTACTTCTATTCTACTAACAGCTATTTAGACCACACGCTGATAAAGTTTGAACAAAGAGGGCCTCCGTTGATTATTCGTACTAGCTGTCTACATGCAATACGTAGACGAGGTGCGCCAGCTCCACTCAAGCACTTCTTAGTCCACAAAATGGAACCCTAAGGATGGGACCTGAACCTGATAATAGAATGTGATGTAAGTGGTCATTATTCACAATATAAGTTTTCTATCTAAGCCAATGTTCTATCACTGAAACAAGTAATATTGATGGAAAGCAGGTAAACCTGAAGAAGAGGGTGATCAATATAAAGTCAATATCCCTCGCCCGTGGTTTTAAACAATTTTTTGTTATGTAAGAAATATTGCCAGTTAAAAAAATGCCTAATCGACAGCCATGCCAGTAATAAAAACAATGTGGAACCTGTGAAGAATCGGATTCCCAGTTGTAAAAAAAGAACTCTCTTCAATTTACTCAACGTTATAATATTCTTTATTTAATCTAAACTAATATAATTGTTTTGTGTAAGTAATATTCTTGAAGGTGCGGATGTGCGGAATATCGTATTGCTTATCCTTAATTCTGTCCTCGTGTCAGCTTTTATAAGGCCGATGACAAATGTGAAAAGACATTTCTATGATGACGTGGCTGGAAGTAAACCGATGAAGATAAGCTGTAGATGTGGCGTTTCAGCGTTGTATAACAGTGATGCCACAACAATAACAAGGTAGGGCTTTTTTGGGTCTCGGGACATAAAGCATTTCAGGCAATGAAAAGGCGGACGAATCAAAAAATCTTTAAAAAAATTATTTTCGATGAAAATAAACTAAATTTGTTTTATTTTCCACAATATGTTTTGGTGAGTTTTTTAAATTTGTTTTAAATATGTAAGTATGTATCTACATAAAATAAAAATTGTTCTATTCTTTTCAGATAGGTATGAGAACAATGAATCACGTTGGGAAGGACATGGTATTAGACTACTAACCAGATCAATGTTGATGTAAATCTCATAAAGTTCGCTGTTAATTCTCTGTATACATTTGCTACTCCAGCGCCAGCCCAGCTACTTATTATACTAATACTAACTAAGCCGTACAACGTCGAATTTCTTCTTATATTTTCTCTTTAAACAATTTAGCAGCTATCGCTATCCTCTGGAAGACAGGAGTTGATCACGACTGAGGTAGGGTTTCAATACAAGCCGCGCGTTTCGGATAGACAATACTAGTGCCATGGGATAATCAGGTTCGCAAGTTGGTTGATGACAAGCAGAATTTGTCCTACTATGAGAGTGCATCTAGATTTTTATAATTTTCTGAAACTCTCACATTTGTACCTACATGCAAATTTTGTAATCAGGTAATCACTTTGTAATAATAAACTAAGCAAACAATCAGCGGTCTTCCTATAGAATTTTCTAAGACTCTCCACCCAATTGTAAATGTTAACGATAAGGACTTGTACAAACATTTATGGCCCGCACATGCACCCACTCGATAGCAGATTGTTGACTGATTATTTAAAATCTGTCGAGTGTGTTAGACTGTTAGGTAACCAACCGAGGGATACATACCTACATAGTACAATATACTTACACATCGTAATGCCGATTTGTTTGATATGAATAGTGCCTTCTGATTGAAATTTAAGCGATTCTAAATGAATACATCAACATCAGTTGGCATGAAGTTAAAGAGAAGATGTGCAGATTTAATGTGGTATAGATGTATGTTTGTGACATTCATTGGGTTGATTGACTTTCTTTTGATGTTGTCGCGAATTCCCCTCTTCCTTTTCCTTTTCCGCTCTACATAATATTCCAAAAATACCTATTTATTTTGCGCGAATGTTGTAGGTACTTGATGTGTTTCATTCGAGAGAAGAATCAACACAAATTTGTCTTTTACCGTTATTTGTGTAGGTACCTACCTAATACTTTGCAGTTACTCCAAATATATTAACAAGCTAGAAATACTTTGAAATATTTGCTTAAAGAGTGAACAAAGTTTTAATATATACATACATATAATGATGCTTGTGGGTTGTGGATAAAAATTGCGACTGAGCTCTGTACAACGTGCTTTACCCATGGGGCCATGGCCATAATCAGCGTTCCCACTTCAAATTTACGAAAGCGTAGTGCCGAGATGAAGAAAACGTAGTGTTTGGAGCTAATTCGTAGTGAAATATGAAAAATAATTGCAATCTCCATAATGTTTTAGTTTTAAGCCAAGTACGACTATAATATGACGCAATACACTCAACTGGGGGTCGATTCTCGTTCTATTATCAACTGTGAAGTGAAAAGAGTTTTGACAAGTTCGCGCTGAATTCGCTTTTCGGTTTATAAAAAATGAAAACAAATGTAAAATTTTTTTTTATATGATAATTTTTTTTATCACAGCCGTTTCATTTGTGAAGAAGTGCGAAAAACATAGACAAGGCTCTATGACTCACGATGGAAACGAAAAATAAGCTCGGACGATTCAGAAACCCGAAATTATGTATTTAATCGTAATGAAAAGTATTCTACCTTGAAAACCTCAAAAATTGCAAATTAAATTAAATTATTTATCACTTCACAGTCACAGAACGGAAATCGACCCCTTGTAACCATCATTATTGCGCTGAAAAGTGAATATGTTCAATTAATCGCCCTGTTGTGAATGCGTTAAAACAACTTTAACAAGGGAAAACATTTGAAAATTCAATATTATTACATTGTGAAGGAATTTTATACAAGAAATATACATATATGGATACGAAGTTGAACGGAAAATCGTAGTGTTTCCAAATTTTTCGTAGTGACGTAATGATTTTGTTCAGCTAAGGCAAAATCGTAGTGAAATATTACGATCGTAGTGAAAGTGGGAACGCTGGCCATAATGCCTTAAAAATCACATACATAAACCGAGAAGTGCATTTTTACTTGAATTAAAAAAAGCGTATATTTTCAATAATTTTATATATACATAGTAGGGGTATTCACGATTCGGTGTATCAGGTCTAGTATCATTGTGAAAGTGTAAAAGTGTGAAGTTTGCTTGCACTATAACAACAAAATATACTCGGTACACTTTTACACTTTTACTATAATACCCCAGACCTATAGTAACAAAAAAATACAACAGCGTAAAATGAATAAATTCGCAAATGTCAGTTGGATTTCAAATGTTTTTGTTATTTGCTCCAGTATTGCTACAGAGATTTTTCACAATATGAAAAAAAAAAAACAATTTCACAATTTTACTAGACCTGGTACACCGAATCATGAATACCCCTAGTGTATTTTAAAAAAAAATAGATAAGTAAATAGCTGTGACCGCAACTTCGTCTGCGACGTGAAATTTAGGTTTCGCTTAGTTTATTTACCTAATCATAGTAAAGGTGCTAGTACACGGCATGTAGCAAGCCACATACGTAACGTATGTAGCACTGACGTCATTTTTACGTCAGCGAACGGTCCCAAGGGGTATACATTTACATGTCGTGTACAAGCTCTCCCTGTGCACTCTCTGTTGACGAGGAGGTACATACGTATGTGGATTGTTACATGCCGTGTACTAGCACCTTAACTAAACTCATTGTCATCATAATATCAGACAAGTTTCAATCACAGTAGGTACACAATATAGAATAGAACCCCCTCTGCACACTTCGTAGTGGAAAATAGAAAAATAAAAAAATCTGCTTTAAATTCATTTAAATCAGTGATAAACAGTTTTGATTGTAATGACCCGTTGAACACATTTTTTATCTTTCCAGGAATCGTATTGCATATAGATAGTACCTATTCTTGTCTGTCAGGACAATTCATATCAATGTTACAAATTTTACAAACTTTGGCCATGACTGTCGAGGAATAGCGTTTGTTATTTTTTTTTTTTTTTGTATGGGAAGCGCCACGCCCCTTCTTCAAAGTTTTCCGATATTCACAGGAACACACCCGGAAAAATACCTTAAATATTGTTTGTAAATTTGAGCTCAAGCTGTTGAGTGGTTTTCCAGATAAGACGTTGACTGGTTTTTTGTATGGGCGGTGCCACGAAGCCCCTTGTCCAATTTTGACCAATCTTCGCAGGAATACTCCTGGCAATACCTAAGATTGTATGTAAATTTAAACTCAATCGATTCAGTGGTTTTCGAAATATACGATTTTCAATGCAATTCTTGGTCTGCACAGTACCGCAGTGGTTAGTGTGCTGGACTACTGTGCGAGGGATCCCAGGTTCGATCCCCGGAAAAACACAAATTACATCTTAAAGTTTTTTCTACTGCGCCACCACTCGCGAACGTCTGACAAACATCCGAGAGTATGACTGTCATGAAAAAAAAAAAAAAGTTGTACATAATTACGCGTTTTTATATGTATTGCGCTTCTGGCATGGAGAACAATGGCCATTATCAATAAACGTATAGGAATAGTATGCTCGCGTATATGTCATCATATCGGACAATAATGGAGGGTTATTTCCTTACTATAGGCACGATTGGTAAATTTCTTGAGCGAATCATTTACAATTGTAGGCTTCAGCCAGCCATTGAAACAGCAGAAGGCCTCTCAGAACACCAATACGGTTTTCGTAAGTCAAGATCTATCGTAGACGCAATCAATACGATAATACAAGAGCCCAGGTATAGAAGAGAAGACTTGTATTGAAAACAAGGCACCACAAACTACTGCACCGTTATAAACACGAACGTAAAAAAGTAAAGGTGTTTTCATCGGTGCCATGAAATAATAATAATGTATGTACATAATAATAGGCCTGGCCGATGTGATTCTTTGATACCCTCCACTATTATTTAATGTACATCCGGCATGTGTCTATGGGAGGTACCGGAACTACTTGGCCTACATAGATAATTTTAAATACCAACCTGACAACGGTTAAAAGAAATCCTCTCACAAAATTGCATTGACCTAAGTCGATTCGTTTGGACGCTATGGTGTTTTCAACACACAGAGAGATACATGGGTCGAATATTGGCTTTGTATGGTAGGTAACAAACTACTTGACCGACATGGACTATTTTCATACCAAACTGACGATGGTAAAAGGAAGTCCTATCACAAAATTTAATTTGACTAGGTCAATTTGTTTAGACGCTATCGTGCTTTCAACAGACAGACAGACTGACCGACGGACATGGGCAAAGATTAAGAATATTATAATTATACTTCATATAGGGTTTCCGGTGAATCCTGCTTGGTGTTACAAATGAGTGAATATACCTTCCTGTGGAGGGTATAAAAATGCGTTTAATTCGGCGAATTGGGAGCGTATCATGTTCATGTTCATGAGCTGTCTCATGAATATCTCCGTAAAATGGTAAGTTACTTTGCGAAGGTTGTGCTCTATGATTCTGATAATGGAATAAAAATGTCCGATGTAACTGACGGTGTTCCACAAGGATCGGTCCTAAGTCCCTTGCTGTGGAACGTTATTTATGACGAAATTCTGAGCCTATACCGATTTCAAGAGAAGCGTCGGGCCCAATCCCGATGATATCGTAAATTACATGCTACAAAAAGACAAAAGCAACGTGGCCTTGCGCATACTCAGCGATCTTAGTCGTTTAGACTGCCAACGTGAAGTGGGTATGTACAATGGGCCTGCGCACACGAGACTAATTCTGCCGGCATAAAACCGATTTATTAGGCGAGGGGACTGAAGTGAGGGGAAACAAACGGAATAAAATGTTCTGCCGAGTTTGAGCGTACCAAGCGAAGCGGAATGATACCTTTGATAGTAAAACTTTATCCCGTATTCCCGTTAAACAAAAGACCGTAATAAACCTTTTAAAAAAACAATATCTTTCTCTTACTACGTATACGAGAAAATTGAAAAGGGGAGGAGTAAAATATTTGTGTGGTGATTTAGACTGGAGGGGAGGAATCAATAAAAAATAAATTTTTGTTCAATTACGGTCTTTTGTTTTACGGGCATTTGATTTACGTGCTTTTGAAATACGGGCTTTTGTAATACGGCCTTTCAGATTGCAGGCAAACGTACTCTACCCCAAGCGAAGTTATGTCTCAAGGCAAATAATCGGTCAATTCGAGAAGCCAGTTTATTTTAGCCGGTAAGAATTCGGCACTACCAATGGACGTTAGATCTTTAGCGCGGGTGCCTCATGCAGGGTTTCCACCATTCCATTGCAAAAGAAAATATGGAAAAACCAGCTTTTTGACAGATGCACACAACTAAACCTTAGATACCTTGTACATACATAGGTACGTACAGTACATATATCTATTACATATTCCTCGAGTTTAAATCATTATGCCATCTCCACACTTCCTTAAACAAACTTTGCCATTGTTGAAGCGCTGCTGGCTCCTTCAAGTATACTGTGGTCAAATTGGTAATTTTTACATCTCTATAGTTTTCATGATGAAAAACTGCCGAGAGGTTCAATTTGCTTACCACCATACTAATTTATAGTCTATTCTGCTAAGTACTTACCACCCTACTTTCTGCAAAGTAAAATAGGAATAAAAGCATATAATCTTCATTCAAATTGCGACGAGCAAATTTATTTTTCATTACTTCAAGTGACAAAGTGGATCTGCCAATATTATGTTCATCATTTTACTTCTTTATTGAAATAAATTATTTCTGTGATTGATTTCAATTTATCTTCACTGACAAGCCACGAAAATACAATTACCTACATACTTCCAATGGGGCATCATATATCATTTATCAAGCGGGTATATTGTGTAAGATACATTTTCCACATGAAGGACTATGCAAACGAAGAAGAAAATCCTTCCGACTTCATTGTTCATAGTTTTGAACGTACATCGCAAGGCTTTGAGTTAATTTAAATTACAACATAGCAGGTTCTTTGCTAAAGCTACTCTCGAAATAATAATGAGTTTTTTTTTGCTATCCCGTATATTATCGACAAAATAACGCGTAAAGTTTTAAATGTAATACAATACGGTGGTTTTAAAATCCAGTTTCAAAGAACGAATTTTTGAAAATACTGAAATACGTGTTTCATCATTAGCATTGTTTAGTACACTAAGTTTCAATTAAATCCGAAAGAAAATGTTACCCCTGTTTTTAAGTATTGCTACCATAAGCATCAAGTCCATATGAAAATCATACACTTTTAATATTTATCTCTAATTATAGGGGTCATTTTGAAAAATAGCGAAACATATCTCTCATACTCTATTTCACAATGGCAGTTTAAGTATCGGCTTAGTGTGGGATTAAACATAAACTTCACTTTAGTAGTTTTGGTTTAGTTAAGCCAATATACTAATTGACTGTCACTGTGAACCATTTATCATGAATAAAGACCGGATTATAAGCAACATAAGAACCATAAAATATGCATGAAAAATGCTAGAAATATGCATTGAAAGTGCCCAAATATGCAACATTAAGTGATAAAAAAAAAATAGTACCTACTTCTATTTTATTTTATATATCACTTCAAATATTTTTGTAAGTGGAAAAGGACAGTTCCACATTCACTGAGGTAACTGGGCAGTATTCGATTTTGGTGCCATTATGTTAGCAATTTTTGTTCTTGGCAAAAGTTCACCAGTCCAATTAATAAAACTAATTTAGCACTACGCCAACGTTTGAAAGCCTGGGATATTATTCAAACCTTTCTTTAAGTTTACGTGTGAATACTGCTGGCTGAAGTTTATTTCACGGATTTCATTTACCTACTAACTGAATATATTCAGTCAATACTAAACATTGAGTTTCGAGTTTGTGAATACTCGCTGGTATGAGAGAAAAATGAGTGCATATGTATACTGCATGCAGCAATGTTTTTTTGTTAATATTGGAGTCGGCTAAAATTAGTTGGCGAAAATATGCATCATTACTAGATTTTATTTAAAATATGCCATGACCGGTTATAATGATTGGCAAAATATGCAAATGCATATGCAATATGCCATTGCATATAATCCGGTCTCTAGTTATCAGTTATAGATACATTTTTTTAAATGATCTAAATAGTGAACTATTTACAGGATTTGTTGCTTAAGATAGAAAACGCATCAAATGTCATAATAGAAAGCATACACAAGATGTTATTGTTTACCATTTGAATGTTAAGCAAACAAGAAAGTTTTTTTATCGGCTGGCGATCGTTTCGATTTTTCAAAAAGTACAGCACACCGGGCGTTTTGTCAAATTTTAGATGTCTTATGCGGCTTGGCAGGAGCTTTGTATAATAAAATGGCCATCATTAAGTCAATATCCGGATATATCACGGGCATGTGCGTTTATCTATAGATAATAATTATGTAAGCCGGTTTAAGGGTAGTGATGCGATTATATGAGAACACAAGCGTTCCCACTCTAGCCTCTCACTATCAACTCCTACTCTCACCTCCACGTTGGTGACTGGTGGGTGCCTAGTACCTCGACTGGAGATGGGGTAACCAACCCCTGTGGAAGGTCGTTGGGGGCAGCGAACGAGAGAGGGGGGGAGGAGTGTCTACGCACTAAGACACTTCCTCTTGTTTCAGGCGGCAGCGGATGAATTCCCTAGATGGAATCAACGGTGGCGTCTACAGTTCCGGTCAGGTCGAACTAAAGTGTAATCGCTGTATGAGCTGCTTCGACATATTTGGATACCAGGTCTATGGGGATCTCCAATACTGAGCCAGGGTGTTGGAAAAGAGTTGGTGGCGGACGAACCCTAAACGGGTCAACGGCAGCGCTCATATCCCAAAATTGGGTTACTGACATCGGAATATCCGACCCGCTGTCCTAGGGTCAAAACAGGGCCTGGCCCTCCAGGTTGGGGGTTGTGCCGTCGGGGTAACTTCCCAACCATAGAAAAAATTAAATAGTTATGAGAGAGACGCAACCAGCCTCGGATAACGGAACTCGTCAAATGGCAACCAGACCCGGAACGTCAATGGACTATGATTTAAGAGTATGTACCTGGAATGTAAGAACACTCTACACCCCAGGTGCCACTCAAAAACTTGAGTCTGTCCTCATGCGGTACAAGGCAGACATTACCGCGATCCAGGAGATACGATGGATAGGATCAGGCATGATGAAAACAAAAGATTGCGACATTTATTACAGCTGCAACAAAAGGCTGCATGTATTAGGATGCGGATTCGTCGTGGGAAATCGGCTTAGGACAAAAGTTATTGACTTCAAGCCGATAAGTGATCGCCTTTCTGTGATCCGCATCAAAGCTACTTTCCAAAACATAAGCCTAATATGTGCACACGCCCCTACCGACGAGGCTGAAGATCCCATCAAGGAGGAGTTTTATGACCTCCTGGATGGACCTTACGGAGCCTGTCCGGAGTATGATGTAAAAGTTGTACTCGGGGATTTCAATGCTAAAGTCGGAAAGGAAAACATTTTTGGCGGGTTAGTTGGTAAGCACAGAATCCACGAAACGACAACAGACAACGGCTACCGACTAATCGATTTTGCAGCAGCTCGTAATACTGTGATAAGTAGCACTAGGTTTCCAAGGCTAAGGATCCACACAGCAACCTGGCGCTCTCCAGACGGTCGAACCGCCAACCAAATCGACCATGTGCTAATCGATGTGAGGCACGCATCCAACATCCTCGACGTGCACACATTCCGAGGGGCAAACGTCGACTCCGACCATTTTCTTGTCGCGGCTAAATTCAGAGCTCGACTGTCCAACGAAAAGAAGCTGCGAACTGCCCAGAAGAAGAAATTCGACGTTGGACGCCTTAGCACACCTGGAGTAGCCAGAGCCTACAGCGAGCGCCTGAGTATGAAACTCTCCTCTGTGCACTCACCTGCCACAAACGCCAACAACCAGTGGTGCCAGTATCGCGACATCATCAAGGAGGTAGCCGAAACCACCGTAGGGTACCAGCCACCCCAGAGAAAGAGCCCGTGGTATGATGATGAATGCGTGTACAGGAAAAAGGTGACAGAAGATGCACACAAGAAAGCGCTGCAGCGCAAAACAAGGGCAGCGAGAGAAGAGTATCGAGCCAGGAGAAGGGAGGAAAAGAAGATCCTGCGTAGAAAGAAGAGGACTTACGCAGCTTCACAGCTCAAGGAGATCGAAGAGTCGCGCGATCGTAATAACATCCGGAGGTTTTATAAAAAAGCTAAGCAACTGGCTGCTGGCTACAAAACCGGAACGCAGGCTCTTCGAGATAGCGAAGGGAACCTAGTCACCGAAGCGCAGGGAATAGTAGATGTGTTTAAGCAGCATTTCCAGCAGCTGCTTAATGGGCATCGTGTAGAGAGAGTGATAGGGCAAGAAGAGAACCCACGTCCAGTCAATGAAGAACTAGTTCCACCACCTAGTGTAGAAGAAGTTGGCTTAGCTATAGAACAACAAGGCCGCAGGCTCTGATGGTCTACCAGCGGAGCTCTTTAAATACGGTGGTGATGTTTTGGTAGGGAGCATGCACCGAATCATCAACCAAGTATGGGTGGAAGAAAACATGCCCGATGACTGGACTGGACTATCACAAAAGGCGATCCTATGTCTTGCAAGAACTATCGAGGCATATCCTTGCTAAATGTCGCATACAAGATCCTATCCAACGTACTGTGTGAACGTCTAAAACCGTTCTGCAACACACTAATCGGCACGTACCAGTGTGGCTTCCGGCCCGCCAGATCGACTATAGACCAAATTTTCACACTGAGGCAAATCTTGGAAAAGACCAACGAATTTCAAGTCGAAACTCACCACCTATTCATCGACTTCAAAGCCGCGTATGATAGCATACATCGTCAGGAGCTCTATATGGCGATGGCCGAATTTGGAATCCCGGCAAAACTGATTCAGCTGTGTCGCGTGACGCTGGAAAACACGCCCTGCAACGTGCAGTTTGGAAGCAGCTCTTCCGAACTTTTTCAAACATGCACCGGATTTCGGCAAGGAGATGCTCTATCATGCGACTTCTTCAATCTCGTACTGGAGCAGATAGTGCGCAGGGCAGGTGTCAACACGGAAGGCACTATCTTCAACAGGTCCGTCCAGCTGCTTGGCTATGCGGACGATATTGACATCATCGGTCGCTCCCAGCGTGCCGTGATAGAAGCATTCACGGCGATTGAAGAACAGGCGAAATCCGTTGGGCTTGAAGTAAATGAGGACAAGACTAAGTACATGCTATCAACAAACAAACAAGCATCTGTCCACCGCCTAGGACAAAACGTCACTATTGATAGCAACAATTTCGAGGTAGTTAAGGAGTTCACCTACCTCGGAATAAACGTAAACTCCACGAATGACACCCTAGTGGAGATCCGGCGAAGAATTACACTAGGAAACCGTTGCTACTTCGGTTTGGCAAAACAACTGGGTTCAAAACTCCTAACTCGAAGGACGAAATGTGTGCTCTACAAAACCCTTATCCTGCCAGTTCTGCTTTATGGCGCCGAGTGCTGGACGATAAGCAAGAAGGGAGAGCTGATACTGGGCTCCTTCGAAAGAAAAATACTTCGGCGGATTTTTGGTCCTGTGTGCGAGGAGGGCGAATGGAGGAGAAGATACAACCGCGAACTCTATGAGCTGTACCAAGATGTGGATGTAGTCCAAAAAGCCAAAACACGTCGACTACATTGGCTCGGCCACATCGAGCGAATGGACAATAATGCTCCAGCCAAGAGGGTCTTCGAATCCCAGCCCCCAGGTTTGAGAAGACCAGGAAGACCGAACCTCCGTTTCAAAGACCAAGCCATCGCGGATGCCAGAGCGCTTGGTCTGGACAATTGGAAGCAGCGTGCCCGGGATCGTAGAGGATGGAAGGCTGCAGTGTCTCAGGCAGAGACTCTTCACGGGTCGGGAGCCCGATATGTAAGTAAGTAATAATTATGTAAACATTAACGAAAATGTTTTTAAGTCTTTTAAGGAAAGATCTGGAGGCTATATTCCTGGAATTATAGGTGCAATTGATGGTTGTCACATTCAGACTAAGCAGCCTCTTAAAAATCCAATTGACTACTATAACAGAAAAAATGTGCACGACTGGGTCGCACGAAACTTTCTCGTTTATTGCGAATCTCGCAGAATCTCAGAGTCATTTTAACAAATTTTACGTTTAAAATATTTCCACTTACGTACATCTTACTTATAGGTTTAGTAACTGAACCCTTGTTAACTAAACACGTAATAGACTACTACATAGACATTATGTAAGTATTAACTAAAAAAAAAATAAATAAATAGGTGGCGCAACAGGCGGGTGACACCCAAGGCCTAGCTTCTCGCAACCATTCGTTTTGTGTGAGTTTATATTTTTGGGACGAATGGAAGGGACCTACAATTTTATGCCGATTCCGAACGGCTGAATTGAGAAGCTTTTTCATGACAGTCATACTCTCGGATGTTTGTCAGACCATCGCGAGAGGTGGCGCAGTAGAAAATACTTTAAGATGAAATTTGTGTTTTTCCGGGGATCGAACCTGGGAATACTGGGATCCCTCGCACAGTAGTCCAGCACACTAACCACTGCGCTACTGCGCCCACTGTATTAACTGCAACACTTTATTACTTACCTGAAAGTAACATTTTTATTATAATCAAAAATTGCGTTTTTGAGATATGAGCAGTTTTTTAAAGTACTTTTATTAGGGATTTGGGTGGATATCAAAGGACGTAGTCTTTTTAGGGAAAAACTGAGTTTGCTATCAAGTTAAGAATGACAGTAGTACCTTAAAAAAAAAATTTTTTGTAATTTTTGTTACCGTTTTCGAGAAAAAGCCAATTTTCAAAACTGCCGTTGCTGGACTTTTTACCGAAAAACTGGGTATGCAGTCAGGTTAAGCATGCTTACATTAACTCAACTATCAATTTTGGTTCAAATCGTTAGAGCCGTTTTCGAAAAAATCTAAATTTAGGCATATTTTGTAAAATTTTTATATGGGAGGTACCGTTAATATTAGGGCTAGCTTAAAAAAAAAAACGCCCCGAGCGGGAAGTCTACAAACTCTAAATACGAAGTTTGAAGCAAAACCGTCCAAGCGTTTAGATTCCCCAGGGGTGGGACAGACAGACATACGGACGGACAGAATTGCGAGACCCACTTTTTTGAGGTCCCCTATCATCGTAATATCAGAATTGATCAAAATCTCGAGTTCGAAATTTTGTACGAAAACAATATCTTTCTCTTAGATACTACGTATACGAGAAAGTTAAAAACAACATTTCCAGCGGTTAGCTAGAACCATCGCCTAGCAATGTGCAGGGACATTTCACAAAATATTTTGTTTTTTACTGGGACAGTAAGTTGTATTGTGCATATAATTCAATGAAAAACTTGACGGCAGCTGCCGCTTTGCGTTATAGAGTACAACAAAGTTGGGCGGGATATGCCGCTTTGTCCCACCAAAAACGGCAAAATTGAGCGGCATATGCCGTCTTGTCCGCGAACGTGTTAAGGATTTTTGCCCTAGCCTATAAAAAAGGGGAAAAAGAAATCTAACATCTTCAATAAACAACGAATCTCCATGCAGAATTTGAAGTTTCTCCATCTAAAGGAGCGGCATATGCCGTCTTGTCCGCGAACGTGTTAAGGATTTTTGCCCTAGCCTATAAAAAAGGGGAAAAAGAAATCTAACATCTTCAATAAACAACGAATCTCCATGCAGAATTTGAAGTTTCTCCATCTAAAGGACCATTCACATGGGAGCGAACGAACGAATTGATGAAATGCTAACAAACCACTTTTAATGCATTTATAAACAGAAAATTCCACATTTTATTATTCCAAGGTATCCTCCTCTTGGAATAAGGTTACGTTCGAACGAATTTTTTATTCGCTAATTTGTGGAACGCGATTTAAATGATGTGTATTGCGAATAGACAGACAATTCGCGCCAGTGTGTTTTCGTTCGCGGCAAAAAGTTTGGAATTTCGTTATTTAAACTGTTTATAAACTTGTTTTCTTAACACATTTTGATTGCATAATTAATTATCCTACGCTTAGAATAGTAAAATATGGAATTTTCAGTTCATAAATGCACCAAAAGAGGTTTGTTCGCATTTCATTAATTCGTTCGTTCGCTCTCATGTGAATGGTCCTTAAGGGTAGTTAGATTTGTTGGAGCTTCGTTATTTCAGTGCTCATTGCAGTACTTGCAATGGGCAACCAAAAAAAACGACTTAAAAATTGTTATTATAAATAGTCAAACAAAGCTACCATTCTGCTTCGGACTCGGTATGTAAAAGCCAAGAAACATCTCTAAAATTATTATATAGGTACCTCTACAACTAAATGCAAATACTTATAACCCGCCATTTTCACCGTGCTTTGGCGCTGACAAAATAAAAATTCAAGTAAGTAAAAAAACAAAAGTAAAAGGAATGAATTACCTTAGACGTTACAAGAGTGTCCTGCTGCGATAGGATTAATACTTACTTACATACAGACAAATGCACTTGTAAATCGCTTCCAAGAAGTATCGTTAAGCCTTTGCATTTATTTAAATGTTTGTTATATTGATATACTTTACTTGAAAGAACAACCAAATTAAAATGAATATGATGATAGGCGAGTACCTACCTATTCTATTGGGATTACTTACTTAATTTACATGGCAGATAAGGATCCAAATGGTTTTTTATATATTCTGCCTTCAGTTGGCATAGTTAAAGCTGAATTGGTTCATGCTAAATTTTGTTTTAATAATGTGGGCAGGACAAGGGCATGCAATCGGATATATGTAGGTAATCTAAGTCAATAACATTTCCAATAAGTAGGTGCTATCTATTAAAATTGTTTTTTAATGCAACGTCGAACATGTATTAATTTGAGTCAACCAATACGTATGTATTTATGTTTTAGCGACATATTTAAATATTAAAAAGTTGAATATACTTTTATATAATGTTTTTCATTGTAAATTTATCACAGACTCATTATGAATTTTCTATTACGAATCTATTGACAAAGTATACAATTTATATGGATTGATAATAAGCTAAATAATTTGTTGCTGCCGTAAATTTACACTAACGAACAGAATATTTATAAAAAATTATCTCCAGGAATAGAACAATTAGTGCAAAAATATTCACGATTCCCAAAAAAACAAACAATGGTCCAGTATACTCCAGCCCAATAGTGATTAAAATGTTTTTCGAATAGCAGTCTAACTTGGTCTTGAACCAAAAATGCCGATGTTTTGAAATGACTCCGCTTTCGAGCATCCGCAACAAACTGTAGTAGGTATAATGGCCAATTTTCAAAAGTTAAGATCAGAAAACTACATCAAGTGATCACCTTAGTCTGATGATTTCCTTGTAACTCGAGTGCTTTCCAATTAAAGTCACCAGCGAACTTCCAGCCATTAGTTTAACTTCATTCAAGTCACATAATTCATGTTGATAGTAGTACTTTTCAATCATCCTATAAGCTGTTGATGCTTCTCCATTATATGCAAAGCCGCCGTCTCGAACCTTGAGTATTCCCTCTTCAGTGTTTAGCCAATGAGGTGCTTGCGCGTCTGTTCTCCCGTACAACTTTTTTCGAACGAGTTTCCTCACATCCGGTGATGGTGGAAACTAAAATCGGAAAATGGAATTATAGAATCGCAAGGTTGCCTTTTTATACCTACTTTTAAATAGGCTACTGTATATGGTGCCGGATCCAGTCCAATTTCTAAACTACTGTCAGCCAACTGACCAACTGTCCTAATACTTGATTTTATCGGTGATCCAATCAATGAAGAGACAATAGCAGACGTATAATAGTTGTACATGATAAATGTAACTACAGACAGGGAGAGAAATATCATTCGACCACCACTTGTTCGTGGTATTAAGGCAGCGCTCTGAAAACACGCTAAACCAAATGATATGAGCAAAGTTGACAATAGAGATGGAATACACTTTATGTATTGGGCTATTCGGAACTCAATAGCAAATGCGGCCCAAAGCATCACCGCAAAAAATAATAAGACTAGTACAAATGCAAGCCAAACAGGTGTACTAAATGGACGGAGAAGAACACCTCCATAAAAACCTTCATTTCGTGGAGTACGGAACATGAAAATTGAACGAAAATCGCCAATGTGTAGAATAACCGAAGCATACTTAAACCGAGGAAGTGTTGCCAGAAAGCCACTGCTTGAAAGTTCTGCGTCGCCGGTAGCCAAAGCCCCAAAGGACCCGCCTCCAGTTTCATTGTAGCTCCATGCATTTGTAAAGATGTATCTAGCACTGAAATTAAAAATTTAATATATACATATAAACCATGCAAAACTGATTAGTGATGCTACAAATTAGTACATACTTGTAGTTCATAATATCTTGCAGGACTCTAACCACATGGAACCCATGGCGAGCGATCACATCCAAGTAGGCACTGTCTACTGACATTAAAAAATTGATTATGCTATCAGCTGAGGAATTTATTGGCATTTCGGTTACCTGTAAATAAAATAAAATTGAATTTTTTTTTTGGCACTGGTATACGTAAATTATACATTAAATTGCATTATGGCTAGGGGTGCCAGGTGGATAGTTCCCGTTTTTCATACAAAAATGCTGTTCATCCCCCCTAATACAAACCACTGTCCCCCTTATTAAGTCAAAATTCAATAAAAGAAAACATTCAATCGAAAACTTTGAAAGACCCCCTGCTTGGGGTCACTGTTGGATTTGTAGATTGGGAGTAAGTTCATTTGGGAATTAGTTCATAAAGAACTAAGTCCTACTATTGAGTTCTAATTCATTCTTATATTGGGACTTTGTTCATTTTTAATTGCGTCTTAGTTCCTAAAAATCATGGGAACTAGTTCATATCAACTAAATCTCAAATTTTCTGAGACTTTTTGGCTAGTGGGAGTTAGTTCCAGTTGGGACTAAGTTCATAGGGCCAGAAATTATGCAGACATTTTTGTAATTGAAATTGCAGAATTAACAGATATGCATTCCCATGCCATCGAAAATAAGAATTAGAGTAATCATAGATTCAACGGGAATAAGGGTGATTATCAAATATTATTTTTCAATTTGTGAAGTAAGATAAAGAGAGTGACAACTGACAGTGCCAGGATTGCTGGATTGGATGAGGATACAATGGGGACAATGGGGTCAGAACTTTCTGAAGTGTTGGACATGCTTAGTACTAGTTCTATGTAGATCAGTGCTACAGGAAAAAAACAGTAAAAATTAAGTACCACGATTCCTACTTAAATCTTGGGTTTGTTGAAAAAAGTGAGAACAAACCCCAATGCGTAATTTGCTTCAAAGTTTTGCCGAATAGTGCGATGTTCCCAGCACTTTGAAGGGATTCATCCAGATTGCAAGTACAAACCTACTAACTGTGTGGATGTGAGCACATATACGGTGGCAAGGCGATGACTGGAAAATCGTCCGGTTATTTGATAATATCATACTGCAGCGCGTGTAATAATAGATAATGATAATATTGTTGTGCTGTCACAACACTGAGGGAAAACAATTTTATATTATCGTATTTGATTTTAAGTTGAAAAAAATTCCCTGAAGCATATTTAATTTAAAAAATAAATAAATAAATAGGTGGCGCAACAGGCGGTAGACACCCAAGGCCCAGGGTTCGGACTTCACTGCAATTGCAGTAGATCTGCTGCTCTTTTCGTAAACAAAATTAATCTGAGCCAATAGTCTCTGCAGCTAGGCTCTATAATCTTTTATATTACCTTGTAATTTTAATTACCTGTTAATAAACAATAATAATAATAATAATAATAATAAAATTAATCTACTGCGCTACTGCGCCCACGCCTCAATCTACTGCACATTTTCAGGGCAGGGAACTTTATGTAATTGTGATGTGCTGTTTCAAAGAACAACAACTATTTGTTAAAGACTTCGATTGAAATTACAGCTATTTCGAACTGTACCACTCCATACTCATCATAAGATTTGTTTGAACAGTTGAAATCCGAAAGTCGATTCTCCGTATACATATAGGTATTCCTCTTTCGGAAGGCTTTTAATTGTTTTCCCGGAAAATGAAACTGCACTGATCGATAAGCATTTGGCCACCAAATATTATTGAATAACACTGAAAGGTTGACAACCATAATGCATTTTGTTGTTGCTTAAAAAGTTTGCCGATCTCTCGATCTTCTTTCGATTTTGAAATATCTGAAAATGTCTGAAATTTTAGTCAGTTAGTCCTTCAATAAGAAATTTTCATCTGCGAATCTAGGCTCTAACCTCTAAGTATACTGAACGCGGCCACCGACTAGATTTGTCGGTTACCTACTTCCTTATACGAGTAGATATGTCAACAACTAATTATTCAGTACCTAAAGATCACTTTTTTTGCTCTAGGTCACTGTTTTGTTCGGTTGACACAAAAAAGGAATCTTTTTTGGAATCGAGAGCACTTTTCAGATTATTAACTTAAACATTTTTATAAATCAATTAAAAGACACATTTCGAATAATTAAGTTTAACATTTAACCAGTAAATAGAATTCGTTTGCAAAGGCAAAATTTGAAATCGGAGGGAAGAATCAGAAGAGCTCAGTCGAAAACGCTTTCGTGATCAATAAAGACCAATAAAAATTCAAACAGATCGATTTATAAAAACTTAATAATTTTTTTTTAAATATGTACATGAAATGTAGGTTTCCAATACAGACAAAAAATCTACTGCGCAAAAATTGGATTTACTGCTGTTTTTTGAAAAATCTACTGCACAAATGAATTTCTCAAGTCCGAACGCTGCCAAGGCCTAGCTTCTCGCAACCATTCGTTTTGTGTGAGTTTTTATTTTTGGGACGAATGGAAGGGACCTACAACTTTATGCCGAGTCCGAACGGCTGAATTGAGAAGCTTTTTCATGACAGTCATACTCTCGGATGTTTGTCAGACGATCGAGAGAGGGGCGCAGTAGAAAAAACTTTAAGATGTAATTTGTGTTTTTCCGGGGATCGAACCTGGGATCCCTCGCACAGTAGTCCAGCAGACTAACCACTGCGCTACTGCGCCGTGATTAATTTAATTTAACCTTGATAAATATTTGATTTGAATAGGCGATTTAATATAAAATAAAGGCAACCTAGTTTCAAAACTTTTACATTGAAACCATATTTTGTGATATTTAAAGTACTCTCAACATACCTAGTTTTAAAGTGTAACATGAAAATATTTGTCCAAAATTAAGTTTCAAAAAGTAATTTTAGCTTTTTAAAGTACCTTACATATTGCATAGTTACAAATAATAGGAAGATGACGTCAAATTAAAACATATTTTAATGAAATTTAAAATGGAAAGCTTGTTCCCTAAAATGTGAACTTTGACATTTGCATTGTAAGCGTTGCAGATTCTGTTGAATACAAAGGTACAGTGTATAAAAAACATTTTTACTTAGCTCATTATAAAAAACCATTAATGGAATTGTATAAAATACATCTTTTTACTTTTGTAAAATAAAAATTTGTTTGTTTTTTTGCTACCCAATTGAAGTAAAATCATGTTAAATAATGGAAAATCATTTAGTTGTCATTTTCAATTGTTTGAAATTAAAATAAAATGAATTATATATTGATTAAAGATAGGTACATATACCTATCCTTTTATACAAATTCGCCATTACATTTATATCCAGTAAATAATGTAAAAACGTATTTTACATATAATTTTATTTAACCGAGAAATAGACTTACATTAATAAATAATAAGATATGTAGAATTATTATTCTGTGTACGTTTTAGTTATTTGTTCGAAATAAAATTAATCAATTTTTTTCTCTGGGTGTATGTATACGTAATGAAGTTGGCGTACCTATCTAACCGATATTTATAAAAATGTCTTGAGTTTAATCGTTTTCATTTTTCGTGATCTGACTACCCCAGTATTTAAAAGTACATAATATATTGTTTCCCTATAAAATGTAATTAATTTTCTAATTTTAATTTCCTTACACTTTTATTAGGTTCTTTTTCTATTTAACAGAATGTCCAACTCATTAAAATAATAATGAAGATGGTTACTTCCTTAGGCAAGTTAGAAGAAGTTCCCAGTGGCAACCAAGGTAATCAGGCTACAGAAGGCTACAGAATCATGAGTAGGGTAACGGTAACGCGGAGTGCAGCTTAAAGGTATCTACCATAACAGCTTCCGATATAGAAGAACGAAGGCTACCCTACCGCGTCGATAGCTTTGTTCTGTTTTGTTCTTGACCAATCAAGTTTCAAACATTTAATCCTAGTTTATCCCTTCATTAATCTTAAGTTTCAATCATTCCCAATATAATATATTTTTATTAATTTTAATTATAAAGTAGTAGGTATTTTATTTATGACCAATGACATCTTCGAAATATCGGTATCTATTTGGTGTAAGGGTAATTAATACATAATGAATATGTACAGTTCATATTTATGTAAGTATATATCGTTACAAAACGAACAAATCTTAGTTTTGTTTATATTTGTTTGTGGCCTCTCTTTTTGGCCCAGATTACATAAAATTCGGTTTTCAAATAACGCTGTAATCGGTACAAAAAAACTGTAACCTACGTATTAACCTAATGATTATTTCTACTTACCACAGTTGATATGCGGAAAGTTGTATCATTCAAGCTACAACGATTGCCATATTTTGATCGCAAATTGAGGTCAGATAGAAAATTTATCGCACATTTTTCCTCAGTGCACGCAATTTGTTTGTCCACAGTTATGTTTAATTTTCCACCCAAGGTTTTGCCATTGTTGTAGATATCGTAGGTAGCAAATGATACTTTAGAATCGTTTGAAGTTTTCTCATCTACATAAAAGTTAAATAATAATCAATTTAAAACAGAAATAATATAATATTCTTTGAGACCGAAAACGGAATACGTTATTTGTGCATCTATAGCCATCACTGTATCTTTAAACTGCATTTTTACTTCTGAGTCATTGTAGTTCTCATCAAATATCAGCCAATTATACTTTCCAATAAATAATTGTAGTTCACTGGACTAAAAAAAATGTGTTTTTTTAATTCTGTAGATACTCTTTTCATTTAGAAATTATTCTCATAAGGAATAAAACGTGTTTATATACCTTTTTTAATATTCCAACCGACTGATTGCAACTTAAATCCAAAAATACTCCCAAATTGTTGAAAATTCCGGTAAAATGGCTGCCAGGAAATTTAAAATCCATATTTATATCCACTATTTGTGTACGTAAAAGATTATTACTGGCAGCTCGTACATACTGAAATTGTGCTATAAAAGAATATCTAGGTACTATTATATTTGAACTAAATTAGGAAGCAATAGATATATATGTAAATATACGAACTGTTCAGATCCCAGCAATTAAATATTACAACACTCTGAACGCGTGATTGTAAAAAGTGGTAAATAATGAAGTTAAGAACCGGTACCATATTCATGGCTGTACATATGAGGTTGACGATGGATTTCCCAATTGTGAATCGACTCCTTACCAAATTGAGTCCTTTTAAAGGAAATTTAATTGCCAATTTATAAATCACGGTCGCAACGAATACATGTCAATATGGGTACTGACAGTGCATGGACATCAAGTTTGTACATATCTGACAGAATAATCACTTCTTGATTGGTCATGAAATTGAGATGCTATATTATTGTTCGTTATTTTATTGATATGTAAGTGGAACTAGGGTGGAATTGATGGCTTCATTAAAGTTCGACAGGAAAAGTAATTTATGCATAGGTATTGCTTTATGCATGGGAACCCAGGAAAAAGTAATAATAAAAATAATTTCTTCAACATCAACCAGGGAAATTAGCCTTTGCTTGGTATACAAAAATGGACCGGTATTTGATTTTAAATATTCCATGACTTGGAAACGCTTTTGTTATATTTTGCTATAGCACGCCTTTAACATGTGGTTAATTGTTCCCTTCCAGATTACATACAATGATTTCAATATCTTATACATATATATATATTACTGATCCAGTCCGACACCACAGAGATCTGATGCCTCCCCTTCTCGATTTGGAGTAAAATACTAGTGGCGACAAATGAAAGATAGTGTACGCTCGACAGAAGGGTTCAGGTCCAATGAAAGGGGTTTTCGAGCCTTTTTTGGCTAGTTCATAAGCTTTTTCGTTTCCTTCAATCCTCTTATGGCAGGGGACCCACCATAATCTGGTTTTATTCCTGAAACTAAGTGTTTGGAGGGAATTGAAGCAGTGGAGTACTGATTTAGACTTTGGATTCAATAATGAGTGAGCTAAGGGCTTTTATAGCTGACTGACTGTCCGTGAATATATGGATGTTATCGCCTTTAATACCTGTATTGTATATAAGGTTTGCGCATTATTTAATGGCGTGGAGCTCTGCTTGAAATACACTGGGGTTTTTTGCCATAGGTATTTTCCCATAGTTCTGGGTGTTCGCTAATATTGGGGAGAGTACGATAACTTAAGCGCCAAAAATTGATAACGGTATTTTGTAGAGGGGTTAAATACAAGCATTTTTACTATGGGAGGGGGGTCTATCTGGCTTCGTTTAGGCGGGAGGGGTAATTTAAAAATAATAATACTTAAAATTAAGAAAAAAAAAATAATAAAAAATAATGGCAACACTTACAATAAAGGATTTTGGAATTTTTGTAGCCAGGAATCTGTTCTTTAATATTGTTTTTAAATAAAGTTATTTCTGTTAATAGTTTTTGTAAAAATGGGAGAGAACGATAATTTTTGCGATGAAAACTAATGACGGGTTTACGTAGAGGGGTTAAATACAAGCATTTTTTATTACTGAAAAGGGGGGTCTATCTCGCTCCGTTTAGGCGGAAGGGGTGATTTAAAAAAAAAAATACTTAAAATAAAAATAAAACAATAAAAAACAATGGCAACACTTACAAAAAAGTACTATAGCCATTTTTAAAGCCAGGAATCTGTTCTGATTTGTCTATAATGCAAATCAGCAAAATTTTACCTATAATGTCAAATTTTAGGCCATAGACTGTTGCTAAAGAATGTTGTTGAAAATCGGGTAAACTAAAGATTGCATAATATTCAAACTCGCACCCACCCCAAAATCCAACAGTGACCCCAAGCGGGAGGGTTGCAGGGGGTCATCATGCCCCCCGCCCCCATACACATTTTAAAGTACAAGGCTATCAATTCGCGCGCAGTAGGTTCTGTTGTCCAAGAAATTTTCCATTTTCATAAAAACTAGAAGACATTAATCAATCTGGTTTTCAGTGTTCGATTAAGAATTGATTTGGACTATTATTATTATTAGGTACATATCTAATTTCTCAATATTGAAAAAAATCAGCATACAACTTTTTTTTTTTATTTTTTCCCTAAATTTCAAGTTTGTAAATATTTTTTTCAAAAACTATTAACAGTAATAACTTGATTGGTCTTAAAGAAGGTTATCGATAACCAGAGACCATAGTAGGGGTGAGAGTACTCCTCCTTGAGGGCAGCCTTTTACGGCTGTTACTGATACAGTGGTCAGTGCGGACGAAGCAGTCATTTTCCGTTTTTCAGGAATTGCTTTGATCCATTTATTAGTGGGATGATCTATGCCTCTACGAGTCAATGCATTTGATATGGAGACATACCTATCCAGTGTTGTCAAATGCAACTTCTTTGTTTTGGTTTGTTTGCACGTTTTATTTGAGCTGTTAGATTTAGAAGAGCTCCTTCCGTAGATTTGCCTTTCTAGTAGGCAAATTGCGAGCGGTGCAGAGGTGTGCTTCCATATTTAAGCACACTCTAATGTGCACGTCTATTATTCTTTCCATTGTTTTCGCAAAAACGATGTCAAGTTTATTAAACGGTATGATTAAGGAAGTTCTATTGGTTTTTCTAATTTGGGGATAAATACCACGTTTACCTCCCTCCTGGACCAGGTTTGTGGTATATAGTCCCAATTGAAGCTACACCTAAATAAGGTAATCATAGAGGGTAAGAAAAGTAAGATTTTGTATTAGAGCAGGGAAGATTCCGTCTGTTCCTGGTGCCTGGTATGGTTTAAATGAGTTGATTGCCCATTTCATGTTCATGAAACTCACATGTGATAGTGGAGGCGGGGAAATGAACCCGAAGAAGGGTAAGCAACGTTTCTTACTGGTCGCATGTGATTGTACCATCAGATTTGACTAGCCATTCGTACCCTATAACCTATAAGGCTTGTTATCGCCTCTGCTGCGTACGATGCCCTGTTGAGAGACACCTTCGTGTCTATCTCTCGGACTTTTGTTTCGTTGCCCGTGCTTCTGCCTTTCCCGCGCCATGTCACCATGTGTGTTTATGGATAGCTTTGTTTGGAAAGATTGTGTTCATAATGGACATTCCATGCATTCAGATCTCCGGCTCAAAAGTTACTCAACACCTGCATTAGAGCAAAGTTTGAATTTTTGAATTGACGCGACGTGTTAATGACGGAACCCTCCCTCCTAATAGCATGCATCCACGTACAATATTCTGCCTGGTAGCGTGAGACTTGTGATTTCGTATTTCAATCAATAGAAAGTAAATAGGATTTACTTTAGAACAAAGAAACACTTCTGAGAAATAGAATTGGCAATTTTGAATACTCTTTAGTTTCATTCTATCTAATGCCTCATAGGCAGTAAACTTAATCCCCTTACCTATATATTGCTACTGACGCTGGCAAACACTCGCATAACGATGAAGAAAAACCTCATTTACAGAGCAAATATACTGCACTTGAAAACGTTCTTTATATTATGCCCCGCAAAATATATAGAATATGAAAGAAATGATTTTTGCTTTATCTTAGCAACTTAAACAAATAAAAGTGACCGCATTAGTAAAGAAAAACTTTCAACTTCACAGAAGTCAGTCATTTCTGGCACAAAAAGATAATCATCTGTCTAGTTTTTGCACATGTGTTGTTATTATAGAAAATTTTAAGGACATGTGTCCTTGTCATTTATTTTGAAACTTAAAATCAGCTGACAAATTCAACAGTTAGCACAGACATGTGTATTGTGTATACAAACCATGAGAAGCACATGGTTGCGCAGGAGTTGATATTAAGCATATCAGAAACGAAGAAGAAGGTTCGGCAAGAATTTTTGAATTAATGAATAGACATCCGCAATTCGATGACGGTTGACATTTTAGTATTAACCGAACCGTTGGCGCGTCAAATCAAACTTTAAATTGTTTCCTAAGTGCAGCCAAATGCAAGTGAAGTGATATAAAGGTTATAAAATTATATAATAAAATTAGGAGAAATTAATTTCACAACATAGTGTTACAAATATTATGCAATAATCAAAATAAATAAATGATTGCATAGTAACGGTCTGTAAGAGTTGTGATATATTGTTTGTAAAATCTGTCAATGGTGAGACAAAAGTGCACAACAGAGTGATTGTATTTTCAACTTTTTGAATGTTGGTAAAAATTCTATATGATTAATATTTTCGACTATATAAAGGCTTCAATTTATTAACAGTGCTGTCTTCTGAGTTTTTGAAAATGTTGTTTAATCCACAACAAAAACTGTCAAAATAAAAATGAAAAACATAATTTGAATCAATAAACGTTTATTAAATAAATTTACTGCCACGCATCATTTTATTTATGTAAAACTATTTTTTACAATAACGCTTACTTACGTCCTTTTTAAAGATTGTACCTACATGTAAAGGATTTGTTTTTCATATCCTTTTGAGCACGTGAAACATAATAATATTAGAAGAAAAGTAGTGAAGTGTCGTTCTCCTATCCCTTTAAATGTATGATTTGAGTTACCTTTATTATATTTAAATTTTTATATATATTTAGTAGATGCATGTGTAATGTGTATCTATAGGTTTAGTGACCAGACGCATTTTGCGGGACAGTCCCGCATTTCACATGGCTGTCCCGCATCATAAACTGCCGGCAAAACGTGCCTCGTTTACAGATTTGTCCCGGAAAGTCCCGCAAAATTATAAATATAAAAACGTCCGAAATGATAATTGAATCCATTTTGCAAAATTTAAGTCCCACAAACTAGCGAATTCGTTCGAACTTAACATCAAATTAGAAATTGGTGGTAGAAACTGATGGCTGAAATTCGCGAGCTTCCGCGACCATGACCATGCTCATGTGAACGGTAGTTGGTCGCTTTCATGTGAATCATCCTTTAGAGAAAAAAAATTTAAAGAAGTTTGCTGCGATGTGCTTGTGCAGGTCGAAAATAATAAATTGCTCGGGTTCGGCAAGACCACATCGAACGTGTGTTGAAATTATTTGAGCCGTTAAGATCCAAATTCAAAATTGTGTCCCGCATTGTCTTTAAAAAATTATGGTCACTATATGTCTAGGTGATGTCAAATAAATAAGACATACAAATTAAATTTTATAATTTTTTTTTTTAAATTCATTTCATACATTTTTTGGTTCGGTAGTTGAAACACTCTACAAGAATAATGAGGATTGGCGTTATTCTACGATACCTCCAGAGATTAGCTTCAATGAGGGCCGAGGCCTGTGCTAATGTCCATATTACATACATACATTACATGTCATACATATATAGTAGATACATACAATATTGTATGTAGATTAAAACATTAGTTATTACTAATATTTGGTGGCGTAGCCATTATTTCAAATTAGTGCAGCACATCGTCGAGGCATGGAGCCAATAAGGTTGTCAATAGGGTAGGGATTTGAGTCTGTTCGAGCATCGATCGTACGATCAATTCACTGAACCAAAAAGGTACCTACGTCATTTTAACAACAAAGTCCGTCATATTGAAGAAAAAGTTGTTATTTTTGAGCCAACAATCGTAGTTGTCAATATGATGAACTTGGGTTGTCAATAAAAACAGTAAAGTGGCAACATATTATATTGATAATGTGTGGTATTTACTCCAGAATTCGTTTCGCCCTGATTACCCACCACATCGGGCTCATCAGTAGACGAACCACCACATCTGACTAGACGCACAGTTTACTCGACGTTTACCGAGACTATCATGTGTTTCACAGTCAAAAGTGGATGTGAACATTAACAATAAACCTAAACGTGTTTTCCTGAGTATTTATATTGACAACTGCGATTGTCCATATTACAACAAAGTTCATCAATTTAAAGATTTTGAAATACTGCACTTATGTGGTAGTCATATTGACAACCCGGATTTTCAATTCAACAAACGCATTCTTCAATGTGATTACAATGAAAGAGCGTACATCATATTGACAACTGCAATTGTTAATCTTACAACTTTTTTCATAATGTTTGGTACTAAGAATTGACAACAGCCAGTTCTTCATATTGACTATCCGGTTGTTAAATGTATTTGATATATTCAAAAAATGTTCATCATATCGACAATTTTGTTCGTCAATTTGACAATTTCCAGTTAACAACTACCGACTGTCAATATGACAACCAATATTTTTTCCAGTGTTCTCTGATCTACAATTTCTCGTAGATTCTCTATGGGATTGAGATCTGGGGCCTGTACCACACAACTACAAGTCTTGTACAACAGGCGAATTTTAACAATTAGCAATGGTTTCTGTACCACAAAACTACATGTCAATTTAACAATTAACAATTGTACAAACAAACCTTAACAATTGGGAAATACTAAATTTCCCCACTTTCTGTACCACAAAGCTACAAGTGTAGACAACATTTTGCAAACGATAGTTATAAACTTGAAAAAATTTAACGTGTGAGTTGAAATTTGTTGAGTCGTTACAAGTCATATCTTATGTGGTTTTAAGTAGAAATTTGAAGCATTTGTCTTGATAAAATATTAACTAGGTATATTAAGGGTGGGTCTCCCTCAGCTACGAACTCTGTGCTCAAGTAAACGTGTTTACATGTATTAGTGCACAGAATTAAAAATAGCCGAGCACACCCTCCCTTACCAAGATCACAATTGTGACTGCAGAGTGCAGACTCGCTCAGCTCAATTAATAAAAATAATACAAAATTGTCTGCACAACAAAATAAATCAAAACAACCAAAGGGAAGGGAAAGGGACAAGCTGTGCTTGCTGTTGCTATTGCTCCTGTTGCTGCAAACGTTGTTTATCTAATACACTCAAACCAAAAGTGTGTGTGATCAGCGTTGCCGAAGTGGCACGATCGTGCTTTTTGGACACGCAAATTTATTTGTGGCACGGTGGCACGCAAAAATTCAAAAAGGCACGTTTTCTTCATTTCTCTTACCTTACTCAAATATTTAAAGCTCAGTGTAAGTGTAAGCACACCATTACATTTCAATAATAGATCATTTCGCACAACTTTTTAAGATTCTTAATTTTAAACTTTTTATAATTTTTCCTTAGAAGAACCCCATGAACATTGAAATAAGTTTGGGGGATGCTGCCCCTACAACCCTTCTGCTTGTATTCACTGTAGTATTTGGAGTAAATACGAGTTTGAGTATTATGCAAAGTATGGGTCATTTTTTACATATAAAACACAACTTCCTCTTGAAAGTGACAAAAAAATGCATGCCGATATAAACAAGCGGCTAAATATCATGGCGCGAAATAACGTTTTATTAAGCAAAAGCAAAAACACCGAAAGCTAGTTGAAAGAAGAGCAAAACATATAAATGCTATAGAAAAATGCGATTCAATCTTACAGCTAGATGAATGCAAGACGAAATGACAGTTTGCCACATGACTTCTGCGAAATAGTTGAAAAATATTTAAACCGTCTCGAGATAATAGTTTGCGAAAAGAAAACCGCGAATTAACAGGCACCTGAAATGAAGGACCATTCACATGAGAGCGACCAACTACCTACATACGATCGAACGAATATTCGCAAGTTTAATGATTAATTATCCCATTAAAATGTATTAAGAAAATAAGTTTATAAACAGTTTAAATAACGAATTTTCGAATTCCAAACTTTTTGTCGAAGTTTATTCGCAAACCACATCATTTAGTTCGCGTTCCATAAACTAGCGAACGAAATTAACCTCAAATTAGACATTTCGGGTAGAAACTAATGGCTGAAATTCGCGAACTGCAACGACCTAGAGAAGTGTTCATGTGAACGGGCTGTCAGCACTTGCGAATATTCGTTTATTCGTAGGAAGTGGTCACTCTCATGTATACCTATGGTCCTTAAATGCTTCTTCGTTTTTTGTTTCGGTTTGGCGTTGACTGTGTGAATGCGAAAAAAAAAAACGTTTTCTTTGGACACGCTAAGGGCACGCTCTTCTGAAAAAAGTGACACACTTTTTTTATTTTCGGCGGCAACGCTGTGTGTGATATAGAATTTCCTAACGCACACTTATGAATATCGCCTTCGTCATACTCATAGCGACGTACAATCGCAATCGTAAGCACAAATCGAAATATTTTAATAATAATATCCAAAATCCATAATATGTATACAAACTTTCATTCCTGACCTTAGCTTTTATTTTTTGGCATTTTATGCTGGCTGTTTATAAAAACCTGTTAGGGCTAGTTTGTTATTATTGCTTTGTTTTGTGGGTTTGGGTTCCTTTTTAGTATATCTACATATTATATATTTATATAGAATATAAATCCTATCCAAAAACAAACGGCTGCAGCCCTGCTCGCACCATTTATGGATGTAGGTATGGATTATCTAATTTAATAAAAAGTTTGTCCTGACTGATTGGGGACGCCTAGCCCAAATGGTAAGAGCCAAACTCAAGTTTCATCAAAGTTTATATAGGAAAATTCATATTTTCCATTCGATTGATGGATGGATATATATACATAATATGTATGTCCTATATGTACTACTCCCAAATAGTGTTTGAAAAAAAAAAATAATAATAGTTTTTGGCTTTTTTGGCATTTTTTTTTTAATTACCCCCCTCCACCCTTTAGAAGAGAGAAATTACTTATTGTAATTATATTCACTCTACAGAGATATGACCGAGGATATGACTATAATGAGATCAATTTTGTAGATATACGGCAGCATCATGCGGAAAAAAAACAAGTAAAAGTGTTATAATCGGCCTGGCCGATGCTTTGATACCCTTCACTGTATGTACTGTATATGTACACGCATGTGTCTAATATTGGTTTTGTATGGGAGGTACCAGAACTACTTGACCGACATAGCCCATTTTCAATACCAACCTGACGACAGTAAAAAGAAGTCTTCTCACAAAATTTCATTCGCCTATGTCGATTCGTTTGGACGCTATTGTGTTTTCAACAGACAGACAGACGGACATGGCTAAATCGATTCAGAATGTGATCCTGATTCAGAATAATATATACTTTATAGGGTCTCCGGTGAATCCTTCTCGGCGTTACAAATGTAATGACAAAGTGATAATGTACCTTCCTGTGGAGGGTATAAAAATAACATGAACGAAGCCGGGTGTGACTGCCATGCTAGTACGTAGATAGATATTGAGTATGTATTAATAACTAAATTTAATGTGCACTGCGCGAACTCGCCAAGCGCCCTTGCAATCATATACGAACTGCGATCTTAACACAATACGTCTGACAATACGGTCACTAACTAATTTAACCCATTAACTATAAAATAAAATCATAAAAAAAATAAAAAAGTTCCATTTAGATATTGCCCCACCGGGGCGAAAAAAAAAACACCCAAAAAATGACGTTTTTGGGACTTTATGGTACATAAAAGTCAAAAAATAAAAATTCTAAGACGGTCACTAACAGCGTCTATTTATTTACTGTCGAAAGCCGTTTACTGCAATCAATTATCTCTTAAGCCCTGCAAGCCCCATCGGGGCGAAAAATCATATACCCTCGAACACCCAGCCTTAAACTAGTCTTATTATAGGACAGATTTTTAAAGGAAATCCTTATTTCACAAGTGAAGCGTTTTTCTTTTGTGATACAGAAATTATAGTTACTTGTTAAATCGGCATTGCTAACAAGTGCCTGTAAACTTGTTAAATTGCAGTTTTGTGCTAAAGGCCCCAGGTGCTGGCCTCTTCATAACTGCAATTTGATTTGCATTAAGTCAATCCTTCACAAGATTTGCGGTATGTTTTGGGTCGTTGTCATGTTGAAAGATCCATCGCAATTGCATATTCTTCTCATCATGAGGAAGCATGTCACTTTGAAGGATCTCCCGGTATACGAATCGATCCATTATTTCACCAATCTTGAGCATTTGGTCCAACTCCTTGACTGGGAAAAAATGTCCAGATAATAATATTCTCTCTTTCGAGCTTAATTGTGGATATTATGAAATAGGGATTTGGTCGCTCCCCTTTTTGGCCTCCGTAACGTAACATTTCCTCGGTCATGGAATCGAGTAATAATGCGAGAAATCACTGTAGGTATGACTTATACCAAATTTATTGGGAATTATCGTAACAGATTCGCCGTTATTAAAATCGGACACAATTTTTTGTTTAAGTTGATGGAATATATTCCGCGCTATTTGATCACTCTTTTTTTAAATCAATTCTAATGTTCGATGTGCAGGCAACGCCGACGAGACGGGACACAACTAATTGTTCCCCCTTTAATCAAGCTTGAAAATTAACAATGGTGAAATTTGTAGTATTTTGGAAGTAAACGGTAAAATTTACTAAACTATTGCGTCTTGTTGCTTAGTTTTGTCCATTTAGCTTTTAATGAAATTTAATTTATTTTTTTATTTTTTGAATAAGTTAATCATTATATTGAAATGGCTAGCTAGTAGTGAATTAAAGGCTGATAGCTATACCTACAATTATCGAAGGAGGTTTGAATTTTCTTTAGTTTTTTGCAAAGTGACATCATTTCCTGCTTTAGTTTTGGCCAACACCAACACGTGAATACATGCATCCATTTCTAAATTTGTACTACGGCTTATGAAATTATGTACATGATGTAGTCTACAATACCATAACGTCCATAACATAAGAGCGGGTCAAGCGATTTGTGATTATTGTATTACAAGGGCAATAGAATCAATTTTTTTTTTAAAAACCATTGACGAGTTGACGTGTTAGTGTTCTTTGAGAGAAGAATAATTTGGTTAACAATTACTACGGTTGGAGGAGTTATTGCTATTTCGAACATACCACTCATTCATCAGATTCCTTTAGGTAATTTGTTTGAAGCCATTGTACCTATTGTTTCTGCTGTCAAAAAGTGGCCTGCAAGATTCTCCATTAATTGTCCAAGCGACTACCTATAAGGTAACGTCAATGTTCAGTTTTGAGCTAAGCAGTTGAAAAGCAGTGTTTTTTGATCCATGAATGCATCCTTCGATCACGTATCACGAAAACGCCATTTTCGATTTGGTTAAAAATGTAACTGCTAGGTAATGTTTATATCCTGAAGAATACGTCGTACTCAGTTTTCAACTAAACAGTTTAATAACAGTGCTTTTCGAATCCAAATTGTAACATTTGTCAGCATAATTTTACAAAAAACCGCTCTAACGATTTTGATCAAAATAAATATGTATTTAAAACAACATAAGCATTCTAAACAAGATCACGTACCTACTTAGCTTTTCTCAGAAAACTCGAGGGGCTGAAGCCCCCCCCCCCCCCCCCGAAAGTCTTAAACAAAAGACAAAAACTAAAATTTTCTAACTGATAGCTCAACTTTTTTTTTTTTTTCAAATACTTTTTCCGGAAAAGGCGAACCTATAACGCTTCAACAGCGCCATGAGATGCTTGCAGATGTCTGTTATGTCTGGCATGACAGTATTAATTCCTTTTTAGAGCTCTTCAAATGCATCTCAATAAGTAATGAAAAAATAACTAGCAGAACGTGGGTGATGTCTTCGAAAGTATTAACACTTTTGGCAGTGGTCCAAAAATGCGATTGCCAAGTAAGCCTCATTGTATACGAACAACTTTTCAGTTTAGCGCTGCCCTTATCAGTTTCCCTACAGAACAAATCCTTAGATTTCGTTTCTGCAATCGACCGCACAAAAGAAGTTCTGAATTCCCTTAAGGACATCAGAGAAAATGCCGAAGATTTTTTCAGAGAGGCTTTTCAATCCGCATCCTTACTTGCCGAGGACTTATTTGAAAAACTTCATTGAAACAAACAACGCGTTTCAATCCAGAAACCTCTCCTTCTGAAGACTTTTTTTACAGTGCCGATACTGATTTCTTGCATAGATTCGTTAATCCAAAATCTTACGGACAGATTCATGGTCAACGAAGACGTTCTACCATCGATCGTTTCAAGCTCTTCTCCCAGGTTTTGCTGCAGTTTAGCCTGAGCGAAAAGTTGAAAAAGTTAACACTTTACTTTGATAATGCAATTTCGTTATCAGCTGTGAAAGCTGAGTACATTCTTTGATGCGAAAATCGAAATCGTCGAGTGACCCTTCTACCAAAGTTTTGAAATTGCTTGATTATGTGACAAGACTTACTTTAGACTTATAAATTTCTTGCTTACGGTTTTAGCAACGCTACCAGTGCCCACAGCTAGTTTTGAAAGAACCCTTTCAGCTATGAAGCTAGGCCTAGGGTGTCTACCGCCTGTAGCGCCACCTATTTATTTTTTATTAGCTATGAAAAAGATTGAAACAATGTCCCGAAGCTTTATGGAGAATGCAAGGTTAAGTTCATTTGCTATGATATCTGTTCATTCGGATAGTATTGTGAATCCAGATAAGGTGATTGATATCATATCAAAAAAAATGAAGACGTTTTCTGCTTTGAAAAAATGTTACTAATAGAAATCAATGAATTGATATATACATAGTTCTCTGTTTCGTAAGACTTGGAAGCAAGCCCCCCCCCCCCCCCCCCCCCCGAACCAAAATCCTGGCTACGGCCCTGTTAACAAGGGTTCAGTTACTAAACCTACATAAGATGTACGTAAGTGTAAATAATTTAAACGTAAAATTTGTTGAAATGACTCTGAAATTCTGCGAGATTCGCAATAAACAAGAAAGTTTCGTGCGACCCAGTCGTGCACATTTTTTAACATTTAACCTAGGCGCAGTAGCGCAGTTAAGTTAGTTAGTGTACTGGGGTCACAAACCAGTAAGAATAGACCGCCGACTTCCAGTACACCTACCCGATTCCCCCCGGAAAAAAATACACTGTCTGTGAATACGTGTAAATGTCAAAATTAATGGCGGCAATGATTTTCCATGCTATACCATGGGCCTAGGATTTTTCAAGTATGCGTGCGTTAATGGCGCTGCTTTGATTGTAGGCAAAGTCCGTTATGTGGGAGGAGTCGACGGTCTATTCTTACTGGTTTGTGACTGGAGTCCTAGGGTCGATCCCCGGAAAAACACAAATTACATCTTAAGGTTTTTCTACAGCACCACCTCTCGCGAACGTCTGACAAAAATCCGAGAGTATAACTGTCCCGAAAAAGCTTCTCAAGTCAGCCGTTCGGACTCGGCATAAAATTGTAGGTCCCTTCCATTCTTCCAAAAATAGAATCCCACACAAACGAATGGTTGCGAGAAGCTACCCAAGTAGAAATGGTTGGTTAAAGTTCTAACGCTGTTACCACAATTCAGAAAGTTTTCCATTATGGTCAAAGTGTGCTTTATTTATCAAAGGTGCAAACCGTGTCTCGTATAGGAGGGAACCGTGATCAAGTGGGGAATTAGTTTGACTTACTTATATTACCATTCTGTGAAATACACATTATAGTATAATTGCCTATGATTTGTAACCGATTTTTGCAGTGCTTAATCGGTCACAACTTGGAAAACATTTACAGTACAGAAACCACACATTACGGTCACAAAGTGTTGCATGTAACACACAAAGTGAGCTGCCAATTCTGTCTTTATGTGTTTGTAAGTTCATTCACATAAATAAAATATAATAAAATCCGTACACAAATACAAACAGATACAAATAAAATGTATCTATATTCTATACACATGGAATGAATTGGCATACCCTAACGAACATAATGGAAAATGGTAATAGTAATTAAATAAATATAACATGCATTTCTTCGTATCCGTAGCCCAAATATTAAAACGGAAGACAGTTTTACCATAAATATGAATAAGTTGCAGTGGTAAAAACTCACGCGCTCAAAAAATATGGAATATTTATATATTAAATTTTATTTCCAAATAATTATATTTTTTCCATTGACATCGCAAATGGTCTCAACAGCTTTTAAAATGAGTTTAACGAATTGTGAGATATATTTCAGGGTTAAATACACCCATAGTAATAAAGAATTTGCGAATCTAAATTGTGAAATAATTTTTTTTTAAAAAATGGATGCCCAATTCTTAGGATCGAAAATGGCGTTTAGTATGGCATATTAGGGCATGTGCGTTTCATTTGGTAGGGGCAATGGGTGCATGTGTTCCCCAATTATATATTGATTATTTGTTGTTTTTTTGCTTTTATTAAGTCAATATTTACTTAAATCAGTTAATTAATATTGAAAATTGATGAATATTAAAAAAAATAAATAAAAATACATTGAAATAATAATACCTCTGAAATGTATTTTACTGACATGTTTGGTTACCTACTTATAAAAGCGCGGCTTTATTAATACTTTATTGACATTATCAAAAATAAAAACAAAACTGATACTGTAGTTGTCGTAATTGCGTGTTAAATATTCTACTTTAGCTGAGATAGATAGAGATAGAGATTTCCAATAAAACAAGCCTATTATAAAAATATTTCCCTAAATTTCGGACTACTGAAGATAACTATGTAGCAATGTATAGCAATAGTACAATAAGTGTCAGGTGGTAGATTTTTTGCGCTATTGGGGCGTGAATATCCTACGCGATTTTTTATAGGTACTTAGGTGCACACTATTTTTACACATAATTTTTTTCCACTTACTTTAAAAGCCCTGCATGATGCTACTATATGTATATTCTGCAGATGCATTTAAAATATGTTCGCAAAATTTGCCAATTAAATTGCTAAAACAATACCTATCTAATTGATATTTTATTGAAAACGACAATTCCATACCTATACCTAAAACGACATACCGTCTTTTTTTATTCTGTGCCCCCTTTACACTCTACGTCTAAGTCTTATATGTGATGTATTGAGCATACAAATCCTTCTCAGTTCTTCCTTTGTGTTGATACAAAACCTGGTACAATATAGTAATGGTGGAAATAACATTCAACTAATATGTGTAGAAACTAATGCGTCAAATTTTTAAGTATTTATTTAAACAATATGTTTGGAGATTGTGTGCAAATAAAAACCAAAATAGACTAATGTACTCTATGGTGACATTTCATGGTCACAATTCAGACTGTGCATAGTCTATTCGTGTAGTTGTGTAGTGGTAACATTAAATAGCAACTCTGCTGTTTTTGTGACTTTAGTTCTGTCGCTATTCAGTAGTTTAATAGACACAAAATTTACTGAAATGTTACGTTAAAGGATATTTGTCTCTTTAAGGCACGTACTGGTTACAAAAATGTCAAACTGTTTCCCTAATCATAGTAATGCCTTTATCTACTCAAAACAAAGTCAAATATACCATACGGTGACTATAATTTAAAATAAGTGGGCATCAAAGTCACAAATTTCTACTTGGGTAGGCCTAGGGTGTCTACACGCCTGTTGCGCCAACTATTTATTTTTACTGCAAGTCCTATTATTATTATGGTCCAAATAAATAATAACCGATTTTGAAAAGTGGGCGGAAACGGTGCCTCCTGAATGCAGAATATAGAATTTTTGATTTATTTTTTTTTTCTTTCTGTTGTAAGTCCGCTCTACCAAATTTCAACATTCTACGGCAATGGGAAGTGACCCAAATAAATAATAACCGATTTTCGAAAGTAGGCCGAAACCACGCCTCCTGGATGGAAAATCCCAAGTTTTGGACTTTTTCCAGTGTATACACCGCAGGATCTAGTATTCTGCCAAATTTCACGATTCTAGGATGGCCGGAAGTGCTTCATAATTTTGATGATCATATAAGTGAGTGAGTGAGTGTGTGAGTCAGTTACGGTTTTTGCGACTTTTTAAGTCTTGTATGTTGAGAACCACTACAGCTATAGAGATTAAATTTGGTAAGCTGGACCTTTTTAATGAGCTTGGTAAATGTTTCAAGTTTGGAGTTTCTGGATCAATTGGTTCCGAAGTTAGAGGGGGTCGAAAACAGCCTGAGTTTGTTCCTGTAAAAAGGGTTAGTGTCTTTACTAGAGAACTAGGCTGGAAATTGTTACTAATACTGCGTTAACTACGTAATGAATAGTGATTATATTTATTAATTAAATTAAACAAACAAAATTGAAAGTATAGAATAAAATTCAATGGAAAATTTGCTTATGTTCTAATATTTTTATTAATGTTGGTTCTTTTAATCTTTATATTATACACGCTAACCATTTTTTACATAGATGTGAACGTACTTTGACACGAATCTATGTGCCCCATTGTTTTTTATATCAATCTACCCCAATGAACGATTCTTATTTAGATTTGCTATAAACGCCGATATAGCAGAAGCTATTTGCCGATCTTAAATCAGTAAAATGTTTATTCTGAACTTCGGTAGGTATTAATTCGGTTTTGACTAAATTTGCTCTGGACTACTAAAAACACGTCAGCACTTGTAGAAAATGTAACTGCCCCTGGAATTGCTTCAAAGTTATAGTAATTATGTGTAGTGCAATCTGTTAATTTGTAATGTTTGAGTGTGCCATGCCAAGGAACTCTATAGCCATTGTCAACTTAGAGTTATGGTTGATATATCAATGTACCCACAGCATCGATATGTCCCGTGCGTCGCTCCTTACGCAAATGTATGTACCTAAGTATATAGAAGTTCCTAAATAATCTATATCTCAATTAAACTTCCGATTATAATAGCTCTTCACAGGATTGTGTAAAACTAGAAACAAAATACAGTCTTATTTTAACGTATGTTACTCTATACATACACACATAGCTTTTTGTTAAAATGTTTGAAGTCGTTTTTAATAAAATACTTTTTTTCGTTCAATTTGTGCATAACCCTACCTGCGCCACTCTATATATGAGGCCACGAGCGGCACCGTTAGCGGCGTTAGTTCTAGAGTCATATACACAGTTCGTCCCATTACTCATATAACTCAGAAATGGCGCACACTAAATTGCATACTCATAACCTTGAAAGTGGTCGAGCGGATTGTTTCGGCAAGTTAAAGTCTAGATAACTACAGGCTTCGGACAGAGGAGTTATACCTCAAAATGACTAATTGATGCATTAGAAAAGTGTGGTATAAGCGAATATAGTAGGAAGGATATGGTCTGGCAGACTACTGCATTTTAAAATTAGTTTTCACTAGTTTTCTTCTAATATTCTATACACCAGTTTCATTTTATAACTCGATGAGGCAGGATATATACTTTGTCCGACCAAGCTTTATGTGCAATACTAATTGACTTCAATCTAATAAAATTAATTTTGTGCTTAAACCTTAGTGGTCCGTTATTTCGAAACCCGGCCGCAAAATGACTGTCCCACCAGTGGTTTCTTATTGCCCCGTTCTTAACTTTCAATTGAAATGCGAATTGTCCTTTAACTCCATGAGGTAGGTCATTCTGCGGTTGGCTCCCGTACTATATATTGTAATTTTGATTTATCATTATCTGCCATTCGACAATGGACGATTCAAACAGACTAGATGTCTTGGCCGATTCATATGATAATTGCACTGAATTAAGTCCCGCTTGATTTTAAAACTATCAAGTTATTTTTCGTAACACACATGCCTTGACATAAGGTCAAATTTATTGAGCCTGACTCAAATACCTTTAAAAAAAACAGACGAAAAAACTAGTCCCCGAGTGTTTGGGTCAGGAACTAAACACTACGAATCCATCGACAATGTATAAGCAAAGCATCTTTTAAGCTTAAATATACGGTATGGACACGTGCGTTCGGTTTACTCTCAAGAAAAACTGTAGAAACTGCAGCATAGCAGTGACGTGGAATGGTCAAGAAGTCGTTAAGGCACATTACGCCTATACTTAACAAATTAGGAATAAACAACAGCTTAGATCTAAAGGATGTATTTTGTCAGGTTCCACTAGAAATGAATTTTCGCGAGAAAAAAAATTATTTACAATACCGTAAATAAGGATAAGGTTATCAGTTTATCACGAATCACTTACGATAGATGGTATATTCCACTATTTGGACGACCTTTTTTTTGTATAGTATGTATTTGGGTTATGCAGTGGGGAACGAAACTTTGAAGACAGGCGCTGACAATGTGGCAGCGATTGGGGACTTACGAATACCAACCACTGTTCGGCAACTCCACAAGATTCTTATAGGAATTGCGAGATGGTATCGCCGTTTCATTTCGAATTTTGCAGATGTTTCACATTGGTAGTATGTAAATGGGCCTTTATATTGGATATTCAATTTCATCGTCGATAAAGCTGTTTCACTTTCACTTAAAACTATTTCAAAAGCACACTTGGGCTAGGTAACAGTTACATTAGATTAGATTAGAAGTGATGTGCCCAACATTTTGTTCCACGGGTGAATTTTTTAATACTTCTCCCGGGAAAGGCAAAACTATAACGCATAGTTTTGCCTTTCTTATAGCTATAACGCTGGACATGATATATCGGTATATGGTTATTGTCCACTACTCTTGGAACCATTTTTGATTTTGGTGAATTTTTCGAAGAAGTTTGTCTACTCAAACCAACTCTTGCTTTTTGGCACATTGGTTTGATTAATATGCTGACATACTGCGCGATAGGTCCCAGGTTCAATTCACGGATTCACTATTCAAAAATCACACAAAAGATTGGTTGTGTTGTGAAAATCTATTGCTATACGGATCAGTCGTGCAGCTATATATTTTTGTCCAGTTATTAAAAATTCTGTTTCCCATAGCGGAGTCGGATTGTTTAAAGGTTTGACGTTCACAGACCATATCTTCCCTATACGTATTTTTCGTTTATTCATTTTCAGAATGCGTTTTGTTCTTTTTTTTTCGACGATTTTTGGCCTTAGACTGACATGTAACACAGTGGGGTGGTGTTAGGATTAGTGTTGTCTATTTAGGATTATCTATTGATGTAATGATACCTATTGCATCTTTTGCTGTTTTATATCGATCAAAATATCAAAAGTATACCAACATATTTGTAATATACCTACATAATCTTATTCCATCTACCAATTTTTGTTGCAGACCCCCAACATAACCAGATAGCCCTCAAATTAATCCAATCGCGTTCTTGAATTATCCTTCATCCATCATCCATTTTTGTTTAATTACTTAGGTATTTAAATACGATATGCCACCATTCTGAATATAAGTAAATAAAAATATAGTATGCACTTATCAAAATTAAGAGTGCATGGTCATCAAGTCATATAGGAACATGAGCGCAAATTCTTATTTTTACAAAAGGTAGAAACCTAAATGTCTAGGTATGCCGTTCCAAACAGCTGAATTGAGGAGATCTTCGCGAGTGGATAAAAAATTACAAATATCCGAGAGTAAAATTGCCCTGAAAAATCTTTTCAATTCAGCCGTTCAGACTCAGCATAAAATTGTAGGTCCCTTCCATGTTCCATTAGTCCCAAAAATAAAAAAAAACTCACACAAACAAATGGTTACGAGAAGCTAGGTCTATAGGGTGCCTGCCTATGCAGACCTGTTGCGCCAACTGTTTTAATCTTTTTTTCATGCACTTATACTGACACTAAGCACCCTTTTTCCCTACGGCTGCATTTTGCTTTTAAAACGATTACATTGTCTGCTCTGCTGCTGCTACCAAAGCAACTTTAATGAAAGCGTCTCTTAATGTAATGGGATTAGAAGCTATCTTGTCTAGAACTTTAATTAATTTCCATCCATTTCCGGAAACTAAATATCTTACTCTTCTCTAGTACATTTTTAATCATTAAGGTGCCAACGGTAATGTTATGGTTTCGTTTGTTTTGAATACATTAATGAAAAGCCTTAGCACTGCGGCCTCTTTAATGGTGCCGTCCCTGATGGTGAGGTCCTAAAGCCATCCACAAGAAAACAAGGATCTTCTCTGCTGGAGTAACGATTTCCTAGCCGAGGATATTCCTTCTGAGACGAAAAACAGCCGGACATTCCAGTATGTGAAGATAGGATTCAATACTGTCCAGAGATAGTCTATATACTCCATAGGTATGTAGGGTCCGGTGAAACGCTAATTCGGTGAAGATGTTTTTTTTTTTTTTTTTTAAGCCATTGCCAGGCCACTAATTATATATACCTATCAGGATTCTCAAGTTATTTCTGTCCAGATAAATGAGAAAATCTGATTTTCTGGAGGAGAATTTTGGGAAAAATTGTTAGGGAACAAACGTTTTCTCTGTACTGATAGTCTTTCCATCCATATGTCTTTGACATACTCAGTTTCAAGAGTGTCAGAGCAGCTCCTGTGGGTCTCTTCCGTATTGCGACGGATTTTATGTCACTGTCGATGATCTGTCGTTCAGAACGGTCTGTGTGCAAGGTCTAGTATCTAGTACCAATGCTAACAAATTTAGACAATGACTTTCTCGTCACCATCCCCTTCAGAACAATCTGGAATGAGAATACATTTTTAAAAGATGAATCAATTTACTTCTATACTGACGGCTCGAAAACCAAAGACGGAGTTGATGGGGGCGTTTTCTTCGAAAGTCTTAAGCTCTCCTTCCGTTTACCAAACTATTGTAGCGTGTTCCAAGCGGAAATTATGGCGATACATAAGTCTTATTTTGGCTCAAGAAAAACGTGGTATCCGTTAAAGATACATAAGTATTTTCATATTTGGGAAAAGCCAAACAGCTATCAAATCCTTGGATTCGATCTCTATATCTTCTCAAGTAGCCCTCGACTGCAGATCATCTCTTACGGCGATGGCCGAACAGTTCAACATTAACCTTTTTTGAGTGCCGGGGTATAGAGACAAAGCAGGGAATTGTAAGGCCGATAATCTCGCCAAAATTGGAACAACAATACCCATTCTGCCGCGGATAAAGGTACCGTAGGCTATAGGCATAGGTACCAATTGCTACATGCAAACAAAAATTGAAGCTGGATGCTATTGAGAGTGCAAAACGTAGGTGAACAAGTGACACTACTTTGTCTAGCGATAAAACAAATTTGGCCTAAGATGAATTTGAAACGTTCTAAGAAATTGATTTCTCCTAACAGATTGTATATCGGCACCACAATAGTTATCATTACTGGACACTGCTTGAAGCAAAAGCTGTTTGGATGAGCAATTGTTTTTATTATTTTACTAATAAAAATGAATTATAACATTGCGTCTGCCAGTGTGTTCGGCCTGAAATAGGTGTCTGCCTTTTTGATTTTTAGCACTTTTCCCAACTTTAATGAAATGACGTAATTAACCTCTTATTTTCTCAACATTCCCCGCAGTCTGTTACCATCTTTGTAATACCCAAACTGTCTGCCTTTTTGGTATGTTACTTAAAATATTATTCAGCGTCATCAAACCAAATCTGCTTGAAATCACGTTTTTGACCTAATATTCTTCCACCCTTTGACTCCCTACCAACAGCACAAACCAGTAAGAATAGACCGTCGACTCCTCCCACATAACGGACTTTGCCTACAAGCTGCCGGCGAGACCAGGATTTTTCATGTATTGGTGCTGTACAAAATCAAAGGGGCGCCATTAACGCACGCATACTTGAAAAATCCTGGTCGCATGGTATTGCATAGAAAAACATTGCCGCCATTAATTTTGACATTTACACGTATTCACAGACAGGGAAATTCTTTCCGGGGGGAATCGGGTAGGTGTACGGGAAGTCGGCGGTCTATTCTTACTGGTTTGTGACCAACAGCCTCCGCACCAACCGATAAGTGGGAGACCATTCATTCGATGTTTATTTATATACACACTATCCAATAATACCAAATATTTTCTTAATAAAATGACGTTACCATTTTTGTCGAACTGAATCCGCTTGAATTGGAATGGAAGATCAGTTGGAATAATCGGAATTCGTGGGATAAGGACTACCCTTTGAATTTGCCCATAATGATCGTCGGTTGAATCACATTGTTCATCAGTTTCTTGACGGACAACCGCGTACCTACCCTTTTCACAATTTCGGATGATTCAGATTCCGGAACATGATTATGATCGATTCCACCTTCAGCTTCAAATTATGCGGTGGCGTTCCTGTCACATCAAGCGGGTTTGATTGCCCGCAAGCCGCAACCCAATTGGATAACCTAAAGATAACAATAAAGATAGCACATTTGCTCAATAGAAAATGATAGTGCAATTACACTCAAAATTCCATACAAAAAATTAATTTTCGATTTTTCGAATTTCCTTACTTTTCCGGATGGTTTTCCAAATGTTTCTTTCTTAAAAACCTTCTACTGGCAATTACGAACAACTAAAAAAAAATTGAGCCAATAGATATAGATATAGATTGTGCTCAGAAGTAAAAGGGGAAATTCGCATTTGTCGAGGAAGCTACTACACTAACAGACTTAATTCAGTTAAAGGTAATGTAAGAAGTGAATGGCAGCTAGTCAATAGAATTCTAAAAAGACAGTCGCGAATATCGATATCTGAGAATACAACAGAACAGACCCCTTGAAATCCAACTTGTGCAATTTGTAGCCCCTTACGAAATCATTTTGAACCTTTGTGGAGGCCCAGTGTTTTATTTGAGCCGATAACTGGATTTAAGCTTCTAAAAACAATTGGTTCGTTGAAAATTCCAATTCTTCAGGGTTTGATGGTTTATCAAATCTAGTACTAGTGAATAATTTTTCATGCTTTTTAGTCGATGTGTTTCCGGAGTATTTCCTGATGCAGTGAAATATGCCGATATACAACCTTTGTTTAAGAAGGGATCTGGTGAGTTTTTTTGGATAAGTAAAACTAATTTCTTTAGTTCAGTTCGGATTTCAGAAATGTAGATCTACAGAAGATGCTCTTCTTCGTTTTTGTCCGCAGATATTTGAGAACCTGGCCGAAAAGAAATGTACAGCCGGATTGTTTGTTCACATTACTAAAGCATTTGACATGATTAACCATGACATATTGCAATTGAAAATGCTGGATTTCGTGGTTTTATTTATGAGTGTTTTAAGTCATACCTTAGAAATAGGTCACAAACAGTTAAGGTTGATGACACTCAGGGTTCTATTTTGGGACCATTACTGTCCTTAATTTATATTAATTCGTTGTTTTATTTGCCGTTTAAGGGATTACTGACAGCATTTGCGGATGATGCGGGCTTTGCTCATAGCTCATGGTACAGATAGTGCTTTAAATCTTATCTCAGATATCAATTTTGATCTTCATCTCATAAGAATCCGGTTTGCAGAGCATAACTATATTATCGGCTCAAAAACCAAAATTATGTTTTTCATAATAATTATGAAGTTGATGCCAAGTGTCATGCAGCTGATTGAATAAGATTTCAACTATCTTATTGCACTTGCAATACAAGTCCGTCTGCTTGTGCTTTTCATAATAGTCTCAGCCTTTTCAGTCTTTTGTCAATTCATAAGAATATGTACTTTAAAGAAAATCTGCCGCTTACACACTAGTTTTCCATTCTTCAAAGATTTGAGAGTACATACCTATACCTACTTAAATTTAAGATATGTTGAGTTATTTTTTATTTTGTCACCCCACCCATCATTTCGAATTAAGTTTCATATTTTCTAGCCTAAGTGGCATTATCTCTATTTTTTCAAGAAATATAATATCTCACTATTATTTCTTTTTCAAGCTATATTAATATGCAAACACTAGTTGGTTGTACCCGCTTCGCTGGGTATGCAAAGTAATATTTGATAAACAAATTGATTTTATTTAAAGAACTTCTTTGAAAACTACATTGCGTGTAAATTGTCTCTGGTTAATTAATAATCTTCCTTGCTGTGGATTAGATTCAATATACACCTTCTTTTGTCTTGCAACTCTTGATTGTGATAAAGCCACATACAGTTGGCCGTGTGAAAATACTCCGGTCTTCAAATGCATGCCAACGTGATCAAATGACTGGTCTTGAGCCTTGTTTATTATTATAGCGTATGCTAGAATTTATCGGAAATGGAATCATTGTGGTAATTCATGCTCTTATCAATTTTCGCCCAGGCTCTTCCACAATCAATCGAGTTCCATTGCAGTCCTTTTTTAGGGTTCAAGTTTTTCAGCAACATGATGATGACACCTTGCTTAAGTACAGCACATGAGGTGGCTTGCTGGATGGAGTTTGCTGATTGAGGAATTGAACAGGGAAATTTGGTGCATCATTTGGATCTTCAGTCTTCACTGATAACAGAATCGCCCCTATTCATTTCTAATGTCTGCACATTTGTCAGCGCGGCAATGACTCGTTCTGAAAGTTCCTGCATTGACTTTTGCAGCAGATCGCCAAAAATTGTCTTAATTAAGTCTCCTGTTAATATAATTTCCGTGGGAATTTCAACAACGTCGTCTTCATACATTTCTGCTACCCGCGGCAATTTGGCAATAATGAGAAGACTCATATTTTAATAGCCCTCAGGATTTTGTCCACAGAGATTCCTTCACGATCAGTTAGTTTTCTCTTTTATATTTAAATATCGCGAAATAAAATTTCCTATTAAAGTACCTGAGGAGCAGTTAGTAAATCAGTGATCTTAAAATTCGTAGCAAAGTACATATTGCCTAAAAACGGTTTCTATTTTTTTTTTGTATCTATTGATTTAGAAATTAGATTTATGAGTATAAATAATATTTTACTTCTTTTTACTTCTTTATTATCAATGTACAAAGTTTCATATTGATACGACAAACTCCTTCGTGAGTTATGAAAAAGTTCTCATTAAAATCATTGCCAATAACTCGAGCCCAAAGCAAAATACCTAAATATTTCTTATATAGAGTACACAAACCGAGTTTGAAGTCGATCGGATGAAAAATAAAAATGTTCCCGTACAAACTTTGACCCCCTAAGAAGGGTTGGTTTTATTTGGCAATTTCCTTTTGAAAACACTTGCCGAGCATTACTATAGTAGAGTTTGAACCTTGAAGAAAATTAAAATATATGAAAAATAGGCGGTGCGTATTTGAATAATGAGAAAACACAAACATTGAAAATTTATTCAAATACCCACCGCCTACTTTTATTTAAAATAAGAAAAATAAGAAAAGTAAGGAGCGTTACAGAATCAGTAAGGGTAAATATATATATGATTGTGAATAAAATTCTGTAAGAAATAATAAAAAAATAATAATAATAAATGTACGAGGTATCCCTGCTGCAAACTGAATATGGTGCATATAGAGAGGACAAGTTTATTCCAACCCGTAGTTTTCGGATCTTAAAAGATCACTAGAGCGTAATACACAACGTGAGTGTGTATTAAAAACCCCGTCGTTACACCCCGCTTCCTTTTCTCTCACCCCTTATTCTGCACTGGGGCTGGGTTAGTGGTGTCAATCGAACCGTGCCAATGACCGCCCAGGCTGAGGGGTCCATTAAAATAGCTCAGTAGCTCTAATGGTGTACTCCAGAAACTAGGCGGCATCCGGTTTTAAATAGCATTATCTGCAGGGCTCTGTGTGGATGGGCTTGAGGCCCATAATTGGCCAAATCTGTTTCGTCATGGAGAATATGGTGGTCGAACCAGCAGTTTGTAGTGTTTCTCGCATTTGTTTCATCTTTACAAGTAGGGAAAGGCACTTAGAGATTCCCCTTCTACGTAAAATTGAGAATGAAAGCGACACCAAATAAAATATAACAGCATTCTTCATTAGATTCATTTAATCTGTTCTTTATCAGTGTCTCAGCTAACTCGAAACTGTCATTTTAATTAAGAATTAAAAAAAGTTCATTCATAAAACGCCATTATGATTTAAACAAATTGTATTATGCAGCTGTCATGAGATTTTTTTTTTTTTTTGACAGAAATTTGTTATTTAAAATTGGATAACACTGTTTTTTGTTGTGCTAATGCGCAAATCAATAACTATATATAAGATATTAGTAATGAACTAATAACATAATAATTATTATTATATGCCATGATTTGAATCAATGGACAATTTAATTCAGAGTTAATTTGCTCCTGAATTAACTTCGAAAAAAGTCTATGAATAACGTTTTCTGCAATCAAACCAACATAAACCTTAATTCAGATTCAACTAAGTGTTATGAATAAAACTGTAAGTGTATAAACTTTAAACTACTGCTTGTAGTTGAAAAAAAAACTTAGCTTTGAAAGGTAATTTAAAATGTTAACCAAATGTTCTTAATTAAAGTCATTGGCAGAAAAGATCCGTTTTGTTTTTTTACTGTGTTTAGGAATGGAATATTCTATTATTTGGTGTGTATTTGAATGATTTTGCTCAATTTCAATTTCAGGCTCAGCAAACATTTGAATTGTTTTATCCCAACCAATAAATTAAGGAATCATGTTACGAAATTACCAAAGTTAATTAATAAATACAAATGATCTGCACAGGCAGAGCAGATGCAGGGTATTTAAATACACTCCTATTACAATTTTTGATACTCTAATTTTGATTTCATAGGCAACAGCAACACTCCTCTTGAAAATGACGTAAGGGTAGATCTATTTAGCTAATGGCTGAGATAAACATGACTTTCTCAACATTAACATTTAACCCTACAGTTAACGATATTCTGGCCACTAAATTTGTTTATTGGTATGAGCATTTTGGAAAGTGTTTAGTCTTTGTGTTAGCTGCCAGACTAAAGTTGATTATTGGTGAGGCGGAATGAGAATAAGACTTAAGTACAAACAAATAACAAACAAACAAGTATCTGTCTACCGCTTAGGACAGAACGTCACTATATAGTAATAATTTCGAGGTAGTAAACATGAACTCCACGAATGACACTCTAGTGGAGATCCGGCGATAAGTTACCTTAGGAAACCGCTTCGGTTTGGCAAAAAAGTTGGGTTCAAAACATCTAACTCGAAGGACGATATGTATGTTCTACAAAACCCTTATCCTGTCAGTTCTGCTTCATGGCGCCGAGTGCTGGACGAAAACCAAGGGCTCCTTCAAAGTACCTATGATTCTATACATCTTTATGTTATTCAAAAAGTATGCCGACAATAAGCTATTTGTTTTTCATGCATCATAATTTGAACACAAATAATAACCTTAATATTGCCAAATTCATATTTGCGGATTAGATTGGTGCATGCGGTATTCATTATGTTTGAGAGGATTATATTTTGAAAAGATACTCAGCTTTCATATACTTGAGCCACTCGAAAAATATAATAAGTTATCTGTAGATACAGTTCAACTGATGTATTCCACTTCATTTTGGCGGAAATTTTGTTCTTAGCAAGCAGGAAGCAAGAAGAATGGAAAAAAAATATCTATGAAGAGCGCCATTCTACTGCTGCTGGTTTTAACAGTATTATTCAATTATCCAATGATATTTGAGGTGCAATTTTCCTTTCACTATAATTTATTCGTGGGTAATGATTCATTTTTAAATTCAAGATTTTTCCAAATATATTATATCCTCTAATAGCCTCTTTAATGCAATAGCTAAAACAATGGACATCCGGAATTAGACATAAGGGCCAATCAATGACATTTTATACAGACTCGTCCTGTTTGACTTTTTCTCAGAATAGAAGTAGCCTGTTCCACTTGTAAAAAAACAAGACAGAACGTGCTAATATAATGTTACAATCAAAGTGATCCTTCGCTTGGAAGTCCTATTTTGCCTCATGGCCAAGGCTAAACTACCTTCAATGTGCATAGTTAGCAGAAAGGACAATCAGCAAAATGGTCTAAACAGACTGACGACGAACCAAAAGTTAAAGCATCATAGCTTCAATGTGCATGATGCAACAATGCTCGTCGCAGCAACATTTTGCATTCTTCTTGAATTGTTGTCTCTCATTTACATGCTTCCGAAGTGCACACTCGAAAACGATTAAAAATGAAATTCACCCCTGAAAGGATAATGCCCCTGAAATCCGGCCATCAGTGGGGTGCTGAGTTAACATTTTATGCTGAAGTGGTGTTCCTATTATTTGCCCTAATGATGATTATGTTGATGAGAACACCAGTGCGACATAAGCACAAGGATAACGCACTTATAGAAAGTAATTATTTTATATTTTGTTTTTGTTTTTATGCTTTCGTGAGGTATGCGTTGCGTATGACGTATGAGTATTTGTGGGATTTGCAAATTGTCATTATAGATTCATAGAAGATGTTCAATAGAATCACATTCCTTAAATGGATATGCAAGAAATAGTAGGAGTACTAAGCAGAGCACATATATGCTTCAAAGCAGAGAGCTTTCAACAAAAAACGTCTTAAGCACGTTTTCCTTAAATGCATTCTCTACTACTGTTCAGTAGAGGGTGTGAACTTGATGCAAGGTGGCGACAAGGTTTAGTGTAGTAAATGGGGATTATTTGGAAGGATATAACCAACCCCGGATGACAAGACGATGGTATTGCTATGGCTGTATTGTTCCCATTCACGATAATATATAGTAATGCTAGCGGTTGAATTTGAAAAAAAAGAAGAAGAAAAACAGAAATGTAGGCAAGAATAATTTAACCAATTTGTTGAACACAAATATTTAAATATGAAAGCCACTTAGTGAGGTGTGAGTTTTTGATTTACCTGAAATACTACCAAGAGTATGCTTGCTTGGCGTAATTAGGTTATAGTGTAAATCATTAATTAGGAAATGTTTGGATACACATATTCCTATATATATGTACTTACGTAACTACCAGTGGCCTGGCGTCCATATAACCCGATTCCTACCGAGTTACCTTTTAAAACTTTCAGTTTCAGCTACAAAACAATGTTTACTTAAAAACGTGCAACATCAAACCCACGGAATAAACTTAATAACGTTATGTATGTATTTTTCATAGATACATGTAGCGCAGGCAATTGAACTTTATTTTCAAGCACACGCGGAAACACTCACCCTTCCGTAGATATCGATTAGTTTAGTATGTATTACCTATTTATTATAACTGCCCACACTTTCTGAGCATTATAATTTGACATTAGCATGATATATTTGGTGAATTTGAATTGTGTGTGATGTGTGCTCCTATCGCTGCGCTATGCTGTGATGTAGAATTTAGTACCAGTCAGTAGGTCCGTCAGTTCCCTTTGTTACTTAATTTATGATTTTCTGACTTTTCCTGAGGGAAGTATCCTCTGTTCAAAGGCCGCTTTCTTGAGATTTTGTATCTTGTAAAAAATAAACAAACTGATGTGTTTATAAAATGTATAAACAAGTCGTTTTCAATGCGAATGCGCGCACATAATTTTGGGTTTTATGTGCGCGCATTCATATTGAAATGTGTGTGCTTCATTTTTTGCGACTAAACAGACGCGCGATTGAAATCGTATGTGTGTTTCGGGCCCGCACCCAGCGTGCGCTCTCACATAGTACTCGTACCGTACGTGTTCGCACAGACACAAGTCAAATTCGTATGAAAACGCGTCCAATGTGCGGCTAGCCTATAGGCAGATGTTCAACATATTAACCAGATCAATGTCTAGGCTAGTTCGAGATGATCTTAATTTTAAAGCATATCGTCGATCAACGGGGCTGCATTCCAGGTTTGACTATTTTAACTAAATTAACAGCGATTGTTTATTTAGTTACTTTTTGGAATCTGGGACAGCTATTGTTACTAATGACATGTTGTAGTATGAACGAAATGAACCACACTTTTGCCTCTGGTTAATTTAGTTAACTTCCCCTCCTTCGAACTGTCACAGCTTGTCAACGCTGTAGTTAAAATAGTCAAACCTGGAATGCAGCCCGGGTCATCTCTTAACTCCTCAATTAAAACAAATTATGGTGGAGAGATGCAAGCGACTTTTGCTGTGGTGTTGCACTTATATTACTTAAAGACAATTCCGTATACGATTCTATTAGATGCGTTGAAAATGACCGGGTAAACAAATGGAGCCGCCGCTGCCCGAGAGGTTGTAACTGTAAGTCGAAATGACAATTTCGGCGATCGGTCGAATAGATGGCGAATGGGGAGGGCAAAGACAAGACCGAAAGTGCAACAAGCAGCACGTTGATGCTGTGATTTGGCTAGTCAGCTGGGTGCGGGTTCAATCACAATAATATTAGATATGATAAATAAAAAGGTAAATGATTGGTGTATTTGAATAAGGGCGCCACGCAGTCTTTGGAAAAGGAAGATTGCGAAACCTTTTTGGAGACAATTATGGATTTTGGTGAACGATGTACCTACGACGAAATAAAAAAAAAATGGAAATTATGTTTCACACTAGGAAATTTTATAAGTTTATTGGCACTTATGATTAGTAATGATTACAAAGTGGAATGGCCACTGGTTTGTTAAAAAAACATCACAGAGCTGGAAGCTCTCAGTATCGCTTTACACAACTGTTTTTTGTTGCGCGACTTAGTATCCTCTCTGTTCGAAACAAGAACGAGTAGGTTAGAACTCAAAGTAGGTATAGAAAGAGTGAAATTAACAAGCAAACCCTCAAGGTAGGGAATGTAAAAACGAATTTATGAAAAAGAAAATTATTTAACTTTGCGGTTTTAGGCCAACGGATAACTTCCGATTACCATACGGTTCTCGGGACAACGGTCACAAAAGACACAACGGGTCGCGAAAATACAGAGTAGCAGTTAATTGCTACTATAAAAGAACGGAACGAAATCTCACTCGACTATTTTTCACAAGGCAAATTTCAAACGACAACGAACTATATACCACACTGAAAACACACTACTTATCTGTTTTTTTGTTTTCCCCCTTTTTTTTCCTTTTATCCTTCCTCTCCTAGGAAAATAACTATGTCCTCTGACCTGGCGGATGGGGATGACCAAAAGCTCCCCGCTACAACCACTGGATAATGATGTCCACACTGCACGAAAACTTGTCTTTCGTCCTGTGGATTTTTCTCGTCTTAACTTCCTTTTTTTTCTCTAGACACAACTTGTCTTCACTACTTATTTGCTCTGTTTTTTTCCCACTTTTTCTATACGTCCTGTCTCTCAGGCGGTTAACCAAAAAGTGACGTACGCCTGCGCTGATAATCAGAGTATATCCATTAATGAGTAGGGACACTCTCCACGTGTTTCTTATCAGTTTACAATTTGCAGTACACATACACGAGAAATAGACGGCACTAAAAGTGCTCTAGTAAAAGAGGGATGGAAGAGTAGTCGAACTATTTCAAAATGTGGTACAGGGTGTGACGTAAAAAAAAGAAAATCAATTTGTAATATTTCTTATTGAACATTTTATATCTAATATATATTCACATGTGTGCTACACTTAAATATTTTTGTTTGTTGGTACATTTTTTGTTATTTTTATTGAACTGTTTTAGAATAAAGTAAACCCATACTCGGACGTAAAATTTGATAAGAAATTTCTTATTTTGATTTTTGCAACAGTTGTAATGAAATTCATTTTTCAAAAAGTTAAAAATATTCCCCTCAAAATTATTTAGGTAGTACATATTTGGAAAACAAGAAATAAATTTTTGTTCAAGATTCTCTAACGAGTTTAAAAATTCTTGATTGGGCCGTGTCAATTTCGCATCTTCATATTCTTTAAAATCTGTAAAAAGGGAGGAAACGTTAAGTTGCGGACTCAATTTTAACTCACACTTGTGGTTTAGGCGGTATTTTTTTAAAATATAACCTGCGAAATAGTAGAATGCATTATCAATACCAAAGTCCACAGTTTTATAGTCAGGTTCAGTTTTGAAAGCGTAAACCAAATTGTCCTTATTTTGTTTTTGTGGTTCAATCTGCACTTCAATGTCTGGAAGTTCCAGGTTAGCAGTTGGCTCACAGTTTCCACGTGTAATATCTTCCATATACTTTGCCGAAAAAGATCTTTTAAATGAACAGATGAATTGAAATGGAGTCAGCAACTTGTTATTTCCCCCTCGGTTACGTAAAACAGCAAAAGTGTTTTCCAAGCAATCTTGATTAAGATTTCTTGTTAAAAGAAACTTAATACCGTCTTCTTTTATTTCTATTATTATTATCCGGTATTTTGAAATATTTAACTCCAAAATTTTCTTTCTGCTCTCGCCCACACGCCAAACATTTAACATAATGTTTTCCCATTATTTTATTTAAAGTTCTTAAACTATGCAAACTTGCACTTCAACTTTTTATTTTAACTATTTTTAATTGTTTGCCACACGCACTGAACACCCTTTACTTCGTCAATTGATGGTAATGAACGACTGATAACAATCCAACTCCAGCTCGCCTTTAAAAATACGTGCGAAAAAAATGTAAACAATCCCCTCTACAACCAACCTAAATAATTAGTATGACCATCTGCTGTGAATTATATTACCTAAAAAGTGCTGGCAATAAAACTTAAAATCGTAAAATATGGTAATTAACGAAGTCGTAGCAAGGCAAAAGGGTTGAATTTCGTGATAGAGAATGAAACATTTCTTTTTCATGTCCATAACAAAGACCATTTAATCAATAACCAATGGGAAAAACTACAAAATTTGTTTTTTTATTAGCAATTCTACGAAAGCAAAGCTGGTTACCTGATCAACCTGAATGGTTGAGAGAAAATACTAATATACTGACATCACTTCAGCTCGCCTTTAAAAATGCTTTATGAAAAAACCCACAATCGTTTGTCGTACGCAGCAAGCCCCATGTAGTGGTACAGGCAAAATGTGTTGTGTACCCTTTTTTTCTCAAGCAGTCGTTGTATGCAGGTAAAAAGTATTCTTTCGACCTGCTTCCACTTATTGTACGATTTTTTCTGCATTTTGCTTTGTGGTAGTAGGAAATGCATATGTGGAGAGAGTGTCCCTACTCATTAACAGGGTTGCCAGAATTTTGTTTGCTTTAAGCGCCCAAAACTTAAAGAAATGTAGCCCAATATCGTTGCCCAGAAAGAAGCCCAAAAATCGTTGAAAATAATTCGGTTCTTGTATTTTATTATAAAACAGGTACACATGTATGCGTATGCGCATCAAAGTATATCGTGAGATTCCGTTGACAATCGTTTTCGCGGTTTGGTCTTAATTAAATTCATAAATGAAAACGCTCTTTCTCCTACAGCCGAGTTTCCCAAGGTGTGCTCCGCGGAACTCTTGGTGCTTCGCCATAAAAATTCAATTGCTCCGCGGTAAGATAAGCGCAAAATATGAAAATTCCAGCAGACTAGCTAATTTTGTGCTTCCGGAACCTTGTCATTTGTTTTTCTATGTTAGCAACAATGTAATTTGTGTATTGATTACACAGTACAAAAATTAGTAAAAATAAATCGTGTACTCCAAAACTTTCTATAACTATCAAAATGGAAACGAATCATTGGCATTGATAGCGAAAAGATTTGTTTTTCTATGAAGCTTGTTTTTGGGGAAATACAAGTTTCTAAGAAGACCGGACGTTTTGAGAACCGCAAAAGAAATGAGATTGAACGCAAAACTACTCCAAAGAAAGATTTGACGGACAAGTAGACCCAATCCATTTTCAATGTCCATTAAAATTAAGGAGATTGTTGCACCTAAACTCCATCAAGAACTCAGGGCGCTGTGTCGTAGAACAAAATCTTCGTGGCTGCATATTCCACAAAACACACACATTTTGTCAACAAAAACCTAAGCAAAATTTAAAGTACCTTGTAGGTATTCGTCCCCTAAAAAACAAATGGTTGCGAGAAGCTTGGCCTAGGGTGCCTATATGACCTGTTGCGCCAAATATGTCGAATTTTAGTGGAACATCTTCATAAAAGATTGACCGCCCTTTTAAAAAAAATTAATTTAAAAATTAAATAATAATTTTTATTATTTTTTTGTTTTGTGGAAACTGGAATTTTCAAGTCTTCGTTTTTCTGTGGCCAACTCGAAAATGATTTAAAAATGTTTCTGAATTCTTTTTTTTTTTTTAATATCTACTAGTTTAAATATTTTATAAAATGCAAAAAGTCACAACACGTTACTTATTTCTTTAATTTACTGCGCTGTCAGTATCCCAATTTTCGTAGTTATAGAAAATATAACTACGAAAATTGGGATACTGACAGCGCAGTACTCCGCGAGGAATTTCTCTCCAGAAAAGTGCTCCGCGACCATAAAAGTTCAGGATTTTGGCTCGCGTCAAATAAAAAGGCCTGCAAAATAAATTAGAGTGCGTGCTGTTGAACGACTGTTCGATGTTACTTGACTGCAAGAGTGCTGCCATGTTTTAAAAGTGAGGGTTTGTCCAAAATATTATTTTTTTTTTAGTTTTATGAAAGATAAAACAAACAAAATTTGTAAAACGATAAATAGCCCAAAATTGTGTTGGGCGCTCATGGAAGAAATTTCTATCGTTTTTTAAACAAAAAGATAGCCCAAAATACGACAAAGCGCCCAATCTGGCAACTGTGCTCATTAATGGATATACTCTGCTGATAATCTTCCACACACACCCATACACGCACACACACACGCAGCCTTTCATACATGGGGCGAATTCAACCATCTTTTTTTTCGTTCAAGGCCGAAATCGTAGAATTTATTCACTAGAATTTTTGTGTTTTAATACACTTATTTTTGGTTTTCGCTGTTCGATTTTTCGATATGCGTTTTTGGTGTTTATTAATTAAAATATGAAGTCCTTGCCGCCCTGTCATTTTTGGCGGGAGGAGTCTTTCTGGTATTAGTGTTGAATTCGCCCCAGCTGCCGTCGTCGTAGTTGTCAAAGCAAAGGGAATCACGTCCAGAGCTTTAACAACTTCTCCTTCGGTGATACATTCATTGCAGCAGTATTCACAATAGCGATCTAGCGCTGTTCGATTAGGTATCTTAGTGGTTGCTTAGGTTCGCTTTTTGCCAACCCCGACCAGACTTAAATAGGATTATCTTTTAACGCAATAATAACAAAAATATCAACAAGGAGTGGAAGGATAAATAACTCGCGACCCCCATACTAATGTCGAGTGAGCTTTCGCGCTTAATGGTAAGCTAACTGAACCCAGGTAGTTGGAAGTTATCGTTTACAATATTATTTTTTTTTGTTAGTGATGGCTTGTTTTGCCATATTTATTTAGGATGGGGCCCCCTCATGTAGCTGACCTCCCCGTGGTGGGGGGCGGGCAACATGTCTAGGTTTACCTAGACATGGCTGACGAAGCACACACCCAACGATGACAAGGAGAACTAAAAGAGCCTCGGATATTGCCAAGCCTGTCATAATAGGGCGCCCTTTGGAGCCAGGCCTGGAGGGTGGCAGTTTGCGAGCGTCTGGTGGTCGGCTTGTCACGCTCGGCAGTCGGCCGGGTTTAACCCGAAACGGCTACGAGCTTCCTATCAATGGTCTCGCAAACCATTATGGTGGTCAGAGGGTGGATGCGCTATGCACCAATAGGGGCATAAGTGGACTTTCGACAACTCGACAACGGCATCGACTTAGGATAGGCACGTGGAACATCTCTTCGCTCACGGGAAAAGACCTGGAGCTTGTTGGGGAGGCTGTTAAATATCGACTAGATATAGTTGGTGTTTCCTCAACAAAGCAAAGGGGTTCTGGAACTGTGGACCTTGCAGATGGGTGGAAACTCTTCATGTCGGGAGTAGCACCTTCAATGTCTGCTCAGGCGGGAGTGGGGATACTCACAAGTCCCAGGCTGGCAGGCAGAGTATTGGAGTGGATACCATTAGGAGGGAGAGTTGCGATCTTAAAGCTTAAGCTTGAAAGATCAACTCTGGCTCTAGTGCAGGTGTATGCACCGAATCTGGAGTCAGGGTACGCAGCTTTCTTAGATGAAGTTGATGCAGCCCTTGAAAAGGTTGCAGATATGGATTCTTATATCCTGATGGGTGATTTCAATGCTCACGTGGGTGCGGATTTCTCGACATGGGGCAGCGCGATTGGGAAACACGGTGACCCCGATCAGAACGCGAATGGAGAGAAGTTGTTGGACTTTTGTTGTTCAAATGGAATGTCCATTATGAACACTTTCTTTCCACACAAAGATATCCATAAATACACATGGTACCGTCGAAGTCTGCAGCAGAAATCGCTGATAGATTTCTTTGTGGTACCGTCGTGTATTAAAAGGATGGTTTGTGATGTTCGTGTGTTGAGAGGGGCTGAACTGTCAACTGATCACCACCTGGTGCTGTGCAAATTGTATCTCAATGATCAAATACCTATCCTGCCAAAGCGTAAACCAAGGATGGTTACGCGCATACGGTGGGAGGGGCTGCAGAACGATGAGATACGGGAGGAATTTGCACGGCAGGTATCTGAAAGGTTTGAACAAATTCCAAATGTTCCATTGAATGTAGAGGAAGAATGGCAGTTGTTTTCAACAGCAGTTATTGCCTCTGCAGGACATGTTTGCGGAGTGAAGCGGCTCGGTGTGGCGGCTGGTGGTGAGAAAAGAACTGCGTGGTTTAAAACCCCCGGAGTTCAAGAAGCTATCAGAGAGAAGAAGAAGGCTTTCAAGGTGTGGATTCACTTGGGGGACTCTCCTTCTCGAAACCGGTACATTGAGGCGCGAAGAACTTGCAAATTGGCTGTTAAAGCAGCCAAAGAACAGTCTTGGAAGGAGTTCGGCGAAAAATTGGACCGCGATCACGGATCTGCAAGCAAGGTGTTCTGGCAGACCATCCGCCGTCTTAGAGGAAGGAAGTGGAACATTATCGAAGGAGTCAAATCCAAAGATGGTACACTTCTTTCTAATGAGAAGGACATCTTGCGCAGATGGAGCGAGCACTTTTCCGAATTGCTCAATCCAATCCAGGGCATTGAGGATGACACATCCATCGCCTTAAGCAGGGCGGAAAATAGTCCCACGGTAGAGGAAGTCACTTTTGCGATCAAATCGCTAAAAGCTGGCAAATCTGCCGGAGTGGATGAAATCCGGCCAGAAATGCTAAAGGCCTTAGGTGAAGAGGGAGTCAAATGGCTCTCTCGTGTCATTAAAGTGGCCTGGGAATGCGGCGAAACTCCCAGCGATTGGCAGATTGGGGTGATTGTGCCCCTTTTCAAGAAAGGGGATAAAAGGGATTGCTCCAATTACAGGGGTATATCACTTTTAAGTCTCCCCGGAAAAGTCTTTGCCAAGGTGCTGGAAACGCGTTGCAGAGCTGTGGTCGAGGCACGATTAGGAGATGAGCAGTGCGGCTTTCGTCCCGGCAGAAGCACAACCGACCAGTTATTCACTCTCAGAATGGTACTTGAGAAGGCTTGGGAGTATGCTACACCTGTTTACGCTTGCTTCGTAGATTTGGAGAAAGCATACGACCGAGTCCCTCGAGGGAAACTCTGGAGTGTATTACAGCAGTATGGAATTGATGGTTCTCTTTTGAGAGCCATTCAATCTCTTTACACAAACTGTAAAAGCTGTGTTCGGGTAAACGGCGTTAAATCAATACCTTTCACCGTGGGCGTTGGACTTCGCCAGGGGTGCGTCTTGTCGCCTCTCCTTTTCATTACTTATATGGACTGGATGTTACAGCGCAGTCTTGGCGAAGAACGTTTCGAATTGGGAGATCTGAGGATAAGTCATTTGCTCTTCGCTGATGACTTGGTCATCCTTGGGTCCTCTCAGACTGAACTTCAGCGGGCACTCGATCGGTTTGTAGCCGTTTGTGTTGAAGCTGAGATGAAGGTAAATGTGAACAAATCTGAAGTGATGGTCGTCTCTAGAACGCCTGTTCAATGCACTCTGCATGTTAGTGGAGTCTCATTGAAACAGGTGGAGAAGTTTAAGTATCTCGGGGTCTTATTCACGAGTGATGGAAGGAGCAATGCCGAGTTTTCTTGTAGGATTGGTCAGGCTGGATCGATTTTGAGACAGCTTGGTCATTCTGTTATTAGGAGGACTGAACTTGGTGTCAAAGCTAAGTTGTCAGTCTTTAATTCGGTGTTTGTTCCAACTCTCACCTATGGTCATGAGGTTTGGGTAATGACCGAAAGAATAAGATCGCGGATACAAGCTGCCGAAATGAGATTTCTCCGTAGTATTGCTGGTGTGACCCGTAGAGATCGCATCAGAAATACCAGAATACGTGAGGAACTCAATGTCGAGCAGCTACTTCTCCGGACGGAGCGGTCCATGCTTCGGTGGTTTGGTCATGTTAAACGTATGTCCCCGACCAGGATCCCACGACGCGCTATGGAATCCGTACCATCGGGCAGGCGTCCCCTAGGTAGACCCAGGATGAGATGGTTAGATCAAATTCATAATCTCTCCTCTACCCGTATGGGGATTGCCCTTGAGGATTTGGAGTCGTTGGCGGAGGATCGAGAGCTATGGAGGGTCCACTTAGGTAACCTACACCCGCGACCCACTTAATGGATAAGCGGGCCATTGAAAATGTATGTATGTATTTAGGATGGGCACGGGGGCCTTACGATAACTCTTTATTCTGATTCGACGAGGACAGACGTCCTTTTTGGGCTTAAACGCCTTAGTGAAAGAATTCTTTCCACGATCATTTTGATGTCGGTGGGGATCACCTGTCCCTTGTTTTTATCCATATATTGGGGACCGTCCGTCTGCCCATTGAGAGATTCCCGACCGTCCGTCTGGGCTCTAAGAAAAACTACATTTGTCATCCTCCAGGAGCGAAAGGGAAGCGCCCGGAAGACAACGGGAGAAAATGGTTCAAAAGGCCAAAAAGTGGAAATGGTTCAGGAACAGGAGGGATGGAAAGGTCAAAGGTTTTGTGCGTAAATTTTAAACGCAACAGTGGCAGGCGTTCAATAAGCATCATAAAAGTTTTTAAAGCGGGTGCAAAAGTTTACAAGAAATATGTGCTACATGGTGTTTTTAGGACTATGAAATATCCTATTTAATGGAAAAAATTGGCATTTTAACTAGGACTCGGCTCCGGCGCATAATATGTAGCAATATTCCTGGTCTTATAGCCGCAGGAGATTGTCGCGGGATCTCCAGATTTGAATCCATTGGATTACTGAAAAGGCCTTTAAAGCTTCCCATAGAAAATTGTGAAATAATCTTTGGCCGTGGCAGCCGCTATAATGTAGTAAGACAAAGAGGGTCATATCGAGTGATGTATTTTTTACTTATCAATATTTTGTTTATGTACTGTAATAAAAAAATACGTTAAGAAATAATCGATTTTTTACTTAATAATAACTAAAAATACAGAGTGCACTGTTCATACGTATCTTCACTCTGTATATTGTTTTGTCTTTCTCATTGTGTTTTTTTAGGTGCCTACTACTTTTGTCGTATCGACCAATATACCAACCTAGTATTGTATGTTCTTGCCCCTACTAAAAAGAAATTTGAATATTCTTACACACACATAACGAAATCACGATTTTCTACACGTTTGACGCTTTTGCCAACCAATTTCATACGAGTTATCGGAGTTCGACTTATCGAAGTTCGACTGTATAACAAAATGTTTGCTTTTTTTCTATGTATGCCGTTTTATATTTGAAACATCATTTATGGCCTAGGAGGTCTATCTCACGGCGCGCGACCTAGCGCCTAAAGATTTCGGATGCAATCGTAGTCGTAGTAATAATAACCAATATAAATAATGGCAATGCGCGAACTCATCCAGCGCCCTTAACTCAGTACGTCTGACTCACTTCGATGAACTGCATTGTGCAGACCTAGACTAATACTATCACACCTTTGAGCAGGAGGGATTTCCCTGCTCAATGAAACTATACCTGGTATACAGGTTATCAGTAGTCGCTTAATACTACTTCGTAGTGCAAAGTAGTTAAATAGAAAAACTGTTTTTATTGTAATGCTCTATAGTTCTTACACAACATTTTTTGTTATTTTTTTAGAAATTGTATTGCCTAGACCAGCGGTTCTCAAACTTATTAAGCTGTGGAACCCTAAAGAAGGCCCAAATATATTTTGGAACCCCACCTCTTATGCCGATTTCGATAGGCAAAAAAAATCACTTTTTCTTGCCCCAGATCACTTTTTGCGTTCATTTGGTACAAAAAAAGCTATCTTTTCAGATTCGAGAGCACTTTTGCGAATCTAGATTTTTTTCTCAGAGTTGCTCGAGATTTACCAACAAACTCTTATGATTTGACGTTTGGAGTTTGTTTGTTTACGATTTACGAAAAGTCTTTGGCCGAAAAAGTTTGAGCTCGTGAAACTATTTCATTGTTTGATTTATAATTTTTTAAAAATGTACTTCTATCTCTGAAAGCTGTATTCGCACATCTGGGACAGCGCACAATCTCGATCTGTATTTAATTTTTGCATAAGTATACGCTGAAAAGCCTGCTTCACAGCGATATACGTTGTGACAAAAGGGAGCAAATTTAATATAGACTGTTTGGCAAGTTCGGGGTAGGTATTCACTCCTAATGCCAACCCAAAAAAAAATGCCAATGATATAGAATTAAATACATGTTTTGATGCAGAAGAACTCTGCAGATCTATAAGACACTCATTTTCCGGAATGCTTACGGCGATATTATTCACTCACTTTAATCCTAATTAAAGTTTACACCCGGGTTTAAGTGAGTTTAACCAACAAATTAAGCGAATAAGTCCATAATATTCAGTCGGTAAACCGGATAAAAGCCGTCGGCGTTTAATCTGATTGAATTTAAACTGCACTTCGTAGACCAGTTTAAGTACTTTAAAACGGGTTAAAACTCAATTTCATATCATTGACGGTTTTTTTTTATGTCACATTTTTGACATTTCTTCGCTCGCAGAAAATAAGTGAAAGTGAAAATATAATAAAAAGCAAGAAGATAAGAAAAATGAATTTTATTAGTTTTGGCAACGGTTATGGCACCACATGTAAATTTGGAAATCAACTTTAGGTATAGGTAGTATCTAAAAATTTTCTTTTATTCTATTAAAAAATAAATGTATTAATATTATTGTATCGCGACACGAGTCCACTCATTTCACTTTGGACACAACGATTACTGATGGACCAAATGTGGATGTCACAAAATATTAAATCAATTGCCAATTACTGACAAACAACAAAAACCAAATGTCATTATATGTGAAATTTGACAATACGTGGGTTTAAAACGAGTTAAAATCGGATTAAAAATCGGTTTAAACTGTTGTTGCGTGGTGCGTGTTTTTAGGCGAATATTATGGATATAGGCTTAAATTGTTGGGTTTAAAAATGCGGATTAATGATAAGGTTTAAAATCAACTTAAACCTGATTTCCACCCAGAGTAAATAATTTGACCGTTAGTATCGTAGATATATTTTGAGTATATTTTCATTCTTTGTGAGATATTATGCAGAAACTTTACAAAATCTGTGCATGAAATGTTTGCGCAAAATTTTTGTAATTGCATTTCACAAAAATTATTTTTGTGTTTTCTTATTTTTAATTCAAGAAATTCGCGGAACCCTGAGAACTGTTTAAGAACCGAGGGCCTATACAATATTATTGACTTTCATTATTTATGTCAATGTTACAAATTTTAAAAACTTTGGCTTCCAATTCCAAGACTATCGAAAAGCTGTACCCGCCCGGCTTTGCCCGTGCACAGGAATTGTATTGCTTAGGTCTTAGGTAATAATGTTCTTTCGTAAAATGCGAGAAATGATAATAAATCGACTTGGTGGAATTTTCTTTCCGCCTAAAGCCCTAAACCTGAAAGACAGCAATACGAACAAAACAAAAAAAAAGAATAATGAAAATCGGCCCAGCGGTTATGGAGATATAACGTCATCGAGTTTCACTCCATAGAAGATGTTTTTTGTATAGGAGGTATAAGATTTTGAATATTTTTTTGTATGTGAAGTGCCGCTCCCCTTTGACCAAATTTGATCAATCGTTTTCGAGATATAGGTACGATTGTGAAAGTTTTTTTGTATGGGCGGTGCCACGCCCCTTTGCCCAATTTTAACCAAACTTGACAGGACCACTCCAGGGACAATAGCTAAGATCTTCTGTAAGTTTGAGCTGAATCGATTTGGTGGTTTTCTAGATATACGATTTTGATTGTTTTTTTTTTTATATGGGAGGTGCCACGCCCCTTTGTCCAATTTTGACCACACTTCACAGAAATCGTATACGCACCAATTGCAAAGATGTGTGAAAATTTGGTTAAAATTGATAAATGCGTTTAGGCATTTGACGACAAACATTTTAGGGCTCAATTTTTATATAGGTATATAGATAGAATAGAAGATAGATTAATACCAAAATAAATGATTTTTATTTGTATGAACCAATCGATCACGCAATCATATAGTAGGTATACAGAGTTCTATCTCGCTTTGACATCCAGTATTTTTCCGGTAAGTCAAAGTTTGTCTAATTGTATTATACGACGTTTTTGACTCATTTTACTATTTTGCATAATGCTATGCATATATTGTTTATTACTACCATCGCATTGTGATGATTTAAGGCAAGTTCAATCACAAGGTATGCGCAAAAGATGGTATACTAAAATAACTTATTCTTACCGGGTAAAATTTGCTTTATTGTCCATTTCGTACAATAATATGTAATATTTTTAGTATTATAATTTTGGTATCTTTATTTATTCCCGGTCGGAGCTGAACTGCCGTCAACATAACTTAATACTAGCTTACGACCTATCTTAATTTTACCTTGATTCCCCAACATTTTGCTGACTCTTCAACATGCAGTCATTAACATGAACTGACATTTGTTCATTTGAATGAGCAACTGTTTGTTAATAATAACAATTAATAAAAATAGCCAAGCAATGGGTTTTGCTTGCGGTGCTATTTTGTATGCAGTAAAAAATGAGCCCTATCGTCAGGTGATTCTGGGTCTATTCACGTTATGGCTCGAAACGGATTTTGTAAGCCCTCAAACCATTATCTTTGAGTACAATTTTCCATAAAGTGGGCGGATCAAGATCAAGCTCTTGTAAAAGATCGATAAATTTGGATCTTCTTTAATATTCTCCTGAACAAATACAATACAATGCATCTCGGAAAGAAAATGTTATGCAAAAGCATTCAAAAATGTGGTTAATAGCGGTTTCAGATGGTCAATTATGTCGGGTGTAAATATGATGCAAGTGCTCTATAAGTTTAGCGCAGAGAACCATTATTTTGGGAGCAAATTTCTAAAATCCAGTAACGTTATAGAGGTGTGTATGTCATCTCATCACTATAAAATTGCAAAGACTACTGAACAAAAGTAACATCCACAGCTGCACTCGAGGCGTTCATTTCATGTATATTTTGCTACTGAACTTACAATTAAAATTACAAGCAGATAAAAGTGCTCTTCGGCTAACCAACGAAGGGCTCTTCAAAACCAGACAGGTAGAACATAGCTCCATACTCAAGAATCTTTCCCCAATATCCCTTCTAAAGCGGATTAAAATCTGTGTGAACTTGAATTCGACATACTGTATGAAGTACTATGCCCTGATAGGCATAAGTTTCGACTGAAAATGAAATTTCGATTTATACGCGTATGTTTCCAAAACTAATGAGGTCAGGTATATGCTCTGGTGATATGGACCTACACCACACGTGTCAAAGAGACTTCCGAACACATGCAGTGTTCTCCGGGCAAAGGTTCTGGCGGTACTCAAATCTGCGAAACTATTTGAAGTGGGATCAATATCCTTAGATTATCAAATCGAAAATATTCAGGAGCTGTCGCACAATGTTCAGAGCATTAAACTTGCAGGACCATATCAGATTGTGTTGAGTCTCCGACCCGGACTCTGTAAGCCAACAAATACAACAATACAACAAATGTCGCAGAGGATATTACTTCTTTGGAACAGAAGGAACCATCTTAGAAGGTTCTTTGTCGATAAGCTGGAGGTTTGCCTCTCAAAAAAACAAAACTCAAATAATTTTAAAGCTCTATCGGGAAATTAAGTGTTTGGGCGAATTGGTTTGACCATAGAGGTTCACCAGGGATGGCGATGGGACCAATATGGTGCCTAGTCTATTGGGATGAACTCACACCCTTTACAACCTAAACTAACCTAGTACTAGCCTTCAAAAAATAGCCTCTACAAGATTTCTTGCTTATGATATAGCGCTCCTGTTAAAGTACATTTTGGATTTAGGTTTCAATTCGTGTGCACCAAATAAAAATTTGTAGTCATAGTATTAAGATAAAAATGTTGCATTGGAATATTTTGCAACCACATTTTATATATTATTTTATTATTTACATAGATATAGGTAATTTGTTTTTCTTGCGTCCCTGACCGAAAAATGTTTAATATAATGTACATTCAAATAAAAATGTATATAAATACGTACTTATGATATTTTAGCTTACTTGATAGTCATAATTTCACTTCAGTAGACAAATCCACTTTCTAGAGGTGCCATGCCAGTACACCATATGTATGTGGCTCTGACGTCAACAGAGAGTGCACAAAGAGAGCTTGTACACGGCATGTACCCATTGGGGCACTCGCTGCGTACATAAACATAAACATAATGTTCGAACTAGCTATCACTTCTACCAAAAGTGACAATAATAACTTATAATTACATGCCTCCCCCTCTTAAGCATCGCTTTTATTGCACCACTAGCGAAAAATTAAAAACCCATTTGCATGCTAGCTACTCTATTAAATGAAAAATCAAACTTTTTATGAAATTAGAATAACAGATTATACAATTTTTACATTATTTTCAGCTAAGCGGAATTCCAAAATTGTACATTTATTTAAATGAAAAAATGTACCATGGTGTACATATAGTGCAGCTAAGATGATTCGAACTCGTCGTGTAAATGCATATAGTGAAACATTCCCTGTTGACTTTTAATTTCCATTCAAATGAAATGTAAAACACATATTCGCCCGAAAAGTTTAAAATTTGAGAAGAAAAGAACACACCAATCCGAATAATATGAGAATAGTGAATGAATTGCACAAGATTGTTCATATGTTAGCGATACGTGTCCTGATTTATGGCGTTTATAGGGTTGAATTCAACCACACCCGGAATCATAGGCAGCGTGCTGATGACAATGTGGTTACCCGAATCTCTTCGTTGGATGTTGCTTAAAATTTTGATTAGCATTGCATTAACTCTTACAATTCGAAGCGAAATACCAGTGCATGGGACGAATATTAGGCTAACCCAACGCAATAACCATGCTAACATTTCAGAACTTTTAGACAATCTACTGCATGGATATGACAACAGTGTACGGCCGGACTTTGGAGGTATGTATTAAAGAATAATTTACAAACGAAAATCACAACATTTTTAAAATTTTAAAATGGTGGCTATAGTACAGAGGATTCCAGTCAGCTTTTAACTATCATAAAATACTATATTGTATTGGGTTATAACTTTTTGCTTTCGGTATACGCTGGATTTTTTAAGTGGGGCGCATCGGCTGCACAGGATTTTCTATAAGTGTACTATTACACGGGTGCCTATTAATTCGCGGTTTTTATTTCGCAAACTATTATCTCGCGACGCTTTAAATATTTTTCAACTATTTCGCAAAAGTCATGTGGCAAACTGCTATTTCGTCTTGCGTTCATCTCGCTGTAGGATTAACTCACATTTTCTCTTTAGCATTTCTATGTTTTGCTTTTCTTTCAATTGGCTTTTGGTGTTTTAGCTTTTGCTTATTTTGTAAAACGTTATTTTGCGTCATGCTATTTACTCGCTTGTTTCTATCAGCATGCATTTTTTTGTCGCTTTCAAGAGGATTTTTTTTTTCATATGTGAAATGACCCCATACTTTGCATAATACTCAAACTTGCACCTACTCCAAATCCTACAGTGACCGCAAGCAGGGGGGTTGGTTGCAGGGGGCAGCATGCCCCCCCATACAAATTTCAATGTTTATGGGGTTTTTGTAAACAAAAATAAAAAGTTAAAAATTACGAATCCTAAAAGGTTTTCTTATTATTTTATTTGGCAAAAGCGAAATAAGAAAACGCGAAATAAAACAATGCGAAAATAAGTAAATCAAAGTAAGTTATAGCGAAATAATAAATGCGAAATATCTACAATGCTAAAAGAAATTTTGCCAACTAACAATTGCGAAATAACAAAATGCGAGTTGTTGATATGCGAAATAATAAAATCGTCGGCCTCATAAGAATACATCGTAACTCACAAATTTCAAATTGTTCAGGAGGAACGAAAATGTCCTACGGAGCTTGTATTGTATTCATCTGAAAATACCGTTTTCAGAATAAAAACATTAATTTTGGATTTATTGGAGTTACGAAGTATTCCCACTAGCTGTGCTTGGAGTTACGAAGTTTTCTACAAATCCCTTGTAAATAAATTAAAAACTAGTCTATAACACACGACTGTTTATTGTTTGCTATATTAAGGTAACATAACATAAATACATAATTAATAATGTCTTATTTATTATGGTGAGTTATTTTATCATAAAAATCATGAAAATCCTTTGGAAATGATTTTTTTAAATCTTGCAAGTCGTCGTATTTCCCTCCACTTGAGTCTGCATCCATTTGAATATATAGATGGATTATAAGTCGGGAGAGCTTTCATGGGGCTCTGGCACTACGGCCTCTTTAAAACGGAACTTATTGTGTCTTTACTGGTGAGGTCCTAGAGCCATCTTTTCGCTCCGGAGACAGTCAGGTAGACGATGATTTTCTCTGGGGTATGTTTGCAAGGTTTGCTGAAGTGACGATTTTCTCTCCAATGATAGTCTTTCTGTGGCGAAAGAGGGCCAGACATTGCATGAGTATGTCTGAAGTGACGATTCGTCACTTCCTAGATATATTCTACATGTAGGGTTCGGTTCAACTCCAATTCGGTGAAGACGTTCTTTTATGAGTCCATGGCCTAATTATACTTGTGATTATCCTCAGGTTATTTTTGTCCAGATTAATGAAGTGGAGGAGAATTTTGGGAAGAATAGTCTGGTGCAGTTTCGGATTTGGTTTAGGCCAAGCATTGATGTGATTCCTGAAATGTTTTTTACTGACACCACAGAATGGTCCAGGTCCGATAAATGGCATTGCGCCGACTTTAGCCAGTGGGTCAGCTGTTTAGAGAAGACTCGTCATTAGAGGAACCCCAAAATGTGGCTTTCTATATCCAATGCTATAAAATTTGCTGATTGATAAGATGCTGATGTTTTCACAATCACAATAGCGCGATGCCGGTGGATCGTTTCCTGCAAAGCACTGTGTGGGCTGGAAACTAGTGAGGAATGACTAGGTTCTTTTTAGCAAGTTCGTAGATGGCCATATATGTTTCCAGGACCAGCTTCGATTTTATGACATATAAGTCGAGGGCTTTGAGAGCTGCTTGCCTGTTTGAGAAGATAAATATAGTTTTACCACATATATTACAACTTAAATTTATTCCAGCGGAATGGTTAATGGCAACGACTTCAGCCTGGAATATGGACGAGCTTTTGCCAAGGCTGACTGAATAGTTCGCCTGACTCCATCTTAAGAACTGTCTGTGTACCAGACTAGGCCAAGTAGAGGTCAATGTTGTTCGAATAGAGCAGACGATGAATACTCAGTCTTGCCTTCATTAGAATGTGTATTTGAATAGGTAATAGGCCTAGGATAACATTCTGTTCAGTGGTCGGGGTGGAGCGTAGACACCCGGTCAAGCAGTTCCTATACGTTATACGTTGGACCCGTTCTAGCTTTTTAACTGTAATGACTTCGTTAGTCTTTGTCCCCCAGACCACGGTCGAATAGGTGATTGCTGGTCTAACCACAAGCGAGTATTAATAATATATCATCCGGGGTCTAAGAAGACCCCAATTGTTAACGCAGACTCGACGCCAGCTCCAAAGGGATCTGATGGCCCTCTTTGCGAACGGTTTTAATTACCATTTTAAAAACTAATGATATTTATTAATGATAACAAATCGACCTTGAGTAGTGGAGTTAGGAGTTTTGCTAATCATGCACAAGCGTTACGAGGTTTGCTGAGTAGCCTTTTTGTCGGAGTTACGATGTCTGCCAGAGAACAGAATTGCAGTGGAGTTACGAGCTACACAAAAACTTAATTTAAGCTAATTTAGAGTTTTCAGGGAGATGCGAGGTTTTCTAGACTAGAAATGGTGGAGTTACGAGGTATTCTTATGAGGCCGACGAAATGCGAAATGATCGCAGCGAAATAACAAAATGCAAGAAAAAAACCGCGAGTTATACCATACCCCTACCTATGTTTTATATTAAAGTGAGTGATCCAGTTTCACCCACCCTGCACCACTAGTAGTTTTTTAGGTGATTTCAATACGGTGGCCAAAGCAAGTGTACCGTAGCGTCGTGCCGTAAAAATCACATAAATTCCTACTACGATACAATGCAGATAACTATCAGTACATTAATTTTATTTTCCAACCATTCACTTATTAAATGAAATCATTCCATTTGACACAGACTCATAATTTAAATTACTGAATCAACAATTTGCAGAATATTGCAATTTAAACAATGTATCCATCGGATTCGATTCGGATATGAGTTTATCGTTGTTCACTTGAATTCCTAGTCGAGTATTCTATTTTATCCTTTTATTATATGCCTGAACAAAATAATTTCTCGAAAGTTCAATAAATCCCCCTCTGACATTAGCAGTTGGCATGGCACAGAATGGCTAAAGGATAAAGGATACGAGTGACTGTGTGTTTTTTGGTATCTCCAATAATTGTCTAGTAGTTTTTTACTTCTTCTTCATAAGCTCACAATGAATATGTTAATGAAATGCTCTTACTTATGTGGTTATAAAAATTTGATGTATATTGCTGCTTTGGTTGGTTGCATATGACTGAACATTGGTCGTATAAATGGATAGAAAGATTGAATTGAATATATGCATTTTCATTCTTTTATAATCGCAACATATAGGTCGACAAGATAAAACAAACTGAGAACATAATAATTTAAATGATAATGTTGCATTAATTGATTGTGCAAATTTACATATAGATATTTGTTGAGAATTTCTTTATCTGCCGCAACATTGAGAAAATAGTTTTCTGCATAACTAACTTTTGGTGCATGCATAAAGTCCATTATTTTTCATAGAGGCCTAGATCCTAGATGTGCCTGAAAGTTCAGTTTTGTTACGCAATGGCCTAGTTCTGTAAAGTACACCCTTTGAATTATTATATGTTTGATAAGTGTGCAGGGGCGTAGCGAGGGGTGGTGTGTGGGGGGGGATGCGACACCCCCACCGCTTTTAAGAGTCGGCAAATCAAGGAAGTAACATTTTAACTTGAGCAGCTAAAAAAAAAATTCTAAAAATTAAAAAAAAAATTAAAAAAATTTAAAATTTGACTCGGAACAAAATGTTAAAAAATAAGAAGTGAGTTCGGATTTTCATTAGGTATTTGTTTTCAAACTCGTAAATGTATACAAGACGGCATTTTCAAAGGTTCCACCTTTCGGAAATCCGAATTTATATTTTTTTGACTGTATGTATCTTTTCCGAGTTTCGATTTTAAAAATGACGGTCAGCATCGCTGAATTTGCCGACTGAACACATTAAAATTTAGCGAGTTTCGATTCGATTTTAAAAAAGATTGTCGGCATAGCTGAATTTGCCGACTGAACATAATAAAATTTAGCGAGTTTCGATTCGATTTAAAAAAAGATTGTCGGCATCGGTGAATTTGCCGACCGAACATATTAAAATTTAGCGAGTTTCTATTCGATTTAAAAAAAGACTGTCGGCATCGCTTGGATAAATTGCTGCAATATTAACATTAATTTATTTATTTCATTGTTATAAATTATTTATTATAAATAAATGCACCACTGTAATAAAAATGTCTCATATCGTCTTTAATGAAAATGGATCGTGGTTTGTGTTCGGATGCGTAAAACTTGAAAAAGACTTGACCAAATTGGATACTTCCTTCTGCGGGTTTGTTCGTAATAGCTACGCGAGGTAGTATTAGGAGTGTTCGTGTTAAGATTGATAAAAAATGGACAAAGGGGCGTGGCGCCTCCCATACAAAAAAAAAACATTCAAAATCCTATATCTCGAAAACCACTGAACTGATTGGTCTCAAATTTTGAGGCAATTTTAGGTATTGGCCAGGGATTGTTCCTGTGAAAATTGGTCAACATTGGACAAAGGGGCGTGGCACCTCCCATACAAAAAACATCTTCTATGGGGTGAAACTCGATGACGTTATGACTCGATAACCGCTGGCCCGATACAGTCGGCAAGTTCCTGAACCCTCGAACCCTCGTTACGCCCCTGAGTGTGATTGTCTTTTCGGCTGACGTTTCGAATAATAGGAAATCGACTATACACTTAAAATTATATTCTTTTACAAAATAGTTTATTCTAAGATATATTATGTACTGTGCAGTGGCGTGGCGTCCATATAACCCGATTTCTACCGAGTCAGTTTCAGTTGTAGCTACACAACAATGTTTACTAAAAAACGAGCTACATAAAATCCACGGGATGTACTTAACAATATGTATCTATTTATCTGCGCAAGCTACACACACTCACCCCACCAACTCAATAATTGAACTTTATTTTCAAGTACACACGAAAACACATACCCTTCATTATCATTGGATTAGTTTTTTAGAAAAATTCAAACAACTTTACTTGTAGCGGTAACAAACAAAAAAAATATCCAACGAAATAAAAACGACCGTTCTTACAATTCACATCTGTTGACAATAATCTCTTTTTATATTTCTCTCACTTTTTATACAAATTCAAACTTGAATGAAAACTATCTACAACTATTTTTAGTACAATGCAATGCAGGGTGCCCAAACAGTATTAATCAAATTCGAAGTCGAAGGAGCACTGCTATCCGAATAAATAACATGTATATTATACAGGGTGTCCCAGTTAAGAAATATCCGAACAAAAAATTGTATGGCAGGGGGGGGGGTCTATTCTCACCCAATTTACAGTTATAGGCCTTCAAAGAAGGTGCCTCTAATTTGGAGATGGTATCACTTAGAACGCTATAACTTCTAAATTATTATAGGTACAAAAATTGTTTTGTACATTTTAAAAAGTAAATTTAGTAGCGCATAAGAGTCTTAAACACCTCGGGGACACTAAAAAGTTATGGCTCCTTAAACTCAAAATTTTGAAAATTTGTTGTTCCATTCTATTTTCGCATAATCACGTATATTGAATACATTTTGTGGACATCAACTTATCAATGTTAAGCTTTTTTCCCTATTCGACAATAATATTCACTTGTAACCATTGCTCATGTCTAACCATGCGATTTATCCTGCATTGTACAGGATACCCCTGTATTTTCAACGAAAATCCTGTAGAAAAATGACTCCTGTGTTTTTCAGAAAAACCCTGTAAATATCCTGTAATTATCCGGTTTTATTTCCATTGACTTGAAACCTTTGAAAACTCTGTTGAACGAGTGTTCGCAATTATGTTAAAACGTTGAAACCCATTTTTAGGCCTGAGATCAAGTTCAATAAAATTGAAGCCGATCATACAGCGCAACATCAAATCGAAAAAGAAGTATGTATTTGTATTTTGTCCGTTTAAAAGAGAACGAAATTCTTTTCCCCTTTGAAAATTGGTGTCCGTGTGCCGTGTCCGGCTTTCTTTAATTTTTTAATAGTGCGGTGCGTGTTCGTTGTTTCGACAAATGTTTACCTTATTAGGGGTAGCCACGAGCACTAGCTTTCTAGGGTTAAACTCTTAATCAAACAATTAGTCGAACTGAAAACGAATTAGACCAATTGACCATTGACTCTTTAAATTTAAAATATTAAAATATTCATTCATTTATATTTACAATGTAATAGTTACTCTTACTATATGTGGGGGCAGTGACTCAGTGGTTAGTGTGCTGAACCAATGTGCAAGGGGAACCAGGTCAGATCCACGAACTTAAGGTGTTTTCCACTACGTCACATCTCACAAATACCGGAGAGTATAAATAATATCATGTAGGTAAAAGCTTTTCATTTCAGTCGTCTCGACTCGGCATAAGGTTCTAGGTTCTTCCATTCATCCCAAAAATAAAAACTCACACAAACTAATGGTTGTAAGAAGCTAGGGTGCCTATACGGACCTGTTGCGCCCAACTATTTATTTTATTTTTTAAGTTACTATATTATTCTTATATTAGATTTCGAAGAAAAAACTATCCTGTAATCCAGGAGTTCCCTAACTGTGCGTCGCGACGCCCCGGGGCGTCGTGGCGCTATTCTAAGGGCGTCGCAAGTTTTATTTTTTCACTGATGTAAGACTCAGAAAAAAGGAAAAGCATTACGTTTCCCTTTACGAATACAAAGAGCAAGGTCGAAGCCAAATCCAATAGTCGAAGATCAAGCACGTTTGTGTTTAACGCATTTCTAGTCAGACTTGCTTCGTGGCTTTCACTCGTATATTTGCCTGGCACTAAAAATTAAATAAGGGTTTTCAATTGGTGTGGGTCGTTGCCAGCGAGATTCGTCGGGAGCATTGCCGTGGTCCATTAGAGTGTACAGGAGAACTCGAGGCAGTCAATTCGACGTGCATAAGAAATCGGCCTTTCGAAGATTCCAACTTGGCGAATTATTCATCGGGACTTGGGCTTACGCCAGTACAAGATCCAACTAATGGCTCAAAGTTAATAAACATAGATGAAGCCGTTTGTTCGCTGACATGGCTTCGGAGCGTTTGGAAGAGGACCTCAATTTTGGCCGAAAAATTATTTTTAGCGATGAGGCGCATTATTAGATGAATAAGGGTAGGGAAGTAAGCTAAATTGCCATAAATATGGGACGACGATATTTCAATGTCTACCAGTCCTTAAAAAAAAACCTTTAGTGCATTTTCAGTAAAATCAGCTTCACATATCTGCGCTTTTAGAAGGGCGTCGCAAAAATATTTCAACCTCTCCAGGGCGTCGCAGTATGAAAAAGATTGGGAACCCCTGCTGTAATCTATACTCTATTCGGAAAAATAAATCCTGTAAAATACAAAATTTTCTCTGATTTTTCCTGTTTTTCCTTAAAAAATAAATTGCATGCTTATCATGCCATGCTCATAGGTATGTTAGTTTATTATTCTCACTTAATTTTGTTTGACCTTTGTCTGACAAAAAATGGCTTTTACTACAACTTCTGTTGATCGGACGTAAAAAAAGTTGCTTAACATAATTTTTAGGAAATTTATCAAGGAAAAAAATTTCATAAAAAAAAACTAAAAATAAATAAGTAAACATTTTGAAAAAAAGCATTTTAAGTTAAAAAATGTAACAACAAATTTTCAAAATTTTGAGTTTAAGGAGTCATAACTTTTTTGTAGTTGAACAGATGTCCCCGAAGTGCTTCAGACTTGTATGCGCTACTTAATTCTCTTTTCAAATTGTAAACAATTTTTATACCCATAATAGTTTAGAAGTTATAGCGTTCTAAGTGGTACCACCTCCAAATTAGAGGTCACCTTCCTTGAAGTGCTATAACTGTAAATTGGGTGAGAATAGAAATATATATTTTGTGATGATATCCCACAAAAAAAAATTTTGGACAAAGACAGCATAAGGAGTATTTTAGAAAAAAAGATGAGTATTCCGTATTAAAAGCACTTGTCTCTAATAGAAAACTATATTACATAATTTGTATTAATTATATATTTAATGTTCATATGGATATTCTTTATTTTTGTTAAAAAAATTTTGTTAATAAATTTGAATTGAATTCTGAACAAAAAGAGAAATTTTATTTTTTTTGAGTATAGTGTTATAGTTCACCTTTTCATTAGCCGTTTTTTATTATCAGTGTGATCTGATCCGGATCAGATCATGAAAATAAAACAAACTGGATCATTGAAAGATTTTATATTTAAGTTGTGGCAACAGTTGTTTTTCACATATAAAATCCAGTACCAATTATGACAAACTTTGTATTGCCACCGCCATATTGCAGCCACACGGTACAATGTGACGTCACAACGCGACGATTTCTCCATTGCACTTGCTCATATTTGAGTTTGACATTTCGCTGTTGTGTCGGGGGTGTTACCATATGAATACAAATCTGCATACATTTTGCACTCAATATTTGTTTGTGGAAAACTATGGCTCAAATGTTATGTTCAAATACGCATCATAATTAACCATATTGTACTGATAATATTTTCATTTATATTTCTGTGCTATATAGCGAAACAAAACATCTCGAAAGTAGGAGTAGTGACTTATTCGAATTTGAAAAAATGCTAATTGGTTTTATGTGTTGTTAATTTTTTTCCATATTTTGGTCTGGCAACATTACTGTATGGCTATAATTTACAGGGACACCAACATTTAGTGAATGAAATAAACAACGCCACGAAACAACAACGAGAAATAGTTGAATTAATTTTCAGATCATATTTCGTGATCTCGATGAAAAGTAGGATCACATGTTGTTGTTGTTAGTGCATGTAAATCGATGATCTATATGGATCACAGTTGATAATAAAAAACGGCTATTATACCTATTTCTATCTTGCGTTGTGATTTGTTCCCATTTTGCTGTTGTATTATTTCTATTGCTGTAGATATTATTATTGTATTATTACATTACAATCTATTAATAGATTGTAAAACAAAACATTTCGCGAAATAATAGGTACAATGCGAAATAGCAAGATTTGAACAAATGACAACGCAAGATACAAATTTGCAAGATGTCAAATGCGAAATGATGTTCTTGCGATACGATTACAAAGTGAAATGAAAGATTGCCTAACAAATATTGCGATTTGATAAAATGCAAGACAACAAATAGGGAAATGATCATGGCGAAATGATAAATTGCCAAAAAAATATCCGCGAGATGACCCCTACCTAGGGTTGCCAGAAATCATTTGAAGAAAGTAGTTATCGAGCATGGAAATCCCGGACTTTCCCAAAAACTAGGACCAAAATGCGAATACTATTTGTTACGAAAAGATTTTTCATTACGTTGGGTATTTCATGTTTTAAGGCCGTGTGTCAATTGTGCTGAATAATTATTCTTGGCTGATTTGCTGACACATATAAAAGTGTTGAAAACAGAAGTTCACTTAACTCAAATCATAATCACCCCAATCATAGTTTCCGGCGGATTGACTGCGGAGGGAGTAGCATTTGTTTTCCGCTTTCTTTCAATCATTGAAACCGTCTGATTGTAAGTAAATGGATGTCGGTAAGGAAGGTTTCGAACATAGCTAAGCTATCATTGTAAACGCCGACGATCCGTCATTCATACAATTGTTTGTGTTTTCAATCCGCACCAAAGTAGCTGCGGATTTATTTTCGATTTGTAGGTATTTATAAAAGAAACCATGAACAAGAAGTAAGTTAAAATCATTACAAATGTTTTCAATTCAATTTAACTTATTAACAAAAGCTAATAACTGTGTATTTATATTTTTAAGAAAATCAACTACTCGCCCACAATTTGTATCAATGGTGAATCAGATGAAAAAACATCCTGATATTGCTAGGAATCTGACCAAAAAAGATCCTGGAACGATTCAAAAGTTTTGGGAAGAATTAAAAAAGCAGTTCAATAGCTTGGGACCTCCTTCGAAAGAAGTTGCCGAATGGAAAAAGGTAAGTTATTTCATCGATTTCAGTTTGGATTTATTGTTAAAACTGTAATGTTTTAGGTTTGGTCAGATCATAAGTCGGCACTAAGAAAGATATTGGCCCAGCAAAAACGGGAACTAAGAGCAACAAGTGGCGGAGAGATAAAGAAATATTCTTTACTCCTCAGGAAAATGAGGTTACTGAATTGGTGTGTTTAAAAGATTGCGTAGAGGGGTTGCCCGAAACAAGGTGCTATGGTTCTCCACCACTCATACAAAAACCTCTAAAGGAAACCGTTGTCACATCCATTGTGCTCGAACAAACAGAGGTTTTCTAAAACGTGGGCACTGAAATGGATTTTGCAACATCTATACCTATCGCATGATATCGACACCTCAGTTACTGGTTCGGAAAACATCCCAAACACCTCCAATATTTCTCCCACCGAGAGCGCAGAATCAGGAACAATGCGTTACCAAAGCCGTTACAGCTTCTTCAGCGGCAAATAAATATTCAGGAGCAACTCTATGAAAAAATTTCCGAAGGACTCACAAAAATTAAAGATATATCTGAAGACACGAATTCGTCCATGAAAAAAATATATCGTTCGTTGGATCCGATCGGTTAGCTGATCACCAAAAAAAGGCTAATGAAGTCCACCAATCTTTAACCAATGAAACAAAGAGACACAACGAGCGTATGGAATATTTTGCCAAAGAAAAAAATGCTACAAAAAAACAATTATTAGAAATACAGTTATCACAAATTAACGCAGAAATTGCGGATTAGTTATTTAGTTTGTGTTTGTGATAGTTCAACGAGGCTGTTTTTATGCTTTTTGCAAAGCACGAAGTATTATGTTAAGTTTCTTTTTATCTTGCCACGAAGGCTGATTTACTTTTGTTTACCTACTTTTTTATAAGTTATTAGAAGAATTTTTTTCAATTAATAAAATATAATGTGTTTTAAACGGTTTATTTTATACAAAATTTTGCAAAATTTCGTTGCGTAATCGATTTGCATCTTCTGAGTACGACTGGGATAGAGATTGTCCAATGTCACCATTTTCTTCCACATCAGAGTCTGCTTTCAAGTACTCCAAAGGCTCGTTACGAACATTGTAGTGTATGCGTATATTGTGAAGTGCTGCACCAACATTCACAATCTGCACTGCCTTCTTTGGTGAATAATGTAACTGACGAGCTCCCAGACAAGTGACAACACCGACACCAATTCTTCCAAACGCCGATAGTTCGTTCCACAATATTACGACCTTTACTATGACTACTGTTGAATCTGCTCTTCGGAGTGTCGAAACCAGCATTTCTAAACAGAGCCATCAACCATGACGAGAGAGGGTATCCAGAATCTCCTATTACGATAAGTAATTAAACAACGATTTATGTTAAATAAATTAAAATGTATTGTACCTAGTAATCGTGTATTTCTGTCTCCATTGTCATATAGGACTTGAAATAAAGACACGCTTCACTGTTTCCGCATATGAATGAGTCGTGGCTAGCTCCCGGAAATCTGGGATCCACATATCTGATACGCTGCTTATGATCGCGTATTTGAAAAAGCGATATTGCATTACAAGAAATATGTTCTTAATAAATGTGTGCAGTTTCTTACTATCATTAGTATTTAAGCTGTAAAAACCTTTTCGATTAGGTATAAAAAAGGTGTGTGTTTTCACCAGCGGGCTTTAAAATGTTTATGTGCGTACCATCAACGCACATTACGATTCCTGAAATTCCTGACTTCTCGTAGAAATACATCTTTGCTTCCATTTTGTCCTCCTCCGACATTTTAAGGCTTATCCACTTCGGACACAATGCTTCTTCCAAAATGTTAAGCACTTCAGATAAGACTGTAGATGCTGTGGATTGTGCCATTTCAATATTGTAGTCTTTTCCAGTACCAGTTTAATAACCTCCTTCTGCCAAAAATCTTTAAAATGCGGCTAGCTTGCATTCAGGTGTTAGTGATGAAGATCTAATAAGTGGTGGCAGTTTGCTTTTAAGTTCGCCGAAAACGTACTGGTATGTTGATTTGTTAAGCCTAAAGTGTTTCACAAATCTAAAAATAAAATGTGATGTGAAGATGTGATTGAAACTGTTTATTTTCAATTTACTGAGGATCGGGTAGCAGTATTTCTTTTGCTCGCATTATAATGCCCTTTCGAATGTGTCTGCTTTCAGATTCTCTATCCAAATATCCCCCGAACATTTTTTGCTCCCTGGAAAATATTCCTCCTATCGTAAATCTCCATCGGAATTTATTTCCTCTGGAATTTTACGAAAATATGTTCGAATGCATTGACAGTTGTCAATATTTGCTCATATTTAGAAGTTTTTTGCTAATTATTTGTGTTAAACCGAGGAATTGTGTTAATTTTAGTAATTGCAAATATGCAAATTGGATTTATCCTTCTTTAGGTAAAGAAAGTGTTCAATTCAGCGAAGTATAGAAGAAAATATTAAAGTTACCAAATTCACAGCAATTGCTAGTGGAGGAAGAGATTCAACAGGAAAAAAATGAAGGGAGATTAAACAGAACAACTTTAAGAGATACACCCGATCCCTTGAAGTTACCACAGGCGTTGTAAGTAGAAGTTAAATAGCGTTGCAATATAGTTATTCACATTCGATATTTATTAGATTTCACCAGTACTAAGGTTCAAATAAACCAATGTTTAATTATTTGCTGGATTATCTCTCGAACAATCTCTCAACAAAAAAAAAAAACATTCGCCAATCTTTCCATCGTTCGTCAAGCTAAGTGCATGCCTGCCGTTCCTTGCAGGTGGCTACCTTACAGAAGTCCAATCATGAGATTAAATTAGCACAGTCGGCATTCGCAGAAGTCGTTTCTAATGTTCCTTCAGATTTCAAACTTTATACATCCTTTTACATCTTATTTGTTCCTATTCGTAGTGAAACCGTTGGCAATGTCGCGTTTTTCATTCAATAATTATACACTGAGCTGAGTACCTACTACACCAATCCTATGCTACTTTTATTTCCTTTGTTAAAATCAAACAAATTAAAAAAATTGCAACTGACTTTAAATTTATTCATATAGAAACTGCTTACATTTTGCATTTCCACCTGCAAATTTACTAAGTAAATATTCCGGAATTCAATCAAATTGCGGGGGGAATTTTTGTTCACGGTACCAATTTATTTCGGGGAAAACTTTTTCCCTTTTTCGAAATTCATTGCCGATTTTATTCAAAATACTAGCGTAGCCCGTGCACACTTCGTAGTGCAAAATAGTTAAATATAGATAAACTGTTTTTATTGTAATGCTCTGTGGTACACAACATTTTTTGTTTTTTCAGAAATCGTATTGCCTAGCCTAGACAATATTATTGACTTTCATTATTTATATCAATGTAATAAATTTTAAAAACTTTGGTTTCCAATTCCAAGACTTCCGAAGAAGCTGTACGCGCCCGGTTTTGCCCGTGCATCGGAATTGTATTGCTTAGGTCCTAGGTAGGTAATAATGTTCTTTCGTAAAATGCGAGAATTGATAATAAATCGACTTGGTGGAATTTTCTTTCTGCCTAAACCTGAAATACAGCAATACGAACAAAACAAAAGAAGAAGAATGCAAATCGGCCCATGAAGATGTTTTTTGTATTTTTTTTGTATGTGAAGTGCCGCTGCCCTTTGACCAAATTTAACCAATTTTCACAGGAGCACTCCAGGGCCAAAAATTAAGATTATCTGTAAGTTTGAGCTCATTCGATTTGGTGGTTTTCGAGGTATACAACTTTGAATGTTATTTTTGTTTGGATGGCGCCACTCCCATTTTTGTCCAATTTTGACCAAACTTTACAAGACCACTCCAGGACCAATAACTAAGATTGTCTGTAAGTTCGAGGTCATTCGATTTGGTGGTTTTTGAACGATTTTTTGTATGGGCGGTGCCACGCCCCTTTGTCCAATTTTGACCAAACTTCACAGAAACCGTATATGGACCAATACCAAAGGTGTGTAAAAGTTTTGTTAAAATCGGTAAATGCGTTAAGGCGTGAATCGACGACAAACATTTTAGGGCTAAATTTTTATAGTGGAAATACTAAAGCGCTGTTCCAGTGTTTGCCAAATTCGATAAAGCTAAGCAGACGTGGAAATCTTATCTTAATCAATTAAATCAGCATTTCAATGCATACGGTGTGACTGAAGAGAATCAAAAAAAAACATTTTTTCATTTTCTTTCATGGGCAGGCTCAGATTTATACGATCTCACGCAAAATTTATTTTCGGGAAAAAAATCGAAGAAGAGGCATAAATGAGACAATCGTTTAAAATTATACGGTGCATTTTGCTGAGAAAGCGCATGTGCTCCTTTAAATTTTTTCCATATGCGCATGAAAGAAGGTCAAAAGTACGCGGAATGGTTAGCGGACTTGCGCGGTACCGCTAGAAATTGCAATTTCGTATGTGAAAAGACCAAAGTGTAAAGAACCGTTCGTTCACAATTTAATTCGTGATAAAATCTACCACGTATGGCTGAGCGTTGCACGCTCACCGCCCTCTATCTCAAAAACGGTTTAGCACATGAAAAAAATGGTCATAATAAAATTTGTTACAAATTTTATGCTCTACAATTTTGTAGTAGATGTTAACATCATCGGAGCAATAGAAACTGAGATAATCGCGAAAACAAATTTTGTTGACTTTTGACCTTGAATAACTTACGACGCAGACACGAGATTTTATGAGACTTTTGAGAGAACATTTAGAACGGCAAAATCAAGGTATATATAAAAATTCAGCTTATTATCTCTCATTCCGAGATTTACCCCTTTTATGCTAAAATGACTGGACTAGGTTGCAATGTAATGGACAAGAAAACATTTACGCGATTGAAGCTGTTTAAGTTCAAGGGACTTCAAGAAATAACATGTGCTATCAAATATAGCCAGGAGGGAAACTTATTTTTTGTGTCCTTATTACAATAGCTTGATGTTGGTGAAGCTGAGGATGGGCTTGCTGAGAGGTTTAGGGAAACGCGGTTGGCAAAGGTTTTGGCGGTCTCTTGCCCAACAGTATAGCCTTGCAACGTCAAATCTTCTTACAGTATCCTCTCGGTGTTGTGGAGTATTGGATATCTGCATCCGTACTTTGGCTATGTTGGTCGCTCGGAACGTTCGGACATACAAGATACTGGAAGCATGTCTGGCGTCGATCGCAACATGATCAATTTGGTTGATGGTTTGTTGATTTGGGGACCGCCAAGTCGCCGTGTGTATGTTGAGGTGTGGGAATCGTGTGCTGGCAATGATGACATTTCTCCCCGCCGCGCCGCAAAGTCGATTGGCCTGAGTCCGTTTCCGGAGGTGTTGTCGTGCAGACTGTGCTTTCCGACTGTAGAGCCAAAGATGGCTTCCTTTCCCATTTTGGCGATAAAGTCGACAGAATGCGCTACTGCCAGCCGAAGCCGCCACTTGAACGACGTTGTGTTCCATATGGGAATGGTTGCTGTTACTAATAAAGCCATAATACATGGGAAAAATTTAATTTAGTTCATTTTAAAGAACAAGTAAAGTAATGTAAAAGAAACTTGTATTTGGCCCACCCTTTACAATCATGAGTTAAACTAAATCTATGGTAACCTAAACGCAGATTTTACCAGCTCCGAACAAACCTTAATCTGCCGAAGTTGTGTGTGGGTCGGTCTTCTTAGTAGATATATAATATGTACTACTTTTATTTGTTTGTGACATAAGTTTTGTTTTTTGTCTGAGACTTTTACTTCACTTGGAAATATATACAGAGCAAATATCATTAATCCACTTTTCAGGACCTCCGGCAACAATAGAAGTAGATATTATGGTGCGTAGCATGGGACCTATTTCCGAAGTTGATATGGTAAAATGCCACCAATTACCAGCTATTGCCGCAATCAATTTTAAAATGTAAATCTCTTCCCCAGACATACTCTATGGATTGTTACTTTCGCCAGTCATGGGTGGATACACGTTTAGCGTTTCAAGGAGCTCAGGATACATTAGCACTTAGTGTTTCTATGTTAGCTAGAATATGGAAACCCGACACTTACTTCTACAACGGAAAGCAGAGCTATTTACACACAATAACAACACCAAATAAATTCGTTCGTATCTACCAAGATGGTAGAGTTCTCTATTCGAGTAGGTAAGTCATGGTGGTGTTTATGGGCGGAATTAATTTGTTTCCTATCCTTGCATCATCATCATCATTGCAATGTCAGCGGATGAATTCCTCACCAGGGGTAAAGGATATTGCGATTTTTCCAAAGAAATCCGATTACTCAGGAGCGACGACATTGCAAATTTCATTGATTTATCATTTGAAGTGAGGTGGAAAATTGTAAATCGTCCGCCAAATTCAGAAACAAGAGACAGGACTGCAAATATATATTTTTTTTATTTTGCCATTTCCATATTCCGCATGAAAACAATAAAAATAACACTGAATATAGTGTCCTTGCGGCCGGCGTTGTATCTATAAGTATTGTTTTTTTTACATTTTCAGATTAACCATAAAAGCAGGATGCCCTATGAATTTGGAGGACTTCCCAATGGACATCCAACGGTGTCCTTTAAAATTCGGTTCATGTGAGTTTTGGAAACAATTGCAGAAGTCACTAACTTTTGCCACAAATCATACACATTGTCGTACATACAACACACACATGCAAACGCATAATGAATTCCTTATTTTACACTAAAATACACACATTGTGCGACTGAATCTCCTTAATCCTTAAAATGACAATATTCACTGTAAAGTAATAAGCGATTATCATGTATTTAGGTTGAGTGAAATAATAATGTTGCTTATATGCCACCATATCGTGATCGAGACAGATTTGTATGCAAAAATCATTCATACGTTAAATATTTAAACTTCAGATAGGAGTACATACTAATATACCTAAGGACTTGGTTTTTTGTTATCTAAAGTTTATGTTGAAGCATTCTTTTTATATAATGTATTAACCCAAGTTAACTTAAGATTTTTATAGCGATTGTGAGGAAACTATTCATAGAGCAACAAGGTTAAGGGTGATGAAGACCCTTGACATCGATTCATTAATTTTTTGTTCTACTGTTCTGTTTGATTCGGATTTTTAATTGATTTTTAATGGGATGTTCGATACTTGTAATTTATAAGAGGTGCTGATAATGTGATGACAAAAAACGTGTGAGTCTAAGAGTCTTGTGTGATAACCCCTCGAGGATAGTCGTTTTCTGTTGTAAATAAATTAGAATATAAGTTACATAGTGAGCTTTAAGTCTGATGAAGGAAAAGAAAATCACACTATTCTATTCAGGAAATTTTTGGAAAATATATTAGACTTTTAAACTACATAATGCATGAATACTAAATTAAATGTACCTAATGCAGCTCTTGAACAAAAGGAATTAGTTAGCAGTGACCTTCCCTGAAAAACTCTGCAATAATTTCCAATAATAAAAAGAAGGATCTTTTGATAAGACACTCGCGAAGCCTATATTCGATTTTTCCGATGCGTTGCCTCAGTGGCGTAGCGTGGGTGTCTGCCGCACGGGGCGGAAGAAAATTTTGCCGCCCTTATATTTACGCATTTCAATTTAAAAGACTATAATGTATCTATATAATCGACTTCCAATTAGAACCAGAACGACACTGTTAATAGTTATATTTTTATTGAAAAATAATATTATGAATTGTTAGAATTAAAAACAAAACTTCTGTCTAAAACTTTATTCGAGCAAAGTCTTTTATTGCACTATCAATGTCTATAGCATCGCAAACAATATTAGGCAGATTATCTTCCAGCTTGGATTTCACAATAAATTTAAATAATTCACGTGAGTCTGCATTAATTTATTTATTTTCGTTGCCTGTGGCAGGAATGAAAGTCCGCAGTCAAAGTCGTTCCAGCTTGAAATCCTGCTCGTCATTTTCTGTAAATGCGTAGTCTAGATTAAATTTAGTTTCGCCCGAGTCGAGTAATATAGCCGGCGTTAGAAAACCAAACTTATAAGCCAAATTTTGTAGCTGCTGAAAACGCTCACGAATTTCGACAATGATCCTATCTAAAGAAGAAAACAGCTTCCGTCTCAACTCATTTTCCCAAGACAAGTTAGCATCCCTGGTATATACCATCATCAAAACGGATCTTTTTTGTTATGCGCCTCTGAGGTTCCATGGAAATGCCAAGTTCTTCACACATATTTGTTGCATAACTTACAGCGCCATTTGCCCATTCCTCTCGCATCTCCATCAGAATTATATGCAGTGGACGCTATCAAAGGTCAGCCCGATGATAACACGTTTACTTGTTTCGTTTGCTTTTGCCTGGAAACACACATTTAAGCAACAAATACAAACAACTACTTTGCTAAAATGTGTTTTTCTTTATTGCTTTCATTTATCAATCCTTAACTGCAAATCGTCAACACATTCCGCAACCAATTTCTGTCGGATCATATCGGAATAAAATTCGTATAAAGCCGTCTAAAATATCAGTAAAAAACGCACTTAATCACACTTAATAAATGTCGGAACAATTTTCAGAAGAGTACCTCGAAGCAAAAATCCTCCGATTCATATGAAATCTGTGAATTTTCTGTTCTGACGGATATCTCGCTAATGCAGAATAAATAATAAAAGCACAAGTTGGAGTCGTAAACGAAACTATCGTAGAAAATTTCAAAATGATGACTAATAAATTAAAAAAATGTGACCACACTGTAACCTAATTTGCAAGTGTTTGGTATACTACAGCATTGAACACTATTCTATATATGAAAATACGGGGAATCCGCGCAAGTCAGTACAGACGGTGTTGCCAGTCGCGACAATGAGCAAGATCTCATTATTATACATTGGGGATTCCCCGATATCGGCACACTAATGCAAAATTTCGTGCTCATTTCAAGTGGTCGGAATCATAGGTGCGACAAAAATACGAAATGATTCAAATATGTGTTTAAAAATAAAAAAAATAGTTGGACCGCTAGCCACCCTAGGCAATGCTTCTCACAACCATTCGTTTGTGTGAGTTTTTTATTTTTGTGACGAATGGAAGGGACCTACAATTTTATGCCAATTCCGAACAGCTAAATTGAGAGGCTGAGAGGTTTTTTCAGGACAGTTATACTCTCGGATGTTTGTTAGACGTTGTGCAATTTTGCCGCCCCCTAAAAGTGCCGCCCTGGGGCGGCAATGACTTATGAAAAATGCTGATGATTTCCAAGGTTTCTATCTTATCACTGTATGATTAAAATCTTGAACTTCAGTTCGAAATTTTTTACGAAAACAATATCTTTCTCTTACTACATTACGTATACGAGAAAAAAAAATACTTTTCATTTTACGTCATTCCTCTATTCGATCTATTTATGGGAATCGCCGTTTTCAAAAATGAGATATAAAAACAAAACTTCGTAACTGCATATCTGAAGAGAACTTGGATTCCTGTTTGAGACTTACAAACAATTAGCAGTCTCATGCTTCAACTTTTAAGAACTGCTGAATTTCTTAAATCTTTAGGATACAGCCAGTGATGAAATATTTTTTATTTGTTAAGTAAACTTTTTTTTTTGTTAATTTTTTTTAATTCTGGAAAAAAATACAAACTACAATTTTATTTCTGAAACAAAAAAAACCAAGAAATTGAATAAGGTATTGTGGCCAATATTGACAAGTGGACCGCCAAAGGTTGAAAAAGGTTACTAGTAGTCCGTTACCTGAAAAAGTCTGCCCACCCATGATTTAGGCGATGTCACTGATATTTTCACTTTAACCGTCGAACATCTTGCGAATTCGTTTAAATTCTCACCGAAACAATCTGCGTATAAGAATTGAGCAATGTCATCAGCTCATTTTTCACATATAGAGCAGAGATTGGCAACCCGTTTGTACTGACTTGCAGGTTTTCATCGTATTTTATTTTGTGCTTGGATTGTTTATGTGACTAATATTCAGTGAGAATGAGTTCTATCATATAAAGATAAAGAAGTCAATATTGTTTACTGACACCTGCAAATTATGTTACATACGGATAATGGATATTGGTCTAAATCTTAAGGTTGGACTGTTACGGAGACTGATCACAACCTCGCATTTAAACCAGTGATAAGCAGTTTTTATTGTAATGTTCTCTGGTACATACCATTTCTGGTTTTTTCAAGCAATCGTATTGCCTAGATAACATTCTATCTATCGGGATAATGAATATAATTGTTACAATTTTTTTAAAACCTTTGCTTCCATTGCCCCTTGGTCTAATTTTGACCAAACTTCACAATAAACAATTTCGGTCCAATATCAAAAATTTGAGCTGAATCAGAGCAAAACTTTTCGGGTTTTTGTACACAAACGAGCATTGTTCGTGTTCGTCAGTTTTTAGTTTGAACATTGCGTTTTCAATGCAATAAAGCGGGGGTTTCCTTAAGCGGGATTCTCATAAGTGCGTTCCTCGGATAAATGTGTTCAAAATTGTACAAAATCGAAGTGCAGGTTTACTTCCTGACAGGAGAAAGCAGAAATGTCTTCGCAAGTGGATTATATACGGAGAATTGACTGTCAGAATTCAAACTATTTAAACAATCACTTAAAAGGAGTCTGATCCTGATGATGAATAAGTGGTGTAGTTCGAAATAGCTATCATTCCTACCAAAGTAACTGTGTCTACGAGTTGTTGTTAATGTAATTATCTCAAAACAATAATTCATAGAAAATATGTATCGTTTAAACGTAACACATTCTGAAATTATCCTGACAGGCTCAGTAAGAAACGATTTGGAACTATGGCACCGTGCGTCGTATGGGACCATAAGTGAAGAAAATATGAAAAAGCTGCGAGACAAACTGGCTGAAGAAGTCAAATTTTGTGGAAAGACATTTCAAAATTCTTCGTCTCGGGCAAAAGAGTCTTTTCAAATCATTTATTCTGATTTATGTGGACATATGTCAACAATTCACTTGGTGGCTCAAGATATTTCTTAACGTTCTTTGTCGATGATATGTTAAGATATGTTTTCGTATATTTTCTCAAGTCAAAAGATGAAGTCGTTGAAATTTGAAGAGTTTAAAGCACTGATGTATCTAGTTGAAAATCAATTGGATAGACGAATTAAGATATTACGAGCACATAGCGGGTATGAAGGGTATTGGGCATCAAACTACCAATCCTTATACACTGGAGCAAAATGGAGTCGCAGAAAGGATGAATTGGACAATAGTAGAGGGAGCCAGATGTTTACTCTTTGATGCACCCTTACCGACCGAATTGTGGGGAGATGCTGTATTAGACTAAGAGCTAGCAACGTTTTTTCTCAAGTCATTTTAGCAAGGCTGTAACTTTGTGAGCTTAGTTTGGGGTGACCACTGAACACGGAAATATATATTCTGGCTGCGCAGCGTTGGTTTATATATTAATGCCATAACCTCAAAAGGGCAAAAAATTTAGTTACCTCATTTTAGCAAACATAAGATTTATTAGAGACTAATAAATTGTTAAATCGGGAGATTTTATATTTTTGGAAGATCATCACAAAAATGCAAATTTAAACGAGTCAATTGTTCAAAATTGTATGTTTTTTCCTGAACAAAGTGCGTCAAGTCCAGCGGAACAAAGTCAATCTGATAGCAGTATAGAAGAAGTGGGATCTTCATCTTCAGAAAGTGAGTACTATTCCGAAAATTCTGAAGAATCTTCTGTCGCAGCTGCCGAAGTTCAAGTACCTGAAGAAGGACCTGGCAACACTCTTCGAAGATTAGAATGATTGAGAAAAAGAGTGAAATTGCCAGACTATGTAGCATATATGAGTGACGCACAATTATTGGACGATCCCAGCAGCACACAAGAAATACGTCAACGACCAGATGCTGTCTCATAGGAGAACGCAATGAAGGAAAAGTTCAAGTCTCTTCAGAAGAACAAAACCTGGGTAGTGTGTGATCTACCAAAAGGAAGAAAGGCTCTGAATTGCAAGTGGGTATTTCAAACAAAAAGAAATGCAAGTGGTTTTATCGAACGTTCCAATGCGAGGCTCGTCATAGAAGGATGTTCACAGAAAATGGGCATTGATTATGAAGAAACTTTTTCGCCGGTTGTTCGATATGGAACTATACGATACTCGCTAAGTCTAGCCGTGAAATTTGATCTAGATATTGATCAAATGGACGCTGTCGCCGCATTTTTTATTTTCCAAATGCCCAAAACAATTTTTGTACCTATAATAGTTTAGAAGTTATAGCGTTTTAAGTGGCAACACCTCCAAATTAAAGGTCACCTACTTTGATGGGCTATAACGGGAAATACGATGAAAATAGACCCTGCCATACAATTTTTTTGTTCGGCATAACTTCAGGAATCTTCCCTTATAGGATTATCCTTCTTAACTGGGACACCCTGTATACGATTCAACCAGAAGGGTTTTCGAATGGGACTAAAGTTTGCAAGTTGCAGAAGTCAGTACATGGTCTTAAACAAGCGAGTCGTATTTGGAACCCGAAGCTGGATGCAAGCCTAAAAGATAATTTTATTAGGGAACTAGTAGCTAATGGTTTATTGAAAGTAGCACATGTTTCAACCAAGTAGATGATTGCAGATGCTCCAACCAAAGCTGTTAACAAACATTCTCAACAAATGCTTGAAGGCCATGGGCCTAAATAGATATTAATTTTAGCGGGAGTGTTGGAGTTGTAGTATTCACTTAGAAAATTAATATTTTGTATTCAATCAATCTAGAGTTTTTCATGTCTTTCTAGTTTTAAATAAAACTTACTTTTTTACTATTATTCATACTTAGCTGACCTGGGGCCTATTTCATAAAACTATTAGTCTAATAATTATAAGCGAATTTTCTAATATAGCGTTTCATAAATATTTTTCCTACACTAATATCTTATTTGTACAGCGCCAATAAATATTAGTGGGGAATTATTACTGTAGCAAGATTATGTTTCAAAGGAAGAATTTTATTAGTAATTATTTCTGCTGTACTAATAACTAATATTTTTTTCTATTAGTCGAGAAACATGGGTAAAAATTTTCTAATAAGAAAAGTATGGTTAGCCAAATGAGATTGGCCGTCAAAAAATATGCATAAACTTAATTTGTAACCATCAGCGTGTATTTAAATTATTATATCGTGTATTTATTTATTAAAAAAAGCAATGTTTTCGAGTGGTGATGATGAGTTTAATAAATACGATTATTCAAACAAAGAATCAATTATATAATAAATACCAGTTACGAATTCAATGGAAAATTCCGAATTAATAGTGAATCTCTTGAATATTTGTTGCAACGAATAAGGCCTTACCTTGGAACCCCAACAAGACGACATTTTGCTTTGTCCCCTAACCAAAGACTACTTACAGCACTTCACTAGTTGGGAAACGGATGTCAATATCACGGATTAGTAGATATACACGGCGTTTCAAAAGCAACTGTTCGCCATGTTGTGAAATGCATATAAAGATACTTAATTGTCAGCAATGTCGCACTTATAATTCCTATATCAATCATAAGGGAATTATTAGAACCCGTCAATATTTTTATGAAACACAATTTTATTAGCCCATACATTTTTAGAGCTAATAACTTGAAAATTATTAGTATTAGACTAATAGTTTTATGAAATAGGCCCCTGGTTTGTTACATTATTGAAGAAGATAGAACCAAGCGGCTTCAACAATCTTTATAAATTAATATTACGTTTTAAATGTTCTCTCAAAAGTCTCATAAAATCTCGTGTCTGCGTCGTAAGTTATTCAAGGTCAAAGGTCAACAAAATCTGTTTATTAAAATAGAAAAACTGTCTATTTTTTTCGAACAGGCAGTAAAGTAAAATCTACCACGTATGGCTGAGCGTTGAGCGCTCACCGCCTTCTATCTCGAAAACGGTTGAGCGCATGAAAAAAATGGTTGTAACAAAATTTGTTGCAAATTCTATGTTCTACAATTTTGTAGTAGATGTTAACATCATCGGAGCAATAGAAACTGAGATAATCGCGAAAAACAGATTTTGTTGACCTTTGACCTTGAATATTGTCGATCACTAAAAGTTCACCCGGGTACTCCCTCCCTACTGTCAATGGTTATGAGCGTTGACAACATTTCACAACACTGAAATTCACTTTCCTCGAATCCATGTAATGTTTCGTTACAAGGTATAAATTCGTCATTGCATTTATGATTTATCGGCAATATCCCTCTAAATGATTGACTAACAAATTTCCGAATCAATAAGTGCCCTACACTGTATGCCATTTACCAAAATTCACTTCAAAAGTTCTGGAATCTTATTTTCGATCGCGGTAATTGTATTTCTTAATGGGCAATCATTCGTTTCGTGATTGGTTCCGGGACACCTTTGACATTTGAGTTTCTTTTGTGGCTGAGCACAATTTTTCGCCACGCTCTTGGCAATTGAAGCACACCGGACTGGATTAATATTTTGTCACTATACTCGGTCTTAACGTGTTTCATTTTCTCATCGCTTTTCGGAGATCGCGCTTCGTTTCCACCGCTACTATATCTCGACTCACCCGCACAGTTTGTATTCGCGACAATATCGTTCAATGTTTTTAACAGATCTGAACACTTTTCAAAATTTATGGCTGACAACATCTTTCTGAAGCCATCGTCATTGATACCGTTTATATGAAGTACCCGATAATTGCAAAAAGATGCCGTTTAAGACTGTTCTAGAAGTAAAATTCGACGCGATTGATAACAAATTAAATCAGCATAAGACACAATTTGACGAAATAAATCAAAAATTGCAAAAACAATCAAAAGAGCATGAGACAAACTCGATCTTCACGCTTGCTAGGAAGATCGACATTGAATCCTTGAGTAGAACAAATCGACGCTGGAACAATCTCAACACCTGTAGGCATGCAAAAGAATTATGGCCAGAAGTGAGCAAAAAGAGATCCAAATTCGTGATCGGACTTAGCCGCAATGTTATCCGCATACTCACGGGGTCATTACTGGACACTGTGCAATGGGGTACATCGCGGAAAGGCTGGGCATACTGCATAATGACTTTTGCAGAAGCTGCAGAGACGTTGAAGAAATAGAATCCGTTCGTTATCTGCTTTGCGAATGTCCTGCCTTTAAAAACAGTAGACAGAGGATTCTCAACAGCTTCTTTTTCGATGAACTAGAGGATTTGGTAAATGTTGATCTTAAGGAACTCCTGAGATTCATACTCAAATCGGGGTGGTTCCAGTAGGTCATCAAACTCCACATCCCTTCGGTTGCTCCTAAGGACAAGCTGGGAATCTGTGGATACAAGAGCTTGTGAATGCCTGTGATTAATACCAAATCTAGGTGACTCAATAAAAGCGGTATATTCTTTGTCTCCAACAGGTATGAAATGGAAGGTTCCCGTGACTGGACACAATGGACCCAACTGATGGTCTATGTGGAGCTGTGGAAGTCGCCACAAGAGCACCCAATTACCTAACCTAACCTATGAGACAAACTTCGCGAACTTGGCTAGAGAACTGGATGAAGTCAAGAAACAGAAAACCCGAGAATATTCTGCTGATTGCCCAAGAAGGAAGGAGATGCAACCGCCTATTTTCGATGGTCGATTGCACTAACGCTCGCATACAACGAGGTACAGCTGCAGATGCAGAGTTGCTTTATGGTCTATGGTATATGCAATTCAAGTTTCCCAGATCAAACGAGGTAACAAGAGTTTGACATATGCAATTCAAGTTTCCCAGATCAAACGAGGTAACAAGAGTTTGACAGTGTAAGCCCATATCAGCCAGAAAAAGTATGTGGCCACAATCGACACCGGTGCCACCGCTTCCATTATAAGGAGTGACATCATTCGCCAATCGTGGCTGCACAAAACCAGCAGCTACTGTCTGAAAACAGCAACTGGAGCAACTGCAAAGGTGTATGTAGAAGTACTGCTAACAATAAATCTTGAGGGATTAGTATTCTCCCATACCTTCCTAGTGGCCGATATATATGTGACGATACATGTAGGGTCCTGTAAAACGAATATTATTTAATGCCGCTTGGTCTTGACCTGAACTAGCCCTGAAATCACATTTTTGAGTTGGCATCGCTGTCCCTTCTACAAATTGACCGAGACATTCCAACATCGAGGATAATACAAAAATGACCATCCCTCTTAACTAACACCTTGATTTAAATAACTACCCCTATCATAAGTTCAGTAAATACTATAACAACCTTATTTATAAAATTTATACATTCTTTATAATAATTACTCTAAACGCAAAAATCTTATTTATAAAAATTATACTCAGTTGTATAGAGGCTGCATAAGCTGAAAAAAATACATATTTCTACACTGCCTATAACTACACAGCAAACCATATTAGCGGTGAAAAGTCGGAGTGTAGAAGGACACCAAATTTGTCAGAGAACGACATTCCAAATTGTTGGTGTGATTATTCGTGTTAAAACCCAATTAAAACACAAAAAATTTCAAACCGGTCATAAGCAGTGTCAACTTAATTTGTGTTATTGAACCTCCGCTTATAATTTCACTTCGCCTGACTAGCTTTAATTTCCTTCACTTTACGTTTACACACACCCATTATATAGGTATCTATAATTGTTCTCACTTTCCATCGCACTCAATCTAAATTAATGATATTCGTACTTGTTAACAACCACCTATTCGATTTTAGATAATCCTGCAGAGAGCTAGAGCGGGACTCTGAAAACAATCATTAAATTTATCCCGTCCTAGTTATAGTCCATTGTTGTACATATAGCTACGTACTTATTTGTTTTTCTTTTTCTGTCGACTTTATTTTCTTCTTCGCCAGTCCGTCCTACGTATTTGCTTTTTTATTGCATTGACATGGATATTGGGTTTCTGTTTCACCTGCACTAACAAATTATCAGCGACCAGCAATAAAAAGTCTATGTACAGCGCGGTTCACTTGTTTAGACGCACAAGAGTTACGATATTTTATTTTTTTATTATTTTTTTTAATTAATTTTATGTTATTTTAATCAATTTTATGTTATTTTAATAATGTGTAAGGCAGTAGGTACCATTGGATATAATCCCAAAAATTGTATTCTTCAAAGAGCCATATGAACTTTTAAGGTTTTTCAAGGATATATTTCCTCCAGAAGCTTTAATCGCCGCAATCAGCTCTTGATTGTATTGATACTGATTGTTGTTGATAAATTTTCAATAATATTAAAGTCAGGCGAATGTAGTGGACAGTGCAATGTTTTAGAAAGAAATTGCAGCCCATACCATAATTCCCCCTAATTTCGAATGCTAACGGTTCAAAATATTTTTTTCTCGGAGATCATGAAAGTAATAGTTGTGGTTGCAGGACCATCCAAGGTTAACTCCTTTTTGTTCGAAAAGTCGGCTTTGCTCCAATTTCTAGAGACCACTTAATCTTCATATCCCAAGCCATATGAACCCTTGCAAATTCAAGGGTAAGGTTGCTTGCGTGATTGATTAGGCTATGGTTTTTTTATAGTTTTGTAAAAGGTGGGTGTAAAACTGTATATCATAGACAATAACGCAACTCGGGTGGTTTTGCTACAGAAAAACATTGCAAATTCCATAATTTTGTTTTGTAAATTGAACGCCTTAACACACTAGTGTTTGAATGTTCCCCTTGTTTTGTGGTGTTAAAACTTGTATGATGCTTTCTTTGTAGTTTTTTCCATAAGATACCCTATTTCTTACAAAGTTTCATATCATATCATAAATTTATTAGCCATTTCACGATTTGAAAAGCTTTCCGAGAGGTAACTTCAACTTTGGCCTTTTTTGCTAATTCAAAACTTGTTTTGCCTATTTTAATAAAATTAATATAAAATAATCGTAGCCTCACTTTCAAATTAACTTCTTACTGCTTTTTGTACGAACATTTATTGTTAACTAGCCAATTTAACCGGTGCGTCTTTTCAAGTGAACCAAAAAAATACATAGGTACGTTTTTGCATGGTATAGAAAAAAATGAGTAAAACTACCGTTATGGGGCCATCATCCAGTTTGAAATTATGTTTGTTCTATTGTGTATGAATGTTCCTTTCTGCCAAAAAAGTTTTTTTTTCTCTTTGTTCCATATAATACGGAAAAAACAAGAAATAAAACGTAACTCTTTTGCGTCTAAACAAGTGAACCGCACTGTACCTACGGAATATGTTTTGATAATGACTTTTATTTCATATGAATCTCCAACCACTTTCAGTTGGATACACTACAACAGATGTTGTATATCGATGGAATCGAGCACGTCAAGCAGTGGCTATTGCTGAGGATATGAAACTTTCGCAATTCGATTTAGTCGATTGTCCTGCCGGCAATACAACAGATACGGTACACAAGTTAACCATGAAATCAACGTCGTCGTCGGCGCGAGCACACCATCAACACTATCAACAAAAGGAGCAAATTAAAACAACAAGTGAGTAAAAATAATTTTTCATTATTGCAAGAACATGCAATTCGCGTTCACATACCTACAGTTAGATTGTATTTCGGTTCTGAGGATTAGATATTATGCTGGGGAACATCGCATCGTTTAATTGCACTCGAATGCAAGGCCGTAACTAGAGGGGGAGGGGGCGGGAACACAGCCCCCCCCACCGAAATTCTTATAAAGTGCCCTTTTTTAAAACAGAGCAACAAATCATTTACCTAAAAGCAGAAAGATTCAAATCAAATCAAAGATGACATTTTTATTTTACAAGAAGAAAATAGACTACCGGAAAATACTTAGCTAACAAAATTCTCTCGGCATTACAAAATTTGGAAATAAATTGCAGCAACTTAATTGGACAAGGGTACGATGGTGCTTCTGCTATGGGGGGTAGTTTTAAAGGCATGGAAGCAGTTGTACGGGAGTTTTATCCAGAAGCATTAGAAGCTTTAGAATATTCTTCTCAAATTCAGCCTATACGTAGTACGATTGGCATTTAAGATCGGTTGAACATTTTTTTTTAAACTATACGCAAAACGAAAGCACTTGAAGAAGGAAAACATTTAAAAAAAAGTATCCGGAAACTAAATAGAAGAATTTAAAGGCTATGTGTAAAGCTTTATAAGCTTGTGCTGCTTAAGTATTTTGTGTTCGTACATACTACTATTGTGTAAAATTTTACAATCCGCTTCTTGTGACCTAGTGTCAGCTCTTGGCCATGTAAAACTAATTTTAAATACGTTTCGAAAAATTCGAGAAAATGTTAGTTTAGAATTCAAAGATATTTTTGAGACTGCGCAAGGCCTTTTAAGTATTGTGGATGAAACTGAAACCTTGAAATTTCTACCAACAGTATCGAAGCAGCAGTATAGTGCCAATGTAAACGCGCCTGATCCTGAAAAATATTATAGTATAGTTGTTATCATTCCCCTTTTGGACGACTTCATAACTCAGCTCCAAACACGGTTCGAGGACCCATAAGACCGTTCTATCATCGTTATATTGTGATCTCGTCAATACTTGGCAAAAGCTAAATAAAATTTAAAGAAGAACATTTTAAATTTACAAAAGATTTTTGGATTGGGATACCTTGAAGGCAGAGTTTCTACTGTGGAAGACAAAATGTCATAAACAACCCGAGGCACTGCGTTCACAGAACTCCATAAGAGCTTTATGAGACTGCAGTAGAGATTTTTTTTCCTAACATACATCGACTTTTACAACATCGACTTGGCAACCTTAACCAGTATCAATATAACATATACACCAGAAAGAACGTTTTCGACGATGACACGCTTAAAAACCGGTGAGGACCGACTTACTGGTTTAACCTTAATGACGAAGTAATTCATGTATTTGCAGCAAAGAAGGCCAGGCGATTAAATTTAGTTTTATAAAATAATTCTTTACTTTGTTATGTTGAATATATGTAGATATACCTACTTTTTTTTAAACTATGTATTCCTACTTTTGTTAGTTATAGTTAAAAAAAAATTAAATTTGAAATTTAAGATTATTTTATTTTCCTCAATCGCTTCCAACCTTGAAAATAAAAAGTTATTTTTTAAAAATCATATCCCCCGAAATATTTGTCTGGCTACGGCCTTGCTCGGATGCTTACAACAACCAATGTCATAGCGAAGAACATAAGAGCGTTTATTTCCGTCTTACATATTTTCGGCAAGTTAAAGAACTGAAACAACTGACTCATAATTTTGTGTTGCTTAATGTAAATACAATTTTCCCTGATTAGCATAGTAGTTATGTTTAATTAGTATTTACTCGAAATAAGTCCCGTCGTCGATCTTAACGACACTTTAGGAAAGATTTTCTTTTTCTCTTCTCAAATAAAGACAACTTATTCAACAGACACCTCTCATAAGCGGACACCTCTTATAACCGGACTTAAAGAACGGAATAAATAAATTATTCTTCATACAAATTATTCTCTCATAAGCGGACCCTCTTAGCAGCGTTGTTATATGATCTTAATTATCTTATTTTCTAAGATATTGAGGTGATCTCCAGATGAGAAGATATTCACTCAATTTTAATGAATTTTTTACGATTTATAGAATTTTAATAAGATTTGTTAAGATATTAGCTTTGAAATAAAAAATTAATTGAAAAAAAGCTCACTTCGAATAAATTTGTCCATTCTTCATATTTTTGGAATTGATGATACCAATTTTCTTATATTGCTCATTTCATTACAAATTAAATTAAATTTGCATAGTCTTATCCCTCAAAATTAGTTGCCAAACATTAGGCGTTTTTCTTTTTTGGTTCAGAACTGCGCTCTGAAATGTGACTGTAAGCGGATTTTTACTCAGCCTGATCAGTCAATTTATTCTGAGCTCATAACGCACGCTCTGATCATTCTCTGAACGAGAAAAGAAACACAAATTCAGAGCTCTCTGAGGTGATTGAGCTAAAAAAGAAACACGAACTTTTTTTGACAGTTCAGGCTCTGCTCTGAACTAAAAAAGAAAAACGCATATTAATGACATCGATTGTAATTTCAGTTTTCAAATTACATCGATGATCTGCAGAGTCCCTAGTACAGTAGAACTTACGAAGTTAATAGTTAGTGAGCTTTGCACAGCCGCGGGACTGCAGCTCTCCTGAACTCAAAATATGAATACTTCCCCTTGTCAATCTTTTTGACTTAACGGCGGTTTAACTATTCCCATCAAATTGTTTCAAATATCGAAATCTGGGAAAGATGTTGATAAAAATCGGTCTGTATCTGTATTCATAGGTTTACCTTTTACCTATTCATTCATATCAAGAAAACGGTTTTACGATTTTTATGAAATTTTTCATAGAAATATAGGGTTCCAACTCAGTTTTCAAAAATCAGTAGATTTAATATAAATTTCAAAAACAGAGCATATCTAAAATACCTTCAAAAACGCTGCACAGGCACACCTAGTTTTTGACTAAAAAATAGGCTATATTTTCAAAATTTCTTTAGGTTTATTTATAACTGACATTTAAGATGAATTAAGATATGATATCGAAAGTTGTAAGATCTAGAAAAAATCTTTATAACAACACTGCCTCTTAGATATAACCGGACCAGGGTTGTCAGGTTTTAAAACCGGGAATCGCCAAACGTAAAATATAAAACGCCAAAAAATCGCCAAATTTCAAAATTTTCCACTTTTCAAATTCTAAAACCATAAAAATCAAATAAATTTGTGCAACTCGTACTTTTTACGTAAAAAAAAACTTAATGCAAATTCCCCAAGCTCATGGAACTCTTGCTGTCCTAAGGCATTTGTCATTTTGTACACCTTGTTCCAAAACTTCAAAACGTCTTCTTCGGGTACACTTTCTAGATAAAATTTATTTGAACAATAGTCCAACTTTTTCCAACTGCGCCTCAGTAAGTTGTAAGCTTTTGGATGGAATCAAGCTTACAAGCAGACTTTTAAAAAAGGGTGGTCGCTGTTGGGTTAAATAAACGTTTGGATACAAATATTCTAAAGAAACAAAAGGTGTGTTGCAGTCAGACAATCATTTTCGCTGTCCTCTTAGTAAAACAAGAATTAATTCGTTAACTTGATTCTTAACTTCATTCCATTGCTCTTGCTACCACTGTTTATGTTTATGGCGATTCTTTCAAAATGCGACCCTAAATCAATATCTTTCCAAGCTTTAAAGTTGTCTTCATTCGCTACTAATTTTAATATTTCGTGACAGTCATCACAGATGTAAGGTTTGAGTGAAAATTATAAAAAGAAAAAGTATGAGAATTTTGGTTAAAAAAATTTAAATCGCCAAAATCTAAAAATATCGCCTTTTTTGGGGTGTGTCGCCAAACCGATTTTTGTGTCGCCAAATGAAATTTCAAATCGCCCGTTTGGCGATAAATCGCCACATCTGACAACCCTGAACCGGACACGAACACCAATATTCATAACGGCAATAGAATTTCGTTCTCTCCTAAACGGACAAAATGCAAATGCATCACTACTCTTTATACCCTCCACATGAAAGTAAAGGTATATAAACTTTGTAACGCCAAGAAGGAGTCACCGGAGACCCCATGAGGATGAAGTATATTATGTACATGACATGTATATACATATGTACATGCTGAATGAGGATTCAATCCTGAATCGATTTAGCCATGTCCGTCCGTTTGTTTGTTGTAAACACGATAGTGTCTAAACGAATTTGATCTAGGTACTATGCGACTGAAATGTTGTGAGAGGAATTCGTATTGAAAATGGTGTATTGGACGTTTGGACGCTATCGTGTTTTCACCAGACAGGCAGACGGAAATGGCTAGAACGATTCAGAATTTATAAAGGACTGTGTGTACTTTTAGACATCAATTATAATATCTGTTTATGTATTTTTTAAAGGTTGTCAATTTAGTTTTTTCCTCATAAGCGCCAAGCGGACACCTCTTATAACCGGAAAAATGTTGTTGTGAGTTCACTGCAATCATAATTATATTGCACCAAATCACCAACGTTTTAAGATATGTGCTAATATATATCTGATGGGTATTAGCGCTTGCATCAAGTTGTTTACTATAAGTTTATAAAGTCTCAGACTGTTATTGATACTTAAAGGAGTTTTGAATTTTTAAAAGAATTTTTTCTTGTAGAGGAAGTTTTTTGTAGCAAATTGAGGGTCTGTTAGAAATTCGTTGTCGTCGTGATAGGCCTAACAAATAGTAGAAAACGTACGGGTTTATATAAATAAATTGCCAAATTCATATCTGATAAATTACAATCATTCAAATTAGAAAGTCATAAGACATTTCAATAATGTCGATTTAGTCTCCTCAATCCAATTAACGGCGAGTTTACCCAGGAGGACTCATTTCATTCGAAAAAAATATATACATATTCCCAAATGTCCCAATTAGAGGTGCACAAATCCATTTACCACTAGTCATCCTTAATCCAAAGATGAGACATCAATTTGAAATCAAAGATTTGATTTTTTCATATTGACTTATGATTATAATTAAATTGGGGAATCATTGATTGGTGTTTAGTTTTCATTTTGGTATAGGATTTGATTTATGAACCAGCCTGTCTCTTTTTTTTCAGCTGCGGAATATTCGATGTTAATGGTAAACTTCCACCTACAGCGTCATATGGGCAACTTTCTCATTCAAGTATATGGACCATGTTGCCTTCTAGTGGTACTGTCATGGGTGTCGTTTTGGCTGAATCGAGAGGCGACTGCAGACCGCGTATCCTTAGGAATAACAACTGTGCTTACAATGACATTCCTCGGATTAGAGGCCCGAACTGACCTTCCAAAAGTGCCCTATCCAACAGCACTAGATTTTTTCGTCTTTCTATCATTTGCGTTTATATTTGCAACCATCTTACAGTTTGCAGTTGTACATTACTTTACCAAATATGGGTCAGGAGAGTGCTACTTCATTATTGACGATCAAGATAGTGCCTCGGATACGGATCATGAGGATGAAACCACACTGCGTAATTTCAGTGCAATCCCCTCAGAATTCAATGTCAGCACAGAGTCGAAAATCTACGAAGTAATACCACTGTCAATATGTTCATTTCCAATTACGCCTTCTAATCAACGTCCTTATCGGTACTCGTGCTTTGGGTGGCACTGTTTTCGGAAAAATGAAAAGCAACACAAAACAGCCAAAGAGAACTCAATCGAAGAGGAAGTAGTTCAATTGAGATCCGAGGGTAAGTTTAAGAACAAGTCACAATTTGTCCCTTTTGTTTAATGAGCATCATTTCAGATAGCAGTGTACCAACTCACCGAGTGTCATCTTTCCGCCAACAGGAATCTCAATTTAAAAAGAAACGAAAGCGTCAGCCACAATTTAATTCGGTGTCGAAAATTGATCGAGCTTCGAGAGTAGTCTTCCCGTTGCTGTTTTTGATTATAAATTTATTTTATTGGACAGCTTATTTATCACGAAGCTCACGAATTCTGACCGGCATTGATTCAGGCTCTTGATGTTACCTTTTAGCAATTTAGATAAGTCCAAGAAGAAATACGCGCAGGGATAAACAACATAATGAAAGGAACCTTAGTGTGATTTGAAAGAGGTTTTGATTTAAATTAGTGCAGACGTTTATTTCTTCTACTAAATTGCTGAAAGTAAAACCAAATCAAATGATATTCAAAGGGCTTTTTACCAAAAATGATTTTCTTTACCATGCAAATTATATTTGACCGAAGAGCTACTGGCTAATTGCTTTCTGTAGCATAAATAATCGATTCTTTATTTAAATTTAAGAATAACTTGCGAAAAGGACTATGTCCCTCCCTAACATATACTATGTTAACCAATAATAGTAAAATGTTGCTTGCAATATACTTTACTTACACATATATATTGAATTTATGTAGATAAATATAAGGATAGTCTTTTTAAATGAATACTTACTGTCGAGTGTACATAACATTATACAAAGTACAACCACCACCTACTAGGTGGGTTATACCCTACCCCTACTATTAATACAGTGTTATGGTTATCGTACAAGTGTTTCCAGCTCTTAAACAATTTTTTTGTTTAACGAAAACTGTCTGGCAGTTTGCAAACATTTTTGTTTGTTGATTTATAAATGATGTCCTCTTTTTTCGTTTGAGGTATATGGACACCCTAGTTTACTCCCACCTCATACTAATGGTGCACGCTTTCACATTAGTCGTACGTCGCAACGAATTACAGCGTACAGCTGATATGCAAATGTGACCCTTGGCTGGTACTAAACAGACAGACTGATTAGCTATTTTTGCGGGCGCCCGCGGGAAGGAACAACAAGAAGAGGATTTTTGCCCAGCCGTAATATATTTTTGTTTTGTTATTAATAAATAAAGTTTTTTAACCGGATAATGTATGTAGCTCACTATCAACTCCTACTATTACCTTCACGTTGGTGATAGCCGGGTGCGTAGTACCTCGACTGGAGTTTGGGTACCCAACCCCTTTGGAAGGCCGTTGGTGGCAGCGGACGAGCCTTCAGTTCCAATCAGGCTGAACTATATAAGAACTATTTAAGAGCTGCTTCGACGTATTCGGATCCCAGGTCTATAGGGATCTCGAATACTATACCAGGGTATTGGAAAAGAGTTGGTGGCGGATGAACCCTTAATGGGCCAACAGCAGCGCTCAAACCCCGAAGAAAAGGACGACGCTACCAAATGCAGTTTCTACGAGCTCCTCGAAAAGACCTATGATGAGCAATGCCCGAAGCACGATGTTAAAATCGTACTAGGCGACTTTAATGCTAGAATAGGCAGGGAGAACATCTTTGGGTAGAACAGTTGGCAAATACAGCCTACGGACAACACGTCTGGGAACGGACGCAAAATATAGTTATAACAAGCACCAGGTTTCCACATCTCAATATTCATAAGGGGACATGGCTGTCTCCGGATCACCAAACTGTCAGCGAAATCGATCACATTGCGATTGACGCAAGGCACGCCTCCTAATTATAATATCAGTTGTGTTTTATAAATATTTAGTTATTATTGTTTAAATTAACACCGTGAGAAATTCAATTGCCGTTTTGAAATTTAAACGCATAAAAACCATAAAAACAAAGCAAACCCCTATGGCCGCCATACAAACTTCAAATGTCTAATGCGAGAAACAGATTACCACAGCAACAGCAACTTCGGCTCCCAGAAATTACGCCAGATTTTATTTTGGAAAAAATGCCAGAATTTGGAAAAAATATCAGAATTTTGTTTGGAAAATATTGTACTGACACGAATCACAAAAAAATAATTGATTTCTTTGCCAATCGAAAATGAAAACCAATCTAAATCAAAATGAAATGAAAATAGTATTTTCTAAATAATTTACATAAGAATAATTTGTAAAATGCTGAAACTTAATCGAGGACTTAATATTGTACACATCTGGTAATGCTGCTGCGCCTTCAGTATGTTAGCATGAGAGAACTGGAAAAGTCATCGACAACCGTGGTGTTCACAAACCAGTATGAATAGACCGTCGACTCCTCCCACATAACGGACTTTGCCTACAAGCTGCCGGCGGCGGACCCAGGGTTTTTCATGCATTGGTGCTGTACAAAATCAAAAGAGCGCCATTAACCCACGCATACTTGAAAAATCCTATTCCCATCGTATAGTATGGAAAATCATTGTCGCCATTAATTTTGACATTTAAACGTAGGTATTCACAGACAGGGTAATTTTTTCCGGTGAGAATCGGGTAGGTGCACGGGAAGTCGGCGGTCTAGTTCTTACTGGTTTGTGGTGGTGTTGGTAGCATTTGCACAGCAACGTTGAATTTAGGACTTTAGCTCTAACCAGAGTATATCCATTATAATGAGTAGGGACACTATCGACAATTTCCTTATTACTGTGTCACCAGCGTTGTTATACGGTCGTAAATATCGTATTTGTGACGATTTTGGAAAGCACATACGACGCTCCGATTTTTGCTTGATTTGGCCTGATTTCTACGATTTGCTGATTTTTAGTTCCGATATTTACGATTTTAGAAGCAGTCAAATACGACTTCTACCAAATTACAAATTACAAACCTTGGTGTAAGATCAACTACTTCCTACCGAATTTTGAAACTACGTACAAACAAATCAAACAACTTTAAGACCAAATGAAATGTGCAAATCAAGAAGAATTCGAAACAGGAAAGGCGAACAGAATCTGATAAGCATTCGTTTTTCACTTAATATGTTGTAAGTTGAAGTCTTCTGGAAATATGTTTTCAGGATGCTAGTTACAAAGTTTGCTTGTTTTATGCTTTTCTCGCGATTGTCAAGGTTTCAGGAGAAGTGCATTAGTTTTCTCATATGTTACAATGTCTCAAAATACATATGTCACATGTCGAGAATTAACTAAGTTCCTCAGAATATATGCCTACAGAAAGGTTAAAATCTTGAATTAGGTCCCAATGGTCCCTACTTCGGCCGGCTCCCGTGGTTTAGTGCTATACATTATTATCTTAAAAAAATATTCCCTCCAAAAAATATGTATACATATTATATCTACCTTAATTATTGCTTAGTTATTTGTTATTATGGATAACTGTTATGAAAATGATAAAATTTTTTTTAAGTTTTGTTAAATTTTCGTTGGCATTTTTACCATTTTACGAACAAAAAAACTGGTTTCTGCTTTATAGGATAATGGAATGGAATTTGAGTGTTAGCGCTCCAGGAATTGGAATCCCTTTTTTAATTAATTATTCTTAATCAACTTACTGTCGCTATAAGGAATTGACTTTCGATATTGCTCATATTTTGTTTTGGTTTTCTGTATTTGTTTGGGTATGTCTTCTGTTCCCAAATGTAGACCAGTATCAAAATTTAGCCCTCCGACTCTAAACGTCATAGTGTAATAAGAACTGCTTCAGGTTATTGATCGTTATGTTGCAAGTTGCTGCAATTGGTGTTCTAGGTATTTCTTCATCTTTTAGCGTACGGAAACCAGTGCGTTATCCGTTAAAAAAGCAGCATACCTATAATGCATTACCAATTGACCAATTTACAAGCGTTTTTCATGTTTATCAGGGTTATTAACCATCGTGCAGTGTTTGTATTTTGTGTCGCAGATACGACTATAAAAGAAGAAAAAAATCGCTTGGATTCTGCTTTCTTTCAGTAGTAGTAGAACTAGTCATTACCGCTTCCAAGGTATTGAAAAAACGCGGTACGCAGCCGTGTAGACACATCTTAAACTGTTAACCAAAATAAGACGGATTGTGTTTTTTTTAGTAGCGTAGCGGTGGGGTATAGTTTCTAATAACATTTTTAGTGTCCATATTACGAACTCAAAATTGCGAAATTTCCAAGTATCTTAAGGTGAGAGTTTAAAATGATTATTATTAAGGCCCAAGTCCTGAAGTTTTGCATACTGTTAAACATGCTCGTATAGGCGCACTCTCGAAGAAGTTATTATTAAATTGTTCTAAAAAATCACAAAAAAGATTGCTGTTGCTGGACATAACCGCCTTGAATGGGGGAAGTGGGATTAACACGGTTTTTAAATTGCTGGTCGTTTGCGTATCGAGTCCAAGAACGCTGATGACTTATGCGAATTCGATATCAAAAAATATCAATTTCGCAATTTTGGGACTAAGTTTGAACATTTAGGGCAAGTGTAGTTGCCTCAGTACCATTACTGTAGTTGAAATTTGTAAGAATACTGTATAGTATACTTAAAAAGGTTCACACCCAAGTAATGGAAACCAAGTTTTTAGGTATGTACTAAAAGCTGCGGTTTGTTTTTGGTGGTCCTCGACGAGGTGCACTTTAAACAAGAATATGTCCATTGTGCTTCCATTGGAAAGTACAGGTGTATACACTGGGTAGGGGTTATCTCGCGGATTATTTTTGGTAATTTATTATTTCACCATAATCATTTCGCAATTTGTTGTGTTGCTTTTAATTTATTTCGCATTTCATCAAATCGCAATTTTTGTTAGGCAATCTTTCATTTAACTTTGTAATCAAAACATCATTTCGCATTTTTCATCTCGCAAAGAATTTTCGCGGCGAAATTTATTATCATGTAATAGATTGTAAAACAAAACATAAACTAAAATACGAGTTGATAAATGCGAAATAAAATTTGCGAAATGAATTTTGTCGAAAAGACCGGCACCCGTTTATACTGCTTGCTCCTGGACTTCTGCGACATCTGCAAAAAAAGTATAGGTAAACTCAGAGCCAGTCTTTGGGCCTGCCTAGCAATTGCATGTGTCCGCTTATAATATTCATTAGAATTGTACATCTTTCTAAGCACCCTTATAAGTAAGTACCCTACCCTATACTAACTTATATACAAATTTTTACAAAATACCATAATTACGATTTTCACAACCCCAAAAACACGATTTTCAGAAAAAGTCCATAACAACACTGTGTGTCACACAGACATGAGCACAAACCAGTAAGAATAGACCGTCGACTCCTCCCACATAACGGACTTTGCCTACAAGCTGCCGGCGAGACCAGGATTTTTCATGTGTTGGTGCTGTACAAAATCAAAGGGGCGCCATTAACGCACGCATACTTGAAAAATCCTGGTCGCATGGTATTGCATAGAAAAACATTGCCGCCATTAATTTTGACATTTACACGTATTCACAGACAGGGAAATTCTTTCCGGGGGGAATCGGGTAGGTGTACGGGAAGTCGGCGGTCTATTCTTATTGGTTTGTGGACATGAGGTTGAGGTTGAGGAATAGACGGATATTAGAATAGAAGTATGGCAGTGAGAGAGAGAAAAAACAGGAGTATTTTTTTTTTTTCAGAAAATGGCACAGGGTGCTCTGTAAAAAAAATTAAATTTTTAGCTTGTCATAGATTTTTATTAAATATAAAATTATAATGCCCCCTCATGTAGCTGACCTCCCCGTGGTGGGGGGCGGGCAACATGTCTAGGTTCACCTAGACATGGCTAACGAAGCACGCACCCAATGATGACAAAGCGACGAAAGCGAGCCTCGGATATTGCCAAGCCTGTCAAAATAGGGCGCCCTTTGGAGCCAGGCCTGAAGGGTGGCAGTTTGCGACGCTCGGCAGTCGGCCGGGTTTAACCCGAAACGGCTACGAGCTTCCTGTCAATGGTCTCGCAAACCATTATGGGGGTCAGAGGGTGGATGCGCTATGCACCAATAGGGGCATAAGTGGACTTTCGGTTACTCGACAACGGCATCGACTTAGGATAGGCACGTGGAACATCTCTTCGCTCACGGGAAAAGACCTGGAGCTTGTTGGGGAGGCTGTTAAATATCGACTAGATATAGTTGGTGTTTCCTCAACAAAGCAAAGGGGTTCTAGAACTGTGGACCTTGCAGATGGGTGGAAACTCTTCATGTCGGGAGTAGCACCTTCAATGTCTGCTCAGGCGGGAGTGGGGATACTCACAAGTCCCAGGCTGTCAGGCAGAGTATTGGAGTGGATTCCGTTAGGAGGGAGAGTTGCGATCTTAAAGCTTAAGCTTGAAAGATCAACTCTGGCTCTAGTGCAGGTGTATGCACCGAATCTGGAGTCAGGGTACGCAGCTTTCTTAGATGAAGTTGATGCAGCCCTTGAAAAGGTTGCAGATATGGATTCTTATATCCTGATGAATGATTTCAATGCTCACGTGGGTGCGGATTTCTCGACATGGGGCAGCGCGATTGGGAAACACGGTGACCCCGATCAGAACGCGAACGGAGAGAAGTTGTTGGACTTTTGTTGTTCAAATGGAATGTCCATTATGAACACTTTCTTTCCACACAAAGATATCCATAAATACACATGGTACCGTCGAAGTCTTCAGCAGAAATCGCTGATAGATTTCTTTGTGGTACCATCGTGTATTAAAAGGATGGTTTGTGATGTTCGTGTGTTGAGAGGGGCTGAACTGTAAACTGGTCACTACCTGGTGTTGTGCAAATTGTATCTCAACGATCAAATACCTATCCTGCCAAAGCGTAAACCAAGAATGGTTACGCGCATACGGTGGGAGGGGCTACAGAACGATGAGATACGGGAGGAATTTGCACGGCAGGTATCTGAAAGGTTTGAACAAATTCCAAATGTTCCATTGAATGTAGAGGAAGAATGGCAGTTGTTTTCAACAGCAGTTATTGCCTCTGCAGGACATGTTTGCGGAGTGAAGCGGCTCGGTGTGGCGGCTGGTGGTGAGAAAAGAACTGCGTGGTTTAAAACGCCCGGAGTTCAAGAAGCTATCAGAGAGAAGAAGAAGGCTTTCAAGGTGTGGATTCACTTGGGGGACTCTCCTTCTCGAAACCGGTACATTGAGGCGCGAAGAACTTGCAAATTGGCTGTTAAAGCAGCCAAAGAACATTCTTGGAAGGAGTTCGGCGAAAAATTGGACCGCGATCACAGATCTGCAAGCAAGGTGTTCTGGCAGACCATCCGCCGTCTTAGAGGAAGGAAGTGGAACATTATCGAAGGAGTCAAATCCAAAGATGGTACACTTCTTTCTAATGAGGAGGACATCTTGCGCAGATGGAGCGAGCACTTTTCCGAATTGCTCAATCCAATCCAGGGCATCGAGGATGACACACCTATCGCCTTAAGCAGGGCGGAAAATAGTCCCACGGTAGAGGAAGTCACTTTTGCGATCAAATCGCTAAAAGCTGGCAAATCTGCAGGAGTGGATGAAATCCGGCCAGAAATGCTAAAGGCCTTAGGTGAAGAGGGAGTCAAATGGCTCGCTCGTGGCCTGGGAATGCGGCGAAACTCCCAGCGATTGGCAGATTGGGGTGATTGTGCCCCTTTTCAAGAAAGGGGATAAAAGGGATTGCTCCAATTACAGGGGTATATCACTTTTAAGACTCCCCGGAAAAGTCTTTGCCAAGGTGCTGGAAACGCGTTGCAGAGCTGTGGTCGAGGCACGATTAGGAGATGAGCAGTGCGGCTTTCGTCCCGGCAGAAGCACAACCGACCAGTTATTCACTCTCAGAATGGTACTTGAGAAGGCTTGGGAGTATGCTACACCTGTTTACGCTTGCTTCGTAGATTTGGAGAAAGCATATGACCGAGTCCCTCGAGGGAAACTCTGGAGTGTATTACAGCAGTATGGAATTGATGGTTCTCTCTTGAGAGCCATTCAATCTCTTTACACAAACTGTAAAAGCTGTGTTCGGGTAAACGGCGTTAAATCAATACCTTTCACCGTGGGCGTTGGACTTCGCCAGGGGTGCGTCTTGTCGCCTCTCCTTTTCATTACTTATATGGACTGGATGTTACAGCGCAGTCTTGGCGAAGAACGTTTCGAATTGGGAGATCTGAGGATAAGTCATTTGCTCTTCGCTGATGACTTGGTCATCCTTGGATCCTCTCAGACTGAACTTCAGCGCGCACTCGATGGGTTTGTAGCCGTTTGTGTTGAAGCTGAGATGAGGGTAAATGTGAACAAATCTGAAGTGATGGTCGTCTCCAGAACGCCTGTTCAATGCACTCTGCATGTTAGTGGAGTCCCATTGAAACAGGTGGAGAAGTTTAAGTATCTCGGGGTCTTATTCACGAGTGATGGAAGGAGCAATGCCGAGTTTTCCTGTAGGATTGGTCAGGCTGGATCGATTTTGAGACAGCTTGGTCATTCTGTTATCAGGAGGACTGAACTTGGTGTCAAAGCTAAGTTGTCAGTCTTTAATTCGGTGTTTGTTCCAACTCTTACCTATGGTCATGAGGTTTGGGTAATGACCGAAAGAATAAGATCGCGAATACAAGCTGCCGAAATGAGATTTCTCCGTAGTATTGCTGGTGTGACCCGTAGAGATCGCATCAGAAATACCAGAATACGTGGGGAACTCAATGTCGAGCAGCTACTTCTCCGGACGGAGCGATCCATGCTTCGGTGGTTTGGTCATGTTAAACGCATGTCCCCGACCAGGATTCCACGACGTGCTATGGAATCCGTACCATCGGGCAGGCGTCCCCTAGGTAGACCCAGGATGAGATGGTTAGATCAAATTCATAATCTCTCCTCTACCCGTATGGGGATTGCCCTTGATGATTTAGAGTCGATGGCGGAGGATCGAGAGCTATGGAGGGTCCATTTGAGCAACCTACACCCGCGACCCACTTAATGGACAAGCGGACCATTGAAAATGAATGAATGAATGAATAAAATTATAATTACATGGTGTGTTACGCTTGTTCGCTTTTTCGGTTATTTTATTGCATTTTTTGATAATGTCATACACTCGAAAAAGTAGGTAGGTACATACAATTCTTTGTTTTGATTTTTACAGCCAAAGTAGGTAATTAAATTTATTCTTTAATATGTAATACATTTTCATTTCAAAATTATTTTAAAAGTAGATATCAATTTGGAAAACGTGAAATAAACCTCATATTCCTTAAAATCTGGAGGAAACACTATGTTGCTGACTAAATTCCTCACACTTGCGTTTTTGACGTTTTTTAATGTAGCATGCTGCAAAATAATAAAACGCATTTTCACTACCGAAATCAGCAGTTTTATAGTCAGATTTAGTTTTGAAAGCGTTTATTTCTTTGTCCTTCTTTTTTAGTGATTCAAACTGTATTTAAACGTCGGTAAGCCCTAAATTTGTAGTTGGCTCGCAATTATTTCCTCCACCTTCTTTGCTGAAAAACATTTTAAATTCACAAATGAATTGAAATGGACAGCAATTTATTATTTCCTCGTCGCATTAAACAGCCCTTAAGTCAATTGAAATACCAATAAGACAATAGCCATCCTTTTAGTTATTTTGGCAGACTTATCGAAAAAGCAATACTTTAAAAAATTCATTTCATAAGAAATTGATTTGCTCTTCATTATGTCAAAGTTCGACCACAAGCAATACTATATAATACTCCGTAGTTTCTCTCTTATAACTTACTAGCGAACCCCTGCACACTTCGTAGTGCAAAATATAAAAATAAAAAAGAATCAGTTTCAAATTCATTTAAATCAGTGATAAACATTTTTTATTGTATTGCTCCGTGGTACACATTTTTGGTTTTTTCAAGAATCGTATTGCGTAGAAAGTATTCTTGTCTATCAGGACAATGCAAATTTTACAAACTTTGGCTCCCACGACTGTCGAAAAATAACGCCACACCCCTTTATATACCTAAGATTATCTTGCAATTTGAGCTTAATCGTTTCGGTGGTTTTCGAAATATACGATTTTGAATGTTATTTTGTATTGCAGTGCCACACCCCTTTGTCAAATTTTGACCAATCTTCACAGGAATACTCTTGGGCCAATACCTAAGATTGTACGTATATTTGAGCTCAATCGATTCAGTGGTTTTCGAAATATAAGATTTTTAATGTTTTTTTTTGTATGGGAGGTGCCACGCCCCTATAACTCATGAACCAATACACCTACAAAGACCGTATATACTTACAAACCATGGTATTAACGTTACCTTTCATGGGAAATTTCCAGAATCAAAATCGGTTCATGCATTACAGAGAACATTGGCGAAAAACACAATACAACTTATTTGTATATATATAGATAGATAGATAAAAATTGTTAGTCTGGCAACGACGAAAATGAAGAAGGAGGATGTTGGAAATCGCCATGTTGGTTTTGTAATTCCGCCATTCTCGTGACGTTGATCGAAAAAATAAAACACTGAAAATAAATCGCGACCATTTGTTATTAATCCAACGTAGATTTCAATTATTAGTTTTAAAAACAAAAGGACGTACCTAATTTCAAATACATATGTTCGAGCAAAACAAAAGTAAAACAAACAGCGCGTAAAAAAATTGACCATAATCGGCGCATACAAATATTTTACACCTAAATTTTTACACCAAAGCAGGTAAACCAAGCCATACCTCTGCGAATGACTTTAGACCCATCAGTCTTTCGTCATTTCTCCTCAAGTCACTCGAAAGGCTTCTTGATATCCATATAAGAAGCAAGTGTAGCACGCATACTTAAAAGGTAAATCAGTAGAAACAGCTTTTCATGAAGTGGTAGGTAAAATAGAACAAAGCTTACACCACAAGGAATTTGCTTTAGCTGATGCCTTCTTAGACATCGAAGGGGCTTTCAATAACGTTAGGGAAGAGGCAATTAAACGCGCTCTGGAAAAGATAAAGGTAGATCATAGCATCACCAATTGGCTTTGCACGATGCTTGTCACCAGAAATATCAATTCCACTCTCGAACACAGTTCAATAAGAAAATCGGTTACTAGAGGCACTCCCCAGGGAGGGGTTATAATTATCTCCTCTTCTCAGGGTTCTTGTCATAGACGATATACTTAAAGAACTCAATAACGCAGGGTTTAGCGTAACGGCTTATGCGGATGATGTGGCAATTCTAGTTCGGGGTAAATTCTTGAACACTTTGAGTGAAACCATGGAATCAGCCCTCAACAAGCTCAGAAAATGGGCGGAAGGGTGTGGACTTCGTGTCAACCCGGAAAAGACAGAACTAGTACTTTTTAGTACAAAATACAGGATACCACCCTTCAAACTACCCAGGATTGGTGGAGTGGAGCTTTCTCTTTCGGATAGCACAAGATATCTTGGTATGGTCCAAGACCTAGATACAAAATGTAATTGGAAACTTAACGTTCAGGAAAGAGTCCGAAAGGCTCATAATGCTCTCTTCGTCTGTAAGAGAACAGCAGGAAAAAAATGGGGATTGAGTCCAACAATGATGCATTGGTTATACATCACGGTGGTTAGACCCATCCTTACCTATGGAGCTCTTGTTTGGTGGAAAGCCACAAATAAGTTATATATACGGGATATGTTGACCAGGGTACAAAGCACCACACCCACAGCTGCACTTGAGGCGTTTATGTATATTTTACCCCTGGACCTACAAATAAAACTGCAAGCAGGTAATAGTGCGCTTCGGCTAACTAACGCAGGGTTCTTCAAAACCAGACAGGTAGGACATAGCTCCATGCTAATGGAATCCTTTTCCAACATCCCCAATAAAACGGATGAAAGTTTGGGGGAAATTGACTTCGACACACCGTACGAAGTACAATATCCAGATAGGGAGGACTGGCAAAAGAATGAGGTTTCGAATGAAAATGAAATTTCGATTAACACGGATTCTTCCAAAACTAAGGAGGGTACAGGGTCAGGTATATACTCCAGGGATATAGACCTACAAGTGTCATTAAGACTTCCGGATACATGCAGTGTGTTCCAGGCAGATGTATTGGCCGTGCTCAAAGCCGCGGATCTACTTGATATGGGATCAATATCCAACAAGAATATCGCTATCTACATTGATAGTCAGGCTGCGCTAAAGCCGCTAGAGTCCTTCATCATCAAATCTGACCTAGTCAGGAGCTGCCGCACAATGCTCAGAGCATTATGCGCGCAGAACCAAGTCAGATTGTTTTGGGTACCCGGACACTGTGATATTGAGGGTAACGAAAGGGCTGATGTTCTGGCGAAAACCGGAGCAGAGCTTCCACCTAATGAAACAATTGAGGGCATTAGACCACCAATAGCCGTGGCCAGGAGAATTATTCTCGAGAATATTAAAAACAGGGCAGATCAGAGATGGTTGAATATAATAGGGCACGGAGATTAGGTCTAACAGATACAGACATATGCAGGTTATGCGAAGACTTATGTCGTTTTCAATTGGTTTCACTCGGGGATTCACTCATTCCGAAATCCAATGGAACAAGAAAACTGCTTCTGGGTGACTACACTCACGTATTGGTGAAACGTCAAAAATTATTGTATGGCTGCTGCCAGCTGGCTTGTATGAAATACATAAAGTGCACTTGTGTAAGTGCTTCTTGAGTGGATTCTGACTTGAAATCGAGAAGCGAAATTCTCTCCTCAGAATCAACAGAAGAGTATTTTTTGCGCCAATGGAACGGTTTCAGAAGTGATTTTCTTGATTCCGGACGCTTCCGGACGCTTCTTTTTGCCCAATGGAAAACGACATTACATGTCACAGAGGATATAACTCATCTCCTCTGTGAATGTCAAGCTATTGCTTTGGAGGAGGTTGGCCTCGCAAACAAAACTGAAACAATTTTCAGGTTCTGTAGGGAAATTAATTGCTTGGGGAAGTGGTTTAGGTTATTTGACCGTTAAGGTTCCCCAGGGATGGCGATGGGTCCAATATGGTGCCTAGTCGAATGTGATGAACTCACACAATATTCAACCTAACCCAACCTAACCTTGTTCATTACCATCAATTGAAGAAACAGAGGGTGTTCCATGTCAGTGCGTGTGGTAACAATGAAAGACGAAAGCATTAAAAGTTGAAGCGCAAGTTTGCATAGTTTAAAAACTAAATAAAATACCTACATAATGGGAAAACATTCTTTAAAATATTTGGCGTGTGTCCGAAAGGAGTATGAACATTTTGAAGTTAAATATTTCAAAATACCGGAAAATTTGTGCTGTATTCCTCATTTTTTTATTAGTAAAACGAAGTGGTTAAATTGCATTAACAAACAACACTTAATACATGAAAAAATTTCGAGGGATTCTAGAATCTGCGAAAGACATGTATGGCAAGTCGGCAACACCTAATTTGGACATTTTGAAAAATATTTACAATATAACAGAAGGTAATAACGAACACAGTGTAAAATAACATAAAATTGATGATTTTCTTAGGTAATATAACCACTCAATCGGTCTTTTGAGTGAATTTCAGGCTGGTTTTAGAGCAAACTACTCAACGTTTGATAACATTTTCATATTGTCTAAAGGTGCTAGTACCCGATATGTAGCACGCCTCGTATGTATGTGGCTCTGACGTCAACAGAGAGTGAACAAAGAGAGCTTGTACACAGCATGTACCCATTGGGACCATTCGCTGACGTCAAAATGACGTCAATGCTATATATATATGAGGCGTGCTACATATCGTGTACTAGCACCTTAACATAGCTAAATGTGGGCACAGTAGCTCAGTGGTTAGTGTGCTGGACTACTGTGCGAGGGATCCCAGGTTCGATCCCCGGAAAAACACAAATTACATCTTAAGGTTTTTTCTACTGCGCCACCTCTCGCGAACGTCTGACAAACATCCGAGAGTATGACTGTCATAAAAAAAGCTTCTCAGTTCAGCCGTTCGGACTCGGCATAAAATAGTAGGTCCCTTTCATTCATCCCAAAAATAGAAACTCACACAAAACGAATGGTTGCGAGAAGCTAGGCCTTGGGTGTCTACCCGCCTGTTGCGCCACCTATTTATTTATTTATTTATTTATTTATTTATTTTTAATGGTATTTGTGCAAGAAGAAGAAACTAAATATGAGTGGATTTTCGTGCTGCGTTCGATACAGTACTGAGCGCGCTGGGTAGGTATATCGTCGAAAATGATGAAGGTATTGGAAAGTCTCTACAGCGACAACCAGACTGCAGTATGGGATGGTGTCACTTTATCCACATGGTTTACCACAAATACTGGTGTCAAACAAGTCCACTATTGTTTAGCCTATACCTGGATGATCTCGTAGCCTACTTACCCGGTGGAATCGAATTCGAAGGCTGCATTATAAAAGTCTTCTTCTATGCCGACGACATCGTCATTTTTGCAGAAACGCCAAACATGTTGCAACTCATGATCAACAAACTGGAGGAGTATTGTAAGCTTTGGAACCTCTGTGTAAATACCGCTAAGTCAAAAGTGTTGGTGTTTCGGAACAATACAGGACGATACACCAGAGAGGAGAAATGGTCGTTTGCAGCTCGAAGTAGGCAAAGAGTATCGCTATTTAGGAGTAACACTGACACCAACATTATCCTACATGAGGCACCTAAAGGAAAAGCTTTAAGAGTCAAAAAGGGCCATATGAAGTACTTGGCAAATGGTATTTAGCAAACACGAAGTCCCAACGAAGGTGAAGTATAAACTCTCTGAAGCCACAGCAAGAGCGATTATGTGCTACGCTAGCCAAGTTTGGGGCTATGAAGAGCATACTGAAGTAGAGGCATTGCAAAGTTATTTTATAAAGCACCTTTTTAAATTTCCGGCAAATACTCCCAACTATATGCTGTATGTGGAAACAGGACTACCCATTCTAAGTCTATACACCTTGCGCTTACACTTCAAGTACATCCTAAAAGTGGTTGACATGCAAGACCACCGTCTGCCTAAGATCGTGCTTCGTTTTCTACTACACAGAAAAGTTTTACTTTTTGATAAATGGGAGCAGCTCAGCTGTCAGTGTAACGTAGATATGTCGCTCAGATGGGAAGACAGAAGGAGGAGAGAAACTACTTCAACGAAAGGAGTAGTATTCAGCAAATTAGTGTAGCTTTTAAGGCGAGGGGAGAGCTACTACCATTGAACTTCAGACCTCACAGGAATGACCTGCCAATTCTTTGCTCACTATGCAACTAAAAAAATTAAAGCAAATCTACCTCTTCTATATTCTTCATTAAATCCAGATACCAATTCTGATTCCCCTTCAGCGAAATCAAATGGAGAAATAGTTATGCAACTTGAAGGAGAGAGAAGACGTATACCATTTTCTGGGAAGATGTCCTATCCTACAGGAACTGAGAAGACTATACTGGAATCAGTTTGTGCTATCGTGGGATGAAGTAATCGAAATCCTTAATGGTAAAAACTGGAAAGTGATCTTTCTCTATGTATCAGCTGCTTTAGAATATAGAAAGCAAATAATAGATTTATAATGTATAATTTTATAATATGTGTAGGCGCAGTAGCGCAGTGGTTAGTGTGCTGGACTACTGTGCGAGGGGTTCCAGGTTCGATCCCCGGAAAAACACAAATTACATCTTAAGGTTTTTTCTACTGCGCCACCTCTCGCGAACGTCTGACAAACATCAGAGAGTATAACTGTCCCGAAAAAGCTTCTCAATTTAGCCGTTCGGACTCGGCATAAAATTGTAGGTCCCTTCCATTCGTACCAAAAAAAATAAAAACTCACACAAAAACGAATGGTTGCGAGAAGCTATGCCTAGGGTGTCTACACGCCTGTTGCGCCAACTATTTATTTAATTTATAATATGTATTTATTCAACTATTGTTTTTATTTTTAGTTATTTCTAATGATTTATATTTAACTGTCAATCCGGCTGACAGCTTTTGCCATTGCCAAAAATGAATTTGTAAATTAATGTACCTGAAATTCAGCAATAAATAAATTCATATATAGTATAATCACTCAGTCACGTCTAACGAAGCAGCAGAGGCTTGAGTATGTTCCTCTTTCAGAGTTTACATCCATTTTGTTTACTCAGATCAATCTACAGCACTGCAAGGCTGCTATCGCTCTTCTAAGTAGGAGACTTGCTGTCAGTAGGACAAAAAACCGCATAACATCCATCCAGGAACCATGGGTGTGGAAAAATCGCATCTGTGGCCTGAGTGAATTGAGCGGTTCTCACCACGTTCTTTACGACAAACTGTCCGAGAGACCTAGGACATGTCTTGTTGTATCGAAATCCCTCACGGCAGTTAAAATCGAACGGTTTTGTGGCCAAGATTTGGTTGCTGCAGATATCACTTACCATGCAAACGGCAATTGGGAAACCTTTGTTGTTGCATCGGCTTACTTTCCCTATGACTCTCTAACTCCTCCACCACCAAAGGCAGTTGTTGAGCTCATAGAGTACTGCGAGTCTAAAAAGATTGGTCTTATCCTATGTTGCGACGCTAATGCCCAAAACACTGTTTGGGGCAGCAGCAAATGTAATATACGTGGAGATCGTCTTCTGGACTTCATCCTCTCGTCTGACATCACCATCAACAATGTGGGTTGTCGACCTACATTTGTTACAGCCAGGAGACAGCAAGTAATCGATATTACTCTGTCCAATAGGCACTCCAAGTCTATCAAAAATTGGAGGGTATCGCCAGATAGCACTTTGTCAGATCATCGATACATCGAATTTCAAATCTACTGTGAAGTTTCGCCTTCGCAAGAGAGGAGAAATCCGAGAAAAACGAACTGGGCACGGTTTAGGGAGGAACTTGGCAACTCTATTAAAGTTGCACTTAAATTAAGATCAATACAAAGGGTAAAGAGGTCTGCTCAGGAGCTGAACAGCGTCCTTATCCGTTGTTTTGAACAAGCGTGTCCGGTTACAAAAAACTCCTGTAGAAAACCGGTACCTTGGTGGAACACCGAACTACAATGTATTCGTAGAGAAACCAGGAAGCTTCTAAATCGGTCTTTAAAAACCAACTTGGAGGAAGACTGGAATCTCTATCGATCGAAGCAAAAAGAATTTAAGAGACTTATTCGAAAATCGAAAAATTACTCTTATAGGAAATTTTGTGAGGAGGTCGAATCACTAAGTGCAACCAGTAGGCTTGTTAAAGTCCTCAAAAGGGACGGGCCAAGTAAACTGGAATCGCTCCAAAAATCTGATGGCACCTACACTGAGACAAAGGCGGAGACTTTTAGTCTTCTGCTGGAGACTCACTTCCCGGGAAATCAGATCACTATACGCATTCTTCAGTGGTACCGGCAACGATGGCCACTACGGAACTGACAAACTCCACGCGGCGTAGCTGGTATATTGCATCCAGAGTGGTGACGGATGACGCTGTCAAATATGCAATTGCATCATTTGACAGCTTCAAGTCACCTGGTCCAGATGGAATTTACCCGGCTATGCTGAAACAAGGTTTTAGTCAGCTAATGCCGACGCTGAAAAGAATTTTCACCGCTAGCTTGGCCTTGGCCTACATACCTTCCCTTTGGCGTATGGTTAAAGTCGTGTTCATACCAAAAATCGGTAAGACTGACTATACTCTCGCCAAAAGTTTCAGACCCATAAGTCTGTCTTCCTTCTTGCTGAAAAGCTTGGAGAGACTGGTTAAGCTGCACATGCGCAATGTTGCTCTTCGATTGCATCCTCTTTCTGAGACGCAACATGCTTATCAACGCGGAAAATCCTGTGAAACTGCGCTTCAGAACCTCGTTGGTAGGATCGAAAGTGCTCTTGATCGGAAGGAGTACGCGTTGGGTATTTTCGTCGATATTGAGGGTGCTTTTGATAATGCGACCTTTGATAGCATGTGTAATGCAGCCAGACATCACGGTATAGATGAAACGTTGGTGTTGTGGATTAAAGCAATGCTAATGCACAGAACGTTGATTGCCGAAGCGGATTGTGGCAAATGCGTCATGACAGGGGTAAACAGGGGCTGCCCTCAAGGTGGTGTTTTGTCTCCCCTCTTATGGTGCATGGTAGTAGACTCTCTGCTGACGACTCTCAATCTTCCTGGAACCTATACACAAGCATACGCGGACGATGTCGCCGTTCTGTCTGTCGGTTCAGACCTTGGGACTGTCTGCTCTCTGGCGCAGAGATCCTTGGGTTTGATCGATGATTGGTGCACAATGATTGGGCTTTCAGTGAACCCTCTTAAAACTACGGTTGTTCTCTTCACGAGAAGGAGGAATATCACTGGTCTGTCTCAACTTGTGCTAAAAGGTGTCACTATTCCGATTTCTGATGAAGTCAAATATCTGGGAGTAATCCTCGATAGAAAACTTCTTTGGTCCAAGCATGTTGAATCAAAAACCGATAAAGCGCTGTCGACTTTCTGGCAGTGCAAAGGCGCTTTTGGGAAGACATGGGGCTTATCTCCTAAAAGGGTCCTATGGATCTATACGGCAATGGTAAGACCACTTCTCTCATATGCATCGGTTGTGTGGTGGAACAGGCTTTCGCGGAAACGTGTTATGGCCTCTTTCGCCAAACTCCAAAGAACGGTTTGCCTTGGCTGCACAGGGGCCTTCCCCAGCACTCCGGGCTCTGCTCTAGATGCTTTGATGAACCTCCCCCCCCTTGATATTTTTATCATGGGGTGTACGCTGAAAACCATCTCCCGGTTAAAGAGAGGTGGCTTTTGGTACCACGCGCATTGGAGTTTTGATGAACTTGTGCGAGAATTATCCTTTGACCCCTGTCTTATGGATATGCCGTCTGACGCAATGACACCAGAAATCCTACTGCGACAAAACTACCATGTCAACTTTCCTCAGGCAACTGAATGGCTTTTGCCAGACTCAGAGCCAGGGAAGGAATGCCATCGTGTTTTCACGGATGGCTCAAAAACCGGACAGGGGTCTGGTTCTGGAGTCTTCGTGGAAAGCGAGAACATTAGACTACACTACCCCTTGGGTAACCATGCGACTGTCTTCCAGGCGGAGATTTTCGCTATCCTTATGGCTATGCGCTATATTGTGACAAACAGGTGGAGGGCTAGAAGCATATGCGTTTGCAGTGATAGCCAAGCTGCTTTAAAAGCGCTGCTCAACCCTCTTACCTCGTCCAAGTTAGTGCTCGAACTCAAGCTTTCTCTGAACTTGGTCGGTAGGCTAAACACGGTCAAACTTGTTTGGGTCCCAGGTCACACTGGTATCCAGGGAAACGAGATCGCTGATGAGCTGGCCAGGTTGGGTTCAGAAGAAGATTTCTTAGGACCTGAACCTGCGTTGGGTTTGCCTGCATCTGTGGTTAGGTCATCCATTGATACTTGGGTTTCTCGTGAACATGAGTGTCGTTGGCGTGACTGTGCTGGGTGTAGACAGACCAAACGACTGCGCCCTGACATCTGCAGGGGGTCGGCGTCTTTCCTTCTGTCTCTCAGGAGAATCGACTGCAGACTTCTTGTGGGCGTCCTTTCGGGCCACCAAGCTTTTGCCAAACACTTAAATGTGTTGGGCTTAAGCAACACCACCATCTGTCCTGCTTGTGGAGAGGATGACGATACAGCGGAGCACTTCCTCTGTAGTTGTCCTGCCTTTGCTCGCATCAGGTGGCGGATCTTTGGGGCTGACGTGGTGAGTGCCGAACATCTAAGCTCTTCATCACTGAAGCTCCTTCTCATCTTTCTTCGAAAGACGGGAAAACTATGTACAGCAATGTAAGGTGTCTGTTTGGCAGTACAATGGACCAGTAGTTGTGTCTGAGTGCTCCTTCAGATAGTAACAACCTCCGACAAAGAAGAAGAAGATGTTCCTCTTAATGAAAATGTCCAAATGAAAGAGAATTTAAGCTTTATGGCAGAAAAAGCGGAATCGATCAATGTCGTGAGTTAAAATTTAGTCTGCAACTTAACGTTTCCTCCCATTTTACAGCTTTCAAAGAATATGAAGATTCGAAATTGAGACGGACACGGCCTTAGAAAAAAAATTGAGTGGTTATGTCCAATACAAAATGGGCTTAATCCGCTATTTTGGTCACGTCTGGCTGCGCGCAAAACGACTTGGACTCGTATTTTCGAATTTAAGCTGATCTACTACGTTGCTTAAGGCTATAATCAAGTGGTTATACTTGTTATTACTATTGTGGAAAATGATGGATATTCAACGCGCTGTCACACGCTTCGACTGCCACGTCTTGCCGCCAGACTTTTATTTTCGATATACCCTCTACTAAGGCTACACTGTAATTCAAATATCTTTCGGCTACCTCTTAGACCGAAAAATTACTTCGGGCTCTTAGTCTAACTGGGCGAGCCTAGTATATTATTAAAGTATACCAAATTATTTTAAGTAGGGTAAATGATTATGACATCAAATCGGGTAGGCTTTTAATATTATAGATTACTGTATACATCTTGATTTAGTTAAAAAATGCTATTACATATTTAATCATTACCGTCATTAGCAAAAGATCAAGTCATGGACATGGTTGTGTATTTCAATTGAATTGAATTATTTCAGCTAAAACAAGACATACCAACAAAAAGTAGTAGAACTTATCACATAACTGTCACATCACAATAAACTCGTATAAAATATAATGGGTACCTATCAGTTCCCAAAATAAATAGCCTCATATGCTCATAGATTGAATAAGTTTACATAAAGTTAAGGAGATCGCCCAACTTTGGCAAGAACACATCGGGTATGAGTTTCTTCTGCTCTTCTGTGCCTTCGGCCATCCAAGCGTTGACATGATGCATCTGATGAATTCCAGTACCAACCAGTAGTGTTTGGAACCCACAGTTAGTTCCGAGCAAAATGTCCGTGTTGCAACTGAGGAGAGTGGCCGTTAAAATACTAAGCAAGTATAAATTTGTAATTTTACTTACCGATCGCCTACCATCAAAGTCCTCTCAGGCACAATAATTCCCTCGCGTACCAGTGACTCACAAATATTTGGATTTGGTTTCCCAATTAGGGTCGCATTTCTTTCGGCACATGTCTCCACAGCACGTACAATGCTACCAGTTCCGGGAATCACATAATTGGGCATGGGGAACCTTTCGTCAGTATTTGTAGCTAAGAATATGCATTCGGGGTCATCTAAATACGACGCAGCCTTCGCTAGTTTTGGAAAACTTATGTGTTCATCGAAACCAACTATAACAGCTCCTATGCCAGTCTCCAGCTTTAGGTCTTCATTTACGAACTGGTTCAGTGATGACGAAATCACATCTGGGCCAACATCATTGTGAGCAATACCAAAAGCATCAAGCTCCTTAGTGATTCCCTCACTGCCAATAACAAAAACTTTCTTTTTGAAATTTCTATTCTTTAGGTATGCAGCGGAAGCATGGGCAGTGGAAATAATTTCATCCGCAGATAAATTAAATCCCATTCGAAGTGCTTTTTCCAACAGCTCAGGTCTTGTTTTTGTTGAGTTATTCGTCACAAAGTAGACCTTTTTGTCGAGCTCTTTAAATCGATTTATCGTCTCGACGCTTCCCTCTATGGGATTGTTGAAAAGCCACACTACACCTAGAAGGTAAACAACAAAAATGTGACAAAAGCCATTACGCAATGTGGTGTCCTGAATAGTTACCGTCACAATCAGTGAGCACAGCGTCGAACGAGTCAAGCCATTTCTTTACATCGACTTCTGGAAGATCCAGTAAACTAGTTGCACTCCGTCTGTACATATTTATTGAAAAGGAAGATACACTACGACTAAAACGAAAAGAAATTTAATTCTTGCGGAATAACGAAATAAGTTTTACACGACAAATAAAATTTGATTTTTTCCGATTATTCTCACAATGCACGTTGACACCAATTAGTAGGTAATTTAAAGATTAAATTTTAGAGGTTGTTTGTACTTCTTATCTTTACATCAATGTGGGAATAATAATCATTTTATTGCGGTTCTACTGCACTTGTCCAACTTATGGTCCACCGTCACTCGTCACTTCGTCAGGCCAAGCAACTAGATAATTTCATTGACAATTGCGAATGTGACACCAACAGCTGACTCAGTTGACCTTGCCGACGATTATAGTGTAGATATGCTATGTTCCCACAAACAACGTAATTTTGTTCTAAATTTTAGCTCCCATACAAAAATGTTCACAATGATAAATATAAAGGACCATTCACAAGCGAATTGATGAAATGCGTACAAACCACTTTTTAATCATTTATAAACAGAAACTCGCAAATTTTATTATTTCAAGAATAGGACAATTAATTATCCCATCCAAATTTCTTAATAAAGCAAGTTTTTAAACAGTTTAAATTTCTAACTCCAAACTTTTTACAACGAACAGAAACACCCTTGGCGCGAATTGTCAAAGTTTATTCGAAATTCGTTTATAACGCTTTTGTTTTCGTGTTATGCTTATGCAGGCTATGCTCCTCGTTCTGAAAAATGAATGTCCCCCTGAGAAAAACAACAGTCGCCTTGATTCTTGATAGAATTAAAATTGATACCGAATGCCGATGGGTACCCATGCCTGTATCACAATCACGCTATGGCGCGTGCATTGCTTAACCTTAAGCGGCCCATAGACAGTACACTTGTGTCTGCACCGGTATTATGACACCGGTGGGGGATTCCGCCATAAACATCACACCGATCGAGACACCGACATCAAAAATCAAAAACTTTTGATTTTACTCCCTCCGTGTCTGACACCAAAATCTGTGTGCGCACCAGCCCACACACAGCACACATATCCGTACACCGACACCGGTGCAGACACAAGTGTAGGGTTACAATTTGATAGAATAACTAATTATTCTACACTAGGAATAGTAAAGTGTGAAATTTTCTCTTTACGCGAATGGTAAACTTACGACGTTGCATGAATACCCTAAGTGTCAAGCAGTGTGTTGTGTAGTTGTTTTAATTGCGTGCTAAAATTTCTACTTTTCTTTACTTCACTGAGATAGATGTGAATAAAACCAGGTCTAATAACAAAATCAAAATAACAAATAAAGGATAACCACGTGAATAAACCAAAGTGAAAAATAAATCACGAAAAGAGTTTTATTTTGACACTTTGTTTTGACTGTCAATTCCTGAAGCTCTTCATTCCAAAGTTCCAGGAGCAAGTCTTTTTCGGACCAATTTTGTTTTTTTGCAGTCATGAAAATATACCTATACATAATACCTAGATCACGAAATTAATAACATGATTTTAGCTAAATCAAGTTTATTTAGCTAAATCACGTTGGTAGGAACATGGTATAAGTGAAAAGAATATCATCACATGTTTTGACAGTCCATTATTCACATGAACACTTTTATTTGTCGCAACAGTTCGCCAAGTTCAAACATCAATTTCTACTACTAACAATCTTTGATTTAAGTTAAGTTCGAACACATAAATAAATCCTATGGTGCATGGAATAAAAGTAGCATATTATACCGCATATAGGGGATATTTTAAGATATCTGGAGGAAGTCGAAGAACCAACCGAAAGGCGTTGGTGGGTTCGAGAGCTAAATCTCAAAAGAGATGAGGAAGAGGCTTCTACGCAATTAGAAGATTGCGAAGTTGATTGGAGAAGAATTGCAATGGATTTCGAGATGCTGTGGGACTTACCAAATTGCATCGCTGCTATTGACGGAAAGCGTATTAATATTCACTGTCCACCTGGAGCTGGATCCGAATAACAATAGTAAAGGTCATCATACCGTAGTGCTTCTTGCTTCTTGCGATGCCAATTATACGTTCACCGCAATTGACATTAGCGCTTATGGGAATCAGAGTGATGGTGGAATATTCGCTGAGTCATAATTTGGGCGAAAAGTGATATCTGGCGATCTTAACTTTCCTCTCCTAAAAAGCTTTGGATCAGACCATTCGGGTTCTTATCAGTTCTCGTCGCATAATTACCGGTTTGTCTGAAAAAATTTCCTGGCTTTTAAAAATGCAAACATTCTTTATTGTAATGTGGCCATTGTTTTAATATATATAATATATATTTTTTTCATTTTAAGTATTATTTTTTTAAAATGCCCATCCCACCTAAACGAAGCGAGATAGACCCCCCTCCCATATTAAAAAAATGCTTGTATTTAACCCCTCTGCAAAATACCGTTATCAATTTTTGGCGCCTAAGTTATCGTACTCGTGCCGACAAATGGCGTCTGAAATGTAAAAAAATGTGGATTGTATTTTTCGATGACGTTTGTCGTGCAAGGATGATACATTTCTGTCGTCGACTATTTTGCGGACGACTATGTGATAATCTGTTAAAAAGTATTTGAACTTAATTTTTAATTAACTAAAAGACAATTATAGTTATTTATCAGATTGGAGATAACAAAAAGACAATTTCTATATTTTTAGTGAACGAAATTTAAATTATTTCTACCATTCACTTAACGTCGCGTCAGGCAAATCCAAGCGATTGGATTCCATTTGAATTTCCTTTCAAAACTACCAAAAAGTTTTCAAATCAAGAATTAATTCAAGAAATGAATAAAGTTGTGGAGTAAGCATTAAATATTATTGAAACATTTAAGTGGCCTCAATTCCGAATGCGTTTCGCCCCGATGTAGTGGGTGGGCTCATCAGTAGACGAACCACCACATCTGCATAGACGCACTATTTACTTGTTTAAAAATCTCAACAACTGAGAATAATTTGAAAAATTTTCAAAAGGTAGCGTCCACGATACATTAAATTAAAGTAAGAAAATTATCATTTGTTTTTTTATAGCCGCTTAATCTGTAGCATAGATACAGCTGGGATATTCCTATTCCGAAGGTTGGAGGTATAAAAAGAATAAATGCAGTTGCAATACGCAAAAAGACTTTTTCGTATCGAATAACTTCTCTATAAGGAATTTATTCAAATGCATATAAAAAACGCCAGATAAGGTATTGGTAAATTTTGTACAATGCAAGCGTGAATTGTAGTACATTATTAGTAGTTGTACAGGTACAACTTGGCTTAACAAAAAGAAACTCCATTTCTGAAGGACCACCGAAGGAAACAGGCAAGCCAAAAACTTCATGCCAAACAGTTCTCACAAAAAAATGAAACAACTACTACAATTAAGTAGAAGTCAGATTCGGTTGGTCACAGGCTTTCTCACAGGGTACTGTCGAATAAAAAAACACCTGATGACAATGGGTATAGCACAAGACAACACTTGAACACTATGCAGCGAGGATGCAGAAACAGCGGAAGACATACCATGTGGCTGCAACTGTTTGACCAAAACACGTGAACGTTATCTAGTAAATTCTACCTCAAAGCAGCGGACATAGCTGCCAGCAAACCCAGAGAGCTAGCCGCCTTTATAACAAACTGCGGCATCATGGATGAGCTATAAATGGAGGACATCACAATAGGCCCACTTGTGGCCGCAGTATCTGGGATTTAATATACCACCTCACCCCTACAATCTACAATCTAGTTCTTTTATCATGAAATTTAAATAATTTTACCCTAAGTATGTACCTACTTTGCGGCAATTACGCTGCAACAAGTTATGACACACTTTGCTCTCCAAGCCATATTGTACCCTATATTTAGTCTTCTTATATTTATTTAATCCTATAATAAAATCTTAAAACAAAACTAACCTTTTAAAATCAATTCGAAATTTTATTGTGTACCTGCCTAATAGCTATTTCATTTCGGTTTTAAGTCAGTGTTTGTAACTTTTTTGAGACAAACAATATGAAATTACAGTGAACACATAGGAAAAGAAGCAAAATCGTTAACATAAGTTGGAAAAAAATCTGAACAACATTTTTACAACGACACGACACACGAGTCGTATACTTGCTTGAATGCCCAGTTGCACAGTCAGAGTTTAAACTCTCGTTATGGTTTAAACCTTCGTTTAACAAATGTTCGGTTTCACTGTGTTCGTTTAAACCCAAAGTGGAGTTCCACTCTCGGTTTAAGTTAAACGCCTGCATTCTGCCGAATTCACGAATTCACTCGATTTGCAATTTCGATTTCACTCGATTTCTGGAACCTAGCTGAAAGTCTTATGCAAAAAGGTCCAATTACAATAAAGTCCAAAACGATCCAAAATTACGTTTTGGACCTTTTTGCATAAGAATTTATTTCATGGCTCCAAAAAAATATTGGATTTACAAGACCAGCAGCAATAGAAGTGAAAAAAAGAAAACATGAGGGTATTTTGAGTAAATGCCAAAAAATATTATCCGAAACAAAAGACGATGAAATATTTGGCGAATATATTACCTCCAGCGTTGCCACTTTGCTGCAATTGCAGTAGATCTACTGCATTTTTTCAAAATTTAAATCTACTGCCACCAAATTAAATCTACTGCATTTTTGTAAAGGCTTAAATGAGGAAGCCAAATCCAAAGTAGTAGATAAAATACAAACAGAAATACAAGCCAATTTGGGAAACTGAGTTTTCCTGGCTTAAATTGTCGAAGAAAACTGTTTCAGCAAAATTATGTCTTTGAACAACAACAGGTCAAATTAAAACGTCGATTCTGAGCATATATTTTCTATCTTGATGGGGTTTTTCGTGCTGCAATTTTATATCGAGGCTTGTCGACAGAATAAAAATCGTTTTAAATTTAATGATGAAACACTGAAACCTCTGAGGTACGTAGACTCAAAGTTAGTACCTAGTGGAAGGTAGTATCCCCTCGATATTGTCTATTTTAAACTTGTTTCCTTTTTATGGTGATGATATAGAAAAACTTAATAGCCAATGATGATGATGATGAAAAATATTCCATGTTCATGAATATTAATGCATTTTTCTGTTTTGTTTAAATACTCGTCTTTATTAATTTTGCATTGTTTATGTTATGTTTTGTAATTTACCTTGGTTTTGTTTGAAAAAAAAATCTGCTGCAGAAAAATTCAATCTACTGCATTTTTTTAGAGAATCTACTGCGAAAAAATAGTCCAACAGTGGCAACGCTGATTACCTCAGTTCTTAAGAACTTCAGTAGTACCTACAGGCACCAAACAACTTGGAGGATAGTATGACATACTCACCTGAAAGTTCATCACATTTGGTTTATCTTTACTCCCCGATTCCTGCTGTCTCCAATGAACATAATGACCTAAGCATCAATGACACTAAACCATCATTAAGTGAACACCAATGTAGGTATAAATGTAAATAGTGCAGCTTGCTTAAATGCTTCCGAATAAAAAAAAATTCAGTAATTGTATTTGCGTTTTACTTTTAAATATTGCTCGTGTAGCTAACCGTTCAGACTGAACTTCAGCGCGCTCTCGATTGGTTTGTAGCCGTGACGTGAACAAATCTGAAGTGATGGTCCTCTCCAGAGCGCCTGTTCAATGCACTCTGCATGTTAGTGGAGTCTCATTGAAACAGGTGGAGAAGTTTAAGTACCTCGGGGTCTTATTCACGAGTGATGGAAGAAGCAATGCCGAGTTTTCCTGTAGGATTGGTCAGGCTGGGTCAATTTTGAGACAGCTTGGTCATTCTGTTATTAGGAGGACTGAACTTGGTGTCAAAGCTAAGTTGTCAGTCTTTAATTCGGTGTTTGTTCCAACTCTTACCTATGGTCAGGAGGTTTGGCCGTTTGGGTAATGACCGAAAGAATAAAATCGCGGATAGAGGGTCCACTTGAGTAACCTACACCGGCGACCTACTTAATGGATAAGCGGGCCATTGAAAATAATCACCCCTATTCCCGTTGGCGTTTGTCATAAACGACTCGTATTTCACTTCGTTTTTTTGTCGATTTTTGTAACATTTTTTAAACAAATGAATTGAAATAATGGTGAACACATAGAAAACAAAACAAAACTGTTAACAAAAGTTAAAACAAAAATCTGCACATCGTTTTACAACGACACGAACATGAGTCATATACGACAAACGCCAACGGGAATAGGGGTGAATACTAATAATCACCCCTATCGTGGAATCCGCCGGGGGGATCATTCACGGAAAAGAATATTTTGGTATCGTCGCATCCGCAAATTTGAGCCTTTCTACGACATCCCGGCCATGTAGGATGGAAAAAGGCCAATAAGGCTAAAGCTTTGCAAATTTCAAGCGCATACGGATGCGCATCATTTAAATAAAAGGCCAACAAAGTAGATGCATTGCGTAATACAGATACAGTATCTATTTATATATATTTAATTAAATGTTTTTTATTTTGTGTTATTTATACAACTTAACGTCTAAAAAAAGTTTTATAACGTAGATAGGTATATCTTTCGACTAATCAAAACTAAAAAATCAAATTTCCCTTTATTTGCATTATAATGCATTAAACATTAATCAACTTGAAATTTTTTGTAATGGAAAACATGGGTCGTTAAGAATATTCATGAATAATAAAGGAAGATATGAAGAAAGCCCTAAACAGAAAAAGCGATTCAGTACGAGATACATAGTGAGCTCAGAACAATGGAGTCTGCTGAGTCATAAGAATTCCACCATTTCCTGACGGTGGTTCTGGACTATGACGTTGCTTCTTGCGTTTCTTTTCCTTTTTTCGCTTCTTGCGCTCTTTATCATCTTCGTGACGCTTTTGTTTCTTATGCTTCTTTTCATATGTCTCCAATCCAGCTGAATCTGTCAATATACAAAAAGGGTTAATGCTGCTTATGAATTTTTAGATTTTAAAAGAAAATGGTTAACGCTATCATACCCATCATGGAATTCTCTGGTGGAACTGCACCATCCTTATGTTTGTGCTTTTTGTGTTTATTCTTATGTTTCCTCTGTGGAGTTGTATTCAATGCCCGATACTGTTCAGGAAGCTATATAAAAGCGGTTAAGATTTAAAATGCGTGATACCTCAAAGGAAAGTTTAAGACTTACAGGACCAGCATGTAGACGGAAACCAGCATATTGGACACTTGTCAATGGTAGCAATTCTTTGCCAATAATTGGTGGCTTCTCCATAACGCTGCGCAATGTGCTGTTTTCCTATAAAATATATAATTAATTGATGAGAAAAAATATTGATGTCTGATAACTGTTTACTATTCTTTTAATATTTGACCGTTCTTTGACATGACCGTTAGGGATTTAATTCAATAGAATAACTGTTTTCAATGAATTTCGTTAGATAACTTTTGCAATAATAGTAGTGGAAACACAACGATCCCGCTCGCAGAGTATTTGATTTCAACACAGAGATACTACGCAGTAGAAAAAAGAAAGGTGGCGTGCACCAGGCGGCCTCAACCATCTTGAAGTGCGCAACTAGAAGCAGTTAACAGTATTAAAAATCAGCTGAAAAAAGAGTGCTAAGGCGTATACGCTTTTGAATTAATTGAACGAAAGGAAAAATGAATCGATTTCGCCACCCATAATTTTTTGCAATTTTCTCCTCACTAATTTATTTTATATTTTTTTTAAGGGGATTCCAAATCCTGGAGCACTCAGACTCTAATTGCGATCCATTCATTGTACTACCAAGCAAAAGCGGGAAACTCATATAATTTGTTTCTAGAGTCATAATCGATGACCCCGGGTTAACCTTCTACAGCCACGTTTTTCACATGGACAACTACTGGCAATTATTCAGCCTTATTGTGAGTTTCGCCCGGAAAAATGTTCACCGGGTGAAATTCTGTCCGCCAGAAATGAGCTCGGGTATGAGCTGAGTCGCAATTAGTTTGTATTAGTTTGAAAAACTAAGTACGTAATCATGTTTAGAATGCTTATGTTGTCTTAAATATGTATTTTGATCAAAATCGTTAGAGCGGTTTTTTATAAAATTATGCTGACAAATGTTACAAATTTGGATTCGAAAAGCACAGTTGCTAAACTGTTTAGCTGAAAACTGAGTACGACGTATTCTTTAGGATATAAACATTACCTAGCAGTTAAATTTTGATCCAAATCGAAAATAGCGTTTTCGAGATATGAGCAGTTTTTAAAGTACATACCATTTTTTGCGATTGGGGTGGAAATCGGAGGACGCATTCATGGTTCAAAAAACACTGTTTTGCAACTATTTAGCTAAAAACGCATTACCTGCCAGTTACATTTCTATCATAATCGAAAATGGCATTTTTAAGATCTGAGCAGTTTTTTAAAGTACTATTATTAAGGATTTGAGTGGATATCAAAGGACGCAGTCTTTTTAGAGAAAAACTAAGTTTGCTATCAAGTTAAAAATGACAATAGCACCTTAAAAATCGTTTTTACCGTTTTCAAGAAAAATCCAATTTTCAAAACTGCCGTTGCTGGACTTTTAGGGGAAAAACTGTCATGTTAATCATGCCTACGTTAACTCAACTATCAATTTTGGTTCAAATCGTTAGAGCCGTTTTTGAAAAAATCTAAATTGTTTAACATTTCGTAAAATTTGTATATGGGAAGTACCGTTAATATTAGGGCTAGCATAAAAAAAACTATAAATACGAGAAAGCTAAAAAACGACAAAAATAAGAAGGAGGAAAATATATAAAAAAAAAATAAATAGGTGGCGCAACAGGCGGGTGACACCCAAGGCCTAGCTTCTCGCAACCATTCGTTTTGTGTGAGTTTCTATTTTTGGGACGAATGAAAGGGACCTACAATTTTATGCCGAGTCCGAACGGCTGGAAGCTTTTTCATGACAGTCATACTCTCGGATGTTTGTCAGACGTTCGCGAGAGGTGGCGCAGTAGAAAAAACTTTAAGATGTAATTTGTGTTTTTCCGGGGATCGAACCTGGGATTCCTCGCACAGTAGTCCAGCACACTAACCACTACGCTACTGCGCCCAGGAAAATATATAAGCAACATTATAATTTTATTTAAACGAGTACAATATCGGGTAAAAAAGGTACTACATATTTATGTACAATAAATAGACTAGACCGATGGAAAGAATACATGGAAGAGCCTTTTGGGGACCAAAGAGAGCAATACAACCTCGTTACGGATCTACCACAGATGAAAGTATTAACGGAATCGAAGAATAGAAAAGCACCAGAACCGGAAAAAGTATCAAATAGACCGAAAAATATGCAACCAACACACATTGTGTTGATTATAAAATAATAATAATTATGTAATCATTGGTTTTAAACCCTATTTTGGAACACGCGAAGCATTGTTCGTACTTAACAACGGAGCTTAGAGATAACCAAAGTCGTTCCAGCATGCTTTGTATATTTTAAAAATGCATTTGGTACCGTTCAACATAACCAAATAAATCAAATATGTAGAAGAAATCCGGGACAGTAACAATATAGATATGAATGACAAAAGATTTATTAAAAATACATATAACTGGGTTAAAAGCGAAAGTTACAATTGTAGGAAAATAGTCAGATTAAGTACCGATTCGTAGAAGTGTAAGACACCCACGCTTTCCAGCATATACGCAAAACAATCATGTAAAAAGTAAACATGAGTCCATAAAAAACAACATAAGATATGCAAATTATGCTGTCATAATAGCAAGTTACATAAATGAACTGAATAGCATGATGAATAAACTAAGTATATCTATACATAACTACAGACTACGAATAAACACCGCCAAAACTTAGTTAGTTCTTAGTAGGGAACAGCAAAGGCAGAACTTCGAATTAAAGTTCAAAAAACATAGAAAGAGTGCACTACCATGTCAGTGTGACATATGGTCCAAAAAAGGCAAGTTTAATTAACAGTTTTGATTTTGAGAACATTTGCAAGCGGGCCATTCTGACAAAGGTGTTATATTGCCTATATTTTATATTTACCATATTTAATGGTAGGCGGAATAATAATAAATAAATGAATGGTGATCTATTGGAGTTTGCTTTATCTAGATCAGTTTCACCACATACCTACTACCTTGTTAAATTTGAATTTTTGATCGTTTTTAATGGAGTTACCTACATATTTTAATACACTTATGTTTCTCAGAAAATATACATAATTTTTGTTTTCAAATCAATAATAAAAACTCATCAAAACAATAGTACAAAATCAAAGCGACCGAAAATAATAATTCAATCGGCAATACCAAATCTATCCACTCGCGGTAATTTAAATAAAATTGTATAAGCATATACCTACCTAAACTGATTTGACTTAATATTGTTATACAAATCAGTTTTCCCAGTTACAATATGTATTTATTTTAAACGTAAACACAGGTATGTACTGTTCATTATGAAGGTATACCCATAAATATATTGATTTAACTACATTTGCAATATCTCTAATGCATTATAGTAAGTGAAAGTCCTACGGATTAATCCATTATGAAATAAACACTAAAATGGTTGCAAGAATAATATTTATATTAACTAAAATACTACATAATAATACTTGCATATCATACCCCATAAACAACTTGGTGCCACCATCTCGAAAAGACAAAATACTAGATACTTAACATCTGCAGGTCCACCACCAAAACTTACCAAATTGTTCATCCCATCAAAGATTCCTGGAAGATTGGGTAAGAATGACGACAATGATTCCTTGACTTTTTTATCCTTAAATTTTGTCAAAGTATGGTGGAGTCCATACTCCGTCATTAGATCTTTGTCACCAGTCAATTCACCTTTTCCTATAAAACGAGTTCGATTAAAAATGTATGTTGAAATAGAGTTTTATCGCACCTGGTGGTTCTTTCATTGAGTAAAATGGTCCACTATGAACAATCGATGGGTTTTTCCCCAAAGAAATTGTAGTTTTTAGAGTGCCAGAAGAGTCTTGCCTTGATACCACTGGCGAACGGCCACCGCGAGGTGATGATTTGGGAGAAAACGATTCCATTTTGCGGAATTGATCGCCCATCATCATATTTCCGTAGTTCATCATTTCAAGATATATTAAATAATAGTAAAAGTAATCGAATTTGCGTTTTTCTAATTTTTGAGTCTTTTATTTTTTTCTCTTTTGCGTTTCAGGGTGAGCCACAGAAAATCACCCCAGGGGCAACACCTCTGACCACAGTTATGTACAGTTATCGAAATTTTAGTTTTTCTATGATGTTTAACTCGTTACCCACCAAATTATGAATAAAATAAATGTTTTAAAGTTTTCGAAATCAGAAATAAATTATATTTTTCACAAAGAAAATAGGTACCTACACTTCAGTCGTACTCGTACTACTTTCGTGTACTAAACTTAACGCCATTTTGGAATTGGAATGGAATGGAGCTGCAGCTGTGGTTGACAGAATTTGATGGCAAATGTCATAAGCTAGGTATCGTTGTTGAAATTGAAACGAGGATAGGTATTCCAAGTGATGCCAAGACTTATCAAAGAATAATTACTATACTTAAGGAGCATTCACATGGGAGCGAACGAACGAATTGATGAAATGCGAACAAACCACTTTTTATGCATTTATAAACAGAAAATTCCATATTTTACTACTCCAAGATGAGGATAATTAATTATTCCATCAAAATTTATTAAGAAAACAAGTTTATTAACAGTTTAAATAACGAAATTTCGAAATCCAAATTTTTTGCCGCGAACGAAAACACCCTGGCGCGAATGGTCAGTCTATTCACAATCCACATCATTTAAATCGCGTTCCACAAAGTGGCGAATAAAAAATTCGTTCGAACTTAACCTTATGCTACGTTTCCACCGGAGAGATTCCACTCCGAGATTAGGATTAATTTTCGTTAACCTCGTATAAATCTCGAGATTTATCATACAAAAATTAATCTCATAAAAAGGAGATTAAAAATGAATCTCCTAAACTGACTAGGTTTACATGTAGAGTTCGGTCTCTGAACACACTCTCCACAGGTCGAAAGGTCTAAAATTAAAAACAAACAGAGCTACATTTGACATTTATGTCATAGGTGAGCAAAAGAAAAAAAATGTTTTTTTTTTGTACCCACCCCTAATAGCGACTTCTTGCCAATGCAACCGTTAAAATGTTCATAGATATTAGTTTTGAGGACAAAATGATGCGGTAATAATATTTTTAGATTACTGCCACTCATTTTTTGTTTTTACTTTTAATTTCGAAAGTAGAGATTTTTTAATTTTTTATCTTTTCGATTGGACAGCTGATGACACCATCTGGTGAAATGTCAAATTAATCTCTTTTTTTTGGTGGAAACACTTCAGGATTAATTTTAAATCTCTTGCACTTAATCTCGGGGTTAGCGTTCGGTGGAAACATAGCATTATTTCTAGAGGAGGATATCTTGGAATAATAAAATAATATAAATTTATAAATGCATAAAAAGTGGTTTATTCGCATTTCATCAATTTGTTCGTTCGCTCCCATGTGAATGGTCCTTTAGGCCGCGCCCAAAGTACCGCAGTGCGAGAAGCGATGCGAGATGCGACATGGTGCGCATAGTAAAAGCTTTTCTGTGCTATGGTCATATGATTTTATTTGGCGATACAAGATGAAATCCTCATTAGAAGAAGAGTTTTTAAAGGAAATTGTTTAAATTTGTTTAAAGCCTAGTACGCCGCTGTTGTGGAAGGAAAAATCCCAAACAAAAGTGACACAACAAAATTTGTGGAGAGTAGCATCAGCTGCTACACAAGTGACATGGACATTTGACAACAGCACGAATTTGTATTTTGTAATTGAAAGCAATTATAATTAAAATTTAGAATTTTATAACATGTAAAACGAGGACATTAAAAATGATATCATTACAACAACTATAAAGGCTCAAACAGAGCGCGTTTCACCATCGCGTTCCACCGCTGCGTTGTAATATACTGCAATGCATATCCCCTGTCACACAGAGCGCGTTGTCAACACCGCGTTGAGCTCACGGCGGCGGTCAAACGCAGCGGTTAAACGCTCTCTTGTGAAAAATTACAGATTATTTCTCTTACGCGGAGCGGTGAGAGTAGGTGTACGGAAAGTCGGCGGTCTGACTTGTGCGCTGCTCAAGCGAAACTAAATTTTATCTGCTCTGCAATCTTTCCATTATTCTTAAGGTGCGTTTCCACATGTCGGTTGATTGACAAAGTTTGACAGCCCTCGCGTTTATGTCATTGAACGACACCAGCGTCAGTTCATTTCCACTTATGCCAATTATTGGCAAAAAATCGTTTGTCAGTTGATTCTCTGTCAATCATAGACAAAGTGACATTTTGTTTGACAATTCAGCTATTTCCACTTGTCCAGCGGTTTCTTTGTCAATTATTGGCAAATTCAATTGACAAGCAATTTTTCTCTATTTCCACTTGCCAATTGTTTAATTGGCATAAAAATACGTCAATTGTCAATTTCAAATCGACAAGTTAGTGGAAACCCAGCATTATTCCTTGTCTGCCATTCTTTGATATCAAATTTTTCACTTTCAAAAAATTTCTTATCGACATATTCATTGAAAAACCTCACCCTTATTAATTTTGATTTTGATGCTTTTATAAATAGAAATTGCACATTTTACTGTTCCAAGTGTGGTATGTACCTACATAAACACTAACTACTATGTACTTGCATAAACAATTCCCAAGAATATTTTTTAAATCAATCACTCAATGAATTCCATGCCAATTATAATTTTCACTTTTTTCTCAGATTCAACAGTGCTAACAACATTTATACAGAAATGTCATTAGACCTGTTCAATTTTTATTTTTAAACGTCATTGGTGAACATTGGTGGTAATTTGCGGGCTGCACGGGAATATATTTTTTTACACATATATTGAAAATTGAAGTATTGCAAAAGGATTACACTTTTCACGAGTTTTACGACAAATAATTGATAGTCCTCGATTTGCATAAATCCATTTGACCAACAAAATGCAGTGCAGCCTAAGAAGCGTCATATCCCTTGCAAGTAAGGTAAGTTGAAATGCAGCAGTCCTCAAATAGACAATTAAATTTAGGATTATGCAACCTTCCTAAATAACCTCGCTTCTTTGCGTTGTAGACTAGTGCAGAATTTTTATTTACATAATTTAAAGTTTAATTGACTTTATAACCGGCATTCGTACTTATAAGCGATATTGTTTATTTTAGACACATAGTTTTACTATCGCCTTAACCTTGAAATTTTCGTAACACGTCGTTAGAGATTAACTTTTAAAATTGGCTATTAGTAGTCTTCATCTCATTGTGTTATCTATTATTTAACAGACCCCATTGAAATCTAATGGAGCTATTCTGGGGGCCATTAATGCTCGGTTTTACTCAACGACCCATGATGCGGATTTGGTTGTGATTGGTTCGGGTCCCGGTGGGTATGTTGCTTCAATCAAAGCAGCCCAATTGGGTTTGAAGGTATGTACCTATTATATTCAATTGGCTCAATAATAAAATGAATATGTACTCATATTAATTTCCTTTTACAGACTGTCAATATTGAAAAGTATCCCACATTGGGTGGAACATGCCTCAATGTCGGCTGCATTCCATCGAAAGCACTGTTAAACAACTCTTATCTCTATGAGATGGCGAAGCATGGCGGTTTGGCTGAACGAGGCATTAATGTCAGCAATGTTGATCTGGATTTGGAAAAACTAATGTCGGTGAAAGCTAATGTTGTCAAGTCACTAACTGGGGGTATAGTGCAGCTTTTCAAAAAAAATAAGGTAACACAATTGACCGGAGTCGGCACTATTACTTCGCCGAATGTTGTTGAAGTCGCAAAGAGCGATGGCTCTAAAGAAGTAGTAAACACAAAGAACATAATGATTGCCACTGGATCCGTTGTTACTCCATTCCCTGGAATTGAGGTGAGTTTATGATATGAATAGGTAGTGTAATATTTTAATAACTAAATTAGTTAAGGAAGACAAACATATTTTGGCAAGGTCTCACCCACAAGGCCTTTCAAAATTTCCAAGTTCGTCATCAGTCTCGTGGTTGGCGTTAAATGTGTTCAGTCAATATTACTAATAATTTATACCAGCAATGATAATTGCATTGTCAACCCGCTTTTCATGTTGTGTTAACGGGTTCCATCGCATTGCATGCTTAGCTATTCAGTTCACCGCACCTCGTATGGGTTTAACGATCCATGCTTGCAATTTATAAGTGCTTCTCCACTGGTCAAAATTAATATGATGTAGTCTGCGTCGCTGTCATCTTGCTTAAAAATGGTTTTTTTTTTATTCAGATTTATGACTTATGGCAAGTTGAATGAAGTAAGGTTATGAAAAAGGAACCTTAAAGGAGTCATGGTCAATAACTCGGACCCCAAGCAAAATTTCGAAAATCGGTGAAATCGATATTCATTTCTTATATAGAGTACAGTACACATACCGAGTTTGAAGTCGATCGGGGCTGAATTTCGAAATACTTACTTACTTACTTAAAGTGGCGCTACAGTCCGGGGTGGACCTGGGCCTCAACCAACAAGCGTCTCCAGCCAGCACGATCTTTGGCCAGCTGTCTCCAGTTTCGCACGCTAATTTGGTTAAGGTCCCTTTCCACTTGCGTGCGCCACCTGAGTCGCGGTCTTCCTCTACTACGCCGTCCCTCCGGTGTGGATTCGAAGATCTTCCGGGCCGGAGCATTCACGTCCATTCGCTCTACATGACCCAGCCATCGCAGTCGTTGGACCTTCACTCTTCTGGCTAAGTCAATGTCGCTGTACAGCCCGTACAGTTCGTCGTTGTATCTCCTCCACCATTCACCGTCTATGCAGACGGGACCGAAAATTACTCGAAGAATTTTCCTCTCGAAGTAACCAAGAGTAAGCTCATCCGCTTTTGATAGAGTCCATGCCTCTGCACCATAAAGTAGGACTGGGATGATTAAGGTCTTATAAAGGGTCACTTTAGTTGTTTGAGAGAGGGCTTTGCTACTCAATTGCTTTCTTAGCCCAAAGAAACAGCGATTGGCAAGAGTTATTCTTCGCTTAATCTCAGCGCTGGTGTCATTGTCTGAGTTAATAGCGGAGCCTAGGTAGACAAAGTCCTTTACCACCTCAAAGTTATATCTGTCTATAGTGACATTCTGTCCAAGACGTCGGTGTTGGGTGTCCTTTCTCGATGACAGCATATACTTTGTCTTGCCCTCATTGACCGCCAAACCCATCTTTGCCGCCTCCGTCTCAATGCTCACGAACGCGCCAGTGACATCACGCTGCGTTCTCCCGATTATGTCGATATCGTCGGCGTAGGCGAGTAGATGGACGGACTTTTGAAAGATAGTGCCTCTGGTGTTAGCGTTTGAGTTTTGCACTATTCTTTCAAGAACGATGTTGAAGAAGTCACATGACAGCGCATCGCCTTGTCTAAATCCTTTTTTGACATCGAAGGTCTCGGTGAGTTCTTTACCGACCTTGATGGAGCAGCGTGCATTCTCCATTGTCATCCTACACAAACGGACGAGTTTGGCAGGGATGCTAAAACTAGACATTGCTCTGTATAGCTCGTCTCTATAAATGCTGTCATAGGCGGCCTTAAAATCGATGAAAAGGTGGTGGGTATCGATTTGAACTTCCTGGGTTTTCTCCAAGATCTGCCGCAGTGTGAATATTTGGTCGATGGTAGACTTTCCTGGCCTGAAGCCACACTGATAGGGACCAATCAGGTTGTTGACGAAAGGCTTCAGGCGTTCACACAGCACAGCAGATAAGATCTTGTAGGCGATGTTAAGAAGACTAATACCTCTGTAGTTGGCGCAGTTCAGAGGGTCTCCTTTCTTGAGGATCGGGCAAACAATGCTAAGGTTCCATTCATCGGGCATACTTTCCTCCGACCATATTTTACAGATGAGTTGGTGCATGCCCCTAACCAAGTCATCGCCTGCTGCTTTGAATAGCTCGGCGGTTAGGCCATCTGCCCCAGCGGCTTTGTTGGACTTAAGCTTAGATATCGCTATCTTCACTTCGTCCAGGTCGGGTGGACGGAATTGTTGGTCTTCATCGTCCAGGTTGAATGGTTCATTCTGCCTGACAGCGGGATTTAGTTCGTCATCGCCGTTAAACAGTCTGCAGAAGTAGTTCTTCCATATCCTCAGCATCGACTGCGATTCTACAACGATGTTCCCTTGTTCGTCCTTGCAGGCTTCGGTTCGGGCTCTGTAGCCTTGGCAGGTTCTTTTTACCCTTTGGTAAAACTTCCGAACCTCATTCCTGCTGTAGCATCTCTCTATTTCCTCGATCGCGCGCTTCTCGTGCTCTTTCTTTTTCCTCCTGAGAAGCCGGTGTTCGTCTCTTCTTTTCTGCGCGTAGAGCTCACGAGCAGCTCTAGTCCTTCTTTGCAGCGCCGCTTTGTATGCCTCTTGTTTCGCTGCATGTGCTTGCCGGCACTCGTCGTCGAACCAGGAGTTTCGTTGTGGTGGTCGAGTGAAACCAAGCACATCAGAAGCGGCGTCTTTGATGGCTTTTTGGCAATGTTGCCACTGGTCTTCAATGCTTGCTGCTGGCTGCATAGAACCTCTTGAGAGATTGAGATAGACTCGATCGGAGAAGGATCTGGTGATCTCTTGCGATTTTAGCCGTCCGACGTCAAACTTCCTCACAGTATTTATTTGTCTTGGCGGTGTTCGGGATATCCGAAGGCGTACCTTGGCTACAACAAGGTAGTGGTCCGAGTCAATGTTGGCCTCTCGGAACGTTCGGACATCCATAATACTGGAGGAGTGCCTTGCGTCGATCGCAATGTGGTCAATCTGGTTGACGGTTGATTGATCGGGAGATCTCCAAGTGCCTTTATGAATATCGAGATGCGGGAATCGCGTACTTGCTATGACAACATTTCGCCCCGCTGCGAAGTCGATCAGCCTAAATCCGTTATCGGAGGTGGTGTCGTGTAGGCTGTACCTTCCGACAGTACTACCAAAGATGCCCTCTCTTCCTATCTTTGCATTAAAATCACCTAGGACAATTTTAATGTCATAGTTAGGGCACTGCTCGTATGTCTTGTCCAAGAGCTCGTAGAAATATCCTTCGAAATATCCTTCCTTATTCCTTGTATCTCTCCTTTGTTGAGAGAAGTTCAATAAAACAAGCCATAAAATGAAACTGACATGTACTATTTGCCCTTAATAGATTTAAAAACTTCTGCACTGAATTTGCCCCGGATTTTAAAGATATAATGCAAATTAACAAATTTGGTAATGTTTTTCCGTTATACAGGAGCTGATATCTAATCAGAGAGTATGTTCTCTAGCTCCTAGCATTAGAATGCCTTGGCCGATTGGAATAGTATTTATTTTATTATAAAGTTCAATTAACCTTCGTGCGTTTAACCTGATAAAAAATGACATTTTTTAATCAGCATTTTTTAAGTGAAACATTTTTAAGTGTTTATAAAATGTTTACATATTTTGTCTTAACGCCAATGACAATTTCTCAATCGCAACGGAAAATAATTTTGGTTTGACAAGTTTCACGTATGTACATGGTTTTTCAATAAGAGCGCTACAAAAGTTAAATAAAACACAAACCGTTTTGGATATCAATGAAATTCTTTATTCCTGTGAAAGTTCGTTCGATGCCATTATGTATGGAACTCGATTTCTTTTGCATGGCCACCACGGGCACGCTTGCAGAAGTCCAGACGCTGAACCCAATTTTCGACGGTTTTCAAGCATAAATCGGCCGATACTGCTGCAATTTCACGTTCGATATTTGTACGAAGTTCATCAATCGTCGCTGGCTTGTTGGCAAAGACCATAGACTTGACGTAGCCCCACAGGAAATAGTCTTACGGCGTCAAATCGCACGACCGAGGCGGCCAAGCGACTGGACCATTTCGTGAGATAACACGTTTTCCAAACTTGGTTTCCAATAAATTGATTGTGACATTCGCTGTGTGGCTTGTGGCGCCGTCCTCCAAGTCCATATCATCCAATTGGGGCCAAAAATATTCTGTTATCATTGAACGGTAGCGATTCCCATTCACAGTAACGTGCCGGTCTTGATCATCACGGAAGAAGTACGGCCCAATAACGCCGCCGGCCCATAAACCACACCAAACCATAATTTTTTCGGGATGCAATGATGACTCATGGAGTACGTGTGGATTGCTGCCTGACCAATACCGTATATTTTGTTTATTGACGAAGCCATTCAGCCAGAAATGAGCCTCATCGCTGAAGATGATTTTTCGATGAAAATCCGAATCATTTTCAAGTTGTTGCTCAGCCCAATTCACGAACATACGACGCTTCTGGTGGTCAAGCGGCTTCAGTTCTTGCGTCAATTTAATCTTGTAAGGATGTAGGCCAAGATCTTTTCGCAAAATTTGCCACAACGACGTCACAGAGATGCGAGAACGACGTGTGAGAGACACATTTGGGCTTTCTTCAACTGAAGCCTCAGCGGCAGCAATATTCTTGACACCACTTCTTTGTCTCACTGGCACGGGAACATTTTGTACTGTGCCTGTGGATTCAAATTTTTCCACTAGACGCTCAGTTGTTGATCTGCTAGGACGATTATGACGACCATAAATTGGACGTAGCGCTCTTAACGTTGAGGCCACTGACTCCGAATTTCGGTAGAAAATTTTAATAATTTCGACGGCGTCGTTTGCTGTCCCTTTCGCTCTACTTTTGTAGCGTCCCTGTTGAAAAACCCTTTATTTCTATTTCGCGATATTAAGTTGTCGCTGAATGAAGTAAGTCACTGGTGTCATAGCGGTATGGTACGTACCACTAACCTAATGAAAGCACTTATGGACCTTAATTACTTAATTAGGTAGTGCTACAGTCCGGTGTGGACCTGGACCTTTGCCAAAACATATTTCCAGTTAGCTTGGTCTAAGGCAGAGTAGTTCCACACTATTTTTCCTCTGCACTAGTGCACTATTTTTTGATAAAAAATACCAATTTCCAAAATAAGCTTAATATAGAGTCAGAGTTTAAACTGAAGTTTAACTAAACCTGACCCAGAGTTTAAAATTCAGTTTCACAGTATAAAATAATCTTCCAGTTAATTAAACGCAGTTGTGGAAACGCATTTTTCCTTAATGGATAATTTTGTACTATTCTATTCTATTCTATTACTAGCGTACTTTGATTAAATAAATGCTTTAATGCTTTTCTCTACTTTATCTATTTTACTATATGCGTAGTTATATATCATACTAGCTGTAGCTAGGTCTTAGACAATAATGTTATTTGTAAAATGCGGGAGATGAGAATAAATCGATTTATTGGAATTTCCTTTCTGCCTAAATCTCAAATACAGCAATACGAATAAAACAAAAAAAAATCATGAAAATCGGCCCAGTTTTTAGTATAGGAGGTATAATATTGTGAATGTTTTTTTTTTTGTATGGGAGGTGCCACGCCCCTTTGTCCAATTTTGACCAATCTTCACAGGAGCATTCCAGGGCCAATACTTAAGATTATGTATTAGTTTAAGCTTAATCGATTGCGTGGTTTTCGAGATATACGATTTTGAATGTCTTTTTGTATGGGCGGCGGGCGGTAACACGCCACTTTGTCCAATTTTAAGCAATCTTCACATTAGCACTCCAGGGTCAATACCTAAGATTGTCTGTAAGTTTGAGCTCAATCGGTTTTGTGGTTTTCGAGATATATCTTTGTCCAATGGCACTATGTTAAGGAATTGTCCAGAGATTCTGAAAACCCGTTTGGTTCAACTCTACAACAACATTTTTACCAAGGGCATCATGCCGCAAAGATGGAAAACTGCTTCGGTTTTCGCCCGATCTCCTTGCTCCCATTTACTAGCAAAATATTGGAGAATATAATCTCAATAATCTGATCGATCCTCACCAAGTTGCGTTCCAACGCGGGTGCTGCTCCTTGGACGCTTTACTGCATATAGACCATTTTATCTCTAATGCTTTATTATTTATTTATTGGAATCTACATTATTTAAAAAACAAACTTATTGACTGGAACATTGGACCTAAACTGTTCAATATAATTAAGTCATTCCTCGCCAACAGACAATTTCGGGTTCTCTTAAATGGCGCACCGTCTTCCACTAAGCCCCACCACAACGGCACTCCCCAAGGATTTCCACTCTCTGCAATTCTCTTCATCATCGCCTTCAATGACATCTTTTCGAGGTTTAAAAATTGCAGTCATTCTCTATACGCCGATGATCTGATCATATTCTCCAATTGCAAAATGGAAGCAATCCGAACGCTTCTGAAAGCGTTCGATTGGCACTCAACTGACAGTTCTTCTACTGAAAGGAAGATAAATTTGCTTCTAGATTTAAATTCAGAATCGCGGAGAGTTCTTCCGGACGGTTCTGGACGACCAACGTTTAGATGGGTTGGATTAATTTTTGACAGGCGATCGTTTTAATGAATTATCGAACATTGTTGGTATTTTTCCTTTTTTACTTTTAACAGAGAAAAAAAAAAGTGCTATTCCATACATTAACCCCAATCTGTATACTCTATAATATATGAATCTTTAAAACATTTAAGCGTTCTAATTAAAAATCGGTATTTTCTATCAAAGTTACATTTTGCGTGAATTATGGAAGACATTTTACCAACCAGAGAATGTATTGTTATGTTACCATTGGTATTTGTCGTTTAACAACGTCAATTAGTTTTTGAAAAATACCTAGGTACAAAATTGGGTAAGTGGGTTCGGTTAGATAAACGGACAAACATCGTAGCGAAATTAATAAGGTTGCGTTTTTTCCCTTTGGTTACGGAACCTTAAAAAGAAGCATATTAAGCTCCATCAACGTTTGTTGCTTGTTTTCCACCCTTCCTCTCCAAGATTTTTTTTTTAATACTTCTTTCGGGAAAGGCGAACATATAACGATTCATCAGCGCCCCGAGATGCTTGCAGATGTATGTCAGTTCTGCAATTAAATTGCTGCAAATTGTAGTCTTTTGGAAATATATCCCCAGGAAGCGGGTTGCAAATTTTGCTTGTCCTGTAACAGAAGGAGTTTTGGAAAATTGATGTCCTCGCGGTTGTCAGGTATGAGCATGGTCATGAGCATTAGCTGTCTGTCTAGTGGGGTGCCCAAAAGATGCATTACGAGGGATAATGTCTTTGAGTTCCTCGGAACATGTACCATGGAAGTACCTATAGAACAAGCTAAGGTCAGCGACTTGTCTTCTGTGCACCAACGGCTGTAGATTCGATCGATGTGAGTGTAGGGTCTCCAATAAGTCGAACTGCTCGTCTCTGTGTGCTGTCAAGTGGATGTTTTGGGGCCCTGGTCTAACATGTGCTTTGTAGAGAAGAAGAAGTTGCTTGGGGCTAAAGAACCTCTTTGCTCTAAATAGGTAGCTCAACTTAGCGGAGACCGATCTTGCGATATAGGATATTACCGCTTTAAAGTCACCGGAGCTGTTTTTATTCAAAGAAATGCAAAAAGCTTTCAATTAGAATAAAAATCGTTTTATGTATTTCCCAGTAACCTTTTCGTTTGGTTTTCTTCCCACATTTTCTCCTTATGTAATTTTCTTAATTTACTTTCATCAGATCGATGAAGAAATCGTGGTTTCGAATTCTGGTGCGCTTTCGCTTACAAAACTTCCCAAAAAAATGATCCTTGTTGGCTGTGGTGTCATTGGCTTAGAACTGGCAGCAGTATGGGCGCGTTTCGGCAGTGAAGTAATAGCAATCGACACCCATGACGTAGTTGGAGGAAAATTCATTGACCATGAAATTGCAGCAGCTTTTCAAAAGGTTCTCATTAAGTCCGGAATGAAATTTAAGTTTGGAACTAAAATCATTTCTGCTCAAAAAACCGCTAATAAAGTCACCATAACAATTGAGAATGTAAAGAGTGGCACAACAGAGCAATTAACAGCAGACTGTCTGTTGCTTGCCGTTGGTCGTCGTCCATACACCGAGAAATTGGGGCTGGAAAATGTTAATATAAAAACGGAGAAAAACGGAACAATTCCAGTGAATGAAAAATATCAAACCGTCGTGCCTAACATTTATGCCATAGGTGATTGCATTCGTGGTGCTCAATTGGCTCACAAAGCTGAAGCAGAGGGTGAGGCTGCTGTTGAAGGAATACTAGGTGGAATTTGTCATGTTGAGTATGGCCTCATACCAAGTGTTGTGTTCACTCATCCTGAGCTTGCATGGATTGGACAAACCGAAGAGCAGCTTAAAGAGCAAAAAATTGCGTATAAAGTTGGTAAATTTCCATTTATGGCTAATTCTAGGGCAAGAACAAGTCTAGACACGTTGGGTTTTGTTAAGATGTTGGCAGAAGAAAATACAGGCAAAATTCTGGCAGTGCACATTATGGGACCAGTAAATTAATTAGAATTTTCAGCTAATTGATGGTTAAGTTTTTATTTTGTATTCAGTGTGCCTCTGAATTGGTCAATGAAAGTGCGCTTGTTATGGAATATGGTGGCTCCGCTGAAGATGTCGCCCGTGTTTGCCATGCTCATCCAGTAGGCTAACTGAAACTAAATAAAACGTCTGTCTGTTAAGTAAACATTTTACTTTCAGACTATTTCCGAAGCATTGAAAGAAGCTAGTATGACGATTGCATTTGGCAAACCAATTAATTACTGATGGGAATTGCATTTCAAGTATCACATGCTTTAATTTGTAGTTTGTTTTGCTTTATTTTTTATATATTTTTTTAAAATGGATTAAAAACACTAGATCCTCCATGTATTTCTGTTAAAAAATTTTCTGTTAACACTGGGCTATAACACCAAGGAACATGCATTTAACGTTTTTAAGAACAGTGGCTCAATCAGTGATTGTAGTATACTGCCATTGCCAAGCTGTCTTCTTTACAAAAAGCTTATATTGGGAACTTGCCAGACAGTTATAAGCATCAAAGCCCATCCAAAAAAAAGTAAAAAATTAAGAAGTGGGCCGATTATATTATGAATTATAATTTGTTAAAGAATTATAATTATAAAGACGATAAACTTGAATTTTTAGTAAAACTCACGTTTCTTGGAATCACTGTTTGCGTAAGTAACTCAAGAATTAAACAATTTTTTCGACTACTGTATATTAATTATGTTCTACATTATTTCGAGAATAGCATTGCACGTAACGTATAATGGTCATAGTAAACTATGTTTTCTTTCCTTTTAGGTTGATGAAGAAGTCATTGTCTCCAGTACAGGTGCACTTTCCCTTAAACAAGTACCAGAGAAAATGATAATTATTGGCGCAGGTGTTATTGGACTGGAGCTCGGATCCGTGTGGGGTCGTCTGGGTGCCCAAGTTACTGCCGTTGAGTTCTTAGAAAGTATCGGAGGCGCAGGTATTGATGGTGAAGTCTCAAAAACCTTCCAGAAGATTCTTACGAAACAAAACATGGTGTTCAAGCTTGGAACGAAAGTACTTGCTGCTAACAGGTCTGGAAACCAAGTGACTGTATCCGTAGAGAATGTTAAAACTGGTGAAAAAGAAGATCTGACTTGTGATGTCCTTCTTGTTTGTGTTGGTCGTCGTCCATACACCGATAATTTAGGATTAGAAAATGTTGGGATAGTGAGGGATGACAAGGGTAGGATTCCGGTTAACGCCCAATTGCAAACTGTTGTACCCAACATCTATGCCATCGGTGATTGCATTCACGGACCAATGTTGGCCCACAAGGCTGAAGACGAGGGAACCGCCTGTGCTGAAGGAATACTGGGCGGTCATGTTCATATCGATTACAACTGCGTACCTAGTGTTGTGTACACACATCCTGAAGTTGCGTGGGTTGGAAAGACCGAAGAAAACCTTAAGCAAGAAGGAATCGAGTATAAAGTTGGAAAATTCCCGTTCATGGCTAACTCTAGAGCGAAGACCAATAATGAAACCGAGGGATTTGTGAAAGTGTTGTCCGATAAGGCGACAGATAGAATTTTAGGAACACACATTATTGGCCCTGTAAGACAAAATAAGCTTTAAACTAGCAGTTTTTTCTAAGTTTTTTTTTTTAATGTTTATTTTAGGCCGCTGGAGAAATCATCAATGAGGCTGCTCTCGCTATGGAGTACGGTGCTTCTGCGGAAGATGTTGCCCGTGTCTGTCATGCCCATCCCGTAAGCTATTTGATACTTTTGCCATTTGAAGTTGGTTTAATAATTACTTTTTACAGACAAACTCTGAAGCCCTTAGGGAGGCAAACATTGCAGCTGCATTTGGCAAACCAATCAATTTTTAGTTATTTTCCACCTCACTATCACACCATGAACCGATAATGCGAATAAAATTCGAGCACTACGACAAGCCTAGCTCTATGCGGTGTGTAATTTATTTTCTTTGAACCTTTTAGAAGCAATTTATTTTTAATTATAACTAAGTGGCCTCAAAGCAAATGGAGAAACAAAACGATTTAGACTTAAACACGATAAACAAGAATAAACAGAAATGTTTACTAATTGATTATATTTGGCAATTCTTCAAACCAATCTCTCCCTTAGTTGTTTAACTAGAAAAACGTGATGTAGTGGTACTTCAAAGAGAGGAGAGTCGATATAGAAAAATAAAATAAAATTAACTCGTGCATTTGTTTTTATTTTATCTGACATGATCTGATCATACCTCATTGAGCTCCTTTGAACTCGAAATCATTTAAAAATAAGAAAATCAGATGGAGAAAAGGCTTAGCTTCTCACAATCATTCGTTTGTGTGACGAATTCTATCTTTGGGACGAATTTAATTGACCTTATTTTATTATTATTATTATTATTAATTATTAATAATTATAATAATAATTATTATTATTTTATTCTGAATTCGAACGACTGAATTGAGAAAGAAAGTGAAAGTCGTATATGTACATGGCCTAATGAGTATGTTCGATTATTTTAAAATTGTATGTTATTATTTTGCGAGTTATATGAACAAGGTAAACTCTAACTTATAAATAGTTATTGACTCTTTATATCTATGATCCGAATTATGCCATGTGCACATGCCCCTTATCAAAGAGGGTGATGACCCGAACAGGAAGAAGTTTTATGACCTCCTGTACGGATACTGTTCGGAGTACGAGTCTACGGAGAGCGCGTCGGGTTGAGAAATTCCATTCCTCATACATATAAAACAAAGAATACGACAACCAGTGGTCCCTGTATCGAGAGATCATCAACGAGGTAGACCAATCAGGGGCAATACTCTGTACTTCGTTCCGAAAGTGCCATTTTTCGAAAGCAAATATTTTGCACTTTCCATTTCGAAAGAGGAATGAAATGTATGTATGTATGTATGTAATAGAGACATTAGCACAGGCCTCGGCCCTCATTGAAGCTAAGCTCTGGGCCTCTGGGTATCGTAGAATAGCGCCAATGCAAATGGACGAACTAAACCCGTAAATAAGCTGATTGAATAAATACAGAGACGTAAATATTCAAGGTTCTTACAACCGTATTTATCAGGAAATTACTTCGAGTTCTAAATCTCTTCGGTATAGCTTCTTCATCAGCTCGTTATGACTGTAGCGAATTAAGGGACCACATTTTTGAATGACTCCATCATTTTTTAACTTTTTGATTCTTAACGCAGAGTTTCATGTCTTTCTTTCTTGAAGATTGCTTCAACTACCGGAGCCCGGAGCGAAGTCTCGATTTGTCAATAATAACAAACCAAAAAAATTCAAAAAAATTCTATTTCGAAAGAGGAATGAAATCTACGTCAAAAGCATTTTTAATAGATACGGAAAATCTGATTCTACAACAAATGCGATAACGAAATGGTTTAAAAATATCTGGTTGGCAGATTTCAGAAGAAATAAATCATGACTCCACGCTGCATTGTGAATCAGCCATTACGTGATGATCCGCGATATCATTAGGGGTACCTATTCACACGGCGTTGCATGAAAATATACCCTTATTGTTTCTTTCTTATGCCATGTTCCAAACCTCCGCGGTTTCGCCATAGATTTTTGAGGTGTCGAAACCTCGGGCTCGGGGTTTTAGCGAAACCCATTTGATACCCCTCTGAGATCATCCGTCCGTGAGAGGTTATCAAATCAAACAGCCTACAGCGTGAATTTTGATTTGTTTTGTGTTCATTTGTAGATGTCAAAATATTAAGCGCCAAAACAAATGTGACAAACCGACAATACAAATGAAAAGAAGAAAGAAAATGCAATATTTTCAAGAGAAATACATTATTTATAAATTTGTAATTATTGTAATCAAATGTACCTAATTTGTTTTTATTAAAAATCATGGCAAAGTAGTAGGTACCTACAAGAAAATTAAATTGTGGACGCAAGCGGAGAAAGAGGCTCTCGTGGAACTTCAAAATTGACAGCTTATGACTTTCAAAACCCACTTTAACTCGGTGGGAACGTTTCACAAGGTTTCGGTAAAAGTTCTTCGAAACCTCGCGTATTCAGTTTGGTGGTAACATGGCATTAGCATTAGCTACAGAAAAACGGATCTTTTCTATCATCTGATGAACGTGCAAGGGGTGCATGATGGAGTGTGAATTTCCTCATTAATTAATAAAAAAACAACTTATTTTTTGTGCTTCTTTGCCTACAACAGGGGGGAACAAGAGCTAAGTACCTACCTTATGTACCAACCAAGTTTCGTTGGCGGCGCAAAATTATTATGGAACTGACATAGATTTTAATACCAGCTCATCCGACATGTAAACCTAGTTGATTTTCTTATCTCGAAAGCCTAAAATTATGCCACGACAAAATAAATCAGCCGAATCAGCTGAGTAGCTGTCATATTTGACATTTTTCTTATGTCATGTATCGTCGCGGGCTGCAGCTGTCAGTAATATTTTTGTGAAAAATTTTTAAAACACAAAAGTTTACAAAATATGAACTCTATTAAGCGTTTGTCCTCACTCTTATATCCGCCAGCTCAACAACAAATCTATCGTACATTCACCAGCTCAAGAGAATGCCAAGTCGATGAGGTAACTTCAACTTTTCATCGGAACTCTACTGACACTAAACTTTACAGCCGCCCCAAAAGTGGCCAAGGAAGATTTTCTCTGGCATTCAACCTACTGGTGCGTTACATTTGGGGAACTATTTAGGAGCAGTGCAAAAGTGGACAGAGCTTCAGAACGCCAGCGAGGATGTAACTTTTTGCATTGTTGACCTGCACGCCATTACAATTCCAAAGGAACCAGAGACATTGCGCAATAATATTCTTCAAATGACGGCGACGATGTTGGCCTGTGGCATTGATCCTAACAAGTCCACACTCTTCGTTCAGTCAGCAGTAAAAGAGCACACTGAACTCAATTGGATTCTTAGTTGTATCAGTACAATGGCAAGGCTAGGTCACTTACCACAATACAAGGAGAAAACACAAAAGATGAAAGAACTACCGCTAGGATTGTACTTGTATCCAGTTTTGCAAGCAGCCGATATTCTTGTTTACAAGTTTGTAGATTCTTTTTCAATACAACACATGCATTTGATAAATCGCCCTTTACTTGCAGAGCTACACATGTTCCTGTTGGCGAAGATCAAATCCAACACATCCAGCTTACCCAGCATTTGGCGAAGATATTCAATTTTCGATTCGGTAGTACTTTCCCTCATTGTCATGCTATTATTGAAAATAAAGATGCGGCTCGTATACGTTCCCTAAGAGATCCCACAAAGAAAATGTCGAAATCTGATCCAGATAAAAAGAGTTGCATCTATCTGACAGATGAACCTGATGTAATTGTCGAGAAAGTAAAGAAAGCCGTTACAGATTTTACATCGGAAGTAACCTATGACCCAGAGAACCGCTGTGGAGTTAGCAATCTTGTTGCAATTCACTCATTAGTGTCGGATGGAAAGATTCCCGAAGAGATAGTTGAGGAAGTCGAAGGTATTGATACTGGAATGTACAAGCTGCTCGTTGCAGAAGCTGTTGTAGAACATTTAAAACCGATTCGAGCAAAGATAAATGAGTATCTGAAGAATCCGGATGAGTTGACGCATATTTTGGATCTTGGACGAGAAAAAGCAACAGCCGTTGCTCAAGAAACAATGGCTGAGGTCAGGCAGAAGATTGGTTTAGGCGCTCCTTTGTCGGAGCCCGTTGCTAATAAGTTGGCAGGGAAGATATAGGAAAAACAAAAATAAACGAATGTGTTCGAATTGTATGTCTTTTTCATTTTGATGCATGCATTTTTCGCCCACCTGAGACTGCACGTTGCATTTTCCTGCATTAACCTTAATTGTTCGATAAATTGGCCTAGTTTGCTGGCCTATCCAACTTTATTCACCCTCTATCAATTGATTCGTTGAGCTATGGAGCTATGGAGGATTGACTTTTCTTCGTCCGTTCTTTTATAATCAAATCCGCCGGGGGGAATTGTTCACGGAAAAGAATATTTTGGTATCGATGAATCCGAAAAGTGAACAGAAATCTGGAAAAAAAAAACCACACCCTACCAATAGTATGTGTTAATATTATGTATATACCTACCTATATGACATAATAACTGTTCAATTTGAATTCGACGATACCAAAATATTCTTTTCCGTGAATAATTCCCCCCAGCGGATTCCATGATAGGGGTGAATACATATTATTGTCGCCGACTTTAGGTAATAGCCTCGGCGAGGGGTCGTATGGGTAATCTATATCCCTGGCAGTGGCTGCTAAGCAGACTGCCGCTGCAATGCCAATGATGGCATCTCATGAAGATTAGGTCTGTTCCTTTACTTTTAAATCATACGATTTTTTACTAATTCTTATGCTGCTCGTCCACTTAGTGCCCAACACATCAACCAATTTTATTCAACTCTTCAGTTGAAGAAACAATTTTTTTAGGCTCGTAGTCGTAGGTACACTAGTGCACAAACTCACGTTGTTCATGTTAAGCAACGTATGTAATTCGAATTAAAGTTGAACATTTCTTTGTTGAACGCGTTGCGGGATCCGTAGCTGTACACCTAGTTTATCAACTCACTCCACTGTTGAATGACCCCGTGCACCTAGTTGACCAACTCAGTCAATTCTCGATGACCTCGTATACCTAGCTAATCAACATGTCTGATTTCGGCAAACAAAAAAGTTCATCGAGTTGAACAACAGCGTTTTCGTTGTGGTTGCTAATAGAGTTGAAGTGAAGAACGCGTTGATACCCTCGTACACCAAGCATTACTTGTTGGGCAACGCGTTGATCGCACTTGGTAGCTGACAAACCTTGCTCTTTAATTTTGTTTTTAATTGATGATTTATAATGTCAGATGAGTTATTATGTAATTTAAATCGTAAAAAAATCTGAATACAATTGCTCACTTCAAAATTCCTGTAGAAATCTTGAAATTGTCCCCAAAATATACAAATCAACCTGTGCGCGCCATTGATATTTTGTACATAGAACACAGTGCCATCAATTGTAGAAACATTGCAACTGCGCAAAATAACGAATTATTCAAATTATTTCGAACGTTCTATAACAGATGACACACTCATCGCACGAATTGCTCGAACGATGACATTTGAGTGTTTTCGTTTCTCTCCGCCGTTTATCAAAAGAGCTAAGTGCTTATGTTTGCTTCAACGAAAAATCGGTTGCTAGCAGCCTATGTATAGTATGTCAATGATCCTAATTGTCTGACAATAATAAAAATGATGTGTTCAGACTTGTCCAGACGATTGACAACAATTTCATTGGCCGCGTTCCTTTGACCGCTAGTCATCCAGCACATAATATCCCTGATGGAGGAACGCTGGCGCTAGAGATCTAGCGGCAGCGGCAAAGTGACATTACAACCAATTTGAATTCGTATTATTTCATCTTCATGAGAGTCAAAAATGTATTTTGGGTCATCGTGCCGCATATTTATTAATACACTATAATTTAAATAAACAAATACAATGTATATTAATTACATAGAAGCTTCATTTCACATTTTACACCAAATTGGAAATATTTGACTTCTGCACTTTCACTTTTGTTTTGACAGTTCGTTATTTTTTTCAATCTAGCAGTTCATTTTGTGCTAGATTGAAAAATTTCCCGGAAAAGGATATTTCACAAAATGTGCTAGAGCTCTAGCGCAAATGCTGAAATGTCAGTTTTTTTTTATATGGAGTTTGGCATGCCGCTAGTCATTCTAGCGGTCAATGGAACGCGGCCATTGTCACTGACAATTGGCTGACAATGATTTTTCTGACAACTGGCGTATTTTTTTGGGAAGTGAGTATAACAAAACCAAATGTGAGTATAACAATTTTGCATGTAAAACCGAAAGTGAGTATAACAAAACCAAAAGTGAGTAAAAATGTTTGCATGTAAAAGTAAAAGTTAAAGTGAGGTAGCTATAGATTCTCAAAAAAAATACGCCAATAGTCAGACGGTTGTAACAAGGCATTTGGGACATACATATTTTTCACTGTCAGATCTGACAATAAAGCGGCTCTCAGATTGAGGCAACAAGCAATTAGCAACTATGCAAGTAGCAATTGTCAATAAACAACACGTAACTTTATTTTAACCTAGCTATTCTCACATTATTGCCAAAAATGTCTACGAATTTTGTATTAAAAAAAGGGCGTCCGAATTATTTTTCAAAAATTAATAAAACGTAGTACCTATGTATATGCAAACGTCCAGGGACGTGTCACGAGTTGCTTTTCAACATAAGCTGTGGCACGAGTACGAAACTTAGGCGCCAAAAATTGATAAAGGTTTTTTGAAGAGGGTTTAAATACAAGCATTTGTTTACTACGGGAGAGGCAATGGCAACACCCACAATAAAGGACTTTAGGATTTTTGAAAGCCAAGGTTCTGATCTTTCATACTATTTTTAAATCAAGTTATGTCTATTAATAGTTTATAGATATGTACTTAATATGTTATTTTTACTGCCTAAATCAATTATTACCTAACCGAACACTGAAAACCAGATTGATTTATCTATATATATAAAAATTGAGCCCTAAGATGTTTGTCGTCGATTCACGCCTAAACGCATTTACCGATTTTAACCAAATTTTCACACATCTTTGGAATTGGTCCATATACAATTTCTGTGAAGTTTGGTCAAAATTGGACAAAGGTGCGTGGCACCGCCCATACAAAAAAAAACATTCAAAATCGTATATCTCGAAAACCACCAAATCGATTGAGCTCAAACTTACGGAAGATCTTAGGAGGAAGGAGCAGCACTTCACATACAAAAAAATATTCCAAATCTTATACCTCCTTACAAAAAACATCTTCTATTGAGTGAAACTCGATGACGTTATATCTCCATAACCGCTGGGCCGATTTTCATTATTCGTTCGTATTGCTGTGTTTCAGGTTTAGGCAGAAAGAAAATTCCACCAAGTCGATTTATTATCATTTCTCCCATTTTACGAAAGAACATTATTACCTAAGACCAGCCTCTTGGATTTACCATTAGGCTTAGGGCATCACGACAAATGGGGCACCACGAAAACTGCAAAACAAACGCAACAATGGAAATTGAATTTACATGACGATCCTTCCAATTCTTACTATTCTTCATCACTTAAACCTTCTGTCAACTATGAGGTCCAGCCAGACCTTTCTGTCTTTTGATGGTAGTTTTTTTTTTAAAACATAATGCCAATAGCTTATTGAAAGTTCAAGATAGGGTCAACGAAAATATTTTCTGTGATTTGATAATTTTTTTTTAATGTACTCGGCTGGCCAGACCTTTCCTACTTTTGAACCAAGTTTTCTCTAAGCAACAATGGCCACAGCTTCTTGAAATTCAATGATAGTCAACACGAATGTTCTGTGGTTTGGTAATCCGTATAGGTCATGTCGTTGGTAACACTGCAGATAGATGAGCGAATGAAGAATCCGTGGGTTTTAAAAAAGAAATAAAGTCTCTTATATTTTTTTAGCAAATTATATTCACATTGGAGATAGGTGCTAACTGTAGAACTATTTTTCTTATATTATACCCACGAATCATTTCCCAAAGTATTGAAATTGAACTTCGAAACACCCTGATGTGTATTCAAAGTGGGCAATGCAGACAAACTTATAATCTACCAACAAATTTTTAAATCAACTGCTGACCTACACATTTTCTAAATCCTAAATAAAAACACTTGCACAACAAACTCGCCAAGCGTTGAATTTGACGTGTCCCAGTCACTGTTTTTTGGTTTAAAGTCGACGCCCAGATTTAGTGGAACGTAGCGAAGCCTGATATCATTTCGTGCTCCTTTACCATTACGCGATACTAATAAAATCATTTTTAGTGTCCAGGAATTCACAATGGTGAATATTTTCATTTAAAATTATCTATTGTGGGCGTCAAAATATTTAAGTTAATGATTTAAACTGATTATTCGTAAGGTCCATTGTCAATAGACAATAGTTTAACAGATAATAAATAAAAGGAAATATAAAATAGGGCACCATTTGTTGTAAGGCCCATGGCCCAAAAATTGTAAATCCGGCGCTGCCTAAGACCTAAGCAATACAATTACTGCGCACGGGCAAAGCCGGGCGGGTACAGCTTTTCGATAGTCTTGGAATTGGAAGCCAACGTTTTTAAAATTTGTAACATTGATATAAATAATGAAAATCAATAATATTATCTAGGCAATACAATTTCTGAAAATAAAACAAAAAATGTTGTGTAAGAACCATAGAGCATTACAATAAAAAGAGTTTTTCTATTTAACTATTTTGCACTACGAAGTGTGCACGGGCTACGCTAGTGTCTTATAATTTTTGAGAAAACGGAAAATTACTTTTATATGTCGCTCCGCTTAGAATACAAATTGTTACCCTTGCACCTTGAAATGTCAATGCAAACCCCCTGATTGGGGTCACTGTTGGATTTTAGGATGGGTGAAAGGCTGAGCATATGCCAACTTTCTTTAAATTATATTAGTTTACCCAATGTCAACAACATTCTTCAGCAACAGTCTCTGTCCCAAAATTTCACATTACAGACAAAATTTTGCTGATTTGCACTATAGACAATTTAGAACAGAAACCTGGCTATGAAAAATACTAAATTACTTTGTTGTTAGTGTTGCCATTGATTTTTAATATTTTATTTTCATTTTAACAGCTAGGTTCCAGAAATCGAGTGAAATCGAAATTGCAAATCGAGTGAATTCGTTTTCAGTGTTCTGCATTTTGAGCGATTCGGAAACTCCGAAATTTTTTCGAAATCACAATTTCACTTTGTCTCAATTCCGAAAATTTTGAAATCGAAATCGAATACAGTGAAATGTAGAACATAAAAATTCATTTCCGATTTCATTTCGAGTGAAAGTGAAATGTGGAACCTAGCAGTAAGTTATATTTTTGTTTTAATTACCCCTCCCTCCTAAACGGAACGAGATAAACCCCCCTCCCATAGCAAAAGCTGCAAAAATCCGTTATCAATTTTTTGCGCCTAAGTTATTGTACTTTCCCGCTGTTGATCGCCAGCGATAAATATTGCCGCAATCAACATTATTTGTTGTTTGACCGATATTAAGTAATAAATAACTGAGCGATAATATTGCGTGTTTCCTACTTATTGCCAGTTGCTTATTGATTTTGATTGTTGCCTCAATGTGAGGTATTTGGTATTAGGTATTAGGTATTACGTATTAGGTATTTAGCTTAATGCCCAATATTAATCAAATTTCCGACGAAATCAAAATCAATTTAATCTAATTTCTGCTAGATACTTTTAAAACACTGAATTTCCCATGGAAATCTAAATTTCCCTCGACTTACAACACGAGCACTATGCTCGCCGTCGTTATTTCCGTAAAATCGTGTCCGTCTCCGTCATGCGCGTGCCTTGTCCCCATTTGAGCGTTTGTTGACTGTTGAGTGTTGAGTCTTGTTCTTGTCTCTTTTGTTGTTGAGTGTTTTTTACTCTAGCGCTAGCAGTAGGGTAGCATAGCAGCGCCAGCGAGCCAAACCAAATCCGAAGTCAACAGTGGAGTGGATTTATTTTTTTCCCAGTTTAGTTCCCAAAGTTGCCTCGGTCGGTTGTTTGATTTCAGGTCCAGTGCCACCTTTCTCTTATTTTGTTTGAGGTTGGCTGGTTTCGTAGTTTTGTGTTAATATCGTCAAAAGCAGAATATTGCTATAAATTTGGATTTTTGTAAACGGATTTGTGTCGATTAAATAAGCAAAAATTAAAGTAACAGTATCTACATAATGTGTTAATATTTACAGCACTCTTATTCTTATATCGTAAATACCGTAACCACTTAAAAATTTTACCTGTTTGTTTGCTGCCATTTGGAAACCACCGTTTGAACACTAACACCTGTGCGTGTTTTTCGGTCATTTTTTTGTGTTTTGTGTCCTTACAATATAGGTATGGATTTGTTTATTCATAAAAAAAAAGAAAAAGTTATTAAGTCCGTTTCTTAAAATCCGTCATAATAAATCGTAGTCGTCAGAAAAAGAGGTTTTCACTGATGCTCTTTTTTGCATGTGATCTCGTCTCGTCGTGTAAAACCGGAGAATTTTTCAAGCCACTAACACAAGTATCAACATCCATACATTTTTCACCTCGCATCTCGCATGCCGCATCATTTAAAATCCGTCTCCTAGACCAGTTTGTTGTTGCTTTTTCGCAGTGAATTTATCAGATAAGTGTTAGTGCGCGATCATCGCTTTAACTCACCTGTATTGGAGTTTCTATTGTTTTTTGTTTTCTTTTCTGTGTTCACGTGTTTTGTGTGTATTCGAAAGTAAGGTACCTGATACGGATACCTGTTTGAGCTCTGCGCCATTATCGCGTTGTTTTGCTTCTCCTTCAATTCGCGCGATTGTTGTATGCAGTGTGGGAATTTCTGTATTGTATTTATTTTTATTTTACGATACACATTCCAAATTATTCGCGATCAAGTGCAGTTTTGTTATAATTTAAATTAAAAATTTTTCCGAATGGATAATATATTTATTATGCAAACGTGTTTTGTTGCAAATTCAATATTGTAGTTCCTTCTACTATTTCATTCTTCCGGCTTGTTGTGCCTATTCACTGAACATAGTTTCAACCTGTTGCTGATTTGGATTAACATAAACATACCTTTTGAAAAGCTGTTCAGATATACAAACAGGTAAGATAATTTCCGGTGATGTGTACCGTTTAGTAATACTGCAATTCGTTTACAAAAGAATTTCGAGAATTTATTTTCCTATTGAAAATTAACAAACAGTCATTAACATAATGACTCTGTAACGCTTCTTACTTTTCTTATATTTAAAGTAAAAGTTTGAGTTTTCTCATTATTCAAATACGCACCGCCTACTTTTCATATATTGTGGACGACGCTCGGAAAAGTTGATCGAAATGCCCCAGAGCTTGTCTTTTGAACTATTCCGAAAAGTCAATTTTTCTGGACATTTCAGATTTCAAGATCTGTAGAAAATTAGTAGGTATTTTGTTCCATTTTGCCAAAATTTTTATTTACCGAACAGCAATTAAAATTAAATGTGCGAATGGACAATACACGTAGGAAAATGTCAGTAATAATCTAAATCAGCTGCCATGGAAACATACATTTCTTCGAAATGCGTAGCTGCTGTGTTACCTATTTTACATAGTTTATTTAAATTTAATACATATATATAAAAAAAAAACCGAATGCAAGTAAAAAAAAGAGTCACGCTCTAAAAAGTTGACCAAAAGTTAATTTTTTAGGGTAACGTATGGTAGGTAAAATTTGGCCAACTTTTCTGAGAGTAAATTTTTCCGAACTTCTACATGGTTCACACTCAGTGAAACTAATACTCAGCAAGTGTTTTCAAAAGAAAATTGGCAAATAAAACCCACCCTTTTCCCAAAAAAGAAATTAAATTTTGCATAAAGGATTCCTCTAAAATGTATAGGTAAAAGCAATAATGAAATATATTTCAAGATTCGACCCTTAAAGGGGTAAAGTTTGTACGGGAATATTTTTATTTTTCATCTAAACGACTTTAAACTCGGTTTGTGTACCTACTCCATATAAGAAATATGTATGTAGGTATGTATTTTGCGTTGGACTCGAGTTATATAGGCAATGATTTTAATGCGAGCTTTTTCATAACTCATGAGGGAATCCGTCGTATCGATTATTTGAAACTTTGTACATTGATAAAAAAGTAAAATGTTATTTATACCTACTCACAAATCTAAATCAATAGATACAAAAAAAAAACATAGAAACCATTTTTAGGCAATATGTACTTTGCTAGGAATTTTTAGATCACTGTTCTGTTCTACTTTACTCCTCAGGTACTTTAAAAGAAGGTATATTTCGCGATATTGAAATATAAAAGAGAAAACTAACTGATCGTGAGGGAATCTCTGTGGACAAAATCCTGAGGGCTTATAAAATTTGTGTTTTTTCATTGGTGGTAACTCCTAAATCTTTTTTAGCGGCGATTCTGGGCACGAGTACGATAACTTAGGCGCCAAAAATTGATAACGGTATTTTGTACAGGGGTTAAATACAAGCTTTTTTTTTGACTATGGGAGGGGGGTCTATCTAACTTCGTTTAGGCGGAAGGAGTAATTTAAAACAAATAATACTTAAAAAAAATATTAAAAAATATTGGCAACATGCTAATATTTATTTATCCTGCTTAAAAATATGATTGCACTTAAATACGACAGAGCGCTTTGAGATCGATCTCTAATCTATTGAGCTTAAGCTGTTGAGAAAGAACTATTTGCGCAATTGCTCTTATACGTGAGTTCAAGCTCGTCAGCTCTGACTTTGAGATCGTGCTCATCTTTTTGCATACTACCCATTGTTTTCGTACATAATTTCGAACTCGAGGTTTTGATCAATTCTAATATTACGATGATAGTGGAACTCAAGAGAGTGTGTCTCGCAATTTTGTCCTTCCGTATGAAATATAAACGCTTGGACGGATTTGTTTGAAACTTCTCATTTAGAGTTTGTGGGCTTCCCGCTAGGAAGCTTTTTTTTAATGCTAGCCCTAATATTAACGGTAGTTCCCATATATGTACATATACAAATTTAACAAAATATTTAACAATTTAGATTTTTTCGAAAACGGCCTTAACGATTTAAACCAAAATTGATAGTTGAGTTAATGCATGCCTGCATATCCAGTTGTTCGCTAAAAAGTGCAGTAACGACACTTTTAAAAATTGGCTTTTTCTCAAAAACGGTACAAAAGAACTTTCAAACTTATTTTTAAGATACTATCGTCATTCGTATCTTGATAGCGAACTCAGTTTTTCTCTAAAAAGACTGCGTCCTTTGATATCCATCCAAATCCCTAATAATGGTATGTACTTTAAAAAACTGCTCATATATTAAAAAAGCCATTTTCGATTATGATAAAAATGTAACTGGCAGGTAATGGTTAAGTCGATAATAATATCTTTTGCTCAGTTTTGAGTTGCAAAACAGTCTTTTTCGAACCATGAATGCGTCCTTCGAATTCCACCCCAATCGCTAAAAATGGTACTTTAAAAACTGCTCATATCTCGAAAACGAAATTTTCGATTTGAATGGAAATGTAACTGCTAGGGAATGTTTATATCCTACAGAATACGTCGTACTCAGTTTTCAGCTAAACAGTTTAGTAACAGTGCTTTTCGAATCCTAAATTGTAGCATTTGTCAGCATAATTTTACAAAAAACCGATCTAACGATTTTGATCAAAATACATATTAAAGACAACATAAGCATTCTAAACATGATACGTACTTAGTTTTTCTCAGAAAAGTCGAATGTAGCCGTTTTATGAATTTTTCTCAAAAATGACTACCCATCCCGACCATTGAGTCCTTTTTTTTATATAGGTAGCTATTGTACATAATCAAAAATGGGAATTTGAAATTCATCGCCTAACTGCCTCCTTCAGTGTCAGTTCAGTTGTTCGGGGTGTAATTTGAAAGTAAGTAATAAAGTGTTGTACCTATAGTTAATACGTATAGGTAGATATGTTTATGTAGTATGTATTACTTTTTATTTAATTAATAAGGGTTCAGTTACTAAACCTGAGTACATCTTAAGTGGGTATGATTTTAAATGTAATATTTGCTGAAATAACTCTGAGATTATCCTGCGGTATGACCGAGTGTCAATATGCTGAATAAAGCCTGAACTACATCAAAACAAAAGTAAAGAAAAGTACAAAAAAGTAAATAAAATCATTTGTCCTACTTCATCATAGTCCCCTCTGTATATTTTCTCTCAATTTAAGATTTCGTGTGTGGCTGAAAGCTTGAACATGTTCCAGCTTTCAATTTTCACAAAGTTCTTATAACAAATACACATATATATTTTTTTATTTTATTTCTTGCTAATGTTTGTAAAAGTACTGTCAGCTCTAGGTGGGGTATTACAAACCATGCTTAACTTACTTCCACTAGACATCGTCAGTCAAAAATACGCCACAAACGTGGCAATCAGATTAAGGGAAGAGAAGCACTGGAGAGGCCAAAATACTGGACACGCCATCATCCTTCTACAGACCCCTTGCCCATTATTACCGATTACCTGCCTACACTCATGACTTACCGAATAGGAACCATTGGGACTCACAAAATGTTCTACATGACAAATCAAAGTCAATATTACAGACGGTTCCAAAATACTGGAGGAAGTTGGCACCGGGGTCTTTTCAGAAGAACTGAATCTGGGCCTCTACTTCTGTTTCCTAAGTAGAGAAACACTGCAGTCTTCTAAGGCGAAATTACAGCTATTCATCAAGCTACAGCGTGGCTGTCGATCAATTCGGTATCTCAAAGGAATATCGTCTTGATATCCAAGCTGCAATCAAATCCCTAATATCCAGCGAATTAAGATCTAAAGCGGTGGAAGATTGCCGCGTATAGAGAGGAGATAACTGGACAGTAAAACCTCACCCTCTGCTGGGTTTCTGCTCACTGTGACATCCCAGGGAACTGTGCAGCAGACGAACTAGCAAGGCTAGGCTCCTCTGCTGTAAATAGTATAAGTCTGTGATACTCCTAGGCTCACCTGGCCAGCTTTGGATACAAAAAGATCCAAGGAGCTTCTTCGACTTAAGAGATCCAGCATTTCTACAGTCGTTACTCATATCTCCAGGCGCTGCATATTAAGTAACCACGCGCAAGGGCTCAGTCTGCCATACGGCATACAATAACTTCTGTAGAATCTGCAGAGATGAAGAGGAGGATGATTCCGTCACTCACTTTCTTTGCATCAGTTGCCCTGCCCTGGCCAATTTAAGAAACTATTTTCTTAACGATCTTAGTTATCTACGTAATACCAGCGCCGCTAACATTTTTACTTTTATAACCGGCAGCAATTGTTTTGCAGCCAGTAAATGACTAATTCCCCAAATCCCAGTGGTGTGCACAATGGGCCGACTAACGGCCTAAGTTTTTCTCTCAACGATAGCCGCTTAAAACTAACTAACTAAGGTTAAGATTGTACTTCACATCATCAAAATCAATTACAATTAATTTTTTTGATTTTTATTAAACACATATTTAATATGAAACTACTCCATACAAATACTTTTTTCATAACGGAAATTACATAAAAAGATGACATTAACGTTAAACCATTTATTACCATCTTATTTTATTTGTATTTTGATAACATTTCTTTGGATGGAGGGAAAGGGGTTTAAAAGGGGTTTTAAATTAAATGTGGCGCTCCAAAAATCTTTAAATCTTAGGACGCGCCAGCACCAGTTCTAACCCCGAATATAGGTCAGTTTAACCCCAGTACTGTATAGAGCGTATAAGAAATGTAAATTGTAAATCATTTAAAATATACATTCATTCATCTACAAAGGAGTTGTAGGTTAACGTAGGTATTTAATTTTAAACATGTAATTAATTTCCATTAAAACTTCAAAATCCCAGACATATTACTTAACCCAGTTCCATATGTGTTCCGTTCTCGACGCACATTTCCGTCGCATCGCATCGTTTTCTAAGAATCGCATGCAAAACTAAAATATTATGTACCAAACTAAGATTAATCTAAGTAAGTCGGCCCAGTGCTACGGTCCCTTTGTACATACGTACTAACTCATCTAAAAATAGGTTGGCGTTTATTCGACATTCAACAAACTGTGCGTGGAAAATATTATGAACATCAACCGCGAACCAGACTAAGGGGCAGACACAACATGGAGCGGAGGATTTATTTTTACATTTGGTATATTTTTTAAAGAAAATCGTCTTTATTCCGATACATTAAATGAGTATATATACATAAAATACACTTGTATTTGCTCACAAAGCTTAAAGTCTTTTTGTGTTTCATAATAAATGTGAATTGGATACATATAAATGCTCGTACACTGCATATTGCCGTAAATTTTCTGGTACAAAGATTGCACCTACTCATGAAACTGGCTCGTCACTAACCCTTCCTATTGACACAATCTTACTGCTATGTACATTCATATTGCGGGCGCTGGGGCCAACCTATGTTGAATTCTTGGTCGTGTCGCATCTCGAATGTTTTAAGTTTCCGGTGAAACAAAAGTACGCAATTGTAATGCCAAAATCCACGTCGTCACCCGCCTCAACAATAATGATATTCCTCCACAAGGGATATGCCTCTACAAATCCGCTTGCAACTCAAAAATGAAACTACTTTCAAGACAACTGGCACCAGCACCAGACTCACATGCGGCTTCGCGCAACCTGAAAAATCATAGTTTTGCCATTGGAAAGTAACTTTTTGATATATACGTCACTGCCACGACAACATTTTTTGAGGAAATTTTTTTTTAAATATAATGTAATGTAAAATTGCCTTCTACTTTGGCAGTGATGAAAGAATTGCATATAAACCTTGCACCTACTCCAAATCCTAGAGCGACCACAAGCAGGAAGGGTTGAACATTTCAAGGCATAGTGCTTATGCTTATACGATTTTGTGTGGTTTGGGTGCATTTGATCAGTATTGTGAGTTCTTTGTTGCCGTGAAGTAGTATCTGCTGTGTAAATTTATAATTTATATAAATTGTTCGTAAAACAGCTGAATCCGGTCATGAAACGGAATATCGTCAAATCCGTTATCACTAGAACATTTGACAATGGAGCGGACTCATGGAATTGATGTCAGCTCGGAAACCGTAAGGGGAGTTCTTACAAAAGCCGGAATGGAAGGAGAGCACATCTCTATGGATGGGTTGTGTATGGCCATATGGGTATGTCATAAAGAGAGACTGAGTTTCAAACTATTACCACTGAAAAATGCCTAAAACTTTGTCATAGTATGCCAAGTAGAACATAAGCCTTTTGTTGCGAAAGACGGCTTTTTATATGGACAATTATGACCAATTTATTTAGGTGTTTGAGTTTCATTATAACTATATGAGTTTAGACTAACTCATAAAACTGATTCGGAAAGGGCCACAAACTAAGTTTGAAGTCGATCGGTGAAAAATAAACTTTGACCCTGCTCTTGCCCCTTTAAGGGTAAAATTTCCAAAATCAAAGAAAACATTTTCTTTATTTCTCATAGAGAGTACACAAACCGAGTTTAAAGTCAATCGGATGAAATATAACATTTTCCCATACAAACTTTGACCCCCCTTTCTACCCCTTTAAGAGTCGAATTTCCAAAGTCGGAGAAATGTATTTTCTTTATTTCTCATAGAAAGTACACAAACCGAGATTGAAGTCGATCCGTTAAAAAATAAAAATTTCCCATACAAACTTTGGCCCCCCTTTTAACTCTTTAAGGGTAGAATTTTGCAAAATCGGAGAAATTAGTTTTCTTTATTTTTCATAGAGAGTAAACAAACCGAGTTTGAAGTCAATCGGATGAAAAATAAAAATGTTCACATACAAACTTCTTCCTTCCTTAGTGTATACATCATAAAAAAACCTCTGTGCAAAATTTCAGCTTTCATTTTTATATATACATATAGATTATTAATTAATAAAAAATAAATGCAATAGAAATATTTGTGAATAGTCTTATGACATAAATTGAAAAATTGAAACTCATTCTATTGAATATGGTGATTATATATTTCCAGTAAGACTGTTAGTAAAATGTACCTAATCACAATTTAAATTTAGTTTAGTTGTTCCTTATTGAAACATTTTAAAGTGTTTTTTTTTTTTCTACCTATATCTACCTTTCCTTTCACATTCAAAATTGTTGCAAAAAACTGGTATGCTTTTTATCCCATTTTAATTTTAGTTGCATTTAAGTTGACGAATTATTTTCAATTATGTATGTATAATACTTAGCCTAAATTTTAGAGTACAATATATTATTTAGTATGTTTAGAAACAATAAGCCAACTCTTCTCACTTTAACTTTCTACTTGCCGAAATTACTTTCCCAGTTTTAGATTTCTTACTCCAAGCACTAAAACTACCAGTAGGTAAGGTACATAAACTACAATAACTGTGCAGCGTTTAAAGTTTGTGAGTAGTTGTGCCTCTGAAGTTGAAATATTTCATGTGTGCTTTTATTTTATAGTTCAAATGTGCATGGTCACAAAGTATAGCCAACCGAAATCTCTCACGCAATTGATTTATGAAAATAAAATTTCCATTAATCTTGAATCTATGGGTCCGTAGAATTTAAATAGTTTTTCGACCTTTTGACAGCTGACATAGTGACATGACAACCCACCGTCAACATACCATTGTATCTTTCGCGGGAAATCAATTTTTCAAATTGTGGCTAAAACCACTGGAATAACTTCAACTTGTATAAGGTTAATAGCGTACTCCCTTGCCTCTGTAAATTCAGCCATGCACTAATATCATACACCCATGCTTACCCACACACCCACACTATTGATCTGACGATGTGGTGGTTATATGCATGGCATGGCCGTCATCGTTGACTTAGATACTACAACAATATAAACTTAACGTGTACCGAAGCACAAGTAACGAAGGAAAATGCATAGTGATGAAAACAAAATAAAAGAAAAGAAAACAAAAATTACTTTGACTTGGCGGTGCCATTTGGGAATATCTCGTTCACGACTTTAGTCTACGCAGGATGGGGAATATAATACAGAGTTGCCACTTTAGTTAGTTTTGTAACTGACAGTAGGTATAACCTTATGTTTTTTTTAATAAATCTTAATTTCACGATGTAGATGTACACTCCCGCTCATCTGAATAGGTTCAAGATTATTTAAAAAGTAAAATAACGATATCTCTGTAACCAACTTGCCGATTTTAATGAAATCAATTTTCTTATATACAATGATCAATTGTTAATGAAACAGGAAAGTTTGCGGTCTCTAACACACGTATTAATATTTTTATGATTATTTTTTCAAAAACGTATCGAAAAGTGACCATTTATTTTGGCTCATCTGAATAGGTTCAAAAATTGAAAATTAAAAAAATATATATATATTAAGTACTAACTCACAGCTTTGGTTATTTTTAACATTTAGCTACATATTTAAGTATAATTTAGTATGTAGTACTATCTCCTTTGTTCAATATAACTTCATAGACAGGATTTGGAAAATGCTTATAATATTTTTCAATAAATTCAAGTGACATTGTTGACCCGGCTTTTTTAATGGCGCCAATTACGCTTGCAGGATTATCAAATTGTCCCCTGTCCTGATATTTTTTTTGGACATTAGACCCTAAACGTTTTCAATAATATTTATGTCCGGGGAGTATGGCAACCACTCGAGCAATTTCACATTTTGATCCTTTATCCACTTTTTAACAACACTCCAGTAGGTATGAATGGGGCCGTTGTCCATGGAATCCGTTCAAAAATATTCGAAAAATTTGGAAAAGCATTTTCTTGTATAGTTTTGTATACATTCGCGTTAACTTTCGATGTAACACATTGCTGCTCACAAAGTCACAAGTCCCATAATATGATTTATGCGGAACATCGTAATGCTCCTGATGTACAGGTGTGGTAACTACCTAAAACACATTCATCCTTTCGCAGGTCGTGAATGTAATAGTTTTAGCCAACCGGTCCATCCAGGTTAAACTTCTTTTCATCAGAAAACACGACAATCTGCTACTCCTTGTTCCACGTCATATGCTCTCGGGCAAACTGAAGTCGTGCAGCTTTGCGCACATTATTGAGATGTGTTCTTTTTTTACGTTCAGTCTCTTCAAATTTTTGGCACTCCGAGTAATACGTTTTTTAGATGACAGACTTGCATTAGCACCACATTCTTCCTTGATTAGAGGAGCAGAACGTTGGGAATTTGGAGCAGTTCAGGTGATAAATCTTCTGGCTGTTGATGTTGTCGCATATTGAGCGCCTCTTTTCATATTGATATTATAGCTTAATTCATTCTGAATAAAATTACCAATTACATTTTGACTTCGGCAAATCCTCTAAGCCATTTGGCCCGACTTTAAATCAAATTTGAAGTATCCCTTTATTTGGCCTTTTTTAAAGTCGTTTAATTGCTTTCCGCGACCAATTTTAGAAAAAAACGGCTGTAATTACTTTCAATTTAAAAAATCTAAATATTTGACGTCGTTACATAATCGTTGTAGATCGCAAACCAGAGTTATTGCCCTTGAACCTATTCTGATGAGCCAAAAGAAATGGAATTTTTTTGGCATGTTTTTCCAAAAATAAAAATAAAAATATATATACGTATGTTAGAGACCGCAAACTTTCCTGTTTCATTAACAATTGATCATTGTATATAAGAAAATTGATTTCATTAAAATCGGCAAATTGGGTACAGAGATTCCGTTATTTTACTTTTTAAAAAATGTTGAACCTATTCAGATGAGCGGGAGTGTAGGTATCCTTTTTCTTCATATCGTCTGAACTCAACCGATTGTAATATAGTAAGAACTGATACGATTTTGGGGTGATAAACCCCGTGCAAAATCACTAATATGTACTTAAAAAAAAACCATTTTCGAGCACCATTTCGAAAATTTCAATAAAAAAACTGATTCATACATAATAATGCAGAGTATATTTATTGACATTTTATGATGGCATCATATCCCGAGACATCATACATATCTTGTGTTTATTGCAAACATTTTTATATTTATTGTATCCCTAAGCTAGGTATTTGCTTGTCGTAAATATAAATATATATTTCGAGCAGAAATATAATACCCTATACATGCGGAATCGGCGTCACAACTTGTATGTATTTGATATAATGCCCTTTTTTTAAGAGATTACGAGGAACTGCCATTTTTATGAGGTTTTTCTAGAATTTTCCAGGACCACAAGTTATGTTCAAAAACAAAACATTTATTGGCTTTTTTTATTGTATGCAGAAAGCAAAAAGGAGTAAAAGAGTAAATTTTGAATTTACATGGGAATTAAAGAAAGCAAGAAAAATTTTTATTTTTATTTTTTGTAGGCATTTTATATATCGATATTGTGGACCTCAAAAATGTGAATTATCCAAAAATGTGAACCGGAAGAAGTTAGCATTACATACTCTTAAATGTGAACTCAAAAACCTAGAATATATGAACTTTTATTATATATTTTGATTTAACTGTACGTCCAGTCAGTTTATTATCGTGTGGCAGCACTGATGGGGAATCAGAAAATAAGCTAAAAAAAAAAGAGAAATGAGTCAGCCCAATCTACTTCTGAAGTAAGTGGAATGATACCTAGGGTACCCACCACAACCTACAAGTTTCACGAAATCTTTTTCATTATGAATAATGTACCAACAAAATAATCGTCGTTATTGTTAAAATATAAAGTATTAATCGTCGATTAAATATAGTGAACATAAACAATGACTGATCTTAGCTGAATAGTAAGTATGTACCAACGGTATCCAGTAATACAATATATTATTAAATACACAAATTTCACTAAATTAGTTATGGAGACGGAATTGTGAATTGAATGCAATGGTAATCTAAGACTAATTGGAATAGGTTAGATATGTTACTGCGTGGCGTGGGTAGATTCGAATTAGAATTATTGTTGAAAGCCCATTGCTTGTGCTTCGCATATTCCATGCATTAAGATAAGATAGTTTTGGTTAAGCGATGTTTGTTTCCAGTTTCCACTAGCGGAAATATTCTAATACATTTATTAAGTACCTATACAGGTATGGTGGATATAGACAAATATAGGTACCTATTCAAAACACTTCTTATTCTTACCTCTAGAGATTTAAACAAGACTGGTGAAAGCAATGATTATAGCGATTTTGAGCTATGGTTGCGAAATTTTTGCCGATTTACGCCGTGTCCAGCGTAGACACGGGCACGATTTTGCGGATGGTGCGTTATTTGAACGCACCGCATTTATTTGCGGGGAATACAGAAAATGTCCAATTAGAAAACGACAATGCGTTCATGCGGATGGCTTTAATAAACTGCTGTCATTCTATGTAAAATGTCTATTATTTCGGCGAACGATTTCTTAATACATATATAAAATAGCTTATATGTACCTATTAAAAATAAAAATATTAAAAAATCTAAAACAGAAACGCGACACAACTAGTGCAAATGAAACCATTTGATTTTCAAATAGTGCGTGCGATGCGGGGGCATCGTTTAATTTTGTAATCTGCCCGCATTACCCGCACATCAACGCACGCACCGCATTTCTCGTGTCTACGCTGGACAAGGCGTTAGACTCAGCCTCGTTACGTGAATTGCAATTGCATTTCGCCTCTGTAGGTTTGATCACATTTCCGGAGTGCATCATACGTATGAGTACCTTATGTAAGTGGACAAAGAGGGCTAGTACTCGGTATGTAGTCATTTGCTCCATTCGCTGACGTCAAAATTACGTCAGAGCCACATATATATGTATCGTGTACTAGCACCTTAACCAGTTCTTTCTTACCTGCCGTTTTCTAGCAAGGATAATTCTCTTTCCATACCATAAAGTTGAACGCAGATTTCTTCTCTTTTTATTTATTTATTATGAACATTTATGAGCATTTATGAACGAATTTAAGAATTTATTCTCTTCGTACAGCGATAATAAAGCAAATACCTACCTAAATACTAAAAAAAATATCCCAAAATGATCGATTTGATGTGATGAAACCGTGCTGGAGTGGGAGCAAAAAAATCCACTCTATAGGTATTCGCAGATAATATTTCGAAGTACATATGCGGATAATGATTATGCATGTGTAAGTACGAACTAGGTACATACAACATACCTATATTCAGTCATTGCCATACAAGTAAAACGTTAAACTTTTAAAAGTGTTATGTTTGATTGACAAGCTTACTGATCAATGTTTTACGAATCGAAACAAAAACTATTCAATTCTTCTCCCGACGACCGACGTTTCGTTGGTGTTTTCCAACTTCTTCGGGGATAAAAATCTTTTTATTGTTCTTGAAATTAAACATTCTTCAAGCAATATTCATCGTTCATCTTTTTGATCCCCATAAATAAAGCAGTTGTAAAACACCAGTACATATAGTTGTCCTCTAAAAAAGTCGCTTGCAAAAAGAGTGCGTTCTGAAACGAACCTTCAACGCGCGCCATACGAAAACTTCCCGCAACACATCATAAATTAACTCTGAAAGAAAGAAAAACCTCCAAATTTATAGAGCACTTCTCTGCTTTATGGAAGTAGATGTAATTGCATATTTAGGCAATAATACAAAGTGCGCCCACCCATTGGGACTTACATTCCAGAAGATACATACATCTATATATTCTTTAAGCAAATATCAACAACACGACTGGACTGCAACTCTAGCTATGGTGGAAACCTATAAATTCACTAAGCGAAAGGGTCGATGCTTTGTAGGTACCCAGCGAACAGACATTTGACCCAGATATACGCTAGTTGTTATTTTCACAATACACACGAGCGTGAGTCTATATCTTACAATTCTGTAAATGCCAGCATACTTAACTTGTATCTTTATGCTTCTTTCTTGTATCTTATTCGTTTTTCTACATTTTGTTTTGTTATGCCTGTTTGCGGTGCCCCTTACAATGATAATAAACGCCATAATTTCAAGAGAAGCAGGTACGGTGGTACTTAAGCTCTGCCAAACGAATGACAAATACCTTGCTAACCTTGAGTTATTGTATATAAACCACTTCCAAATATGAAAAGTTTTCAACTCACTATGAAGCTCTTGAACAATTCAGAAGTGTTACACCCGCAACATATAATTGGGCAGATGAGATGAAACAAAAATCATTTCACGAATATGTATTTATAATCGTCGAAATATATGCATATACAAATACATATATATGTAGCTTTAACCATACATATTTGCAAATTTTGCGATGATCTCAGATGCACATATTGACCTCCGCGGTTGGTGTTAGTTTTTAAAGGGAAATGATATTGTGTTGTATCTAAAAAACGATTTTATCATTAGAGATGAAAATAATTCAAAGAAGATACATTTTGCAATAGCTAAGTAGGTATGTAAGTGGTATCACAGTGATTTATTTTTGTTTTGTATCGAATTTGTTTCAATAACGGTATGACCTTTAATGAACAAGTTTATTGTGATATGTTCAAAGTTTTGGTATATGCATTCGGGAAATACTTATGTAGATCTCTAATTAACGATTTAAGAAAACATCGAAAATCGAATTTCGCTATATTACAAAAATACATAAAAAATTACACTGAAACGGTGACATGGCAAAATAATGCAATAATAAAGTAGTGGTGGGGTGAAACATCAATTTAAAACGTGTCGATAGTACTATTTTTTTACTACTGCGACGACTGCAAAACCAATGGGTTGTATTAGTAAATACTGTTCATAATCTATGGAGTACATGTTTGCAGTTTTAAATTTTTTCTTTTATACCTACGTAGTGTGGGCTGGGAACAATGGCTCACTCGTTACTCGTCAGTGTGCTGGACTATTGAACGAGGGGGTTAAGTAGGTTCCATCTATCGAAGAACACAAATCATATCGTAAGGTTTTTTTTACTGCGCCGTAAATCTAACAAAAATCCGAGAGTTAACAGTCATGCTCATAACTCTGTAGATTCCTTCCATTCAGACCAAAAATAAAAACTCCCAAATGAATGGTTGTGAGAAGCTAGGCCTAGCCCAAGGTTAAAAATCCACCTGTCTGTACGGCATAGCGATCGCGACATATCTCCGCCCGGTAAACTTTTCGAGCGGAATTATGTCGCTTTTTTCTGGCGGAGGTATGTCGTTTTGAAAACGTCATATCTCCGCGCGGAAGAAAGTTAGGTGTATTTAAAGTATAGGGTGGGTGGCTCGCTAACAGGTTTTTAACCCTTTTTTTTCACAGGGGTTAGCCGCTCACGCGACTTTGTCGCTCCGCTAAAGGTATATCAACCACTGTGTGGCAGGCGCCTGGAGCTAAAGTTTAATAAATTATATTTAAATTTATACCTATTCTCATTTAAAACGACATATCTCCGTCGAACTAAGAACGACATATCTCCGCGCGGAGATATGTCGCTTTAAAACGACATAACTGCGTGCGGAGATATGTCGCTTAAAAACGACATAACTTCGCGCGGAGATAAGTCGTTCTTTCGTTCTTAGTTCGTCGGAGATATGTCGCGCGGACTTATGTCGCTACCCCGTCTGTACGTGGACTTATAATGGTTTCAGGATATTAGTCGTTCATAAATTTGGTCGAACGAATAACAAAATGTTTAAAAGTACTGTAGTATTGTGTATTCGACAAAAAACAGATTACGTAATCTTAGTTCTAATGTCGATATTACCTTCTATGTTTTTAAAAGACCTTTAAATGAAGCCTCGTCGTACGTTGTATTAATAAAATAATCATAAAAATCGATCAAATTGGTTTATGCTGTCTTGAGTTATCGTGTCTCGTAACATACAGGACAGAATGGGTTCTCACTGATTTTATATAAGCATTGCCTTAAAATAAGTCCAAATAGCTACTACTCTACCAACATTACACTTGAAACCATTTGTTATGCTGGATGATTTACGTCATATCCTTCTTCAATGCAATTGGATTCCTCTTAAGGAGCATTTAACACAAAAATATCTGCACCTGCATACTATAGAGGAAATATCCACTTATATTTTCGAGAAGTAGTCACTTCAACAACAATGTGAGAATACACAAATACGTTGCCTCCATTGCAGGCAAGTGTTTAACATGCCGTTGACATATGCACTCGCATAAGAGGGTAAACCCATAAAAAGGTATTCTAAAAAGAAATTTGATATTAGCAGAGTGCCTATATTTTTGATATACTATACGAAAAATGTGGAACCCTCTTGGGCGTTCACCTGCGTAATATCATAAACAAAATATTTGGTTTTTAAATTGCATCTACTTCTATTTATTAATATCTACACAAAACCCCTAGACGAGACGAGACAGTGACTTATTTCTATGAAGACCAAACAAATTTACAAACTTCCCTATTTGTGTTGAGTTTTCTCTCCTCTGGCAGCGGAAAAAAAACATCTGTGTCAACAAACAACATAAAAAACTTTAAATACTTACTATAGAAAGAGAAAAAGTTTGAAGTTCATGGTTGGAATCTACGGCAATGCCTCAAAATCTCGAATGCGGCGACATTGCCTCCACTCTATGTTGAGAGCTTGTAAACTTTTCCTATCGTACTTATTAATGTAAACTAATGTAATGGCTGACACAAATGTCTGAGAGTTTCGAGAGTTTCGAATCAATTTAGAATTTTGTAATATAAACACCCACTAACCCATATATTTGATGAAATTAAACTTATGGAAACACAAATCTTTGGCGTTTCTATTGCGCTACTATTAGAAGCGCTTATGTTTTCGTTTCCTATGTTTCGTTATTTAAATTCACATGGAGGATGTTGGTTCAACAGGCTGGTTATGTGGCGCAGTTAATCAATAACAAGAATGCAGACGACTTCGAGGGAGAGTATCCCAGAGCTGCTAGGTCGATTCGTGAAAACCACTACGTGGACGACCTTATGGGTGGTGTGGATCCTTTATTCACGAACATGAGGGGGTTCCATATACGAAACTGGATCTCAAATTCCAAGGCCATCGGTGAGACATTTCAATACAGCCCTGCAACAGAAGTCAACCTCAGCACAAAGACGGAGCTTGCTCCTGAGAAAGTTCTCGGGATGTGGTAGTCTACAACTGCGGACTACCTCACATTCAAAATCACCATCACTTCATCGAACACAGATGTACTCCACGGCAGAAGAGTTCCAACGAAACGTGAAGTCCTACGAATCCTGATGAAAGTGTTTGATCCGCTGGGACTGGTGGCGAATTTCGTTATGTATGGAAAGATATTTCTCCAAGAAGTCTGGCGTAGTGGAATCGGCTGGAATGGCCAAATTCAGCAAGCTGATTATAGCCAATGGCTTCATTGGATCAGCTTCCTACCACAGCTTGAGGAGGTACGTATACTTAGATGCTATGTTTCAACAAAATTTTTTTCTTGTCCAGAGTTTGAACTTCATGTCTTCGTCGACGCCAGCGAGAATGGCTTCGCAGCGGTAGCATCTGTCAGGATGGTATCATGTGGCATTACTGAGTGTGCATTGATTGGGGCCAAGACAAAAGTCGCACCACTGAAGAGCCTTTCAATTGCAAGACTAGAAATGCAAGCTGCAGTGCTCGGAGCACGGTTCGCCAAGAAGATCTCGGAGTCTCACTCAATTACGTTCCAAAGGCGATAAGGTCAGACTCAAGGACATATTTGAGTTGGTTACGGTCTGATCATCGTCGATACCGGCAATTCGTCGCATTTCGAGTAAGCGAAATACTCGATATCAAACAAATCGACGAATGGAGGTGGGTTCCTACCCAATGTGGCTGACGAGGCGACGAAATGGCACAAAAGTCCAAACCTCGATGCATCAGACCCATGGTTCAAAGGACCTGCCTTTCTGATGTCACCGCCAGAATGCTGGCCGATAGAGCAATCCACAGAATCCAGAACTGAGGAGGAATTGAAGGCACAATTCATTGGAGTACATTGCCTTGAAGATCGACACCTGTTTCAACCTGATCGCTTTTCGCAGTGCATGCTTTCATCCGACCAAATTTTACAGATGAGTTGGTGCATGCTTCTTACCAAGCCATCTCCCGCTGCTTTGAAAAGCTCGGGCGGGAGGCCATCCGTCCAGCAGCTTTGCTGCGCTTAACTTTGGATATCGCTATCCTCACTTCGTGTAGATCGGGTGGACAGAAATTTTGGCTATCATCGTCCAAGCTGAACAGATCATTCTGCCTGACAGCGGGTTGTTGGCTGTCTCCGCCGTTTAACAGTCTGCAGAAGTATTTTTTCCAAATCCGCAGCACCGACTGTGAGTCTACTACTGTATTCCCATTCTCATCTCAGCAGGCTTCTGTTCGGGACTTGAACTTTCGAACATTGCCTCTGCAGTATCGTCCCTCAGTTGATTCGACCGCTCACTTCTCGTGTTCTTTCTTTTTCCTTCTGAGAAGTCGGTGTTCCGACCTTCATGTGAATGGCTGAATGTGCCTGGCGGCATTCCTTATCGAATCAGGGGTTTTGTTGTGGTCGCCTATTGAAACCCAACACTTCGGTAGCGGCACTCCTGACGGCACGCTGGCAGTATTGCCACTGGTCCTATGGCTGCCAGATGAAATTTTATTAAAATCGGGACACTAAGGTCCAAAAATCGGGACAAATCGGGACATAAAAAAAAATTAATTTTTATACACATGTTATGGAAAACTAAAGGTATTTTTAACGCTACCTATACATAAACATACGTTAAAAATAACAAATAAATAAATAAATAAATAGGTGGCGCAACAGGCGGGTGACACCCAAGGCCTAGCTTCTCGCAACCATTCGTTTTGTGTGAGTTTCTATTTTTGGGACGAATGGAAGGGACCTACAATTTTATGCCGAGTCCGAACGGCTGAATTGAGAAGCTTTTTCATGACAGTCATACTCTCGGATGTTTGTCAGACGTTCGCGAGAGGTGGCGCAGTAGAAAAAAACTTTAAGATGTAATTTTGGTTTTTCCGGGGATCGAACCTGGGATCCCTCGCACAGTAGTCCAGCACACTAACCACTGCGCTACTGCGCAAACAAAGAAAGAAATAATAATAATTCAGGGACTTTCAATATTCAGTCTAACAGTTAGGTACGAGTACATAACCATATTGCATAATATATTTATCGTTTGAACTTATTTTATAAATAATTATTTGACCAATGAGCTATAGATTCTTAAAAAATACGCCCTATATTTGCAATTCATTTTAATAAAAGTAACCTTCTTAGCCACGGGTACCTACATTTTTTAGCAAACCAATCTTTTGACGGTGACTGGTTAACCAGAAGAAGTCATGTCTGATAAATACAATATAACAATAACAATTATTAAGGACACCTTCTCATATATAAAACAACGTGGCGCCACCGATTCACTAGTTCTTAAAATGCCATCCTATATTGAATGCTATGCTTGGTCATCTCGCATTTTTTTAGTTTCTTCTAAAATTCTACTCAGTTGTAATGCCAAAAACCACGTCGTCACCACCCGCTTGCCACTTGAAAAGTAAACTCGTTCGAAGGCACCAAAATGGCATAACGCCACCTGAAAAATGCCACGTCGCGTCGGTCGCCGCTACTCCGCTTTGATGAGCGTGTATTTCATCCGATTAAACTCGGATCATAAAAAATGTTAGCGAAGAGATTTTTGAAAAAATTTGCAGTCACTATTAGAATTGTAGGAAGAAACTTTTTGGATCAAAACATTATTTTTTTTGGACCGAGGAAAAAAGTCAAAAAAGTAGACTTTTACAAAAGTTTGAAATGTTTAATGGGTACTTAATGGGTTAACGTTAAGGAAAGTTTTGTATCATTAAATGGAATTTGAATGACCTTTCCATTGATGCCAAGATTTACATGAAGTAAGTTCAAATTATGAGAAGAATTAACTTTAGTTTTGTCAAAATACTTATCGCGACCATTGTATAAGAAATATCGAAAACCAATTTCACAAATTTTGGAAATTTTGTTTGGGACCAATGGGGGTTTAGCTTGTATGGAAAACATTTTCTTTTATCCTATCGAGCACTTAGCAAAGCGCATTAGGTACTTGTGTAACGAAAGCGAAGCTTCGGATAAATGCTAGTTAATGTTCATTTTGTCAACATACTTTAAAGCAATACTCGTTATTATAATCGAAAACACCAGCCGCCACATACAATACTAATACTGCCGCCATCCAGTTTGTTTGAATTTAAAAGTAAATATTTATATATGGGTTCTGTCGACTAGCACTTGACAGCTTATTGTTTCATATTTCTATATGGATGAATGCATTCACAGCAACAATTGCAATTTCTTATAGTCGTTAAGGTTTGTAAAACTAACACATGTTAATATTGATTTATTTGTTATTTTCGATCGTCTTCAAACGATGTAGAATAAAAGTAAGAAAATCGGGACAAAATCGGGACATTTTGTAAATCGGGACAGAAATCGGGACAGGGTTCAAATATCGGGATTGTCCCGCCAAAATCGGGACGTCTGGCAGGCCTAACTGGTCCTCTGTACTTGATGCTGGTGAAGCTGAGGATGGGCTTGCTGAGAGGTTTAGGGAGACGCGGTCGGCAAAGGTTTTGGCGGTCTTTTGCGAAAGTACCATTGCAACGTCAAATCTTCTTACAGTATCCTCTCGGTGTTGTGGAGTATTGGATATCCGCATCCGTACTTTGGTTACTACTAAGCAATCAATGGTCCGAGTCTATGTTGGCCGCTCGAAACGTTCGGACATCCAAGAAATAGTTAAATGCAAATATTTTTAATCGGTCTAAAAATGCTGACAATAAAATATATAAATAAGTGAATAAATATCAAGATAATGTTTAACACACAAATGAATAATGGGGAAAAAAATATGTAGTTTATTTTACAGATATACATAAATTAACATATAAATAACAGAAAAATAAGTTAAGTGATAAGCGAATTAACAGATCAATAAATATTGCATTATTAAATGAACATTAGGATAAATTATGATAAACTATGAGAGGATAGTGGGAAACGTCTGGCCATAAATATGTAGAAAATTTTGAATGAGATCAAATTAACATTGCTTTTCTGTAAAGTTTCTTTTGCTGTGAACGCCAAATAAAAATTTCTGAAATAATTTTAAGTTTTTTAATCGCGACGAAAAACTTGTTTGTGTTTTACATGCAGTTTTTTTGGTTATAAAACGAAAGGAGCATTTTTTAGGATAGCTTGAAAAATATTTTTTTTAAACAATTTTATGCTAGCGGGAATCTGGGTTCTATATGGACTGTTGCGCTACGCCCGGACTCCTTTATAACAAAGCCGTTGGTACCGGCACTACGCTTCGCTATAGAGGAGCTAAAAAAAAAGCGATAATTACAAATTGCAAATCACAAATCTTTTTGCGTATTGCAACTGCATTTATTCTTTTTATACCTCCAACCTTCGGAATAGGAATATCCCAGCTGTATCTATGCTACAGATTAAGCGACTAAAAAAAACAAATGATAATTTTCTTACTTTAATTTAATGTATCGTGGACGCTACTTTTTAAAATTTTCCAAATTATTCTCAGTTGTTGAGATTTTCAAACAAGTGTCTATGCAGATGTGGTGGTTCGTCTATACTGATGAGCCCACCCGCACCACATCGGGGCGAAACGCATTTGGAGTTGAGGCCACTTAAATGTTTAGTAATACATATTTTCAAACAAGATTACTTAATAGCCGAATCTGTATCAGCTCAGAGCGCTTGCGTTTTTTTTGGTAGGTAAGGTAGAAACGTGTTTCCAAGTTAAATGTCAATACTTTGGGAAATGATTCTTATGTATAAAAAGAATCCTTTGCCCAAATGCAAATAGGAAAGTTTTTTTTCGAGCACTAATTAATAAAAGTAAATAATACAATACTTAAAACAATACAATACAATACATGCATGGCATGCGCAGCACATGCTGCATGCATAGCTGATGGGTTGGGGTCAAATTCTGGCGAGGTCAAAATTCTTTTTTTTTTTTCAAATTCTACTTTTCAAATTTTTAATTTTTTTTTAATTCTGCTTTACAAAACATTCTATCTACCTACTCACTCACTTGTTGTAGAAGAAGAGGTAAAAGGAGTTTTTTTTTATTGGTTTTAAGTTTGCTCTCTTGTTTAGACAAATATTCTGTTAGTATACCCTTGTGAGTGAACGTGTGCTTCTAGAGTGAAAATGAATATATTATCTGTAATTAAATCCAATAAAGAAAAAAGATAAGTTGTGTGCGGATGGATATACATATGTATTATTGTATTAAAAACGGATTGTTGCACTATTTTGCATGCTGGAAGACATGTAGTTTTTGCTAGTTGTGTTGGGTTTCCTGGTACAAACCTGTTTACCTTCTTTATATGAAATATATTGTAATTCGTTGATAAAGTTGAAAAATATTTGTTTTCTTTAAATTCGTGAATTGAAAAAAAAAAAAACAGAATTAGCTGAATTTATTTGTTTAAAATATTGCTTGTCAGAATTTTGTAAGGCGGCTCTCAGATTGAGGCAACGCAACAAGCAATAAGCAACTATAGTTGCTATAGCAACTGCCAATAAGCAATCAGCAACATTTTTCGTTCGAACGATATTTAGTTGCTTTGATGTGAGACCTCTAAATTCAAAGTAAAATAATTGTGAGCGATAATTTTTCGTGTTTCCTATTGCCAGTTGCTTATTGATTGTTGCCTCAATGTGAAAGCCGACTAAGACAGAACAGAAAAAAACAGAATTTTTGTGTTTTAAAAGTCAGAATTTTGCAAAGCAGAATTTCGACCCGCTCCCATAACTTATAGTAATATAAAATACATATTGGATTTCATTGGAAGAAAAAACTAGTAAGACAATAATTATCTCCGAAGCTCAAATACCCGGTATTATGTATATTATTGTAAAAAATATTTTGTATTAAAAGATTATATATTTGTATGGGAGGTATGGGAAGTTTTTATTCGACCAAGCTCATTTTTTGTCAAACAATATGTGCAGAGTTTAAACTTGCTGTCTTTACTTTAGCTATTTAAATTTATTTCTTTTTTAACATCAAAAAGCTATATATAAATCCGATATTTTAGGTAGTAGTAGTTTTCATCCGATCTTGCTCATCTTCGAACTTAGCTTCAGTTTGGTAGATAAAAGCTTATACGTACTCCGCTACTATTTCTACGTAATTTCAAGTCGATAGCTCTTAAATTATGGCCGTAGATCGACTAAGAAAGTGATGCTGATCAATAATATATATAGTTTGTCATACACCTACATCTACAACGCCTCCTTATGTGCGTTACAAATGGAATGTCAAAGTGAATATACCCTCACAGTGTAGTACCGGGTATAAATAGTAGCTGAGTTAAAGCAATTGAGAAAGAATAAAAATAGTAAAACCACTGACTGTCACCGAAAAGCTAACAAACTCTATAACGAACCTAGGTACGTTTATTGTGTTAATTCGAGGCAAGCGAAAGTTACTATCGCATAAAAATGTTAACCATAAATCCAATCTAATGCTTCGTCGGATTGTTAAATGATTTCAATGTAACTTTTTCGGTTTTATCTCTCTATTTGTAGGTTCATTAAATATACTTGGGTGGGAATGTATATGTTTACTAGCTTATAATACATCTTAACGTAGGTATTCATTATAAAAATGTTAAGTGGGTGTTTTTGTATATTTGTTACGGTTGAAGTCAGCTTATTATGTGACGACTTGACGTTCGTAAACCTTTGTTAAGCTTTAAAAGAAATAAAATATTATACTGCAACTACGCTAACAGCATGAAAGTGCTTCTATAACCCAAAATCCTAATTATATCAGTCCTATACGTCATGCAATTTTTGGGAAGGGCACCAAAGACTGTTACGTTTGGTTGGCGTAAATTCAATAAATGACATCTATGACATCTTTTTTTGAGTCGTACCATGTGTTTATTGGATGTTCTACTACACACAGCGTTGTATGTGGAAATATAAAAATAAATTAACAATAGATGGGTTTTATTAATATGTTTTTTGATAGTAAAGGAAAGTAAAGTATAATCTTCAGCGAGCAATAATAACAGTTGTGTTTTTATGAAACCTCGCCAGCCAGTAGTTGACAGTTGAGGCACATTTCACATGCTAATTAAAACAACAACCTGGTGGCAACTGCTGGCAACAACTCTTGATTTTCTCCCCAGCCGAAGAGCTGCTGCCTGGCAGCTGGCTGAATTCAATTCACAATGAACAAACAGGTGGCGCTGAAAGCAACAAGTGGCTTAGAATTTCCGCACAATTTGCTTAAATTATAATTGCGTTCTTATCTCATGCACACAACATTCCAGAGAAAAATATCAGAATTTATCTAATATTTCTACCAAATGCATCATTTTATACGATATCCTGGTGTGCTTTTAGACTTATTGCCTAAATTCATTCGGCTGGCTTCATCGTGCTGGCAATTTTGCTGGCAACTGTCCAAATTAACGGCTGGCTGGCGAGGTTTCAAAAAAACATGCATATTGATTAGTTTTATCCAGTTATCTCCTTCTGAAATATTTGTTACTTACTCGCCAGCGATAATAGTTGTGGATTCCACATTAAAGCTTTTTACATATGTAAAATTAAAATGTATCCTCTTGTCTTAAAAGTGATTCAAAAATAATAATAATGATAAAAGGTACAGATTAATAAATTTTGCAGTTTCACTTCTTCGCACTCAGTGTAGCCCTATATGTACTTTAAATACAGTCGGTACCTAACCCATGGAGTTAAGAACATGGATAAGATCCTGTATTCCTCTGCACGAGATGTCGCTAAGGTCGCGCAATCTGGCTCTTCCTAGTGCCGGACATTTGCAGATGAAACACGCATTGTACAACTTCCTCCTTATATTCAATAGCTGTGCAATACATATTCTAGAACTACGTTATTATCTTCCGTCGATAAAATTTGGCCGACAAGCATTCTGAAACTATCTTAATATACCTACCTAATCATTTGCGCTCTATACATAATGGCGTTGAATTAAAAACTTTAACATCTTTCTAGTTGGCTAGGTCTTTGACATTACCCTTCTTAAAGCGTATATATATAATTTTTTTTTACAAAACTCTTCTGTTCTAAGGTTATTTAATTAGAACCTGTCCTAATACCTTAAAAGAAATAAATTAACAAATGATTCTATAATAATCATCCTTCTCATTGCTGCTGCTGCCGAAATCCAAAGGCTTTTCTTATCCATACCGCACGATGCTCTCGATTAAACTATGCTACAGTGATTAGCTGTTTCCTCTTTTCCTCGATAAATCTCAACCAGATGCTACTTCCCTCATCTACGCTTGCAGGGACACAATAAACACCGATAAATTGAAAAGCGTGCCATCCATCCAAGAAGTTATTGCACATTACTATCTCACTCCGTGCTTGAGTAAAGCAAATGACGTGCGGCTCTTCAGAACTCCCCAAGGGGCTCTCAATTTGCCACATTGCTGATTGATAATTTTCAAGTGATTTTTTTCATTACTTTCCTGAGATCAGAGATGGAATGATTTGTATTGTATACAACAAGAAATGCATTGTTCTCAGAATGGGATACGAAGATCTAAAAATACTTTCCATACACAAAATTAGTACGAGAGTGGCATGAAAATAATCGAAAGTTACCTTGTAGAAAGCTAATGTATCTCGTTCTCCCACTTATTTTTAGTTTCTCTATTTTCCATCACTTCACACTCACAGTACTGTGTTCTATTAAAGAAAGGGGAAACAATATGCAACAGATGATTGGATTTGATGAGTACGTGCGCAACATGATTGCGTTTTTTCTCTTATTTGGCGAATCTATCATTTGGATGGTTTTAAGAAAACTTACGATAAGTAATATGAACTTTTTCAGTTTTGTAAACAAATAATTTTGATGTATATACAAGTACATAATAATATATGCGTAGCGTAGTGAGAGTGTCCCTTAATCACAAGGTAAAGCCACATTTGACTAGCTAATAAATGTTGAAATAATTACATTTCAGATTCGTTTTTTATCGTTAAGTATGGACTTTAATGAATTTCTTAGATCTATGAATATGATTTACACGATTAATTTGTGATTCTTTAGGAAAGTTATATGTTAATCACAAACAACGGAAACGTTGCAATACGCTGTGGCAGACTTTTCGATACCCATATACGATATACCCAAAAGTTGACGTGGAATTTTCTAATAAAATTACCAATAAGTATTTTGTTTTAAACGCACCCCAAAAGTGGACATGTCAAATGACCGTTTTTTTAAGAAGGTAACACAGTAGAGCCATGCAACTTTGAGGGCGTACTTCACTAATGTAGCGTAGATACTATGAAGGGATTTTTAAATGAGCCCTGAAGCCTTTTAAGGGGGCTTTTAGCTCACAATTTAATTTCTTGAAAATTGTCTTAAATTTTATGGGAATTGGTTAATTTTGGCTAGTTTTAGTCTAGTTCAATTGGGCCTTATTTTTTTAGTCGGATTTTCATAAAACGTTGTAGAAGTACTGCTTACTGCATAATGACGAAAAACAAAACTTCGAATTTCCCAAAATCCAAACCTCTAAGGGAAGGACCACACTTCTGTTGAAAGCGTACTTATAGTAGTTATAGTTTTTAGATTTGACCGATTTGAAATTTTACACGTTGGCTTTGGTAGAAAAGTAGAAACAATTTCAGAGGTTTTTCGGCGTAAACATTAGCAAAGTCCTTAAAATAAAGAGGGTTAGCTTAAGAATGACAATATCAATCTTCTCACTATTCAAAGTTATCGTCATATTTCTATCTGTGAATACGTTTAACAAATTATCGCCTTGTATTCACAAGTCACAACAAACTGAAAATTATTATAGGCACACATCTCTTCATACCAAGCAACTACATAATTTTAGCTTTGAGCTCATGGTGTAAGAATATGGAAGATACCTGTATTATATAATCTTTACACAGTAGATATGTATATGTTCGTAGGGATCCCTACGTTATCTCCTTTTCCAAAATCCCTTATTGGACATATAATCTCTCTGTTTTTTTTTTCTCTTTTTCCAAAATTTCTGGGGACAAAATCCCCTATGCCAAAATCTCCCATTGCATACAATTACTTATTAAATCCCTCGTTAAAATCCCCTGATCGCACTTCAATTTAGCTTCACCATCAGAATCAATATGCACGTTGTGATTCCATTTTCTATAATGGTAATTAAAAAGCGCGTACATTTAGCGGTCAAATTAAGCAAACAACATAAATCCTACAGTGACCACAAGCAGGGTTCTATACCCATACGTATCTCACTGTTATGGGATGTTCATTCAGAATATCAAAATCAATAATAACAACTGTCAGATGCCTGAGCGGGATGTCAAGTAATTAGTAGAAAAATTTAACAAAAATAACTGGTACGGATGTAGGTATGCTATGAGTGCATAGTGTGTAGATACATAAAACATATGCATACGTTTATGTACTCTAAACAATAGCCTAGCTTTGGAAAAAAGTCGGACCTGTAAAGCTGGTATATATTATATACATATATGTATGTATTTAAATTAAATAATTATTAAATAATTATTGAAAAAAAAAAAAAAAAAACACATAGAATCTAACATACTAGTACCATTCTCTGAGCTGGTGATCTATTATTTAGTATAATGATTAGTACATGTGCTGCAAGGCGATGACAAATGACAATAGTCGATCGATTCACTAGTATGTAGTAGGTATTAATTTTAATAACAATACTTTGGTTATCCTGTGTTGAGACTATTAACATTTAGAACGATTAAAACTAAGCATATAGCAAATATCAGAACAACTAAAAAACACATACTAACTTATGCAACATAATAAAGACCTAAACCCGCCACCTGATCTATCAATGTCATTACTGTGGCAATGTAAAAAGTTACGCCTCTTAATTGAGTGAAATTCGATTGCAGTGGCATACGCCCTGTAATAAAATCTGGAATTCTCCCTCGGGATTAGGCAAAATGATAATTGCGCTTGGTCTACTTTTTCAATTGAAAAAAATTTCAGCATCCGATGAAGGTCTACTTGAAAAGTTGTTGAGTTTTCCATTTTCAATTTTGCTTTTCATTTTATAAGTACCTAAAGAAAGTTTTTTCTCCTTGCTGCATTGGAATTGTGTAATAAACTGAAATGTTCATTTACAACATTCATCGTGTAGAGTGGTGTGTTGGAGAGCCATTTTAGAGACAAACGCAGCGCTATCTTACTAGTTCTTAAAATAATTGTAGTTTGATATAATATACATACATTACGAACATTTAAATTTAAATTTCAGGTCTAAAAAGAACAATTGAATCGAAATATGTAGTCACTATGTACCCATACTTAAATAAAAATAATCAATAATTTCTTATTTTATTTCAGAACTGGCGTCCTAAACTAATTATCTGCTATTATATGGTAAGAACTAATATAATTTGCATTAATCACTTGTTGTCTGTTACATTTAAATACGGTCAACTTCAACATGCTACACTACATAATGTAAATGTAAAAAGTTCAGTGTATATCTTTGTCAAAGATAGAACAAAAAAATCAAGCAACATTATTTGATATACGCTCCATTTGGCTATTCCACATTTTTTTATCAGTACTGTAGGTACACGAAACACCTTGAATTTTGTATTTATTTTTTGTAAAATTCAAGTAGATCATAGCAAGACCTTTATCTTACAACTTGAAAACATAATTTTTCTACAAAAGTGAAATGCTTACGCTTGATTTTGATCACTCAACCGGATATTCACTCACCGCGAGTGTACTTTACTGTACCTAATTAGTTCATTTCGTTTGGTATATATGTCATAGGCAAGTTTAGGGGTGCTAACGCTAAGCGCCCTATATGATTTAAGACAATGAGAATATTTATTTTAATACACACATACTCATACATATATGGATTATACATATATGAAAAAATAATTAAATGTAAATCCCACGCTTTGCTAATTTCATTTTCTACCTTTTTACCCTCTAACATTAGAGCGCTTGAGTAACTCCGGTAACTACTGCATGCAACTCATTATGTATAGATAGATAGGAAAGACGTTCGGTTACATGTGTATCTGGAAATGTCGTTGCTCTTCTAAATATTCGTTGTCTTATCTGGGGACTTACAAATATATGTCTATTGAAGTGAAACACATTTGTTTAATAGATATACCTATAAATTAAAGTTATTGTTGGATAAAAGAACTGATTACAAGTCGCTTTTACTAATGAGACAGGAAGTGCATAATATATTTCTTAATTTTAATTTTTTTTGCAGCTATAGGTCGTGTGGGAACGAGTATGTATATAGAATTATAGACATTCAAATTAGCAGAAACTCACCCATTTACGGCCCTATTCTGTCGCAACCATTTGTGTGTGTATTTTAATTTTTATAATGAAATTGCTTGTAATGTAAGGCCTTGTCAAAACAACTGAATTATGAAGAAGTTAGTTACCTTAGTGTTATTGTAGTTCGCCGAACTCTAGTTGCCACAACTATTTGTTTGTAGTTGATATTATATTATGCATTTTTGTTCAAATATATCTAGTCGTCTAAAAGTTGAATCCAACACCAAAAATAAGTATTAACACCACTGTGATAGTCCCTTTGACTTTAAAAAATACATGCATTTTAATGCCAAAGCCTTAATTTATACTATAACACATGTCAAAAATCGTGTCAATTTTTGGAATGCTGACGCCCAAGTTACGTCAGATTGTATTGACATCAGCATGTAAAAATGGCACGATTTTTGACATGAAAAAAGTATGCAGGTTCAGGTTGGAATACTTGGAATAGGTACGAACATGACTGGTGCTAAAGCTACTATTACACATGTCAAAAGTCGTGTAAATTTTTGAAATGCTGACATCAAAATTACGTCAGATTTTATTGACATCAGCATGTCAAAAGTGGCACGATTTTTGACATGTGTAATAGTAGCTTTAGCACCAGTCATGTTCGTATTCCAAGTATTCCAATCTGAACCTGCATATTTTTTTCTGTAAACGTTGCAAGTTTTAATTTATAATTTTAATTGAAAATATCTACAACCATGTACAACTCAATAAAACTATTTCAAATACCTGAAAACATTCATTGTCAGCAGATTTATTTACAACTCCTCCAAGTATTCCTATTATCAGATCAAAATTGTGTCATAAAATTTACCATTTCATTAATTCCAAATCTGAACGCCTGCCAATTAATGTCAGCCAAATGCCCAAATCCAAATGCGGAACCCCATCCCCATCATCATCATCACTCTGTTAAAAGTGATATTTACGAGAATAATTTATTTGGAATGCAGCCCGATTAAATACGATCCGATGCCGATGGGATTACTGCAGTACATTATACAGACATGAGAACTATCTAAAAATGTACGTTGTGAAAAGTAGTTTTTAGTTTTTATGGCTTTGAAATATTGCACAGAAGGAAATTTATGATCTAATCCCAGTAGGAGTTGAAAAGTAGGTAAGCTACGAATAGGTACTAGAGTGTACTACGTAATTGGTAGGTAAATTATTGGCTCAGTTTTCGATGAGTCTACTCTGTTGAACCCTTCTTTAGTGTTTGCGTTGATAGTTCTTTTATGACATTTTAAAGGACAAAGGCGACGTTCACGATATTTTTTCCCGAGGCAGGTGGAAATCTTCTAAAAGACACTATGAGGGCAGTCAGCGCGTGCTCATAGTAGTGTGATATTCCAAGGTCTCTATGAAGATCTTCATATCTAATATATACCATGGTGCATAGACGAATGATCTTACTTAACACTTTATTTTGAAAAGTTTGTAAAATATATAGATTTGTGTCACTGGTCCAACCCCATAACGGAATACCATACGTATACATACAGTCAATTGCATGTATAAAAGCTGGTTCTCTTGGTTAAACTTGAAATATTTTCCGAGTAACCAATAAAGTTCTATATATAAAAATAAGTGTTTGCCGGAATATTTGCCAAAATATATTCAGTATATTAGAGATGTACTTACTTACTTACTTATCGGGCTCCCGACCCGTGAAGAGTCTCTGCCTGAGACACTGCAGCCTTCCATCCTCTACGATCCCGGGCACGCTGCTTCCAATTGTCCAGACCAAGCGCTCTGGCATCCGCGATGGCTTGGTCTTTGAAACGGAGGTTCGGTCTTCCTTGTCTTCTCGAACCTGGGGGCTGGGATTCGAAGACCCTCTTGGCTGGAGCATTATTGTCCATTCGCTCGATGTGGCCGAGCCAATGTAGTCGACGTGTTTTGGCTTTTTGGACTACATCCACATCATGGTACAGCTCATAGAGTTCGCGGTTGTATCTTCTCCTCCATTCGCCCTCCTCGCACACAGGACCAAAAATCCGCCGAAGTATTTTTCTTTCGAAGGAGCCCAGTATCAGCTCTCCCTTCTTGCTTATCGTCCAGCACTCGGCGCCATAGAGCAGAACTGGCAGGATAAGGGTTTTGTAGAGCACACATTTCGTCCTTCGAGTTAGGAGTTTTGAACCCAGTTGTTTTGCCAAACCGAAGTAGCAACGGTTTCCTAGGGTAATTCTTCGCCGGATCTCCACTAGGGTGTCATTCGTGGAGTTTACGTTTACTCCGAGGTAGGTGAACTCCTTAACTACCTCGAAATTGTTGCTATCAATAGTGACGTTTTGTCCTAGGCGGTGGACAGATGCTTGTTTGTTTGTTGATAGCATGTACTTAGTCTTGTCCTCATTTACTTCAAGCCCAACGGATTTCGCCTGTTCTTCAATCGCCGTGAATGCTTCTATCACGGCACGCTGGGAGCGACCAATGATGTCAATATCGTCCGCATAGCCAAGCAGCTGGACGGACCTGTTGAAGATAGTGCCTTCCGTGTTGACACCTGCCCTGCGCACTATCTGCTCCAGTACGAGATTGAAGAAGTCGCATGATAGAGCGTCTCCTTGCCGAAATCCGGTGCATGTTTGAAAAAGTTCGGAAGAGCTGCTTCCAAACTGCACGTTGCAGCGCGTGTTTTCCAGCGTCACGCGACTCAGCTGAATCAGTTTTGCCGGGATTCCAAATTCGGCCATCGCCATATAGAGCTCCTGACGATGTATGCTATCATACGCGGCTTTGAAGTCGATGAATAGGTGGTGAGTTTCGACTTGAAATTCGTTGGTCTTTTCCAAGATTTGCCTCAGTGTGAAAATTTGGTCTATAGTCGATCTGCCGGGCCGGAAGCCACACTGGTACGTGCCGATTAGTGTGTTGCAGAATGGTTTTAGACGTTCACACAATACGTTGGATAGGATCTTGTATGCGACATTTAGCAAGGATATGCCTCGATAGTTCTTGCAAGACATAGGATCGCCTTTTTTGTAGATGGGGCATATGGAGCTGATAGTCCAGTCATCGGGCATGTTTTCTTCCACCCATACTTGGTTGATGATTCGGTGCATGCTCCCTACCAAAACATCACCACCGTATTTAAAGAGCTCCGCTGGTAGACCATCAGAGCCTGCGGCCTTGTTGTTCTTAAGCTTTTTTATAGCTAAGCCAACTTCTTCTATACTAGGTGGTGGAACTAGTTCTTCATTGACTGGACGTGGGTTCTCTTCTTGCCCTATCACTCTCTCTACATGATGCCCATTAAGCAGCTGCTGGAAATGCTGCTTAAACACATCTACTATTCTCTGCGCTTCGGTGACTAGGTTCCCTTCGCTATCTCGAAGAGCCTGCGTTCCGGTTTTGTAGCCAGCAGCCAGTTGCTTAGCTTTTTTATAAAACCTCCGGATGTTATTACGATCGCGCGACTCTTCGATCTCCTTGAGCTGGGAAGCTGCGTAAGCCCTCTTCTTTCTACGCAGGATTTTCTTTTCCTCCCTTCTCCTGGCTCGATACTCTTCTCTCGCTGCCCTTGTTTTGCGCTGCAGCGCTTTCTTGTGTGCATCTTCTGTCACCTTTTTCCTGTACACGCATTCATCATCATACCACGGGCTCTTTCTCTGGGGTGGCTGGTACGCTACGGTGGTTTCGGCTACCTCCTTGATGATTAGAGATGTACAGCCATATTTATTGCGATATGGTGACTATTTAAGATTAATCTCGTTTAGAAATAGCAGATCTCAAAATAGCATTATTTACAATGGGTTTAAACTTTTTAACTCGCTACCAAATAGAGTAAAGTCAGATAGATATATCCATGAATATAAAAGAAATGTAATAAGCTATGTAAAAGAAATTATTTTAATTTAAGAGTAAGAGAGAATTTTCTATGAAATTAAAATAGATATGTAAAATATTTGTACTTAAACCAAAATTAAATTATTGAATTGTAAATATTGTAAATAGCATTACACAGCTAATAAAATCAAATCAATCAATCAAAATCAAATCAAATGTGGCTGCACAGCTCGTGCTTCATACATTTCACTATTAAATCTCTTTATCTAAGCTTTAGCTATATACTGCAATTTTAAATACCGTCATCCGCCTTTGCTTAAGTTCATCATTAACTATTTAAAAATCCCCGTATGAAAGCTACGCTACGAACTACGAAAAATTTACTTCACAAAATCGTAATAGAATCGCATTGCCTTATAAACCGCTCTCATTCTCATCTTCGAAATCAGCCGTTTTGTGTCAAACATTGGTCATGTGTGAAAATTATTGAAATGAATTGTGACTAAACTTTCAAACAATTAAAAAATTATCCTTTTTTTATCAACAAACTAGCGTAGCCCGTGCACACTTCGTAGTGCAAAATAGTTAAATAGATAAACTGTTTTTATTGTAATGCTCTGTGGTACAAAACATTTTTTTCCAGAAATCGTATTGCCTAGACAATATTATTGACTTTCAGGACAATGCATTTTTTATATCAATGTTACAAATTTTAAAAAACTTTGACTTCCAATTCCAAGACTGTCTACGGCTTTGACCGTGCACAGGAATTGTATTGCTCAGGTCTTAGGTAATAATGTTCTTGCGTAAAGTGCGAGAAATGAGAATGAATCGACTTGGTTGAATTTTCTTTCTGACTAAACCTGAAATACAGCAATACGAATAAAACAAAAAAGAATAATGCAAATCGGCCCAGCGGTTATCGAGATATAACGTCATCGAGTTTCACCCCATAGAAGGTGTTTTTTGTATAGGAGGTATGTATAACATTTTTGAATGTTTTTTTGTATGTGAAGTGCCGCTCCCCTTTGACCAAATTTGACTAATCTTCACAGTAGCACTCCAGGGCCAATACCTAAGATTATCTGTAAGTTTCAGCTCCATCGATTTGGTGGTTTTCTAGATATACGATTTTGAATGTTTTTTTGTATGGACGGTGCCACGCCCCTTTGTCCAATTTTGATTAAACTTCACAGGACAACTCCAGGGCCAATATCTAAGATTATCTGTAAGTTTTAGCTCAATCGATTTGGTGGTTTTCAAGATATACGATTTTGAATGTTTTTTTGTATGGGCGGTGCCACGCCCCTTTGTTAGATTTTGGTTAAACTCCACAGGACAACTCCAGGGCCAATATCTAAGATTATCTGTTAGTTTTAGCTCAATCGAATTGGTGGTTTTCGAGATATACGATTTTGAATGATTTTTTTGTATGGGCTGTCCCACGCCCCTTTGTCCAATTTTCGTTAAACTTCACAGGACAACTCCAGGACCAATATCTAAGATTATCTGTAAGTTTTAGCTCAATCGAATTGGTGGTTTTCGAGATATACGATTTTGAATGTATTTTTTGTATGGGCGGTGCCACGCCCCTTTGTTAGATTTTGACCAAACTTCACAAAAATCATATATAGACCAATACCAAAGATGTGTGAAAGTTTGGTCAAAATTGGTAAATGCGTTAAGGCGTGAATCGACGACAAACATTTTATGGCTCAATTTTTATATAAGAAGATTAAATATAAATTGTTTAAAAATGGATTCAATTGCCTTCTCAATAATTACTGGTAGTAGTAGTAGTATAATTATTTATTAGTATTATTAATACTTTATAAAACTAAGATCTAATAAATTGTAATCTTTCAAATTCAGTCTCATTGCAGTTACTAATCTTAAATATTTCTTTTTACAAATACTTAGAGAAGCTTGTGATCCCATTGACCTACATGAGCCAACGGTTGAGTATAGTGAATTAAAGCCGTTAATATTATTTAGAACTAAAAAAATTGGTAAATACTTGCCTACTTTTTATATACAAAACAAAGCCTTTTGCTGTGCAACAATAGTTTTTCCCAACGTTTCTGACACAAATTACTTGTCTTAGAAAAAGAGGTAAATTTTCCGTTTCATTCGGATTCGCTGATACCTACCTAATTTCGAAATTCGTGGCAGATTTTCCACTACGAAAGAATTCCATGATGCATTTTCGGGATTTGAAACGTATTTTCGATTATGATAGAATTCGTGATTATACGATACAAAATACGAAAAAATGCCAGCAGTTTGTACAGGGGTGTCCTACTTTGAACATCGAGTATAGGTTGAATGATTGAACGTTGATGTTAAGAAGGCGAACAATATCCGCTGAATTAATATCATCTATTAATTAGGAGCCTATGAACAACAAAGACAACTCCTGCCATCCTTCTTCTAAATTTTAATAAATTTTAATATTTAGAAGGCTCCTAAATATAATGTTTATAATTTGCCGTGCCCAGTTACCTGTTTTCATTCCTAACGCTAACCCAACGTTTAACCAAATCTAAATTTCATAGTATTGAAATATCGCTTATAGGTATAGCACTCATACAAGCTAGAATGCAATAGAATATATATACATATAATGTATGTACTTACGTTCAAAGAAATCTAATAGTAATTGGCTTCATCAATCTGTCTTGTTCGTTCATAGAAATTTGTATTATTTAAGGACTTTATGCTGTTATATAAAAACCGATTGACTACAGTAGGTTTGAATGCGTAAACCTACATTCTAACTATCTGGTACAAAATCTACTTTTATGGAATTCTTTCACAATAATATATGTACTCGTATATTGAAGTGGTACTTCCTAAAACGCACGTTCAAAAGTACAAAATGCAAACACACAAAGAATGACTACAGATAATTTGGAACGCGTGACTTTTTTATCACAGAGCTGCGCCAAACAAGAAAAGTATCTTTTTTCAAATCTTTACCTATTATGTGATTTCTCTATACACTACACATATTTATCAAAAAACCACAAAATGCTTTTTTCCTGGTTTGCGGTAGGGAACTCTTGTCGTTTGAAATGGCATTGTCTCTATTACACGATTTTGGTTAGGCGAGACTTTTCTTACATTTCATCCTGTATTATAAAAATGCATTTATCTTTAAACAATAGAATAGCATATGTAGCTGTAAGCAATCATTAACCACTTTAATGACTCAGAGGTAAAAGACACAATATCATCTCGGCATTTCTCGTTGCAATTGCCGATAACTATAGGCGCAGTCTTCTATTCAGATGTACAAAGTATAATTATGATTTCTTCTCACCGTATAGTTGCAGACGAGTTCTTGCCATTATTAGAGTTTTTCTTTTACGAGTGCAATAGCGAAATCTTTTGTAAAAGGAGAATCGCATCTGGCGGTGGTAATGATTACGAATTTGTACACGTGCAGTGCATCTTCAATATCGAAGAGTGGATCCAAATGAAGAAACCAAGGTGATAGGTACTGCACATTATGTATTTGCACAGAGATTGCTCCTGAGATAGTAGTGCATCTTATATCACCAACGGTTCGTTTTTCTGCATCTTACAAATTGAATTTTGTACATCGTAGGGGATTGGTATCTATATAGTATGTATATAGGAGTGAAGATGTATGCAGAGGTGAAACAAAGATAATTAGGTATCTGATTGCTTGGCTAAGTTTGGAAGAAGAACACGGAAATGAGTAGACTTTTTCTGGCTTATAAAATAGTATCCGCTATGTATTTACCGCAACCACGAAACAATATATCAAGTAGAAACTAATAGAGTGGCTTACAAAATATAGCGGTACATAATTTGTTTTATACATGGTAATTAGAAACATAAATAGCTGAAGGCTGTATTTAGGTTCAAGTTATAACAGTTATTGTTATTGTTAAAATAATTCATGGGTCTTTCATCTTGGTCACTCCGAAATTTAGACAAAAATCGTAAACACAAAACTTATTTTCTTTAAGCGTTTTGACCTCAAATCTAGCGAAAAGTTGCAACATTACAAAATGCTTTTGAAATATCGGATAGTGGATGTTTATAATGTGGTCTTATGTATGTCTTGAAACGTCTTCCTAATCAAGGAGCAATTTTCTTAATTATCTCGGAACACCTGGTTGTCAAGTAGCTTAAGGGAATGATGTGGGAATAAAATTCGCTTTGTAGGAGTGGCTTGAGGATGAAGTGTCTTTTGGTTCTAAATAGGTAAGCTAACTTTTGGACGCTAATCTTGAGATATTAAATTGATTTGGCCGAAGATCCTGAGATTCAAATTTGACAAATTTCATTTGTGTATGGCCATACACAAATGTCCCATACACAAATCAATTTGTGTATACAGATTTGTGGATCCTAGACAAATGGAATTTGTGAAAAATTTGTGTAGATATTGGCCAGATTGTTTTTCATTCGCTCGTGTTTGACGTATATTCAATAAAAATAAATAAAAAATTGTTTGGATTCGGTCAGGTTTCAAATTTAACAAAGTTGATTATAAAATGTGTTGCGGTTATTTTGGCAGCGTATTTACTCGAAAGTGAGACGGAAGACGAAAGCTAACAAGTCATCAAGTTGCCACGCAAGCGCCGTACTTCTTGGAGGAAAGATTGGCTTGACCACCATAAGTGTTGCCATTGTTTTTTATTTTCATTTTAAGTATTATTATTTTTAAATTACCCTTCTCGCCCCACCTCTCATACATAGTAAAAAATGCTTGTATTTAACCCCTCTACAAAATACTTACTTTCAATTTTTGGCGTCTAAGTTATCGTACTCTCCCCGAAATGGATTTCAGGCGAAAGGCATCAATGTGGGGAGTGTATTCGTGACGTAGTTTAACGGCGATTTTTTTTTCGGCAAGATCGATGGCATTCTCATTGTGTATGTAGGGAATACCTCTCACTAATACATCACAGAGACGTTGTCGGCGCTGATTTATCAGCTAACTCCTCTCTTATTTCTGTGTTTTCTTCTTTAGATTTAGATTTCCCGAAACAGATGATTTCCTTTCCATATTTTGACTTGGGGTAGGACGCAATTTGTTTTGGCTGCTGAAAGCGGGCGAGCTGAATAACTCGGAAGAGCTCATCACTTTGCTCTCCTTGGTTCCGTGACGTTTGGGTCTGGCTGACATATTTCACTAAGAGCGACGGATAAAATCGAATTGTTCAAAGTATAACTTATGTACTTGTATGTGGATTTTTGTTTCTGAGGGCAGCGAGATGGTTGGACAAAGTCGAGTAACCACGGGAAGGATGAAATAAAGCCAGTAGAACGCGGCTAACCCCTTCGAAGGGTATCACAATGGGTCCACAAGGACCTAAGTGGGGTGAAGAGGAGGCTACTCAACTTTACCAACCCGTTAACCTACCTACCATGTGGGTTTTTTAATTTAAATTTTCGTTTACATATTGATGAACTAATTCGAAAAGCCAACTCATCACTCGGCTTTGTTAAACGTTGGTCTAAAGAATTCTGCAAGCCCTACGTGACTAAATCACTCTACACCACTTTTGTTCGCCCCCTCCTTGAGTACTCCAGTCAAGCGTGGTCTCCCTTTCATCGAGTTCATGTGCTCAGAATCGCGAACATCCAACGTCGTTTCCTTCGATTTGCTCTTCGAGGTCTGCCTTGGAACGATCCATTTATGTTGCCTCCTCAGATCGCCTAAATCTCATTAACTTGAGGAACGTAGGGACGCCGCAGACATTCTTTTCATTCATCGTCTTCTCTCAGGTTCTGCGATTGCGCCCCTCTTAAAAACCCTATTTTCTTTAACACAAATCCCCGTAATTTACGCTGCCCTCTTCTCTTTTATCTTCCAACCCACCGAACCTCATATGGCTCCAACGAACCAATCTCCCGTATGCTGCGAAAGGTTAACTCAAACATTTCTATTTTCGATTTCAACCACAGCTCTACTTACTTACTTATCGGGCTCCCGATCCGTGAAGAGTCTCTGCCTGAGACACTGCAGCCTTCCATCCTCTACGATCCCGGGCACGCTGCTTCCAATTGTCCAGACCAAGCGCTCTGGCATCCGCGATGGCTTAGTCTTTGAAACGGAGGTTCGGTCTTCCTTGTCTTCTCGAACCTGGGGGCTGGGATTCGAAGACCCTCTTGGCTGGAGCGTTATTGTCCATTCGCTCGATGTGGCCGAGTCAATGTAGTCGACGTGTTTTGGCTTTTTGGACTACATCCACATCTTGGTACAGCTCATAGAGTTCGCGGTTGTATATTCTCCTTCATTCGCCCTCGCACACAGGACCAAAAATCCGCCGAAGTATTTTTCTTTCGAAGGAGCCCAGTATCAGCTCTCCCTTCTTGCTTATCGTCCAGCACTCGGCGCCATAAAGCAGAACTGGCAGGATAAGGGTTTTGTAGAGCACACATTTCGTCCTTCGAGTTAGGAGTTTTGAACCCAGTTGTTTTGCCAAACCGAAGTAGCAACGGTTTCCTAGGGTAATTCTTCGCCGGATCTCCACTAGGGTGTCATTCGTGGAGTTTACGTTTACTCCGAGGTAGGTGAACTCCTTAACTACCTCGAAATTGTTGCTATCAATAGTGACGTTTTGTCCTAGGCGGTGGACAGATGCTTGTTTGTTTGTTGATAGCATGTACTTAGTCTTGTCCTCATTTACTTCAAGCCCAACGGATTTCGCCTGTTCTTCAATCGCCGTGAACGCTTCTATCACGGCACGCTGGGAGCGACCGATGATGTCAATATCGTCCGCATAGCCAAGCAGCTGGACGGACCTGGTGAAGGAGATAGAACCACAACTCTGCCCGTCTTAAAATCGATCTCCTTCACCATTCCCCTTATCCTTAAGCTTTAGTTTAAGATTAGTTTTAGGTTTTTGTATATATAGAATGAGCATAGGTCAACGACTAGTCTTCTCTTCCGTGCGTCAGCGGCTGTATGCTGATGCTGTCGTAGGATCTGCTATTAGTCGAATTGGTCGTCTGTGTATATACTGTCAAGTAGGGCCTCCTTAATGCCAAGTTATAGATACCTCCACTAGATTCGTAAGACCAGGCTCTAAAATGCAAGGATTTCTAATGTTCTATATATAATACTGTAACTTTCAGCTTTCGTTATATATTTTCTTTTCCAACAAAATGCACTAGCCTACTCATTACCTTAAATAGTGCATGTAAATTGTTGCACCATGAACAAAAAAAAATAAATAAACTACTCGATGGCATGCAGAGGTGTTCTTGTCGCTGTAAAGGGTTTGTTAAATGGCAGACTACCAAACGCCAAAGTGAGGGAATTTAAAAAAAAACGCATCTATCGAAGAGGAAAAGAAAAACAGGTTGAAAAATATTTACTACCAAGTGTGTTGGGCTTAGATGTATGCCATTTTAAGCTGAATGCATTGCTAAAGATTTCGCTGCTTGTAACGGTATATTCCGGCTGACATTTAATACGAACGACCGGAATAATACGCTTTTGCCTTTATTTTGTTTCATTTCGTATTTTTCGTTTTAAAAGCAAAAAGTGCAAAGCTAGTATTTCAACGAGGCTTAATGAGTAGTCATCAAATTGCGAATGCAAATTATGAAATTTTATTATGAAAGATTGCGATTAATGCAATTGTTGATTGTGAAACATGTGAATAATGAAGATTGTCGTGGGTACATCTTAAAAGCGAAAGAATATAATGGTTACACGTAGACGGTGGGAGGGGCTACAGAACGATGAGATACGGGAGGAATTTGCACGGCAGGTATCTGCAAGGTTTGAACAAATTCCAAATGTTCCATTGAATGTAGGGGAAGAATGGCAGTTGTTTTCAACAGCAGTTATTGCCTCTGCAGGACATGTTTGCGGAGTGAAGCGGCTCGAAGTGGCGGCTGGTGGTGAGAAAAGAACTGCGTGGTTTAAAACGCCCGGAGTTCAAGAAGCTATCAGAGAGAAGAAGAAGGCTTTCAAGGTGTGGATTCACTTGGGGGACTCTCCTTCTCGAAATCGGTACATTGAGGCGCGAAGAACTTGCAAATTGGCTGTTAAAGCAGCCAAAGAACAGTCTTGGAAGGAGTTCGGCGAAAAATTGGACCGTGATCACAGATCTGCAAGCAAGGTGTTCTGGCAGACCATCCGCCGTCTTAAAGGAAGGAAGTGGAACATTATCGAAAGAGTCAAATCCAAAGATGGTACACTTCTTTCTAATAAGGAGGACATCTTGCGCAGATGGAGCGAGCACTTTTCCGAATTGCTCAATCCAATCCAGGGCATTGAGGATGACACATCCATCGCCTTAAGCAGGGCGGAAAATAGTCTCACGGTAGAGGAAGTCACTTTTGCGATCAAATCGCTAAAAGCTGGCAAATCTGCCGGAGTGGATGAAATCCGGCCAGAAATGCTAAAGGCCTTAGGTGGAGAGGGAGTCAAATGGCTCTCTCGTGTCATTAAAGTGGCCTGGGAATGCGGCGGAACTCCCAGCGATTGGCAGATTGGGGTGATTGTATCCCTTTTCTAGAAGGGGGATAAAAGGGACTGCTCCAATTACAGGGGTATATCACTTTTAAGTCTCCTCGGAAAAGTCTTTGCCAAGGTGCTGGAAACGCGTTGCAGAGCTGTGGTCGGGGCACGACTAGGAGATGAGGAGTGCGGCTTTCGTCCCGGCAAAAGCACAACCGACCAGTTATTCACTCTCAGAATGGTACTTGAAAAGGCTTGGGAGTATGCTACACCTGTTTACGCCTGCTTCGTAGATTTGGAGAAAGCATACGACCGAGTCCCTCGAGGGAAACTCTTAGAGTGTATTACAGGAGTATGGAATTGATGGTTCTCTCTTGAGAGCCATTCAATCTCTTTACGCAAACTGTACAAGCTGTATTCGGGTAAACGGCGTTAAATCAATACCTTTCACTGTGGGCGTTGGACTTCGCCATGGGTGCGTCTTGTCCCCTCTCCTTTTCATATGGACTGGATGTTACAGCGCAGTCTTGGCGAAGAACGTTTCGAATTAAGAGATCTGAGGAGAAGTCATTTGCTCTTCGCTGATGACTTGGTCATCCTTGGGTCCTCTCAGACTGAATTTCAGCGCGCACTCGATCGGTTTGTAGCCGTTTGTGTTGAAGCTGAGATGAAGGTAAATGTGAACAAATCTGAAGTAATGGTCGTCTCCAGAACGCCTGTTCAATGCACTCTGCATGTTAGTGGAGTCCCATTGAAACAGGTGGAGAAGTTTAAGTATCTCAGGGTCTTATTCACGAGTGATGGAAGGAGCAATGCTGAGTTTTCCTGTAGGATTGGTCAGGCTGGATCTCGATTTTGAGACAGCTTGGTCATTCTGTTATCAGGAGCAGAGTATATCCATTATAATGAGTAGGGACACTCTCGACAATTTCCTTATCAGCAAGTATTAGTGTGTCACACAGACATGAGAAATAGACGGATATATAAAGTGGGTAGTGAGAGAGAGAAAAAAGAGGAGGAGTATTTTTTCGGAAAATGACACAGGGTGCTCCGTTAAAAAAAGGAAAATTTTTAACTTGTCATACATTTTTATTAAATACAAAATTATAATTACATGTGTGTTACGCTAAGATATTTATTCTTGTAGTTGGTTTTTTTGATTATTCTATTATTTTTTTTTGATAAAGTCATGCTCTCAAACACCTGCCTACATATAATTTTATAAGAAATTCTTTGTTTTGATTTTTACAGCCAGTAATCAATCACATTTATTCTTTAATATGTAGGTATGTAATAAATTTTCATTTCAAATTTATTTTTTTTTATTTTGCTATCAACTTTCTAATGCATCTAAAATTTTTTTACGTTCGTGTTAAATGCGCACTTTCATCTTCCTTAAAAATCTGTAAATATGGAGGAAACACTATGTTGCTGACTTAGTTCCAACTCCAAGCGTTTATTTCAAAGCCGGAAAGCTCTAAATTTGCAGTTGGCTCGCAACTATTTCCTCCATGTAGGTAGCTACTTTGCTGAAAAATATCTTTTATATTCACAAATGAATTGAAATGGAGTCAGCAACTTATTATTTCTTCCTCGGTTGCGTTAAAATGTCAATTAAGTCAATTGAAATACCAATAAGACTATTTATATTCTGCTGGCATCCTTTTAGTTATATTGGCAGACTTATCAAAAAAGGCAATACTTAAAAAATGTATTTCATAAGAAATTGATTTGCTCTTCATTTTAAAAAATGGTCTTCTGAATTTGTTGGGGTCTTTAAATTTATATGAATTAAAGATTAATATAACTTAGGACACATTTCGACCACAAGCAATACTATTCATTTTAAAACCAAAAGGCTTAGATATGTATTTTAAATGTGTTCAAGAAAAATAAACAGCGCGTAAAAAAATTGTAATGAAAAATTACACCTCCAAAAAAGGAGTCAGAAAAGGGATAGTTTCAGGAGTTATCACTAAAAAACCAATAAATTTAAACTTTTAATGCCCTCTATTATCGGCACATAAAACTATTTTACACCTGCATTTTCTTTTTGTTCCCGACCGCGCAGGCTAAACACTTCAAAATATGTTTTCCCATTTCCTATTTAAATTTCTATTTAATCCAAAAACATTTGCACTGTAGTTTGTTCGCACCGAAAACAATCACGGGCCACCCTGTATTGTGTTTATTTCACTTCTTTCGCACAACTGATAAGCATTCGAGTTTACCGCCTTTAAAAATGCTTTATGAAAAAACCAACCCCATCGTCACTGCAGAACCAGTGTGACCAGTTATTATAAAAACTAGCAATTATGGAATGAAATCATTTCTATTGCTACTAGGCCCAATATCGGATTGCATTATTTTAAGCGAAGTCAGAACAAAGAAGAAACATTTATTTTCATATTTTAGATTGAAATATTAATGGTAGGAGTTCAGAATTAGTTGTAATTCCTGGAAAAAATAATCATAAAAACGAAGCATGAAACCATTTTCCAAAAAGCAAAGCAGGTCACACTGCATAAAGTGAATAGGTACACACATAGAAATGCTTTATGAAAAAACCCACAATCGTTCGTCGTACACAGCAAGCCCCATGTAGTGGTACAGGTGAAATGTGTTGTGTACCCTTTTCTTCTCAAGCATTCATTGTATTCAGGTAAAAAGTATTCTTTCGATCTGCTTCCACTTATTGTAAGATTTTTTTCTGCATTTTGCTTTGTGGTAGTATGAAATGCATATGTAGAGAGAGTGTCCCTACTCATTAATGGATATACTCTGATCAGGAGGACTGAACTTGGTGTCAAAGTTAAGTTTTCAGTCTTTAATTCGGTGTTTGTTCCAACTCTTAACTATGGTCATGAGGTTTGGGTAGTGTGACCACCTTTCCAAGAGCTTATTTACGTACACAAAAGTTTTCATTATCGCATTCACTACAATATTTTGAACGCAATTTTGAAAAAAAAAAAAAAAAAAAACAGTAAGACAATTATCTTCGACTATGTCGAAGCTCAAATACCCGGTACTAGTCGATAGCTCTTAAATTACGGCCGTAACCGTGCGGACGGACAGACAGACGGTCATCGCTAGATCGGCTAAGAAAGTGATGCTGATCAATAATATATATAGTTTGTCATACCTACAACGCATCCTTATGTGCGTTACAAATGGAATGTCAAAGTGAATATACCCTCGCCACAGTGTGGTACCGGGTATAAAAAAAAATAATTCTGTTTATTAGAAGATATTGTGAACAATTTTCCAAAAGTATTAGCCTGTACAATCAATTCATTCTTCATTGGTTTTTTTGAATGCATACTTTCCATCTGATGCAATTTCATTCAACATTTGCTGCTGCTTCTTTAAAAATTCGAAAAACTCCATACAAGTCATTTTAATGTTGTACCGAACATATAAAATATCTCGCAATGTTTCGATTTTCAATTGCGATTTTTCATTGCTCCAAATCTGGTTGATCAAAGAAAATACGCGCTCAACGGTGGCTGATGTGCCTGGCAAGGAGAGAACGTACGAAACGATTGTCACCATGTGGTTGTGCGGGACTTTCTTTTGGTCGAAATGTAGAAAACATTCGACCCAGCGTTTATCGGTGGCAGTGCTACTTTCTTCCCACAATTGGATTTTGTCTGCTGTAACGTATTTTTCCAAATATGTGAACTGATCGAATAAATCAGTATCAGATGATTCGAAGTCAAAATGATTCTTCGTTGCAATGTACTTCGCGGTACCTTCGACAAACTTCCATCCGGCCGTTGATCAAGTGCACACCAAGCGAAAATCATGATGTGGTCGAATTGTTCAATCCACTTTTCAATATAATCGATACCTACTTGATTCTGGAAAACAAATGAATAAAATCTTTAGAATTTAAAATGAGTCGAAATTCATATATGACGAACCGTAGAATTGTCGTGAGAGATCTTGCATTCGTTCTTACACTCTTTCTACAACAGCAGAAACCAGTTCAATTTCTTTTTGAACTGCGGAGGATAAAAAGTAGATTTTTTCCGAGATTTGAGCGATTCGACAAAAACATTGAGTGCGTGCCCGACTTCCATTGCATTGATGTTGTCGCTTTCGACTGCCTTGACTGTTCTGTTGAAAAGAGATGCCTGGATAAGAAATCAAAAAGAAAAAAATATTTTTGGGTGCTTCATAAATTTCACTTCTATTAAGGGAGACATACTTGATAACGAAGGAAAAGCAGCCACATCTTAGCCATTGGATCCTCGAAAAATTTTATCAAAGCATTTGGCGAGTTAGGATCTGACTGTTCTGTTGAAAAGAGATGCCTGGATAAGAAATCAAAAAGAAAAAAATATTTTTGGGTGCTTCATAAATTTCACTTCTATTAAGGGAGACATACTTGATCACGAAGGAAAAGCAGCCACATCTTAGCCATTGGATCCTCGAAAAATTTTATCAAAGCATTTGGCGAGTTAGGATCTCCCAAAAAATACTCTTTGAGGCCGTCAAAAATTCGCAAAATTGATGCGACTGATGACAACAAGCCCAGAAAACGAGATTTGCTGTACCCCAACAGTTTTTTATACTCCACATCCACCGAATGGTAAAAGTCTTCCAATTTAGCGACTCGCACGGTGAACAAATAGAAGTGCGAATAAATTTTTACAACAATCATCTCCACATCGAAAGACATTTTGTCGCACGCTTTCTTTAATGTGTTGTGAACTATGTGCGCTGCACAGCCAACACCAATCAATCCAGGGTAAAGCTCCTTTAGTTTGTGGAACACATTATTTTTGCCGCTTCGCTTAAAGTTGCCAAAATTACATGCCGCGTTGTCTCCACAGAAAGCTACCAGTTTCTTGTTTATGTTGAATTTGTTCATTGCGGCATCGGCATTCAACAAATTTACTATTATGTCTGAAGTTTCTCCACGCTCATCTACCAAATCGATCACTTTTACTTTGACGCCTTACTTTTCCGAAAAGAATCGAACTAATACTGGAAACATTTTTGTGCTTCCATGATTAGACGCGTCCGTCAATATGGTGAAGAAATGGCAGTCGTCTAAAGCTTTTTGGAGCTCTCGCAATACGAAAGGTGCGAGCACTCCGGTTGCTATGTCAAAGATATAAAAAAAAACGGCCAATTGCGAGTACACTCGCGCACCGAGGGTTCCGTAATTGACCAGTGTTGATGTCTTGAAAAGTCGGCTGTTCTTTGATATAGACCTAGGTACAAAATTAAACAGTTTTTTGTATGAAGGAAAATATTTTCTTCACCAAATTACTATAATTATGTATTTCAAAAGCAGTCAATTTATCGATATCATTGTTATTTGCCGTTTAACTATGAATGTTGTTTGCAAATTTCTGCCTTCTACGTCAATTAGTTCTTGAGATGGACCTAGGAACAAAATTGGCTTAGTGGATTCGGACAGTCGTCGTACCGAAAACAATAAGGTTCCTTCCTATGAAAACAGGATCTTAAAAATGATGGTTCATCACTATGACCAAATCCACGAACATATTGTGACTACTGCATACAGTTCATGGTGAAAGATAATAAATATGTACATTAAGAAGACTGAAGGACTGAGCCAAATGATTGAGTTACTTATCAGTTGTATGGTATAATGAGCCTTTGTCCCTTCCTTTTGAACTGACCATCTTCAGACCTTGTACCTAGCTTGTTATTTAATAAATCGAGATTCCCACGGCACTCGACAAGAAGAAAACTGTAGCTATATCCTATAGCTGTTATAGTCCACTGATAACATTCAATTTTAAAATTCCACAGTATAAGAGCCTAACGGTGCTCATTTATCGTCACACTAACAAAACCACTTGATCTAAATACAATTTGGAAATGCGCGCACGCCATCCAGACATCCCACTGTAAATTACTCAACAAAAACTAGAACTTTGCAATATTGTGCAAAGGATGGACGAATATTTATTTATATCCAAATTCGTAATAAATATGACGATCTGGGGCATATGCAAAGCAAAAATAAACACAATTTAATTTTTATTGCAGAACGCATTTCATCACACATGTTAGAATCAATCAAAGAAATCGCATGAAGGCACCAGAAGTTCAACTAAATCACCAAATTATCGGAAATATATCAGATGCTTATCTAATTTTGTTCTCCATTTAGCTTTACTTGAATTTGAAATCGAATAACGTCAAAACAACTCAAGCATTTCCCTTCCTCTTTCAAGTGGGAAACTTCACCGTATGTATTTGTATAATACCACGGAGAAAGTATTTCTTTTAACTAGAGGAACAGACATGATACCCCACACAAATCGTATCCGATTATCATGTGAACTGAAATTTAATATCGATATATCCGGCTTCCTGGTACGAAATATAAACACGCATGTTGATACCCCTACAAGGACAGTTTGTTCGTCCTCTTTGCTTGCCCGTGTATAAACGATTAATCCACGCCAACTTGTGGTTGCATGATAAAGAATTTATTTGTATCCCCCTTATTACTATGTACATTGTACGTTGTACATATAGGTATAATATACACACCACACGTGAATATCATGCAATTTTATATATTAAATGACTTCTGTTTGAAAGAAAATGAATATAAGAATACAATATACCGATAACACTACATTTTGTTTGGTCGTTAAAAAATGGAATAAGTCAATTGTTGCTGTCGTGGGTCAGGGAAAAACACAACAGGTGACCGAAAATATTTTCATTTTTTTTTAATATTTTCGGAACACATAACGTGCGTTTCACTTTTCTAGGTCGATTAGAGTCCCAATTAACCGCATTTTATCGAGAAATGGTAATTTCAGTAAGATGGGTGTAACCTAGAAGCTTTTTTCTATAGTTACTGTAATTAAGGGCAATGACAATGAGACTATGGGCGACATAACTAGAACAAACCTTTCTTGTCGTTTTTTATCGCTTATTTTTTCAGAAATGTATACATATAGACTTGTGGAGGCATTTATTGAACGCAATTAATAAGTTTAAACATCAAGTATTACCTACACAAATTATGTTCGACCTACTTGTAATTCACTCCGTTTATATCAGACCCAAAGAATATTTTACAGAAAGCACTACATTATTGGACCGGTCTCAGGAATTCATTATTTGTGTTTTTTTTTTTTGACTATTTTTTCTTTTTCTAGAAAATTAAAATTTGAATTCTCAAACAAAAGCAATGTTTATAACTATTTAGTAAAATATGTATAAACACTAGCCGATTTCTTTGCTATAAAAGGGGTATCTATAATATTTCTCCAAATTGATGGGAATTCAAGCATAAAGTAGTTTTAATTTTATGTCTACGGATTAATACAGAAAAAATAATCATTAGAAATACATATTCCACAAACAGCAATAGCAATACATAAGGTAATTTTTCGATATATGTAAACGAAAAATGTTATATGGTTTTCGAGATACATATAAGATTTTGAATGCATTTTTTGTATGGGAGGTGTAACGCCACTATAACTCATCAACCAATACACCTACAAAGACCGTATACACTTATAAACCATAGTATTAACGTCACCTTTCTTGAGAAATTTCCAGAATCAAAATCGGTTCACGCATTACAGAGAACATTGGCTACAAGCACAATGCAACTTATTTTTGTGATCAATCTAAATCTAAACAAAATGTGAATCAGCTGTAAAGATTTAATAAATAAAGACGCTTTCTCTTAAGACAGTCCAACCAGGTTTTCCTTATAAATAATACATTGCTGTTTAATTGTAGGCGCATTGGCTTGTAGTTAGTGTGCTGTTCTAGTAAGCGAGAAGCCCTAGGTTTAGGCGCAGGAAAATCACAAATTCAACTTATATAGTTTTTTTTTTTACTTTCCCAACCTTAATCTTTTATAGGTTTTTCTAAAAATACCAAAAAATTTTCAAGTCAAGAATAAATTCAAGAAATTAATAAAGTTAGTGGAGTAAGCATTAAATATTATGTTTCAATAAAATATTATGTTTCAAATTTTTGAAAATTATTAAAAAAATTCTTGCTGGGAACTAAAAAATTGGGTCCGTTCACTTTCAAGGATAATATTTTAGTATTGGAAAAAATTAAATTATATCATTTTTTAGTAACGACTATCTTTGATTTGTACTTATTTGTTTTTCTGTTTACAAAGTTTACACCTACAAAAAAAAATTTAAACGAATCAAAAATGCAAATACCTTTATTTCTATCTATATATTCTGAACTAAATAAAATATTACGCAATAATGCATAAAGTTAATTGCAAAATACTCTTAAAAGTCCCTCAGGATTTTTAATTTTGCTAAATTTTGTTTTAAGAGAGTTTTAAAATTGGACAACCTAAATTGTATCCCAGGGTATTTTAACCCGCAGTTACTTAATTTTTCTTTTTTATATAAAATTTAGAACTACATATTAGTCTAGTAGTAGAGCAAATTAAATTTATTAAAATATTAACATATTGTTTATATTTCTTATTTTTAGCTATAAACAATCAAAATGGCACCAATGCCCAGTATTAAAGGTTCCACAAATGCTCCTACATTCCTATTTTCTACTGCCGATTCTGGTGACTCAAGTCCAACACCATCAAGTCCACCTAGCACAGATAAAGGTTGTTACCTATTCAGTACATTTAATTAAGTTCTGTTTGAAACAAATCTACTATCTTTCAGATGTTCCAAAGTCACAGTGCTCGTCCCTATCTGAGGGCGAGTCCTTTGAAGGCTACGGAGAAGGTGAAGGCGGTGGTGGTCTAGTCCGTAGTGGCCTTAATGACGGTAATAATAATGTAAACAGCGGCGTCGGTGTTGAACTGGACTTGGCACCACATGGAAACTCTACACCGAGTGGGTATGTTCAACACACAATTTTCTCTTGTTTATTGGGGTAATAAAGCCACCGAGATTTTTATTTGCTTAACAGTTTAAACATTTGTGTTGTGTGCACTCGCAGAACAATAAAAGCTACTATTTATACAGTAGTTTCACTTTTAAAATGTTGGCTCTATAATAGCAAAGTGAATAAAATCGAAATTACTCCAAAGAGTTAAACATTTTATTTATATTCGCTTGTTTTCCTTTTAGCGATGAAGACCGGAACATAATTCCAAGAGACAATTGGACACGAATGAGTTTGCGTCGAACACCGACAAGGTGAGTCTTTCACTTTTTGTATTACTTGTACATATTTTTAATTCTGTAGCAAAGGCTGTTGATGTTGGCAGTGCGGCGAATGTGATGTTCGGTGAACGGTGGATGGGATGACTGATGTTTTGTGGACTTTTATCTTGTGTTTGTGTAGTTGCTTGGCTTCTACTTGTAAGACCCAAGAGAAAAAATGTATTGAGCTTTATTTAGATGAGCTTGAGTTGTAAAAGAATCAGTGTTCTTATATCGTGAGATTTTTTCCTTTTATTGGAAATTTAGATAGCTTAAAGCCTTTCATGAATTCCATGGATGTTCTCGGATTTAAAAAAAACGTAAAATATCATTGGTTCTAACGTCTTGAAAATGGTGAATCTTTTCTTCACATACTAAAGTAATGCCCGGGAAGGTACATACATACATACATACATACATTTTCAATGGCCCGCTTATCCATTAAGTGGGTCGCGGGTGTAGGTTACCTAAGTGGACCCTCCATAGCTCTCGATCCTCCGCCATCGACTCCAAATCCTCAAGGGCAATCCCCATACGGGTAGAGGAGAGATTATGAATTTGATCTAACCATCTCATCCTGGGTCTACCTAGGGGACGCCTGCCCGATGGTACGGATTCCATAGCGCGTCGTGGGATCCTGGTCGGGGACATACGTTTAACATGACCAAACCACCGAAGCATGGACCGCTCCGTTCGGAGAAGTAGCTGCTCGACATTGAGTTCCTCACGTAATCTGGTATTTCTAATGCGATCTCTACGAGTCACACCGGGAAGGTATCGACTCAAAAAGAATAATCTTGGCCAAGAAATGGTTACTTCAACAAATCTTGCTGACATACTCCCAGAAAGATCATTGTCTTCCAGAATGCCTCCGCAGTGAACACATGGCTCTAGGACCTAAGCAGTGAAGACACAATAGACTCCTTTAAGGCAGACTGCTATGCCTTAATGAAGGCTCCCCCAGACTAATAATAATCTAATCTAATCTAAAATTAAGGACAATAAAAATGTAATCAATATTGAAAACGCATCTACAAAATACATATTCTTTTGATTGAAGTCGATGGAGCCGTTCAAAAAATCAATTATAAGAAGTAGGTATGTACTTATGATGCTTACGATATTTGGTAAAAACATAGAGGTATACGTGTCCATGGTACACATCTGAGGAGAATATCTTTTCTATCTTTCATCGAATACAATCATTTTGAACGTAATTACGCTGCATATTAGCCACGAGACATCGAGATTTTCACTAAAAGGTATAATTCCTACAGCTTATGAACACTACACTTGCAAACCCACCAAACCAAGTCACAAACCCAAACAAAAGGCACTCACATTATATATGACAAGATTGACAAGAAGAATATGAAACCATCACCATTCAGCATTCACTATTCACCATTCAACACATACACCAACACCAACACTGCATGCCGTAAATAATACAACTCAAGAGAACCACCAAAATAAGGGGATTTTTAATATAATGTTTTTTGTTTGGAATTTCTCTTTAGTTTTCTATCTCTTGACTCTTGAGTGCTTATTGTATTTGGTATTGGTATTGGTTATGAACTTATGAAAGCTAAATCATAAGTGAGTTTTGAGTTATTTCTTTTAAAAAGCTAGACAAGTTGGTTAGACTGAGGTTAGCAATTTAGCATAGCACGACATTAGTGCATGAGTGCATGACGAATGCATGAATCGAGTGCTTTATGTGGTATCGTGTAGCTGTAGACTATAGAGTGTAGACTATAGTGCTACCTTTGCGATATTAAACACTACATCCCAAGCAAGTGATAACGTCAGCAAATTAGCCAATAGAATAATGGGAATCGGAATTACATATAATCAAACACTGTAGCTGTAAGTGCTGAGCAATGTTATATTTTTTTTCGTTTGGGTATTTTTTTGGCTATGAAAAATCGTCACTTTCCTCGCCTCTTCCTCAGTATTGACACTATCGAAATAGTTATCCACATATAATGTTTATGCAGAATTGCATTGACTGCACCTGTTCGCAAATCCTCTGGCGTTTTTGTTTTTGACAAATTGTGCGCTGCTTGGATCTGTCATTGCTGCCGATCTGATCATCTGATAAGTGTCAAGCTCGTCATCTGAATCGCTTCTCCACAAAAAAAAAACGTTGATAATGCTTTTCGTCATACTGGTCATACGCATACCTAATTCGCACTTGGTAAAACATTTCCCAAATGCCTGCGCAGATGGCGATTTGTTTTTGTCGAAATTGATAGAGTACGATTGAAAGTGACACAAGTTGATCCGGTCCTTTCATAAGCATTGAATTTAAAGAAACTCATTTCGCTTTTGCCGCTGCGTCCCAAACAATCCTAAATTTACCGGGTGTGTTGGCATTGGAAACCGTAAATATTGGTAAGCACCACTTTCGAGAAAGCTGAAGATCTAACTCAGCTCTTGATAACTTGTGAATATAACACTTCGTTAAATATGTATCGATTTTTTCTTTCAGAGCAATAGCGAAATCCGGTTCTGAAGACATTTTCCGTTCCAAACAGGATCAACACATAGGTCGGCCATATAACACACGGAGTGTTAAGATGATATTTGGCACATTTGAAGGTAGTAGCAACTTGCTGCGCACGGCTTCTAACAGCTAACCTTTAAGGCATCTTTGCAGTCTTACAAGATTTTCGTCGTTGGTATACCTACAAATATTTGTGGTGGATTTAAAACTGCTAAACCCCATTGCTCAGGATGTCCATACAGCGATGACAACTCTCTTCCCATAATATGCCTAGCCGCAATTTGGTCCGAACTCAAGGAAACATTTAATAATGCATTTATAGCAGGGGGTTCTATTTGTGTTTGGTTATTAGTGACACATATTTCGTTGGAACGAGCCCTAGTCATTTGTGTTTCCTGGAACAGCGGCTGTTGATACGAGCACCAGCTTGGACTGTTTTTTTGGGTACACTGCTTGATGCAAGTTCAGAAGCATGTGCGTCTTCATTAAACGCATTCGGCACATCTGTGGAGGCTGTAGGCTGTATACGTATAGCGTATAGGCAGCATGCCCCCCATACATGTTTCCCTGCTTATGGGATTTATTTTTTAGTTTTCGACATAAATTCCCTTTTTTCGACCTTGTTACCATTTTGCTATGGAAATAAAGTCCACGAAGTCGACTCGACCTTATTTCCTTCGAATTTATTTCAAGGCACCTGTATAGAATATACAGATAAGGAAGTATATATTCAGTATAGAATATACAGATAAAGAAGTATATATTATGTACATAATTATGTAATATATATTATAGAGAGATAAAATATGCATAGGACTGCCATTTCGCTAAACATGCACTTTTCGTTGTTCCTTTACATATTAAGAAAGTTTTATTTCATCGGATATCGCTTCTGAGATTTGGTTAGGCGGCTCTCAGATTGAGGCAACAAGCAATAAGCAACTAAGCAACTAGCAACTGTCAATAAGGAATACGCAACTTTATTTTAGCCTATTCTCACATCGAAGCAATAGTATTGCCTGAAATTTCTAACTAACATGTCATCCGACGACTCCGATGATTCGATTTTTCTAATGTGATTCCATTTAAGAAAAAAAAGACAAAAGAAAAGGAAATATTGGGTGCACCCTGCATTTACTAATTTAATAAATCATGGTGGAAATATTTGCGCTAAGGAACTCAGAGCATATCCCACCCAATTTCAAAACTCAATCGAATGAGCCCCGAAACGTAGTATGCGCAAATGTGTCAAAAATGACATATATTGTTACTAGGAAGCAATATTATGTTGCTTTTGTCGGCTCTCACATTGAGGCAACATTCAATAAGCAACTGGCAATAGGAAACACGCAAAATTATCGCTCACAATTATTTTACTTTGAATTAAATTAGAGGTCTCACATCAAAGCAACTAAATATCGCAATTGCTATCATAATTGCTCCAAAATTAAGTCCATGTCCATTATTTACGTTTTTGTTCTGATAGATTGATTTTTTGTCCCAATAGAATGTCACATAAATCTTTTATTAAAGAGAGATGCGGGATAGCAATGCGATTAAGCGGATTAATATGGCTGATAGGCAATTTGCGACGTGAAAGTGTAATAAAACGGAGCATTAGCTCACATTCAAAGGGAGATCGTTTTTAAAACACCGTAGATAAAATTAGGTTTGTTCGACGTGGCCAGCCCTAGTGCGCACTGAGAAGTGTCAGTGAATTTTCGTGGCTGCCAAAAAACACAAGGAAACCCCAGAAATTCAGTTTCATGTCGAACACGAAATGTTTACCCTGAGACCTGTCACTAAATATTTTTTTTTTAATATACAGATTTAACACCAGCAATAACATTGAATTTGTTTAATAAATGATTGTAATGTTGTTTTCACACAAATGACAGCTACGATCGACAGCCAAATCCAGCACTCAACTCTTGCCCTGAGTGAATACCTAGGCCCCTAGGGTCAGCTCAGTGCTCAACTAGGGCGCCCCAGTGCTCACCTCGAGTCGAACACAGGTTTTCAGTGTCAGTGCGAACTCAGTGCTATATCGAACGCGATAGGGCTAACCCAGTGCGCACTAGTGCGCCCTAGGGTCCACGTCAAACTAACCTATTGATAAAGACTTTGAACACAATCATAATGTTAAACTGACAGACACATAAATATCTAAAAATCGTTCGCCTTCAATAACATAATACAGTGGGGTACGAAATTAACAACATCATTGAGAAACAAGATAATTAAGAGGAGACTTTGACCTATGTGCGACTCCCTGCCAAGTTAAATATTGTTATTGTTTTGTAACTTATCTATAAATCGATTGACCAATATCAATTTTTAAAACTTATAAATCATTAAATATAGAGCCACATTTTAATCCAACTGAACAATTTATTTTTGCAGCAATCCTGATAGCTTGCCAAATCGTCGTTGGGGCTCCATGAGACAGTAAGCTATATGATATCACATAAATATACCAAGAAATCAGAATTGTCCTAATTTTATTGTTCTCGATGGTTGTGGGGCACAAAACTCATTTAACACAAGACAATTCCTATAGAAAAAAGAATCTCTGTATACATTATTTCTTATCTCTACAATTTACTTAATCCGGAAAAGTTATGTGAAATTGGGAATATCATCTTCGCTGTAACCAATTACAAGAACAAATATCTATTGTTCTCCTCTTTTAATTACTTACATTTGGCTTTACTTAAATGGTTTTGTGACAAATTTCTATTACATAATTTCTTCTTTTTTCTTCTACTGGTTGTGGATCTCTTAATTGGGTTTCGGTGTCATAAGTCATATTTGACGTTTCTCTTACAGCAAAAACAATCCGTAAGTAATCACATATTTTTATCAGCTGCTGGAAATCTTTGCCAAATTCTATATTACATTTTTCCATCACGTACTGTGGTACATATAAGTAAGATGGTTAGAAAGTGTTAACATTTTTATGACTGATGTAGACACAAATCCTAACATAGCTACATGCGCTACATTTATTTTTGTGAGAAGTTGACGTATTGCGGAAATATCGGTATCTAAAGTTACATCGTTGCCTGATAATTTGTTGTGGTCAAACCTCATAATATGCACATAATATCTGAGGACTCTCTTACACTTTTCTTCATCTTCTCCTGCAAGGTTAGTGTGACGCAAACATTGAATCTGCAGCTATAAAAAACCAACATACCTAATACGAGTATTGACATTAATATCTACGAGCACAAACAAGCAGTCGTATAAGCATGCAGTATTCGAAACCTTAATCAGCACAGAGGCGATGGCATTATACAAAAGGCTTCGTAGCGAAAATATTGCATGTCACAGTGCAACCGGTTTCAATCTCTCATGGTTCGCTTGTTAAAAAAATAACAAAATTCTTCAACCTTTTTTTCTGACTTTGTTTGAAAAGGAGGAACAAAAAAGTCATATTAAAGTGCGGAGTGGGATACATTTCCTACACCGTCATCATGGAACATTGGAAGATGGTCGAAGAAAGAAGCCCGCTTGCATTGATGACACGTCATAGCATAGGAATGATAACCATGTTGGTGTATGGTGATGGTGAGGGTACGTACGCTCCCTTTGTTTATGCTTAATGCAAGACTGTTATCAAGGAAAAGTGTCATATTATACCAGCAAAGCATTCTGGTTCGGTAAAATATGTATGAACTGAACACATTCGGGAAGACGGGAATTGATTAGTTGGGGCTTGGGAGTTATCGATTATCGATTCCACTAAAAACAGATACGTAAATCATTGCAACTGTCAACTTCTTAAATAAAGTGAAAACTTACCTCATCATGATTATCATCATATTATTTCAAGAACTCGTATAAAAGGTTATATAAATTAACTGAAGTCGTCTTATCGATGCATGATAGTGTATTTTTTCCTTTATAATATGCATACTCTCTCCTCATTCATTCACTACCGTTTTATATACCTTTTAAGTTTAAGTTTAGTTTAAGTTAGTTTAAGTTTAAGTTTATTAATTCCATAAATTTCTATATACATATATAAATAAATCAAAAAATTCAAAAATTAAATAACATCAATTAATAGTAATAAAATTAAGAATAGACATTCATTTGACATTCTGTATTTTCTATACAAAAGTATTAAAAAATAGAGTTGAATGCCTTCACACTGTAAATCGTATTCATTACAAAGTTTTGTTATTACAGTAAAATCTCTCTTAAGTGGACACTCACGGGACCGTACATTTTTGTCCACATAAGAGAGTGTCCACACAAGAGAAACATTCAAATTTCAGAAAAAATTTTAAAAGAACACAAAATGTCATTTTAAATTCACTTAATTTTGTACACAAGTGCATAGGCACATTTATATTCTATACATTAGTACCTAGATATTAATTAAAAAAATAAATTTGGCTCTTATGTTTTACAACCCATATAGTCAGTTCCGAGGCCAGTGGTCTATATCAATCACCAATCACCGGGGGGAATTATTCACGGAAAATAATATTTTGCTATCGTCGAATCCGTAAAGTGAACAGTTCCCCAAGTGGGTACTGTGAATAAGTTTTACTGTATCCCTAAAAACGTTCAAATCGAAGTTTTCCAGAACGGGGAACTGTTCAACTTGCGGATTCGACGAATGTGATGTTGCTTTGTCCAGCAAATTTAAAACAAAAATAAATAATGATACAAATGGAGATCAATTCGTACAAGTTACAGACTGCATTAGGAACCACACATGCCTTGGGGCCGTTAATCAAGGAAAAGTGTGTGTTAATATGCGCAAAGTACAGTCGCGATCCCGATTTTTCTCCACAAGTTTTGCATACGTCGACACTCGTTTTACACGCGAATGCTGGTAAAGTGGTTATACAGATCCATAAGCAATAATCTTGCATACAGAGGCGAAAAAAACAACGGACGTGGAAAGAAAAAAAATCGCATTCTCATGTGAATTGCTCAAATCGTCCATTTAAGAGAATATTTTTACCAAATGTAAGTGAAAACACTGTCCATGTCCGCTTAATAGAATCGTCCACTTAAGAGGAAAAAAACGCAAACAAAATCATACCAGCCAACCATCACACTACATATTGTCCGCTTAAGAGAATTGTCCACATAAGAGGGGTGTCCATTAAGAGGGAGTTCACTGTATATGGGTGGGGTGACCCTTTATAAAAATCACAATTTTACTTAATTATTTCAAAGCTTAAATAGTTTCAAGAGAGAACAATTTACTTTAAAGTATAAGTTAAACAATCAATTTATACAAAAACTCGTATTTCTAAGCTTACACCAGATAGTCAAAGAGAAGCCAATTTTTTACAAGTTTGAGAAACATTTCAGGTATAGAGATTGACCTGAACGACTGAGGAAGTTTATTAAATATACGAATAGATGAAATATTATAAAAATTACGATAAGCAGAAGTATGGAACTGAGGAACAGATACTGAGTACAACAAATTTTTTATCATTAAGGTGGTATTACACTATCATATAAATATGGCATTTTGTCACATAAAATATGGCACAATTTATGAATATGTATAGGTATACCGGTATGAGAAATGGACGCAGAGGCTCAGTGGTTAGTGTGTTGGACTACTTGGCGTGGGGTCCCATGTTCGATCCCCGGAAAAACACAAATTACATCTTAAGGTTTTTTCCACTGCGCCACCTCTCGCGAACGTCTGACAAACATCCGAATCCGAGAGTATAACTGTCCCGAAAAAGCTTCTTAATTCAGCCATTCGAACTTAGCATAAAATTGTAGTTCCCTTATATTCGTCATAAAAAAATTAAAACTCACACAAACGAATGGTTGCGAGAAGCTATAGGCTTAGGGTTCCTACACGCTTGTTGTCATATCAATTATGATGAATTATGAAAGAGTACGTACTTGCCAGTAAAGCCGTGGCGGCTATTTATCCGATGTGCTTTTCCATACATAACTCCAATCTGTATACAATACTAGCTGACCCGGCAAATGTTGTTCTGCCTAAAATAGTTATTTTAAAAATTTCAAGATTTATTGTTATATTTTTGTTCAATTATTTTTTTTTAAATAAATGAAGGCGGATAGCTTCAGTGCAGTGGTTCAGCGGCCACTATCGGACTTACACACGCACCACTTTTATATAATATAACTGTACCCGCACGGCTTTGCCCGTGCACGGGAATGGTATTGTTTAGGTCTTAGATCTTTCGTAAAATGCAAAAAATGAAAATAAATCGATTTTCCTGAAATGCAGCAATATGAACGAAAGAAAAAAACAATCATGAGAATCGGCCCAGCAGTTGTCGAGTTATAACGTCATAGAGTTTCACACCGTAGAAGATGTTTTTTGTATGGGAGGTGTCATGTCCCTTTGTCCAATTTCGACCAATCTTCACGGGAACGCCCGTGGGCCTAAGTTTGTCTGTAAATTTGAACTCAATCGACTTATCGGTTTTCGAAATAGTAGATATATAAGATTTTGATAGCTTTTTTTTTTTGTATGCCACGCCTCTTTGTCCAATTTTGACCAATCTTCTTAGGTGCACTCCTGGGCCAATACCTAAGATTATTATCCACTCGACGGTGGACCAAGTGTTTGTGCTTGCGGGGAATAGTGCGCTACGGCTCACAACCTTGGGCTACTTTAGAGAGGGCAGTTTTGGACACTGTACAATACTAGTGGAGTTACTCCCGGGTGTACAGGTGCAAACTGATGAAATACACCCTTTGGTCGACTTCGACACTCCGTACGAAGTGTCATACCCGGAAAGATATGAATGGCAAAGGGATAAAGTAATTAAGCACTGCGAAATAGCGGTCTACACGGACGGCTCAAAAACAGCGGAAGGTACGGGTGCTGGAATCTATTGCCTAGATCCAGATCTAAAAGTGTCTATACGACTACCGGATACAAGCAGTGTCTTCCAATCAGAAGTTCTGGCTGTTCTGAAAGCGGCAGAGCTAATGCGAATGAGATCTATATCTGGAAAGGATATAGCCATCTACATCGATAGCCAGGCTGCACTCAAGGCACTGGAATCTACGAACATGAATTCTGAATTAGTCAGGACCTGTCGCACAATGCTTAAGGCATTATGCAGTCAGAACCGAGTGAGACTGTGCTGGGTACCAGGACACTGCGGTATAGCTGGAAATGAGCAAGCGGATGAGCTTGCGAGGATAGGCGGGGAATTGCAAGACGGAGGAGATGTGGATATTAAACCACCTCCTTGTATCATAAAAAGCGATATTAGGAATAAAATAAATAAGGAAGCCGACCGGAGGTGGGAGGTACTCACTGGTCACGCAGTATCTAAGGCACTTTGGCCGCAATACGACCGTAAAAGATCTAGGGAAATCCTCAACTAGGCAGGGAACAGCTTAGGACACTGATCGGCATATTATCAGGGCACAGTCTTCTTAGAAAACATGCCAGAAGACTAGGACTAGCAGACTCGGACACTTGCAGATTCTGCAATGACCTGCAAGCCGAAGAGGACATAACACATATACTGTGCGAATGTGAGGCAATATGTCGCAGTAGAAGAAAATGTTTGGGCAGGTACTTCTTCCAACATTTAGGGGAGATAGACAATACCAACTTCAAGGGACTACTTGGTTTTTGCAGGGAAATTGGGGCTTTCTCAAGGGCAAGTGTTTAGGTGTTTTTCCATTGTAGGTCACTGCAATTGGCTCCCCCTAGGGATCGCGATGGGCTCTTATGGTGCCTAGTGTTGTATGAGACATCTCATACCCCTTTTTTTAACCTAACCTAACCTAAGTGTTTGTGCTTAAAAGCATCGGGGAGGCATTTCAGATGCAAAGTAAAAAGCTTTACATACTTTTCGTTGATTTTAGAGCAGCATTTGATTCGTTAGACCGAAATGCACTGTTCTACTGTATGCAAAGGGAATGTCTACAAAGTTCAGAGGAGCTCTACAAAATTTGTAAGCAGTTTCGAATGGAGAAGAATTATCAGAGTGGTTTGAGACAAAAGCGGTTGCCAAGCAGGGATGTGCCTTAATTCCAAAGCTTTTTTCGCTATTGAACGGACTGCCGGGAGGTGTGGAGTGTGCTGGAACGTGTATCAAGGGTCTTATGTTTGCGGATGATGTTGTTTTGCTATCCAGCTCTTCAGAAACCTTACAGTTAATTATAAATCGACTTTATGACTACTGTAAACTTTGGAATCTAGTCGTTAACTTGGAGAAGTCAAAAATGATGATTTGATTTGTAAAAAAGGTGGCTGAAAACGTTGCAGAAATGAAAAGTGGCATTACAATGGTGTAGAACTAGACGTAGTGGGTGAATATAAGTACCTAGGTGTAACACCCTAACAAAGAGCTTAAGCTTGCAGAAACACATGCAGGATAAACTGGCAAATGCTAAATGCGCAATCAACGCAGCATGGAAAAGATGTTTTGCTAATCGTTTTATTTCCCATAGCAGAAAGTATAAACTTTTCGAAGCAGTAGCAGAATCGGTTATGTTTTATGCTGCTCATGTATGGGGTTATAAGCAATACGAAGAGGTGGAGAAACTGCTGAGGTTTTATATTAAGCGCATGTTTCGAGTTCCTAACAATGTTAATGGTCGAAACTGGTCTTTCACTATTATTCATTAAAACCCTAAAACTGCAGGTCGACTACATCCTCAAAGTGATGAATATGGAATCTTTTCGACTGCCAAAAATAGCAGCTTTAAGGACTGTCTCCAATAAATCAAGCTGGTACGCAGAGTGGCTGGATCTTGCAATTCAATGTGAAATGGAAATCGATTTGCGCATCGAAAATGTGGCAAATTGGAAATCAGTCTTATACGGGCTGATTGAAAAGCTAGATGAACTCTATGCGGCAAAATACAGAGAGGAAGCAGAGTAGTCAATTTATAGATATATTTACAGTCCTTTGAATCACAATTTATCAAAGAAGAATTATTTCCATGATAAAAACAGTGTGCAGAAATATCAATGATGATAAGGCTACGTGGGGAACTTGTTAATCTAAACTACATACCATACAGGGAGAATCTGCTATGCGTCAGTGAATTATGTAACTTGAGAGAACGAAAAGATGTCCTACACTTTATAGGAAAATGTCCGATACTTCAGGAAACAAGAATGAAGGTATTCGGGAAAAACTATCTTACAAAAGAAGAAACCATAAATGTTATAAACGAACTCGATGTGTACAAACTATTTAACTTTTCAAAAACCGCTTCAGCGTATAGAGGTAGAATTTTGAGTGGGAACTTTTAAATTATATTACCGCTAACATTTTAAAATATAAACAATATCATATCTTTAACAACCATAAAGTTATTCATAAATGAATTATGATGTCAATCTGGCAGACGGCAAAGCCAAGCTCATTTCTTTTTGTAAATATGGAATAATGGAAAAAACACTACTGATTTAATAAAAACTAATCAACTAACTTATCTGTAAATTTGAGCTCAATCGAGTCGGTGGTTTTCAAGCTATAAGTAGCCGAACACAAATAAGGATCAATTTTTTTTATATAAATATGTATCGATAAAAAATTTAAGCTTTCTACCTAATTAAAAATCTGTATTTGCTATCAAAATTACATTTTGCGTGAATATGTTGCCATATAAATATGCCTATCACAGTTGATATGATGTGTGCCCTATCTGACAAAATTGCCATATTTATATGCTAGTATAATACTGTAGAGACCCAATATTCCATAGCCGATTGCTCTATATTTTACTATCAATTGACTTATATTTTCCGTATTTTTATTTTATAAGTGCGACTTTATTTTCATTGTTTTACATTTTATATAGTAAAGTGTTGGTATCGCACAGTGCCGATACTACAAATACCACATTTAGTCGTACATATATACAACAAAAACTACATAACATAAGGTCTATAAAACCAAATGTCAACATGAACTTAGACTTAAAGAAAAGACCCTGAAGTTTTTCACAGCTCTCATTCGAATTACAAAAAACTACCTGTGGGTAGGTATACAAAACTTCTTTCTCACACATAAATAAAAATAATATGCAACACTGAACAGTCGCTCTAAAGTCTAAACCTAAAGAAAGGTAGCCCGAGTTAATTATTCTTGATCCGTGAGATTGTTTATGTTCGTTCTCCTTGCCTTTGGGTGTAAGAAAATTAAAGTAAGGAACTTCATAGATGTAACTGCAGCGATGAAAATATATATAATATATCTGTCGTTCATTGCAGCAACTGCTCACCTATTCATTTATATTTTTATTTTAACGATGGCTACGACGAGAGACTGTTTTGTATATTTCACGGAAAATGCAGCTGAAATAAATATGTATTCATGTCTTTATTAGTTAAAATTTTCGTGTGAACAAAGCCCATCATAAATGTTTGTGCCTTCACATTTCACTAACATTGCAGAAATAAGTTTGCCAATGGTTTGCTTTTTATTGCGTGTAAGAGAATTAATTCACTGATGGGAGCTGGTTGCATAATATTTAAGTAGATATTAAAAGTAGTTAACTCGATGGTGTCGAGTTAATTCTATGACTAAGGAATGTCGCAAAGAATAAGTAAGGAAACACCAATGATTGCATTTTTTCTAAAACATTAGCATTTTATGCTGTCGAAATGAAATACAGTATTTCATTACAATTTCATCGTTTTTACCGGTTCATCGTTATATATGGTACAAAAAAAATAAAAAGTTGATACTTTATTGAAAAGATTTTCAAATACTTGTCCAATATTTGGATTTGAATAATTTAAAACGGATCCCCGAGCAGGATAATTTTTTGACAGCTGAAAATTCGCATTTCACTACGATAGTGTCAGAGAATAATAAATTCTTTAGCGTTATTGACACGCGACTTTAGAAACAGAATGAAAATATCAAGCCGTAGACATGTAAAAAAATATAGTGAGCATCAAAAGTGAGTGAACACCAATGCGATTTTCATTTGTCTCTAGAGTTTGGATAACATTTTTTATAAATATTTTTTGCTGTCGACATAAAAATATGTTAAATAATTGTTATTTCGTATAATCAAACTTTTTACAGATTGTTGGTTTTTTAGACCTGTTTCCAGACCCTAAAGAAATGTTAGAAAAGCATCAATGTTTACTCACTTTTGAGGTTTACTGTACTTATTACTATCGTTATAAACAGATTTTAGACTTAAATCTGGTACATTTTCTTCGCTATAACCGATTTCATCGTTATATCCGGCATCGTTGTAACCGATTGCAAATTACTGTAAATTAAACGGAGTTTTGCCGGGACTTTGAAAATGTATTTGCTATTATAACCGATTTCTAGTGTACTTTTTGATATTTATATTCTGTCACACTGTCGGTAGTAGTGTCTATGTCTAAAAGTATGGAAAGTGTAGTTTCGTGTGTAAAATCGGTATTAGTCGAATGCTATATCACACAGTTACACGAGACTGAACTGGTTGAATACTCTTTGTATATTATGAATTTCGACAACGTATTTTCGACAAAAGTGTCTCTCAAATGCGTTCTAAATATCAAGTGAAAAAGCTTACGCAGTGGTTTTGTCAGCTTGAAAGAACACCGCTTTAGAATTATGTGGTACATATACATATTTGTATAAACGGATTTGTTAATTAAGAGATCTTATCACGCTCAATACGAAAATGTATTTATCCCATCAACCTGTGGAGACATGATGCAATCTGGAATACTATATAGACCAAATGCCCACATCAAATTTTGGGTGCGAGATTATCAACCATTTGCCGATCCCAATTAAATTGCGAAGCATAACATAGCTACCTCCCTAATAAAATAATAAAACAAATTAATGAGAAAATATGAATTAAAGTCGGACATTTTATCTGGTTTTATTTTTAACTCAACTCACAAAAAAACTTATTTTCAAATACATACAAATTTATTTCGCATCTAATTAGGCATTCTTTTTAAATAAATTTTCTTTCTTTTTCAATCTCAAACACTACCGAAAATCTATTCCTACAGCTTCGTCACAATAGTCTATTTGTATCTAACTACAATCTACATACATAATTGATAAAGTGTGTGTAAATCTTTCCGGAAATCGAGAATTTTGAAAATTGATCTAATTGAGTCCAATCGAAAACAAAAACTGAAAAAGCTATTAACGTGCAATTTAGGAAAATTTGTTGTTCCATGGAAAATATTCCTAATGATGTAATAATGTTCGAATGCCATGACCATTTTTTTTATATGTAAAAAAGCAATCTATCTATTTAAAACACATTATATAAGTTTTCCTTTCCATTCTTTGCGTTTAAAAAGCCGAACACTATTTTCAAAAAAAAAATAAAACTGGTGGTCGAAGTTTTTATATAGCTCATGCAAGCTTATTATTTACCAATTGTTTTAAGGTGCTAGTACACGACATGTATCAAGCCACATGCGTATGTAGCACGTATGTAGTTGATAAACTTATACAAATTTGTATTTATACATGTATTTTTGAACAATTTTGTTAGAAAAAGAGACAAATTCTGTTTCACCACAATTATTTTTAAAGCAAATTTGTAATTTTTCTACAGATTTTGTGGAAAAATACTTGTATATAAATACAACTATGTAAGTTGGTGAAACAGGCCCCAGATATAAAACCAAAATTGTATTAAGATATCTAGTACATATGTACTTACATGCCTACTGGTCATTACTCCCATACGCCATGCCTTCCCTTGTCGGATGTCGGGGCTTCTATTACAAAAACGACAACGGTAATGTTGTTTCGTTAATGTCCCCTACTTATTCCTTTATAAAAACTTTGTAAGCATCCGAAGTTTAAACTTTGTTTTTGACGGAAATTCAGGGGGCCTCCGTTTCGGTGTAGTGCACGATAGTCTTCCTACTCGGTGCCGTGAAATAAAGTCGAAGGAAATAAGGTCGAATCGCACCTGTTTTCGTGGTCGACTTTATTTCCATAGCAAAATGGTAATAAGGTCGAAATAAGGGTGCGCTGAAATGGTCTTATTGAAGTAATCGACATTATTTCCATTTTTTTTATATTTTTTTTTGGAACGCACAAATTTTTGTAATTCGACATTATTTCCAATCGAAATGGAAATAAACACGATTCGACCTTATTTCCTTCGACTTTATTTCACGGCACCTTTCCACTCTATTATGCTTTGGTGGGACGTTCGCAAAGTATGTGCAAAATATTATAGAATTCTAACCCCCAGTTTTACAGTGGGAGTTTTAACTACACATTTCGTTTAAACTTATACAACGTGAGTTTAAATTTGAAGTTCAACTCGTCCGGTTTCACAATATAATCTAAACTTCAGTTCAATTGAACTCAGGTCAACTAAATTTAATGAATAGAATTTGTACAGTACTTAGCTTTAATAGGACTTTTCTAAAATCGTTCCTTGTCTTTCCTTGCAAAACAACGTCAAATATTTGTGTTTTTGACAAACGGCTGATCTGGTTTAAACTAAACGTGTAGTTTAAACTTCCACTGTGAAACTGGGGGTAAGTAATGCTCAAACGCTACTTCCGTAGGATTCCTAACTCCAATTCTTTTAACACCTCTAACCTTTGTTACATGGAGAACCTATAAACATGACATACTCGTATCTACATACCAATATCCATTATCTCAGGTCGACAGTTTTTTTTAGTATGTGTCGACCTGATTTCATAAATTTATTTTAAACTTATTTTATAAATGGTCTGCTTTGTCGCATGTAGTGTCCAATAGCGTGGTATTTAGAAATTATCTCATTAAATCCCTTCCCTCTTCAACTACGGTAAATGAACGATCAACTGGTTGTTTAATGTGGCATTAATCTTAAAATTTCACACCAATTATAGGTTATCTCTTTAGAATTACATTGGTGCTATACTTAATTTCTCAGAGGGTTACATTGAACGCGCTTGGAAGTATGTACAAGAAACTTGATATCCAATAAATCATAATGAGCTCACAAATCAGAAAGAATATTGTGTTAAAACAAAAAAACCTCTTCTCAACTCAATACTCAATCCCTACTGTCTTATCAAGTGACTAATCTCTAGTGGCTGCTCTATTCTATCTCAGTCTGCCATAATCAGTGTTGTTATGGACTTTTTCTGAAAATCGTGTTTTTGGGGTTGTGAAAATCGTAATTATCGTATTTTGTAAAATTGTGTACTTATAAGTTAGTATAGGGTAGGGTACTTATAAGGGTACTTAGAAAGATGTACAGTTCTAATGAATATTATAAGCGGACACATGCAATTGCTAGGTATGCCCAAAGGCTGGCTCTGAGTATAGGTACCGACCCTTTTTGCATAAGTCGCAGAAGTCCAGGAAACGGCTGCCGGTCTTTTCGACAAAATTCATTTCGCAAACTTTATTTCGCATTTATCGACTCGCATTTAGTTTATCTCCCAATACTTGTTTCGCAAATTCCCATTCCGTCTTTGAATTGTTTTGCAACGTGTTTATTTCGCAATGTTTTTCCCGCGCTTTTCCATTTCGCTTTATACAGCATGTTGTTGTTTTGAAAGAATTATGTTAATTCCTGTTATTTAGACAAATACAGAAGAATTAGGAGTATTTAAAAAAAAAAGATGACTATTCCGATCTTGGCACTTGCCTCTAATATAAAACTATATTAATTTGTATTTATTATATATTTAATGTTCATATGGATATTCTTTATGTTTGTTTATAAATTTGAATTGAATTCTGAACAAAAAAAGGAATTTTAATTTTTTTGAGTATAGTGTTATGTAGTTCACCATTTCATTAATTGTATCTTGCGTTGTGATTTGTTCGCATTTTGCTATTTCATTGCATTGTATTATTTCGCGAAATGTTTTATTTTACAATCTATTACATGATAATAAATTTCGCCGCGAAATTGCTTATCATTTGCGAGATGAAAAATGCGAAATGATGTTTTTGTGATGCGATTACAAAGTAAAATGAAAGATTGCCTAACAAAAATTGCGATTTGATGAAATGCGAAATAATTTAAAAACAGGACAACAAATTGCGAAATGATTATGGCGGAATGATAAATTGAAAAAAATAGTTCGCGAGATGACCCCTACCCAGTGTAAACACCTATACTTTTCAATGGCAGCACAATGGACATATTCTTGTTTAAAGTGCACCTCGTCGAGGACCACCAAAAACCAACCATAGTTTTTCGTACCTACCTAAAAACTTGGTTTCCATTACTCGGGTGCGAACCATTTAAAGTATACAGTATTCTTATAACTTTCAACAACAGTAGTGGTACTGAGGCAATTACACTTGCTCTAAATGTTCAAACTTAGTCCCAAAATTGCGAAATTAATATTTTTTGATATCGAATTCGAATGAGTCATCAGCGTTCTTGGACTCGATACGCAAACGACCAGCAATTTAAAAACTGGGTTAATCCCACTTCCCCCATTCAAGGCGGTTATGTCCAGCAACAATCTTTTTTTGTGAATTTCTAGAACAATTTAATAATAACTTCTTCAAGAGTGCGCCTACGAGCATGTTTAACGGTAGGCAAAACTTCAGAACTTTGGGCCTTAATAATAATCATTTTAAATTCTCACCTTAAATATTCTGTAATTCTCAAGATATCTATAATTAATTTTGAAATTTTAAGTTCGTAAAATGTTCAATGGACACTAAAAATATTATTAGAATATACACCCACCGCTACGCTTCGCTACTAAAAAAAAACACAATCCGTCTTGTTTTGGTTTAAGATGTGTCTACACGGCTGCGTACTGCGTTTTTTCAATGCCATGGAAGCGGTAATGACTAGTTCTACTACTAGTGAAAGAAAGCGGAATCCAAGCGATTTGTTTTCTTCTTTTATAGTCGTATCTGCGACACAAAATACAAACACTGCACGATGGTTAATAACCCTGATAAACATGAAAAACGCTTGTAAATTGGTCAATTGGTAATGCATTATATGCGCTTTTTTCGAATAAAAATAACGGATAACGCGCTGGTTTCCGTAAAATGGTAAATATAGCTACTCTTTGAATAGAGTCTTCTTATAGAATAGAATTTTCGAATAAAATTGTGTAATGTAGTGAAAACGCTAAAAGATAAAGAAGTAGAACACCAATTGCAGCAACTTGCAACATAACGATCAATAACCTGAAACAGTTCTTATTATGAGTAGAGAAGATCGCTACACTATGACGTTTAGAGTCGGAGGGCTTGAAATGCAGTCCAAGGTATGTTGTGTAGATGTACATTTTGATACTGGTCTAAATTTGGAAACAGAAGACATACCCAAACAAATACAGAAAACGAAAACAAAATATGAGCAATATCGAAAGTCAATTCCTTATAGCGACAGTAAGTTGATTAATAAATTAAAAAAGGGGCTCCAATTCCTGGAGCGCTAACACTCAAATTCCATTCCATTTTCCTATAAAGCAGAAACCAGTTTTTTTGTTGGTAAAATGGTCAAAATGCCAACGAAAATTGAACAAAACTTAAAAAAAAATGTAATCATTCTCATAAAAGTTATCTATACCTAATAACAAATAACTCAGCAATTAATGGTAGATATAATATACATATTTTTTGCAGGGAATATTTTTTTAAGATAATAATCTAGCAGGGACCATTGGAACCTAATTCAATCCTTTAACCTTTCTGTAGGCATATATTCTGAGGAATTTAGTTATTCCTCGACATGTGACATATGTATTTTGAGATATTGTAACATATGAGACGACTAATGCACTTCTTCTGAAACCATAAAACATAAAACAAGCATTTGTAACTAGCATCCTGAAAACATATTTCCAGAAGACTACAACTTACAACATATTAAGTGCAAAACTAATGCTTATCACTTTATCAGATTCTGTTCGCCTTTCCTGTTTCGAATTTCTCTTGTTTGATTTGTTTGTACGTATTTTCAAAATTTGGTAGGAAGTAGTTGTTCTTACACCAAGGTTTGTAATTTGTAATTTTGTAGAAGTCGTATTTGACTTCTTCTAAAATCGTAAATATCGGAGCTAAAAATCAGCAAATCGTAGAAATTAGGCCAAATCAAGCAAAAATCGGAGCGTCGTAATTGCTTTCCAAAATCGTCACAAATACGATATTTACGACCGTATAACAACGCTGGCCATAATGCATGTTGAATAGCACGCACCTACAACGTACAACCTACACTTGCGCATTTTATACAAGTTTGTAACAACTTTGCTTCCACGTTCCAACAAAAAGCTTGGCAAACAAATAACACAATATTCCAGTCATCAGCCCAATACTCTTTCGTACTCTCTTTTCGTTTTATTTCAGTAAGTTTGGTTTGGTTGGGCTGAGCTGAGCTGAGACTGGGATGGTGGAAATATTTATTTCTATCTTTTGTTTTTGTTTTATTTAAAGGGTACCTATACCTACCGTGCTGCCGGTTCGGATGTACTTAAGAGTTTTACAAAGTCGTGCCACAAAAAAGATAACTTATTTTCATTTATCGAATACCTAGCATTAAATAATAAACATTATTAAAAGGGTAACAATAAATTGCTTTGAATAAAAATATACATATACCAGACTGTTTTGTAGATCTCACGATTTCGCCAAGTGCTTTTTGGATTACCAGTGAATAATATTTGATTGATTGATTGCTACCTGGTGTTTTGTGATGGATCCTCTTCCTCCGTTGTGATATCCCGCCGTCTCCGTGACACACCTCTAGTGCAAATGTACCTACCAAACCCATTCCATTGCTCAAAAGAAAGTTCATTGTGTGCAAATGTCAATTTACATCTAAATTGTATCTAACCATGTTTCTGTGCGATTTTCTCTGATTGCAAATTACCATCAGCTTGCAACTGGCGATACATTTATCCGTACCCTGTGCGAATGTTATTATTTATAACAATTATTAGAGCGACTGATGAAAATATACATTGTGCGCATCTAATGTATCCGTTACGAGAATCAAGTGCATCACAAGTGAATGTGTAAATGAAAGTGTCCAAAGTGTAAAGAAAAAGTAATTTAATAGATTTTTAAATGTTTTTATTTTTAGTAAATTGTTCTTACCTACCGTCGTGCTCTTGTTGTTAACCATGTACATATAACACGCATTTGATCCAATTTGCTTTTGTCATGTAATTAAATGTAAAATCTCAGTGTTGTCTTTATTTGTGTTTTGCTTTTTAAGATTTTATTAATGCACAAGGGAAAGAAAGTTATAATTATCAAATAAAATAAAGCGCTAACCATGAGGAAAAGTTTTGGTCTGTTAATTAAATTTGGTGTTTTCTTATGTGTTTAAGCATGTGACTAATAAAAAATATATATGGAGCACAGTGATATTCTCATCTAATTTTTTCACAAACTTTGCAAAGTATTTGCAGTGCTAAAAGGATTTAAAAAATAAGTTATCAAGTGAATAAAACTGACTTCAAAAAGGCACATTTATGGAGGACGATTATTTTAATTTTATTCCCTATGACTACAGTTACTTAAAAAAGTCCGTAAGAATACTATAAAAATACAAATATTTCTGTTTTGGTTTTGGCTTGAGTTGTTGTAGTTGTTTGTTATTGTGTCAATATGTTGCATACCTATTATCTATTTCATTCAATTTAATTTGGGAACTTGTTAGTTAACCGCACGTGTCCTTCGCTGAAAACTTAGAATTGCTCTTATGGAAATTCTTTTGTTCATTTTATTATTGATAGATACGTCTTTGCCACAGTGAATATCTCGTACATGGTAAATGTGTAAAATGGATCGAAAACTAATTTCCGATTCCTTTTTTATTCATGTAGTTACATAGCTACAAATACAAATTTTATTATGTACATATTTACTAAAAAAATATATGAACCAGTTTATTTTTAAAATTTTTCTTTATACGTCTAAAGCGATTGCTTGTACAAAAACGGAAAAATAAAGCGTAGTCGCACGAACTGATTCAACTTTTAATTCGGCTTATGCTGATCCTTACTTTGCTCAGTACCTAAATCATCATAAAGGACTTAAAAAAAATTTAGACTTTTTCGAAATCAATTTTTAGGATGCAGACGAAAATTGATACACTGTCATACAGGATACAGACATTTAAAACAAATAAACTGTGTCAGCCGTATTAATAATAGCTGCGGAACTTCGTGTTATCCCTAACTAATGACTAACCCATTGGTTAAACCCAACCCTATTTATAAACATTTCTGGAAGATACCTAAGCTTTCGTAACTTTTACATAACTAACTCACGGTGGCAGGTGTGTTAGCGATTTGTTAGCTTTGCAAAACATGTTTCCCGCGCAAAATGACAAATGGTGTTTCGCGTTTAATTTCGTTTGATTGATATGAATGTGGTAAAAGGGTGATCAATAATTGAATAAATTTGCAAAAATTGTGGAGCAAAATGGCTCACCTTTTTGAATAATTTGAATATGCTAGACGAAAAAAAAAACGAAAAAACCTATGACAATATGTATTTATATATAAAACATTCAAAAATAAATATAGATTTTCAAAACGAAATATAAAAAAATTAATTGCATTAGTAAGAGTAAGAAAATTCTAATTGCATTAGAAGAAGAAGATGGCAGCAGAAAAGTAGGACGCATTCCTGTCAGTTTTCAATACAATTTGGAGAAGCGTTGCCATCACAAACCTACGATAATAGGAAACACGTCAATTAGTTAATGCATGGGTTATATTTCTTTATTAATAAGAAAATTTAGTCAGTGAGTTAAATGTTTAACTACAAGTTACGTAACAAGTGAGTTAGAGAATGGTTTGAGATCTATTGTTAATACGGCTGTGTATGTACTATGTTCTTAACAATACAATTAAAAAAAAAACAGGTATGTTTTTGTATGAAACAGCCTACTTGCGCAACCGGTTTTCCTCCATTTTTTTTCGAAAAATTTTAAGGTTAAGATAAAAATGGTATATACAAAAGTTGTAGGTCTTATTATTTTCTACAACTTTTACATCGAACTTTTTTTGATAGGATGCACAGTTTAGCCAGAAATCGCGAAACACCATTGTCAACCCCTAAAAATGCACCGCATTGCACTCCGGATAGCTGCTGTCGGTTCGATTATTTTGTCCTGTTTTACAAGAGCTTGTTCTACAATATTCCGCTGTCAGAGTGCGTTAACGAATTATTTTTTTTCTCATTTTTATGCCTATTTCTACTGGACTAGAATTATTAGAACAACACTACGTAGGTATTTGATTTTGCTTTAATTATAATTTCTCGTGAACAAAATATTGGCCACAGCGTTGGTTTATATATTGCAATATTTAATATACAATGAGACAAAAAAAAAGAGGCGCTTCTGGATGAATAAATTCTTGATAATAATACGTATCCCATTTCACAGTGGGATCCAGAGAACACATAATCTAATTGCCCTTTAGTGCAATAATATAATATTTATCACCAAATACATTGAGAAAACCTATACATACACTCCCGCTCATCTGAATAGCTTCAACATTATTTAAAAAGTAAAATATATCTCTGTAACCACCTTGCCGATTTTATTGAAATCAATTTTTTTTGTATAGAATAATCAATAGTTTGAAACACGAAAGTTTGCGGTCTCTAACATACGTATATATATATATATATATATATTTTTTTTTTGGGAAAAACATGTACAAAAAATCCATTTATTTTGGCTCATCAAAATGTAATTGGTAATTTTATTCAGAATGAATTAAGCTATAATATCAATATGAAAGGAGGGGCTCAATATGCGACAACATCAACAGCCAGAAGACTTATCATCTGAACTGCTTTAAATTCCCAACGTTCTGCTGCAAGGAGTGGCAGATTGTCGTGATATTCTGATGAAAAGAAGTTCAACCTGGATGGACCGGTTGGCTAAAACTATTACATTCACGACCTGCGAAAGGATGAATGTGTTTTAGGTAGTCACCACACCTATGCATCAGGGGCATTACGATGTTCCGCATAAATCACATTATGCGACTTGTGACTTTGTGAGCTGCAATTTGTTACATCGAAAATTAACGCGGATGTATACAAAACTATACTAGAAAATGCTTTTCCAAATTTTTCGACGGATTCCATGGACAACGGCCCCATTCATACCTACTGGAGTGTTGTTAAACAGTGGATAAAGGATCAAAATGTGAAATTGCTCGAGTGGTTGCCATACTCCCCGTCCCCGGACATAAATATTATTGAAAACGTTTGGGGTCTAATGTCCAAAAAAGTGTATCAGGACAGAGGAAAATTTGATAATCCTGCAAGTCTAATTGGCGCCATTAAAAAAGCCGGGTCAACAATTTCACTTGAATTTATTGAAAAATATTATAAGTACTTTCCAAATCGTATCTATGAAGTTATATTGAACAAAGAAGATAGTACTACATACTAAATTATACTTAAATATGTAGCTAAATGTTGAAAATGAGCAAAGCTGTGAGTTAGTACTTAATATTCAATTTTTGAACCTATTCAGATGAGCCAAAATAAATGGTCAGTTTTCGATACGTTTTTGGAAAAATTATCATAAAAATATAAATACGTGTGTTAGAGACCGCAAACTTTACTGTTTTATTAACAATTGATTATTCTGTATAAGAAAATTGATTTCATTAAAATCGGCAAGTTGGTTACAGAGATATCGTTATTTTACTTTTTAAATAATGTTGAACCTATTCAGATGAGCGAGAGTGTATAAGCGACACAATTTTAGGTTTGGCAATGCTGTTCAAACGAAATGTCATATCAGCCTTTAGTGTATTGGAGGAAATACTGTGAAAGCGAAAACTTCTTCAGTGAAGTTTGCGTCTAATAATACAGTTAGCTAAGCCGATACTTAAGCTCGCACTCTGAAATCAGGTATTAATGTTTTTACGATCCTTTAATGAAGGTCATCGTCTTCATGGTGATGGTGCACACACTTTGATTGCTGTTGTTGCTGCGACGATCTGCACTTAGGGCTGCCAGATGAAATTGTATTAAAATCGGGACACCAAGGTTCAAAAATCGGGACAAATCGGGACATTAAAAAAAGCATAGATTTTTATACACGTCTTATGGAAAGCTAAAGGTTTTTTAACGCTACCTATACATAAACATACGTTAAAAATAACAAATTAATAATAATAATTCAGGGACTTTCAATATTCAGTCTAACCGATAGGTACGGGTACATAACCATATTGCATAATATATTTATCGTTTGAACTTATTTTATAAATAATTATTTGACCAATGAGATCTTCCTTAAAAAACCTATGCAAACATCTTTACAACTATATTTGCAATTCATTTTAATAAAAGTAACCTTCTTAGCCACGGGTACATTTTCTATATGATTTTGTAGCAAACCAATCTTTTGAGGGTGACTGGTTAAGCAGAAGAAGTCATATCTGATAAATACAATATAACAATAACAATTATTAAGGACATCTTCTCATATATAAAACAAACAACGTATGGTGCCACCGATTCACCAGTTTTTAAAATGCCATCTTATATTAAATGCTATGCTTGGTCATTTCGCATTTTTTTTTAGTTTCTTCTAAAATTCTACTAAGTTGTAATGCCAAAAACCACGTCGTCACCACCCGCTTACCACTCGAAAATTAAACTCGTTCGAAGGCACCAAACTGGTATAACGCCACCTGAAAAATGCCACGTCGCGTCGGTCGCCGCTCTTCCGCTTTGATGCGCGTATATTTCATTCGATCAAACTCGGTTAGTATAAGAAGAAATATCGAAAACAAATTTCACCAATTTTGTTTGGGCCCAATGGGGGTTTAGTTTGTATGGAGAACATTTTCTTTTATCCTATCGAGCACTTAGCAAAGCGCATTAGGTACTTCTGCGACGAAAGCGAAGCTTCGGATAAAAATGCTACAGGTAATGTTCATTTGGTCAACATACTTTAAAGCAATACTCCTTATTATAATCGAAAATACCAGCCGACACATACAATAATACTGCCGCCACAGTTGGTTTGAATTTCTATATGGATGAATGCATTCACAGCAAAAATTGCAATTTCCTATAGTCGTTAACACCGCGTCTCCACGAGCAATATTTCATAGCTTGCCATCTGTCATTTCTGATAGAAAGAAATAACGATAGTATGCAATAAAATGTAGGGTGGGCATTTCATATCATACTATTTCCATAGCCATCACACGAAAACACATGCGTCACAACAAAAAAGTACACCCCATAGCATACTATCGATAGCAAGCTATGAGCTGAGCAATAGATGGAATACCATTTTTCATAGAATACTATTTGTGGTCTCCACGAGCAATTTTCATAGCATACTATATGGCTAGCTATGAAATATTGCTCGTGGAGACGCGGTGTAAGGTTTGTAACACATGTTAATATTGATTTATTTGTTATTTTCGATCGTTTTCAAACGATGTAGAATAAAAGTAAGAAAATCGGGACATTTTGTAAATCGGGACAGAAATCGGGACATTTTGTAAATCGGGACAGAAATCGGGACAGGGTTCAAATATCGGGATTGTCCCGCCAAAATCGGGACGTCTGGCAGGCCTATCTGCACTGTCTAGCTAGACATCTATCTTGCAAATGAAAATCGTACACAATGCATTAACAGGTGTGAGTTAATTGATTCCAATGGCTCTACTCGCACAGGCACACAAATTTCGTTGGGGAATAAAAAACGAATGCCGGACGTTGAGCAACTGGTTAACAGATGATGTGCGGCCTAATATTTTAAAATTGGTGCTTAATTCAATTTTCATCATCTTGTTCAACGAGCCACACGAGCTCGTATAATACCCGTACAGCACGTTGTGCAACCATCTTCAACCGGATCTAACACATAGGTTGCATATAATTCGCAGAGAATTTGTGTCAATTCTTGACAAACTGACGATTTTGTATACAACTAGGAAACAAAAACTGAAGTTATACTGACGTCAGTATCTCAAAAATTCCCACGATTTTGGCAAGTTTAATAGTACCTTAGAGTTGAATTCGAAATTGGTTATTTGCGCAGTAAGTGAACGACAGGACAGGCATTAGTTTCTTCACCCCACCACTAACTTCTGCGATATATAATATAAGTACGTATATCTATATTTAAATGAATAAGACTACATACATAGGTATTATGTATGTACTTGCAAAACATACATACAAATTATAAAGCCTAGGCATAGGTATGCACGTAGATATCTACTTAGTTCTAATTTTAGTCCTCACCCCGAAACAAAAATCAACCCTATTCCAAATTATATTTAAAATATTTCCAAAAACAAGTGCCTAAGGGTGAAACAATTTTTTTTAAATCAATGGAATGCGCACCATGAATGTCTCCGAATCGTGAGTTCAAGAAACCTTACATTGAACCCACAGGTAGTAACTGTGTTCCCAAAACGTGTATGTGTCTTTTTTATATTCCTCGAAGTAGCTTGGGAATTAAGTATGCAATCCATATACCGTAAGCGCAACTAACAGCCGCTCATGTTTGCGTCCAGAAATTTATGCACGACATATGTACGGTAGTTATAGGTGTCATACATTTGGAGGGGAAGGTATAGTTGAACCATGAATATACCATGTTTTGCCTTGAAGAGGCAAACTAACAACTCACAAGTCATAATAAGATTTTTACAAAATAAAGAGATTTTATATGCCTAGAAAAAGGGTGAACAATAAGTATGGCATTAATAAGGTATGTTCTTAATGTCTACTTACACAGGTTTGGAGATGGTAGTATCATTTAAACTACTTCCATCTCTTATACTTGAACTTAAAGTGGAGCTCTGTTTTTTACACTAACGATGCCATCTTATGACCTTTGTCTAAATTGCTTATATGATTGGATCGGTTTTCGTGAACTTTCAGCTTATAATTTTCGTGCATTAACCATTTAACCAATTATGTATGTTAGTCATGCTGAGACGTGAGTACTTGTTAGCATTGAGCATGAATGTTGATTGCAAAATATATGTTCAAACTAAAAAAAAAAAAAAAACAATAAATTGATGTATTCATCCATCGCATTAGGCTTTGAAATATAGATAGATCATATAAAGTGGCTAAAATTGCAATTGATAAGAGTAGGTACAAAATGTTTATAATTGGCCTTCTTTTCTAAATTAAGAAGAGCGGGCCATTACAACATTCAGAATTGTGTACGGTATGTTCATAAAATATTTCGACGCAGCTTAACGAGCTTGACTTGGCTGTCTGCGAATGCTCGTCGTTTCGTTACTACCGTTTAGAATATGGTCGTTATCGCCGAACGCTATTATATATGATTTGCAGCCAGGATTTGTCTTTTTGTGTGCATTGCAGTTTTAACCATTAAAAGTGTTTTTTCAATTTTTATTTTTTATTTATTTTACATCAATAATATGGTATGGTAGGGCTCATCAGAATATTCTTTCGGTTTAGACACGCTTAAACATACACAGGTGTTCCTTTTGGCTACAATTTTTTCGTCTACAAATAAACAGTATTTTTTAGAAAAAAAAATTGGAACGTCTGCAAAAATCGAAAAAAAGTCTGAAATTTAATATAAATCGTCTGAAAATAAATAGATAGAGTAACATTTGTAATTTTGGCGAAATATGATTTCCCGAAACATTAAAGAGATTTCCACATAGTTGAGTAGAAGGGAATATTAGTAGGGGATGTGATCTTTGACTCTATATATTGAAAACATTACTATAAGTTTGAGTAAAAGGGAATATTCATAGATAAATTTTGAGAATCGGTGTTGAGGTCTTTAATTCTTTAAAATATAATATAGTTTAGTTGAAGGGGTATCGCGGGGTATTGACATGTGGCGAATATCGAACATCTTAGTTGTAATATTCTTTGAGGAAATTAAAAAAAAATATAGCTGCCAATTTAACATTTTTTTCTAGCAAGATTATATTTTTTTTTTTAGACAAAAATAATGCTGACGATTTCTTCAGATTTTCAGACGAAATTTCAAGTTTTTCAATTTTTTTTTTAAAAAAAGCTGACAAAAATTAGCAGATGAATATGAACAAATTAGAAGATGAAAATAATTTCTTTTCAGACGAAAATGTCTTAACCGTTCCTTTTAGGTATGATCTGTGTAAGTAACCCAAGGAGTACAACCGAGGGGAGGGATCTCATTTTTACGCTGAATTTCAGTCTGAGGGGACCCAAGGATGGCGAAGTCAGTAGCGAAAAGTAAATTACTTAGCCTCAGGTTAACCAATTTTAAACAATTTTTGTTTACATAATCAATGAAAAGGTGAGGCGAAAAAACGCACCCCTAAAGAAGTCCAACGCCCAAGTCGCGTATCTCATGGTTTGTAGCACCTCCCACCGTATGCGGAAAAAAAGTGTTAAATGGACATTCCATATATAAACAACAAAAGCCCAACATGTCCTCAACTGCAATTGCATATTCGGTGCGTCCACGTGCACTTGAGCTAGGGTTAATCTTCCACTATTAAGTTTTAAGATCGCAGCTGATCATCCTAACGGTATTTACTTCAATATTCTGCCCGCCAGTATAGCACTAGAGATACTCTCTGGGCACTGTCTGCTTAGGAAACACGCTAGGAGATTAGGTTTTGCCAGGACCTACATGTCGCAGAGGATATTACTCATCTTCTCTGTCAAGCTATTGCTCTGTAGGTACAGGAGGAAACACCTTGGAAGGTACTTCTTGAACAATTTGGAGGAGGTTGACCTGTAGGGAAATTAAGTGGTTGGGCGAATTGGTTTAGGTTTTGACTGTGAAGGTTCCCCAGGGACGGCGTGCGATGGGACCAATATGGTGCCTAGTTTTCTGTGATGATCTCACACCCTATACAACCTAATTTAACCGAAACTCTACTTAGGCCACTATTGGTGCATAGCGCATCAACCCTTTGACCATAATGGTTTGCGGGACCATTGATGGGAGATAGTATCCGTTTCTAATTTATTTCCTAGCCAATTCCATACAATTTGCAGCAATTTGTTCTAATTACTAAAATGGTATACCATAGAATTATGGAATACGTTCTCCCAAAAAACTAGAAAAGTGAAATGTAATTTTAATATACCTCTACTTACATATATGTATGTAGTATGTATACATAAACCCGACATGTTAAAAAGTGCGCCTTTTGTCAAAATCATACCGAATTCCACTTTACAACAGCAATCACATTGAAAAGCATTATTATGCTTTAAAGTTGAAAGCTGACTGTTGTCATGTAAATGTATGATGTTAAGCTTTTTGTTTTTGTTAACAAAAGAATACAATTAAATTAAAAAAAAAAAAAAAAATTGCAAAATAAGTGGTTAATTTTTTATCTGTCTAGTATATGCTAGAGTGGGCATATTTTCCACCGGAAGCCTATGTATTGGGTTGAAAAGAAAAATCTCGGTTGAAGTTGTATGTGTTACCTATAAGTATTCATTTTGCGTATGTGAGACAAATTGTAAAATCTGATGCACAGCAAAGTGTTACTGAATGTACAAAATTATTCAACTGGAGTGGGTGAGACAATAAGCTAATGTCGATTTAAAACGACTTTGTAAATGGAAAATTGTTAGATTTTTGTTCTGATTGTATATATACGAAGATATGTAAGTGATCGAGGAGTAATTGACTATAAATAAAAAAGTAACACATACATACCTAAAGTAATATTTACATATTGCCAATGCTTCCTTAAAGCCTTTCATTAGGCAATCATTAGGTAGTTTTAATTTTTTTCAATTCAGCATAGTATAGTAAGTGAATATAATGAGTCAAATACCACCTTAGTCTGACAGCGCATTTGTCTTTTTTGTTAGCCTATATTGATCATGATATTCATGCTAGCCAACAAATCTATAAGGCTCACTTTAAGCAATCGATAGTTCCCAGTTTCGTTTCGGGTCTGGCAAATTTTGCCCGCTGGAATAGCTCTATGGCCAGAAGCCAGAACATGTACCTTATAACTTGCATCTATTCGAGATCATATATAGAGACTTACGACAGTACATGAGCAATTTAGATCTTACTATATTGGTTCCAGTGCTTTTGTGGCTGCCTGACTATCGGTGTAGATAATGATGTCCGATTTCGATATCAATCCTCCTTCAGCACTTTAGCGGCTTCACGAATAACCGTAAAAAAGTAAAATAACTCCTGTCTGAGTACTCAATTCATATTTCTATGCGTAAAAGCCAACCAAATTTAGTAAATAAACGTTTATTGCCTGTTGAAAGTATGTAATAATATATGGGCGGGATCGTACAAAAGGGCTTGATATAAAAAAAAACAATGCGAACACTATTTCTAAACACTCATGGGAAAAAAGTTGTAAAATTTGAAACATTGATATGCATTTTCCTGATAGACAATAAGCTATACGATTCATGGGAATGGGTAAAGCCTTAGAAGTACAGCTAGTAGTTTTATAAATATGTAAGACGAACAAATATAACAATATCGAGCTGAATATAATAATTTTACAAAAAATTCAAAATTAGGCATATTATTAATTAGATGCCTACAAACTTGTATTAAAAAAATCGGCTGGTTACGACATTTCGAATGTTGAATATTTGGATATACCCGTTTTCTAGGCGCAGTAGCCGGTGGTTAGTGTGCTGGACTACTGTGCGAGGGGTCCCAGGTTCGACCCCCGGAAAAACACAAATTACACCTTAAGTTTTTTCCACTGCGTCACCTCTCGTGAATGTCTGACAAACATCCGAGAGTACAAATGTCCTGAAAAAGCTTCTCAATTCCGCCGTTCGTACTCGGCAAGAAATTATAGGTCTCTTCATTCGTCCATTAAATCTAGTCCTAGGGTGTCTATACACCTGTTGCACCATCTATTTATTTATTTATTTATATCCTGTATAAACTTAGGTGTGCAACTATCGGTACTAGGTTAACTATAAATAAAAACGCTATGCAAGAGTAAGGAATGAATTGTTAATCTCCTTTATAGAAGAAGCCGCATAACTCATGACCTTGACGTTCGTCTTTCATTGAATGGTGGAAGCGGACAGCAACACGAACCCAGCTATATGATGTGTCTGGTAATCGATATAATCATCGCACATGTTAAATTCATCATTATTCTGAATCATGCCGTCTGCCACAATAACTATAGTGCAATACAGAAGCTATTTTATGTAGTTGAATGTCTTTTTAATGGAATTTCGGAATGGTAATATCAAAACGGAGCAAAAAAAGGGGGTGCTCAATTCTAAACATAAAATAAATAGGAGAGAAGACCAAAATTGCGGTGTATTTCTACATATACATACCTACTGCATACATGTAAACGTAAAGAATAAAATAAAGTATAGATCTGTTTTCGATAAAACAAAGATATGTAGGTACACAAATGCAGTGATATCTACAAACAAATATTTCTATAAAAAATACCAAGCAAACATTACAATGATTTCAGCAGCACTTTCACTCTCTTGCATGTAATCATTTTGTCTGTCTTTACTAGTGCCAAAAAAATACATTTTCGTCACAGCACAGCACGCCGCACGGCCCACTCTGCCAACCACGCTCCGACTGTATGCCACACTTTTTTTTTTTTTTTTTGATTTAATTGCTTCTGTCCATATCCACATCCACACATTGGACACACAATACACAGGAAATAATCGATATCTACTGGCATGCCATTGCAATTTACTGTTCACGAAATGAGCGTTATTGTATTCGTTTCAAATAATAATCGAAAACATAAACGAACTACAAACTGTGGTTGTTTTATTCGTCCACAACATGCATGTGAATATTTTTGCGCAATGACTGGACATGGAAGACTTATTTGTCAGTGAATCCTCGTTAGTTCTTTTATTGTTTAGCCTTTTGATTCGATTTAAATACATCTCTTGGATATGTCCTAAATGTAGGTTGAGAAGATATAACTGTGCCATGCAGTCGTCCGGTCATTACTTTAGTCTTAGTTTTAGCTTTCGTTGACTAATCAAACGGCATCAGTGGCTGAGTGTACCTATCTATATACACGGGCTTACACTTGTTTTCTTTGTTTTTTTTTTATGTAGATACCACTGCAGGGTGCGGAGTCGCCTGGCTTCTTACAACCGGAAGCTAATCCTGAATTTTAAAGCTTTTTCAAAATGTCTTAATCGAAAATCTCGGCATCTAACAACAGACACGCTGAATTAGTTAACTTGGGGCCTACCACGATATCTCGAAAAAAAAAATCTAGAAAACACAATCTCGAATAACAAAAATCTCGAATTAATATTAATTTTTGAGGCAATGGTAACTATTTGCGACAGAATTATTAACACCAAATCGAAAAATGGTGTTAAAAAGTGAGATACGTATGCAACCCCCCTGCTTGTGGTCACTGTGGTATTTGGAGTATTGTGCAAGGTTGAGTACATACAAAGTTTATACATATTATGTTGTTATCCCAAAAAAATATCTCGAATTTACTTTTTATTTTTGAGATATAGGCCCTTAAGGACTATTCACATGAGAGCGAGCGAACGAATTACTAAAATGCGAACAAACCATTTTTGATGCATTTATGAACAGTAAATTTCACATTTTACTATTCCAAGAGGAGGATAATTAATTGTTCCATCAAAATATACTAAGAAAACAAGTTTAAAAATAGTCTTAATAACGAACTTTCGAATTCCAAACTTTTTGCCGAGAACGAATACACCCTGGCGCGAATTGTCAGTCTATTCACAATCCACATCATTTAAATCGCGTTCCACAAAGTAGCCAATAAAAAATTCGTTCGAACTTAACCTTATTCCAAGAGGAGGATATCTTGGAATAATAAAATGTGGAGTTTTCTGTTTATAAATGCATAAAAAGTGGTTTATTCGCATTTCATCAATTCGTTCGTTCGCTCCCATGTGAATGGTCCTTTATTGTGATTGTCGATCAGCGATCGTCACGACAATTGTCGATTGCGTCGATTGATTTTAGCTATTCGTACGCTAAAAATTTGTTCACTTCCAAGAGATCAGACATTTGTAATCGGCTCCAAGCGACTGTCAGATCGACAAATATCGATCTGAATCAAAAATCACAGTTCTTGATCGATCGACAATTGTCGATCAACGATTAACAATCGACACTCAGAATAGGGGCCATAGTCTTTCGATATTTTTGTACATTCGAAATTTTTGCATTCGAGATTAAAAAAAAACTTTTCGAGATTTTTAGCCTTCGAGATTTTTGTCATTCGAGATTAAGTCATGATAATGGGATCACTTGATGTATTTAATACTACCTATACTCTGTCCAATTTATATTTTTAGTACAGACCTTATGAGAAGCTCTTTTTTCTACCAATGGTGCCAGTAGATAATCTCACGGCACTCAATCACAAGAATTGCCACTGAAATAAAAACCGAGCCACTGACTTACCAAGGAATTGTTCTTGTCATTTTCGAAAAACCCCCCATGTATGAAGGGAGAAGTAGTTTCATTTTTTTTCGAGATAGAGTCTTTCGGGATTTTTGTACTTTCTAGATTTTGCCCCATTCGAGATTTATCAAATTCATTTTCGATATTTTGACCATTCTAGATTGTAGTCGTTGTAGTTAACGTCATGATCCCCTGGAAAACTCTTTAAAGATAGATTCAAAATGACTTAGATTTAGTTTAATGTTTAGACATGTTATTGCTGAAAGAACAACAATAACCACTCTTAGACACTTTTTGTAGGAATTATAGCTATTTCGAACTACAACACTTAGGTATTCAACATTAGACTCCTTTTAAGCGACTGTTGTAAATAGGTTGATTTCTGGCAGTCAATTTTCCATATATAATTCACTTGGGAAGACATTTCTGTTTTGTCCTGCCAGGAAATTGCTTTTCGATCTGTCAATTAACCAAACGACTGCCACTTATTTTTACTAGTTTGTACCTAAACCAAAATGATTCAATCAATAAATAACCATTAAAGGAAAGCATAAAAACAAAAACGATCTAAAAGACGGTATGCAGTAAATTATAAAATTATGTCTACCCAAAATATGTATAAGCATAAAGGATTCCAATCACGAAAAAACTATATTTGCATATTTTAAATTTCTTTTTCTTTTCGATTATTTTCATTGACAAACTGCCAAATATATAGCTAGTTTGTCGCATAGCAAATGATGCACGGAATAATAAATCGTAACTGAGATCGATAACACTTTGTTAGGAATGCAGACAACAAGCGCCGCTATTTTGTGTGCACGTTTGGAACGCTTGCCGGAAGTACAAATTATTATGTTTTGTATTGCATAAATGCAACATATGCAGCACGGTATTTCAGGAATCAACAAATCGCTTTGAAAGCAATGGATTCCTTTTCATTTTCTTGACAATGGCATTGACATTGATAGAAGTTTGGGTTATTTCACAATTTAATACTATATCTTCGTTAGAATTTGAAAGAACGCGCCGTTCCATTAGCATTTTCATTCATTGAAAATGTGCGAATTTCTTAATAGCACAATTGCTTTGTGCGTGCAAAGAATAGCAAGCAATACCAAGCATTTCTAACAGTTTAGCATGAATTTCCCATGAGTCAGGCATTTACACTTTTACCTGTTTCACTATTGAAACCGCTTTGAACCTGATTGACTTCTAGGAATTTGACCACAGAAAGTATGTATATTAAGACATAATGTAAGTACATTCATCCAAAGTAATTTGTTGTAATGGTTGGACTCTTCAAAAAAGTTTGTAACTTTAATGATCGAAAAAGTAGTCCTATTCATGAAAAAAACTATGGGTGGGACATTTAGGACATGGAGGCCTACTTAATTAAAAGAATTAATTATATATTAATTTAGATGCATTCGATATATGGCAGTTGCACAGTGTAGGAAGATCTGGGCAGTGTGGAATATAATTAAGGATTGGCTAACTAAGAAATATGTTGTGTTCCATAGATAGTGGCTCAGTCTGCATAAAGTTAATACAACAGGCTTGTATGTTTGATTATTGTCTTTTATACTTTTTCAGAATCTGTATTCAATTTGTTTGTATCAAACCAAACCACCCCAAACCACCCTGAGGACATTCATGGAACTACGAGTGTCCCAGTTAAGAATTATAATCCTTTAAGGGGTGATTCCTGAAGTTCTGCCGAACAAAACATTGTATGGCAGAGGGGGTCTATTTTCATCGTATTTCTCGTTATAGCCCAATATAGGTGACCTCTATTTTGACCTCTATTCTAAACTGTTATAGGCACACAAATTGTTTTGTATATTTTGAAAAGAGAATTTAGTAGCGCATAAAAGTCTTAAGCACTTCTGGTACATCTGTGCAGCTACAAAAAAGTTATGGCTCCTTAAACTCAAAATTTTGAAAATTTGTTGTTAAATTTTTTTACTTAAAATGTTTTTTTTCTTAAAATTTTTACTTAAAAAAATTTTTATTTTTTTTTTAATTTTTTTTTTTTGAAATTTGTATCCTTGATCATTTTTTAAAAATTATGTTAAGCAACTTTTTTACGTGCGATTAACGGAAGTTGTAGTAAAAGCCATTTTTTGTCAGACAAAAATGGTCAAAAAAGACTCGATTTTTCTAAAAAATAAGGTTTTTTATTCATAGCACCCCAGAATAAAAGATCCATGGGTGTTAAGGTCAGGAGATCTGGGTGGCCAAGGATTGGGGCCAAATCGACCAGTCCACCGTTTATCAAAAGGATGGTTAAGCAATGGATTTATCCCACTGCTACTGTCACAAGATCCTCCATCTTGTTGAAAGAACATCGCCCTTCTCTGAACAAGAAGAACAAATTCAAAGAAATTCCAGGTAGTAATAAGAATTAACTGTTTGTGAAAGAACGTGCTAAAGTGTGTTCAAACATTTACGCTAAACCTCCTTTGAAATAAGCACACATTTTGAAGAAGTTGTTCACAAAAATGAAATTCTTCTAAATTAAATGGGGTCTAACCAATGGTGCAAATTGTAGAGGTTTGTAACTTTGTTTGTGAATTGCGCTTCGTCAGTCCACAGAATGTTGTTGAGGAGTGCCCGTTTTTTGCCTGTTTGCGCAATAGCCACTGGAAAAATTCCTCTACCGGTGCTAAATGGAAAGGGTGTAATCTATTACTCTGTAGAGTTCTTTGAATCCTTGTTCTGGGAAGTTCCAACTGCACATCAGCTAGTCTGCTAGCTTAACTTCCTCAGCACGCAAAATCCCACTCTCAATTTCTGCCGCCGCTGCGTCTGAACGTCGTTCCTTTTTATTTCGAGAAACTCACCCGGTATCAACAAGGCGCTGATACTCAAATGTATCAGCACACCAGGCCAGTGGATTGTGGTGATTGCTATTATTCTAGGGATAGCTTTTTCGGGATATGTTACAGGTCTGTTGTCTCCTCCATCTATTGTTAGCGTTTGATAAGAATTCTGAGGAGATATTTGCTTTTACTGCTCCGAGCGAAATGTGAACCTGATTCCGCAAGTGAACGGAGGGAAGCTGAACCTTTGTTGCTATGACCTGGAACCAAAACATTAAACCCATCAAGCGAAGCCAGCTTGTCTCAAAATTCGAATACTAATTTAGAGGTTCTATGGACTGAGGCGATAGGTTTGTTTGCAGCTTGACTGTCAATGAATATGTCTTATCTTTTGCCTCTGAACTATGTTTGTGTGTAGTTTGAGTTGGAGGCAGGCCTGTCCATCCGTAAAGGATTTTGAGATGTTCAGATTCCGAAAATATACCGGCGCCTACTTAACAGTCCATTTTTGAACCGTCCGTGTAGATTGTTAAATTCTAGTTCTTGTTCACCTGTCCGTCTTACCAGGGAAGGGAATTCTACTTCAAAATGTTTTGTAAAAAGCATTTTGGGAGTAATGACCACAGAAGTGGCCAAATAAAACCACCTTGGGGTGTGCGTCTGCTGACGAATAATTCGGTTATGTAATGTTATCTGAATGATTTTGGTGTTAAGCATAGCAACAATCCAAAGACTAAATTGGATTTTCTAAAATTGCTTCAGTCTAGGTATGCGTATAGTATACGTACATTCTATGTCTGGAAAGGTCACAAGGGTGTATTCTTCATATTCTTATCATAAAGTTACAATTTCATTGATATAAAAATAGTAATTAATTCGAATTGTAGATGTCGGTAGGGGCGGCAAAATTTGAATAGCCCACTGGCGGCAAATATGTAAATCCGCCACTGGATACCGTTCCGTGCATAAAAACGTATTTGCTCAAAATGTTCGTTCGGCACCTACATATTTACTTTTGCGATTCAATTTGAGGCTGATGATTCATTGTTCACATAAATTTTAGAAAGTACTGTTGTAGAAATCTTGTTTTTTGATTAAAATATGTACTTACAGCATACAGATATACGTCATATAGTCGTCAATAATATGCTCAAATAAAATATGAACTATGAAATTTTAGCTGAAAGCATATTGTTAAAAATATAAATATAAATTCAATACCTTTCAAGACATATACCCTGTACTGTTGATGTTGAATTGATTTCCTTTTTTATTTAAACAAAAGCCAGATAGAGCAAAAGCACGCCAACGACGATTTTGAGACTATTAGAATGAACGATAAAAATTCTTCTGCCTTTTTTTAAAGGAACATGTTCATATTTAACGTTTTAAATCGATTTCTTGTTTCAACGGGTATTTATTGGCGTAAACATCTATTTAATATGGGAATCATATTGTATTTGTATGTATTTACTTTTGACATATATTTAGATAAATCTGTCAGTTTTCGAGCATTTGAGGCCGTATGTCAGCAAAAATGCCTCTGGTTTGTTCATAGAGCAAAGACTTTATCACCAGAAATTAATCAAGCTGAGTTTTGTGAAAGTTTTCGAAATAAGATGACGTGGCAGGAAAACTCTCCTATCTTCTGTGACTTAAAAATGCCCCCTAAGCTGAAAGGAAGGCTCTACACCGCAGTTGCTCGTACGGTGCTTACATATGGTTCGCAATGCTGGACAAGGGATACAAGGTATGAGAGCAAATTAACGGAAGCTAAGATCAAGATGCTTCGGATGACATTAGTAGTAGCATAAGCTTGATCAAATTAGAAGTTCATATAAATCTGAGATAGCCTTCTCAACAAGAGCACGACTGGTAAGTTGGTTTTGCCATTTTCAAAGGAGGGATCCAATCAACGTTCCTAAAGGAAGGCAGGCCAAAAACTCTTTGATCACACAAATACAAATATGTAGTTGCTGGTCATTTTTCCACAACTAAGCACTTACTGACAATATTATTGAAAGGATTAAAAATAGACATCTTCTTCTATTAAAATGAATGAATAATATCACTTGAAAGTACAATCAAGCTTTAATCACCCACCAGGGACTTATAATAATTAACTGCATAAAACGTATTTCTGGATTTGTATTGATATGTTATTTCATTTTATAGCCACTGTAGGCCGATGCATATACATACATTTTTTTGACATACATGATGGATGTTGGGAACTAGTTTATGTTTCAATATTAGATATACTTCTGGGTGAAAAATTGAATTTTATAAATAAATATTGTACAATGTACATACAATCATGCTATTTAAAGAACTTGTTGACTTAGGGTACGAGCAATTCAACATTTTAACTGCTCTCATAAACTCAAAAGCTTATGATTCATTGCATATTTTAGGTTTTAAACCGTGACACACATTCGATGAAGGTGTAGAAATTGTTTCTCATATTCTGTACTCTGACCTAATCATCCACACACATACGATCGTAATGCATGTATGTATAGTTACAGATTTAAATTGTAGTCTCAGCTAATTGAATCGTCAAGTGAATAAACTTGACCAATGGTGAATACTTTTTCCAGTTTATTGATTTAATTTATTTGCTTTTGGATTTTAAATACATATGTGTTTGTATGAAAAATTTTGTTATTTTTAAGAATAAATGCTTTAATTGCGTGCGAAAATATGCAGAGGCGTTTTTATTAGATCAACGCCTAAGCATGGAAAGTAATGACAAAACAAGTCAGTCAGAAACGCAATAACTAATAATCAAAACTGTGATAGAACTTCTCCTTATTAATTTAAAATAGAAGAAGAAAATTATTTAAAAATGGGTAACCAAATACCAATTTTAATATGAATCGATTTTATTTTACGATTGACACACATGCATTCTTTATGTTGACATAAAGGATCATTCACATGAGATCGAACGAACGAATTGATGAAATGTGAACAAACAACTTTTGATGCTTTTATGAACAGAAATTGCACATTATTCCAAGAGTAGGATAATTAATTATCCCATCAAAGTGCGCGAAGAAAACAAATTTATAAACAGTTTAAATAATGAAATTTCGAATTCCAAACTTTTTGCCGTGAACGAAAACACCCTTGACGCGAATTGTCAAATTTCATTCGCAATTCACATCTAAATTCGCGTTCCACAAATTAGCGAATAAAACATTCGTTCGAACTTAACCTCGAATGAGAAATTCCTGGAAGAAACTGATGACTAAAATTCGCGAACTGCCGCGATCAATAAAAGTGTTTATGTGAATGGACTGTCAAGACTTTCAAATATTCGTTCGTTTGGAAGTAGTTGGTCGCTCTCGTGTGAATAGTCCTTAATGGTAAAGTATGTAATTGTGCTGTTTCAATTTAATGAGTCTTAGTCAAATACCTTAAATAACTACATTTAACCTTTCCCTAGAATTCGGTTTATTTAGAAATGATGCTGTCTAGAACATTCCAGTAAATGAAGAGCGCCCCATTTCCAAATTAAATTAAATTAAAGAGATGTCGAAATGCTATAAATTTATTGAAGACAACATTTTATGAGTTCATAATTTCGCTTTATTGATCTGGCCTCCAAGAGCGTGTGACTTTACACCTTCGGTTTTTTTGCTGCTACTCTATACCTACCCAGTTAACCTAGGACGATTTACAAATACAATAGGCCTGTGTTATTGAACATCTATCTCAGCAAAGTAAAGTTAAGTAAGAAAATGTACAATAAAATTGTCCCCAGTCACTTTTCTAAACAGCCGGTTTTACCGCTGAAAAGTTGTCAGCCTGGGACCAATTCTGGTTCTGTGAAAATATTTTCACTCTTTCACTGCAAATTCGATTCTCGTTCTATGAAAAGGTGAAATCAAACGTCAAAAATGTTCACATGAATAATTTGCAAGTGAATGATCTCAGTGAAAGGGTGAAAATGGAGATCACAATGAAAAAAAGGGAAAAAAGCGTCACACCAATTCAAGACGAGTATTTAGTGAGCTTTTTAGGAAAATGCTCATGACAAGACAGATAATAAGAAGCAAATTTAAAAACCTATTTCTTATTGTTTGTGTACATTACTTTCAGCTCTAGCGATGGAAGAGCATGTATTATTGATGATGTTTAAAGGAGCGGGATTAGTTCTTCAAGCAGGGTTCTGCATAGATGTTCAAGAAAGCGATGCAATTGTATGAAGTGTTCTCCGTACGACGCCTTATGTTTCGATAAAAAGTCATATATATATTATGGGCATTTTATAATTTACAAATGCATAAACAATTGACAAAGTAAATATATGCAACAATGGAAAAATTGTACTTGCTTTGATATTCATAATTTGTAGAAATGAGAGCAAAAGGCAAAAATGTAATCACCACTGTGTACGATTGAATTTACCACAGCAGTTTCACTTATTGAACGAGAATCGCAAAAATAAAATAATTACTATCAATTTTAAAACAGAATACGTACTTCTTTTGCTTACTTTTGTTGTCAGCTACAACAAATATACATTAAATACAATTTAGAGGTAAGGTAAATGTATTTCCCGCGATTAATACTACTTTTAAGAAAATTAACATGTATTGTATTGCGTGTACCATAATTCACGCAAAATTTTAATTTTAATAGTACAGCAATGTCAACGGAAAAAAAGATAACAATTCGACAGCTGACAGTTCGGGGTTAGTAAAAATGGAGCGCTGTACGAAAGAACAACGCACAACACGAATGTGGAATGCCTTGCTCAGCACTGTCATTTCTCCTCAGTACAATTTACAGACATTTAAGATCAATGTGCATCGGAATCTCCTATCTTCTCTATCCCAATTTCCTTAATGCCCGCGCTGTGTAAATCACATTGCACTATAAGAGTAGTCATAACGTCTTTAACGCGTGTTAATTATAACAAAAAAAAGCAATATGTATTTTAAAAATAATGAAGGTTTTTCAGCTACATTCCGCAATTTTCGAACAAAATCATCTTCAGTGATTAAGCTCATTTTCATCTTGATGGCTTAGATAATCGTCATCGTCAAAATTGTCGCATTCGGGGTTTAGAAAACCCACGAGTAATTGTTGAGAAATAAATGCATCTATACAACGCGTGACTGTTTGGTGCAGATTTTGGGCTGGAGGCAGAATCGAACCATTCTTCTTCAAAAATGCGACTGGTCAGGGAGGAACAATTAATGGTGTTCGTTTTTGTGACATGATAACCTAGTTTTTAGTGCCTAAATTACAAGATATGGATGTGGCCAACATGTGGTTTCAACAAGACGGTCCACATACCATACAGCCAGAGAAACAATTCAATTACTGGCATGAGTTATTTTCTGAACTAGCCATTTAGCGCCATTGGACTTTTTTCTTTGGAATTTTTTGAAGTCAAAGGTGAAAGGTCTATTCAAACAAGCCCACCACCAACGCCTTAAAAGAGTAAATTGGGAGGTGTATTAATGAAATTCAGCCACATTTATGCGAAACGGTAATAGAAAAGAGTACGTACATATAACCACAATCTCGATACTCTATAATATATGAAACATTTAAGCGTTCTAATTAAAAATTGGTATTTTCTATCAAAATTACATTTTGCGTGAATTATGGGACACCCTTTATATGTACATAATGATTATGGCGAATATTCCAGGTATATAATGGAAGATTAGGACAAGCATTGCTATATAGTGACTCTATTTGCAAGGCAGAGAAACAAATTTTTTTTGCTGAGATAGGTCTTCAATAAAACGCGCCTTATATTCGCTGCTTCGAAGACCCTTTGACTTCAATCCGGATAAAGCACGCTATAGCGGAAGACCTTGCTTTAGGTGGCTCGCACAGGTGCCAGTAAGATGAAAACGTTCGTGACTTAAGGTGGTACTGCATGTAGTAAGCCACATATGTATGAGGCTTGATGTCAACAGAGAGTGCTACATATCGTACACATACGGATGTGTAGGTGTACCATATTTGAGTGTCACAAAGAGAGCTAATGACATGACATGTAGCCATTGGGACCACATGCAATATTACAATGGTCGCTAATTTATCTGCACAATTAAATCAAAACGAGCCTAATTGTAACCAACGAAATGGTAGAAAATCGATAATGCTATGTGAATAGAACAAATTTAACTACATTATTTACAAATTAAATGATACATCAGTGTATTATGTAATCAGAAAAGCAAAAGGCGGAAAAACATACTTTCAGGTAGTGATACCACAAACAGAAGTTTTTTGAACTGTGAAAATGACATTGAAAGTATGCAATTTCAACTACACTGCTTATAGGTTTGCGAAGATTAGGAAAAATCGAAAGGAGTTACATGCAACAAATGTTGACTTTCGTATGATTTCTTTCGTTAACACAAAAAGTGAAAACGGGTTTCGTTTCAATTTTTACAGAATTCCACCCGCTTTTTATTATTATGCTCTTATAGTAACATTTAATACACACGTGGATATGGATTTCAAAAGCATCTAACCCATGGTTCATTGATTAATTGCTAATCTTGTAAACATTTAAAATTTATTTGGTGTCAGATTAAGCACTTGAAACTAATGAAGTCGAAGTAGATTATTAATTTTTTTTTTCTTTTTCTTTTCAGTTCTGGCAGGCGACAGCTTGGTTCCAATGCCTTAGCCAGGTAATTTCACTCTGCTGCTGCAGTGTTTTTTATTTTTCTGTATTTTAACTTCCGATGACGTTCGTTCGTTAGCTATATTTGATCAGTTAACTGTTTGATTAAATTAAATTATTCTTGAAACGTACCCGTGCAATACGCGGACCAATAGATATGTGTGCTTAAAGTATTTATTAATTAAAAAGCAATAACAACCTAACAAAAAAGTACGTGTGTTGGTTGGCATGCTCGAATAAATTGGTTGCAGTTTAATGAACTGTATAGTAGACATATTTCGCATGAAATAATGTGCAATTAATTTGTGTAATGCGTAGACTTACGGGTATTTTGTAAATTTGTAGGGAAATAATTGTATACATAATTTTTACATAGAATGCTACTACAAATTATTTTGATTAGATTTATTATGTAATATATATAATCCAATAACCAATTTTAAGTAGATTTATATTGTGCTCTATGTATGCCAACGAAGAGTTTCCATGGCAGAAGTGCAGAACCCGTTTACAAAGACTTTTTCCGTTTAACTGTTAACCACTGCTCTGCTCATAGTTAGTTTATTATTCTCACTTAATTTTGTTTGATCCTTGTCTGACAAAAAATGGCTTTTACTACAACTTCCGTTAATCGTACGTAAAAAATTTAGGAAATTTCTCAAGGATAAGAATTTCATAAAAAAAATTAAAATTTATAAAGTACAAATTTTGAGAAAAAAACGTTTTAAGTACAAAAATTTAACAACAAATTTTCAAAATTTTGAGTTTAAGGAGCCATATCTTTTTTTGTAGGTACACAGATGTACCCGAAGTGCTTAAGACTACTGCGCTACTAAATTCACTTTTCAAATTGTACAAAACAATTTCTATACGTATAACAGTTTAGAAGTTATAGCGTTTTAAGTGGTAACACCTCCAAATTAGAGGTCACCCACTTTGATGGGCTATAACTATAAATTGGGTGAGAATAGACCCCCCTGCCGTAAAATTTTTAGTTCGGCGGAACTTCAGGAATCACCCCTTAAAGGGATTATACATCTTAACTGGGACACCCTGTATAAAAATGAATGTCTGTCTGCCTGTATGTCCTTTATATAATCGGAAACTATGCATTTGATCATGTGATAATCTTTATCAAAGTTGTTGTGCATAAGCCCACAAAGGTTTCTGAGTTGGTACGGTCAAAATTGGACCCAGGGGCGTGGCACCCCCCATACAAAATCTTATATTTCGAAAATTAGCGAATCTATTAAGCTCAATCTTACAGATAATCTTAGGTATTGCTCCGGAGTATTTCTGTGAAGATTTGTCAAAATTGGACAAAGGGGCGTGTCACCGCCCATCCAAAAAATACATTCAAAATCTTATATCTCGAAAACCACCGAATCGATTGAGTTCAAATTTACATACAATCTTAGGTATTGGCCTAGGAACATTGATGTGCATTGTCCTGATAGACAGGAATATTATCTAGGCAATACGAATCCTGGAAAAACCAAAAATGCTGTGTACTACAGAGCACTACAATAGAAACTGTTCACCACTGATTTAAATTAATTTAAAATTGATTGAAGTGTGCAGGCCATTCGCTAGTCTATATATATAAAAATGAAGTTTACGACTCACTGATTATCACACGATCATCAACTAAAACCCCTTGCTCTAGAGTCTAGAAGCTGTAGTTTTGCACAGAGGTTCACTTTATGATGTAAGTATACCAGGAATAAGGAAGGATATTTCAAAATTCAATTCCTAAAGGGGTAAATGGGGGTAAATGAGACAAAGTTTGTGTGGGAACATTTTTGTTTTTTATCCGATTGACTTCAAACTCGGTTCGTGTACTCTCTGTGAGAAATAAAGATAATTAATTTTCCCGATTTTGAAAAGTTTGCTTGGAGCCCGAGTTATTGACGATTACCCCTTTTAAGGGGCCCTTTTCTTAACTCACGAATCGTTCGTCGTATCAATTAAAAACTTTGTAATGCTTCCCAACCTCTGTCGCCGTTGAATATTCTTATCGCTTCATATAATTCCAGCATACGTACTCCAAAGATATTCAAGCGGAATTCTGTAAGAATGGATTCATGCAATTCCGAGCAAAAACCATGCGAGTCTCCTCACGAATAGCGGTGGGAGTTTTTTTTTTTTGTAATCTTTTAGATATCAAGGTCTCCGAATTACTCGTCTTACCGTGTCATTTCTAGCAATAATTCCCAAATTAGATCGCGAGGCGGTGCAGTGAGAATTTGATGCTTCTCCAACTATCCGTCTATTTTCAGTAGATGTAGTAGCTGTTTTGGTCTTCCCTTCGTGTTGTTTCTATAGTTGCACTTATTTTTAAGAAAATTCCAAACCATTGACTTGCTTATTCCAATTTTTTTGGCAATATCGATATAGATGAGACTACACTCCTTCTAGCCAAGTTTGTTGCCTTTTTCTTCTGCAGTTACAACTTTTCCTCACCTCATTTGATTAAAAAACGATTAAAATATACGCGAAATAAAAATAAAAATATCTTCAGCTTGAATAAATAATTGATCTACGGTACGGCAAGCAATTGCCTCTGTCCCTATTCAAGTGCTGCAAAAAAACTACACTTTTTTTTGCATGGTTAAAGGAACCAAAATAACACATGACATAACTGTGAAATGGAGAGAACTTAGTTTCGCTCCTAAAAGTTGCCTATTATCTACTATGTAGGGTAGGTACTAACTAAAAGTATAAACAAAATTCCGATAATTAGGAATGAGAAAGAGAAACAAAACAATGATTAAAAACTGTTGTCCCTATTCACACTCCGTATATAGGTTAACGCTCTTTGATTGAGAACTATATTTTATTTAAAAATACTTGCCACCAGTCCCACACTGTAAGTTTAAACTAAAGTTCAACTGGACCTGAACGTGAGTTTTAATTTGGAGTACAACTCGTCCGGTTTTACAATCTAATCTGAACTTCAGTTCAATTGAAATTCATTGAATGGAATTTGGCAGTATTGTACAGTACTTAGCTTTATACGACTTTTCCAAAATCGTTCCTTTGATTTTTCTTCAAAGAACACGCAAAATAACGTCAAATTTTTCTGTTTCTGACAATCGGCTAAACTGAGGTTAAAACGGCAGAATACTGTAGTTTAACTTAAACTGCAGAATGAACTCTATTCAAGGTTTAAAAGAAATTGTCAAACCAAATTAATTATTGGACCAAAGTTTAAACTAAAAGTGTAGTTTAACCTCTCACTGTGAAACTAGGGGTTCATAAAAATACAAAACTTTTTTTTAACAACGTCCTGAAATGCTTGTAAGTTAGTACTCTGTGAATATGGAAGGAAAGTGAATTCCGAAGATTACTTGTCATGTTCATGTAGCCAAACGAATTTTAAACGATGTTAGTCGTTAGAGTATCATCTCCTATTAGTCGAACTGCTGTACCTGTATGCTGTCAAGTATGCAAAGTGAATTGAATATTTTGGGATCGAGCTCCATATACTTACTTACTTACTTAGATGGCGCTACAGTCCGGGGTGGACCTGGGCCTCAACCAACACGCCTCTCCAGTTAGCACGATCTTTGGCTAACTGCCTCCAGTTGCGCACTCCAAGTTGGTTGAGGTCCCCTTCCACTTGTGCGCGCCACCTAAGGCGAGGTCTTCCTCTACTGCGTTGTCCCTCCGGGTTGGAATCGAAGACTCTTCGGGCCGGAGCGTTGGTGTCCATTCGCTCTACATGTCCTAGCCATCTTAGTCGACTGATACGTACTTTTCTGACCAAGTCGATGTCGCTGTACAGCTCGTAGAGTTCGGTGTTAAATCTCCTCCTCCAAAGCCCGTCAACGCAAACGGGACCGAAAATCACTCGAAGAATTTTGCGTTCGAAGCGCCCAAGGAGATCTTCATCCGCTTTTGACAACGTCCATGATTCTGCGCCATAAAGCAGGACTGGGATGATGAGGGTCTTATATAGAGTCTCCTTGGTGTTTCTCGACAAGGCCTTACTAATCAATTGCCTTCTTAGGCCAAAGTAACAGCGGTTGGCAAGTGTAATTCTTCGCTTGATTTCTGATGTGATGTCATTTTCAGAATTAATAGCGGAGCCGAGGTAGACAAAGTCCCGAACTACCTCAAAGTTATAGCTGTCTATCGTGACGTTCTGTCCGATTCGTCGATGTTGTGTGTCCCTTCTTGTTGACAGCATATATTTCGTTTTGCCCTCATTCACCACTAAACCCATTTTTGCCGCCTCTGTACTGATACTTGCAAACGCACCAGTGACAGCTCGCTGTGTTCTGCCAATGATGTCGATGTCGTCAGCGTATGCAAGTAGTTGCACAGACTTTTGGAAAATTGTGCCCCTGGTGTTGGCTTGCGAGTTTCGCACAATTTTCTCCAGAATGATGTTGAAAAAGTTACATGACAGCGCATCACCTTGTCTAAATCCTTTTTTGACATCAAAGGTCTCGGTGAGATTGTTTCCGACCTTTACGGAGCAGCGAGCGTTCTCCATCGTCATTCTGCACAACCTGACAAGTTTGGCAGGGATGCCAAAACTAGACATGGCTCTGTATAGCTCGTCTCTATAAATGCTGTCATATGCGGCTTTAAAATCGATAAATAGGTGATGAGTATCGATTTGGACTTCTTGGGTTTTCTCCAGGATCTGCCGTAGTGTGAATATTTGGTCGGTTGTGGACTTACCGGGCCTAAAACCGCACTGATAGGGTCCAATCAGTTCGTTGACAAATGGTTTCAGGCGTTCACACAGTACGGAAGACAGGATTTTGTAAGCGATGTTAAGGAGACTGATGCCTCTATAGTTGGCGCAGTTTAGAGGGTCTCCTTTCTTATGGATCGGGCAAACAATGCTGAGGCTCCATTCTTCAGGCATACTTTCCTCTGACCAAATTTTAGAAACGAGTTGGTGTATGCTCTCTACCAAGTCATCCCCCGCTGCCTTAAAAAGCTCGGCCGATAAACCGTCCGGTCCTGCAGCTTTGTTGGACTTCAGCTTGGATATTGCTATCCTTACCTCATTTTGGTCAGGTGGACGTAAGTCTTGGCTTTCATCGCCCAGGTTGAATGGTTCATTCTGCCTGACAGCGGAATTTGTGTCGTCTTCGCCGTTTAGCAGTCTGCAGAAATGGTTTTTCCATGTCCTCAGCACCGACTGTGACTCTACTACAAGGTTTCCTTGTTCGTCTCTACAGGTCTCTGTTCGGGCCTTGTTCCCGTGACACGTTCTTTTTACCTTTTGGTAAAACTTCCGAACATTGTTCCTGGAGTAGCACCTCTCTATTTCCTCGATCGCGCGCTTCTCATGCTCTTTCTTTTTCCTCCGGAGAAGCCGGTGTTCTTCCCTCCGTTTTTGCTCGTAGAGCTCACGAGCTGCTCTCGTCCTTCTCTGCAGCGCCGCTTTGTAGGCCAGTTGCTTTGCTGCATGTGCTTGCCGGCACTCTTCGTCAAACCAGGGGTTTCGCGGTGATGGTCGGGTGAAACCTAGCACATCAGTTGCGGCTTTTCTGACGGCTTCTTGGCATCGATGCCACTGGTCTTCAGCACTTGATGCTGGCTGCACAGGACTTCTCGAGAGGTTGAGGGAGACGCGATCGGCAAAAGTTCTGGCGGTTTGTTGCGTTTGTAGCCGTTCAACGTTGAATCTTCTGACAGTATTTCCTCGTTGTTGTGGTGTCTGGGATATCCGCATACGTACCTTGGCTACAACAAGGTAGTGATCCGAGTCTATGTTGGCCGCTCGGAAAGTTCGGACATCTAGAATACTGGAGGAGTGCCTTGCGTCGATCGCAACATGGTCAATTTGATTGACCGTTTGATGGTCTGGTGACCGCCATGTTCCTTTGTGAATGTTGAGGTGTGGAAACCGTGTGCTTGCTATAGTAGCATTACGTCCCGCAGCAAAGTCAATTAGCCTAAGTCCGTTTCCAGACGTGGTGTCGTGTAGGCTGTGCTTTCCGATTGTGCTACCAAAGAGGTCCTCCTTTCCTATTTTGGCGTTAAATCGAGCTCCATATATCGGGGTAATATTCGAGGGCTGGTCTAATCTGTGCTCCATAGAGAAGCAGGCCAGTTAATTCATCCTCCGTACGTCCTCTTTCTGAGGGGCTCTGGTAAGATTCTGATCAGTCAGAGCACTATAGTGCTGTTGTTTTCTTCGTGTTCACCAGTCACCACTATAGGCGGAGAGGCGACCGTCGGATTACTTAGCTCATCGAGTTAAATATTCTTATGCCAGTTAGTCGATAGAGCTACTCGAGACTAAAAAAACGCACCCGGGTTGCCTAAAATATTTTGGTCGGATGACATCTATGAGCAGAGCATCACTTCCGATGCGTTTTTTCGACCATCGAGTTAACGGTTAAAACTTCTCCAAATTGTAGAGCTCGACGAAACTAAGCGATGGCTGGTAACCCCATTTCGATTAAATAAAAAAATGCAACATTTTTGTTTTTTAACATCATTTAACATTTTGATAGGTATTTTATTATTGATTGTGGCCTCAAAATACACCATTCATTGATTTTTCGTAACAAAATTTGAATTCAAATGTTTATAATCAGTCATTCCAACCTGTCGTTTAAATTTAAATTGCATTTTTTAAATTATTAAAAAAGTTTCCCACGTTGTGGAAACAAAATTCTGGAAATATAACACAATATACCAAATTAGATATTTATGTACTAGATTTTGTCAGCTTTCCAACTAGTACGATACGAGAATTTGAGGTGGTTTGTGTCATTGCTGCTGTAACTACAACTGAATTGGGTATGGGCATGTATGGGGTTAAAGTATAAGTACGGTTCAGAACCTTAGCTGTGATTGCAGTCGTTATTTCGTTGGCTGCATTCACAATCAATTCTATCCAAGACAAGACCGATACCGAGAGTATGAATTTAAATTCACAATAATTATTTTACAAATTATTACATATTTTTCATTTAGAGTCTATTGGGCCAATCATTTTTATTCTTCAGCTTAAATATTTTGACGGTCACAGTGGATATTTTTATATGGAAATGTTCGAAATTGCGATTTCGTAAAAGTTTGCCTGGACACTAAAAATGATTATTATCTAGTACCGCGGTACCTATTTAAATTAAAATATGTATATATTGTTTCTTTTTCTTTAAAATATGACTCCTTTAAATTGTAAATATGAGATTTAATAAAGAATTGTATCTATCTATCTATATTATGTACAAATACTACATTTGTCAAAACACACCACCGCGATATCGATAGCGATGGCGATAAACAACTAAACACACTAGCGCGACGAAGAAGATAATAAGAAAGTTTTATTCTATGCCTCTACTTAATTTCAGCTTACTTTTAATTATGGTACAGAAGAAAATTGTGGGTGCACGAAATCAATTTACGTGGAGATAGTCGAGGAAAATTTTGTTCAAGCATTCAATGGCCCGCGTATCCATTAAGTGGGTCGTACGTAGGATGCTTAAGTGGAACCTCCATAACTCCCAATTCTTCACCATCGAATTTTGATCATCAGAGTCAATCCCCATACGGGTAGAAATGACCAAACCACCGAAGCATGGACCCTACGTACGGAGAAGTAGCTGCTTCGCATTGAGTTCCTCGCGTATTCTGTTATTATTTATACGATCTCTACGAGTCACACAGTAATACAACGAAGAAATCTCATTTCGGCAGCTTGTATCCGCGATCTTATTCTTTCGGTCATTACCCAAATCTCATGACCATATGTAAGAGTTGGATCAAACGCCGAATTAAAGACTGAAAACTTAACTTTGACACCAAGTTCAGTACTTAGGTGAGAGTACGATAACTATGGCGTAAAAAATAATAACGGTTTTTTGTAGAGGGCTTAAATACAAGCACTTTCTATCTGGCTTTGTTTAGGCGGGAGGGGTAATTAAAAAAAATTTACGTAAAATTAAAATGAAATATTAAAAAACAATGGCAATACTTACAACAAAGCACTATAGTATTTTTTAAAGCCAAGAATCTGTTCTAAATTGTTTATAATGCAAATCAGAAAATGTTTGTCTATAATACCCCATTTCAGGCCAAAGATTCTAGCTGAAGTATGTTATTGTTATCATTGGGTAAACTATAATAATTTAAATAACGTTTGCATATACTTAACATTGCACCCACCCCAATCAATGACCCCCTACAGGCGGTTGCAGGGTAACACAATCCCCATATACATACATACATATTTTATGGTATGTTTACTCTAAGCGGAGCAATATATATAAAACTAATTTTACATTTTTTCAAAAAAAAAAAACTATAGGTAAGACATAAATCAATCTAGTTTTCAGTGTTCGGTTAAGAATTGCGTTGAGCAGTAAAAACTGCAAACAAATTACGTAGGTATCTAGTTTCTCAATATTGAACAAATCAGCATAACATTTTTTTTTTTATTTTTATACCCTCCACAGGAAGGTATTTTCACTTCGCCATAACATTTGTAACGCCAAGAAGGATTCGCTTGATTCTGAATCAGGATCACATTTTGAATCGATATAGCCATGTCCGTCTATCTGTCTGTTGAAAACACGATAGCGTTCAAACGAATCGGCTTAGGCGACTGAAATTTTTGTTAGAGGTCTTATTTTTACGGTCTGCAGGTTGGTATTAAAAATGATCCATGTCGGTCAAGTAGTTCTGGTAGCTCCCATAAAAAAACAATATTAGACACATGCATGTATCTGTACAGAACATAGAGTGGAGGGTATCAAAGCCTCAGTCTGCATGTACGTGTTGCGTTGCAATAGATTGCTATCGCGGCGGTGTGTTTCAATTTTAAAACGCAGTTAAATCTCGTTTATTTGTATACTAATGTTGAATGAATGGACCCTATTGTTGAATGGTTATACCTATGTTGTTTTTGCTAGGAGACTTCCAGTCGTATTTATTAGATTTCCTTAAACCTTTACGATGTGGTCTATAGTTACACATCGTGTCAACATACAAAGCCGTTATGAAATTTTGCTGAAATATTTATTTATAAGTACCTATTTCTCCATCGTTTCTTTGCTAAACGAGAAATAAGTAAAAATTTTTTAGAAACTAGGTACATATTTCGGAAAATACAGAAATTTACTAAATCAGCTATTGGCAGATTTACTTTGTATAGATGTTTTTAGTCTTAGAAGCAAATATAACTTCAACAATAAATTCACTCAAAACGCAAATGTTTTGAGTTTAAGTTATTGAGCCCTAACGTTGTTTAAGTTGTTGTTTATAAATCATATTTTCCGCGATATCACGCGAGGATCTGTCAAAACGAGGTTTGACGAAGATATTCGTTCTGTGCGAAAGAAATAGGTGAACAAGGCAATAGCATCACACGTCTATGACCCAAACAACACGCATCTACACAAAATAATATCATTTGAAGAAAATGTTTGTTTGTTAAAAAATGTAAATAATATAACCAAATTAGATGCTCACGAATATAATATTTCTAATACCAATAATTTAATAAACTTAGTGAATTAGTGGTGTAGTTCGAAATAGCCACCATTCCTACCAAAGTGACTGTGTCTACGAGTTGTAGACTGTTTGTGATGGGCTCCATGGAACCTATGGAAGGTGAAGTGTAACTCGGGAGAATCGACTTAAGTCTACTTCCACTACTACAATTACAATCTCTTCTATGTTCGCTCCTTTCTAAGTATTTCGTATGTGTAGAAACATATTTTTCTCGTATATTATATCGCAGTATAATAGTGCGTTTTGTCCTTCTGGTCCGATTGGGTCATACTACTACTACTACACACCACATGTTACAAATAATATTAAAATATTCCTTCTCCGTGATTCTCATCAATTCACGAACCTTATTGTACGAAAGAGATATGACGAGGAAATCATCTTCCAAAAGGTTTTTGGATTTAAAACAGGCAAACTATGGTGGATTAAAATTTCCAGGGAAATTAAGACAAGTTAAGTGCGTAAATACTCTTATACCTATCTGCATCTTTAAGCATTCCGCAGATGTTGAAGCTCTATGGGTTTTTTTATTAGTAAGACGCGATGTAGAATACTTAATTTGAGTTAAGGCCCCGTAATCATAACTATATGAGACCAAGTGGAAAAGCCCTCTTAATGTGCTTTTCCAGACCTTTGTAAATAAATTATTCACTAGTTTAAAAAAAGCTTATTTATTAGTAGAACCAATTTCACCTTTTATATGAAACTTAATCTATACATTTTCAGTCATCTTTACAGATCATCGAGTTTTAACTCATCTGGAAGGAGCTCAAACTGTGATACAACTGAAGACATGTACAGCGATGTTAGTCTAGAAGACGTTCAAGATTTAAGTCATAAGGTGAGTACACCCAGATTTTTACAAAGTCCAAAATATTCATTAATTAATTGTTAACCCAATTTTTTCTTCAATTTATTGCAAAAAATTTCACGTAATTATGTTTTTGAACATTATTCAAGTAAGTTTCAACTATTATAATACCTGCTTTTAATTTCCTCTCTAGTCGTGTGGAATCAATGTTCACATGCGACCTTGCGGCAGGTTTCATGCATCTCGAGACAGGCTATTCCTTTTACGTATCGCTATTGCAACGATGATGTTAGTTATCTATCAGCAATGTATATTACGTATAGGTATATACACTATTCTCCCTTAGCGATGAGAGTGCTGGCGGTTGTCTATGCATTGAATTGTTGGTCTCCGAACTGTAAGATATACCATTGAATTGATTACAAGTACCAATAGAATGGCTATGGTATGCACAGCACATCAATTATATCGTAGACTTTCAGTTTGAGGTTTTGACGGGTGTGAGGCTTTCTTTTACATTCGCCAAAAGTTGGTTGCCTTGGCGATTGAAATAGAAATCTCTAAGAGTTGTTTTAAGGCTCAGTGAGTCTTGAGTTTAATGGTATGAATATAATTGTCAGTTTTAGCGTAGGTATGTCTTGGTATTACTATTTTGGTGGCCATTTAATTGGATTTTGCTTTGGAAATTGCTTTCGATACTGATAGTATGGCGCTGCGATTTGTTTTTATGTGTGCTTGATAACTGAAGATGTGCGGAAAGATACACGTAACGTGTACATTAGAATTAAATACATACCTAATGTAATTAAGTCCATAAAATATAAGTTTTCTACATAGCATATGACTAGGTACTACATTCCATAATTTGTATGGAGAGTATATTCACTCTGTCATTGCAATTTGTGGCGTCAGGGTTTGATTCAAAGACTCGTCCGGCTGGTGTATTGTTGTACATACGACCCAGCCATCTCAGTCGCTGTATTTTGAGCTTTTTGACTAGGTCAACGTCGCTGTATAGCCCGTAAAGATCGCTGCACAGACGGACGAGTTTGGCAGGTATGCCGAAGTTTAACATGGCTTTGTATAATTCGTGCCTACATCCAATTTTTCTAAGATCTGCCGGAGTGTGAAGACTTGGTCGATGGTTAACTTTCCTGGCCTTAAAGCGGATTGATATGTTCCGATCAGGTTATTTGCGTAAGGTTTTAGGCGTTCACACAGTATAGCCGACAGGATCGTATACGCTACATTCAGGAGGCTTATTCCTCTGTAATTGGCTCAGTTCAGAGTGTCTTCCTTCTTGTGGATGGTACTCACGATGCTGAGGTATCGTTCATCGGGGATACTTTCTACCGAAAGTTTTGCAGATAAGTTGGTGCATGTGCTCCTTACCAAGTCGATCTCCCGCCGCTTGAAACAGCTCGGCCGGTAGGATATCGCTATCGTTACCTTATATTGGTCGGGTATGGACACAAATTTATTCTATCATATAATCCGCCGTTTAATGGTCTGCAGAAATGGTCTTTCCAAAATCTTCAGCATCGCTATTCCCATGCTCATCTCCGCAGACTTCTGGTTGGACCTTTGTATCCATCCTTGAGCAGATCTGTTTACCCTATGGTAGAACATTCGAACATTGCCCATGCAATATCTTCCCTCAATAGACTCGACCGCTGACTTCTCGTGCTCTTTAAATTCGCTCATCTAAACGTAGTATATATTTACTATATTTGAGGGCATTGATGAGTACTTCTTGGAAGTGCAATTTCCTCACAATACAAAGAAAAACAACTAGATACACAGGATGCCGAGTTCATTAAACATTATTGGCCAGTTGTTGTGATTTCCCGGCACGTTCTCAAACGTCAGTACATCGTACGTGGTAATACTGTAAAATTATGTTTTTGTTTTTACAAATAACCCATCTGTTGGCACACGTCGATGATGGTTCAACCACACGTAATACGACTACTTATGTATCATTTTGAAGCGATTGCCAAATCACAGAGAAAACCTTCTCAGCAACAAGACTGTCAAGCCGTCAGAAGTCAAAGGCAGCTATCACTCAACTCGCTCGTGGCAATCCCGCGCAATCTTTCGCCCACCGCCAACAACATATAAATTTCGTGTAATTTTTTTTCTTCATCGTCTCTACATAGTTTATGGCGCGCAGAAGGTTTTTCATTGCATATTAAATCACATGGATACTAGTATGTATATATATGCATGCATTTCATGGAAAGTGCTACACTTTGTAATTTGTTGATGTGAAAAAATTTCTTCATTAGCATTAATCACTAAACTAAATTAAACAAACAAAAAAGAAAATATCTAGTCTTGTAAAAAAAACTTTAGTGGCACATCTCTTCAACGAAATACACTACATATTTAAAGATGCAGAATGCAATTCATATTGCCTTTGGCTTGTCACATGGAAATGAAAATGAAACTGACTTTGGGGCCACTGCATGTATGTACTGTGAATGCTGAGGCTGGGAGGATACACAAGTTCGGTATAAAATGAGGTCTTGGCGTGTTTAACTCCCACATCTGGTTATAGAAAATTGCATGCACTAAACTAGTTGCTGCCAAAGTATGAAAAATCCATTGGAAAATAATTTGTAAAATTTTGGAGATCATTGAGCGCTATGATGCGGTCGTTAGAATGTCATAAGGATGGACGTTGGGAGGGTTGGAGAGTAAACCTGCAGCTTGCAACTTTGTTGGTTGTAGCTTAGGCCTCAGTCAGAACTTACCACATTGGTTTAGTAACGGACACATCGCCTTAACCAAGCGCTATCTTGTAACGCGATGTTATTATCGATCGTCCACGAAGATAATAATATAAGTACGACATAGATTGATTTTGATCTTAGATTCAAATACTTAATCTCAAAGACAAGTCTTTGTTACGATTTTAATTTGCTACGATTTTAATTTGTTTCCAGTTTAGTCAGTATCAGAAACCTAACTACCCTAACGGCAGAAAAAATGTATTAAAGGAAAATGTAGAAAAATTTGTATCAAATGTATTGATACACGAATTTACACGACAATTCTCTTTGATCTTCTGCCACCGACTCTAAATCACCAAGCCTGTAATCCCTAGAGAAGAGAAATTATGAATTCGATCTAACCAAGTCATCCGTGAGTCCGTGACCGAATCCCCTAATCATAAACCGCTCTGTCCGGAAAGAACTGTCAATTCCATACTTCTGTAGTACACTCCAGAGTTTTCCTCGACGGACTCGGTCATATTCCTTCTCCAACTGTACAAAGTATCGGTTAACAGGTGCATACTCCTAAGCCTTCTCAATTACCCCGACTTCGATTCGTTGCGTATATTGCAACTCATTATGTACATATGAAGACTTTCCACCTATCCCCAAGGTGGCAGCTTCTATGTCTTTCATGTGAGCGAAGAGATGTGTTATATGTGACTATCCTAAGTCGATGTCGGTGCCGAGAAACTATAAGCCCACTTATGCCGGCCGCTATTGGGTCATAGTTCATAGTTCATAGATCATCGTGATGGTTTGCGGGACCATTCATGAAAAGCTCACATTTAATTTTTTTATGAAACATGCAAATAAATAAACATCGGGAATAAATTACTATTAAATACTCGTAGCTATAACCAAATCACTCACTTCGGAAGTCATTGATAAAAAAAAAACTTGAAACGACAGATGGTACCATAAGGTAATTAAATATTTTGTTTACATTCGTCTTAATTTACGAGTTCGATTTACTTGATAATTGATAGCATTGTGTTGGTCAAAATGTTCTATCTCAAGATTTTCACTTCTACTCTTCTATTATAATTTTTTGAGAAACAAAATAGGTCTCGTAATCTTGTTTGTCCTTCTGTTTCTGTTTGAGGGGTTACATCATCTGTGGTCTTTCGAAATAGGCTATATGGTCCACATCATCTGGGGTCTTTCGAAATAGGCGATTTGGTCCACAATTTGGAATGTAAATAAGAAAAAAAGACGGCGAACAAGTTTGTGATTGAACCTTCATATCTAAACTATAAGAATTAAGTGCAGGGATACAATACAGAATAATTTGTCAAAATATGCACAGTATATAGTACTGCAACTGCTGCTTTCAGCGCGAGATCTGTTGTTGTAAGCACACAAAATTTAAATTGCAAAAATTTATATTTTTTTATCAAAAACCATTAATCTATAGTATATATAAAAAAATGAGTTCTAAAATGTGTTCGAATACGTATAACTTGAAAACCACTGTCTCTATTGTGCCCATATTAACAGATAATCTTATGTATTATCCCAGGAGTGCACTGAAGGAGATTGGTCAAAATTGGACAAAGAGCGTGGCACCGCCTATACAAAATCTTATATCTTGAAAACCACTGAATCGATTGATCTGAAACTTACAGACTATCCTAGGTATTGGCCCATACAAAAAAAAAACATTCCAAATCTTATATGTATCTTGAAAACCGTCGAATCGATTGAGTTGAAACTTACAGACAATCCTAGGTATTGGCCCAGGAGTGTTGCTGTGAAGATTGGTCAAAATTGGACAACGGGCGTGGCACCGCCCATACAAAAAAAAAAAACATTCAATTCAATTCGAAAACCACCGAATCAATTCAGTTCAAATTTGCAGACAATCAAAGGTATTTGCCCCAATGGTCATTGGGCAAAATTGGACAAAGGGGCATGGCGCGACCAAATTGGATACCTTCTTCTACGGGTTTCTTCGTAATTGCTACCCGAAGGTTTAGGAAAAAAAAACGTCAAAGTAATCGATTTGTTTTGTTTCTCAAATGATTTCCAAATTTCAATGGTACCTTTTTCGCTCGTTAACTTTCTTCACTGGCCATTTCAAAGGTAAATTATTGATAATGAAAAATGTATGTGCGATTTATACAAAGTGATGATCTTTTACAGTTCAATTTTTGTTACGATGCCAAGAAGAGATAATCTGGGTGATCACAGAATCCGTCGTATTCGGAATTTTGTTACGAAACCCGAAAGAACTATCACAGAATCCGTCGTAGTGGACATTATTGCTACGAATTTAATCCGTCGTAGTGGAAATGGACTCTGTGATAGTTCTTTCGGGGTTCGCAACAAAATTCCGAATACGACGGATTCTGTGATCACCCAGAATGGTAGCAGTAGCCGGCGTACTGAGAATGCAACGCGACACAGAAATATCGTAGCACGTCGAACGGAAGAGGAACGTTCGTGACCGCGCCCCGCGTCTGATATAAAATAAGATAAAATGTAATTACAGACAATTTTGGGGGTAATTTCGTTTTTAGTTTGGGGGATTATTTCATACCTTTTTGGAGACTTATTTCATCTTCGATTTTGGGAATAATTTCACAATGAAATTATTCCTCGAATTTGTAAGTAAGAAAGTATCGTGTCTATCGGGCTGAATTGCAGGGCACGGACGAAGCTGGGCAGGGAGGCGCAGGGACATAAGGCCCAGGGACATAAAGCCCAACTTTTATTTTTGGGGCTTATGTCCCACTTGGGTGGGACATAACGCCGAAATTCAATTTGGGCCTTAAGTCCCACCCAAATGGGACTTAAGTCCCATACATTTCTTTTGGGATTTATGTCCCACTCAACCTATTTCTTTAGATAAGCTTAGATAATTCACATAGATAGAAGAGCACGTACTAAATAAGTATAACGAGTACAACAGATTTTTGGCTCTGTTGTCTTGGTAAAGTTTTAAAAATGATTTATATTTACAACTAAAATACAGTTAATAGCAGTTTGCGAAAAGTAATGCAAACGAAAACCGCCACGAAGCCTTTTGGAAATAAAGGAATCATTTGCAAACGAAAACGTTTTGTTAAACTACGGCATGTCGAGGTATGATAAAAAAATTGTTTTACTTAAGAACACGATTTTAGAAAGCCAATTTGGATACACCATAATTCCTGGCATCTAAAATCGCTGAGTAAATTTCTCAAAAACTAGAAAAGAAAACAAACTTTTAAAATTCTAGTTTTTGAGAATTTGAGAAAATAAAACTAACAAAATCGCGCGATTTTTTTAGTTTTATTTTCTCAAATTCTCAAAAACTAGAAGAGAAAACAAACTTTTAAAATTCTAGTTTTTGAGAATTTGAGAAAATAAAACTAACAAAATCGCGCGATTTTTTTAGTTTTATTTTCTCAAATTCTCAAAAACTAGAAAAGAAAACAAACTTTTAAAATTCTAGTTTTTGAGAATTTGAGAAAATAAAACTAACAAAATCGCGCGATTTTTTTAGTTTTATTTTCTCAAATTCTCAAATTCTCAAAAACTAGAAAAGAAAACAAACTTTTAAAATTCTAGTTTTTGAGAATTTGAGAAAATAAAACTAACAAAATCGCGCGATTTTTTTAGTTTTATTTTCTCAAATTCTCAAAAACTAAAAAAGAAAACAAACTTATAAAATTCTAGAAAAGAAAATGAACTTATAAAATTTGAGAAAATAAAATTAAGAAATTTCTCTTCTCAAACAATAACCTGCGGTATTTGTTTGGAGAGTCATAGAAACATATTACTTCAACCCTACAACCGTTCCAAGATGTGTAGTTGTAGCTGTTTTGCGAAGATAAACGAAGAAGCAATCGCTAATAAGAATAAATTAATATGTCCATTTGGCCGGCAGATAATTAAAAACATATCTTTTGTTTACTTTTAAAGTTTGTTTGTTCGAAGACTAATTGAAATCCACAATGTTTTGCTAAATAGTATTTCTTCGAAAATTTGGGAGTTATGTCCCATCTCCGACAAAAAAATGTTGGAACTTATGTCCCACTTGGGTGGGACTTAAGGCCCAAATTCAATTTCGGCCTTATGTCCCACTCAAGTTGGACATAAGGCCCAAAAATAAAAATTGGGCTTTATGTCCCTGGGCCTTATGTCCCTGCACCGGGCAGGGACAGCGGACAGGTATTCTATATATCGTAACCCAGTTGTGTGCGCAACTTCGTTCGTGGCGTGAATGCTAGTTTATTTACCAAAGAAGCGACCGGATGAAACAGGCAGATCACTTCTGAAACCGTTCCATTGCTTGACCCAACAAATACTCTTCTGATAATTCTGAGAATTTTTCGCTTTCTCGATTTCTTTTCAAGTCAGAACAATTCAAGAAGCACTTGCACAAATACAATTTAAAATTGTATACAAGCCAGAGGCCATAGCTTTATTATTGACATATCACCAATACATGAGTAAAGTCGACCAGAAGCGCAGTTTTTTTGTTCCATTGGATCTAAATTTCCACTCATTTGGATGTAAAACGACATGATTTTGAATATTATGCGAGTCAGACATAATTGACGATTGACAAAAACAATTCTTACGTCGTTTTCCATTGGCCAAAAAGAAGCATCAGGGAGCGTCCAAGATTAAGAAAATTAATTCTGAAACCGTTCTATTGGCGCGAAAAATACTCTTCTGTTGATTCTGAGAAGAACATTTCGCTTCTCGATTTCAAATCAGAATCCAGTCAAGAAGCACTGACAGAAGTGCAATCTATGCATTTTATACCAGCGGCTGCAGGAAATAACCCCCCATAACGAAAACGAAATAACCCCCCAAAATTGGGGAATAATTTCACAAAACCTTTTAAGATTCTTCATTTTTAACTTTTTATAATTTTTCTTTCAAAAAGTCCCTTAAACACTGAAATATATTTTGGAGGGCATGCTGCCCCCTGCAACCTCCCTGCCTGAGTTCACTGTAGGATTTGAAGTAGGTGCGAGTTTGAGTATTATGCAAAGTAGGGGGCCATTTTACATATAAAACAAACAATTTCTTCTTGAAAGTGGCGAAAAAATGCATGCTGATATAAACAAGCGGCTAAATAGCATGGCGCGAAATAACCTTTTACAAAATAAGCAAAAGCAAAAATTACAAAAGCTAGTTGAAAGAATAGCAAAACATAGCAATGCTAAAGAAAAAATGTGAGTTAACCTTACAGCGAGATAAATGCAAGACGAAATGGCAATTTGCCACATGACTTTTGCGAAGTAATTGAAAAATATTTAAAACGTTGCGAGATAATAGTTTGCGAAATGAGAACCACGAATTGACAGGCACCGATTTACACGACCCCACTCTTTCATTTGTCTGAATGCATCTCACCTTAGAGCTTCAACTCTATAGGACTAAGGTAGACATAAGCACATTGATCTATTCCCATTTTTACAAATGCTGCTATTTATTTTTTCGTTATCTTAACGTTGTTGGTAATACTCCTATAGTCTTATTCCACGAGCCCAATAAAGCTAATAAAGCTAACAAAATAAGTCTACCAATCATAGCCGAAACGAAGCTCCATTTACGCATTGTACGGAAAGGCAAATGAACAAAGAACACGGATTTACAAACAATTGTATAAGATTTCTTAGATGGGTGTATAGAGACCTGGTTAAATTTACTTGGGCGTGCGTCAGTACGGTGAATTAATGTATCTCTTACGAAACGAATAATTATTTTCGAAATAAAATACTATTCCCTACTCAGATAGCATAATGCAAACAAAATTTCTGAATTATTGTTGGATATTGTTCTTTCGCAAACTCTTGTACTTATATCTGAAAGATTGTCACAGTTATGCTAATTTACATGATACACTTCCCATTTTATCTATATAATGTAATGTATGTACACAATATAGCTAACTGTTTCTTAAAGAAATGTGTACCACATTTTTCAAAGTAGACCGTTAATGAAAATGAAACTTAATCCTTTTGTGCTCCTCCTGAGGTTAGATTATCGCATAAAACAATATTTCAAGCGTAAGAAGGCAACTACTAGTCTTATAGCCTCTCCTCTGATGTAGCTGTTGGAAATTGTGTAAGTATACATTTTACTTCTCACATCTGCATTCAAATTGAATAATCAGGCACCTGGTGTACCTACATTAGGTATAGGTATGCATGCACTACTATAACAAGCAATTATATAAAATTCAATGTATCCACAGGCTACCAATAGGCAAAAACCTGCCTCAGACCCACCCAAACCAAACAATTAAGTCACAGGAAACAAAAAATAGAAAATTAAACCGCAAAAAATTAAGTCAAAATGACATCAAAACAACTACTGGTGCTGGTAGTGTACCACGCAACATATATGCAAGAACATAAATTAATAACTACACTGCTCCACCTGGCAGAACACCAAAGAGACATAGTCGTCTAACCAGCCCACCAACTAAACAAGGTACGTCGCGTCGCGAGCAGCAATTCCAATACCACTTCCTACGTCAGTGGGTACGCGATCTCGCCTATGTAAGGTGGTATGTACTCGACACATCGACAATAGTTTTGTTAAGTGTGTTTTTTTTATCCTTTGAGAATAATACCGTGCGGCTGGTCTCTTCTATAATGTAACTTCTCCATTTGTGGCATAGCAAACAAAAACGTGCCCGTAAAAAAACGAGAAGTATGTACATACGTATATCTGCATCTAGCATACGTAGGTGCACTCGCCAGAGATCGGGTTACGCAACAATTAAAAGATAAAACGAAATTTCACGAAGCCTCAGGCTCAGTTACCACCAATGGAATTTTAATTTTTCATGCACATATTTTGCGCACATGGACTGAGGGTGAGGACTGTTTATATTTGGTACATCTTTTTAACGTTCGAACCTGATGTTTTTCGCAGTATAAGGTAGTCAAATAGTCACATAGTTATAAAATCCCCAAAGGATGCTTTTAAATTAATAAACACCTAGAACTTAAGCTTGGTTGCGTCTATCTTGCGAGTATAACTAAGAACCGCCTAAGTTTAAGTTGAAGTTATCACTATCAGTGCGGAAAATCCTGCTAGACTGCCCTTCCACATATTGTTGGCAGAATCAAGAGTTCTCTTGATGCGACATTTTAATTATTATCGTTGCAACGTTTGATAAGTATGTAATTCCGCGATAATAACCAACATGCAATAGACGAAATTAGCCAATGTCTACTCTACGATCGATGACTGCCGTACCAGGAATGGCATTTCGGTCAATCCTCTTATAACTGATGTTGCTCTTTCCAAGAGATGGGCAAATATGACTTGTTTGTCTTAAAATGCCCAAAGTCATAAGGCGTGTAAAAGTGCTTTTAGATAAAATGTTGTGTTGGGTCTAAATCAGCCACGAAGCGTGATTTTTTTGGGAAGCGGAAGCACTCAACTTTAAACTTAAAATTAAAAGTCCTTTATTTAAGAAAAAATTCCTTTAATAAAATTATTTTTTGTTGGGTCTACATCAGCCACGAAGCGTGATTTTTTTGGGAAGCGGAAGCACTCAACTTTAAACTTAAAATTAACATCAAAAAGCTATATAAATTAGGGACCGAACCCAATTGACCTTTTTTTTTTAAAAAGGCTGATGAAACAGGTATTTGTGGCCCAATTTAATTAGTGGTGCATAGTGCTTTTTATTCTGCACAATCTATTTATTTGGTCCAAAGTAAATGGGTTCATTCGACCCAATTTTTTTTTGGGCCAATGAAACCTGGTACATAAATGTAATGTAAATTTTTGCAGGATAAATGGGTTTGTTTGACCCAATAATTTTTGGGTCTAAGATATTGGGTCCAATCAACACAATATTTTTTTGGGTTAAGCCTCGAGTTTATTCTATTGGAATTTCATAGGTTTAATAGCCTGAACTATTAGTTTTATCCACATATGTAAAATTATACATACATTCTTACGATCATAGCTTAAAATATTATGTAGATACATATAATAAGAGGCCTAATATTTCACCCAAAAAAATTAAGAGCCTCCTTTACCCATTTTCTATGGCCCAAAATAATATTGGGTTTAATACATCGATTTATTTTCACTAGAAATAATATTAGGTCAAATCAACTTTTTTGTTTCGCCTGGAAAAAATAAATGGTTGAAAGAACTGGTTAATTGGGCCACTTATATTATGTGGCCAAAAAACACTTATTCTATTTGGCCCATTTTCAAAATGGGTTAAGTTCATAAAGGCATAACAGGAATCGACAGGCAGCATCAAACAAATGTACTTCTTTTTAATTTACAACCTTAACTACTACTGGCCCTTTTTGCATGAAAATATCAAAATACCCGGTATTTTCGAGCCCTGATAAATCCGATATTTTTGTAGGGGAGATAGTAGTAGTTTTCATCCGATTTTGGTGGATAAAAGCTTACGTACTAAATTTCAAGTCGATATCTCTTAAATTACGGCCGTAATCGTGCGGACAGACGGACAGACAGACGGACATCGCTAGATCTACTAAGAAAGTGACATACTAAGTATAGTTTGTCATACCTACAACGCCTCCTTATGTGCGTTACAAATGGAATGTCAAAGTGAATATACCCTCATAGGTGGCGCAACAGGCAGGTGACACCCAAGGCCTAGCTTCTTGCAACCATTCGTTTTGTGTGAGTTTCTATTTTTGGGACGAATGGAAGGGACCTACAATTTTATGCCGAGTCCGAACGGCTAAATTGAGAAGCTTTTTCATGACAGTCATACTCTCGGATGTTTGTCAGACGTTCGCGAGAGGTGGCGCAGTAGAAAAAACTTAAAGATGTAATTTGTGTTTTCCGGGGATCGAACCTGGGATCCCTCGCACAGTAGTCCAGCACACTAACCACTGCGCTACTGCGCGCCCACAGTGTGGTACCGGGTATAAAAAAATATAATGTATTAAGTCTTGTACATAAAATACGACTTTTTTTAAAGCAAAATTATCTATGATCTAGTCATAATAATCCTTTGGCTTGAGATCATTTCATATTAAGACGCAACCTCTTGGATACCTCCACGAGAACTGCACGTCGCCGATGCATATGTTTTATACTTAGTACGCCCAGCTCTGCTCGAGATGCTTTGATGAAACTCCTCACCCGTGAATTAGCCTACGACCTCTGTGTTTGTACAAATAGCTAACGCTAACCCAATTTGTTCACATAATTTCGATGTCATGGCTAAAAGTTCACGTCTTGAATTGTGGAGGGCTTACACTTTTTGTTATATCACATTCTGACCGCATTCATTCAAATAAATGTTTTGCGTTTTATTTTAAGTCTTTATGTTAATGTGTTTATGTTTTTTATCGATTTATTTACATGTGGCTTCTTTCTTAAGACAAAAGAAAAGTAGCAAACGTTCAGCATATATAGTTGTTGTTCTGCATTTATTGCATCAACATTCAGCCCTTAATCTGGAATTGGCTATATAGTACGTAGTTGATGTTAGAAGTTTTTTGTCGTAGTTCTTTATTCAGTTAGCCGCATCTAATGCATTTATGCAGGGGGATTATATAAATATAGACAGAGACAGACATTTGTGGGGTAACAATGTGCGAAAATACCCAGCAAAGTGGAAAAACTAATCAAGAAGTCGTCTCGTCGCAGATGAAAAATGAAAAAGAAAAGAGCAAGGAAACAATGAAAAGTGTAACAGGTTCATTTGGGTCACGGATTTGAAGTTGAACGGGAGAATGTGTATTCAAAATGTATATAGGTATATAGAGTAAATCATGCTTAGACATATGGTTGCTGTAATTATTGTCCACATCATAGAGTGATAAAAACGTGTGTCGTAATTGATAAATACGAACTACTATCTAGGTACATCATAAGCTTATAATTAACATCTGAGGTTATACTGGACTTGAAAATAACTTCAAAGTTATACACACTTAATTTATTTTATAATAGCTGAACCCCCGCCGGGATAATTGAACACGCTTAAGAGATAACCCAAGAGGTCCCGGCAAAAAGCGACAAAGACGAAGCCGACGTTTTTTGCCGCTCATCGAAAGTAAAACCAAACCATTAAACCTGAGATTAAACCATACGATGGTCAAGCGTTTAATGAAAATTTGAACAAACTGATCAGCACGAAAACATATTTTCCAACTATGTAATATATATGAACGTTTTTAACTTTAAAAAATGCAGCAGAACTCTGAGAAAGGCCGGTTTGTCCGTCCTTGATTAACCCTGATCAACGGTTATTCCAGCTGATAACCATAAAAGCTGTTTGTTTAGTCAAATTTTAGCCAAAGAATCCATGGCCTTTTACAATTTTGTCACTTCTAATAAGAATAAAAACGGAAACAGTCCAAGACGTTATCGTTGTAACGGCTCTAGGTGAGCATGTTTGAACTGTTCCAATTTTTTTTTATTTCAGTATCTGCAAATGCTAGGTTCAGGTTTTTTGGTTTCGGAGTTTTTAGGAAATGATTTTGTATTCTACGAAGCAGAAAAAAGTGCATCTGTTGGTGATGACATTGCCTCGTCATTCATTCGCATTGTATAAATGACTGAACCATTGGCAGTCATTCCATCATCTTCCACTATCACGTCGTCACGTCACTAATTTATTCTATAGTTTCTTCACAATAATCTGTAGCACCCAGCCAAAACAAAGTTAATGACAAATTTTGTTTAAAAACTAAATTGACAGACATTCTGTAAAAGTAGAATGCTTTGTCGCAAATCTTTGATTTGGTTATCAAAGTAAAAAAAAATAGTGAACAAACAAAATCTATGGTAACTTAATCGCAGATTTAACCAACTCTGAACCAACCGACCCTTAAAATCGAAACCGACACATTTTTTGATAAATTCTTTTTTCGGATTCATTCGACTACTGGGTTCTTGTATACCTACGTATTTTGCTTTTTTCTAATCCTATGTGAATCGCACTTTTATATTAGGTATGTCATTTAATTCATTCTTTTGTACGTTTCAGGTAAAAACATCTTAAAGAGGAAAAGATATGAAAAATACACTTATCTAAGGTAATAGATTAAATACATACGTATATATGTAGTCGGCATATTACCTTTCTCCCAATAAACTATTTTTACAGTTATCTTAAGAACTACAAGCTCAATAAAACGTTGTTAATAAATGTTTCGTTGTGGTCCATTGATTGCATATACCCGATGCTTACCACCACTGCCATTTCAATGCGCTAACTATAGGCGTTTTTCTTTTTTAGTTCAGAGCTGAGCTCTGAACAGAGCCTGAGCATTATGAGCGCGCTCTGAACTGAGTGTGCTCAGAGCGTGCTCAGAGCGCTCTGATTTGTTTATGAAACACACTTGAGCACTTAGCTGTCATATGGCTATCTGTCATTAAGTTTATTTACAAATTCGGCAGGGTACTTTTGGTGAATCAAAAAAACAAACAAAAATATAAAGCAAAATGGATAAACTAATTATTGTGAAGGAAGCATTTAATTTATTCTTCGAAGAAAATGAGGAAGAATATTGTGAAGTAAATAGTTTGAGAAAACAAACAACAATTGTTTGACAACAATTGGCGAATCAGACACGACGGCTACATCTTCAGTGGATAGGACTGCTGGAGGATTAATTTCTGGGGCTCTGAACATTATATCGTCCATCAGTTCATAATACTCCCATACTTTCCTCGACTGGCCCGCTGTTTTATTATCCTCTTTAATTTTTTTGTAGGTTTTCTTCAGCCCCTTCCATTTGGAGTCGACTTGTTCGTAGGATAAATTTACCCCGAAAGCATTGTTTACTGCTTTTGCAATTTCCACATATGCAGTTTTTTTAACTCCATTATCCAGGCGTTCTTAATTTTCTTTTATTAAGTGTAAAAGCATGACTACCATGGTTTTCGTCCATTTGAATCCTGTAATAAAGTATAATTAAGCATAAACTGAATATTTATTAATTGTTATTTATTATTTCCGTTTACCTTCTGTTCCAGAACCACAAGCCTCGTCCGCCATTTCCACACTTTTGTTTATCCTGGGTTTTTTTCTGTCAAATGTGACTGTAATCACCTTTTTACTCAGAGTGCTCAGTCAATTTATTCTGAGCTCGTAGAGCGCTCTGAGCGTGCTCTGAACATTCTCTGAGCGAAAAAAGAAACACAAATCTGAGCTCTGAAGTCTCTGAGCTAAAAAAGAAACACGAAATTTTTTTTTGACAGTTCACGCTCGCTCTGAACTAAAAAAGAAAAACGCCTTATATTGCTCTGCACAACTATTGGGTAGCACTATACTCGTAATATACCATGAACTTTTTGTCTCAAATATATTTCACTTCAACTGCTCTAAATCCAGCTTTAGTGCAACACGAAGTAAAAGAAAAAGATACTTAAAAGATAACAAAAATGAACTGAATGTACCATTACAATTACAATACAAGTCCCACTTATAATTTCTTGCGCCAAATGATCGCAGCTGAGCCATCATAGCGTTAACAAATAATGCATTCGAATGTTAACAGTACAATTTTTTAGTCATTGCTCTAATTAGTCCATTATTATTTTGGAAATTTAGAGTTATTATTATTATTATTTTATTAGCATAACAATAAATTCTTAAGCTAAATACAGAAATTGAAATTGAGCAGTATCAGAGGCTTTCAGATATAAATGAGTAAAAACCATAGATTCAGCGACTTGTCTTCTGTGCACTAACGGTTGCAGATTCGATGTGAGTGTAGGGTCTCCAATAAGTCGAACTGCTCGAACTGTCACTATCCAGCCCTATGGCTATCAAATATCAACACGATATTTGATAAAAATTGATACGTATTAACAATATGAATGAATCGGTATTATGACTATCAACCTAGCAACATTTTTGATGAATTGTGAATTGTATTAGATTTAAGATCTATTGTGAATAGTTTTATCGATAAACTTGGTATTACGGTTGTCAAAAAATTTGATACTCATCAAATTTTCTATCAACCACAAATTTCTCGTTGATACGTATCAAATATTCGGGCGCATCAAATTAAAAAATGTATATTTTCGTTTTTACTGTAATATAACGACTTTAGAGCGAAATGTCTTCGATAGACATCCCAAATGTACTTATACTACGATTAGCAACGATTTTAAAATTATTTGCTAAATAAGGAAACTATCAGCTGAGCGTTGGAATAACTTTAGCATTGACATTGCACAATCAACAGTGTTGGTCGTTCTTTTGATTTGCGAAAAAAGCTACTGTTTAATAAAAACAATTAACCAAAACTAGACGTCAGCCATAAAACAACAACCAACTACAAATCAGAAAGGTCAAACGTGAAAACAGAACCCATTCTCAATGATATTTTGATAAGTATTAACAATGGGGTAAAATTTATCAATTGATACTCATAATATCAAATAATTGATATTTGATAGCCATAATAGGGCTGTATGTCACTTCCACTGATATAGGACTAGCTTTGAATACTTCACAACTTTCACCATATCGTTCACATATAATAAGAACAAGATGCTGTGCCACACTTAGGTCCTTGTGGACCCATTGTGAAGCCCTTTTTTGATGGGGGTTAACCAGTGATGTTCTAGCGATTACTAGACGCTGTCCAGACATCCTGATATCCTCAAAAACCTGTAAAGATTAGAAAGTGAGACATCAGAAAGTTCTTGTAGATCATGGAAGTAATGACTTCCAAGTGTTCTGGTCCTCAAGTGACAGAGGCTTGGGCAGTGACAGAGGAAGTGAGGTGTGTCCTCATGAACCCCTTCGTCTCCACAGGCTCTACATACATCGTCATCTTTGAGATTTAGTTTCATTGTATGTTTTCTTAGGAAGTTATGACCCGTTATAGCCCCTACCAATTTTGACAGCGATGACCTATCAAACTGTAGAAGTTTGATGTTCAGGCCACTGTCGTATTTTAGCCAAAGCTTCCGTGATACTTCGCAGGTAGTTAGTCCCTTCTCCCTGTAGTTCGTTTTCATGCGAATTTTATTTCCACTCTCCCTCTCTAAGATTACAGAGTGGTGGCTTAATCGACTGCAGTGCTAGATCATGATCCATTGCAGACCCATTTCTCGCTAGTTCGTCGGCCCTCTCATTTCCGGCTTTGTCACTGTGCCCGGGGATCCAGCTGCGAGCAGAGAACCTTTAGCTCTTCGCGACAGCGTTGAACTAATTTTGATTTTATTTCAATAGCAGAAACTGCTTTAATAGCCGCCTGGCTGTCAATGAAAATGGTAATACCATTTCTTGGTATTGCCAACAATGACACCTTACGGACCGCTTCCGCCATTGCCAGAACCTCTGCGTGAAAGACACTGCTGTTGTCAGGAAGCCTGATTGAACAGTGTATATATTTAATTCCTGCCGGCACCGGTTCCACAGTCCATCTTCGATCCATCTGTGTAGATGAATATCGATTTCCTCTTTGTGGGTTCATCTGTGTTCCATTCATCTCCACTCGGGAACGAGCAGGAGAATGGTCTATCAAAAAGTTTAGATGTGGGATCATATAGTCAGAAGTGACAACATTAGTAACAATTAATGGTGTTCACTGTCGTGACATCATAACCCAGTTTTTAGTGCCTACACCTACATTACAAGATTGACCAACATGTGGTTTCAACACTGCCACAATACATTTTGCGTTAATTATGGGACACCCTTTACATTATGTATAGTCATGTGAAAAATAATAGGGACACATTGCTGTATTTCCTATTTCGTGAAAATACAATTGTGACAATTGAAACAGGGTTGTGTTTTGAACAATTTTTATACAAGTGTCCCTATTATTGTTCACATGACTGTAAGTATCTATATCTACTATGTATAACAAAAATATTACTATCATTCCTTATTGTTGAACCATGGCAACACCAATTTGTTTGAATTACTTAGGCGCATACCCATACACATCCACGGATCCAACCAGCAACCACTATAAACAAATTCACGTTCGTTCGATTCGTAGCTCGTAGACATCAAACTACATGCATACATAGTTCCATTTCTATCATTTGCTTTTGTTTTCGTATCGTTCATATAAGTTGCACAGCTAACATAAGACTTAAGACTTAACACAACACACAAATCACAATACACAAAAAAAAACGAATCCAATCCAACTAGAGAATCAAACCGCAACAGTCACGCTCCCGCGCCCGCCTCCCGGACCCCCCCGCCAGAAGCGCCTACGGCTACGACAGAAAAAACAATACCAACTTTTAAGCATGCGCTGCGGGCTGCGCTCTTGAAAGTACCTATAACAGAACAGAAACAGAGTATCAGTAGCGTTTGCAGCGATAGCACACACCATGTTGTGGTGCCCGGTCGTTAAGTAAAATAAATCCGTCAGGACCGTCTTCGTGCGGGCAAATATTTCCATCACCACCAACTATCATCACAACTATGTATAACTAAACGAATTTTATATTCAGTTTACGAGTTTCGGATTTTATTTTCTTTCGTTTACGTCGTCGGTTGAAATTGTTTACATTTTATTTAAATAAAATTAACAAAATTTTAAATAAAAATTACTCGCGTATTGCATCTTTGCGCTTAATCATCGTTGCGTGAACATCATCAGTCAAATTAAAAATAAATTATTCAAGTTTATCTCAATAACGAGCATGTGAGTGCAAAAGTTAAAAATTGTATCAGTTGGCCGGTGGTAACGGTAAATGTGAGATAAGGGCATGTGGGGGTATTAAGCCTAATTAACGTCAATTGAAAGTGCCTTAATAAAAAAAATCATATCTAATACATAATGTGAATATTGTGGAAGTGAATGAGTGTACCTACGATACCTACATTCAACTTTAAACAAAGAGCAACGCATTTTATCGGATTACTTACACAACTTATTTTAAATTAATTTGCAAGTAAATAAAAAAATTAAATTTAATTGAAATTGAAAAAAAGTACCTATGCATTATTATGTATCTATTTTAGTATTTTGCAGTTAAATAATGTTTGGGAATATCTAATGCATTGAGATATGCAATGTACACAATACTATTGTTCAGTTGAATCAATGAGATACATTTTTCATTAACGAGATGCACTTTTACGAACTTGAAATAGTTTCAGTTTGTTGTTGGTTGTTTTTCAGATATGTAGATTTTCAATTATGATTGTTAGAGATTTGGCGAAATTGTTGGTTGGTAATATAATAGATACGATAAAACTAATTAATAGTCTAAGATATGGTTAATATGATCTTAGGTTTTTTCTTTGTTCAATTATTTAATAAAATATCTAAGGCCAATAAAGACATGAAACCGGAACTAAGAATTAGATAATTCACACGTGTTCACAGCAATATGTAAACTGTATATATAATAATATGTGCCTATAAATTTATATTTTCCTCTTTCGATTAATCTACGTGAAAAGCACAAAGCAAACGAGACTAAAATAAAACAATCTTATACATATTCTCAAATTGTTTAAGTTCGTGATACGACTTTGATAATATTTATAGTTTACTTATCATTATCATATACCTACCTACATGAACTCCTAATTGTAATTTTGTGTCAGATCTCTGGTCACATCATCATACAATTACTATTGTGGGCATTTCTTCAGTTAAACATATAATCCAAAACCGGATAATATAGCTACATTTTATGTGTGTAGGGATGCTAGTGCGGTGAAGTACATTGTACATAGATATGCAGGCGGTAAGAATAGCTAGGATAATATTGGCTGCTATCTATCTTAATTCTTTTATGAATCTTGCAGTCCTCTTTTCAATTTGTAGAATAATGTGAATATTGATGTGAATGGCAAGAATAAGCTTCGCAGTGTTGTGCAACTAGTAGATACATGTGTAATTTTTCAGGGGCTCTACTGGTATGCACAATTTAGTTGTTAGGAATTCGAAATTTTTTAGGTTGGTAGGTAGGTTAGGTACCTACCCAAACAACTTTATCAATTATACCATACGATACGCTGGGGTGATAGTTGTTGTGTATTGAGTGGTTAAATATTATCCGTTTTTAACTCATTGGAGGAAAGAAGGTAGTGATAGTTGATGGTTGAAACAACACTTTGGTACCTACCTACCTACCTACTAAATTTTGCTTGCAATTAAAAGAAAAAATTTTATAAATACAATATCCATTTTTTTATTTTGAATATCCAAATGTCATTCTGATGTCTTATTAAATATTCTAATCTGTATATTGCGTTTCAATTTTCTAACTAATATATAATGTATTAGATACCACACAAACCTTCTATAGCTAATATGGATGGGAAAATGTTTTTTTAATAAGAATTATGGCGAAGCTGTATAAAGGCTTCATAAATACTTTTAAACTGCATTTTTGAATTCATGTAGCTATATAAAGGGTACATTTTTTAGAGGCTTGGTTTTTAAACTGACGACACTGTTTCTACAGATTGTCAATTTGACAGTTGTAAGTTGATTTGTGGTTAATACGTTTTGCCAGTTCACGATTAATAGACTAGCTCTAGAACAACGCGGGCAAATTGTGCAATTTTATTTTGAAAACCATGGTTCGTTTCGCTAAACTTATAGTGCGCTACGTACATTTTACGGTCGGAACACAATGAATCGTTTTCTCACCACGTACTCTCTAGTGGATAAGATGCATCCCCAAAGACGACAAACAGTACGAACAGAGGAAGTTATTGCCGTTGTGGAGCGCAGTGTTGAGGAGAATCCGAATGAGTCGATTCGCCATCGTGCACAGCAATTAGAGCTATGCCTATCCACTTTGTGGAAGATTTTACATAATAATTTCTGAGTTCTTCGTTCCTCAGTTGAATAGCATTGTCGTCCCAGAGCTTTGGTTTCAACAAGATAGCGCAACATGTCACACAGTGCGCGGCACCATCTATCTATGAACTGGCCTCCACGATCCTGTGATCTCACACCGGCCCCAGTTGCTCGATAAAGTTGTCAAAATTGGACTTTACGATTGCGCTTCATTCGAAATAACCGTGGCGCGCATATGCCCGAAATCATTCTAAAACACTAATGGCATAAAATTATCTATTAAATAAAGCTAATATCATGTACTATACATTAACATTAGCTTAAAGTATTTTATTATATATCTACCAGCCTAGTAGCCCGTGCACATTTCGTAATGCAAAATAGTTAACTAGATAAACTGTTTTTATTGTAATGATCTGTGGTACACAACATTTTTTGTTTTTTCCAGAAATCGTATTGCCTAGACCATTGGTTCCTAACCTTTTCAATGTTGTTACCCCTTTGACCTATTAGCGCAAAATATATTACCCCCCCCCCCCTCCCGTTAATGTAAGGCATCATAAAAAAGTGCAAAATATTGTCTTTATCAATTATAAATATTATCTATAATAAATTACACAAAAATATACCTTAAAAAGGACTTTAAAAAGAATGAATGAATGATATTCCGTGCGAATGTTGGTATTGTTTGGCTTTTACAAGTTCTTCGTTAGGTTTAGTTTCACTTAAAAAGCTCATCTTGAGTCATGTTTCACATTGAACCGGTTTCTGTCCTTTATTTTAGCTGTTACTGTAAACTTGAGAAACCACTCTGGCATCTGAAGGTGGTTGCAACGGTATTAAGATTTTTGGAGCTCTTTCAGCTATAGGAGGATATTCGGTACCTACCCACTTTTGCCAAAATGTACCAAGGTCATAATTTTGTAAATGTGCTTTAAAAGTGTTATCCTCGCGTAGTCCTAGAAATTCCGCTTTGGTTGACACATCTTCGTCTTTAAAAATTGCATCATTCATTACTAGCAAACGGTATTAATATCCAAGATTTGGACGATTATCTATGTCCGAGAAATATTGCCTCAGTGAGTATATGACTGATGAGGATATATCTATATTGAACCACGGAATTTTTATATGTTATTTTGTCAGATTCGTCATTTACCAATTACTCAGACAGTTGTATATAAACATCGATATCTACATCGCCAACTTGAAGATGTTCGTCATATTAGGTGTAATAAAAAGAAATTCATTATTTTTGCATAAATTCAAGGCTTTATTTAGCTTCTTTTTGTATCCAGCGTCCATCCTTATTCAAATGGTTCCAAACGGTTTTTTTGTGGAATGTTTAGCTTCTGGGCAGTGGAAACAGTGCCTAAATGACGGTCAGACTCGACGATTTTATCGACATTTTCGACAATTGGCCTTCCAGAGCGCGATGCATCTTTGACATGGAAATTCCTCGAACGAAATCAAGGACCATTATAAACACTATTCAAATTTTTAGCCGCCTAACTTGTGTTGTTGCCTTCATCGAAGAAAAACTGTTAAATATGACGTATTTTCTCTTTGCTAATGCCTATCCATGTTTAACGCGCGCTCAAAGGGTCAACGAAAAAGAAAACTATCGGAGAATTTTTTTTGTAAGAAATCTAATCTTTCCAAAGCCAATTTGTTTACGTCCGATAGCACGTATGAAATGCGAGATACAGATTTCTAAAGCCATATTTTGGAAAAATTACGAACTTTTTTTTACTGAAAAAATTAGCAAAATTCGCCGCTGCTCCGCTGCTTGGCCTACCGGCTCCCGCCCTCACATCTCTCAGCCACTTCTGCTATTGGCCCGGAAGAGCGGCATTGCTGCTTCGCTAGATAGCACAATTTCTCGAATAGAAAGAAAAATAGAAACCACCTATCGGATTCCTGCCGCGCTAAAACTACATTTAGACACCCCAGAGACGCGAATACATAGTTTACTTTTGTTTTTGACTCCGCTAATCTCAGGAAATATTTATATTAAAAAAGTCTACGGTCTGTCTATTCAAAAATAATTGCGAACTTTTGAGACGCAAATATATTGAGAACGGAGATTTTTAAAGAAAATCTTGCACCAATTCAAAGGGTTTCAAAATTATGGACAAGAAACGAGTTTTAGTTTGATTTCGATGAGTTCAAAATTCTGATTTAATTATAATGGTTATAAAATGTATTATCTACTACCTGCCATTATTACCCCCGCATAATAGCTGTTTTACCCCCGCGGGGGTAATTACCCCCAGGTTCGGAACCCAGGGCCTAGACGATATATACGATTCTAAATGGTTTTTTGTATGGGCGCTGCCACGCCCCTTAAACCAATTTTGAGCAATATTCACAGGAGCACTCCAGGGCTAATAACTAAGATTGTCTGTAAGTTTGAGTTCAATCGATTTTGTGGTTTTCAAGTATACGATTTTGAATATTTTTTTTGTATGCCACGCCCCTTTGTTCAATTTTGACCAAACTTCACAGAATCCGTATATGGACCAATACCAAAGATGTGTGAAAGTTTGGTTAAAATCGGTAAATGCGTTAAGGCATGAATCGACGACAAACATTTTAGGGCAACATTTTTTAGATTGAATTTGTATATCTCTAAAAAACACCCTTTACATGTATTATACAATAATAATAAACAAACAAATAGAGATTTTCTCAAAAATCTTTCACTGACTGTTTAAATCTCATAGAAAATATATAAATTAATTGATGAACTTAGACTATAAACAAATTATTTTAAATACAGAATGGCAACAACTGTTTGTGAACCATAGACAAGGTCACTGCTTTAAGGGGAACATTTTATTTACACACTCATATATGTACTTCTATTTACGCTATTTTGCAGCGAATTGTTTCGAGTAGATATTATTATACTTCAAGCTCGATTTTTGAAACAAAATTACACTCGTTGGGTTAGGCTAATAAATTAAATATACACACTCCATCCAGGCGAAGCTTATGCTTTAGTTTGTTTACGACTTCATTCTTTGCACAGACCTAAAAATACATTAAACATATCGCAATAGGGTGGTATTTTTCTCTCTACTTATAAAGCGAAAAAGTACAATGCGACAAACACGAATACAACCATTATATCGATAACCGTTTAGATAATGGAATTCGGGACCCGTCATACCCATATATACATTGGCTAGCTGTTTTCCTTGGTTACCCTATAAAGATAAACAAACTTCAACAGTCGGTCGATTCGGCATGTGACTATCACATGGGTTTTCTTCAAAACAATAATAAATGAATAAATATATTAAACAAACGTGCGATGTACACAATTACACATGCTCTCTAATTTCTTTACATTTATATTGCTCCTTTCTCTGAATATGTATATTATATTTTGTCTTTACAATAAAATTATATTTATGTATTTGAATTTCCTGGAAATAGGTATGACTAACGTAATTATGTACATACCTATATGTTTATTTATTTATTAAAACCATTCGTGTGTGCTTTTTTTGTGATGTAAATACGTAGGTAGGTACTTATTTAAGGGTGTTAATGTTTATCTATTTTGTACATTTTTTAAAAGACTCAATCGTTAAATGGGATAGCATTAAAATAAAAATTGGTGCAATATGTGTATACTCAGAGCAAATAGAATTCAACATTTTCTATAATAAACTAACTAACTAGCTAGGTGTGCTGTACCACTGAGCGGGGGTTGACAGGTAAAGCTTAAGGTTTTTTTTTACTGCGTCACCTCTAAAAAACGTCCGATATGATAGTGTTATTGTTGTCATGAGGAAGCTTGTCGATTCAGCCATTCGGATACGACATAGAATCTTAGGCCCCTTCCATTTATCCTAATAATAAAACTCACACAAATAGATAATGGTTGTAGGAAGCTGGTGGTAATTATTTACTTGTTACTGATATCAATACTGCATACAAACATTTTATTTTGTTTTAATTTTTGGTGGACCAGAACCCCAAACAACAGGTGTGCTGGTCTAACCTAATTACGGGGTACAGAGTTTGCTAGTCCAATAATAAATACAATTTCTCCAGACGCGTTGCAACATATATCGCTGGCTCCTAGACTATATATACTATACAAGTATACACCTTGTCTAACTTGTGGTTGAACAAAAATACATATATGAAAGAAAACATTCCAACTTATAAAAACATTCCAACTTATGTATGTTTAAGCAAAACATGCCACGTGGCTATATCATCATAACGTTTATATCGCATGTCATGTTAACATAATTTTGTTGCTAAAGTTATAAAAGTGAATTTTGTTCCTGACTTTTATATGAAAGCTACATTGTACTGCCCTGTTTTTCCTTCAAAATTTAATCAATATAATTGAAGTTAATATTCAATTAAATTACAGCAAGTCTGCCGTCCGTACGTATTTGATAAATAGGTTATAATAGATTCTTTTTTATAAACTATTCATTAAAATCATATTCAGCAGGTAGATTATCGTCTATTTATATATTAAGTAGGCAGATACCACGCCCCTTAAGTGTACAATTTTTAATTTTGACATTTCTCTTTTCGTATAATACTGGTTCCACCACTTTACCAAATTTCAACATTCTACGGCAATGAAAAGTGGCCCAAATAAATAATAACCGATTTTCTTAAAGTTTTTTTCTTTCTGTACACCGATAGACAGTCCTACCGCTCTACCAAATTTCAACATTCTACGGCAATGGGAAGCGGACTTCCGAATTTTCGCCAATTGCCATTATTGCTGTGTGTGTGTGTCATCAGCAAAAGTTGCAAGGCTAGCTTCTCTTGTATGCACGGAAATATCTGTCTGTAATGTAAGATTTAAGAATGCAATATAACTTTTCAGGAAGATACTTTTTCAATTTACAATCTAGTCCTTGTTGCCAAACTTTAACAAATGCTTGTGTCATACATCTAAGAAAATTGCCGAACAAATTCTTTTGGTTTCCAGTAAAAAATATTTAAAAAGCTGTCGCAACAAGCTAGGCACCCTAGGCCCAGCTTCTCACAACCATTCGTTTTGTGTGATTTTTTATTTTTGGGTCGACTACTGTGCGAGGGGTCCGGAGAAGTACAAATTACATCTAAAGGACCATTCACATGAGAATATTCTAATTGGTGTCCCAGCCATCTTACATTGGTGCCCCAGCCATCTTAGTCGATTAATTCTAATCCTTTTGACTAGGTCTGGTTTCCGATATCGTTTTGTGATCGTTTTTTTTTAATCACATTCAAATCTTCGTCTGTAGTTTGTATGGCAAATCAGAAGCATGGGAAATGATCAGCAGATAGATTTTCCTTTTCTTTGGCATTTTTCGCCCAAAACCCATTATCCTGATTGATAGGTGGTGCATGAAATGTGGCATAGGACATGTTTTATAACTTTCTCTAAATTAATTTGCGTGATTGAAGCTAATCCAACATTTACATAATATATTATACTGACCGCTATAATGCATTAAAGTTTCATGTTTTATTCTATAGGTTTATTCTACATCTTGAGATTTTTATAAAACCCGTATGTATTTCGTCAGACACTTTTATCAACTGTTATTGTATCTATCCAAGTCCACGGTTGTTCAATTATTTCTACAGGTATCTCGCTTTATATCGCAACTAAGACCCATAGATTAAGGATTAAGCCATCTTTATAAGTCCACTTGCAGCCATATATCATTAGGTAAGAGTGTTTTATTTATGCTCGGTCACGTGTAATGCACATTACTTGTTCTATATACGAGTACCTATCTCTAGATTACTTTCATTTGAAGGTTAATACATGAAGATAACAAAATGCTCCGCGAACGAAATGGAGATACGATTTCTTTAAGCCTCAAATTAGCAGCGGAAAAGAAACCCCAAATAGGTGCTTCTAGTTTTTCGCGATTTGCGCGTCTCACACAACTCATTTCTTTAGAAAAGAAATTAATTATGTATTAACTTATTCATTTTCTACCTTAAATATTGTTAGCTGTTAGATACATAATGGAGATGAAAGTAAAAGTTTTCCACAATGACAAAGTAAGAAATTCACAATTAAAGAAAACGAACAAAACAAAACATCGGTGGAAAATATGCAAATGTAGGAAATAGTATGTATTTTACATACCTCGTATATCACATGTATTTAATTAATGCAGAATTTTTTCCAAGTTTTTTTTTTTAGAGATTTTTTTTGATTGTCTTTCAAGCTATTGCTGGTAGTTTGTAGATACAAATTTTACAGCAATATTCGTTCTACATTTGGCATTACGTATTAACTTCCTTATCTAATAGGTAGGTTGATATAGTTGTGTTAATTTCAACGTAAATATTAACTACTCGTATGTTGGTCATCAATTGTAAAATTAAAGTTTTGTCACACGTTTTCAATATTAACGATTTTTTACAGTCTCTCAACTTTTGTTTCTTGTCTTATCAAGTTTCGACGTAATAAGTGATGATTTTTTATTCATAAAATATAGCTGACAACTATTTTTAACTACAAAGTAATCATAATAAATATTTTTCATTATTGTAGAAAAAAATATATAACAAGAGCTCATTTTTATTTTGATGATATGTGAAGCTAAGCTAACAGTTCAAGGTCTAATAGACTCGATTAGCTAGCTCGAATTGGATTATCATTTTGAACTGGAAAAAATAAGTGATAATTTTAATGATAATATTGTATGTATGTAATGTACCGTGCTTCTCTTCATATTTTTAACTCAACATTATTTAAAGCAATCAAGGTAGGAAATTTTACATTAAAGCAAGAAATTGGTTTTGGTTCTTTTTTATATATCAACAGTTGTACATAATTCCTTATTCGAGAAGCTTTCTCTTATAACATTATTCAAACATTTACTTTAAATAAAGAAAGTTTGCGAGAACTGAGCCTGAGAAAACTTTTTGGTCTTATAATTTTTCAATTGTGCCTCACTGGCATCTATGTCAAATTGCTATACATGAATAGAAATTTAACAACCATCATATACCTAGATCTAAAAATTGTCCGGCCCAGACCGAGCAATCTATACTTCTATACTTCTATAGTTTGATCATATTAAACGCATATCCCCAACCAGGCTTCCAAAGACATGCGATGGACTTTGTGCCAAAGTTAGAATATGTAAATTCAAAATCATATATCTCGAAAATCACACACCGAACAAAATGAGCTTAAATGTACAGACTTTTTAAATATGCGTACTCGTAATATAACAATAGGTACCAACTTTTTAAGGGCTAGAAGAAATAATGCTCGGAAAGTCACCCTAATATCAATCCAAAGAAAACATCCAATTTGAGCAGCTGCTATCAGCTTCTAAGGTACTACATAAGCAAAGACCGACTTTGCTCCTAAAAACAGAATAACCTTGGTGTCTCAGAATTGATCCAGTCTTCCATCGCACATACATCATGGATCGCTGTATATGAAAAACACTATTTCCGCAGTCCTTTTTCCTGTAATTGATTCATTCTCAATACCAAATTTGTGATGCGCGCCTTTGTTATCTCATTTATTTATATGCATAATTTAATTCCCTAATCTCGTTTGTGACAAGTTACAGGATCTTCCTAATTTCCGTAAATGGTACCACGACCGTGCCATTTCGCATCCCGGTGCAGATGAAATAATTTTAGAGTCGCTCTTTCGGAATAAATAAGTCTAATAAATGTCAAACGTTGAACGCTATTTAGGTGCTTCCTTACAGTTTTCTGGGAGGATTTTATTCACCATATAACCGAGGCGTCTGTCTGTGTAAGTTTTTATTCAAAGAAATATTTATATTCTAGCACTCAACCAACAGAGAGTTGCGTTAATCCAAGATATATAAACGCTTATTCTACAACTAACGTTCTATTTCTACTAAAGGAAATATTTTTAAAAGGATTCAATCGCACATCTGCTAATACAATCAGATACGAGCAAATCATTGGCAGAACATTACCTTGTACAAACAACCCGCCTACCCATCGTGAATTTTGTAACCACTCGTAACTTGTTTACAAAAAATTTTATGATATATTTAAAATGTAAACCCTTGAGTCTGTTGCTATCAACAATATTAACTGTGCACGATCATTTGAAAGAAAAAAGAAAAAACCAATAAGACTTGGAACTAAAATCTTCTAAGATTCCCAAACTTAATCCCGCTAACGTGCACGAATACCAATGTTACTATCTGTTCACCGAAGCATTGCGTTATGAACATTGTTACACTAACATTGTGAGCAGAGCACAAAACGGAACCATAACAGAGAACATTATAAAATCAGAACCAGAACATGAATCCGATTGTATTATGAGGGGGATCGTGTCTTATTCCAAAGACAACCAGACGTTAGTAGTTTTACCTTCCCTTGGACAGACGAATCATTTTCTGCTTTGATGGATATACTGCACGTCTCACGTCGAATTCACCAAGTGGAATAAAGTGAAGAGATCATGAGATCTTAGGGGCAACTCGGTTTAATTTTTGCTTCATTTGACGTCTTTCATATTGTTCAGCGGCGCGCTATACTGAGTTTATTCGTTTTATACTCGTATACTCGTAATGCAAAAGAACACTGCTTTGAACAAAGGAATCAAAGAGGGTGGAGTAAAGGCAAAATTCCAGATGCAATTTTCCGATTTGGAGAATAAAATAATTATTCTAGAACACCACTGTATGATTTCCTGTGCATCTCAGTTGCGATGGAGATATTTAATCTTTTCGACTTAAAAAGAAAATATAAATAGGGTGAAGCGATTTGTTGAAGTGGTCTCCATGCGATATGGAAATAAAGAACATAAAACGTTCAAGAGGAGGAAATTCAGAGAACAGTTCCGTCGAAGGGGTGTAGGGATAGCGGCCTCTTATAGGGGCTTGTGTTTTATTGAAACCTCTACATATAATGGATACCATTACAAAATTGTAAGTGCTTTAATTATTATTATTAACTTTAGAAATTTATAGCTTAAATAAATGGTTCAATATATAATTTTATACAGCTGTAAATCGTAAATAGCAGTATATTCTCAATAATGAATCTTTTTCTTGTTCCAAAGAGTTTTCAGATTTAAACAAGACCACGGTCTACAATAATAATTAGAGATGCACGTTAGCTGTGCTAGATGTTCATTTACAAAAATGAAATGAGAATGGGAGTTTTAAAATGTTGCCTATATTTAGTTCTGGTAAGTGCATCAACTGGCTGGTGGAGCAAAATGGTCACCCTATATTAAGAACCAATACTTCATACTTTTAGCAATCCTATATGTACTTAGTAAATTGTAGGGCAAAGACTATACAGACCTTCAGGTACTCTTGGTTATAAATTGGAGGTCTCAACAAATATTCCCTCATTAATTTTCTATAAGATCAGTCTTTTATTTTTAATATGACAGAATCTAAATATATAAAAATGAATGTTTGTCTGTCTGTATGTCCTTCAAAGAATCGTAAACTATGCATTTGATCATGTGATGATCTTTAGCAAAGTTGTTGTGCATGAGCCCACGAAGTTTACTGAGTTGGTACGGTCAAAATTGGACAAAGGAGCGTGGCACCGCCCATACAAAAAAAAAAAACATTAAACATTTTATATTTCGAAAACCACCGAATCGATTGAGTTCAAATTTTCAGGCAGAACAACGTTTGCCGGGTCCGCTAGTATTTTTTATAGAGGACAGAACTGGTTGTTATTACTATAATATATAGCGGGACTACTTAGATCAAAAAGAATTCATTGTTTCAGTTTGCGAGGTCTGGTGGTCGGTTTTTACCGTTGGCAACCGGCCGGCCGGGTTTAACACGAAACGGCTACGAACTTCACATCAGTAGTCTCGCAAACTATTATGGTCAGAGGGTGGATGCGCTCTCTATACTATACACCAAGAGGGGACAAGTGGGCTTTCGTTTACTTGACAACGGCATCGACTTCGGATAGGTACATGGAACATCTGTTCGCTTAGGGGAAAAGAACTGGAACTTGTTGAGGAGGATGTCAAATATCGACTAGATATAATACAGTTTGTGTTTCCTAAACAAATCAAGGGGATTCTGAAACTGTTAACCTTGCGGATGAGTGGAAACTCTTCATGTCCGAAGTATCACCTTCATTCAATGTCTGCTCAGGGGGGGAGGGGGATACTCACAAGTCATTCTGTTCTGTTGGTAATTCTGTTATTAGGAATACTGAACCTGGTGCCAAAGCTGTCTGTCTTTAATTCGATGCTTGTTCGTATTTGGGTAATGGCCGAAAGATGGCGGATTCAAGTTGTCGAAATGATAGATTCCTCCATTGCATTGCTGGAATTTTCTGGACGGAATCTTCTCCGGAAAGTACCTACATAACACGAATAAACATGTCGCAAAGTTAGAATTAAGGAGGGTTTCGACTTACAGAGAGTCGATTTACTGAGTGTAAAATTTGGAAAAATTAAAGTCTTGTTGATAAGTTCCGAAACATTTGTTCTATCGAGTTATAGAAAACTTGACTTAAAGACGTTCGACTTACGGAGGTTTTGCTACTTTTTACCACCCGATTGCTTAATGCAGTTTCAAACAATTACATTATTCCAATTATTGATCCTCCTATGTATCAATCACTTTAATTTATTAAATTGTGACAAACAAAATGCCACAGCTCGCATGGAGAAACCTTCACAATTTGTTCGTCTCTTTTAACGATGCACCTATATGCCCATCACCCATTTTCTTGTGGAAGCCATACCATCGTCCAAGCCGAATTAACTAATGAGTTTGACCCCCAGTTGCTGGTTGTTGTTTTTTCTAAGACAATTTTTTTTGAATTTTATTTCCGTCCAATTTTAACTGAAACCCATTTCGCAAAATGACATTTTCGCATGGGGGCCAATACGAGCGATAACCCCAAACAAAGCCAGAGCACCGACCTTAACTTTAATTACATCATGAATATGAATATTTACGTTAGTACGTACATCTTCCATATTATTCCCTATGCAAATTACATTTGTCCGTAATTAGAGAAACAATCTAACATTTCCGTCAAGTCATAACCATTAGTAGTAATTTTACAATAAAAAGTTAATTCATAGAATAACGGGAGATGTTCAGATGAATAGAAGGTATTTACATATCTATTCCCATGCTGAAGAGGATTGCAAAACGAACTGTTTTTCTCGATTTGCGCCTGCAAACGACATCTACTCATATCTACTGTCCGAATTGGAATGGATATATGTACGTACGTACATATTTGCGATAATGTTATATTATTATAATCTACTGCGGTGACCGCAAAATGACAGGTGAAGATCAAAGTGTGAGGGTGCATTTATATATATATAAAGAAACAAATTCCAGATATTAAAAAATTCTTTGCTAAAACACAAATGCCCTTTTTCTGTGTTATCGCGATAACGTGAACCTCGAAAATGTGGATTGTCCAAAAATGCGAACCGGAAAAAGTTAGCATTGCGTAGGTACTCTAAAATGTGAACTCAAAACCAATTCCTGATACTTTTATTTTATAATTATTTAAAATAGGGGTAATTTTGGTTTAACTGTACGTACCGTTTGAAAAATCATTAATTGGTGTCCTTCTACATACATTATGTACAGTTTTTTACTTTTTTTGGCGAGACGTCGAGTGCGCGCTAAGACCTCAGTTTCTTTTGTTTGTGAATACAAAATGTGAACCCCTCGAAAATGTGAACTGGCCTAGCCATGTTTTAATTAGTTCACATTATAAAGGTACATAGTACTGTAATTCATAGAGAAAATGGGGAAATTTACTTCGGATTGTTCGAAAATAAACTGTATCTACCTGATGGACTGGCACTACGTAGTACCTTAGAAGGATTCATTTTCTCATTTATGATTATGATTTCAATGGAAAACTTACGCCTTCTACCTTCTTTAATGACTAATTCCTAATAAAAAATAGTCACAGCCAACGATAAATTTGAAAGTTTGCTCACAGCCAGTGCTGACTTCAAAGATTTTGAAAAAGTCGCAAAAAAAGGGGATTTGCGTAGAAAAAGGGGCAATACTAATTTGCCCACAAATGTCAGAAAAAAACGAGGGATTTCACTAAAGTTAAGTGGCTTACGCATATTTTCATCTCGTTCTATCTTATTGTTGCATTGAAAATGGTTATAGCTAAATTGTTAATGCCTAAACTTATGACAATAGGACACAAATAGCTAATAGCTGATACCACTGGCTGATAGAAAAAGGACGCATTCAGATCCCAATTAATTGTGAAGTAGTTTCGTAAAGCATTTATTATGTCACATTTCGTATTTCATACAAAAGGGTGTTTTTTTTTCCAAAATGGGAAGAACTATCAACGAAATACAGAAAAGGGGCAAATATGGACAATTTCGGAAAAGTCGTCTCATTGGGGATAGAAAGAAAAAAAGGGGCAAAATGCAACTTTAGTCGCATAAAGTCAGCACTGCTCACAGCGCAGCGTTGTCACAATGCTATCACTTTATTAAAATGTAGGTATGCCTTCTCTCAATTTAAAAAATATAATTTTTTTTACTTTTGACGATTTTTTCAAAATTCGTTTGATTGGTCTTTCTTGCTCAGTGTTGTTCATATACAAGGTGGCGCAAAAATAACCTTCCGATGTTTTTTGGCTGTAATTTAAAAAAAAAAATGAAAAACTTTGATTCTTCTTGTGGATTATTTTTATTTGGTCTTTTAATTTTTGTACATCAAGTCGAGAATATGATGTCATGTAAATGGCCGCCGCCACAGTTGATTGTCATTTGAGCCCTTTTTATGGCATTTTCCATCACTTTGGCCAAAACTTCCGGCGATAGGTCCTCACATTCTTGACGGATATTGTCTTTAAGAGCTGCAAGAGTCTGAGGCTTGTTGACATAAACCCGCGACCTCAAAAAGCCCCACAAAAAGAAGTCCTGAGCGGTCAAATCACTCATGATTATTTTTGATGAAAAATCATCCTCGTCTTGGTGGTGATTAAGGATGGCTTGAGCGTATGTTAGACGCGATTGGCGGTCAGCAGCTAACAGCTGATGCACCGTCTGGACTTTGTACGGAAACATCTTCAAATCTTGTACCAAAATTCGCTGTAAAGACCGTCGACTGATACCCATTTGCGTGGCACGTCGTCTGGTCGATGTCGACGGCGCTTCCATGGCATCTTCGGCTACAGCAGCAATATTCTCTGCAGAACGGCTACTCCGGGGTCTGCCACGCCTGGCAGCATCTCGTGTTGTGCCAGTCTCTTCGAGGCGAGCGGCTAAACGTCGCAGTGTTTCACCAGTAGGCGTTGGACGGCTAGGAAATCTGCGACGAAATTCACGTTGTGCCAAAGTCACCGACCGATTATTGCTCAAATAAATAGTCACCAATATTCCGCGTTCTGGAGCAGTGTAGCGTAACATTGTTTATTAACGTGTATTACGCATGTGTTTACTACACAAATGTCAAAACAGAACTGACATTAGGGGCCAATCGCAAAATTTATAGCATTTTCTGATAGGAGGATTACTTTTGCGCCACCTTGGCCGAAGCTTTAGTATAACTTTTCTGTTCATATGCTGATACTTGGCAATCCCACTTTTCTGACCAGGTCAATATCACTATACAGCTCGTATAGTTAATTTCTTTCTCCAAATCGCTAGAGAAATTTTCAAAATTTCAAAGTGATCAAGCATACTCATACATCATCCGCGTTGGCTATAGGGTTTTATATAGAGTTGACTGTTTCCTGACAGCGCCTTACTATACCGAATTGCATTCTTAAACAAAAATAACTATTATACAAAATCAAATATGATAGTTTACGGAAACGGCTTGATATGGTAAAAAATGCAATTTTTTTCGAAAGGCAGATCCGATTTAAAATTGAATTACGAAGAGATATTAGATACATAATGTGCTGTCATTTTTAATCAGATAGTGTATACCAAGATTTTTCCCAAAAATGTGAAAAACATATCTAGGAATGTAAATACATATGTATACTAAAATGTACACACAAACAGATGGGTAATAATAAAATACGACAGATATTATTCAATGTTTTTATAAACTCACCAAGGCATTGATCCAGTGATCTAATTTTATCTGCGATGCACACTCATCATATCACTTTTATTCTCTTATTTATCTTCTGCAAACAAAAATCGTTACGCTTATATTTTGTTACGTTACGCTTGATTTATTATTATTCAAGATGTTGACTTCTGTATATTATACAATATATTATGTATTATAATTTTAATACAAATTGTATGTGATTTATTTGTTTTAATCTTCACCACCATTTATAGCATGACGCTTGGGACTTCCTTAAGCGTTTAATTAATTTTATTAATTTTATCTTCAATAAAATAAAAGTATGGTATGAACTTTTCCAACAAAATGCAATTGCTTAAAATATATCTTAGTGTATGACATGTGTTATTGAATGAATTGTTTATTTCAGTCCTATGCATCATCCGTCCGTTTTTATTGTATACACAATGTTGGAATATTGCCGGCAAATGTGTTTGAAAAATTATTTTTTCACTTCTAGGACTCATAAAGAGTTCTCTGTAAATTGCTATAAGACTCATCATTTCATCGTCCAATGTCGTTCACGTTAATTTAAACGATGAAATCAGACGAGAAGAATTCGCAGTTTTCGCCAAGCATCATGCTACTGATGCGTAATGTCATTGACTGAACCTACCAACGCCCCATTTAAATTAATTGAGAATACTGTGTTCTCAAAAGATAAATATTTAGTACAATTTTTTTTAATGCTAAGTGATGGAAGTTATTTTTATGACCCGATTTATTGCAAACATACATACGGCTTGAAGTTTGACAGAGAAATGTAAATGTTTATAAATGTTGAAGAATATAAAGTTTATGTTTACTAAATTATCTTAACATGCTAATGTAAGTTTTGACTTTGACTACACGTGGATAGATCTAAACTATATATCAAGTGCACCTATGGATCACATGGCTTTGTTCTGCTTGATGATATAAAAAGATGCCACAACTTGGCATATAATTGAAAAACATTTTTATGGATTTTATTATGTAACACCATAGCCCTGGTAAATCTAGTGCTTGAGCACTTAACATCGGAATTTTAAAAGTAACTATTAGTTGGATAACGCAACTCAATTATGTGAACCGTTTTTGTACATCTGCTATGCCGTATGCGTGATACGGTTATGACATCTGTGCGTATTTGTAATACATTTCCCATTAGGGACTAATATATTATGAATTATTTTATTATGTCCGTAGTATATATGCATAGAATCATTGCTATTGTGTTAATCGATTACTCTGGCTTAAGGGGGTATCATGGTAAGACACCACATCTTTATCAGCTGCTGCAACTCGGTATTGTAACCTCCTATCCTATGGTATGGTTTGGTTGAAAGTGACTGCGAGCTAGGAAACGGTAACACACCTAGGCCATTCGATTTGTTCACGTATGAATTCATCTTCAATCTTGACTCAATAAAACCCTTGATAATCGCGCACAGCTACTCCACAGTTGGATGGACCTTTTTTTTCTGAGTATGTATGTAGATACAGATGAGCTCAAATTTGGTATAAAAAGCATAGCAAGGCACACTGAAGTGTCTAAAAAATAGTTAATACACATTATTTAAATTATTTTTCCTATGTTCTGGATGCTTTTACAAATTTACAATAATTGTTTTACCAATTGTGTATACAATTGGCTATTCGAATCATATGCCTACCAAAAGCATGTATATAAATTTGCACCCATGCCAACTACATTACATACCATACATTATTTAGTTAATACTTGTCAATGTCTCACCTCGTTAAAATATTACAATTTCTCTTTGCCTGAGTACGTTTTAATTGCACTATAGCGAATTTGCGAAGTACACATACATATACTTGTATGTAACTCATTCATATCTTACAATGATTACCCATCAACATAAAGTATACTCCTCTCAAATTATCGTATATTTTTCTTTCTCTCCGACAAGCCTTGTATATACATAATAACAATCAGTTTCATGGAAAGGCTAATAAATTCATCTAAATACAATAATAACGAACCATAATGTTTACACCAAACCGATTCAAGATACAACTTTCACTTCTACTAGTATCTTGTATCGCATACTGAACTCTACGCAATGTAATACTAGTTACAGTATGGAGTGCATATTGGTGCAGACTAAGGCGATGGCAATAGGTTTGGCTTTGGATAAACAAAAAAATTGTATCTCAAATGAAAAATGTATCTCTGCATCGAAAAAAAAATTCCCGCTGAAAGTAGTATTTGTTCCACATTCCACGAAGTGTAATCCCAAAACAGAGTTTTTTTTTCTTAATTACCACTTGCAGCAGTGGTAATGAGGAAGAGAAAATTCTCAAAACTAATCGAACCATAAAACTTCCGTATATCCAGCTATCTAATGTAAACCTTTCATGTTCAACGAAACAAGTGACAATCCCAAATGATGTTAAACGCAGCGGAACCAATCCAACATAATCATGGAATGTGACACAAAAAACTATTTCGAGCCCAAAGTGTGACACAGAAATGAAGGAGATTAAAATTGTATAATATCCCTGTATAATCGTTGTCTTGCCATATAATATAGTTATAGAGATTAAGTGCAATTAGCAAAAGACGAATCATAAGAACAACAACTCAATCAAAAATGAATAGCCAACCGGGGAGCCAGCCCGAGAGTATCGACTTAGCCTATGATATGTGGGCTGGCCAATTTGAATTTATTGGGTCACCACAAAACAACAACTCACCAAATAACAATAATAACGTTCTGAATAACAGCAATCCCCAGTATAAGTTAAGTGATAAGAGTTCTAGTCAACACCGTAGTACCGAAAGTCTGGAGGACTTGAATCTGAACTTCACACCAACGTGGAGTGGAAGTGACTTTAGTAAGCAACCGATTCTAATCGATCAGGAGACCTTTCTCAGCTTAAATCCAAACGATTTTGATGACATTGTGTCATCGGGACCAAATTCGCTGGTTTTTATTGAGAATAAATTCAACGAATTACCGACTGTGGGGACGGATAGCGGTAATAAGCTGATTAACCTGGAAGCTTTAACAAACAAATTGAACTGCAAGCCAAATAATAATAATACAAATGGTTTTAAATTGGAGAATCTGAAGAATTTCAAAAACAAACTGTTGTGTGATTTCTCTGAGAAAAACAACAATAACGGAAGTATTGGTGGTCAACCGACAAGTGGATTACAGCAACAAACTGGTGGAGGATTTGGTGCCGGGAAAATGAATGGAATCAACGCAGAGTTGTGCGAGAATCTCAATGAACAGGTAAGATTTTTATTATGTCTTGAACATATCATATAGATTGTATTGAGGCACACAAAGTTAGTAAGAACGAGAAATAATGCCGAGCGATACAGTATACAGATAATGAAAATTTTCAATTCTCTATATGAACCGACCTCCCATTCCCATTACATGTTGCCTCTAGAGCAAGTGCATCAAGCTCACTTATTCAATTTCGATTAACCTAACCACTTGTCTCTAACGATTGGATAGTATACGTACACTAGGGATGTTAGGTCAACCCCGAAAAATACAAATTACACTTTTTTCCACACGACATTCCTCCCGAACGTCTTGAAACATATCCAAGAGTATAGCTGTCCCGGGCAAGCTTAAACTAAAATTAAAATATGGAGGCAAGATAAAGGGATCGTCCCAGGGCAGACCTCAAAAAGCAAATCCAAGAAAGCGAACAAAGGTGATATAGAGAGGGATGTGTTCCTGTAAGGGTAAGAAAATTCAAACAAAGCTAAATCATGAGTTGGCCTTCTTAATCGGAATCAAATTCTGAATCGATTCACCCATGTCCGACTGTCTGTCTGCTTTACGTTTTGTTGCATGCGAGGTGCCACGCCCTCTAATCCCTAGGAACATCTTCAAAAGACCTACTACATAACTATTAAAGGTATAAAGGACAACAAAACCCACAGGCAAGCAAGTTACATTATATGTTGTAGACGAAGATACAAGAAGAAGTAGCAAATTTGAATTTTTATTTATTTTGGAAAACTGTTCTCTTGATACTTTTGCTTTCTTCTAGACTAAAACAAAATGGTATTCCTTTCTTACATTTTTGCATTCAGCATACTTACGAGTGCTATATTCTGGTTTATATTTATGCCATGCCCAACGAATTTCAATTCTTTATAAACGTGATTGTACTAATAGTCTCCTTGTATAATATTATTCCAAGTTTGATCGATATATGCATTTGGCGCCTAAGGAATACATACATATTTCGAAATGCCAACAGCGAGAGGAATTCCTTTCCTTATTACTTTAAATTCTAAACGTATATTCATTTAGGTGCAATTTTATTATTTTATATAAGCGCTTAAGGATAACTTGACTTTATTTCTTTAGACATTCACGCGGCAGTTTATTAGTTTATTGTGCGTCTTAAGTGATGCACTCAAGACAGCATATAGTCCAAGCCTTCCCAGTTAATTTTGGGGTTTAGTCTCGGTGGTTGTAATTGTTCATCAGTGCCTTAGCCCTTTGTCGTTGTTAAAATTACCACAGAATTATCAGCGACTTTTTTTAATTTTAACATGATTGAATGGTAGTACTTTTGTAATAAAAACTAAATAAATAAATAGATGGCGCAGGCTTGTAGACACTCAAGGCATAGCTTTTCACAGTCATTTGTTTGTGTGAGTTTATATATTTGAGTACAATTTTATGCCGAGTCCGAACTGCTGGATTGAGAAGCTTTTTCAGGACAGTTACTCTCAGATGTTTGTCCAGCATACTAACCACTAATGTGGGCGCAATAAGTAAGAGTAACTGTTACATTGTAAATATGAATCAGTGAATACTTTGATATTTTAAATTTAATCAGAGTCTTCTCGTTAATGGTTTCATTCATAGTCGAATTCGTCTTCAATTCGAGTATTCGACCATAATTGAGTTTGAGTAGAATACTTTTTTTTCGATTTGATGTTGCGCATCATGATCGGCTTCGTTTTTATACCCGGTACCACACTGTGGTGAGGGTATATTCACTTTGACATTCCATTTGTAACGCACATAAGGAGGCGTTGTAGCTGTAGGTATGACAAACTATATATATTCAGCATCACTTTCTTAGTCGATCTAGCGATGTCCGTCTGTCCACACGATTACGGCCGCATTTTAAGAGCTATCGACTTGATTTGGTACGTAAGCTTTTATCCACCAAACTGAGGCCAAGTTCGAAAATGAGCAAGATCGTATGAAAACTACTACTACCTCCCATAAAAAAATATCGGATTTATATAGCTTTTTGATGTTAAAAATTAAATTTAAATAGCTACAGTAAAGATAGCAATCCCATACAAATACATAATTTTTTAATACTAAAATATTTTTTACAATAATATAGTACCGGGTATTTGAGCTTCGGCATAGAAGATAGTTGTCTTGGTTGGTTATCTGGTTATCTAATGATAAAAGTCAATGCACGTGCAGTGCACGACATGTTAATGTTGATTATAGTGCTCAGAATGGCTTTCAAAGTTCCAACTTTCAATTACCAACACTCATTCAAGAGGGTTTTCGATGATTTAAATCAATGGGAATAAAACAGAATGAAATCCATGCTTCGGTGGTTTGGTCATATTAAACGTATGTCCCCGACCAGGATCCCAAGACGTGTGATGGAATCCGTACCATCGGGCAGGCGTCCTAGGTAGACCCAGGATGAGATGGTTAGATCAAATTCATAATCTCTCCTCTACCCGTAACTGGATTGCCCTTGATGATTTGTAGTCGATGGCGGAGGATCGAGAGCTATGGAGGGTCCACTTGAGCAACCTATACCCGCGACCCACTTAATGGATAAGCGGGATATTGAAAATGAATGAATGAATGATTACAGATTTTTCTGGAAAAAAACAGGAGACATTTTTCTACAGGATTTTCGTTAAAAAAGGAAACTACGACAAAAAACATTTAAAAATTTTTAGTATCTACATTTTAAAATGAACCTACCATCGACACTTAAGCTCGCACTGTGAAATCGGATATTAGAGTTTTCTCTGACTTAGTGCCAAGCCAGTCAATAGAGTATTCACATTTAAAAATCGAAAGGTCACCTCACCACCCAATTCGCTGAATATTTTTGGCTATGCCAATATTTCAAATTTGAGCGCAATTCGAACGAATGTCATAAGGGAACGGATTTTGTTGAATTTTAGAATTTTTAATTACAATTACTGAGTAATTGCGAAGTAATTAAATTACATGGCAATTACACCAAGTAATTAAAAATGTAATTAGAATCATCGGAACAAAATATCCTATGCAAATTTTGAAAAACTAGTATTGTTGAAAGCTAACTAGAAATATAAATATAAATAAATGGTTAGAGCAATAAAATATCGATTACAAGTAAGTAATTAATTACAAGTAATTAATTAATGAAGTTGTGGTGAGAACGCATGCCGTCTTTTCTGCAAATGAAAGACTCAAGACCTTCAAAGAAATACATAATGTAGTAAAGGGCTTTGAAAACTTCAAATTGCCTCCAAATATTACAGTCGATGACAAGACGTCTTTTAAACTGGACTCCACTTGTCTCTGCCCATGTCCTCTCTTCAGCTCTTTCAAAGCTTTCCTGAGGGACAATCGCAGGCGTTTGTTGCAAATTCTAAAATATTTATAGTTGTACATTATTATAAGGCTTAAAACCTTTTTCTTTTTAATAAAATGCATTTATTCCGTCAACAAAATCTGTTCCTGTGGACATATCAGAAAAAAATACTACGGCTTTTGCTACTAATATATCTACGTTCTAATAACTTTTAAATATTATCGATGAAAAGTTAATAATGACTTAATTTAGGTTGACTAATAATAACCTTATACTTTATTAATTTTTACACTTCTTTTTGCAACACGCGTATTATTAAAACGATATTCCAAGCAACTTCCATTACAATAAACTCTGTGTCTTATCGCAACAACAAAATAAAACTGTAAGGTCATTTGTGCACTTGTGCAGTCACAGTATTACTTTGTTACGCATTACATTAACCGGATGTTGTTTGTCTACTGATAACAATATTTTTCTATTATTATCTATAAATGTATTGTGCAATGAATTCAGTTTGTAAATTTTTTTTCTCTAAAACCTATTTTCAACTACATATTATACTGTTACAAAGAACAGGGCAAAAAAAATGGGGCTAGCACAATCGGGAAGATCCAGTCAATGTTTGTCTCTATATAAAGAAACCTGATGGAACGGAAACACAGCTGAGTCACGAGGATAACTTCAGTTGCTGTTAGGCATCAACGTGAATCATACCATTACATTTTCTGTGCTCTACACTATAACTGAAACTTTGTAATTCTAGCGCCCAACGGGAAATTCGTAAATCCACGAAGGGTTCTTCTACAAAGTTAAAGTTAAAGCCTGACAATCAGTGACAATTTTCATATTAATACCGATAAGATATATTTTGAAACGGATAATATTACGCGGGGAATATAGATAAAACTGGAGATACTACAAGTTTTTTCTTTAAGGTCTCAAAGTTTCCATTTCAGTGCCACTAAACGAAAATACCGTATTTTTTTTTATAAATTTCCGAAAGTAGGAACAAAGGCCAATAGAACTATGCACTTCTCATCCTTAGTACACGATGGCGTTGGGAAATTTTAAATCACATTTTGGAACATTTGGGGGCGTGCCACGCCCAAACGGTAAGCGAGCGCCAATTTTTTGCAGATTTGAGCTCAGTGCATTAAAATCAATCGGATTAAACAAAAAAAAAAGTATTTTTTTCGAATGGGCAGTAAAGTAAAATCTACCACGTACGGCTAAGGGTTTCGGGCTCACCGCCCTCTATCACAAAAACGGTTCAGCGGAAGAAAAAATCGTTCAAATAAAATTTATTGCAAATTGTATGCTCTACAATTTTGTAGTTAATGATTATCTCGGTTTTTATTGCTCCAATGATGTTAACATCATTGAACCGAGATAATCGCAAAAAACAGATTTTGTAGACATTTGACCTTGAATAATTTACGACGCAGACACGAGTTTTATGAGACTTTTGAGACAAGTTTTAGAACGCCAAAATGAAGGTGTATACATACCAAAATTCAGCTTATTAATTATCTCTCATTTCGATATTGACTCCTTTTTTATGCTAAAATGACTGGACTATATATGCTCTTTATTGAATTGCTTAGGACTGATGTTACTCTCAGTGTTGGCACTAAAAAAAAGTGAATCCGGTTCAATCTGACTGAATGACCGATTTTTTATTTTCTAAATCTGGTCAAAAGTTAAAATCAGAATTTTTTACCGGCAATCCGGTCCGGATAATTGTGCGGGATATTATTGCTTTAAATGATATCGTTAAGCGCATACCTATTATTGTATCATAGATGACATTTCATGTTAGAAATAATTATTCATTAAAAAGAGAAAACAAAAATATACCTATACTGTCCATGCTTAGAAAACGTTTTTATTCGTGAAGCTAAATTTTAGCTTCCATATCTACAAAATTTTCGCCAAAATGTTTCTGAGCTAAATTAAAGCGAATCCATTTAGCCGAGCGGTACGCTAAAAATCAAATTGTAATAATATATCTGCCAAAATTAATAGCGCCCATTAATTCGTTCGGCACATTTTCTCAAGCTAAATTTCGACAGATCTGTTGTTTTTTTTTGTTGTGTTTTTATGTTGCTGAAAAGTAAATAAGTATGAGTTTCTTCAATAAATTCCTCGGTGAGGAATCCTTTGAAAGTGAACAATTTGAGATCAAAGAATAGGAGACAAGAAAAAAAGGAATCGTAATGGAAATAAAACATTTTTTCGCGTACTTAGATCAATTTTTGAAGGAAGATTTTTTCAACTAACGGCTGTTATCTGTGACACTTTTTGAGAAAAAAATTGGAGAGCAGCTAAATTTAGTTTAATGATTTGCGATCTCATTCTTGCGCCCTTCTTTCTCCGTACTCAAGCAAGGAATTGCATATTTGATGTTGTAAATGTCTGACTACAAATAGGTTTTTGTTTGAACTTTTGAGCAAGTTCTTTAAGTATAGCAAAGTTTCATTTAAATTAGAGAAATCTATAGTTATGCCCAGTCTATAGAATAATATTATTTTCAAATCAAAAAAATATTTTTCGGTTAAAAAATTTGTTCGTTCCGGTCAAAAATCGGTTAGACCGGATTCTAAAATGTTCTCCGGTCGGAGTGAAATGATTTCGGTGAGATATGATATAATAAGTTTTCTGCAGTCATTTCTACTGAGAGACAGCAGAAATGCAGCAGACTACATACTGACTTTCGGGAGCATGCGTTTAGTCTGCCCGCTTTCTATAGAGCCTTGCCATAAGCCCATAAGCATTTCTTTCTAAAATTTTGTTGGATTTTAAACATGTAGATGTACATTTAGTTTGAACATCTTTAAGTGTAGAAATACGCATTCATATTTAAAATCTATGTTTGAATTTACATAACAAAGATTTCAGATTTACGCATTAAATATTTAAAATTGATACGTGCGTAAAAATACTGCAATTATGGTAGGCAAGTATATTCCTCGCTTAATGATAGTAAAATTACACGATTTTTTTAGAGTGTAGGTACCTGCTGCATAAAATCATAGTAGAGTCATACAAAATTCAAATGTATTTTGAACAATTTGCCTTGATTATAAAATCCAGTTTTTTGGACTATTATTTTTTACTTGATGTAAAATAAAGAATGCAAATTCTAGAAGAATAATTCTTTGACGAATTTTGCAGATATGCATTGGTGAAACGGATATCAGCAAAAATCCTAAATTTCAGTAAGCAGTTAGCCATTTTTATTTTTTTTTTAAATTTATTTTTGTGTAGTCGGAATCCTTTAATTTGCAACCAACCAAAATGCATTAAACCAAATGTTGCGGCAAACTTACTGTTCTCTTCGAAACCAAGTCGTAATGGAAATTAGAAATTCAAAGTCCCGAGTATATTTGAACCAGCTCAATCTCTCTCTTGGCTGCCGTAAAGTATGTGGATTAATCTTCGTAGCGTTGGCATCGCTAAGCCTAAATCGAGCTGCTTTGAAAATGTTGATTGTAATGCTCTTAATCGGCAGTTTGCATCCTCTACCTCTAATCTGTTGAACTCAGCAAGAGACTCACAGAGGTTTTTATCAAATCAAATGGAAACTATGGTACCCTTTTTCGGTTTTAGAAATGTCAATTGTACTGAGCTCATCGAAAGCCTGCTCTCTATTAAGTCTTCCGCAACTGGACTCGACGATATAAATCCTCGATTCTTAAAGCTCATATTGGCAATCCTTATCCCGTACATTACCCATATTTTCAATTCGATTCTAACATCTGGTGAATATCCGTCACAATGAAAGCTGGCTAAAGTAATACCTATACCGAAAAATGCAAAGGGAACCGACTTTAGGCCCATTTCAATAATACCTTTTCTTTCGAAATCGTTTGAAAGGATTTTACAGAGGCAAATGAACCTATTTCTTGACACCAACAATTTGATGACAACACTGCAATCGGGTTTTAGGAAGGGACGTAGTTGTATAACCTCCTTAGTGAACGTCATCGAAGATTTACGCAAAAGATGGATGAAGACAAGGTGACCTTTTTAGTGTTGCTAGATTTTTCGAAGGCATTTGACACTGTGGTTCATACAAACCTGTGTGATAAGCTGCGTCAGCTATTCAACTTCTCACACGATGCAATCAAATTAGTTGCTTCGTACCTCTCATGTAGAAGGCAAATTGTTCAAGTGGGTATGACGTTCGATCGGATGTCATTTCGATTCCAAATGGTGTCCCACAGGGATCTATTTTGGGCCCACTGCTATTTTCAATGCTATTTTCAATGTATGTCAATGATCTGCCATCTATCATCAACCAGAGTAAGGTTCAGATGTATGCAGGTGCAGTTGTACTCAAGTTATGATCCCGGTCTTATGGTCTGATCTCTAAAAGGAATGGTCTTTTGTTAAACCCTGCAAAATCTAAGTGTCTTGTCATCTCAAGAAATTCTTTGGACTTGTCATACTTTCCTTCTGTGATCTTAGGCAATTCTCCTATTAAATATGTTGAGACGGCCAAAAATCTTGGTATGGTTTTTAACCGGAAACTAACCTGGGATAACCACATAAACCTATGCGGTTCTTCGAACACTATGGGCAACTAAACCTTTCACCCCCTTAAAAATTCGTCCCATGCTAGCCAAAACGCTAGTTATACCAAAATTGTTGTACTGGTGCGAAGTTTTTGACAATTGAAGTTTCGTCAGCAAAAGAAAACTGCAGGTCGCTTACAATAACATCGTTCGGTATGTTTTTGGACTAAGAAGGTACGACCGCGTGTCGCACTTCTCAAAGTGCATTTTTAACATGACTTTTGACAGCCTACTTCAGTTCCGCACTTTAATCTTTCTTTCAAATATCCTAATAATACGACAACCTCCCGGTCTGTACGAGAAACTGGTTATGCCTTCCTCAATCAGGTCTAGTCAGTTGATTCCCCCGCGTTGCTCTTCACTTACCTCTGAGCGTCAATTTTTCATTAACTCTATTCGTCTATGGAACACTTGCCTCGTCCTATTAGACGAATTAATAATACAAGAAGATTTAAAAATGAATTAAGAAAGTATCTTGCATTATCGAATTAATCTTAATTGTATTAGTTATTTAGTTTTAAGTATTGACCAAGTAGTATAAATACATAATACTATTTTTGAATTATTTCGTCTTCCTCAGTAGCTTTTTCCTGTAGAATTTAGCTTAGCACTAGTTTATAAGATATTAAATCTTAAAGTGTATAGGCATTACAAAATAAGAATAAATAAATAAATAAAATAAACTACTAGCATTCTTGTCTTCATGTCTATTTTGTGTGAAGGTTATGGGTGTCGATCTCCATTAAAGGGAACTTGTATTTCGCTGGTACTGGCATACCACATATTATTATGAGAGAAGCCCAAAGTTCTATAGAACGACAAACGTGTATGTAATAAAAAAAAACATATCTACAAACCTAAAATGACAAACAACTTAAGGAAGTATGTAACGTACGTATGTTTTGCATAGCTCACCGAGTTTATTTCTCTCTAAGAAATTAGTTCTCAAATGTTTACAGTCCGTTCCTCCCTATCTCTTTTTTAGTTGGCACCCAAATCTTGTTATTAGTGTCCGACAGTTGCCAAAAACAGCTTGAATGTGTATAGCTGCTACTTTTTTCTAAATTTAATATTTCCCCATAACGAGCGGTCCCACATGCTCAAAGTAAATGAGGACTGCAGTATCCAAAGTCCATTGAGTGAAGAAAAAGAGTGCATCCGATGGGTGAATCAAGCAATTAAAGCAACAACTAGAAAACGCATAGACCGTCTTGAGAAGGGATACTCGCGGTAGGTTGTTTGGAGAAGCGTTCGCATACACAACCCAGAAAGATTTTCGTTGAAAAATTTATACGGAAAACATTCCGCCGCGTAACCATAAATCGCTCATGGAATTTTCGTGAGTGTGGAAATAGAACTTTCTGCCGGCCGTCAGAAAGACGAAATGTTTTGTCCTCTCAGTAGACCATTGGAGAGCGGCAGACAAAGAAGAGTTCTTTACGTCATTACCGTTCGAATGATTGATTTGACCGTTAAACTGAGACAATAATAAACCGAAAAAGTTATCATCGAATTTTGTATCTACAACCGAAAAAGTTCAACTGACCTATAATTATCGCACACAACCGTGTCATTGAATAAACATTCTGCTGCCAGTGCTTCATTCATATTGCCCTCTGTTTTGGGTGGATACGGAATGAAAGAAACATTGTGAATCATTTTGCTGATTAGAATATGAATTATATTCCTCACTCTCTGTAGTGGAGCAACAACAAGCGCAAAACTGTGACGACGATCAGTCGATGAGAGGGTAGCGCATGAAGCTATTGTAACGCCTTTACACAACAATACCATGTAAATTCGCAAATACCGATTTCGCGATACACCATCTGCTGCATGTCATTCGAAATCTATCTACCTATGAATAACAGTTTTGGGTATTTTATTTCGCTTCACTGCAAATGTATCTGAAACGTTCAATGGATGTTGATGATCTTCTCGATGACATACGTCAATTGAAGAAATCTTGTGTTAGTCATATAATTTAATTTTTTCAATTTAGGTACATAAATTTTACAATGTTGTTACAATTTTTTTTTTTTAATTTTAGTTGGAATTGTTGCAACGACAAGTGACGGACTTAGCTGATACACAAAACATCGCTGAGGACAGAACTACGCGAACAAAAACAGAATATGCTGTACTACAGGCTCGGTACCATATGCTTGAGGAGCAATATAGAGAGGTTAGTTGTACTTATTTTAATTAAGCATTCGGATTGTTTATTATTTTGTTGTGTGTATCTTTTGATCAAAACATATTATTCATTGTCTGACGGATGAAAAATGATGTAGGTACCTATATAATCATGTAGGTCTGCATTTATTTTTGGATATTTTTTTTTATATCCTGGGAATATTTATATACGTATACCTACATTTTCGTTTTTGTTTATGCTGTTTCGGTTTTTTTTTTTATTATGGATGAAAGAAGCGTATTTTGTGCCTATGCAGTTTGTAGTAGGTTTATGTTTATGTTTTGAAAGATTAATTTTTTAATCGTCTTAACCTACAATGTAGGTTGTAGTATCTATTAATATTAATATTAATATTAACTTTAAAGTTACAAAGGAGTTATTATTTGTATTAAGGACCATTCACATGAGAGCGAACGAACGAATTGGTGAAATGTGAACAAACAGCTTTTTAAGCATCTGTTGTCTGGCTGTTGAAAGCCAAACGAATTGCTAGGCGAATGAAATTTGGTGAGAGGACTTCTTTTTACCGTCGTCAGGTTGGTATTGAAAATGGGCTGTGTCGGTCAAGTAGTTCTGGTACCTCCCATACAAAACCATTAGTAGACCCATGTGTCTCTCCGCCTGTTGAAATGACGATAGCGTCCAAATGAATCGACCTAGGCGACTGAAATTGTGTGACAGGTCTTAGTTTTACGGTTGTCAGATTGGTATTAAAAATGATCCATGTCGGTCAAGTAGTTCTATTACCTCCCATACAAAGCCAATATTCGACCCATGTATCTCTGTCTGTTGAAAACACCTTAGCGTCCAAACGAATCGACTTATGTGAATGAAATTTTGTGAGACGGCTTTTTTTAACCGTCGGCGTCGTCAGGTTGGTATTGAAAATTGTCTATGTCGGTAAAGTAGTTCTGCTACCTCCCATACAAAACTAATATTAGACACGCTCGCATGGCAAACATTTTGCATGACTTTTATGCAGTGGAGGGTATCAAAGCATCGGCCATGCCGATGATAACACATTTACTTGTTTTTATTTAACTTTCCCAGTTCACTCAAGCAAATAATAAAAAAACCAAAATGTCATTTATTTTGGTGATCATTTTAGAAATTCTTAATTTATTTATTACTCATACTCCTCTGTTTGAAATGAATTCATATCGTCCGTCTGTCTGTCTGTCATAATCCAATGCTCACTTCCCTGATAAGATTCATATGGACACTTAACATATTTTCCCTCCAGGAGGGCGATGTATGTCCATTTTTTTGTATATTTTAAAATAATGAATCAGTAAAAATTTATATAATTCCTCTTTATAGTCGGAACTGCGTGCCGAAGAACGTCTTGTCGAGGAACAAAAACGCCATCGTGAACTTCTTGCTCGTGTCGAGCGTGAAGCCGCTTTACAGAATGAGAATTGCCAAATTAAGATAAGGACCATTGAGATCGAGGCGAACGCCTTGCGAGAGGAAGCACAAAGATTACGAGTACTATGTGACAAACAAGCAAGCGATCTACACAATACCGAAGAGAAGCTGGAACTTGCTCGTGACAGTATAGCGGTACTCCAACAGGATCTTAGCGATGCCAAATTGCATGAACGGACATTTGAGCAAGAGAAGAAAGCATCGGAAGATTTAATGGTTCAGCTGAGTAGTGAACTAGAGCGACTGCGATCAGAAACTGGGGCCGCAATGCCAAGTACATCGCCAGAGGCATTAAGACTGGAAGAACTCCATCAAGAGTTAGACGAGCTAAGACAAAAAAATAAAAGTAAGTTGATTTACGGTTGTAATGAAATTAAATAATCTAATATTTTTATTCTTTTTTCTCTAGATCTCGAAGAACAAAATGAGGAGCTACAAGCGGCTGTGTTGACCCGTGGCGTAGAAGAAGGAAGACATTTACTAAATGGCACTCTAAACAGTTTGGCACAAGAATTAGAGGAGATGTCTCAGGTGCAGGTATGATAATGTCGTTTTATGGTTAACACTTTCGACAAACATTGTTAGAAGGCATGTTTCACATTTTATATTTGTCGTATAAAAAATGGCAGCGGGCGGTAGTCATCTTTCTTGATTAGTATAATAAAGAGAAGATCGATTTTTTCGTTTCATGAAATTTTGAATTCACAACACGCTCACTCTAATAAACTTCACTAAATGAACAAACACATTCAAAACAATTGCTTATACAACACGTTATATTGTTTATTTTCCAGGACTCTGTGGATTCTGCCACATTGGCATCATTGAGCCAGGTAAATTGGGCGGTGTAATCATTTCTGTCCTAACGTTCTTCTGCCTCCCTATAACGAATTTTCATTTCATTTAACATAGCTTGTTACATATAGGTACATTCGGCATTAATCATTTGTTTGCTTCTTTAAATTAACATTGGTTTGGGTTCTTTAAAACATTTAAATATCACTTTATATTGCACCTTAATCCATTAGTGGTATTTTATCGGCTTGTCTTATTTCAATACAACAAGAAATTGCTATATACGACAATCAGATTTTCAGATCAACTTCTGCATGTCATATGTATTTTATATTTCCTTCTAAATAATATGTTAAAATAAGGTCACTTAATAATATTCGCTCTTTTTATTATAGAAGAAGATAGTAAGTAATTTGACGAATGTCTTTTCCATTATAAATGTATTTTGTTCTGTTTCTGTAGAAGAAGAAACATTTGACAAAAACATTATTGACACCAAAAATCTAGACGTCCACTAGAGGCAAGAAGTCGATACTTACCATTTTTTTTTATCGATTTTAAAGCCTCTTTGCTATCATAAAGGCCAGTAATGACCTCACCAAGGCCTTTGGTCCAAAAAAGGATTTAGGCAAGTTGATGCGCTTTCAGTCGATTTCTTTAACATGATATTTGAAAGAAACTTATAGCCCAACACACAAGGCACGATCTTTCAAAATAATATGTGCTGTGCATACAACTTTGATATTGACAAAATTTGTGTAGCATTGCGAGCTGCCACTGACTGGTTCGTTTGCTAGTATAGAAACGGTAATGGGTAAAATAGGTTTAGCAGGTACGACAGCAGAACCAAGTACATTATATATAAAGTTGCCTTCTGAGCAAGAAAAAAAAACAGCGATTGATGATTGACGAGAGTCTTCGCTTGATCTCACCGCGAACCTATGTCCTTACTGGAGTTAACCGCTGAGCCTAGGTTAGGTTAGGTTAGGTAAGGTGGCTGTCCCAAAGGGATACCACAAGAGGGGGGCAATTGGCCTAAACAGTTCTTTATGCCGGGCGTTACCTAAGGAATTCTGTTGCAATTTGATGCGAATTTAGGTATTTTACCTCTTTGAGAGGTTTTTGGTGGTGACTGAGGCAGTCAAATCTTTTATAAGTTTTCGTTACCTGTTTGCGGCTTAGTCTTCGGGTCAAGGTGTAGTTCGACCGTAACAGTATGCCCTCTGCCTATTACCTCTGACGCGGCCATCACTAGGGAGGGAGACTGGTACGTAGCAGAGGTGGCTGATTCAACCAGTTTGCTTTGCTGCCTGACCAAAAGTCAGTGAATGGATTGTCTGTTGGAAAAATGGATGGGGGCAACCGTAGCAGTCTGCCTCCCGTTTATTTTCCTTTGATGATCAGTCCACATGACAGAGACTGGTGCTGAGCAGAGAAGCTTGATTGAAGCACTCCAACCTGCTGCATGGTACCGACAGTAGATGTTGCGATTTGTCTTCGGTGAAAAGGCGAGGGGTGACCGTAGCAGTCCAACCGTTTGTTGCCTCTGAGGGGTCCTCGAATTGTCTAGATGAAGCTGATTGGTGTAAAGCTTCTTCTGTTGGCGGTTAGACTTCGGGGAGAGCAAAGGGGTGACCGAAGCAGTCTAACCCCCCGCCTATTCCCTCTGACGGAGTCTGAAAGTTCTACGTGTGAGGGTGAAATTGACTGACGTAGTCAGCTCTTTCCGTTGGCGGTTTAGTCTACAGAAACAGACAAAAATTGGTGGGCTGCGTGTTGATATTTCAGTGAAGCCAATTTGACTTTGTAACGAACTTGCTGATGCAGCAAATATCGCTGCGGGAGCCTAGGTAGCCACAATCGTTCATATACATACAAATAATATCTGTTCATTGTGACGTTGTGTCTCTATCTTAAAATTTTTTCCAACATCAAATGGTTCGTTAGTTTTCTTACCGAATGCGGGATGCCAAAACAAGGCTACGCGTACTGCTCATCCTTACATTTTTTAACGGTTTTGTTTCCATTACAGAAGTACCTACAGTGCTTTACTACATTACACGTATGTGGCTTTCTACATGCTATGTACTACGGCCTTTACTTAGCTGGCATTCGTCATCGATCCACGGGCTTCCTGGTGGTAAAATCTAGCACATCATAGGCGGACGCGGAATTTCTGATGGCTTTCTGCCAGCGCTGCTTAGTCAAAAATATTGAAATCATTCCGTCGAATATGATATGATCAATCAATCATTGTAGAACGTTAAAATTGATTCAAGGAAAGTGATAACGAAAAAAAAAATTCTCTTATTTTAGTAACGGCGAATTAGTTACATTTATTGGTATAATACATTTTTCATAAGCCTTACTGTGATTTATTGGAAGGCCCTAGGAGGAGGCAATGTTGTGTGGGGAAGTTTTTTTTTCATTTAAGTATAGTCGGACCAATTTTTAATATTAAAGGTACCTATATTGGATTACGTATTGCGAGATCCTTCAAAGTCTCATTAATGCTCACGCTTTGAAGAATATGACGTTGTAAGGGATCTTCCAACATGACAACATACTTACAAATTTATGAGGGATTAGCTTAATGAAAAGCAACTTACAGTTAGAGTTATGAGTACCCAGCACAATCTCCCGATTTTAATCGCATAAAAAATCTATGGCAAATTGCAGATCAGTACTAAATACTCTAAGTTAGGCTCGGAACACACATGCCTCGCTTCTGGAAAAGACTTCCTTCTTTGTTTATTACGAATTTTGAAATGTGATTACTCCACTTTTTGGTGAGATAAGTCATGAAATCGCCGTGAAAACCGTATTGACGGTCATTAAGATATTTCATAACCTGCAGTTTTATCAGTGTTTCCATGAGCTTAGAAACAATGGACGTAAGTGCAATAGGTCGGTAGTTTATAGGTGAAGAGGAGTCGCCGTGGGATGGATGCAGTTTCCCACTCAGAAAATGTTCAGAAGAATAGGACAGGTGGAAAAGCTTAGTTAGTGGTTTTGTCAGCGTGGAAGAACACCTCTTCAGAACTATACCATCTGGGGCAGCGGATTTGTAAATATTTATATCTTTTAATACGATTGCAAAAATGTATTTGTCTCATCAAGCCTAGATGGAGGCATTATAAATCTGGAAAATCGGAGCTAACAGATTGCGTTGCCTAAAGAGCGGACAGCTGAGTTCGAGAAATTTCCTTATATAAAAAAATTATCCTACCCGGTAGCAGTTTTATGGAATATTTTTTTGGTATTTTCTTTTGCTTGGGATTTGCTAGAATCCTAACCTAGCCTAACTGATCCACAGATCTGTATATGTGCACCGTGCACAGCTGATGGGTAGCGTCATCTTAATTTGTGACAAAATGTTGGTCACATTCCTTTTGCTCTAAAAGGTAGTGAATGTACCATAAACACCTAATAAATAGATATTAGATAATCTCTCTTGGAAACTGTCAATTAATCTACCCGTTATGTGGTCTACAAAACGAGATTGATCTGCTTTTGTATGTACCTATTTGTGCGCTACTTATAATAACTGATCTGCAGACGCTTGTTTCTATTTTGGTATAATCGAGTAATCAAATTTTTATTTGCTTCTTGTTTTATAAGCATTTCATTAAATATGCATTTTTAATATTTATATTTGAGTATTTATTCAATAACATACCTTTTAAAGGATATTATATTTTTGGCAACCGGGTGACCCAACAAATGTGTAAATTTGTACTTTTAAGCATTGAACAGCTTCTGCATTTATTTGTTCATGCTATCTAATTTTCAAGCGAATTCATGTCATAAACATTATTGTTTTCTTTCGTTAAAAATAGAACTCACACTATATTACTTCTTTAATTTTCTTTTCAGCTCCAACAAGCCTTCCAAGAAAAGGAAGATGAAAATACACGTCTCAAACATTACATTGATACCATCCTACTAAACATTGTTGAAAACTATCCACAACTACTCGAAGTAAAACCGATTGAGCGGAGGGGGAAACATTGAAGCAAATTAACATTAAACAAAAACACTAAACCATAAGTAAAATAGATTTTAATACAAAAATATAATGTTCTAGCATAAATCTCACATTATTAAACATCCACAAAAAAACAGAGTACATAATAAAATAATTGACTTAAACAAAATCGAAATTTTATATAGAAAAGTTATTTGTTATTAATATTTTTATAAGGATTAACAAATGAGAACAATTTTCATTAAATTGTTACGTCAAGAATGGACTAGGAGCCGCGTCATTAGATTTGTTTTTTTATACGTGCATGTATGTAAGATAATGTTATATAATATACAATCAAAATAAAATTCAAAAATGCCTTATTATTAATAAATTTTATCTTTTTCTCTAATTAAATTAAATGTTAATGTAGTTTAATATATGTATTTATTAATTTTTTTTTGTTAAGAATTCGTATTTTCTTTGAAATATAAAATGATGATATTAATTGTAGAGCCCGCAATCGTTTCTTCGTTTACATCTTAATACAAAACATTGCATAAGAGTATTTATAAAAACGATTTATTATTCGAAATCTGTGTTAGCTCCTCCTTACTTTATTGTCAAAAAAGTAAATATCAAAGACTTAAAGAAGCAGTTCTTTGGTATGTTTTTTTTAGGAAGGTATTACCCCCTCTAATGAGGGAAGGAAGTGGCTTCGTATACAAATAAAATCAGAATTTACAACCGATAAGGTCTTCCGTAGCACCTTCATTTTTAGAAAAAAAAATCCTTTAAATTTTGCATTTTATGTTTACAATTCTGATTCCTAGAGCAAACAATGAACAAATCTATTAAGTAAAAATATGTTTTATTTTATAAATATGTACATACATTAATTTACGAACTAAATGGGGGCCGCTTTTCATTATGGCCTATTAGGGAAAAACTTGTAAAAATAGTCGTCTTTTTTTTTATATGTAAAATGACCTTCTAAATACGAAAATAAAATTTATTTTGCGACGAAACTATTATTACCAAAAAACAAATTAGTAAGGACTTCTAAACGGAAGGCATTTTCGAGGTAGGTATATCATTGACACATTGAGTTAAACCTTTTACAAATAAGTTTAACACTTTTGCAGATAGGTTTAACATATTCACAGATAGGTTTAACACATTCACAAATAGGTTTAGCCTATTTACAAATAGGTTTAACACTTTAACATTTCAATTTAACCTTTTCACATTTCTAGTTAACCAAATAACATTTCAATTAACCCCTTTTTCAACTAATTTTCAAAATTTTGAGTTCAAGAAGCCATAACTTTTTTATAGCTGTTCAGATGTAATCGAAGTGCTTTAGACTTTTATGCACTACTTAATTCTTTTCAAAATGCCCAAAACAATTTTTGTACCTATAAAAAGAGTTTAGAAGTTATAGCGTTTTAAGTGGTAACACCTCAAAATTAGAGGTCACCTAATTTGATGGGCTATAACAGGAAATACGATGAAAATAGACCCCACCTGCCATCCAATTTTTTGTTCGGCATAACTTCAGGAATCTTTCCTTAAAGGATTATCCTTATTAACTGGGACACCCTGTACGAAAAAAATGGTTTAACTGCATATTAACAGATCCTTCGGAAATACAAACAAATTAGAGAAGTAAAAACCGAATGTGGCAACATTCCAATTCATTTTTATTCGCTCTCAAAAGCTTTAAAAAGAAACAAAACACAAAAGTTCTTTGACAAAATCCATAGAAAAACGAGTAATGATTTTTTGGAAATGAATATGGAAATGGAAACACTCTTCTGAAGTGCTTAAAGCACACAACAACACCACACATATTTACATATTTTCTGTGATGATATAGCAACAGCACACGAGAAGATCATTGATCATCTCATCCTCATTTCATTGTTCATTTTCATTCTGCCAGCGGTTGTTTGGCAGACTGGGTCATGATGGGGTGTATGCGGCTTTGAGGAACATTTCAACGACAATTCCTTCATAATAAGACTGGCCATGGTGGGTTTTTCAAAAATAACAACAAAAAATCCTTGATAAGTCAGTGGCTCGGTTTTTATTTCAGTGGCAATTCCTGTGATTGAGTGTCGTGGGAGTATCTACTGGCACCATTAGTAGAAAAAAGAGCTTCCCATAAGGTCTGTACTGAAAATATAAATTGATATAGTACCTATAAACTGCATGCAAATTGTCAATTAGCCAAATGCATCTTGTATTTGTGCAAACAATGTAAGTGCATTCTGTTTTATTAAACAAATCTCAGCAACCAAGAATTAAAAGTGATAAATCAGAAGCTTCATTGATAAATATAAAAACAAAACTGGAGTTAAATTAAACACACACCAAATAAAAAAAATTAATAATTTCAAAAGCAAAATTAAAACAAAAACCAGTTTTAAAGAAAATGGGAAATAAGCCCATGAAATTAAAAGAATGGGAGACTATTTATTTTATTCTTCGTTCCTTATACTTTTGTTAACACGTATATACTCCGCCATTCTGTTCTGTTTAGAATAGAGACCGAACCCAATTGACCTATATTTTGAAAATCCCAAAGTAAATGGGTACCTTCGACCCAATTTTTTTAAGCCCCTACATACTATTAGTTTTATCCGCATAGGTAACATTATACATACATTCATACGCTTCATCATCTCTTCAGTTTCCATTCTTTCTAATTCAATCGAGAAAAGCGAAACAAAGTAACAAAAGGATGCAAGTCATAAAAGTAGTTAACGGCAAATTAGGCTGCATAGCTAACAAAAAAAGTAATCAAGGGAACGATTGGGACGTACGTACTTTCCTTGTTCCCTCTACCAGGCACTGAAGTCTAAAATACCCTTTTATACAACCTAAAATATGTACATATTTTGATGTACATAGCAGATGAAAATTTGTGTATCATCGTTCATCAAATATGTGTTTGTATGTAGGTAACATGTATGTTATCGTTTGTGTAATTACTTTTTATATTTACAAATACAGTCAAACTTCTTTATAACGAACTTCCTTATAACGTAATTCTCTCTATAGCGAATTTCATTTTGTTCCCCTTCCCCTTCAAAAATATCCCATATGAATTAGGTTCTTTATAACGAAATTCTGTATAGCGAAATTCTCTTTATAATGAACTATTTTTTTGGCCCAAACGCAAAAATGTTTCTTTATTACGAAATGTCAAATTTGAAAACAAAGCCTACTATGATTTTTGTTACTAATTTTAAAAGGGAATTCCCCGTTTTGGGGGTCACTCATTTGAGTTTGTATTTTAAGTTCGTGAAACGTTCACCTATCAAGAATGTCGAAGCGCAAGGCTATTTCACTTTCGGAGAAATTATCCATTATTGAAAAAGTTAAAAGGGGGGAAAAGAAAAAAGATGTTGCAGAAAAATTTAGTGTTTCTATTAGTACATTGTCGACAATTTTAAAGAACGAGGTAAAAACTTTAAAGTTTTCCGAAGCAAGTTCAAACAGGAGCCAAAAAAAACTAAGAAAAACAAAATACGGTGATGTGGATAAAGCTATGTTAAAATGGGTTCAGATAAACAGGAAAAGGAATTTACCGCTCTCGGGCTCTATTATCAAACAAAAGGCTAAATGTTTTTCTGAATCTTTGGGTCAGCATAATTTTAAAGGCATAAATACATGGCGCAACAGGCGAGTAGGGGTAGGTCTAGCTTTTCGCAACCATTCGTTTATGTGAGTTTCTATTTTTGGGACGAATGGAATGGACCTACAATTTTATTCCGAGTCCGAATCCGAACGGCTGAATTGAGAAGCTTTTTCAGGACAGTCATAGTCTCGAATGTATGTCAGACGTTCACGAGAGGTGACGCAGTAGAAAAAACGTTAAGGTGTAATAAAGGAACACTTACAGTGTAAAAATAAAATTTTCTATATAACGAATTTTGTATAAAACTTCCTTATAACGAAACAATTTTTCGTTCCCTTGAAGGTTCGTTATAAAGAAGTTTGACTGTATATATTATATTAAATATTATGTAGATACTTAGATATAATAAAAGACCTAATATTTCACCCAAAAAAATAAAAACCTCTTTTACCCATTTTCGATGGCACAAAAAAATATTGGGCTAATAAATCGATTTGTTTTTTTTGCCTTTTGAGGTTATGGCAATAATATATAAGCTAACGCCTGACTGCCAGAAATATATTTTCGTATTCAGCAGTCACCTCGAACTAAGCTCACAAAGTTACAGCCTTGCTAAAATGACTTGAGAAAACTAGTCTATAACGAACATATTCGTAATTGCCTTGACAAAATACCTAAATGTGTGTGTGTATGCAATACAAAAAAATTGCACAAATTTGTAGAAAATGTTTGATTTACAAAACGGTAAAGCTATGAATACACGACATGCCAAACACGACATACGCATATGTCACAAAAGGGTGCATGTCGTATACTCGGCATATTATTAACGCTGACATATATGTTGGCATGCGCCTGTCACCCATATGTCCGACTCAGAATGGCATGTAAATTTCGGAGAATACAAAAAAATATCGTTTGAATTGAAGATGTTTTGGACGTTTTTTAATCCACTGATATCGTTGCCATCCTTTGATGGAATTTGTTACTTTATGGCTTAATAGAAACAAGACGAACCATATTTTTGGATATATATTGCATTTATTTCGTTATGTCCCCAGAAAGCCCTGAAATATTAAAAATTTGAGTGATTTTTTTTTTTCTGGGAAAAATTGAGATTTTAGGGCTTGCTGGTGATATTTCGAAATAAATATATTATATATCCCAAGATATGGTTCGTCTTCTTTCTATCAAGCCATAAAGTAACAAATTCCATCAAAGTGTAACACCCAGCGTATGTAGCGCAGGGGCTACATAAAATTGTGCTAGTACACGGAATGCACATATCGGTTGGCTGTTGGTTATTCGTTTATGATGATGCTATCCGCAGTTTTATCGCCCTTTGTGCAGTCTTGCACTAGAGCTGTAGGTACAAATAAATCAGTTTGGCGGTTTTAAAGTGCAAAAAAGGCAAAATTTAAGTCATAATAGCAAAGTAAAATTTTTGATATTATTTTATCACTCTACTAATTCCTCAAAGCTAAACCAAAACTCCGGTTTCATCATATACCAAAATCTTAAGTTTGCTAAAATGAGGTAAATTTCTTTCACTTTTGAGGTTATGGCATTCCAATATAAACCAACACAGCGCAGCCAGAAATGTATTTTTGTGTTCAGTAGTCACCACGAGGCACGAACTAAGCTCACAAAGTCACAGCACAGCCTTGCTAAAATGACTTGAGAAAAAACGTTGCTAGCTCTTACTCTATTATTTTTGAAAATTGTGGCTTCTGTTTTTTATCGTTATTTTTTTTTATTTCTACTAGCTAGTTATGTATTACATATACAATATTTTTCAGTTTTAAAATAAAGAATATCATATTAAAAAGTGGAAATTAAAGAGAAATTGTTGATGTTGTTTATCTTTGAATAATAAATGTCTTCCGTTAAGACGTCATTAAGAAACTTTATTTGTTAATTACATACGTTCTTAATAATAGTTTCCTTATAAATTTCATTGTCCTGTTTATTTTTTACATATAAAAAAATGGTTTTCAAATTTTTCCCGAATAGGCCATAATGGAAAGCACAGCCACTGAAAGAGCAATATATTATATTTTAAATATCAATAAACATCTATGTTTTTTTATTACCTAATGCCTAGATTTGATTAAATTAATGTTTCTTCTGTTTGTATAGCCAAGTGATTACACGTTATAAACATAAAAAAACATATTATTAATAATTATTAAACAGAAATTTAATAAAAACGTACAAAACAGTAATGTTGCATAATATTTGTATTTCGTACCTATTCACATTATACTATTACAGGCTTATTCATTAGATTTCTCTAATCTATTAATTTAGCAGTGTCTCAGCTAACTCACTTCAAATTTGAAAATGTCATTTTAGTTAAGACTTAAAAGGTTTTTATTCGTAAAGAAAATTTGCTCGTATGATATACTAGCTAATTGCTAATGAGTGAATTAGAGCAATAAGCTCTATTTAAATATGGAAAATACAGATTTTTTTTGTGCTAGTGCACAAAGCCTAGTTAGTTATTCAGTTAAAGTGTCTCTCGATGAAAGAAACACTTAGGCCGTTATTCGGCCCATTGTGCATACCACTGGGATTTGGGGAGCTGTTTCTTTACTGGCTACTCATGTAAACCATTTGCTGCCGGTTATGAAGCTAAGAATGTTAGCGGCCGGCGCTGGTGTTACCTAGATCACTGTTTACCGTAGGAAAGTAGTGCATGCAGGTTGTGCAGGCTTATACTATCTACGCCAGAGGAGCCTCGCTTTGCTAGTACGTCTGCCGCACAGTTCCCTGGGATGTCACAGTGACCAGGAACCCTGCAGAGGGTGATGTTGTACTGTCCAGCTATCAATGTATGTGGTTAAAATAAAACACGCCCCTCTCTAGTTACAATTAAAATTCAAGATTATTTTAACTATTATTAGATATAGGTAGGATATTTAGTAATATTTATAGGAAAGCTAATTAAATTAAATTAAAAAAGAGTTCAAGGCAAAATGCGCGTAACTTTAGATTTAGACTTTACGTTAGACTTTTCGAACAAGAGTGATTATAATAGAGTTAGACAAAAAAAAAATGTATATAGACCAAATTCTCGCCTGGCTGCTAACGGAAGCGTTCGCAGCTAACCGATGGATGAAGACTTTTACTTTTCGGCTGGACTTCGGTCATCTACATGTATATAACGATATCCCTTTGTGATACCGAATTAATCGATAGCCACGCTGTAGCTTGACGAATAGCTGTAATTTTGGCTTGGAAGACACTAGTGTTTCGGAAGACATAAGGAGAGGCCCAGATTCAATGCTTCTGAAAAGACTCCGTCTGTGAATATTGACAGTGATTTGTGTAGGAAATTTTGTGAATCCAATTGGTTCCTGTCCGGTATTTCATAGGTGAAGCCTTTTTCGAAGTTGATTTTTGTAGGCATATAATCGGTTGCAGTGGGTAGAAGGATGCTGGCGTGCCCAGACGGTTGCTCTCTCCAGTGTTTTCCCTCCCTCAATCTGATAGCCACGTTTGTGGGATATTCGTTACTGACTATGTCTAGTGGTAGTAAGTTAAGCATGGTTTGCAGAGCGGCGCGCGGTTGGAGATGTCCTCAGTGTGCCCGTGATTCACAGGCATGCCAAGAGCTGAGTCTTCTCTAAGACCTTTAGATTGGAACTTTTGTTCAAGGCCGGCCACCACACAACGATACTTACTTACTTACTTACTTACTTACTTACTTACTTACTTACTTACTTACTTACTTACTTACTTACTTACTTACTTACTTACTTACTTACTTACTTACTTACTTACTTACTTACTTACTTAGATGGCGCTACAGTCCGGGGTGGACATGGGCCTCAACCAACACGGCTCTCCTGTTAGCACGATCTTTGGCTAACTGTCTCCAGTTGGGTTGAGGTCCCCTTCCACTTGTGCGCGCCACCTAAGGCGAGGTCTTCCTCTACGGCGTTGTCCCTCCGGATTGGAATCGAAGACTTCGGGCCGGAGCGTTGGTGTCCATTCGCTCTACATGTCCTAGTCATCTTAGTCGACTGATACGTACTTTTCTGACCATGTCGCTGAATACAGCTCGTAGAGTTCGCTGTTAAATCTCCTCCTCCAAATCCCGTCAACGCAAACGGGACCGATAATCACTCGAAAAATTTTGCGTTCGAAGCGCCCAAGGAGATTTTCATCCGCCTCCTTGGTGTTTCTCGACAAGGCCTTAATCAATTGCCTTCTTAGGCCAAAGTAACAGCGGTTGGCAAGTGTAATTCTTCGCTTGATTTCTGATGTGATATCATTTTCAGAATTAATAGCGGAGTCGAGGTAGACAAAGTCCCGAACTACCTCAAAGTTATAGCTGTCTATCGTGACGTTCTGTCCGATTCATCGATGCTGTGTGTCCCTTCTTGTTGACAGCATATATTTTGTTTTGCCCTCATTCACCACTAAACCCATTTTTGACGCCTCTGTACTGATACTCGCAAACGCACCAGTGACAGCTCGCTGTGTTCTGCCAATGATGTCGATGTCGTCAGCGTATGCAAGTATAGTTACAGACTTTTGGAAAATTGTGCCCCTGGTGTTGGCTTGCGAGTTTCGCACAATTTTCTCAAGAATGATGTTGAAAAAGTCACATGACAGCGCATCACCTTTCTTGACATCAAAGGTCTCGGTGAGATTATGTCCGACAATCCAAGCGTTGTCCGAGCGTTCTCCATCGTCATTGTGCACAATCTGACAAGTTTGGCAGGGATGCCAAAACAAGACATGGCTCTGTATAGCTCGTCTCCATAAATGCTGCCATATGCGGCTTTAAAATCGATAAATAGATGGTGAGTATCAATTTGGAGTTCTTGGGTTTTCTCCAAGATCTGCCGTAGAGAGAATATTTGATCGGTTGTGGACTTACCGGACCTAAAACCGCCCTGATAGGGTCCGATCAGTTCATTGACAAATGGTTTCAGGCGTTCACACAATACGGCAGACAAAATCTTGTAGGCGATGTAAAGGAGACTGATGGCTCTCCTCTGACCAAATTTTAGAAACGAATTGGTGTATGCTCTCTACCAAGTCATCCCCCGCTGTTTAAAAAGCTCGGCCGATAAACCATCCGGTCCTGCAGCTTTGTTGGACTTCAGCTTGGATGTTGCTATCCTTACCTCATTTTCATCAGCTGGGCGGAAGTCTTGGCGTTCATCGCCCAAGTTGAATGGTCATTCTGCCTGACAGCAGAATTCGTGTCGTCTTCGCCGTTTAGCAGTCTGCAGAAATGGTTTTTCCATGTCCTCAGCACGGATTGTGACTCCACCACAAGGTTTCCTTATTCGTCTCTACATGTCTCTGTTCGGGTCTTGTTCCCGTGACACGTTCTTTTTACTTTTTGGTAGAACTTCCGAACATTGTTCTTGGAGTAACACCTCTCTATTTCGTCGATCGCGCGCTTCTCATGCTCTTTCTTGTTCCTCCGGAGAAGCCGGTGTTCTTCTCTCCTTTTTTCTCGTAGAGCTCACGAGCTGCTCTCGTCCTTCTCTGCAGCGCCGCTTTGTAGGCAAGTTGCTTTGCTGCATGTGCTTGCCGGCGGTCTTCATCAAACCAAGGGTTTCGTGCTGGTGGTCGGGTGAAACCTAGCACATAATTTGCGGCTTTTCTGATGGCTTCTTGGCATCGATGCCACTAGTCTTCAGCACTTGATGATGGCTGCACAGGACTTCTCTAGAGGTTGAGGGAGACGCGATCGGCAAAAGTTTTGGCGGTTTGTTGCGTTTGTAGCCATTCAACGTTGAATCTCCTCACAGTTGCGTCGATCGCAACATGGTCAATTTGATTGACGGTTTGTTGATCTGGTGATGTTGAGGTGAGGAAACCGTGTGCTAGCTACAGTAACGTTACGTCTCGCAGCAAAGTCAATTAGCCTAAGTCCGTTTCCAGAGACGTAGTGTCGTGAAGGCTGTGCTTTCCGATTGTGCTCCCAAAGATGTGCTCCTTTCCTATTTTGGCGTTAAAATCATAAGTACGACGAATTTAACGTCGTACTTAGGACATTGCTCATATGTTTTGTCGAGGAGCTCATAGAAACATTATTTGGTAGTATCGTCTTTATCTTCTGTGGGGGCGTGAGCGCATATCAGGCTGATGCTGGCGAATTTAGCCTTGATGCGGATAGTTGTAAGGCGCTCACTAACGTGTCGAAAGCTCAAGACTTTTTGCTTAAGACTGCCGCTTACAACGAATCCGCATTCGAATACACACTGCTTCTGTTCTCTGTAGCAATCACCGTAGTAGATGTCACAGTTTACCCTCCTTCTTTTGCCGGACCCATCCCACCGTACTTCCTGAATGGAGGTGATATCTGCATTGTGGCAGTGTAGGGCTTCCGCTAATTGTTCGGCGCACGCGGTCTGTTCAGGGTTCGATCATTGCACGTGCAGATCCGAAAGTCATTGTCCATCCATATCCGAGAATCTTGGTTGCTTCGTAACCGTTATTGTTTTCCGTGGTTGGTTAGTTAACCCCACGCACAACTCCCAACCTAGAGGGCCAGGCCCTTTCTGTGACCCCTTAGATGAAAGGGGCCGGATATTCCGGAATCAGTAACACGCTTCGGGGATTTGAGTGCTGCCGTTGACCCATTAAGGGCTCTTCCGCCACCATCTCTTTTTCAACACCCTGATTAGTATTGAAAAATCCTTAATGAGCTCAGCTCTAAATATGTTGAAGTAGCTCATTAAGTTATCTGCCATGCCGACTGTTGACGTCACCGTTGATTCAATCGCGTGAGTTCTTCTTCTTTCTGAGGGGCTCATGTTAGACTTCTACGGCTCGATCAGACAGTAAGTTCCGACAGAGCATTATAGTGTTGCTATTTTTTCGTGTTCAACACTCGCGCCTCAGCCAAAGGTATTTAGCGTTGCTGATGAACCCGAGTGGAGTTCCTTTGAGCTTTGGAGGAGTGACAGCTTAACCTTCCTTGTAAATAAGACCAACTCCGTTTTCGCCGCAACTATCGGTCCAGGAGACTAGTTTACGTAGAGCGAGTTGCAAAATGTCGGAAAGTGTTTGAGGATACTTTCCCGAAGCGAGTAAGGCGACGGCGCCCGCGTAGGCCACAAATTTGCATCCGGTACTCTCCATCGAGATCAGAAGTTCGTCAAGAACTATATATTTCATAACAATGGAGATATCACTCCGCCTTGCAGGGTGCCTCGGTGCACAAGTTTTCCGACAGCGCTGCTGCCAAACGGTAGCCCTCACCGTTCTCTTTGTTAGAATGTGTGTGATTACGCGGCAGATTGGTTCGCCGATATTAAGCTTGTCTAAGGCCCGAAACACACATGTGATTTCAATCGCGCGTCTGTTTAGTCGCAAAAAATTAAGCACACACATTTCAATATGAATGCACGCACATAAAATCCCAATCTCGAAAAATCGATCTAGTTTCAATATTGTTGAAGGCCCTCTCTATATCGAGAAAGACAGCCATTGTGTATGCCTTGAGTGAGAGGGACCTCTCAATCGTTTCAACAATCGAATGAATAGCAGTTTCGCTTGTGTTGCCCTTTTGGTAGGCATGTTGAGAGCTTGAAAACAGTGATCGGTCAACAGTGCCCTTGATGTGGTGGTTGATGATCCTCTTGAGAGTTTTAAGAAGAAAGGAAGACAGACTAATTGGTCTAAAGTCCTTGGGGAGAGTGTGGGAGGTCTTTCCTGGTTTAGGGATGAAAACTACCTTGACCGCAGTCCAGGATGATGGGATGCAACCCATCCGTCATCAGGTCCGGGTGACTTGTACGGTTCAAAGCTCTTGACGGCCCACCTTAGCTTCTCCTCACAAATGGTTAATGTGGTTGGAGAGGCCGCGTAAGGGGTGCCGTTCCTGAAGTCAGGGTTACCGGTGAGAGCGTGAAGCCAGGAAAATTAGTGTCCATGAACAAATCCAGTGATTGTTCCTCTGATTCTGCCCATTGGCCACTGGTGTTTTTTAGTACACTTGGTACAGTAGGCCTGGAACATTCGTTTACACTGTTCACGTTCTCACAGAAATTACGCCAGGAGCTACGTTGTGCCTTTCGGACTTCCTTTGTAAAAAGCCTCAGGCTACCTTTGTAGGACTCCCAGTCCTTGTCTAGCTTCGAGCTTTTGGCTTTGTTCAATGGCTTTCTGCTGTCGCAGCGAAGTTTAATAAGTAGCTTGTTCCACCACGGTGGATCCACTGAATGCCCCATCAGAGCGGAAGTGAGCACGTTGTTAAGCGAGTCCAGCTCTGTCTGATCGCTGGGTGGCGAGTGTCTGCAGTAAGCTAGATTCGTAGATTGAATAGAGTTGCGTTTAACCCAGTCTGTTTTCCGCCGGTTGCGATGAACTGATTTCTGGGCGGTGTAGCTACAGTTTAGAGTGAAGGATATGTACCGGTCGGTGGTCAGAAAATAAAGGACTATCCGATACTGTCCAGTCTGATATAGCTGGGTAAAGATAATGGGATTGGGAGGCGAGAGTAACATCAATTACTTCCTGCCTGTTTTTGACAATAAAGGTAGGACTATTTCCTCTGTTACACACTACTAATTATTCAAATAAAGACTCACCTCGAGGGTTAGTGTCTGTACTGCCCCATTGGTCATGGTGTGCATTAGTGTCACACCCTAGCACAATGCCAGTCTTCTTTTCCTCCCCTTCTTGGACGGCCCATCGTAGTCCAACTGCTGGCGGGTCGTCTTCCTCATACGGAAAATAACTTGACACCAGCCAAACCAGATTGCCGCTCAATGGAGTTAGCTGCGCTGCTGCAAGGTCGCCTGTGCTATGCTGGGGGATGAAAGTTAATTTTAACAATGTTTTATCAAGAATACAAGCTCTATATTTTACCTTTACTTACCATCTTTCTTGAACAGCTTCATCTCATATTCCTTAAGCCGTATATGATGAGAAAGTTCCTATCACGAAGCATAGGAAGAGATTCGGCTGACATAGAGATGACCAGAGAGCGAACGGCCAGTTTTTTTGGTTCCTCACTGAGACTTTTGGAGTTTTCAATGATATTCCAGTCTTTGACCGGAAGACCAGGACTTCGAAAGCCCATGAGGGCAAGCACCTTGGCAGGATCACGTGGTTCGAGTGGAACCCAGACCCTAGCTCTCGGTCGGTGGGGGATCGAACTCCGGTCCACAACCTCAAGCTTGGCTTCTGGCCAGACTTCACCAAGGCTGTTGGTTGGTGAGCAAATACTCAAAAAGACCATGTTCTCAATAATCCCCCATTTTTCGTAGGAGATTTTACCTTCCTCGTCTGAGAGGTCTACTACCGCGACTATGAGGTTGTCCTTGACCGCCTCCAAGAAAGATTTAGAGCTCTTGGTGGAGCTCCTAGCCTTCTTGGAAGCGTTGGACACCTCATCGGTCTCTCGACCAAGCGACCTGTTCTTCAGGTCAGCCGGGGTAGGTGTAGGGGGACAGGGGTAGCTGCAGCAGACAGCAGTTCTTCTGTCAGTGAGTTCATCCGATCTGTAGATGCTCTTCCACGCGTTGCATGGGAGTGGCGCCGCTGGAGTCCGTAGTTGTTGTTTTGTTGTTTTTATTTAAGGTTAAAATTTTGTTCCCACGAGTAGCTAGGGAAAGAAAAGTCGATCTGCACAGAGCCCCGCATTATGCAGAAAAGGCTATCTGATCCAGGGGGCTAACTATGCACTTCGCCGCGCATTTTTATTCGATTTCGCATTTTGGTACTATTTAGTTCGCCGGCGAAGACTATCGCAGTTCGCTCTATTACATTCGCGCAACTATGCAAATGCGAACGTCATTTATCGAAGTCAAATGCGATAGATGTTTTGATGGCGAATAAAGTTTTCAGCGGTGCATTTGCATGGTGGAAAAAAATTAACAGAACAAAAGTTGGAGCTGAAAACGAAACTTCTAGAAATAGAAGTAGCGAAACTTGAGAAGTATTAACTTAACTGCGATACTAACTTTAACCTAAACTGAAATTTAACACTTTTTATTTTTTATTGAATGGATTTATTTATTTTTACTTATCGTTTTTACTAGAATTAGTCGTTTTGTTATTTGTTTTTTGTTATTAACTTGAATAAACTGTTTAAAGAGAGTTTCCTATTTCTCTTCGTATGCGTTGGGCCTCAGTCAAATAAACTGAGCTGCTTAAAGTTACATTTTCAAAGTTGGTATCATCATTATTGTCTTGAAAGTCCACTGCAATATCCATGGATATGTCAGACTTGAAATAAATGCAAATGTTATGCAAAGCGCAGCAAACATTTACAATTCGTATGGCTTTTTTTTGGATGATAGTGAAGCTCCCTTGCGCCTAGCAGACATCTCCACCTGCTCTTGAGTACGCCGTTGGTTCTTTCAATTATGTTTCTGGTTTTGGAGTGGATGTCATTAAATTTGCTTTCAGATGTTCCGGTTTCTGGTGTTCTGTGAGGGGTCAAAATCCAAGGTTCCAATGGGTATCCAGCGTCTCCTGTCAAAAGTGAATGTACATGATTAACTTATCAGTAACGAACAATTAAAAATTAATTTGAAATCTTACCCAACAACCATGTATTCCTCTCACCATTCAAATATTGTTGTTCCATCCATGTTCTTAGCTCACTAACATTCCACACTAGAGAATCATGACATGCACCAGGGTGCGTAGCATCAACAAATCTGATTCGCATTTCATCATCACAAACCTACAAAATGATTATTTTGATTTTAAATATTTAGATTAGTAGCTAAATTACTTACAAGCAGGACATTTAAACTAAAGTATCCTTTTCTGTTGTAATGTAACTGCTTATTTTGCGTAGGAGCAATTATACGGATATGAGTTCCGTCTATGCATCCTATTACACCTGGGATATTACTTTTCTCGTAGAATCTTAGTTTTGTCCTCCTTTTTTGTTCAGCCGTCATTTGCGAATTTATCCATATTGGACAAAGTTTGCTTTCCAAAATGTCAAGTACTTCCGAAAGTACTTCGGAAAATGAAGACTGTGCTAGTCCAACTTCATAGTCTTTTGCTACTCCTTTTTGATATGCTCCTTCAGCAAAGAAGCGCAAGCAGGCACTGAGCTTAACAATAGGAGGTATTGCAAACGATTTTTTTGGTTCCGGCAAGGAGTCTTTCAAAAGATCAAGTAAATATCTAAACATCGGCTTATTAATCCGATAATACTGATGAAATCTTAAGGATACAGATTAAATAATTGAGAAAAAACATTGGATGTTTACTTACATGGTTTCTTGCAACTCAAGTGGATTGGATATATCTCTTAAGTTTCTTCTGAATGCTATTTGGTGCCTTCTTTGAATTTCCTCCGACTCTTCGACCGCTATCACGAAAGCAATGCTATTTATCATTTTTATTTTTTGGCACCCTATTTTCACGGTAAACTATTAAACTTTTTGATTACAAAATAATGTTCGCGTAAATCAAAACAACTTGCGGCTGTCAAAATATTCGATTATTACTTCGAAAATGATTTGTGTGCTTTTGTATGTTGGCATGACTTGTTTCGTGGGAAAATGCATTCCGTGGGAGATTCACGATGGGAAACTTTTGTTCCCAAGTAATATTTTATTTCCCGGGGAAAAAAGTTCCCAAGAAATTGGCGATAAGGCTGAATAGGTCTATTACTTTTGCAGTAAAAATGGAAAAGACTGTCAAAATGACAGTGGTGGGGATGAAGTCTCTCTCAAAGAGAAAAACTTACGAAAACGTTAGGGAACGCTTCTGTATAACTATATGAAAAATGCCGGATGCATTTTGTTTTTCCACATATTGCATGTGAGTAGATGTATAACCTCTAGTTAAACGACAAATACCAATGATAGTGATATATTGATTAGTTTTGGAGTAATAAGTAATTTAGCGAAAAAAATATTTTTCTTCATACAAAAAATGGTTTAATTTTGTAGGTAGGTCTATCTCAAGAACTAATAGACTTAGAAGACTGAAATTTACACACAACATCAGGTATAAATAACCTCTAGTTAAACGACAAATACCAATGGTAACAATACATCAGCTGGTTTTAGAGTAATTATTAATTTGGCGAAAAAAATATTTTTATTTGCAGAAAAAACTGTTTGTTTATTGATTTACAAACAAAAAAACACGCATGCATATATTCCTATTTTGTAGATCATATTCGTAGCTATATATGCGCTAAAGACTGTTTTGCCTAAAAGTTAATATTTTACAAGATATTCTCAAAATTACCATATCAAATACATTCCTTTCTCCTTTCTAATTCATAATGCGTGTTCTTGTTCCCTTAATCGTTTCCAAATTGGAATTGGAAGTTAGTTTGACGTAAAACGGTTGAAATTCAAATTGCGTTACTGTTTACAGTAGATGGCATTGGGAAGCTGTTTCTCGAATTGTTCTACGAGTATCGAAAGCTACTGCCAAACTAGCAAAAGATGATACCTGTAAAGTTTTCTTCATCAGAAGATATACTTATTATTGCAGCAAACAAAAGTAGGATTTTATAAAATGAAAGGCACTCAAAATGTTATTGGAGCTATAGACGGTAAGTCAGTTAAGTTTGTGCAAATTTAGTTAAATTGAAACAACATTAAAATTAATCAATATCGGATCAACTATGAATCTCAGGAACCCACATACCAATTGCATCAACGGGAGGACCTTTGGCGGAGCAATTTAGAAAGGATATTTTTCTGTAAACACACAGATTATTGTGGATTCAAATATGCGGATTTTTGATATTGTTGCGCTGTAGAATTCTCTTAACATAATATGAATATGTTTGTGAATTAAATTCGTATGATTTCAGATGGCCTGGAAATACCCACGACCAAATAGTATTTAGCTTTTCAGAAATACTTAAGAGCACGGCTGGAGTCTTCATAGCAGAATTCGGAAATGGCGTTCTGCTTGGGGATGGAGGATACGCGTGCAAAAGTACCTCATTACACCATTCGAAAGACCATCAAATAGGTGTAGATTCTGTAAGGACTAGGGCCATTAACGGATTGTTTTCGTCCGCTTTTTTTTTTAAAGTCCCTCCGCAGCGAGGTATTTCTTAAGTTGACTTTTGGTGTTTTGAAAGTAAGTTTTTTATTGATTTGAACATCTTTTTAATGTTGAAAGCATTAGATTCATCTGTTAATTGCTCCCAACACTTCTATAATGCTCAGCTCATGCTGCTTGTTTGCTTGCAGTTTATTAAATCTGAATATTTCAGCACAAGACATATGATTATGTTCTTTTTCTTTATCAGACAAATTTGGCTTCCTTGCTTTTTCCATTTAGAGATCATGATATAATGGCCGCGTTCCTTTGACCGCTAGTCATCTAGCGCATAATATCCCTGATGTAGGAACGCAGGCGCTAGAGATCTAGCGGTAGCGGCAAAGTGACATTAAAACCAATTTGAATTCGTATTATTTCATCTTCATGAGAGTCAAAAATGTGTTTTGTGCCATCATGCCGCATATTTATTAATACATTATAATTTAAATAAACAAATACAATGTATATTAATTACAAAGAAGCTTCATTTCACATTTTACACCAAATTGGAAATATTTGACTTCTGCACTTTCACTTTTGTTTTGACAGTTCGTTATTTTTTTTCAATCTAGCAGTTCATTTTGTGTTTATTTAAATTATAATGTATTAATAAATACATTTATTTATATTTATTATTTTAATACAAATACAATGTATATTAATTACAAAGAAGCATCATTTCACATTTTACACCAAATTGGAAATATTTGACTTCTGCACTTTCACTTTTGTTTTGACAGTTCGTTATTTTTTTTTTCAATCTAGCAGTTCATTTTGTGCTAGATTGAAAAATTTCCCAGAAAAGGATATTTCACAAAATGTGCTAGAGCCCTAGCGCAAATGCTGAAATGTCAGTTTTTTTTATATGGAGTTTGGCATGCCGCTAGTCATCTAGCGGTCAATGGAACGCGGCCAATGTTATAAAATTCTGCAGCGCGCGCTCTGCCTTCATGTTCGAATTCGAAAAACGAATCGCTCGTAACTTGAGAGTGGTTGGGACCACTCGTAATTCGCTCGCTCGTAAATCTGCACTAATAACCGTTGGTGAATAGGTTTACGAAGCTCTTAACTTATGAGGTCGGTGAATACCAGCCTATAGCAAAGTACAAACCAGGTAGCTGTTCTCGGCAGCTTTTGTTGACGTGGGCTAGGATGACTTGAGCTGCTCTGAATGGACATAAAAAATTTTTAGACGGCCGACGGACAAAATGTTGTTTTTCTCTCAAAGTGGCAAATAGTTCACATAAAGTAACAAGGACACACACCGTTGTTCTCTTCTGCTCCCGCAACTTCTGTCTATCCCAAGGACTTTGATGAAAGATTTGGAGAATAAGACAACAAACACACTAAGTAAAACCTTAAGGATGTGACAGTACTACATTTTTCGATGATTTTCATCGAACAGCGCACCTGTACACATGAAGCTAGACAATACAATTGAAAAAGATTCTAATTTATTTTTTTTGTCAACTCATCGCAATCCATCTGACATGGCTGTGTCTGAGACTTCTCAAACTAAGACGTATGGGTTCCTTGGTGTTGACCTCAAATACAATTGTGGACTTATACAACATTAATGACTGAAGACAAGCCCAAATAAACGTTTGGCGCCATTTGTAATGTAGGCAGGATGAAGACTGGAGATAGTTGGGATTCAAAAGAAAAGGATAACCGGATGAGGATAATGGGTAAGGAAGTTTGGAAATTGGGAGAGAATGTTGACGTTCCGGAAACGTGGCACGCTGGCTCTGCACGGTTGATCTCGTCAGAATTGTGGGGATTTTTGTTCCCGAAAATCTACGTACCTAATTACAACAATATAAATCGAGCCCAGCAAAAATAGTTCCCTATCGACATCGGGCGGACAGTTACTACTCTGAGAGGCGCTCTTTGGTGTTGTGAGTGCGGCCAATACCCACCCAACCTGGAAATCCTTGGCCTCAGACTTTCCCGTATATGCATAAGTCCATGCAGCTTACGTCATCCGCCGAGAGAAATTGTCGCTTACCTTACTCCACCCCCTGTAGAAAAGATCTATTTAGGCAGTCATTGTGTACCTACTCATAAAAACATAATGGTTGAACTGGTGGCCAAACATTTATTCAAAATTATACGCAGTAATTAATATAATAAATTTAAGCATAACTTAATTACTAAGAATGTTTCACTTCGTTCTATTCACCATTCGATGAGTTTCGCAGTTTTCGAAATTCCGAAAAGTCCACACTAATATTGGATTGAAAAGTACTACTTATTGATCGCAGCGCCATCTGATGGAGAGTGAATATGTTATTCAACGAAACTTCGAAAACTTCGAAACTCATCGAATGGTGAATAGAACCTTTGTATATACATTCCTATAGTAGCGCCAAGAAATCGAATAAAAATGTTGTACCAGTATCCCACCGAAACTTTGGCGCTTCAATCGATCAATACTGAAAAATGGTTTGTGGCTTTAATTAATTTAAATGGAGCTTTAAGTTTTCATCTTAGTTTCGTCAAAACGAAAGCTATATTTAAACGAAAGTAATTGATGTGATAAACAAAACAGCAGATGCTTTTGCTGTTTGTTCCGGCCAGCGCGAGCGAAATTCTAGACTTTTTGGCAGATCTACTGTGTCGCTACTAACATATACGACACTGAGCCTTTTTAAAGTAGGAAATTGGAGATGTTGTCCTTTGTCAAAGAAAATTTGTATTTTGGACTGGTTGCCATATTTCATTATTCCTCCTCGATCACGACCTAGAATTTTTTACAAAATATATGAATCCGTCAACATAGCAATGCAGTATTTTCAGCTGCTATATAAGTAGGTGCACAAAACATGTAGGTAAATATGAATGTATTCAATTGTAAGATGCAGACGCGACTCCTTATTATGTTTTGTATTTAACTGCAAACACAAAATTATACCTGTGTTTGTTTTTCCAAGAAACTTACGATGACTTAAGTCTTTATCTTTAGTGGATTCCAAAGATCACGTGCATTTCTTTCTTTGCATGGGTGTTGGAGCATGAGATAGTTACTCGACAATCATGTCGCAAAGTTCGATTTGAGGAGGGTTTCGACTTACAGAAAGCCGACTTAAATGTGGGAAATTTTGTGTCTAAGTTTTGAAACATTTGTTGTTTTATGGAAAATTCGACTTAAGGATGTTCGACTTATTGAGGTTGGACTGTATTAAGTTTTTGTAAATATGTAAATTGTTTTTTTTTCGATTCTGTAAGTTCTTATAATATGTAGGTACATATTTGAAGTTGCGCGAACCATTGAAAGAATCAATCTTTTCTTGCATATTTGTAAATAAATATTGTGCTAATTTTTTTTAGATTTCAACTATAATTTTATATTATAGAAGTAATAAACCAACAATAATGCCTACTAACGCCTTGCACTTTGCTCTTAATGGATAGCTTGGCCAACGCGAACAACGCAAGATTACTCAACACTTTTATGCAAAGTACGGGCTACCAAGTGTTGTAAAGTGAATTGATGGAACGCATGTTAAATTTCGTCGTCAGAAAATAAACATTTATTTTACAATATATAACGAAAATGCAGTTTAAATGTTCTGCTGGTACCTAAGGCAAAATCATTTTATTACTTCCTTAAATGATTTTTTACCCTAAAGTAAATAAACTTGCATGTCGCTGCTTGTTGTTCTCCTGTTTCGCCTCTAAAAAAATAATGGAAAATTTACGTGGAAAATGACACTTTATTCCGCCCGAAAAAGTGATGCCAATAAGGGGAATTTTTCGAACATCTACAATTTTTTGCCCGGAACTCATGATAAAAGAAAAGTGAAATGTAAATTTTTTCGGGTGAAATATTGTTCGGGTGAAACTCACAATAACTGCTAGGTTCCACATTTCACTTTCACTCGAAATGAATTTTTGTGTTCTACATTTCATTGTATTCGATTTCGATTTCAAAATTTTCGGAATTGAAACAAAGTGAAATTGTGAGTTCGAAAAAAATTCGAAGTTTCCGAATCGCTCGAAATGCAGAACACTCAAAACGAATTCATTCGATTTGCAATTTCGATTTCACTCGATTTCTGGAACCTAGCTGTAAGGCTGAATTTGTTTTTAATATTTAAATTAATTTTAATATTTTAATTTTTTGTTGAACATACACCGCTTTATTTATAAACTTTATACACTATTTATAATAGCTCTAAACGCAAAAATATATAGTCATGTGAAAAATAATAGGGACACATTGCTATATTTCGTGAGAATACAAAGAACAAGCATATTTTCATTAAATTTGGAGTAGTGTTTTTATTTTTAAATAGGCTTATGTTATGTTATGAAAGCGGTATTTACTTTATCGACATCCCCAAAAAATAATTTAATGTGCCGTTTCTAACCAATTTATGGCTATTGAAACAGAGTTGGGTTATGAGCAATTTTTATGCAAGTGTCTATTATTTTTCACATGACTGTATATTAGATTTTTGCGTTTCGAGTTATTATAGAGAGTGTATAAAGTTTATAAATAAGGCTGACAATATTTTGGTATACAATTTTTTTTTAAGCAAGGATAAGTCTGTCGTTAAATCCTTCCTTGTTGTTGGATGATATGTCTTCATGTTTATTTATAGTTATTGTTACAAATTTGTATCTAACAGCATTACACATTTTTGTCTAAGTCGGAGTAGGTTTCACACCCAAGTGAGAGAAGATCAGAAACTTGTTTGGAAAAGCCTGTGGTTAGATTTATTTCAGAATGCCATCGTTGAATTGTCCTAATACTCGGCAAATAAAAATTTGAATCAAGCATATGTTTGTACAAAGCTGGGGACTTGTAATAAAACTTTAAATAACTACTGTCTTTTTCATCACTTGACCAATTCTGTCCTGCTTTATAAAATAGTTGAGTTTTTATAAATAGTATTAAAACTTGGGCATTTCTACCATCCAATTGTTTTTCAACGTCTATTTATAGCTTATAGTTAGGGTAATTTTTTTAGTTTTTTAGGGGTGTCAAAAATAGTTTTCGGGATTTTCTGATACGGTTCATTTTCTTCATTCTGGAAATGACGGTAATCAGGCTCAAGAAATTGAAGGGGAGAGTTGCATTCAGGTAAACGAGGAAGAGAGCAATTCCTTAAATATGTGTTAGGAGGTAAGGCTTCGCGATGGAGTGTCAAATCAGTATCATCTCCATTATTTTCTAATAAATCTGGTGGGTTTACTAAAACTTGATCCTTAAGGTATCTTTTTCGTTTTATTTTGGTTTAAAGTTAGACTTCAGATTTTCACAGGTTTGGTCAATGTCCCTACACGATTTTGGATTTGGCCCTTTTTTCAAATTTGTCCCCACATTTTTAACAATTTCCTTTTCGTAAAAAAGTTCTTCACAGAAAAATGTGTTTGAAGGTAAACGACCGAATATTTCACTATTTCTGGAATTTTTAACCCAAATAGATCTTCGGCAGTCAGTAGGGAGCTGAAAAAACGATAATCCACTCACACCTCCTACATTTTTATAATTAAAACAGTTTTTGAATGCACAAAACATTTTTAATATGTGTACATAAGAAATTCACACAAAATAAACAAAAACCGAACGACAAACCGAACACGAACAATATATCGAATAAATGAAGGAAGAAAAATCTCAACGAATGCTTTTTTATAAGGAATAAAATTATCAAAGACACAAAAGCTCTGTCATTTAATTCTCGATTTGGTATGAGTAGCGACACCTATTAGGATACTGGTACTACTGGATTGGCGCTACTATAGGAATGTATATACAAAGATAGAACGAAGCAGAACATTCTCGATTGTTCCGGTTTTTCCGGTATTTGCCTCATCTGACAGGGGAAAAACAGAAATGTCTTACCCTGTTTAGTAAAGCAACAGTGGAAAAATGTTTATAAATAACAATTTCAGCAAAGTAGCGTAGAGGCTGCGTAAATTCTTACGCGATGTTTAACTAAACAAGCTCTCAGAGGCATTTTAAGGAAATCTAATAAATACGGCTAATAGTGTTTCCTCCATATTTATAGATTTTTAAGGAAGATGAAAGTGCGCATTTAACTCGTTTGCCTAATGAATTTTTAGATGCATTAGAAAGTTTATAGCAAAATATAAAAAATAATAATTTTGAAATGAAAATGTATTACCTACATTATTAAAGAATAAATGTGATTGATTACTGGCTGTACAAATCAAAACAAAGAATTTCTTATAAAATTATAGGTATGTAGCCACGTGTTTAAGAGCATGACTTTATCAAAACATTTAATAGAATACATAATCAAAAAAACAAGCATAAATATCTTAGCGTAACACACATGCAATTATAATTTTGTATTTAATAAAAAAATACTTCTCCTCTTTTTTAAAGGCTTTTACTTAACTTCGTGAAAAATTTGTTGTGTCAAAATCTTGCAAGTCAAATTTGAACCACTTTCTTTAAACTTAGAACTTTGAAATTTTCTATGCTGTTTGGGTTGTGAAGACAATGCAATATTTAGAAAGAATTTTTGGAATTTGACTTCCCCTGCCCCTTTAAGGGAGGCTTTTTCATAACACATGATCCATTAGCCGTATTAACTTGAAACTTTATATGTCAATAGATATGTCAAAACTATTACATACCTAATTGATACTTTGTACCGATTCGTCCTATAAGGGTTGAAAAAAGGGGGTGAAAACTTTCCTATTTTTACCTTACTACGCTCAACTTGCCATTATACTCATAAATATATGTAGGTCAACTAAAAAAAATCCTTTTAATTGTTAGGCAATACTTCACCGAGCATTTTGAGCTAACATTCATCTTTCTAGTCCATCCAGAGGGCAAGATATAATAAATAGAAAATAGATCTTATTCGGCCAAATGCGAAAAAAATTACTATCTCGATTGCAGTTGTGCTTAGGAAGGGTAGTTTCATTTGCGTTCTAAAAATAGAATTGTCACAGCGGCGAGCATTCAGAATGTATGATCATATGTATGACGTAGTTGAATTTGATGTAGGGAATGGATATGGATAAAACAAACTATGTACATATGTACGTACTTAGGAGTTTGTAATGCGTAAATAGGTAGGTATGCACATACATGTACAAGTACATACTTATAGTTGAGATCTGTAGCTTGGAAAGTGTATAGGTAGGTACGAGTAGTAAAATCAATCAAACCATACCTGTCACGAATTTTCATTTATGTGGAATACATACGCCTATTATGTCCACTGACTTGATCAGGACTTTGAAATTTTGCATGCTGATGTTTCAATTTTCATGGCAATACAATAAACTAATAGTAAAAAAAGCTTTTGTAAGTATGGTAGGTAGATATAGATATTAAACTGCACTAAAAAGCAAAAAATAAAATAATAGTTTAAAAAACTAAAAAAACGCTTTTATAAGTAGGTCTTGCACTAAAAGCAAAAAATAAAAATTAACCAATCTATTTTTAAGGTTTATCCTGGAAGGGGCTTAGTGTAAGCCATGTTTGTAGTTATGTGTTGTGTTATTTGAGTGTAAACTACACAAACATGGCTTACACTAAGCCCCTTCCAGGATAAACCTTAAAAATAGATTGGTTAGTTTTTATTTTTTGCTTTTAGTGCAAGACCTACTTATAAAAGCGTTTTTTTAGTTTTTTAAACTATTATTTTATTTTTCTCTCTCTCACTACCCACTTTATATATCCGTCTATTTCTCATGTCTGTGTGACACAGTAATACTTCAATTTCAATTTCCTTAAAATGCCTCTGAGAGCTTGTTTAGTTAAACATAGCGTAAGAATTTACGCAGCCTCTACGCTACTTTGCTGAAATTGTTATTTATAAACATTTTCCCACTGTTGCTTTACTAAACAGGGTTGGTGTCCTGATAAGGAAATTGTGGAGAGTGTCCCTACTCATTATAATGGATATACTCCGGTTGAAGCAGACACACCTTTTGCAACATTCAGCGAGCTCAGCAAAACTGCTGACAGGATCTGAGAGACTGAGTGAGAGTTTTTTTTGTTATCTTTGCCCCCTATCCCGAGCAACTAAGGAGATTATGTGTACGACCTTGATCATTCCAGTCCTGCTTTATGGCGGTGAAGCTTGGACTCTATCTTAAGCGGATGAAGATATCCTCGGTCAAAAAACTGCGAGTCACTCGTTTAAGATGGCTAGGACATGTAGAGCGGATGGAAACAAATGATCCGGCCTGTATAGATTGTTCGAGTCTAACCCGGATGAACAACGCAGTAGAGGAAGACCTCGCCTTAAGTGGCACATGCAAGTCGAAGGCGACCTTAACCGACAAGGAGTGCTCAACTGGAGGCAGTTAGCTAAGGACCAGGCTAACTGGAGAGGCTTGTTAGCTGAGGCCTCGGTTCACCCCGAACTGTAGGGCCGCCTAAGTAAGTAAGTAGAGCTAGGATAGAATAGGTTTGAACATTCTTTTAGGCATGTGAATTATGTACGGTAGTTCAGTGTTATGTGCAAGAACCCACCCATTTCGAAGAGCTAGATTCGTTGTTTAAGAGCAAACATGCCTGCCGCACTACGTCAACTGAACACCCCACCAAACTACCCATCGATTTTTGTAGGATTTCCTGTGATCCTGGAAATCAATGGGAACCCAGAAGAACGCGTAAGTTCTTATTTATACCCTCCACAGGAAGGTATATTCACTTTGCCATTACGTTTGTAACGCCAAGAAGGATTCACCGGAGACCCTATAAAGTATATATATTCTGAATCAGGATCACATTCTGAATCGATTTAGCCATGTCCGTCTGTCTGTCTGTCTGTCTGTCCGTCTGTCTGTCTGTCTGTCTGTTGCACGATAGCGTCCAAAGGAATTGACCTAGGCGAATGAAATTTTGTGAGACGACTTCTTTTTACCGTCGTCAGGTTGGTATTGAAAATGGGCTATGTCGGTCAAGTAGTTCTGGTACCTCCCATACAAAACCACTATTAGACCCACGTCTCTCTCTGTCTGTTGAAATCAGGATAGCGTCCGAACGAATCGACTTAGGCAACTGAAATTTTATGAGAGGTCTTATATGTATGGCCTTCAAGTTTGTATTAAAAATGGTCCATGTCGGTCAAGTAGTTGTGTTACCTCCCATACAAAGCCAATATTTGACCCATTCATCTCTGTCTGTTGAAAGCACGATAGCGTCCAAACGAATCGACTTAGGTTAATGAAATTTTGTGAGACGACGGATGAACGGATGCTCGGCATTAGCAAACAGCGACTATCTTCAACGGCATAACAATGCAGCTAAAATAGTCCATCATGAATTGGTAATAAGATCCAAACTAGTAGAAGGGAAAATCCCATTCTACAAATACCAAGCCACCGCAGCCTTATTAAGCTCAGACTATAATCTGTATTGGGATAGGTCTATAACTACTGACCACACAATACTGGCAAATAAACCTGAAATAGTAAGTATGGATCGATAGAAGAAACAGAAATGGATTCCTGATAGATATTGCAGTGCCACTAACGAATAATATAATCGTACCTTCGCTTAAAAAATAGGGAAATATATAGAAGTCACCCATGAAATTAAACAACGGGAAGCGTTAAGGACAATACGTGTAGTACCAGTTGTGATTTCCAGCACAGGGATTGTTGCAAAAACTGTTGTCGATGAATTAGAAAACATGAAATGTGAACATCTTTTACACGAAATTTCGAAAACTCCTTTATCCTAAGCACTTGCAGAATTGTGCGAAAATTTCTACAGCAACCGTTAAAAAAAAATAGTACCGATATGACTTGCAGGTTGCAGCCGAGACTGCCGTCGTATTCAGTGAAAATGGACCTCAGCTCGCGTGGTATCTAGGGGGGAGAGAGGCGTGGGAATAATTTACGAAATTCTGTGATATAGTGCTGCCAAGCTTTTGAATGAGCTAAGCCCGATAATCGTTTTTTTTTGTAAAGCTAAAGCCAAAAAAAAAAAACACCTAATAATAATAATAATAATAAAACAAATGCAAAATAAAAATACATATTTTAAGTTGTTCTATATTCACAATTTTATTTCAATACTGCAATTGTTTACAAATCCCCCAGAGAGCATTGAGGAAATGATTTGTCACTGCATTTAAAGCTATCCACTTCACTGAATGCCTTCTGTGGATACAGGCAGTTGTACTTCTCCATTTGACATTTGCTCGGGAAATTGTTCACACAGATTCCATTACTGGCACAAATGGAGTTATCCAATGCCGTGCACTTGTAGTCACACTTGCGTGGTGGTGTTGGACGTACTCCAAGAGCAACGGCAAAAAGAGCTGCAAGCGTTAAAATTTGTTAAAATAAAACAAATGCACTTCATACTAACATAATATGTAGTGACAACAATATTTACCAGCAAAAATGACAAGAACGTTGGTGACCTTCATATTTCAAATTTTATTTTGATATAGTACCTACTTTACTGAATGTTGTAAGAGTGAAGTATTTGTTGCGAATGTTGGACCTGGTAATTTGCATTTGTATTTATACCAAATCAAGATCCGAAAGAAGAGGTAAATATGCGAGGTATAATATGAAATGTAAGTATTCAATCGTTATCAACCGGGTTCATTTATTTATAGAATTCTTTTTTAATAATTTGGGAAATGCTGAAACTCAAATTTAATACAAGAGCTTTCGATTCAATGAAGGTGGGAGATTTCAAATGATTTAAAATGGGGCCAAGAATTGAACCTCAACCAATTAGGTATCCTATGAATTCAGCAATTTAGTGACGAAATAGGAAAAGTTATAGTGCCTTACCAACAATCAAATTTAGTCTCGACTTTAAAGCAAAAGTCGAAACTAAAAAATATTGCATACCAATAACCACTTTATCCTCGAGTTAACCCTAATGTCGACTCTAACTTTCGATCCTGAGAAAGTCTTGTCTAACTCATGGTTTAAGTAAGTGTCATCGTAGTAGTGTCATTCAAAGGTGGAATGTCAGTTTTCCAGCCGAATAATTTTTATTTTTCATTTAAAATTCTTTAATAAGTAATTTTATGATTTAATTTGATGTGATTTATTATTTAGCAGTGGCCTGTGAAATAGTGAATTTTTATTTTCCTTAAATAAATTGACAAATATTTGTCAAGTAAGCCTAATAGTTTCTTTTATTTCGTGGTTTCTGTTCTGTAAGGTGACTGTGATCATGATTAGGTACCATCGGAACATTTGTCAACATTTGGCCTGATAGGATACATTAAATTATGTGAAAATGTTTACCCAAGCCAAAAATGTGTTTTGTACATTTCATTATGCGACCAGAAATCTCTGCTCAATTTTTTTCCGATGATGTATTTATATTTGCGTCCTGACTCCTTATACCTAACAAGAAATTGTGTGAAATAATTGCATTTCAGCAAAAAAAAAAAAATGAAAGGCTGATTTGGCTCGAATAAATCTGACAATTTTAAAGTTAAAGAAACTAAAATTAGTTTCGAAATTAGTAAAACTCGAGTTTAGTGATTGTTTATTGGTAAGGCCCATACATACAACCTTGATAGCTTTTTACAGAGATTTTTATGGTCAACGGTTTCAAAAGCTTTGGAAAAGTCCAGCTTAATAATATTTATAAGTGTTTTATAACAACTGTGTTTCTTCCTAAATCCAGATTGCTTCAGTGAGAAGATAACATACTATTCGTTTGAATAAAGAAGTGTGAAAAGCATAGACAAGACAACTGAGACTCACAAGGGAAACGAAAAATAAGCGCGGGCAAAGGGATTCAGAAACCCAAAATGTGTATTTAATCGAACGTGATATGTGACAGGATTTATCATTTATCATTGATAAATGTACATTGAGCTCCAAAATCGATATTCTTAAACTTTTCTAAATGCTTATGGTTTGTAAAAATGCGAATATAATCTAATTAATAGTTTTACACATCTGGAAGATGTCTTGCCGATCGTTTCATAATTTTGAAACAGCCGCAAGTTGTGTTGATTTGAAACTTTACACTTTGGTAGAAAAGTAAAAAGTGTTTCAGAACTTTTGAAATCAAACCTTGTTCTCCTTTTAGTAGTTTTAGTGGCTTATAGCAGAGTTACATGTCTTGAAATGATTTCAGGAGTACTACTAGCAGCCAGCTTGTTTACAAACTGGGATTTAATATTCATTCATTTATGTTGGCCGGCTTAACCACTAAGTGGATCGCGGTTGTAGGTTGCTCAAGTGGACGCTCTATTGCTATCTATTCTCTACCATCGACTCTTAATCATCAAGGGCAATCCCCATACGGGTGGAGGAGGGATTATGAACTTGATCTAACCATCTATAACTGGGTCTACCTAGAGGACGCCTGCCTGATGGTACGGATTCCATAGCACGTCGTTTAATCCTTGTCGGGGACATGCGTTTACCATGACCAAACCACCAACGCATGGAGCGTTCCAGAGAAGTAGCTGCTTGAGTTCCTCACGTATTCTGATACACTCCGTCTCACTTGATTACGAATAGTGGCTTAATCTACCTGTTACCATGTTTTAAATGAAGTAAACGGATACTTTGAAGATTAGGGAGCTTAGTACAAGACATAACTTTACACAATCCACAACTTCACATAATCCACAGGAAACACATTAACCAAGGAGGAAATAGGCCAAATTCCAGCTTACCGGGACCAATTAAAATCCATCCGTTTTATAGCCAGCAAGATTGGGATAGGCGCCACTGTCACTGTTGTACACAGCTTTATTACAAACCTGGAGAAGTATGGACAAAACCGCAAAGGAAGAGTCAGCAAAGCAACAACATGTCAAGAAAGGCGGATGATACTGAGAACTACTTCAAATTCAAGGCTCGTAAGTAAAATTAAGGCAGAAACTGGAGTTACAGCTAGCAGATCGACTGCTCATCGCGTGATACAGAAGGCCAGCCATATTGGCCATGAAAGGGAAACCACAATTGAATGCGGCACGTAAAATTCAGCGCCTTGATTTTGCAATAAGTCAAATCAGGAGGAATCGAGAGTGGCATACCGGCGTCTTTTCTGATGAAAAAATGTTATTTGGTTGAACCTGATGGATACAATTGTTATTTCCATGATTTGAGAAAATAAGAAATACATCTTCAAATGCGGCACAGCAAAGAAGGTGGTGTAATAGTATGGGGAGCAATAGCTTTTAGGGAACTGTGGAGCTGGATTTCCAAGCTCCAAAATGGCGGCAATCACTATATTTTTTTACTTTACTTTTAAATTCATTTTTATTCATTCATTATTTAAACTTACTTACTAGACAAAAATGACTAAATCTAATTTAAAACTAACATGTATCTTAATCTAGCTTACTGGCTCTTAACTATCACTCTAAACTTAACTATATTCTTATAACTATTGCCTTTCGGCCTTAAATCTATTTTATATCTATTGCGCTGTTTTTTAATTTCCAAGAAAACTGGCTAAAACTTGGATGCTACCAATCACTTACAAATCGATACTGGAATGAGCTTTTCGGCAGTTTTTCAGAGATATTTGGTGATCCGCGATGGACTTTCCGACAAGACAATGCACCGATACATACCGCACGGACAACAAAAGCCTGGATTAAGAACCAAAATGTAAACCTACTTTATGGCCCCCATATTCACCCGACCTGAGCATCATGAAAAATGTGTGGGATTGGCTTTCAAGAAATGTCTACCAAGGAGGAAAGCAATATAATGAAACGGAAGAAACTTTTGAAGCCATAAAACGAACCTGGTCCGAAGTTTCGCTGGATTATTTGTAAGCACTCTATGAATCTACACATGCGGCTACTTGAAACGATCAGGAGGTAGTATACCCATGACTAAAAACTATTGCTACTCTCCGAATAAAACCATTTACCAACCAATGGTAAATATGGATCATAATATTTGTTATCAGGATGGCTAGTTCTATATATAGGAGAAGAAAAAAAGTGTTAGCACAATTATTTAAAAAATCGATTTTGAAGTTACTTTAAGAGCGTCTTGCAGGCAGAATGCCGCCTGCAAAACGTTTTGGACCACCATATTGGTAATCAGGGCACTTAGCTCTACATTTTGAAATGATATTAAAGTTGCTATAGCAATTATTTGTAATTCAGAAAAAAATGCATTTTTGACATGGTTTACTCACAGTCACAATTGCCCCCACTACAGAATGCAAGACGGTAACATTTAGGTCAGGAACAGCTACTTAAAAACTACCTAATTATGTGAGTTATTTGGTGTTATCAATCACACCCAAAAATTACTGTGGGCTCTCGGTCTAGAAGGATTTGAAAAATATCGCAAAATGAAAACAAAAAAAAATCCTGTTCGTAATCGTAATGTATTTTTAGTGCTATCTCTACGGGTTACACAAGCAATAAAACGGGGTTTAATATTATTATTAAAATTATTATAAACCAAACTCCATAAATGTAAATATGTCGTGGAATCGGGTGTACCTAACACAGTTTTGTGTCGTTTAAACCTCAGATCACAAATATTTGACGTTTATTAGTAAATTATGGACTTGAGAACAAGGCATTATTGTATAATGTTTCGGATAATGTATTTAAAATTACACCAACTTGGCAGGCACGTAGCCAGGGGGGGGGCTTGAGGGGCTGAAGCCCCCCCGAAAGTCTTTAACAAAAGGCAAAAACTAAAATTTTCTAACTGATAGCTCAACCTTTTTTTCCGGGAAAGGCGGACTTATAACGCTTCAACAGCGCCCCGAGATGCTTGCAGATGTCTGTTAGTTTCAAATTTTGCTTGTCCTGTAACAAAAGGAGTTTTGGAAAGTTTATGCCCTCGGGGTTGTCAAGTGTACTGTATGCTCATGAGCATTAGCAGCCTGTCTAGTGGGGCGCCCAAAAGTTGCATTTCGAGGGACAATGTCTTTGAGTTCCTCGGAACATCTACCAAGGAAGTACCTCTACCTATAGAACAAGCAGAGGTCAGCGACTTGTCTTCTGTGCACCAACGGTTGTAGATTCGATGTGAGTGATGGGTTTCCAATAAGTCGAACTGCTCGTCTCTGTTGGCTGTCAAGTAGGTTAAGTGAATGTTTTGGGGAAGAGCTTCATATATGGGAGCAATATTCCAGGCCTTGTCTAACCTGTGCTTTGTACAGCAGGAGAAGTTGCTTGGGGCTAAAGTACCTCTTTGCTCTAAATAGGTAGCTCAACTTACCGGACGCCGATCTTGCGACATAGGGTTGATAGGTCATCCATTTGGATCTGAGGAACTGTTAAAACATTTTTTTCTAGAAAATGTTGTGAACTGTGTCTTGTTTGCAACTGAAACTGAAATGACCGTAATGGGGCTTAATATAAATTCAAATCTATAAAAATAAGGAGATAATCCCGGTAGGCATACAGTATTCAAACGCTAGGTATGTACACTGTGCAAGCCATAGCTTTAACCTGGCTCTTAAATGTCAACTCCTGCAATTCGCAATTGCCTTAGTGTAGTTAGTGAAATAGCTTATTTCTTCCGCAACCTTTCAAATGCATATTATGTAACTTTCAAAACTGTCATAAAAAAACACGCACCAGAGAGCCGAAAAACTTGACTTCTGTGCCTTTGTGAAACAAAATTCATTGAAAGGAATGACAGTATTAGTTCCTTTGTAGAGCTTTTCAAATGCATCTCAATAAGTATTGAAAAAATAACTAGCAGAACGTGGGTGATGTCCAAAAATGCGATTGCCTAGTAAGCCTCATTGTATACGAAAAACTTTTCAGTTTAGCGCTGCCCTTATCAGTTTCCCTACAGAACAAATCCTTAGATTTCGTTTTTGCAATCGACCTCACAAAAGAAGTTCTGAATTCTCTTAAGGACATCAGAGAAAATGCCGAAGATTTTTTCAGAGAGGCTTTTCAATCCTTATCCTTACTTGCCGAGGACTTATTTGAAGAACTTCATTGAAACAAACAACGCATTCCAATCCAGAAACCTCTCCTTCTGCTATGATATCTGTTCATTCGGATACTATTGTGAATCCAGATAAAGTGATTGGGCCTCCGCACACGAGACTAATTCTGCCGGCATAAAACTGATTTCGTAGGAGAGGGGACTGAAGTAAGGGGAAACAAACGGAATAAAATGTTCTGCCGAGTTTGAGCGGTTGAACAAGGCATAAAACTAATACATACACAATTTTCAAAATATTTCAATTGTGAAAATAATACTACACAATAAAAAGGGGTTCATATATATAATTTTTCTGCCGGCAGAAATCATCCCGTGTGCGCTCGAAGTATGGTATAAAAACAGTTTTCTGCCGGCAGAATTAGTCTCGTGTGCGGAGGCCCATTGATCTCATATAAAAAAAAAATCAAAACGTTTTCTGCTTTGAAAAAATGTGACTAATAGAAATCAATGAATTGGAATATACATAGTTTTTTGTTTCGTAAGACTTGGAAGCAAGCCCCCCCCGAACCAAAATCCTGGCTACGGCCCTGCAACTTGGTTAAGCAAAGTACGATTTGTTTCTTTAAGTTTCCAGTTTTAAAATAAGGACAACATTTTGGGGCGTTATTTCATTTCATTGGGGCCAAATTTTTATTTTAAAAATAGGGAATATTTTCATTATGAAAAACATTTTACAAAATTACATATTACACCAAAAATGTACATGGAGGATTTTTTTATTTATACCACGAGCCGTGATTGATGAAAGGCTAAATGGTTTAGTAACCAAGTGGATTCCTTTAAAAAAAGAAGATTTTAGTATAATAGTTCTTTGCGGCTTCTGTATCAATCAGTGTTGCCAGATTTTTTTTCAAAAAACTGTGAATTCCCAAATAAAAAACTGTATTTCCAAGCAAAAAACTGTAACCTTCAAAAACGAAAAAAATTTTGTGAAATTTCGTTTTTTTTTTTTAATTTTATTAAACATAAATGACAAGCAAATTGCCGTATCAAAGCAGGGCTGCAATGTAATTACAGGGATACCGTGAGATTTTTTTTAAAGATGGTTATTTTAATTAAAAAAACCGAAAACATTTTAATTTATTCTTCCAAAACTGAAATTAAAAAAAAACTGTAATTTGTACTATGAAGTCCTCCTATGAAGTCCTACTATGAAATCCTCCCCAGAGAAGAATAAACAGACCCCTCAGAGAGGACTGGAATAGATCAAAGGAAATTTTTCATGAAGGCAAAATAGTTAAGGCAATCAACTCATTTAAGCCCTTCAAAGACCCTGGAGAGGATGGAATATTTCCGGCTCTACTACAAAAGGGCATCCCGCAACTGGTGCCTGTTTTAATTAACCTATTCAGAGCTAGCTACGCGTGGGGTTATATACCAAAAAAGTGGAAGGAGGTAGTTGTCAAATATATACCCAAGGCAGGACGCAGACCGTCCGAATTACCTAAGTCATATAGACCAATTAGCCTCACGTCCTTTTTCCTCAAAACCATGGAAAAAATCCTGGATAGACATATCAGAGACGGGGCACTTCAAAGAAACCCCCTTCATAAATATCAATATGCCTACCAACCCGGGAAATCGACCACATACGCCTTGCAAAACCTTACCTCTAGAATTGAAAAATCTCTCAGAGACAAAGAAGTAGCGGTCGGTTGTTTCCTCGATATAGAAGGAGCATTTGACAATACAGAATTCTCACAAATATATAGAGGTATCCAAAATATGGGAGTTGACGACACTACATGTAAATGGATAAAATGCATGCTGGAGGACAAAACAATAAAAACCTCACTAGGCAGCACTAAACTCAGTATGATAGCCACGAAAGGATGCCCACAGGGAGGAGTACTCTCACCCCTACTATGGTCCATCGTAGTGAATGAACTACTGACGATTCTCAGCAATGACGGTTTTTATGTCCAAGGATATGCAGACGACATAGCTATCCTAATCAGAGGCAAATTCGAAGACACAATCTCGAATCGCCTACAGAGTGCTTTAAACCTAGTTGCTGAATGGTGTTCAAAAGTTGGCCTCAACGTCAATCCTAAAAAAAGCACCATAGTTGCATTCACCAAGAGAAGAAAGCGAGAAAGACTGAGAAATGCTACACTCTTCGGCGAAATAATAGAGTTCTCAATGGAAGTTAAATATCTAGGAATTACACTACATGAAAAACTCACATGGAACTCTCACCTTACCAAAACTATTGACAAAGCCAGGTTATCCTTATGGACCAGCAAAAGTCTACTCGGTAAAAACTGGGGACTTAACCCCAAAATGACACTCTGGATGTATACTGCAATAACAAGACCTATCATCACGTATGCAGCCGCCGTGTGGTGGTATAAAGCAACGCAGAAGTCAGCACAGGCTAAACTCAATAAAATACAGAGACTAGCATGTGTCTGTGCAACTGGAGCAATGAAAACTGCACCAACAGCTGCGCTCGAGGTTATCCTAAACATCCCACCACTTCATCTAGAACTCATGAAAGAAGCAATGGTTAACGCCTATACGCTCATCACAGAAGATGAATCAAATTCCAATATAGTCCACACTGATATCCTACAAGAATTCAGACAAAATGAACTACTTGGAATACATTTGACTGACAAATGTCTACCACGCTTTAACTTCCGACACAACTTTAAGGTTACATTCCCAGACCGTCTAAACTGGGAACAGAATAAACCAACATTTGCCAACGGTTCACTTGTATGGTATACAGATGGATCCAAAACAGATTTGGAGCTGGAGTATACGGTCCGTGCACTAAAACGTCCCTATCCGATAGTATGGACATAAATAGTTCCGTATTTCAGGCTGAAATACATGCAATAGAACTCTGCATTAGAGAGAGAGTATAGACAGGGTTATAACAAATAAGAACATTTATATTCTTTCTGATAGAAAGGCAGCTCTACTTGCAATTGACGCCTTTGAAATAACATCAAAACTGGTATGGGACTGCCTCCAAATACTGGCCACCACAAACAAAGTCCACCTGATCTGGGTGCCAGGGCACAGCGGATATGAAGGCAATGAAAAAGCAGACGAATTAGCCAGAAAAGGATCCGCATCCCAATTCATGATGCCAAGACCATTCTGCGGGCTACCAAAATCAACACTATAAAAAGTAGTGTGAAAACTTGGCTGAACGAAAAAAAGCTTCATTTCTGGAGGAACACCGAAGGAAACAGACAAGCCAAAATCTTCATGCCAAACAGTTCCCACAAAAATTAAGTAGAAGTCAGATTCGATTGGTCACAGGCTTTCTCACAGGACACTGCAGAGACAAAAAACACCTGATGACAATGGGCATAACACAAGACAACACTTGTAGACTATGCAACGAGGACGCAGAAACAGCGGAACACATATAATTGGACTGCAACTGTTTAACCAAAACACGTCAACGTTATCTAGGTAAATTCTACCTCGAAGCAGCAGACATAGCTGCCAGCACACCCAAAGAGCTAGCCGCCTTTATTACAAACTGCGGCATCATGGATGAGCTATAAATGGAGGACATCACAATAGGCCCACTTGTGGCCGCAGTGATCTGGGATTTACTATACCACCTCCCCTCTACAATCTACAATCTACAATCTACTATGAAGTAATTTTAAGAACTGTAAGCTTGTCTAAGAAACTGTAATTTACAGTTAAAACTGTGAATATGGCAACATTGGTATCAATAAACATTTTTATTAATTGCCCACATTTTGTCGTTATACATTTGTCTGGCGTTTCACTCAAATTACCTAAAATTTTCTGTATTTGTAATTATTCTTGGTGTTACATATTACCATTTGTAACAGGTAACAGGATTAATACGTACGTTGAATTTTATGCGAACGAGCAATTCTATCAGAATAGTATGAGTCCTGTCTTGGATTTTGCCTAAACCTCGAAGAGTTTAAATCTAAATCCGTTGGCTCATGCTCTTATTGAGGCTTAGATTGATTATTAATTTGTATAGCACGATATTGAGTGTATTTGAGGTGTATGGTAGTTTTTTTCCTATCAGCATAATTTGAAATTATATCATAGATCTCAATGTCTTTGGATGGTTCTATAATAGGATAAATCTATCTCGAGTATTGTTTGAGCGGCTATTGCCGAAGCAATACTGGTACTGAGAGGCATTTTGAGAAAAATACGAAAAAAAAAAACATCCAACAAGAAAACACAAACTGTTGGCATGGAAACGATGGAAACTATGAATGTACCTACAACCAGCGTTGCCATTTTGACTGCTTTCCAGTCAGATCTGACTGGATTGATATGCATTTAGCTGGAAGATTTTTTAAAATCCAGCCGGCTGTTTTTTTTAGCTGGATACGAATTTTGTTTGACTGTTTTTAAATCTTTCGTGTAATATCACTTTTCTATCAATATACATTTTTAAATTCAAAGTGGAAATAGAAAAAAATAAAAAAACGAACAAATATTGCTTGAAATTCACTTATTTTGTTGCTCTGAGCTTGGAAGCATATTCCACTCATACAATGAACTAATTTATACGTTTGCATTTGCACTAGTATACTTGCCTTTGACAACTTACAAACAAAATATTTGAAACTGAAAATTTATCAGTTGTTATGCAAGGTTCAACTTTCCTATAATTGGTTGGAACTATTATACTTACAGATGCAGCAAAAAAAATATTCGACATTATGTATGTAGATGCAAATGATGAGGAGACAATTGAAGCGCTCAGAGAGATTGCTATATACAGTTCAACTTATAACAACTTATAATACATTTTATAATTTTGTATACCCTCCACATGAAGGAAATTCGCTTTGCCATTACTTTTGAAAAGTCAAGAAAGATTCACCGGATTTGCACAGGATCAAGTTCTGAATCGCCATGTCCGTCTGCCTGTCTGTCTTCTGTTAAAAACACAATAGCGTCAAAAGGAATCGACCTAGGCGAATAAAATTCTGTCAGAGGACTTCTTTCTACAGTTGTCAGGTTGGTATGGAAAATATAGGCTATATCGGTCAAGTAGTTCTGGTTCTGGTTCCCCTCACACCAAACCAACATTAGACCCATGCCCATGCCTGCACGTACTAATTTACATGGCTAACTTTTTGCATGACTTGTATTATGTTGCAGTGGAGACTGGAGGGTATCAAAAGCAACGGCCAGACCATTGATAACACTTTTACTTGTATTTTTATTTTTTTTATACTTTCATGGCTGGATTTTTAGCTGAATTTTAGTTTGAATTTCTTTGACTGTTTTTTTGACTGAATTTTAGATTTTTGACTGTTTTTTTTCCAGTCAAATCTGACTGGAAGGCGGATTTCAAAACGGCAACGCTACCTACAACTACATACTTATGAACACAAACCAACAGTTTTCTCAATATCTAGCCCTTTGTTCGAATAAGTCAATTTTTTTTTATTTTGAATTTGAACATTTTTCCCATATTTCTTTGTCTTTAGTTTGGAGACATTATTCCTATCCATTTCTTTTTTATAAGTGAAAGTAAAAACACGTGCAACAAAAAAAAACATCTTTAACATTTTCAATGTTTTGGTTAAGGAAGTACTTAACTTTGGAAGTTTTTTTTCACTACTTTCTTTTACGCTTTTTAATGAAAACTTTTTTTATTTACTACATATAAGAACGCACTAAATAAGTCGTTGGTAAATATATTTTATTAAAAAAGTTAGGTATTGTTTCATTAATAAAAGGGGTGCCAATAATTGAGTCCAACAAAAACCGGGATTCAATTAGTGGCAGGGGGTGTCAATAATTAGATCCTATATAGCTACAATTATTGGCACTGCCAAAAGTTGTACTTTTGTGAGTGCCAATAGTTGTATCATTCAACCGTTATTCATTGGTTTTTGTTATTTAAGTGTTTTTCTGCACCAATTTCATGTAAAAAAGACTTATTTACCCTTATCTTCCACTCTTGGAAGGTTTGTTCAGAGCAAAAAGATCTAGCATCTTAAATGATATACATACACATTGCCTAACGGTAAACTTAGGTTTCCTTTTTTTTAAATACATTATCTTATTGGATTTCTTGAATCTTTTGAATTCTGCAATGATTTAAATAATACATATAAAAACAATTTTTTGTTTGTTTCCTTTAAAAAAGTACTACGTATTTATTTAAAATTAATTAAATTTCCAACGAAGAAAATAATATTTCTTGTTTATTTGCCCTTGAAAAACATTTTTTTACGTTTTAATATAATAGATTTATACCTACTATTTTATTTTATAATTTTAAATAAAACATTTCGAAAACATTTGTAGATACAGTAGGTACTATTTAAAACATGAATGTTTTTCTGTTTTAAAGAGTGTCAATAATTATGTCAGGGTGTCAATAATTGTGTTTTTTTGTAAACTTTTAGTAAATTGGCATTTTAAATACATTTTCAATAACTATTATTTATTTACAAAATTAAATCAACGAGGAATTGAATAATCTATACTTTGGTATACAACAAATTCAAATCACTCTATAAATGAAAATGTTATAGCTGATCAAAGTTTAAATTTTCTTAGGGGTAATTATAGTCGTTACGCTAATTTGAAATTCTCGCCTACTCTTGTCTTCTTCAAGTGTCAGTTGTGGCCTGGGGGTGAAATTTGAAAGTAATAAAGTGTTGTAGTTAAAGGTTTCGTCAAACAGAACGCGTTATTAACGCCGCGGTGAGATTATTTTATGCGCCGGTAAGATTATTTTGACGCGATGTTCTCAACGATGTTAGACGACGTCAAACATATGCCTAGCTATCATCAAATCCTCTCAACATATCCAACAGCTCGGACTAGGAAGAATTGATTTTATTTGCCGTGCTACGAAATTCCCGAAAAAGAAAAAGAATTGTGTGCACGAACATAATAAATAAAAAGAGAGAACAAGTCGGAGTAGTTCTCATTTAATTCCTTTCTAATTTGTCTCCCATATCACCCTTTAAAACAACGTTTTTCGACATTTCATCACCCATATCGTAAAGACCTGGGTAAATTCTATCAAATTGTATTAACATTTCCATTTGACACTACAAAAATTATTCTCACCGCCCCGCGTCAAAGAAATAATTTGTAATTTTTCACAAGAGAGCGTTTCACCGCAGCGTTTAACCGCCGCGGTGAGCTCGACGCGGCGTTGAAAACGCGCTCTGTGTGACAGGGGATATGTATTGCACTATATTACAATGCGGCGGTGGAACGCGACGGTGAAACGCGGCCTTAAAACGCGCTCTGTTTGACGGAGCCTTAATACGTATGTTAATGTAGTATGTATTACGTTTTTAGGTTAGGTTTAGGTTAGGTTTGAGAGAAGTGCACAGCTTTATAGTGCTGTGCTACCACGGGGCCTTTTGGTCCATTGTGATCCCTTAGTTTTGGTCGTGGATAAAATTAACATTTTATTGGACAACACAAAAACATGCATAAACACTTTACCTAATTTCTTGGAGTTGTTTCTTGGCTGAGTTGGTCTACTAGGTAAACCAAGCCGTACTTTTAACAAACCTGGGCACTCACTCCGTAAGTCAAAAATCGCATTACGATATCGTTTCGACGATAGCCCTTCATGACGTAACATTGAAAATCGCTATAGTCTCGGCGACATCGTTTCGACGATCCAACATTTTGCTTCATGTAGCTCAATAATCGACAGAGCACTATCGTCAAGACGATAGCGTTTGCACGATAGCTAATTAGTTATCGTCTTGCATTGATTTCTATATTTTGGAGGCAAATTCAAGCTTTTTACAGGAATTTTAAAGCGAGCAATTGAATTCAGATTTTTTTTTAACGATTTTAATTACATAATAACTCATCCGACATTATAAATCATCAATTAAAAACAAAATAAATGAGCAAGGTTTTGTGGGTGACTGTAATTTAAATATTTTGTAAGCACAAAGTAGGCCACTGTGATTTGTCAAATGTCATTTATGACAATTACGATGACGTCTAGTATTATTCCAACTACAGTTTGTGAGCACAAACCAGTAAGAATAGACCGTCGACTCCTCCCACATAACGGACTTTGCCTACAAGCTGCCGGCGAGACCAGGATTTTTCATGTATTGGTGCTGTACAAAATCAAAGGGAATATATATATTCTGAATCAGGATCACATTCTGAATCGATTTAGCCATGTCCGTCTGTTCGTCTGTTGAAAACACGATAGCATGCAAACGAATCGACTTCGACGACTGAAATATTGTGAGAGGTCTTATTTTTACGGTCGTCAGGTTGGTATTAAAAATGGCCCATGTCTGCCATGTGCATGTCTCCCATACAAAGCCAATATTCGACCCATGTATCTCTCTGTCTGTTGAAAACACCTTAGCGTCCAAACGAATCGACTTTATAAATTTATTATAAATTTACAAATGATCTTCTATGTCTATGAACATTTTTCGAGTGGAACAACTTAATTATTAAGCACGTTAGGCGCCAATGAAAAGTCTTGCTTAGCAATTTTTAATAGATACTTGTTTTCGGTTTGAACACTTTTTTCAAATTAACAACTTAAAATGTCTTAAACCTACTTCTAAAGGAAGTATCTTAATATTAATTTCTTAGAACTAATGAATGATAATGGCAATAAAAGTATAATAGTAATTTAGTGTAGGTACATATAACATAATTGAAATATTATTGTGGTTGTTAGCTCCGCTTAATACTGCTTAGATCCTTACATCGTGGTAAGATTTTAAGAATCTATAATGGGGTTTAAATTCTCGCAAGTGATCGATTCGACCTGCCAGCCAAAATTCCTAGTATGTTTGCTAAAGTACGCAGTACTTAAGAAAAATTCTAATTTAAATCATCATCAAGCTGTGAGTATTACCATCAAAACTTCATATTGCGGTTGCACCTAAGTGATTCTTCCAGGATGATATCTGTTTGGGGTCGTATCAATTAACGTATACCTACCAGAAAAGAGTATAAGTCGGCAAAAGAATGAAACATGCTATTTTTGGATAATTTCTGCCCTCCTCTTTGGCGACTTTTGGTAAACATATAAATAGGGAGCATTTGTTAACAACTTCACAATCAACTTTCGACTTTCTTTCTTTGAGCATCAAGACAAGACTGCCTACCACATAATTCTACTCAATATGAAGTTCATTGCAATTGGTCTTTTCTGCGCTGGTGAGATCCAATTTTTATTTGTAATCTATAAAACCGTTTTAATTATACATTTTTAATTCTTTAGCTCTCTTTTCCGTTGCCGTCAGCGGAGTTGCCCCCATTCCGAAGGACCTAGGACAATGCAACTACATTTGTCATGAAAAATCACATGCCTCAGTGTGCGCGACTAATGAAATTTGTTTAAATCGTTTCTCGAGCAACTGCGAACTTCAAATCTACAATTGCCTTAATCCACAAAAGCAATTTAAGCAAATCGACAATCACAAGTGCAACGAGAGTTGGGCACCTATTTGTAGCAAAGGCGATTTTCAATAATTGTCACATGAAAATTGGCCAAATGCATTGGAATCAACCGAAATAAAGAACAAATTATCTTCAATTATTGTTATACATTTTTTGTATTTAAAACTAGCGGAACACCTGACCCCAGATAGCTCGGGTTTGATTTTAATTATGAAAATAACATTTTTGAGAAAAGTGCTTATGCTACGAGTACACGTCATGCAAAATCGGACATACGGACATTTATGATGCTGACATGATTATGTTCGCATGCATAGTGTATGTATTTCACGTAACATAACGTGACTTAGAAGTGGCATGCGTATTGCGTATGTGTGTCGGGCTTTGCATTTAGTTCTGTTAATTTGGAACATTCAGTGTAAAAACTGGCTGCTTTAGCAAAATTCCTCACTATAGATTGTCCCTAAGCGTTGTTAATTGTAATGATAAAAGCTGAAATGATGGGGAAACTGAAATTGAAGGTATGTGTTCGCACGATATTAATATGCAGCAAAAACAATGCGTCGCAACTTAATATTTTTAGGGCTTATCGGATACTGCAAGAATGCGTAAGGTACTCCTGGTTAAAACTTCACAGTCGAAAATATTTTCTTGCACCTATTTTGAGAAAGATCTATAGGACAAGGAATATTCAGAAACCATTCGATTCGTGGCCCAGCACCTAACCAACATTTTGCTAAAAAATAAGATCGCTTATCGCTATTATTTTAAACACCACCTAGGTACTCGTGATTCATGGATAGCTGGACAACAGTTCTAGAGTTCCACGTGATATTTGCATTAAAATATTTTTATTTGCACAAAAAATCTGTCAGAAAATAGCTGATGTCGGTTTCAGTAGAAGAAAGTACTAGTTTTCTGTATTTTCTGTAATAGTTTCTCATATATTTCTTTTTATCTGGACACCAACCCTGTTTACATAGTAAATCAACAGTGGAAAAATGTTTATATGTAAATAACAATTTCAGCAAAGTAGCGTAGAGGTTGCGTAAATTCTTACGCGGTGTTAACCTAAACAACCTCTCAGCGGCATTTTAAGGAAATCTAATAAATACGGCTGTAAAGGTTTTAAGACCATAGTTCGCATTACAACTCTTTTGTGTTTTAGGAAGGCTTACCCAGAAAATGATTTTATAAGGATATTTTGTAGAGTTTCTTGAGCACTTTCCAAAACTCTAATCAGAACTCTTCAGAACTAAAAAAAATTGATTTGGTTAAATTAATGAGAGTATTGTATAGTTTTTGGAGCACTTTTCGGACTCATGAGAACAACATTTTTAAATATTTAATGTTGTCAAAATTTTGTGTGTTTGGGCTTAGAAGATTATTTATAAGGATTTATTGTTGAGTTTCTTGAGTAGGTACTTTCCAGAATTCTAATCAGAACTCTATGGAACCCCGAAAAAATATTTTCGCAATTTTTGACAATTTTCACAGTTCCACAATTTTTTTTTTCCGCAAAAAAAAAATATTGTGTAGGGAACTCCAGAAGTCTTGGTATAGTGCATAAAATTTGTAAAATAATTTACTTTTATGAAAATGGGCTGCTGGCTTTTTTTCCAAATGAAACAACATACCTACAATTTTAATTTATTTGAAGCCAATAACTCAAATTATATTTATGATATAATACAAGTCAAAAATCGCGTCTCAAGTTGAACTCATTTCAAGATTAAAAATTATTCTGACTTTGGACATTTTTCCTCTAGATACGATATTACCTTGAAGAGGATATGCGACAATTACAATTTTACAATTTCTTTATTGAGTCTTAAATAAATCGATACATTAGCTTTGTACTTGAGGTTATACTATTGAATCCGACTTATAAATACTATGCCTGACTGACTATATTATAGAAAATAGCCCCGAAGGCTTTTTAATCATTATACATTATACATAAATATACGGCCTCTCAAATTAGACCGCGAGGCTTTAATATAAAGCGGTAACAACTAACATCTTCTACTAACATCTTGTTCGATATGAGGGAGGGATCTTTCATTAAGGAGGTTAAATGGTGAAAGGTAGTGATTGTCATCTAAACTATCACATATGTTTGAGTCCAATCAAAGGGCACGGCAGTGCCCCAGCCAGGTTCTCTAGTAAAGGCATTAACCCTTTTTACAGGAACAAACTCAGGCTGTTTTCGACCCCTCTCTAACTTCGGAACCAATTGAGCCAGAAACTTCAAACTTGTAACATTTACCAAGCTCATTAAATGTCCACCTCACTAAATTCAATCTCTATAGCTTCAGTGGTTCTCAACATACAAGATCAAAAATCGCAAAATCCGTAACTGACTCACTCACTCACTTAGATGATCATAAAAATTATGAAGCACTTCCGGCCATACCAGAATCGTGAAATTTGGCAGAATGCTAGATCCTGTGGTGCATACTCTAGGAAAAAATCCAAAGCTTGAGATTTTCCATACAGGAGGCGTGGTATCCGCCCACTTTTAAAAATGGGTGATTATTTATTTGGGCCACTTCCCATTGCCGTAGAATGTTGAAGTTTGGTAGAACGATTTTCTTACTGTACACTATGAATCCTAGGTACCTACAGAGTACAGACAGAAAAAAAATCTAAAATTGTATATTTTTTATTCAGGAGGCGTGGGTCACTTCCCATTGCCGTAGAATGTTGAAATTTGGTAGAGCGATAGGACTTGCAGTGTACGAAAGGAGAAATAATATCAAAAATTTAAAATTGTCCATTTAAAAGGCGTGGAATCTTCCCACTTAAAATATGAATAGAAGTTAATCTACCTGCTGAATATAATTTTAATGAATAGTTTATAAGAAAGAAAGCCAAAGTGATGGTAGTCAGTGTCTATTGACATATTAAAAAGCGAAGACGTTTCAACGTTGTTTGTGAAATCTAATAAAAAAAAAACAAAGTAGTGAAATCACACCAAAAACATAAATGTAAAAAAAAGAGCCAAGTTGGTACGTAACTAGTCAGCCACGAAAAGTAATGAGATCTAAGTGTACGCCAAGTTTTTAGTTTACGAAGGTTAAATGTTAATAGATACAAATTGGTAGGTTTACTTGGCATATACCTACCATATATTATGCACATCAATATATTTTAAACATATTATATATTATGTAAACAATGTCATATATTTGATGTTTTTATACCCTCCACAGGAAGGTATATTCATTTTGCCATTACATTTGTAACGCCAAGGAGGAGTCACCTGAGACCCCACAATATATATATATTCTGAATCAGGATCACATTCTGAATCGATTTAGCCATGTCCGTCTGTTCGTCTGTTGAAAACACGATAGCGTGCAAACGAATCGACTTCGACGACTGAAATATTGTGAGAGGTCTTATTTTTACGGTCGTCAGGTTGGTATTAAAAATGGCCCATGTCTGTCATGTCTCCCATACAAAGCCAATATTCGACCCATGTATCTCTCTGTCTGTTGAAAACACCTTAGCGTCCAAACGAATCGACTTTATAAATTTACAAATGATCTTCTATGTCTATGAACATTTTTGGAAGTGAACAACTTAATTATTAAGCACGTTAGGCGCCAATGAAAAGTCTTGCTTAGCAATTTTTAATAGATACTTGTTTTCGGTTTGAACACTTTTTTCAAATTAACAACTTAAAATGTCTTAAACCTACTTCTAAAGGAAGTATCTTAATATTAATTTCTTAGAACTAATGAATGATAATGGCAATAAAAGTATAATAGTAATTTAGTGTAGGTACATATAACATAATTGAAATATTATTGTGGTTGTCAGCTCCGCTTAATACTGCTTAGATCCTTACATCGTGGTAGGATTTTAAGAATCTATAATGGGGGCTTAAATTCTCGCAAGTGATCGATTCGACCTGCCAGCCAAAATGCCTAATATGTTTGCTAAAGTACGCAGTAGAGTGTTGATGATAGTGTACATTTGTGGAGTTCAGCTTAGTATTTTATCGCGAAATTAAGAAAAAATTTAATTTAAATCATCATCAAGCTGTGAGTATTACCATCAAAACTTCATATTGCGGTTGCACCTAAGTGATTCTTCCAGGATGATATCTGTTTGGGGTCGTATCAATTAACGTATACCTACCAGAGAAGAGTATAAGTCGGCAAAAGAATGAAACATGCTATTTTTGGATAATTTCTGCCCTCCTCTTTGGCGACTTTTGGTAAACATATAAATAGGGAGCATTTGTTAACAACTTCACAATCAACTTTCGACTTTCTTTCTTTGAGCATCAAGACAAGACTACCTACCACATAATTCTACTCAATATGAAGTTCATTACAATTGGTCTTTTCTGCGCTGGTGAGATCCAACTTTTATTTGTAATCTATAAAACCGTTTTAATTATACATTTTTAATTCTTTAGCTCTCTTTTCCGTTGCCGTCAGCGGAGTTGCCCCCATTCCGAAGGACCTAGGACAATGCAACTACATTTGTCATGAAAAATCACATGCCTCAGTGTGCGCGACTAATGAAATTTGTTTAAATCGTTTCTCAAGCAACTGCGAACTTCAAATCTACAATTGCCTTAATCCACAAAAGCAATTTAAGCAAATCGACAATCACAAGTGCAACGAGAGTTGGGCACCTATTTGTAGCAAAGGCGATTTTCAATAATTGTCACATGAAAATTGGCCAAATGCATTGGAATCAACCGAAATAAAGAACAAATTATCTTCAATTATTGTTATAAATTTTTTTTATTTAAAACTAGCGGAACACCTGACCCCAGATAGCTCGGGTTTGATTTTAATTATGAAAATAACATTTTTGAGAAAAGTGCTTATGCTACGAGTACACGTCATGCAAAATCGGACATACGGACATTTATGATGCTGACATGATTATGTTCGCATGCATAGTGTATGTATTTCACGTAACATAACGTGACTTAGAAGTGGCATGCGTATGTGTGTCGGGCTTTGCATTTGGTTCTGTTAATTTGGAACATTCAGTGTAAAAACTGGCTGCTTTAGCAAAATTCCTCACTATAGATTGTCCCTAAGCGCTGTTAATTGTAATGATAAAAGCTGAAATGATGGGGAAACTGAAATTGAAGGTATGTGTTCGCACGATATTAATATGCAGCAAAAACAATGCGTCGCAACTTAATATTTATAGGGCTTATCGGATACTGCAAGAATGCGTAAGGTACTCCTGGTTAAAAATTCACAGTCGAAAATATTTTCTTGCACCTATTTTGAGAAAGATCTATAGGACAAGGAATATTCAGAAACCATTCGATTCGTGGCCCAGCACCTAACCAACATTTTGCTAAAAAATAAGATCGCTTATCGCTATTATTTTAAACACCACCTAGGTACTCGTGATTCATGGATAGCTGGACAACAGTTCTAGAGTTCCACAAAAAATCTGTCAGAAAATAGCTGATGTCGGTTTCAGTAGAAGAAAGTACTAGTTTTCTGTATTTTCTGTAATAGTTTCTCATATATTTCTTTTTATCTGACACCAACCCTGTTTACATAGTAAATCAACAGTGGAAAAATGTTTATATGTAAATAACAATTTCAGCAAAGTAGCGTAGAGGTTGCGTAAATTCTTACGCGGTGTTAACCTAAACAACCTCTCAGCGGCATTTTAAGGAAATCTAATAAATACGGCTGTAAAGGTTTTAAAACCATAGTTCGCATTACAACTCTTTTGTGTTTTAGGAAGGCTTACCCAGAAAATGATTTTATAAGGATATTTTGTAGAGTTTCTTGAGCACTTTCCAAAATTCTAATCAGAACTCTTCGGAACTAAAAAAAAAATGATTTGGTTAAATTTTGCAAATTTTGCTTCTAACTTTTTTGGATTTAGACGATTTTGTTATAATGAGAATTTTTGGAGCACTTTTCGGAACTGTAAGCAGGACTCATGAGAAGTCACACTGGAACAACATTTTGAAATATTTAATGTTGTCTAAATTTTTTGTGTTTGGGCTGCGAAGATTATTTATAAGGATTTATTGTTGAGTTTCTTGAGTAGGTATTTTCCAGAACTCTAATCAGAACTCTTTGGAACCCCGAAAAAATATTTTCGCAATTTTTGACAATTTTCACAGTAGGTACTATAATTTTTTTCATTTTGTTCCGCAAAGTAGGGAAGACTCCAGAAGTCTTGGTTTTATGAAAATGGGCTGCTTGCTTATTTTGGAAAAACATTTTTTTTTATCTTACTTGGCGTGTTTTTTTAACTATCAGGTACTCCAGAACTATGTTGATCTATAAACAAAAAAAAAAGAAAAGAAAAATTATGCATTGTGAACTTAGCACCCCGTAAAAATAAAAAAAACTCTTTTAGGAACCCTAGAACTAGAACTGTTGTCCAGCTTTACGCATCCAATAGTACCTACGCCCATTTCAGAGCCGCATCACTTTGTAAGGTGATCACCAAAAATTGTTTAAAATTTTGTATCACTTGACACTGACATGTGTCTTGTTTTGTATAATGTTTTCTACAGTAAATGCTTCGGTTAAAGCATTTGAGTATGTCATTGGTCATGCAATAATAACGATGTAAATGTAATAAGAATAACCATTTTTTGTGTTCTCGAGGTCACCTCACAAGCGTACTTTGACCCATTGGTGCTGTTCAGAATTTTTACCGAAAACAATATCTACATTTTACCTACTATGTATATTATTTATTTACTAGCTAAACAAAATTATGTTTGGTATATTTAAGATTACACTTTGTGTGTTTAATTGAAATCTGTCCAGTAGTTTTCGCGCTTTTAGGAGAAAAAGAAAATTCCTACAGTTTTATTATAAGTACATAATATACATATGCATATTACATACATATATTATATTATGTACTACGTACAATTTTGTTAAACTCGGCCAAGAAAATGTCTCCATTGATTAAAAAAAATAAATAGGTGGCACAATAGGCGGGTAGACACCCTAGGCCTAGCTTCTCGCAACCATTCGTTTGTGTGAGTTTCTATTTTTGGGACGAACGGAAGGGACCTACAATTTTATGCCGAGTCCGAACGGCTGAATTGAGACGCTTTTTCAGGACAGTCATACCGTCGGATGTTTGTCAGACGTTCGCGAAAGAGTTTGTGTTTTTCCGGCGATCGAACCTGGGATCCCTCGCACAGTAGTCCAGCTCCAGCATACTAACCACTACGGTACTGCGGCCACTGATTTAGTTCTAGAAAAAATTGTCTGGTACATTAAATCGGCGCTAAATTTTGACAATTCCGAAACAAAACAAATTCTCAATTGACTATTTCATGGAATACTTGAAAATCGATGTACAAAAATCTAAATACATGTAGCAGTAACATTATGGGTGCGTGTCCTATCTATATCCTGTACAACGAATTTAGCGAGGATTTATCTGCGCTGTGGAGAGAAAAGCGGTCGCTAAAATTAAGCACGAGCAGAATACTGGGCTTAATATAAACGCCACGTAGAATAAGGTTGAATATTAGGCTAGACTTTTAGCTTTAGCTTAAAAACAGCTTAAATCAGCCAAGATTTCAAATCAAATTTCTAGATTCTATATTCTTCTTTTGTCAAATATGTATTTTGATTAATTTTAAAGATTCGTATAACCTATAACGAACTAAAGCCTGGTTTAGTAAATTCACGTTCACCAATGATTCTGGAAATTTCCCATGAAAGGTGACGTTAATACCATACGGTCTTTATAGGTGTATTGGTTCATGAAATCATGAGTTATAGTGGCGTAGCACCTCCCATACAAAAAATGCATTCAAAATCTTATATCTAGAAAACCACCGAATCAATTGCCTTTAAATTTACATACAATCTTAGGTATTGGCCCAGAAGTATTCCTGTGAAGATTGGTCAAAATTGGACAAAGAGGCGTGGCACCGACCATAAAAAAAAATAAAAAATTATATGTTATACATATTTCGAAAACCACCGAATCGATTGTGTTCCTTTGATGATTGGTCAAAAATAGATAAAGGGTGAGCAGGCGCTATTCTTCGACAGTCATGTGAGCTAAAGTCTGGAAAATTCGTAACATTGATGTGCATTGTCCTGATAGACAAGAATATTATCTGAGCAATATGAATCCTGAAAAAACCCAACAATGTTGTGTACCACAGAGCATGCAATAGAAACTGTTTATCACTGATTTAAATGCACTTGAAATTGATTTTTATATTTTTATAATATTTGACATGTCCTAGGGAAAATTTGTTGTCCCCACAATTAATTCCAAGTATTAACTCTCAAAATTGGAATCAGAACGAACTATACATACATCCAAGAATCCAAGTCTAAGATGGATAAAAAATAGAACTTACTCCTGCAAATCAAGTTCGTCTTCATCATCTAAGCCCTCATCGTCGGCCCTTCCTCCAAAATCATCCTCATCGCTGTCATAGTCGGTAATTTGACTGTCTTGACGAAATCTATTAACCTCGGGCATTTTTTTTCACTAACTAGTTGCTTTGGTATTGGTTTTCTTTATTGGAAAATAATTTTCTTTGAATTTTCCTTAAAGGAACTGAAACACAAACTCGAAGGAACTGGTGCAGAAGTATTGGGGAATTTATGGGCAAATGTATACCAGCATATTATTTCAAGCTTACATAAGTATGTGCTATAGATTTGAAGATAGATAGGTGCGTTCGAATATTTTTTGAAAACTACTAGTACTACAGAAAATGCAATAAAACATTGATGTCAGATAGTCAAGCAGCCGTCAAGGCACTTGACGCCTACCGGGCAACGTAGGCATGATGGACAACTAATCAGCGGATTCTCTGGCGAAGCATTGCGCAGTAAAACTCTTCACCAGACTTGAGCAATTCTTCGGTATAAAAAATACACCACATCTTAAATTATTACAACTTCTAAAAACCTTCAAAACCTGGAACTATGTAAAAAGTTTTTAGCTGACTAAAAGGATTCAAAACATGTAACAGACTAAGTGCAATAACTCCTCCCGATTACTATTACCACAATATGTAAAAAGTAATATTTATGTAAAATCAAATTTATAACGAGGATGTAAAATAACCAAAATAACATGAGCACGTCAGTCGTCCATGCTTATTAAAACCTTGTTACCCAATAAAATGCAATGATGTAATGTAGCAACGATGCGTGATACTGACTTAGAGATAATGACGCAACTTCGGTATCAAAAATTCAAATCAACTGAAATACTTCCCGATTTTAAATAATATATTTAAAAACGGATTAAAGAAGAAATAAAATAAATTCATTCCCGATATATCCATTCTGGCTCAGAATCTATATCGATTCACAAAGAAAAAAGGAATTGACAGTTCATTCCACCCTCTAAATAACAGTCGCTGTCAGTCAATTAATATAACGCTACTACAGTGTTATCTGTGATAGTTACTGTATGTAATATTATGGAAATATTAAGATGCCCATTATGACTAAAAACGGAATCAAGTTTCCTTATTACATCATGTGATTTTATTACATCATCCATGCGAGCAACGAACTTTGGCCAATATTTTTTTGAATAAAAAAGCTATAAATTACTATATGAGTAGATATCCTATAGGTAACGTGCCTGAATCCGCAGGGAGCACTGTTTGCACTCTTATGTATATGAGTATACTGTTTTAATGTCAGTGTGGTTCTTGATAGTGATCCTTTAAGTTAGAAAGAAGGGGTCACTGGCGCTGCGGCCCGGGAATCAAGAATTCCATTAGCCAGACAAGACTGACCACTTGAAGGAGGTCTTAGCAATCTTTCATAAAAAAATTGCTTGATTCCTTTCCGCTGTGTAAGGATTCGATTTAACTTTGCGTTGCATATGCGACACCTTAAGAGATAAATCGGCAATACGAGATCGGTTTCGGTTCCGTTACATAGCACCTAATAGAGTAATTGGCGTCACATTAAATGACGAAGCACTTGGCTGCATTTATTGAAGTCCCAGCTCACCTTAGGTGGCGCGCAAGTTATGTAAAATAAAACTAGCTAAATTCCATTTTTATTTTTCTATTTAGGTCTTTATTTTATGTGGGTGTAGATTCGAAGGTCTTTCGGGCCAGAGTATTCACGTTCATTTGCTCCACATGACCCAGACACCGCAGTAGTTGGACCTTCTCCTTCACTCTTTTGGATAGTTCGATGCCGCTGTACAGCCCGTAGAGCTCGTCGTTGTATCTCCTCCACCATTCACCGCCTATACAGACGGGAATGAAAATTATTCGAAGAAATTTCCTCTTAAAACAACCAAGAGTAACCTCATCGGCTTTTGATAGAGTCCATGCCTCTGCACCATAAAGTAGGACTGGGATGATTAAGGTCTTTTTAAGGGTCACTTTAGTTGTTCGAGAGAGGGCTTTGCTACTCAGTTGCTTTCTTAGCCCAAATAAACAGCGATTGGCAAGAGTTCGTTTAATCTCAGCGCTGGTGTCATTGTCAGAGTTCATAGCGGAGGTCAGGGGGCAAAGTCCTTAAACACCTCAAAGTTTTATCTGCCAATTGGGTAGGTATCCTTTCTTATTGACAGCATATACTTTATCTTGTCCTAATTGACCGCCAAACCCATCTTCGCCGCCTTCATCTCAATACTCACGAACGCGCCAGTAACATTAAGCTTCGTTCTGCCAATTATGTCGATGAAGATGGACAGGCTTTTGAAAGATAGTGCATCTGGTGCTAGCGTTTGAGTTTTGCATTATTCTTTCAAGAAGGATGTTGAAGAAGTCACATGACAGCGCATCCTCTTTTGACATTGAAAGTCTCGGTGAGTTCTTTACCGACCTTGATGGCAGGGATGTCAACACCTGTCATTGCTCTGTATAGCTCGACTCTATAAATGCTGTTGTAGATGGTCTTAAAATCGATGTAAAGGTGGTGGATATTGTAATAGGGCTAGTGTTAAATAGAGGGACTCTGGAAGTGAAAAATGACGAGGAACCGGATATGGATGGCACCGGAAATAGACAAGGGCAGGAATGTCGAGTGCGAAGAGCTTGGCATGCTTGCTCAGCACGGCTCAGTTCGCCGGAATGGTGTGGTTCTTGCTCTTCACCGCTCGACCTAACCCACTACAACACATAAAACATGCATAAAAACACTAAGGTACTTCAATTTCACCATCTTCGGACGGAGGGGCGCAGCGGATGTTGTTAAGCGCTGGCCCTTACCAACCCTCCTGGAAACTCGTAGCCGATGTTTGAATTTCCCCTTTCCCCCTTTCCCCTTTTGGTGGCGCAGTCCGGGTGGACCACGGCCTCAATCAAGGTCCTCCAGCCAGCTCGGTCCCTTGCGCTAGCTATACACCAAGTTGGTTGAGGTCGTTTGCCACCTAAGGTGGGGTCTTCCTCTGCTGCGTTGTCCCTCAGGGGTGGATTCGAAAACTCGTCGGGCTGGTGCGTTGTTGTCCATACGCTCCACGTGTCCCAGCCATCTCAGCCGCTTTATTTCTAGCTTTTTGACCAGGTCAGCGTGGTGGTTGGATGTGTCGGGCAGGCATTGATTTGTACTTGGCAATGTCCAGTTAAAACAACTTTCTCATACACATCAATTGTGCTTATTTTATTGGTTTCATCCACCCAGGCTTGATTTGCTAAACTTATAAGCGCGAGTGTTGAACACGAAGGAAATAGCAACACTATAATGCTCTATCGGAATTGACTGTCTGCTCGAGTCAAGTGTAACATGAGCACCTCAGAATGAGGACGTACGGCGGATGAATTTAAATGATTAAATCAATGGTGGCGTCAACTTGGCAGATACCTTAATGGGCTACACTCTAAAAAAAATCGTGTAATTTTACTATCATTAAGCGAGGAATCTACTTGCCTACCATAATTTCAGTATTTTTACGCACGTATCAATTTTAAATATATAATGCGTACATCTTACATCTTTGTTGTGTAAATTTAAAAACAGATTTTAAATATAAATGCGTATTTCTACACTTAAGATGCTCAAATTAAATGTACATCTACATAATTAATGTGCAAAATCCAACAGAATTATAGAAAGAAATGCTTATAAATCAACATAAAATGTGTAAATTTATTATTATATTTATATATATTATAATATTATAATATATTATAATTATATATATTATATAATTATTAATTAAACATAATACCTTTTATGTTTAATTAATAATTAATATTTAAACAAAATTTGTTTATTTATAAACATTTTAAGAGTAATGTTTAAACAATAAAAGAATATTATTGAACAAAAGTTGTTGAAAAGTACACAAAAGGAGTACATTTGCAACAAATGTTTGTAATATCTAACATTATGTGCTTAAATTTTTTTTTTACCTATTGCCCCCATATGTATAAACACGCAACTTGCCTATTTTTACATTAAAAATTACATACATTTTCGTAGTAATTTTACACGCATTTTTTAGAGTGTACTTCGACTTATTTGGAGCTAAGGTCATTAGGGCTTTTCAGCATTAATCAGGATGTTGAAATAGAAATGGTGGTGGAAGAGCCCTTTATGGGCCAACGGCAGCTCTCATGTATCCCCGTAGCATGTTACTAACTCCGGGGAATCCGGCCCCTTTTCTCCAAGGGGTTCAGCAAAGGACCTGGCCCTCCAGGTTGGGGGTTGTGCGTCGGGGTAACTTCCCTACCAACGAAAAACCACACAGTTCCGAAACAACTACCTACAAGCCTCGGATATGGATGATCCAAATGTTGACGACCTCAGCAAACGAAATAAGGACAACGAACTTCGGATCTGCACGTGGAATGTCCAGACCTTAAACAGACTGCGCACAGCCTGCACGACAATACCTCCGGAAACGGACTCAGGCTAATCGACTTTGCGGCGGGGCGAAATGTCATCATTGCCAGTACACGATTCCCACACGTCAACACACACAAGGGGACAAACAGATCAACAAACCGTCAACCAAATTGAACCAAGAACGAGGCCTATCAATTAATGCTGCAGACGAGAACCAAAGCGGCTGAGAAAGCTGCCCGCGAGGAACGCCGACTTCTCAGAAGGAAAAAGAAAGAGCACGAGAAGCGAGCGGTCGAATCAATTGAGGGACGCTACTGCAGATGCCATGTTCGAAAGTTCTACCAATGGGTAAAACGTTCCACCCAAGGATACAAGGCCCGAACAGAAGCCTGCAGAGATGAGCATGGGAATACAGTAGTAGATTCACAGTCGGTGCTGAGGATTTGGAAAGAACACTTCTGCAGACTGTTAAACGGCGGAGACAGCCAACAACCCGCTGTCAGGCAGAATGATCTGTTCAGTTTGGGCGATGATAGCCAAAATTATTTCCGTCCACCCGACCTACACGAAGTGAGCATAGCGATATCCAAACTTAAGTGCAACAAAGCTGCTGGAGCGGATGGCCTCCCGGTCGAGCTTTTCAAAGCAGCGGGAGATGGCTTGGTAAGGAGCATGCACCAACTCAACTGTAAAATATGGTCGGATGAAAGTATGCCCGACGAATGGAACCTCAGCATCGTGTGCCCCATCCACAAGAAAGGAGATACTCTGAACTGCGCCAACTACAGAGGAATAAGTCTCCTGAATGTCGCGTATAAGATCTTGTCGGCTGTATTGTGTGAACGCCAAAAACCTTTCGCCAACAAACTGATCGGCCCATATCAGTGGGGTTTTAGACCAGCAAGTCAACCATCGACCAAATTTTCACACTCCGACAGATCTTGGAAAAAACCCAGGAATTTCAGATCGATACACACCATTTATTTATCGACATTAAAGTCGCCTGATAGCGAATAAAGGGACGAATTATACAAAGCCATGTCAAGTTTTGCCATAACCGCCAAACTCGTCCCGTCTGTGCAGGATGATGATGGAGAAATCTCGCTGCTCCGTCAAAGTCGGCAAGAACACCAACGCCCTGGGGCGCTATGACACACATTTTTGTGTTTTTGTTTAGGGCGCAAGGGACAGCTACCATTCGTATGTGTGAGTTTTTATTTTTGGGACGAATGGAAGGGACCTACAACTCTATGCCGAGTCCGAACGGCTGAATTGAGAACCTTTTTCAAGATGGTTATACGACGGTGGCGCAAGAAGAAAAACGTAAAGATGTAATTTGTGCTTTCCGGGGATCGAACCTGGGATCGCTCGAGCATTAATCAAGCACATTTGCCACTGCGCCTACATATATTCCAACTAGTACAGACAAAACCCTATTTAGTGACCTATTATGCTTGGTGGAAAGATAGGAAAATTTTAAATTTATAAGCAATTTATGAGAGCGTAATAACTTAAGGCCTCAGTCCCATTTATACGTACCTAATTTGTGTTTTTTAAGGGTTTGAACATGTGAGATGTGACCAGCTATTTATAGCACACTAACTATAAGACATAGTCCACAACTTCAATAGATAGTGGTGCTATAATTATGAACATTAGGTACGCTAAAGATGTAAGTATGTTGTTTGTGCGGTATCCTAATCCTAAACAAACCTAAACCTACAGGACAGGCCACACTGATAAAGAAAGGTAAAATATGTACATAAACCGAAAAAGAAAAGTAAAATAAAGTAGTGAAAGTTGTTTTAATTTCACAATTTTAATTCAATATCTACTTTACAAAATAGTTCAATAGTTTACAAATCTCCTAGAGAACATTGAGGAAATGATTTGTCACTGCATTTAAAGCTATCCACTTCTCTGAATGCCTTTTGAGGATACAAGCAGTTGTACTTCTCCATTTGACATTTTCCCGGGAAATTATTTACACAAATTCCATTACTGCCACAAATGGAGTTATCCAATGTCGTGCACTTGTAGTCACACTTGCGTGGTGGTGTTGGACGTACTCCAAGAGCAACGGCGAAAAGGGCTGCAAGCGTTAAAATAAAACAAATGCACTTCATACTAATATAATATTAAGTGACAACAATATTTACCAGCAAAAATGACAAGAACGTTGGTGAACTTCATATTTCCAAATTTATATTGCTATAAGTTACTGAATGTTGTAAGAGAAAAGTATTTGTTGCGAATGTTGGCACTGGTAATTTGCATTCGCATTTATATACCAATTCTGTATCCGAAGAAAATGTAAATGCACGAACGATAATTTGATTGTAATATATTATTCAAACATTCTGAAACGGGAAATTTTATTTATAGAATTCTTTTTATATAATTTCCGAAATCCTGAAATACACCTTATATAGCTATATACGACAGCTTTGTAGGGAACATCAGCCAAACAGAAACATGGCACTACGACAGAGAATTAATAAAAGTCCTAAATTAATATAAATACCCGATGGTCCTTTTCCAAACAAATTGACAGAGAATGATCCGTATCTACTAAAAATAAGTATGTATAACAAATTTTATAAAAATAACAACACTGAGTCTCTATATTATCGGTAATAATTTATGTACTTTCTTCCGACAGTTCGATCCTCATTCTATCTGGTACAGCAGACTTGTTGCACTTGAATATCGATATCCTTACATCAGTTTGGTCGTATGGACGAAAGTCTTGGCTTGTGGGGGCGCTACTGACCCTCCCTTAATACATAATCCCATCTCACCAACCAACAAACATAACCCAACATTACCCACATAAATCCAGATCAACATTTACATCCCTTTCCCATAATCATACTAACATAATCACCTACATACTAAAATCACATTACACATCTCACACATTATATAAAATACATTAATATGGCGACGAAAGTTAAAGTAAATCAAACAAGCGCAAAAGACGTGGGAAAAAGCACAATGGCATAAATACAGGCAAGACAAAAATGCAGTCTTGTTCGGGGTGTAATGTGCATCATTCGCGCGAAAATTGCAAGTTCTTAAGCGCAACTTGTCGTAAATGTGGTAAAATTGGCCACATTGTCCAGTTTGCTTAGGTGCCAATAAAAAGAAGCCGTATCGTCATCATTCCAACAATAAAGGTGGGCATGTTTATCATATAGAACACATCCTACCTGTTTAACATTTACGGGAAGAACATAATAAGCTGTTGACTGATATGATGATAAACAGCGTGAACATGGAGTTTTTATTGGACACTGGAGCGAGTGCAACAGTAATAGGGTTATGTGGGTTTAAGCAACTTAATTGTCCCGAGTATCATACCATACACATTCGTGTAGTTTAAAAGCGTTTGGTTTGTAATGAGCTTTACACTTTTACAGGTAAGTTTCAACATACGAGTTTGGTGGTTGCTGGTTGCAAAGGATGCTTCAAAACCAAATTGTTTAGCCCAATTTAGTCCACAAATGTTGTCGGCGTCGGGTGTGTTGGCAATTAGTATTGCGATTATATGAGATTCACCATTAAAATTGGCAATAACTGTGGTTTCTCCAAGAATTGGTATAGTGTGTTGGCACCTGCCAAAGCCCTCGACACCACCAGCATCGGAAATAGACAGATTGCTCTCGACTTATCCTAACCTATTTGCGGACAACTTAGGCTGTTGTACTTCATATAAAGTACACCTCTACTTCTACTTAAAACCAACTGCCAGGGGGTCAATTCTCAAAAATTCTCGCATACGTTTATCTGTCAAAATCTGCAATTCCATGCGAAAGACTGAAATTTGCAATTCTCAAAATCCGCATACCTCATACGAGAATTTCTTCACTCAGACACAACTAACGGTCCATTTTACTGCCAAACAGACACCTTACATTGCTGTACTTAGTTTCCCCGTTTTTTGAAGAAAGATGAGAAGGAGCTTCAGTGATGAAGAGCTTAGATGTTCGGCACTGACCACGTCAGCCCCAAAGATCCGCCACCTGAGGCGAGCAAAGGCTGGACAATTACAGAGGAAGTGCTCCGCCGTATCGTCGTCCTCTCCATAAGCAGGACAGATGGGGGTGTCGCTCAAGCCCAATACATTTAAGTGTTTGGCAAAAGCTTGGTGGCCCGAAAGGACGCCCACAATCAGTCTGCAGTCGATTCTTGCGATTGAACTGAGTAAACAAAATGGATGCAAACTCTGGTATACGAACTGCCAAAGAGGAGGCAGCGGCGTCCTTATAGGACCGCCTATTATCTCGCACATCAGCTGTTCTGCGTTCAAAAGAATCTCTCTGACCGTCAGAGCCATCCGCGACGACAAAGTTCTGTCCACTGGTACTGCAACCAGAGTTGATTTCAGCACCTGTGTCATTCATACCAGTGCACGGGCAGCTCCAACGATTGGAGAGCCTCGGGAGCTCTCACCTGTAGGTGCGATCGCGACCTGCTTACTGCAGAATCTGCCCAATGTAGCATTGTAAAAACACAATTAATTATGAACTAAAATTAGAACCATTCACACACAATCACAAAATGTTTTTTTTTTTGTTTTTGTTAATCAAAACCCAAATCCACAATATTTCTTGCCAATTTGAATTGATTTTTTTTCATGGCATTCTTTGCACAAAAAGTAGGACACATTTTGACGTAAAATTTTACCTCATGCGTCATGCAGAGAGGTGAATACAATTTTCGCAGAGGTGGAAACAAATTTGAGAATTCCAATTTTGTTCGTATGCGAAAATTTGCTCGTATACGAGTTGCGTTATGGGTTATGCGGAATTTGGGAATTGGGGTCCAGACCTAAGTTTTTTAAAGCCAGACCAATGCCGTTTTCCCAATTGGAAGCATTCGCAGCAGAAGCAAAGCGGCTCGAAGCAGCAGGGGGCAGCCAGTGGGCAGCAGCAAACAGTAACCCATTGCATTCGCTTTAAAAACGTTAAACCAGCATCAACTCAATTACTCTCAAATTGAGAAAGAGGCGTTGGCAATAATCTATGGAGTCACCAAATTTAATCAATATCTCTGTGGCCGGAAATTCATACTGTTAACTGACCACAAGCCCCTCTTAACCATCTTCAATCCAGACAAAGCTCTTCCACAGGAACTTGGTAGTTAGTAGTTTACAACGATGGGCCGTATCACTGATGAGCTATTCGTATAAAATTCGTTATCGACTTACAAAACAGCATACCAATGTGGACGCTCTATTCAGACTTCCGATTGCAAGTTTCGACAAGCACGAGGTGTCTTGCTTTGAAATATCCAGTTACCAAAATGATCGAATCGACAACTTTCCAATAACCAAATTTTGGTTATACCAATTATTTCAAAATGTGATTTTTAACATACTATTAGTACGTCTGGCAAGGGTATGGCTGCACGTAAGACGTCTGGGACCTATATTTTTGTGATCAGGGCAGTCTGTTCTTTCATTTAATACTATATTCAAGTGGTTATATAAAAAATTCAGATTTTGGAAAAAAACATGTTTTCAACCTACTATTACTAACCTCAGCTGCAACTAAGCGCTGCCAGACTTCGACATTTGAGTTTACTTTTTGGAGACCTTTCTGTTCATGTATCAGCTTGTTGGTTATACTTTCACGCCCAAAATTTGCTGTGGGCTCTTAGACTATAACCAAAGGCTGGCCTACGCGACTGCCATCAGACATAACATAGCCTACAGCATATTTCAGTCGTAAAGCATCAGCCAGGGCTAGGATTTTTTTTTTTTTGAGACTCTTTGGAAGAAAGGGATTTTATTATCTTTACGAATCATGAAATTTCCTTTAAACTGGCATTCAATCGTTAGTGCATATTTTTGCATATTTTACTATAAATGCATATTTTTTGTGCATATTTTCAAAATAATAAATATAAAATTGAAAAACATGGGTTTCAATAAATTGCACACGCACCTTTAAACTTTTTTTTCAATTACAATCACTGTGAATTGACATTTGTGAAACATAACACAATATAGAACGATCGTTTTCTATGTATAACGGCCATATTATTCACTCCGGGTGTAAATCAGGTTTAAGTTAATTTTACACCCGATCATTAATGCTGCCCGTCCACTTAGTGCCCAACGCAGCAACCAATCTTATTCAACAGTTTATTCAACTCTTCAGTTGAAGAAACAATTTTTTTAGGCTCGTACACTAGTGCACAAACTCACGTTGTTCATGTTGAGCAACGTAATTCTAATTAAAGTTGAACATTTCTGTGTTGAACGCGTTGAGGGCCCCGTACACCTAGTTTATCAACTCACTCAACTGTTGAATGACCCCGTACACCTAGTTGACCAACTCACTCAATTGTTGAATAACCCCGTACATCTAGTTGACCAACTCATTCAATTGTTGAATGACCTCGTACACCTAGTTGATCAACATGTCTGATTTTGGCAAAAAAAAAGTTCCTCGAGTTGGACAGCAGCGTTTTCGTTGTGGTTGCTCATAGAGTTGAAGAACGCGTTGATACCCTCGTACATTTAACCAAGCATCACTTGTTGGGCAACGCGTTGGACGCACTTGGTAGCTGATAGCTTCTCACACCCTCATAAAATATTTCGAGTTTCGCTTTCGACATCAGTTTGGTAGTGATCTTCCTAGGGTACAGATCATTGTTTCTTGTTTATTTATTTATTTTTTTTCATTTGATTTGTGACTGAAAGCAAAACATAGGTACTTCGTTTTACTTTAATTTTGTATGCTTTCCCTTTCTGGATTTTCCTCATGACTTTATTGCTTTATTAGGGGTGGAAGTGTTGTCTAGCACTAATTACTTGTTCGCGCAGATGTTTTATTACTGGTGTTTCCGCAAAGATCTGCGCTGGGTAGATCTAGACCAGGGCTGGGCAAACCGGCGACCGCGCAAGAGTTTCAATTGAATATTTCTAAATAAAATAAAAGCTATTTTTTTCTCCTCTATTCATTTTTATACTTACAAACCAACATTACATTACATTACATTTTTTTCTTGTAGAATTTCTATTTCTGAAACAAAAAATGTACTATACGCGTTCATTGTTATACATATTTGTTTTGTGAGGTGACAAAAATGTAAATTTACAACCAATGGTTGTTCAAAATTTCTAGCATAATATTAAAACCTTCTTTCGCACAAAGTTGCTTGCGGTTGTTGACATTTTCGCAACTGTCACTCTGATTTTTAAAGACTAAAAAGTACTATTTCACAAGAAATAATGGGTTCGTAGGATTACTTTCAAGGTTTTTATTATCAGTGTAATCACTAGGAATCACTGCCTTGTAAAAGTTTGAATTTTCCGCATGTTATTGATATGTATATGCAATAAAACACATTCGAATGCTAAGTAGGCATCTGTTTTTACAAGGACTCACGAAGTAAAACATTTTCCAACATCCACAAATGGAATACATCACGAACTTAATAATGAAGATTGGTTAGCTTTCTTGTCGCATATAACTAAACCCCTAAATCTGGCTTGTGGGCATGCAGATGCAAAACAAATTTGCAAAAAATTCAAGTTTTCCAAAATAAAGTACTAAGGAAGTAAGAAGTAGACTTCTTACGCATGCCAACTCAGAAATAACTTAACTTTTAAATACTGACAATGTAATCAAGAGATTAGGCGGGTAAAACCTTTTGATCTATAAGAGTTAGCTAAGACCAAGAAAGTTAGGTCATATTTTCAATCAAAGAAGTTTAGAAATCCGACAAACGGCGGACTTAGGTATCTTCTTATTTTTTTTAAAATGAATCAAAAATATATTGCCGATTAGTCGAACGACTAGGTGCAATCTAATTCGGGATGACGAAAGGCAGTCCCCTCGGGAGTTTTTTTTTAGATCGGGTTAAAAGTGACCCAATTTTTTGAGTTCCAATATCGTAATATGGAATTATTAAAATCTAGAGCTTGAGTTCGAAATTTCGAAACGAAAACAATACATATGTATCTATCTTCCTCTTAGTAGGAGAAAGTTAAACGAATTTAACTCCTTCAAAGTAATGTTCTCTGCAGGCTCATAATTCGGATGCTTCTGCAAATTTATAAGCGAAGAGGAGTATGTGAACTTGAAAAAAAACTCTTCATTTAACGTCATTCCTCTGTTCAACATATTTATAAGAATGGGGATCACCGTTTTGAAAAATCCGAAGAGAACTTGGATGCGTATTTGAGATTTACAAACTTAGAAGACGATTGGCAGTGTCATGCTTCAACTTTTAAGAACTGCTGAATTTCTTAAATTTTTAGTGTACAGCAGTTATAAAATACATATTTTTTTATTTGTTAAATAAACTTTTTTCTCTTAATTTTTTGAATTCTGAAAAAAAATACCAAACGCAATTTTATTCCTAAAATAAAAAAAAATAACTTGGACAAAGTATTGTGGCTAATATTTCCAAGTGGACCGCGAAGTTTTGTAAAAGGTAAAAGTAGTCCGTCACCTGAAAAAGTTTGCTCACCCATGATCTACACCATCGTCTTTTTCTAGACAACTGAGTTGCAATTTAATGATAAACCATGCACAGTGCATAAACAGATGTCAGTCGATTGATTACAATGGCTCAACTAGCACAGGCACACGCATTTCGTCGCACCCAACGCAACTCGAGTCAACAAAAAATGTAAGAAGTTGAGGAACGAGTTGGACAGATAATGTGCAGCACATTATTGTAAAATCGTTTCTCAACGCGTTGCACAAGCATGTCCAACGAGCAACAAGAGCTCGTACACTACCCGCACACTTCTTTAGCAACGCGGTGAGCAACGATGTCCAACCAGATCAAACGCGTTGGTTGGATAAAATTGAGGGCATCGTACATTAGAGTTGAATGCGTTGAACACGAAATTGATGAGTTGGGCACTAGGTGGACGGGCAGCATTACCCGACAATTTAAACCCATGTCCATAATATTCACTCAAAATCACGCATTAAACCCGCTGGATCAAAAACGGATTTAAAACAGTTTAAACCGATTTTAACCAGTTTTAAACCAATGTAATTTCAAATTTTTTTTACCCACAGACACTTTCCGACATCCTGCAACTCGGATTGCGTAAACTAGTCTCCTGGACCGACAGTTGCGGTCTTAGCGTCAACCCGACGAAAACGGAGTTAGTCTTATTCACAAGAAAGGTAAAGCTTCCCGCTGTCACTCCTCCAAATCTCAAAGGAACTCCACTCGAGTTCATTAGCAGCGCTAAATATCTGGGGCTGAGGCTGTACAGGAAGCTCTTATGGAGAGAAAACATTGCCGAACGCGCTAGGAAATCCCTAGTGGCTCTATACTCCTGCAAAAGGGCTGTAGGCTCTCGATGGGGCCTTCAACCCAATATAATGCACTGGCTTTATACTGCGGTCATAAGACCGATAATTCTATATGGCATCGTTGTGTGGTGGCCGGCCTTGAACAAAAGTTCCAATCTAAAGGTCTTAGAGAGGATTCAGCGCTTGGCGTGTATGTGCATCACGGGCGCACTGAGGACATCTCCAACCGCCGCTCTGCAAACCATGCTTAACCTACTTCCACTAGACATCGTCAGTAAAGAATATGCCACCAATGTGGCGATCAGATTAAGGGAGGGGAAACACTGGAGAGGGCAACCAACTGGACACGCCAGCATACTTCTACAGACGATTCCCCTGCCCACTACTACCGACTATCTGCCCACGAAAATCAATTTCGAAAGAGGTTTCACTCATGAAATACCGGACAGGAACCAATGGGATTCACAAAATGTCCTACATAAATCACTGTCAATATTCACAGACGGTTCTAAGACACTAGAGGGAGTGGGCGCCGGAGTCTTTTCAGAGGAATTGAACCTAGGCCTCTCCTTCAGTCTTCCGAAACACTGCAGTGTTTTTCAGGCCGAAATTACAGCTATTCGTCAAGCTACAGCGTGGCTGTCGATTAATTCGGTATCACAAAGGGATATCGTTATATACATTGATAGCCAGGCTGCAATCAAATCCCTAATATCCAGCGAAATAAGATCCAAGGCGGTGGAAGATTGCCGCGTATCTCTAAACGAGATAGCTGGACAGTACAACCTCACCCTCTGCTGGGTTCCTGGTCACTGTGACATCCCAGGGAACTGTGCAGCAGACGAACTAGCAAGGCGAGGCTCCTCTGGCGTGGAAAGTATAAGCCTGCACAACGTGCATGCACCACTTTCCCACGCTAAACAAATAATTCATGCGGACGCAGTAATGCGTGCAGGCCTCAGATGGAAACATTTGGGATACTGCGACACTGCCAAGCTCACGTGGCCAGCTTTGGACGCAAAGCGATCCAAGGAGCTTCTTCGACTTAAGAGATCCACCATCTCGAAAGTCATTAACGTGATCTCCGGGCACTGCATAATAGGTAGACACGCGCAAAGGCTCGGTCTGCCTTATAATGACTTCTGCAGAAGCTGTAGAGACGAAGAGGAGGACGAGTCCGTCACTCACTTTCTTTGCAGTTGCCCTGCCCTGGCCAATCTAAGAAAGGCCCACTTAGGAAACTATTTTCTTAATGATCTCAGCGATCTAGGTAACACCAGCGCCGCTAACATTCTTAGCTTCATAACCGGCAGCAAATGGTTTACATGAGTAGCCAGTAAAGAAACAGCTCCCCAAATCCCAGTGGTATGCACAATGGGCCGAATAGCGGCCTAAGTGTTTCTCTCATCGAGAGCCACTTTAAACTAACTAACTAACTAACATTTTTTTTGCTGTTTTTGACTAATTTGATTTGTTGTGACATCTACATTTGGTCCAAATCGCTAATTGTTGTGTCCTGAATGACTGAATTGGTGTACAATAATATTAATACATTTATTTTTTAATAGAACAAAAGAAAAATGTTAGATACTATAAAGTTAATTCCAAAATTTACATGTGGTGGCATAACCGTTGTTAAAACTTGTTCTTATATTCTTGCTTTTTATTATATTTTCACTTTCATTTAATTTCTGCGAGAAATGTCAAAAATGTGACATAAAAAGAATAGTTAATAGTATGAAATTGAGTTCTAAAAAAAATTATTGTCGGATTTAACGACTGAATATTATGGATTTGGGTTAAATTTTTGGGCTAAACTTACTTAAACCCGGGTGTAAACTTTAGTTCGGATTAAAGTGGGTGTATCATATAGCCGTAAGACATTCCAAAGACTGAAATGCCAAAGTTGTACCTTCGAAAACTTAAAAAAATTGCATAATTTCGAAATAAAGCATATGAAAATTAGTTTATTTCTTAGTTTAAATAAAACAATATTTAAAAATTGAATTTACTGGATAAAAAGTGTTTGAATTTTAAGGGAAAATATAGCTACAAAATAAAATAATTGAATAGTTGTATGTGCATTTAAGTGCATATTTTTCATTTTTAGGTGCATATTTTGAATTTTTTAGTGCATATAAATCCGAGCCCTGAGCATCACTAACGCAATACAGAGGAACTATACTTTTGGAAGCCGAACACACAAGGGTAGGGTAGTCTTCCCGAAATCATTGCAGAAGAGAACTCTACAGTTACTTCATCAAGGACATTGGGTTTTTGTCAGGTTGAAGTAACTTGCTCGTCGACATTGTTGGTGGCCGCAAATAGATGCCGACATAGAGGCAAAAGTAAAGGCATGTAAAATTTGCCAGCGCAATAGTCCCGCACCTCCACAAGAATTTTGTTTGTGGCCCGATCCAGATAAACCGTGGCAGCGTGTTCACCTGAATTTCGCTGGACCATTTTTTGGGGAAAATGTGGTTAGTATGTATTGCTGCTTTATCAAAATTTCCATTCGTTCTACAAATGCAGCAAACTACCACAGAAGCTTGAGCGTTGCAAACAATTTTTACGGTAGAAGGTATCCCAGAAGCCATTGTGAGCGACAATGGACCGCAATTTACCAGCACCGAATTTGTCAGCTTTTGCAGCCAAAATGGAATTCAATCACTGAAAACAGCTCCTTTTCATCCAGCATCAAACGGCGAAGCAGAACGGTTTGTTCGTACGTTCAAGGCCAACCTAAAGAAAATCATCGAGGAAGAAAAACACATTGATGTTGTAAGAAAACAGCGGCAACACTTTGCTTTTGTTTTAAGCTATCGCTTATATGTATTACTACTTATACGTTACCTATGTACCTACATTTTCGAAATACATTATTATCGAGCTTTTTGAACAGTAAGTCGCATGATAGAGTCAGACCTTTGTTAGCAACGATCGGGACAAGTTCTTTGATAGCAAATAAATGTTGAAAATTTAAATCGTGTTTGGTTCCTTTTTTTTGTGTTCTTTTGCTATCTTACAATGTAGCATTATTGCAAACATTGCATCGAATCCTACCGCACAACGCCAAATCCTCAAACTGGGAAGTCACCCGCAGAAATCCTTCACGGCAGACAGCACCGCACAGTCCTTTCGCAAGTGGTTTCGGATAGGCACAGTCCTGACAAATTATCCAACAGTGGCACGGCCAAATTCCAAATTAATAAGGAAGTTTACGTTCGGAATTACTCCAGAGGTCATCGCTGGATAAGTGGGACAGTGGTATCGCATATGGGAAAGTAAATGTATCGAGTTCGTACCAAACTCTGTATTTGGAAACGCCATCAGAACCAGATGAAACCGCGGCATACTGTTCCGGATGAGGACATTTTAGCCAGGGATCTTGCTACTGCAGCATCTTTGCAAGAGGTCCTGAAGCTGACAATCAAGACGACGAAGTTCAAATCGCTCAATCTATAACCACACCTATTCCACCATCTGAGAATTATGAAGACCGAAATATAAAGACAAAAAGGTAATAAGGTGTCAACAAATTCGATAAGGGTGTAAATAAAATGTCATTTTCATTCTTTACATCAATGGAAACAGTTTTGGATATATGTTAAATGTTTTCATATTTTTCAAGAACTAGGTATCTATAGTTTAGTTTTGTGTTGATTTTGCTTATTGTACGGAATGTGCATGTAAAGATTATAAGTCGAACTTCACATACCGCGGTACTAATAATTATTTTTAGTGTTCAGATTAACTTTTACAAACTCACAAATCCATTGTAACATACAAAACATTTAATGTGAAGATTAAAAATGATAATTTATCTATATATTTTTTTAGTAAGATACAACAACCAAACGAAAGTCTTAAGGCCGTAAATTTCTTAAAAAAACAACTTCTTTCTTTTCCGAATTGTTTTTTTTTTTTTTCAAGCCGATTTTCTAACGCTTGTATTTCGATAAAGGGGTAGTACATCCTTGTTGTGAAGTGTCCTCTATTGCAGCGTTTCCCAAAAGGTGGTCTGCGGAACCCCATGCAATATTTGCATTTCTTGAGAAGAACTAGCTACGACAACTTGTTTAGAATTCTTACGTTTTTTAAAGTAGCATTATTAGCGATTGGTGTGGGAAATCGATAGACGCAGACAAACCCGAATTTGATATCAAGTTAAGAATAGCGATTGTTTTTTAAAAATTAGTTTTGTTAAAATCGTATAATGTACTTACCGGTTTCAAGAAAAATGTATTTTCAAAAGTACCAGCGAAAAACTGGATATGCAGTTATGTTAACAATGCCTACATTAACTAACTCATTTATCAATTTTGGGTCAAGTCGCTAGGTTGAGCCGTTTTCTAAAAAATCCAAATTGCTTAGCAAGTTCTAAAACTATCTACGTAGGTACGAGAAAGTTAAAAATTATTTATATACAACATTTTTTCAGTGAGAGAGCTGAGCCTGCTTTCTTGAAAAAATCAAAACAAAATGAGGTTCCAAGGTCGATAGAAAAATACGCATTTCGATAAGTATAACTTTTATTTCATCATATCCTCTTGTTATACCCGGTACCACACTGTGGCGAGGGTATATTCACTTTGACATTCCATTTGTAACTAGGGCTGCCAGATGAAATTTTATTAAAAGCGGGACATTAAGACCCGAAAATCGGGACAAATCGGGACATACAAAAAACATACATTTTTATACACGCATTACGGAAAACTAAACGTTTTTTTAACGCTACCTCCCCTATACGTACGTAATAATAATTCAGAAACTTTCCATATTCAGTCTAATAGTTGGGTACGGGTACATAACATAAACATACTGCATATATTTATCGTTTGGACTTATTTTAAAAATAATTATCTGACCAATGAATTCTTCCTTAAAAAACCTGTGCAAACATCTTTACAACTATAGTTGCAATTCATTTTAATAAAAGGTAACCTTCTTAACCACAGATAATGTCTGACAAATACAATATAACAATAACCATTATAAAAGACATCTTCTTATTAATGTGTCTGTTACGTTTCACGACAATTAAAAGACGACCAATTCTTACGAGTGTTTATTACAGACTCACTTCATATATAATTGTTACTTACAACTACTTACTTAATAACTAGGAGAACAGTATTATATAGGGTTGCCACATCACATATATAACACTTATATACAAAACAAGTCAGGAGCTGCCGCACAATGCTCAGAGATTGTGTTGGGTACCCGGACACTGTGATATTGAGGGTAACGAAAGGGCTGATGTTCTGGCCAAAACCGGAGCAGAGCTTCCACCTAATGAAACAATTGGGGGCATTAGACCACCAATAGCCGTGGCCAAGAGAATTATTCTCGAGAATATTAAAAACAGGGCAGATCAGAGATGGTTGAATATAGTAGGGCACAGGGTCTCTAAGGCTCTGTGGCCTAAGCTAGATCGGAAAAAATCTGTAGAATTACTAAGGCTCAGTAGATCAAGGCTACGAATGGTAATAGGGATACTCTCCGGGCACTGTCTTTTAAGGAGACACGCTATGAGATTAGGTCTAACAGATACGGACATATGCAGGTATTGCGAAGACTTGCATGTCACAGAGGACATAAATCATCTCCTCTGTGAATGTCAAGCTATTGCTCGGTATAGGAGGAAATTCCTCGGTAGGTACTTCTTCGACAATTTGGAGGAGGTTGGCCTCGCAAACAAAACTGAAACAATTTTCAGGTTCTGTAGGGAAATTAATTGCTTGGGCGAAGTGGTTTAGGTTATTTGACCGTTAAGGTTCCCCAGGGATGGCGATGGGTCCAATATGGTGCCTGGTCCTATGTGATGAACTCACACCCTATTCAACCTAACCTAACCTATATACAAAACAGTTTCTAATAACTGGTTGGCGATTGGTGGTCAACGTCCAGCCCATACAATAAAAGCTATTAAGCTAATATTTTGAAACAAATTTCCTTTTTTGATTAAATTTAGCACTTAGAACTTAGAAGTGATTTGGGTAATTTCAATGTTTGTATGGGTAAATTCTGAAGCAAGGCGCGCAGTGAAGTGTTGAGTAAGTGGGCCCTACGAACTAAGTTCCAAATGGAACTAACTCCCACTAGCCAAATGAACTAAGTCCCGTCAATTATGCAGTGGGATTAAGTTCATATGTTTGGGAGATAGTTCGTAGATCATTATGAACTAATTCCCAATGGATTAATGAATTAAGTCTCAATTAAGGCAGCATGCCCATTCATATAATTGTGCCTATAATGGGAGATCAACTTCCGTAGGCACAGTGGTATATGCAACCCCCCTGCTTGGGGTCACTGTTGGATTTGGAGGTTGGGAGTAAGTTCATTTGGGACTTCGTTTATAATGAACAAAGTCCCACTATTGGGGGGATTTTTTGGAAATTTTGTTTGGGCCCAATGTGGGTTCAGTTTGTATGGAGAACATTTTCTTTTATCCTAGCGAGCACTTAGTAAAGCGCATTAGGTATTTCTGCAACAAAAGTGAAGCATCGAATAAATGCTAGTTAATGTTCATTTAGTTAACATACTTATGTACCTACTTTAAAACAGTATTCGTTATTAGAATCGACTGCCACAGTTTATTGAGTTTAAAAGTACTTACATATATATCTGTCGACTAGCACTTTACAGCTCATTATTTCATATTTCTACATGGTTGAATGCATTCACAGCAACAATTGCAAATGCCTTTAGTCGTTATGATTTGTAACATATGTTTATATTAATTTATTTGTTAGCTATTTCCGATCGTTTTCAAACGAAGTAGAATAAAAAGAGAGAAAATCGGGACAAAATCGGGACATTTTGTATATCGGGACAGAAATCGGGACAGGGTTCAAATGTCAGGATTGTCCCGCCAAAATCGGGACGTCTGGCAGGCCTATTTGTAACGCACATAAGGAGGCGTTGTAGGTATGACAAACTATATATATTATTGATCAGCATCACTTTCTTAGTCGATCTAGCGATGTCCGTCTGTCTGTCCGTCTGTCCGTCTGTCCGTCCGCACGATTACGGCCGTAATTTAAGAGCTATCGACTTGAAATTTGGTACGTAAGCTTTTATCCACCAAACTGAGGCTAAGTTCGAAGATGAGCAAGATCGGATGAAAACTACTACTACCTCCTATACAAAAATATCGGATTTATATAGCTTTTTGATGTTAAAAATTAAATTTAAATAGCTACAATAAAGATAGCAAGTTTAAACTTTGCACATATTGTTTTAATAATATTTAAAATTTTTTGACAAAAAATGAGCTTGGTCGAATAAAAATTACCCATACCTCCCATACAAATATATATATTTTTAGTACTAAAATATTATTTTTTATTTTTACAATAATATAGTACCGGGTATTTGAGCTTCGGCATAGTCGAAGATAATTGTCTTACTGGTTTTTACTTGTCCTTGGAGTTTCTCTACTTTATCTGGGCAGTTATTTTACCACTACTTCAAAAATCGTTTCTGAAGGTAAACGAATGTATGAATCTGTTGAGCTTTTTAATAAAAGAGAGAAATTTAAATTTAAGCCACCAAATATCGTCAATAAGCAAAAATCCAAAATATGTTTTTTCGACTTTCAGGTGTATGAGAGTCGCTTTAAAAATATTTTGACATCCAATTGGATGAATTGGTTCATAACAATCAACAAAATGTATCTCGAGTTAAATTCACAAGTGTGACAAAACCCTTTTTTCAACATTGAGGAACATTCGAATAACAAATTGTTCACTCGTAAATAAAAAAAAAATAATAATAAAAATTCGTGAAAAGTCGAAAAGTGCAAAACTACTTCTGCGATACGGAAAGAAAACAAGACAGTCACAACTCAAGGAAATATGACACAAAATGTCTTATTATTTTTTAAAAACCTTGGAGCTTTGATAATAATTAAATTGCACTACAAGATACAACCACTATTTGTTATTATCAAAATGGGGACCCGCCAAAGAAAGTATGGTCAATTAGGGTTAAGTGGCCAAACAAAATTGGGAACCCCCGCTCCATTGGAACGTCCTGAGGCATTTTGGCTATAATGAATTATATTACCTTAGGCGTTTTTGGTGTAATAAATTATTCTATATTACAGGAAAATTAAATTTTTTGGATTCTTCAAGGCGATTTTCTAACGCTCGTATTTCGATAAATGGGTAAAAGTGCACATCCATAATGGTGAAGGCTCGTTTATCGGAACCTCCTGAAGGCATTTTGGCTATATTCAAATTATTATATTACAAATTAGGTACATAGGCTTGTTACCGCACAATTTACAATACAGAGATATGATAGGTAACTTAAGATATCTTTCTACTGAAACATTATTTAAAAGCAATTAAGTATTATTAATGTTATAAATTTATTTTAATTAATATATTTTTGCCCATAAATAAAAATATGGAAATTTTTCCCTACAAAAATTATCGCTAATGCTTCGCGATGAAGTTGCGAATAGTTTTGCTCGGCTTCATTAACTGCGTAACTCTCGGCTATATTACTTTTTAATACACTGGATATATTATATGCATAACGCTTTTGCCAACGGTTTCGCTCGCGCAGTCTTCCGGATTTGGTCCACAGAGATTCCTTTACAGCCAGTTAGTTCCCGATAAGCATAGTCAACGGCGACAGATATAAATACTGCTTTATAAATGTTTAAATTAAAATTAAAAATTTAAATATAAATTGTTTGTCTGGTAGACGGACTTGGCCAAACCAATAAAAGACTAAAAATTTGTATTTAAACAATTCATACATCTTTATTAAAACTTTTTATAATAATAAATAGATTAATAGATTATTTTTCAGTTTATATTTAAAGAACCTCTTTATATAATACGTCAGAGGTTTTGTCTTCAGATGCTAACATGACCAAGCTGCTAGGTGAGCTCAAGCTCACTCTCGAGCAGGCCACGTAAAACTGGCCGTGCGAGAGGAAATCCCTCCTAAGATCAATTCCTGCTATTTTCAGTGACTGACCCTGAGAGCTGCGACTTGTTAATCGTCATTGCGAAACAGACCTTGAGGGGGAACTGCAGCCTTTTAAACTCGAATGGATACTCCGACGGTATAAGTGGTATACGCGGTATATACACTGATTCACCTCGAGCACAGCCAGTAAATACAACGGCCTCTACCACGTTAATTTAATTTTCACAGCTTACTCAAAAATGTTATTTAGAGCCAGTGATTTCAGGGTTAGTTCAGGGCCAGACCAAACGACTTAAGTATAAATCCTGTTTTGACGTTCTCGACGTAAAAAATACTCAAAAAACATTTTAGTTTTAAAAAATTAACTTAATTTTCACAGAAAAGCAGGTTTATTGCAATAATTAAGTGCATATTGCTTGTAATTTTCCCGGGTTGGGTATCATATATCCTTTTCCAAAATCTCTTTTCCAAAATCCCCTTTCCAAAATCCCCTGTTCCATAATCCCATGTCCTGCAATCCCTTACTCCAAAAAACCCTGAGATAAAATCCCCACGGGACAAAATCTCCCATTCTTAGATTTGGTGTTATTAATTCTGTCTCGTGACAGAAGTGAGATGCGTATCAGGGGGCGCAGCAACCCCCCTGCTTGTAGTCTCTGTAGGATTTGGAGAAGGTGCGAGGTTGGGTATTTGCAAATTTTATATTATGTGTTTGCTTAATTTTACTGCCAAAACTACGCGTCTAAAAACGGATAAATTCTAAATTGTGCGAACAGGGGATTTTAACGAGGGATTTAATAAGTATGTATGTAGGTGAGAGATTTTCGCATAGGGCATTTCGTCCCGAGAGATTTTGGATAAAGATATAAAAAAATGAGAGATTATATTTCTCCTTTCGTACAATGCAAGTCCTAACGGATACCATTCCTCCTAAATGGAGAATTATAAAAAAGTAAATTGTTTTCTTTTTGTACACTGCAAGTCCTACGTACCGCTTTACCAAATTTCAACACTATATGACAATGTGAAGTAGCCCAAATAAGGAATAATCGATTTTCAAAAGTGGGTGGATACCACGCCTCCTGAATAGAGAATATAAAATTTTTGATTTTTTTTCTTTCTGTACACCGCAAGTCCTTCCGCTTACCAAATTTCAACATTCTACGGCAATGTGAAGTAGCCCAAATAAATAATAACCGATTTTCAAAAGTGCAGGCGGATACCACGCTTTGTGAATGAAGAATATAAAATTTTAGATTTTTTTTTTCCGTACACTGCAAGTCCTACCGCTCTACCAAATTTCAACATTCTACGCCAATGGGAAGTGGCCCAAATAAATAATAACCAATTTTAAAGTGTGGACGTATACCACGCCCCATGAATGGAAAATCTCAAGTTTTCTCATCATCTAAGTGAGTGAGTGAGTGGGTCAGTAAGTCAGTTACGGTTTTTGCGATTTTTGAAGTCCTGTATGTTGAGAACCACTAATGAAATTTGGTGAGGTGGACCTTTTTAATTGGTAAATGTTTCAAGATTAAAGTTTTTTGCTTAATTGGTCCCGAAGTTAGAAAACAGCCTGAGTTTGTTCCTGTAAAAGGGGTAAATGCCTTTTAGAGAACTTAGCTGGGGCACTACCGTGCCCTTTGATTGCAAGCTTAAAAAATCACATAGAAGATTTTGTATGAATTTCTCAGCCTGGAATTCGTTTGATAATGTAGTTGATAATATGCATAGCTGCATAATGTGTTGTGTATTTAAGGACTCATATGAATCACATTTAAGTCCGCAATATTAGTTTTTGTTTTTGTATCTTCTGACTCGTTATAGCGATTTAGAAAAAGCACGTCGACCTGTAAAGATCTTTTGTGCTTGTAGGAGCGTCAGACTTTTGTTTAAGTGAGTAGCGTCTCTACATTCCTAATGTAGCTGATGATTCATTCAGCAGAGATTGTCTTTAACATTTGGCTAGCTATTTATTGTTTGTTTCCCTGAAAAAATACTTCCTTCTGATACCACACATGATATGATATGATCAGCTGTTTCGTCTTCCTCAAAATATAGTCGGCACTCCGGTGAGTTTATCAGCATTTTCATTACCTACAATTCCCTTATGGCCGGGAACCCACCATAAACTGATTTTGTTTCTGGTACTAAGTGTTTGGAGGGTATTGAAGCAGCATAATAGAGTAGCAGCATTGGAGTCAATAATAGATGAGCTAAGGGCTTTTATAGCTGATTGGCTGTCCGTGAATATATGGATGTCGGCGCCTTTAATACATGAATTGTAGATAATCACCCCTATTCCCGTTGGCGTTTGTCGTATACGACTCATGTTTCGTGTCGTTGGAAAATGATGTTCGGATTTTTTTTTTAACTTTTGTTAACAGTTTCATTTCATTTTCTATGTGTTCACCATCTTTTCAATTCATTTGTCTCAAAAAAGTTAAAAACACTGACTAAAAAACGAAGTGAAATATGAGTCGTTTACGACAAACGCCAACGGGAATAGGGGTGATTGTTTGTGCATTCTTTGATGGCATGGAGATCTGTCTGAAAAACAGTAGGGGTTTTCCCCATAGGTATTGAGACATCACGGTTTGGCTCATGAATACCAGCTCCCACTCCCGAATCCATTTTGCAACCATTCGTATACCACTCAGGCCGCTTTGGCAATTGCTTGCCCATACTTCTCTACTTTTGATCTCCGGGACGAACCGTTTGTCGAAGCATAAGGTTTTTGCGATGCGGTCTGTGACCGTGTAGATCATTTCAAGCTCATTTCTAAGAGCAGAGGCCTTGGTTAGGGGAGGTTTTTGAGACTTATCTCTTTCGCTCGTAGCAAACTTGTCGAGTTGCGAATCGCCACTTTTTTAATATGTATATATGGAGAGGTGTTAGTCCTATAATGGCTTCTATATCAGCCGTATCACAGGTACACATGGCTTAAGATAGACATAATAGGCGTTGTACCTTTTTAAGCTTTGAGATAGCAAGCCCATAAAGCTGTTGCTGCTTTTGTTATGTGGGAGTTCCAGTTCAATCTTTTATCTAGGATTGCTATTAGGTATTTGACTTTATAGGAGTACTCTATGATCGTATCATTTATTGAGATTTGACCTCAGTTTAAATTTATTTGTGTTTGTAAAAGGAACTATGACAGCCTTACTGGGATTTATTGACAGGTTTTGATAATGATGATGACCAAGGCATCGGCGTAACCAATTATATCGCAGCCTTATTTGATTAACTTATAGAGCAACTCATCAATGACCAAAGATCACAATAGAGGTGAGAGTACTCCTCCTTGCGGACAGCCTTTAATGGCTGTTACAGATACTGAAATTTGCCCTGAGGCAAATCATGCTTTGAGTAAAAATATAAAGAGCTTAACAGAATATCAAAATGAACATACAGCAAACTATAAAAAAATACTTACATGCTTTAAAATACTTAGTTATTTATGTTTATATATATATATACCCACTATAAGAGGACATGGTATTTTGACTTTAAGTTCCATTTTATTACATACACTTATAAATAAATTTTCAAGGACAAGATATCATCATGGAATTAATTGGAAAAAAAAAGTGGCCAAATACAAGATATATCTGCACTAACCCTTTTAAGAGGGTTTTTCAAGAGTATGATGCAGATAATGCTACAGTATGCATTGAAGGGTTAAGACTGGCCCAACAAATTGAACCTTATAAAAACAGTTAATTAATTGTTACCACGTGCCTTTTAAAATATCACATCTCCCCTTGATTCTTTTTCTGAGGGACGACGATCCAATCCGGAAAAATTACACAAAAGCTTTACATCCGACAATTAAATTAACATACGTGTGGGTGTGGGTCCCGTGAAGCAAATATAAATTGTGCATTCATACCTGACTCCATGGCAGCATATGGGAGGCTTTTAATAAGTTTAATTACCACTCATTTCGCTTTTTGCAATCCAATGCACAATGTCAATCACTCAGTCAGTATGTCAGTTGTACAATTGTTGCATTTGCATCAGCCTTCATATAGCACTGTTTGCGATAATTTAGTTATTAACTACCAAATTGTCTACATAACCGTTCGACACTGACAATGAACGTACAAATTGAACCCCCTCACTAGGCAAAGGTGTGATGGTGGTGAACTTTTAATACGTTCCATCGAATTATGCAAATTGAACACGTGCTAGTGTCAATGGTTTTATCAACCAGCACTTTGCATTATGTATAATAGTATGCCGAAGAAAACTTGTTCGCTTAATTCTGCATAATGAAGCAAACATGATTTAAAACTCTTCCGGAAGAGACAATGATTGTTGTTCTGAAAAGAAACATCACTTTATTAAGGCCATGAAATTAAAAAGTTCAATACCTCTAATATTAAGTAATCATTATACATTATATGACATAACTGTATTTTGTAGGTAGGTAGGTACCTACATTAGGTAGCAGAATTCAACATCTCTACATCAGATAAAATACTAACTATTAATAAACAATTGGGATTGTACTTCCATAATACGCGGACAAATGTTACCCAAACTCCCACCATTTCACCACTTAATTTTAATATACAGCAGGAGAGGATTTCGGGTTTTAAGTGCCCCAAACCATATCATGACAGTAGTTTTATGCAAGTAAGCTGCAAATGACGACAAGCACCCGATGGAATAATTATCCCGTAGGGCCCTGATATTCGCCTCAGATATTAGAAACTCACACAAGTGAATTTTTGTCAGAGCCTAGGGTCCTAGATTTGTTGAGCTATGCGCCAACTATTTGTTAATTTATTATCCCTACTCCGCGCTATATACATAAGATCTGAAATGACCTACTTATGGTCGAAGTGTGCTGGTGTTAGCAGCTAAAACATGTTTACATTATGTTCTATTGGAAGAGATATGTAATTCAAATATTTTGTAGATTTGAATGTGATTATATCAAAGGTTCTCCACTCCCGTTTAGAATACGCACTATTATCTAGGTATCTAGTAATAACAATGTATCCATTATGACTATGAGTAATACATGTAGTCGTTCCTCTATTGTATCTCTTACTTACTTATCGGGCTCCCGGTCCCGACCCGTGAGAGGATCTGCATGAGACATTGCAGCCTTCCATCCTCTACGATCCCGAGCACGCTGCTTCCAGTTGTCCAGACCAAGCGCTCTGGCATCCGCGATGGTTCGGTCTTCCTATTCTATCTCTATTTTAAAAAATGTAGAGAGGTGTTTGGCATATCAAACATTTTGCGAAGCTTTAAAGGTTTAATTTTGGGCTTTTTAATTTTTTTCTGTACGCTTGCTTGAACTCGCTCTGTGCATTTGGAGCCCTAGCTGTATAAAAATAACCTTAAGTTCACCCCTGTGTATATATGAATCACCGAAAAGATAGCAAACACTAACATCAACTCATGAATTTAAACTATACATCAGTGCATTGACACCGTCTGTCTATTGTTGCTCTTTCCCCAGCCCCTCCGTCACAGCTTCAATGCGAAGGTCGCCAAAACACCGCAAAACATTTATGATAATGAGTGTTTGATTTACCGAAATGTCACCGACTCTTACCAATGTCAAATTGCCCAGTGGTGGGCGACATATTCGTTAACTTGATTGCAGTTATGGTGTTATGAAGTTCTATAGCACGCGGTCGTCTAATAAAAGCTGTTTTGAAATTGTCGACTTCTGAATTGCGAACCAACTTGAAGTTATGCAGTATCTTGTATCTACTATGTGTGAGTAAGAGGCTTTTATCGAATTTATTAGGTATATGTACCTATTCGATTTAGTATAATACGCGTGTGACCCAGTGCCCGTGAAATATGCGTGCAATAAAATCGGAAGAAACTTTTCATGCTCTTTGTTTGTGTTGCGCAAATACAGGCCCGATGGTAGTAGATAGAGGTGCTGTTTTTGTTTTGGCGGCAAAGCCAATTACTTCAATACAACACATTTCTTATCAGTTGGTTGGGGTTTTAAAGCTTTTTTCTGAGTATTGAACTTTGTGATTTTGGGCTTATAAAATGATCTGCTTGACAGTGTTTGGTATGTAGTTAACAGAAATCAGTTTAGTGTTTACTGAGGTGAATCTGTGTATTTGTTTGAAGAAATCTGCGCCTGGAAAATGGAAAAGCCTATCTTTGTTTGCCTATTCGTATCTTGCTTAGTTTTTAAATTATATGCTCAAAAAAGCTGTAAGTGGAAATAGATTTAAGTGAAAATTTGTTTACATTCGTTTTATTCTGAATGAAAATAACAATTTATTTACATATTAATTAAAAACAAATTTTTTTTGGTCGAATAAAATCTGACGATAGACTCGATTTAATAGAAACTCGACTTAATAGAACAATGGAGCAACTGCAAAAAAAACTTCGTATTTAGTGTCTGTGGGCTTCGCGCTAGGAGGCGCTTTTTTTTGTTTTATTCTATCCCTAATATTAATGGCACCATATACAATATAAAAATTTTACAAAATTTTAAACAATTTCGATTTTTCCAAAAACGGCTCTAACGATTTGAACTAAAATTGATAGCTGAGTTGTACCCAGTTTTTCCATGAAAATTTCAGCAACGGTAGTTTTGAAAATTGGTTTTTTCTCGAAAACGGTACCTACTAACGATTTAAAAAAAAAAAAACTTATTTTTAAGGTAATATTGTCATTCTTAACTTGATAGCAAACTCAGTTTTTCTTTAAAAAGGCTGCGTCCTTTGATACCCACCCAAATCCCTAAGAATAGTGGGTACTTTAAAAAACGGCTCGTATCTCAAAAACGCCATTTTCGATTATGACAAAAATGTAACTGGCAGGTAATGCTTAAATCCATAGTAAAATGGTGTTACTCAGTTTTGAGCCAAACAGTTGCAAAACAGTGTTTTTTGAACCATGAATGCGTCCTTGGATTCCTACCTCAATCGCTAAAAATTTTACTTTAAAAACTGCGTATATCCCGAAAACGCCATTTTCGATTTGGCTGAAAATGTAACTGCTAGGTAATGTTTATATCCCGAAGTACACAGTTTTAAGCTAAACAGTTTAGTAACATTGCTTTCCGAATCCAAAGTTGGAACATTATTTTTGTCAGCATAATTTTACAAAAAACCGCTCTAACGACTTTGATCAAAATACATATTTAAGACAACATATAAGCATTCTAAACATAATCACGTTAGTTTTCCTCAGGAAACATCTTGAGTAGGCATGATTTTAAACGTAAAATATGCTGAAATGAATCTGAGATTTTTTGAGATTCGCAATAAACGAGAAAGTTTCGTGCGACCCAGTCGTGGACATTTTTTTTGTAATATTTCCTCTAGAAACAAAAGAGCTGATGGAAAAGCTATATATTTTTAATGTTTTAATACTTAAAAGGTGTATTAGGGAAGGGGTGGTTGGGTGTGTATGAATCGGGTAGGCGCTGATTGGCATCAACTTGGCGGTGCCCAGCTGTTGCAACTTTTTTACACATCAATTGTGCTTATTTTACCTCCACGTGGTAACCACCGGGTACTGGTCTCGCCCATCCAGGCTTGGCTTGCTAAACTTATAAGCGCGAGTGTTAAACACGAAGAAAATAGCAACACTATAATGCTCTATCGGAACTGACTGTCTGCTCGAGTCCCAGAAGTCTAACATGAGCCCCTCAGAAAGAGGACGTGCGGCGGAAGAATTCACGCGATTGAATCAACGGTGACGTCAACAGTTGGCATGGCAAATACTTTAATGAGCTACTTCGACATACTTGGAGCTGAGGTCATTAAGGATTTTAAATACTAGTCAGGGTGTTGAAATAGAGATAGTGGCGGAAGAGCCCTTAATGGGTCAACGGCAGCACTCAAATCCCCGAAGCGGGTTACTGACTCTGGAATATCCGGCCCCTTTCGTCCAAGGGGTCATAGAAAGGGCCTGGCCCTCCAGGTTGGGGGTTGTGCGTGGGGTTAACTACCCAACCACGGAAAACACCGCCAGTTACGAAGCAACCAAAAGCCTCGGATATGGATGGATTTACTGTTGACGACTCCGCAAAACGAAAAAAAGACAATGACTTTCGGATCTGCACGTGGAATGTTCGAACCCTGAACATCTTTTTCGGGACTTTGTCTACCTCAGCTCCGCTGAAAATGACATCACATCAGAAATCAAGCGAAGAGTTACACTTACCAACCGCTGTTACTTTGGCCTAAGAAGGCAATTTATTAGTAAGGCCTTGTCGAGAAACACCAAGGAGACTATATAAGAGCCTCATCATCCCAGTCCTGCTTTATGGCGCAGAATCATGGACGTTGTCAAAAGCGGATGAAGATCTCTTTGGGCGCTTTGAACGCAAAATTCTTCGAGTGATTTTCGGTCCCGTTTTGCGTTGACGGGCTTTGGAGGAGGAGATTTAACAGCGAACTCTACGAGCTGTACAGCGACATCGACTTGGTCAGAAAAGTACCTACGTATCAGTCGACTAAGATGGCTAGGACATGTAGAGCGAATGGACACCAACGCTCCGGCCCGAAGAGTCTTCGATTCCAACCCGGAGGGACAACGCAGTAGAGGAGGAACTATAAAGGTTCCGCCATCTAACGTTTTTTTTTTCAACTAGTGCTTATTTCGCGAATGGTAACACTCAACTCATGTCTGATTTGACAGATAATTAGTTTTATCCTTCCGCTGAACGAATACGGTTGCGTATACGCTTGAACAACGCTGGAAAATATTGAGACATTACTTTGAAAATCATGGTAATGTTGCAGATTGTGTGCGAAAATCGCGTACGGATTTTGGAAGAAGAGAAGCACCGTCAGCTCCGTATGTTCGTTATCTTGTGAAAAAATCATCCTCATCCTCATCGATAAACCAAAGCGTGAAAAGCCAAAAACAGCCGATATACCCAAAACGAGTCACTGTTTGGTGCGGATTTTGGTCCAGAGGCATAATTGGGCCATTTTTCTTAGAAAATGAGCAAGGAGTGGCCGTTACAGTCAATGGCGATCGTTATCGGGCCATGTTGAACGAATTTTTGTTCACAAAAATTGAAGAGGAGGATATTGGCAACATTTAGTTTCAACTGGACGGTGGCGCTACGTGCCACACAGCCGAAGCTACACTAGATGTTTTGCGCCCTGTTTTTGAAGATCGCATTATCAGCCGCAGAGCTGTTGTCGTTTGGCCACCGCGGAGCTGCGATTTGACACCGTTGGACTATTATTTGTGGGGTGTCGTAAAAGATGAGTGCTACGCCGACATGCCAGAGACAATTGACGCTTTAAAGGACAATATTCGTGAAGCCATTGGTGAAATACAGCTGCACACAATCGATAATGTGCTTAAAAATTGGACCGATCGTGTAGGCTACTGCATGACCAGCCGAGGCAGCCATTTGAATGAAATTATTTTCCATTATTAACCGGAAGGATTGTACTTTTAAAAAAAAAAAATGAAATTTGAGAAAATATTCAGTAGTTTTTTTTATAGCATTTTCAAAAAAAAAAAAAGTTATTTGGCGGACCCTTTATAAGGAAAGGTAAAGACCGTAATTTTGTTTTTGTTTATTGTAATAGTTTTTTTTGTTTATCTCATATAGTCATTCTCATATAGCCTTAACTTTGAACGTCTGGAAGGGTGCGGTCTGAGGAGAGGTTCTTATTAATTGTTTGTTTATTGAGTCTAAAATACTCAATATAAAAGCAAAAATCGCTTAAAAAAAAATAAGAATAGATAAGGGGATCAAAAATAAAAAAATAGGGACCAATAAAAAAACCTCAAGCAGGAAGAAGGGAAACATAAAAAGAAATTGACGGCACAATACAATAATTTAATAATTTGAGCGCTTGAAGACAACAAAAAAATATTGTTAGGGTTTACATTTTTAATTATCATTGTTATTGTTATTTTAATTTTTATTTCTTTCAAGTTTTTGTTTTTGTTGTTATGGTTAATTTTGTGCTCTGTATTTTTTATTTAATTATTTAAATTCTTAACATACTTTTAAAGCATCAAGAATTCGTGCGCACGGACTTCAACAAAATTTAATACCTTACATTTTGGTTCATTTTTTTTATAATTTTCGTAACACAAATTTTAGTTAACACACACACAGTAAAATTCTCAATTCATAGTTTCAGTTTTTATTTTTGTTTCATAAATCAATACCTAGTATATATTTTTTTTTTATAAATAAATAAATAGTTGGCGCAACAGGCGTGTAGACACCTTAGGTCTAGCTTCTCGCAACCATTCGTTTTGTGTGATTTTTTATTTTTGGGACTATTGGAAGGGACCTACAATTTTATGCCGAGTCCGAACGGCTAAATTGAGTAGCTTTTTCGGGACAGTTATACTCTCGGATGTTTGTCAGACGTTCGTTAGAGGTGGCGCAGTAGAAAAAACATTAAGATGTAATTTGTGTTTTTCCGGGGATCGAACCTGGGACCCCTCGCACAGTAGTCCAGCACACTAACCACTGCGCTACTGCGCCTGCATAGGATTTTTTTTTTGTATAATGATTGAAAATTAAGCCATGTTTATTTTTATAATTAAAATTTGAAATTTAAGTGACTAAAAATGTTGGCTTAAATTTTTCATTGATAACTCATAGATGGCGTAGGTCGCGGAGGAAATGCGCATGTCTAATTTAGGGTAGATACGATAGACTATCGGCCATAGTATATACATGGATGGGGTGGGTGGCCAAGGAGTCCTAACGCTAACATTTGGGACTTATATATTCAGACGATTTCCCTTCCGCCTTAGACCGGGATTTTATTTAAAATTAAAGTTCAAATTATTTGTTTTGATTTTTTTTTTAATTGTACTGTGCTGTCGCCAGAACCAGCCCTTGCTTCATCAGCAAGATTTGCGACATTTCTCCAAAGCACAGTTAATTATCATCAATAGTAAAAGAGTTCCGTTGCGGCAACTGAAATATTGATAGAATCCATGCCAGCCTATGGAAAATGACAAACAAGTAACGCATACGCCGTGCGTTTCTTCTTCTATGTCCGTTGAATACGTTGATATTCGGCCAAGATTAGCCTAATATGCGCAAATGCCCCCACGGAGGAGAAATACGACGACACCAAAGAGAGGTTCTACGAGGTTAGACAAGACATACGAGCAGTGCCCTAACTATGACATTAAAATTGTCGTAGGTGATTTTAATGCAAAGATAGGAAGAGAAGGCCTCTTTGGTAGCACTGGTGGAAGGTACAGCCTACACGACACCACCTCCGATAACGGATTTAGGCTGATCGACTTCGAGGCTAAATGGTGTCATAGTACCTAAGTACGCGGTTCCCGCATCTTGATATTCATAAAGGCACATGGATCAAACGTCAACCAGATTGACCACACTGCGATCGACGCTAGGCACCCCTCCAGTATTATGGATGTCCGAACGTTCCGAGGGCGCAACATTGAATCGGACCACTACCTTTGTTATAGCCAAGGCACGCCTTCGGATATCCCGAACATCGCCAAGACAAGTAAATAATGTGAGGAAGTTTGATGTCGGATTGCTAAAATCGCAAGAGATCAGCAGTTTCTTCTCCGATCGACTCTCTTAATTTCTCAAGAAGCCAGCATCAAGCATTGAAGAACAGTTGCAACATTGCCAAAAAGGCCTCAGAGACACCGCCTCTGTCCATTTTTGTCCATGTCACCCGCCAGTGGAACTCATTTCCCATTATACACCTTAGAAGAATAACAAACGCAAACACATTTAATCGGATCCTTTTGAATACTTCAGTAGAAATACATAAAATCAATTACGAATCATCGTATGAAATTTTAGAAAATTTTTAAAACTTATAGGTATTACAAATTTGTATATTGTATGTACCTCTATTTAAACTAAACTTGTAGTAATTCCATTAAATTTGTAAACTCGATTTAGAGATTAATTTTATATGACTACTAACTCCTGTTAGGGCACTGCAATCAATCCGACTGTGCAAAAAAAACGTTATTTTCGAATGGTCAGTAAAGTAAAATCTTCCCTAATAAAATAGCATTACATAATATGTATTTGATTTATTGTGCCGAATTTTGACGTTGTCTTTTTGGTGCTCGTTTATATTCTGCTTCTGATTCGCCAGCATTGAAACGTTCCATTTTTCCTGATAGCGTTTTTCCATGTTAGCGATACTTTTATGGAAGCGTTCTCCATGCTCGTCATATATAAATACAACGGATCGCGAAAACCTGAACTAAGAAATAACTTTTTTTATTATAATTAACACTCGCTAAAGAGGCTATGCTTATGACTACTCTTATAGTGCAATGTGATTTGCACCGTGCGGGCATTTATAAATGAATCTGCATTCTGCATGGTCAGAATAGTAAAAATTGGCTGAAAATATTTTGTCTAGTGTTATCAAACCCTAGTCCCGACTGTTAGTTGGCTGCCAGAGGTTTATATAAAATGTACAGCTTTATTGATATGTGCCAATGCAATAAACAGTTTAACCTCCACATTTACTAGTGCGACAACTTTATTAGGATATACTTACATATTACAATTTCTGTCATTGCAGGACTCAAATTCAATAATTTGGTTTCGCTAAAAACATGGCCACTGGCCAATTTTATTGCGAATAAATTATTCTAAGCGAATTTGTAGGTACCAAAATTACAATTCAATTCGCCTATCAGATTCCTCCCAAAGGCTTCATAACGCTTATTAAAGCCAAATAACGAAACCCCAATTAGAAAATCTGCAAATTATCAGCTGTTTAATTGAATTCATACGAAAATAAGTACATACTACTGCCATCATATCATACAATTTGGATCTGTTTGTTTGTATTATTGAGAACAGTTATAATAAAATACATTTTTAGATAATAATCACACTGATAAAAATGGTGGCAAAAATGTATAGCAATTCATCAATTGAGAACGGCTGAACCGATTTGGCTCACATTTTTTTCAGTTGTTCGTAATTGCCAGGAGAAGGTTTATACGAAAGAAAATTTTGGGGAAATTGGAAAAATCGAAAATTTATTTTTTGTATGAAATTCCATTTTCGAATGGAAAAATAGATTATTCTTAGTGGAAAACCAGGAAAACTTGTAAAATTCCGGAAAAACGCGAAAATTTTGAATCTTTTTTTGACGAATTTTGCATTTTATCGCATAATTTGATGATTTTGGACGATGGAAAGGTGGAAAATCCTGAAATCTTAGTCTTTGTAGCGGCATGTTGAACGACCAGGCTGCTCCTGAATTCTCGGGACAACTGCTGTCGATTGGCAATGGCCAAATACCCGTTTATGTTTCGACTGGATTTATATGATTCCCGTCAAATTTTTGCGAGTTCACATCTTCGATGGAGGAACTCATCACCAAAGTGTTCCCCGGCATTGCACAAAATTATAAAAATCTCGATTGGATTTGGTAGTGAACGGGCAATACAGCAGCGAAGAATAAGGGCGTCGCACACTGGGGCAGAACACCACTAATGCTGGCATTTAATACAATTTTGAAGTTGAGCTTTGATTTAAACTACCGTTTTATTTTCATTGTAAATATGATAGAGAATAAAAAATGAGAATGTGACAGTTAATTGGGAGCACGTGGTCTTTGCAAAATCGTCACGAATGTAGCATTTGGTAATTTTTTTCATCGAAGCCAGACGTGTTTTTTTGTTTTGAGTGACAACAGTTAACTGGGTGCAATTTCTAAGAACTTTTTATTATACAAAACAAAACTATTACAATGGAATCAGTAGGCTCAGGTGTGTTGATTTTTTTTTATTTTTATAAGTAATTTTTCTTTTTGTCCTCTTAATATGTGGTTAAAGATTAAAAAAAAAATGGAAAAAAATGTGTTAATTTTTGTATTTTGTCAAATATCTAAGCGTTTTAGATGTGTTGGCCGTGACATGACGTTAAGTGTTGTATCAATTTGTGACAAGTGGTTTGTCTAGTTTTAGAATCTGTAAAGTTTTTTTGCAGATATTTGCAGTTTTTTGTACAGTTGACTTTTTTGTTGGTGACGTCACTCTCGAAAAATATCGATTTTTTTCTATTTGTTTAATTTTAATTACTTCTTAGACCGAACACCTTCCAAAACGTTGTCGATTACAAGGGAAGAGCTGTACACTATTATGAAAAGTTCAAATTTGAGGGAATTAGACAGTCAAATTGCGTTTTTAAGGGAAGAAATTCAAAAACGGGTCCGATGCAGCGATGATTCAAAAAAAGGTATTAATGACAAAGTAACGGAGTTCAAATCGAAATTTAAATCACGCTGGGAAAAAGCTTGTCGGATGGAAACAACATTTTTGAAAGCAAACATTGCGTGGCTAAAAACACCTATACTTTTTAAATATTCTGTAGACTCTAAACGTGGTCGTCCAAAGGTTGCGTTTGAGGAATCATCAGAAAGATCAAAACATCAGAAAACGGAACTCTTGAGAAAGTCCACGTCTATCGCTCAGTTGACTTACGCAGCTGAAATGGGTTTGAGAGCTTCTGGGCAGTTAAATGCTGCAAAGTTAATGCATGACGTGACAACAAACCCAAATCATGCTGAAAAATGCAGAAAAGCTTTGAGGGACTCAATTGAACTTGCTTCAATGACTGGGGAAGAAGCTTTAGCAATGATTATTGAGGCAAATCTGTCACGCTTACAGTACGAAATTATACGATCTAAAGCTCCCAAAGTATTTCCATCATACAAAGTAGTTCAAGAGTGCAAAAAAAGTTGCTATCCGGAGCCTGAAAATATGAGTATATCAGAAGTGTCTGTATATACTAATTTACAAAGCTTGCTGAACCTTACAGTTGCTCGTTTGGTAACTGTTCAAAAAGATGTAATCCAAACTCTTAAGCCTAAAGAACTTAAAACTATAAGCTTATACTCCAAGTGGGGTTTTGATGGAAGTTCAGGCCACAGTTCGTATAAGCAAGCGTTTCATGGAATTGACGCCGATGACTCATCTGTTTTTATTACATGCATTGTTCCTCTTCGTTTGATGTCTGGTGAAAAAATAATCTGGCAGAATCCTCGACCAAGTTCAACTAGATATTGTAGGCCTCTTAAAATTGAGTTTCTCAAGGAATCTGCGTCCGTATCTGTGGCAGAAAAACAAAGAGTGGATAATCAAATCGAAGAGCTCCAGCCTAGTCAAGTTAAAGTTGGTGAAAATACTTTTAACGTTGAACACAATTTATTATTCACAATGATAGATGGAAAGGTCTGTAACGCCATCACTGAAAATTCCTCAACACAGAAGTGTTTTATTTGCAATGCCACATCAAACGATTTTAATTCCATTGATGCAATGATAAATAGACCAGTAAAAACAGACAATCTTCAATTTGGTTTATCTGTGTTGCATGGGTGGATCCGTGTTTTCGAATGTCTACTCCACCTTTCATACAAATTAAAAATAAAACAATGGCAAGCTAGACAAGAGGAGCATAAAAAAATTATTGCTGAAACGAAAAGAGAAATACAAAAACAGTTTCGGGAGCGTTTGGGTTTGATTGTTGACAAGCCAAAGCCGGGCTTCGGAAATTCTAATGACGGGAATACAGCCAGGAGATTTTTCGAACATGCGGAAATTTCAGCTGATACATATTACTAAAGTAGATGTCGAATTGATTAAAAAAATGCATATTATCATGACAGTGGTTGCTTGTGGTCATGAGGTCGATTGCGAAAAATTTCGAGAATTTGCCCATGAAACTGCAAAATATTACGTTGCTAAGTATCCTTGGTACTATATGCCTCCTACAGTCCACAAGTATCTCATTCATGGAAATGAAATTATTTCAAAAGCTTTATTGCCTATAGGGCAGCTAAGTGAAGAAGCTCAAGAAGCACGCACTCCCGAAAAAATAGCCGGAAAAATACAAATGCAGACATTTTTAATTTGTTCCTTTTATCATCGGACCCCGTTTTAACAAGTCTGCAAAGAGTTCCAAAAAAAAAAAACTTCAACATCTGCCCCAAGAAGCAATTAGTTTGCTCAAATCCCCAAACACACCAATACCAAATCAAAGTGGCATTGATGTAATAAATGAGAGTGATGAAGACGAAGAAGAATCAATTTTTATTTTGATTATTTATCTTGTTTTTGTTAATGTTAATTAATACGAAATATATGTTCCTAATTGTTAATATAATTAAATTTTTATAATCGTAAATATTTTGTTGTTTAAAAAAAAAATAAAAAAAGTAGGCGTTTTAGTGGGCGTGTCGGGTGGGCGGGTTTAAAAATATGTTGGTACTGATCTGAGAAGCTATCCTGAAAAATTGCAGGTTTCTAGCTGTAACGGCTGATTTGATGCCACATTTTAGGGCATTCTGCGCCACTGTGCGTCGATAGCTTGAATTTCATTACCTATTCAAAGTCAAATCGCTGAAGAACTGCATTCGTAAAAACTAAAAATCCGTTGAGAGCGTGACCGACGAGGATGAAGCGACTAACTATCCGACGAAATATTTGAACTCGCTTGATGTGCCAGGAGCTACACAGCATAATTATTTACTGCTGAAGGTGAGATCAATCATAATAATGTTGCAAAATCTGAATCATCGGAAATTGTGCAACGGTACGCGGTTGTCCGTCAATAAACGGATGAGCAATGTGATTCAAGCGACGATCATCAAGGGCAAATTCAAAGGAGAGGAAGTCCTTATCAAACGAATTCCGATTATTACAACTGATCTTCCATTCCAATTCAAGCGGATTCAGCTCCCCGTTCGATTGGCTTTTGCGATGACAATCAATAAATCCTAAGGCCAATCGTTGGAAGTCTGTGGGATTAATCTTGAATTTCCCTGTTTTTCGCACGGTCAGCTGTACGTTGCCCGTTCGCGTTTTGGCATACCGTCTTCGTTGTTCGTTTTTGCACCGCAAAACAAATCGAAAAACATTGTTTATCACATCGCTCTCTATACTGATTTCGATTCCATACAAATAAATCACATTGAAATTTGAGCTACATAATTGTGTTTTATTATCAGTCTGGAGTTTATCTGAAGGCGTTAAATTGGGGCGAAAGGAAGTTTGCCGGGCCCGAGTTTAATAAAATATCATATATGAATCCCTAGGCCATGTGCAATGAACTTTCGGAATGAAAGTGACACAAAATAAAATTATGTATAAATAGTGTATAGGCCATCACATAGAAAGTAATTTGGAAAGTAATTTAAAATGTGAACCAAATGTTCTTAATCAAGGTAGTCTGCAAATGTTATTGCTAAGTTACTTACTTATACTTACTTACTTAAGGTGGCGCTACAGTCCGGGGTGGACCTGGGCCTCAACCAACAAGTATCTCCAGCCAGCACGATCTTTGGCCAGCTGTCTCCAGTTTCGCAACGCTAAGTTGGTTATGGTCCCCTTCAACATTTACAGATGAGTTGGTGTATGCTACTAGCCAAGTGATCGCCTGTCGCTTTGAATAGCTCGGCGGTTAGGCCATCTGCTCCAGCGCCAGCGGCTCTGTTGGACTTAAGCATATGTATATGCTATATACCAAAATCTTACGTTTTCTAAAATGAGGTAAATTTCTTTCACGTTTGAGGTTATGGCATTCCAATATAAACCAACGTAGCGCTGCCAGAAATGTATTTTCGTGTTCAGTAGTCACCACGAACTAAGCTAAGCTCACAAAGTTACAACCTTGCTAAAATGACTTGAGAAAAAACGTTGCTAGCTCTTACTCTATAAGGACTATTCACATGAGAGCGACCAACTACCTACAAAAGAAAGAATATTCGCGAGTTTTGACGGTTCGTTCACATAAACACTTTTCATGGTGGCGGCAGTTCACAAATTTCAGCCTTCAGTTCCTACTAATTTTAAAAATGTGGATTGCGAATAAACATTGACAATTCGCGCCGTCGATGGTGTTTCCATTCGCAGCACAAAGTTTGGAATTCCAAATTTCGTTATATACTATTTTTAAACTTGTTTTTTTTAATACATTTGGATGGGATAATTAATTAGGTATCCTCCTGTATAGCAAAATGTGCAATTTCCTGTTCATAAATGCATCAAAACTGGTTTGTTTGCATTACATCAATCTGTTCGTTCGCTCTCATCTAAATGGTCCTTTATTTCCTCTGGCTTAGCACGTTTTCATTGAAAACAAAAGAATCTGAAATTTCGTAGTTTTTTCTTCGTCTAGCACAAACTTATATCACTATCGGTGATACTATGCCTTCGACGTTCCTTCCTTTGAAAAATAACAAATTGTTACTAAATCGACACACGATCTTTCTATTGTAAGAGATTTTCAGTAATTGAACAAATTTTGTAAAATTTCTTGATTTGGTGAAACACAAACTTGAAAAAAAATATGAATTTTAACATATTTGTACTTGTAAGCAACAAAGAAATTTATAATTCGTTCCCGAGGCTTGTAGTTGTTTCGGAGCTGTGTACGTTTTCCGCAGTCAGCCAGTAACCCCAGCGTACAACCCCCAACCTGGAGGGCCAGGCCCTTTGGCTTTGTTGGACCCCTTAGATGAAAGGGGCAGGATCCTGACTAGTCCTGAAAAATCTTCACTGAGCTCAGCTACAAATATGTCGTGTTGCTCAAGTAAGGTATCTGCCACATTGACTGTAGGCGCCACCGTTGATTCCGTCTAGTGAATTCATCCGCCGTACTTTCTCTTTCTGAGGGTCTCATGTAAGACTTCTGAGACTCGTTCAGTCAGTCATTCCGACAGAGCAATATAGTGTTGCTATTTTATTCGTGTTCAACACTCGCGCTTATAAGTTTAGCAAGCCAAGCCCGGTTGGGCGAGACCAGTTTCCGGTGGTTACCATCGCGGAGGTAAAATAAGCACAATATGTGTGTGAAAGAGTTGCACCAGCTGGGCACCGCCAAGTTGATGCCAATCAACGCCTACTCGATTCATACACACCCAACCACCCGCTTAGTTACTACTTTAAGAAATAAGAAACAGATCATTTTAAATCCTGGCAGAAACAATTTTAAACTGTGGGGCGTATTTTTCCACATATTTTTTTTTTATTTTTATGTATTTTTCTCCAAGAAAAAAAAACACAACAACATAAGGTGTAATTGGAAAAATTAAGTAAAATGAATACGTAGGTATCTATATTTAAATCTTAACTAAAAGCGTTGTTATGTAGATAATAAGAATCACTATCTGAAAAATACCTTCGAAATAATATCTTATGATTCTAAGAGTTGAATAAAAATATAATAGATACCTAGTAAAATTCTTAATTTAAAAAAAATATACATAATATGTACATATTTCAGTTTCCTCATTGTCATGCCAGGGATTACGAAACCCTAAAATTGTAGGAGGTTTAGAAGCCGACAAACATGAAATGCCATTCATAGTAAGCTTAACCCGCCGCGGAGGTCATTTCTGTGGCGCAACAATAATCAGTGAACGATGGCTTCTCACAGCTGGACATTGTGTTTGCAATGGTTTGAACAAGGTTGTAAAACCATCACATATCCGAGGAGTTCTTGGATTGCACAGCATATCGGAGTATCTCAGCGGTATACAGAGCAGAAAGTTTCGACATAGTCCTGCCCAGGTTGAGTTTATAAGTATTGTCACCCATCCAGGTTATGAGTGTAACCATGTTAAAAATGATATAGGTAGCAAATGCGTAGAAATTATACTTTTTATATACATTTTATATACTACTTCGTAATCTCATTCAAGCTCTCTTGGAAATGCTTAAGCCAATTGATTTTACTGACCATATCAAGCCCACTTGCCTCTCAATAGACACAGGAGGAAGAGGCTTTGAAGATGCATTAGCCAAAGTGTCTGGCTGGGGCTGGACCGATGAGAACCAAGCAAACGGTGACCGATCTGACATTTTGCGTAAGGCAACTGTACGAATCTGGAGCAATGAAGTTTGTGAGAGATCATATCAGACAAACGGAAAGAAGAACAACTTTATAACAGAGACACAAATGTGTGCTGGCTTTGTAAATGGTGGTATTGACTCATGCTGGGTAACAGTTTATAATTTCTGAAAAAATATTAGATACTGTACATTTGTCATTTCTATTAGGCTGATTCCGGTGGTCCATTAGTGTCAAAAGATAACTTATTGATTGGAGTTGTGTCCACAGGGATAGGATGTGGTAGACCAGGATTACCGGGCATTTATACTAGAGTCAGTAAATACATTAATTGGATGGAGAATGTCATAAACCATTAAAAAGAAAATCTTCAAATATTTGGCTATGAATGCACTGTGATAGTAGATTCTTAAGTAATCAAAATTAAGGTAGGTAGATATATTTTGTTCCGTATAATATTTCACATTTAACATTAATAATCTAATCTTTTCACTGAAACATTTTTTTAGGAAGTTAAAAAATTTAATTGTATTAACACAAACTACCTATATTACTATACGTAGGAGAAAAATACGATAAAAACCTGTCAATTAGAATAAGGCGAAAAAAACAATAAATCATAAAATTAAATAAATGTACCTACCTTACCTAATTATATATATATTATGTATATTATATTTATTTATTATTTACAAGAGAATAAATAAGATTTTGTTAGTATGTACCTAAATAAGTGAGTTAATAAATAATCTATTAATATATAATAAAGAAATATACAAAAATAAATAACGAAGAGAAAAAAAATAGAAATTTTTTTTGGAAGTTATTTCCTTATCTTAACCAAACTGTTTCATTTGAAAATATTAATGTATATATATGTATACTAAGGAAACGCAGCGCCTAAAATTTTTCCCCATTCTAGGAAAAAGTAAAGATAAGTATATTACATAATGTATAGCTATTTAATATCTTAAAGAGCTATTTAACTTGTTGTAGATGTAATGTAAAAATATTTCGCACTCTTACACTTTCACAATGATCCTGTTATACCGAATCGTGAATACCGCTATTACATAGTTACAATTCGTAATTCATTGTATCAATATTTAATTGTTAATAAATAAATAAGTGAAAGCCCCCTCATGTAGCTGACCTCCCCGTGGTGGGGGGCGGGCAACATGTCTAGGTTTACCTAGCCATGGCTGACGAAGCACACACCGAACGATGACAAGACGAAATAGAAGAGTCTCGGATATTGCCAAGCCTGTCACAATAGGGCGCCAGTAGGTATTGGGACGACTTGGACTGAGAATTCGGCGCTAGAAAGAGACAGAAAATGTGCGAGAGAGATAGAGCGAGATGGAAGATTGATTTTGTTTTTTTTTTGCTGTGTTGGTTGTTTTGTTTTTTTTTTTTTGCGGAGGGAGAGGGGTTCATATGCTGGCAAGAGGTTCAGATATGTTAGCGATAGCAATGGAACAACAGATGTTCAATCCAGCCCATGGAACCACAGACGCAGCGTTATCTTTGCGAACACATAATCCAGTCCATGGTTGGACGACGTAGCGATTTATCATTGTCATGGGCGAATGTAGAACAACAAACATAAATGCGTAATCAATAATGCACTGGCTGGTGGGATCGGTAGATGGTAGATCTTTTTTATGTTTATGATTATTGCGAAATTAATAATGCACTGGTTGGTTGATGGATCTATTTTTAGATTTGTGAGGGTGGTCTGTTTACTTGGGAGATAAGCGTTGCATTTAGTTGTGCGGCTAGTTATTGTTTTGGAATCATGAACGACGTAGCGATAGTCTCATCTTTATCAAGGTCATGGGCGAATGTAGAACAACAAACATAAGTGCGAAATCAATAATGCGCAGGCTTTTGGTATATCGGTAGTTGGTGGATCTACATATTTTTGTTTATTATTATTGCGAAATTAATAATGCACTGGCTGGTGGGATCGGTAGTTGGTAGATCTTTTTTATGTTTATGATTATTTGCGAAATTAATACCTAATGCGCTGGCTGGTTGATGGATCTATTTTTAGATTTGTGAGGGTGGTCTGTTTACTTGGGAGATAAGCGTTGCATTTAGTTGTGCGGCTAGTTATTGTTTGGTTAAGGTTTAAGTTTGATGGTTTGTTTACGGGGATACTGACAAGGGGGATAGAGATTCATATTTGGGAGATAAGGGAATCTATTTGATGCATTTAGTTGTACGGTTAGTTATTGTTTTGGTTGAAGTTAAAGTTTCATGGTTTGTTTGCGGGAATCTGGCAAGGGGAGGGTGATTCATATGCGGTGAGGATCGATGGTGAGGTTGAGATTTTGAGTCTTCTCTTGATTTAAATAAAACTGAAATAAGAAGGAAAAAGAGTTTACACTATAAGAAACATTTAAAAATCGATCGATAAAGTTCAGGTTTACACTAAGGCCAGTGGTATATTTTGTTGTCGACTTGTGGGAGAAGGAACAATTGAATTATGTTTTGGTGTGAGATGGTAAAAGAGGGTGAAAACCTGTGTTCTTGGATGTAATGATGAAAAGATCGAATTTCGAACTCTATGCCACACCTGAAGATGGATCCAAGTGTTTGGTTTTTCGTTTGAAAAATGGAGAATGTATAAGTTCTATTGCAAACTTTGCAATAAATCTTCAAGCTTTTCAACATCTTAAACTGCAGGATTTCGGTGGCGACATAATAATATATGGTATGGTGAGGTTATACAGAAAGGTAGAAGGAAAATTAATATTTTTGGTGATGTTGAAACATTGAAAATTGAGAGCAAAAACCCGTGAAGAGATACTGATTTTGAATTGAAAGTCGATAGTCAAGGGATTACGTCATCAGATCAATCAATTGATAAGGATGGATAAGTACGTTTTTCTGTATTACACATTTCCAAGTTTAAAGTTGTTAATTTATGTTTCGTTTGTTTTGTTACAGTACTTTATTTTCAGAGGAAAATGCTGCCAACTCTATGGATTATTACACTGTTTCCATTATTTCTTAATGGTCTACCGCAAATTTTAAGTCTATTAAGGAATCAGTACTTAATGCTGAAAACTCTGAAGATATAAAAATGTTATCAGAAAATATCTCCGCGCATTTCTATAACTCATATTGTAATATAATGAATAAAAAACGAAAGAAAACTACATTAAAATAGGACTTTATTTATTGACATCAATTTCTTAATTCTAATTAATTTGCTTTCTGCCAATATAAGCAAATTTCTTGACTTAAATTTGGGCTGAGTACCTATAACAAAATTGTACGTAGTACGGACCGATTGTTGATCTTGGGAAACGACCGGAACTCCTTTCGAACTCCTTCCGAACTTGTCAACACTCATTTGATATATTGTTTAGAAAGATATTAATAAATGATGTTTGATTCACGCAGTTCTTCCACTATAGAATTTATTTCATTCTGAAGATTATTATTGCCCGCTTCTTGCGATGCGATCAAAAGTCTTAGTCTATCAACTAGTTCATTGGCATTATCCCAATAGACATAATCGACGGGATTATTAGAATTCACAGAGTATGATTTTCCAACTTTCTTTATAACTTTCTCTGTTAGACGCTTTAGTAGAGGTTGAATAACATGCTTGTACTTGTATCCTTTATTTCCGTTGACTTGTAGAGTACTATCATGGTTTCTTAAATGGGCTTTTGTTTTTTGCAATATCCTAAGATATTCGTTCAAGTCTGAATCGGTATACCTATCTTTTTTAGGTTTCTGTCGAAAAATTAGTTCCTTAAGTCCATCCGTTCCAGAGAAAATTTCATCATCGATAACGAAATCCGCTTGTTCGTTAATTGAAAAGTTTGCACTACCTAATTTCACAGAGTTTGACTGTATATCGAAATATGGGCCATAGATTTTGTCATGATTAGAATCCGAGTATGACGATTGGTTGAATGAGGTACTTTGGTTGGTTGGTGTGCTAAATGAAACATCTTCTCCTGGTAGAGTTGATTCTGGAGATGAAAAGTCCAAACTCTTTTTTACACTATGAAGTTTGTCTGAGGGACTTTGAAATTGTAATTGACGTTTGACAGTCTCTTTTACATCTTCCATTATATCATTATTTTTATTATTGATTACCTCAGTCTTAATGCTTTCAGCAAATAAATTCAGTGGTTCAATTATGGGCTTAAAAGTATCTTCAAATTCGGTTTTTCTCATAATTTTTTCCGCCTTTAGGAGCATGTACTTTTTCTTTAAGGCCTTCTTTGTTTTTATAAGATTTTTCAATAATTTTTCATCTATATTCATATTTGAGCAGGATTCTTTGACAGGTAAACAGAACTGGTATAATCCTAAACAGGGATGTTGTATTTTCAAACGGGCTATTACACTTTCAAAACGGGGCTGTTGCAGTTCCAAGTAGAGCGGTTACGGTTTAGGTTTTATTCGCTTAGACGGATGCTTGACGACTGAGCAGTACAATTGCTTCAAATGATTTCTTATACTTTCCTTTAGCAATACTCAAACTCATTATTCTAAATCGAATACCTTTTTGCTAAATTTTTTTTAACGCGACCTCAATGAAGCTCACATTCTAATTCAAGAACTGCCTTGAGCTCTCCTTATGACTATTCTTTCGCAGATGTCGAGATCAATTTCTTTCATCAATATCTTCATTGCATACAATGACAAATAAACATTACCTACAACCAAACTTCTATTGCTTTTGCTTGATTTTATTTATGAACTTTCTACTCAGCGCCTGCGTTATCATTTTCAGCACACTATTCAGCTTAAATATGCGAAAGTAAAGACTGACTTTCAAACTGCTTCTCCCGGTCCAAATTATGATTGCAATTGGTTGGATGGATTTTCAGGTGCAAGGTGCAGTGACGTCACCCGCTAGTACTGTATTGCCTGCTAGATGACATTTTTTTTTGAGTGATGTTCTTGCTAAGATAGCGCTATGTTCTTTAGCTTCTACTTATCAACCACTTTCTTGGATGGAGTTTGCTTCGGAATGCTGAAAAGAAGTGTATTTCCTCATACAAATTCGAACCCGAGTATCTTGTACAAGACTCAGATAAGCCATCCACTAAGCCACCACGAGTTATTAAAGATTAGTTTCTAATATATGAATAAAACCACATTCCCTATGAGCATTGACGCTGATGTAACAAGCAGATTAACTTTGCACCGGCCGGTCGGCGCGCTTGATGAAAATAATATGATCTAATAATAGAATCTAGGATGGAATCAATATGATCATATGGATTTTGGATTGAGATATGGAATATGTATACTGTTGATTAATGCAAGCTAATATTTTTTGTTGTTTTTTTCTGTTTTAGCTGCGACTTGTGCGATGAGTCATTGTTTGGATGGGCAAGTGAAGGTTTATTTCACTAAAGAGTGGAATGGACGAGAGGAATTCATATGTGCTAACTGTTGAGAGTTTGATTATATTTGCGGGATGCTGACAAAGAGGAGAGCAGGTTGTAAACCTTGCACTTTGCCCTTGCACTTTGTTGCGGGAGAGGGGGTCAACCATTCATTTGCGCTGGATTGGCTGTTTGTTGGTTTATTTGCTGGAGGAGGAGAACTCATGTTTAACATGCTGGAAAGATATCTATGGATTCCTGGTTATTGATAAGGATTCAAGTATTGATAAAGGAAGGTATAATAAATCATTTGAAGCAATTGCAGTGCTAAGGGGTCAAGCATCCGTCTAAGCGAATAGAATCTAAACCGTAACCGCTCTACTTGGAACTGCAACAGACCCGTTTGAAAGTGCAACAGCCCCATTTAAAAGTGCAACAGCTCTGTTTGGAGTTGTATCAGTTCTGTTTGAAACTGTACCAGTTAAATCAACAGCAAATCCAGCGCACATGAATGGTTGACCCCCTCTCCAGCAATAAAGTGCAAGGGCAAAGTGCAAGGTTTACAACCTGCTCTCCTCTTTGTCAGCATCCCGCAAATATAATCAAACTCTCAACAGTTAGCACATATGAATTCCTCTCGTCCATTCCACTCTTTAGTGAAATAAACCTTCACTTGCCCATCCAAACAATGACTCATCGCACAAGTCGCAGCTAAAACAGAAAAAAACAACAAAAAATATTAGCTTGCATTAATCAACAGTATACATATTCCATATCTCAATCCAAAATCCATATGATCATATTGATTCCATCCTAGATTCTATTATTAGATCATATTATTTTCATCAAGCGCGCCGACCGGCCGGTGCAAAGTTAATCTGCTTGTTACATCAGCGTCAATGCTCATAGGGAATGTGGTTTTATTCATATATTAGAAACTAATCTTTAATAACTCGTGGTGGCTTAGTGGATGGCTTATCTGAGTCTTGTACAAGATACTCGGGTTCGAATTTGTATGAGGAAATACACTTCTTTTCAGCATTCCGAAGCAAACTCCATCCAAGAAAGTGGTTGATAAGTAGAAGCTAAAGAACATAGCGCTATCTTAGCAAGAACATCACTCAAAAAAAAATGTCATCTAGCAGGCAATACAGTACTAGCGGGTGACGTCACTGCACCTTGCACCTGAAAATCCATCCAACCAATTGCAATCATAATTTGGACCGGGAGAAGCAGTTTGAAAGTCAGTCTTTACTTTCGCATATTTAAGCTGAATAGTGTGCTGAAAATGATAACGCAGGCGCTGAGTAGAAAGTTCATAAATAAAATCAAGCAAAAGCAATAGAAGTTTGGTTGTAGGTAATGTTTATTTGTCATTGTATGCAATGAAGATATTGATGAAAGAAATTGATCTCGACATCTGCGAAAGAATAGTCATAAGGAGAGCTCAAGGCAGTTCTTGAATTAGAATGTGAGCTTCATTGAGGTCGCGTTAAAAAAAATTTAGCAAAAAGGTATTCGATTTAGAATAATGAGTTTGAGTATTGCTAAAGGAAAGTATAAGAAATCATTTGAAGCAATTGTACTGCTCAGTCGTCAAGCATCCGTCTAAGCGAATAAAACCTAAACCGTAACCGCTCTACTTGGAACTGCAACAGCCCCGTTTTGAAAGTGTAATAGCCCGTTTGAAAATACAACATCCCTGTTTAGGATTATACCAGTTCTGTTTACCTGTCAAAGAATCCTGCTCAAATATGAATATAGATGAAAAATTATTGAAAAATCTTATAAAAACAAAGAAGGCCTTAAAGAAAAAGTACATGCTCCTAAAGGCGGAAAAAATTATGAGAAAAACCGAATTTGAAGATACTTTTAAGCCCATAATTGAACCACTGAATTTATTTGCTGAAAGCATTAAGACTGAGGTAATCAATAATAAAAATAATGATATAATGGAAGATGTAAAAGAGACTGTCAAACGTCAATTACAATTTCAAAGTCCCTCAGACAAACTTCATAGTGTAAAAAAGAGTTTGGACTTTTCATCTCCAGAATCAACTCTACCAGGAGAAGATGTTTCATTTAGCACACCAACCAACCAAAGTACCTCATTCAACCAATCGTCATACTCGGATTCTAATCATGACAAAATCTATGGCCCATATTTCGATATACAGTCAAACTCTGTGAAATTAGGTAGTGCAAACTTTTCAATTAACGAACAAGCGGATTTCGTTATCGATGATGAAATTTTCTCTGGAACGGATGGACTTAAGGAACTAATTTTTCGACAGAAACCTAAAAAAGATAGGTATACCGATTCAGACTTGAACGAATATCTTAGGATATTGCAAAAAACAAAAGCCCATTTAAGAAACCATGATAGTACTCTACAAGTCAACGGAAATAAAGGATACAAGTACAAGCATGTTATTCAACCTCTACTAAAGCGTCTAACAGAGAAAGTTATAAAGAAAGTTGGAAAATCATACTCTGTGAATTCTAATAATCCCGTCGATTATGTCTATTGGGATAATGCCAATGAACTAGTTGATAGACTAAGACTTTTGATCGCATCGCAAGAAGCGGGCAATAATAATCTTCAGAATGAAATAAATTCTATAGTGGAAGAACTGCGTGAATCAAACATCATTTATTAATATCTTTCTAAACAATATATCAAATGAGTGTTGACAAGTTCGGAAGGAGTTCGAAAGGAGTTCCGGTCGTTTCCCAAGATCAACAATCGGTCCGTACTACGTACAATTTTGTTATAGGTACTCAGCCCAAATTTAAGTCAAGAAATTTGCTTATATTGGCAGAAAGCAAATTAATTAGAATTAAGAAATTGATGTCAATAAATAAAGTCCTATTTTAATGTAGTTTTCTTTCGTTTTTTATTCATTATATTACAATATGAGTTATAGAAATGCGCGGAGATATTTTCTGATAACATTTTTATATCTTCAGAGTTTTCAGCATTAAGTACTGATTCCTTAATAGACTTAAAATTTGCGGTAGACCATTAAGAAATAATGGAAACAGTGTAATAATCCATAGAGTTGGCAGCATTTTCCTCTGAAAATAAAGTACTGTAACAAAACAAACGAAACATAAATTAACAACTTTAAACTTGGAAATGTGTAATACAGAAAAACGTACTTATCCATCCTTATCAATTGATTGATCTGATGACGTAATCCCTTGACTATCGACTTTCAATTCAAAATCAGTATCTCTTCACGGGTTTTTGCTCTCAATTTTCAATGTTTCAACATCACCAAAAATATTAATTTTCCTTCTACCTTTCTGTATAACCTCACCATACCATATATTATTATGTCGCCACCGAAATCCTGCAGTTTAAGATGTTGAAAAGCTTGAAGATTTATTGCAAAGTTTGCAATAGAACTTATACATTCTCCATTTTTCAAACGAAAAACCAAACACTTGGATCCATCTTCAGGTGTGGCATAGAGTTCGAAATTCGATCTTTTCATCATTACATCCAAGAACACAGGTTTTCACCCTCTTTTACCATCTCACACCAAAACATAATTCAATTGTTCCTTCTCCCACAAGTCGACAACAAAATATACCACTGGCCTTAGTGTAAACCTGAACTTTATCGATCGATTTTTAAATGTTTCTTATAGTGTAAACTCTTTTTCCTTCTTATTTCAGTTTTATTTAAATCAAGAGAAGACTCAAAATCTCAACCTCACCATCGATCCTCACCGCATATGAATCACCCTCCCCTTGCCAGATTCCCGCAAACAAACCATGAAACTTTAACTTCAACCAAAACAATAACTAACCGTACAACTAAATGCATCAAATAGATTCCCTTATCTCCCAAATATGAATCTCTATCCCCCTTGTCAGTATCCCCGTAAACAAACCATCAAACTTAAACCTTAACCAAACAATAACTAGCCGCACAACTAAATGCAACGCTTATCTCCCAAGTAAACAGACCACCCTCACAAATCTAAAAATAGATCCATCAACCAGCCAGCGCATTAGGTATTAATTTCGCAAATAATCATAAACATAAAAAAGATCTACCAACTACCGATCCCACCAGCCAGTGCATTATTAATTTCGCAATAATAATAAACAAAAATATGTAGATCCACCAACTACCGATATACCAAAAGCCTGCGCATTATTGATTTCGCACTTATGTTTGTTGTTCTACATTCGCCCATGACCTTGATAAAGATGAGACTATCGCTACGTCGTTCATGATTCCAAAACAATAACTAGCCGCACAACTAAATGCAACGCTTATCTCCCAAGTAAACAGACCACCCTCACAAATCTAAAAATAGATCCATCAACCAACCAGTGCATTATTAATTTCGCAATAATCATAAACATAAAAAAGATCTACCATCTACCGATCCCACCAGCCAGTGCATTATTGATTACGCATTTATGTTTGTTGTTCTACATTCGCCCATGACAATGATAAATCGCTACGTCGTCCAACCATGGACTGGATTATGTGTTCGCAAAGATAACGCTGCGTCTGTGGTTCCATGGGCTGGATTGAACATCTGTTGTTCCATTGCTATCGCTAACATATCTGAACCTCTTGCCAGCATATGAACCCCTCTCCCTCCGCAAAAAAAAAAAAACAAAACAACCAACACAGCAAAAAAAAAACAAAATCAATCTTCCATCTCGCTCTATCTCTCTCGCACATTTTCTGTCTCTTTCTAGCGCCGAATTCTCAGTCCAAGTCGTCCCAATACCTACTGGCGCCCTTTGGACTTTTGGAGCCAGGCCTGAAGGGTGGCAGTTTGCGAGCGTCTGGTGGTCGGCTTGTCACGCTCGGCAGTCGGCCGGGTTTAACCCGAAACGGCTAACGAGCTTCCCTTCAATGGTCTCGCAAACCATTATGGTTGCCAGAAGGTGGATGCGCTACGCACTAATAGGGGCATAAGTGGACTTTCGGCTACTCGACAACAGCATCGACTTAGGACAGGCACGTGGAACATCTCTTCCCTCACGGGAAAAGACCTGGAGCTTGCTGGGGAGGCTGTCAAATATCGACTAGATATAGTTGGTGTCTCTTCAAGAAAGCAAAGGGGTTCTGGAACTGTGGACATTGCGAATGGGTGGAAACTCTTCATGTCGGGAGTAGCACCTTCAATGTCTGCTCAGGCGGGAGTGGGGATACTCACAAGTTCCATCCTGGCAGGCAGAGTTTTGGAGGGGATACCATTGGGAGTGCGAGATTTGCGATCTTAAAGCTAAACCTTGAAAGATCAACTCTAGCTGACAAGACGAACTAGAAGAGTCTCGGATATTGCCAAGCCTGTCATAATAGGGCGCCCTTTGGAGCCAGGCCTGAAGGGTGGCAGTTTGCGAGCGTCTGGTGGTCGACTTGTCACGCTCGGCAGTCGGCCGGGTTTAACCCGAAACGGCTAACGAGCTTCCTATCAATGGTCTCGCAAACCATTATGGTTGCCAGAAGGTGGATGCGCTATGCACTAATAGGGGCATAAGTGGACTTTCGGCTACTCGACAACGGCATCGACTTAGGATAGGCACGTGGAACATCTCTTCGCTCACGGGAAAAGACCTGGAGCTTGTTGGGGAGGCTGTCAAATATCGACTAGATATAGTTGGTGTTTCCTCAACAAAGCAAAGGGGCTCTGGAACTGTGGACCTTGCGGATGGGTGGAAACTCTTCATGTCGGGAGTAGCACCTTCAATGTCAGCTCAGGCGGGAGTGGGGATACTCACAAGTCCCAGGCTGGCAGGCAGAGTATTGGAGTGGATACCATTAGGAGGGAGAGTTGCGATCTTAAAGCTTAAGCTTGAAAGATCAACTCTGGCTCTAGTGCAGGTGTATGCACCGAATCTGCAGCTTTCTTAGATGAAGTTGATGCAGCTCTTGAAAAGGTTGCAGATATGGATTCTTATATCCTGATGGGTGAATTTCTTTCTCACGTAGGTGTGGATTTCTCGACATGGGGCAGCGCGATTGGGAAACATGGTGACACCGATCAGAACGCGAACGGAGAGAAGTTGTTGGACTTTTGTTGTTCAAATGGAATGTCCATTATAAACACTTCCTTTCCACAGATCTGCAAGGAAGGTGTTCTGGCAGACCATCCACGAGGAAGGAAGTGGAACATTATTGAAGAAGTCAAATCCAAAGATGGTACACTTCTTTCCAATGAGGAGGACATCTTGTGCAAATGGAGCGAGCACTTTTCCGAATTGCTCAATCCAATCCAGGGCATTGACGATGACAGATCCATCGCCTTGAGCAGGGCGGCAAATAGTCCCACGGTAGATGAAGTCACTTTTGCGATCAAATCGCTAAAAGCTGGCAAATCTGCCGGAGTGGATGAAATCCGGCCAGAAATGCTAAAGGCCTTAGGTGAAGAGGGAGTCAAATGGATCTCTCGTGTCATTAAAATGGCCTGGGAATGCGGCGAAACACCCAGCGATTGGCAGATTGGGGTGATTGTGCCCCTTTTCAAGAAAGGGGATAAAAGGGATTGCTCCAATTACAGGGGTATATCGCACTTTTAAGTCTCCTCGGAAAAGTTTTTGCCAAGGTGCTGGAAACGCATTGCAAAGCAGTGGTCGAGGCACGATTAGGAGATGAGCGGCTTTCGTCCCGGCAAAAGCACAACCGACCAGTTATTCACTCTCAGAATGGTACTTGAGAAGGCTTGGGAGTATGCTACACCTGTTTACGCATGCTTCGTAGATTTGGAGAAAGCATATGACGATATGACCTCCCTCGAGGTAAACTCTGGAGTGTATTACAGGAGTATGGAATTGACGGTTCTCTCTTGAGAGCCATTCAATCTCAAACTGTAAAAGCTGTGTTCGGGTAAACGGCGTTAAATCAATACCTTTCACCGTGGGCGTTGGACTTTGTTAGGGGTGCGTCTTGTCTCCTCTCCTTTTCATTACTTATATGGACTGGATGTTACAACGCAGTCTTGGTGAAGAAGGTTTCGAATTGGGAGATCTGAGGATACCTAAGTCATTTGCACTTCGCTGATGACTTGGTCATCCTTGGGTCCTCTCAGACTGAACTACAGCGGGCACTCGATGGGTTTGTAGCTGTTTGTTTTGAAGCTGGGATGAAGGTTAACGTGAACAAACGTGAAGTTTAAGTATCTCGGGGTCTTATTCACGGGTGATGGAAGGAGCAATGCCGAGTTTTCCTGTAGGATTGGTCAGGCTGGGTCAATTTTGAGACAGCTTGGTCATTCTGTTATTAGGAGGACTGAACTTGGTGTCAAAGCTAAGTTGTCAGTCTTTAATTCGGTGTTTGTTCCAACTCTCACCTATGGTCATGAGGTTTGGGTAATGACCGAAAGAATAAGATCACGGATACAAGCTGACGAAATGAGATTTCTCCCTAGTATTGCTGGTGTGACCCGTATAGATCGCATCAGAAATACCAGAATACGTGAGGAACTCAATGTCGAGCAGCTACTTCTCCGGACGGAGCGATCCATGCTTCGGTGGTTTGATCATGTTAAACGCATGTCCCCGACCAGGATTCCACGACGTGCTATGGAATCCGTACCATCGGGTAGGCGTCCTCTAGGTAGACCAAGGATGAGATAGTTAGATCAAGTCCATAATCTCTCCTATACCCGTATGGGGATTGCCCTTGATGATTTGGAGTCGATGGCGGAGGATCGAGAGCTATGGAGGGTCCACTTGAGCAACTTACACCCGCGACCCACTTAATGGACAAGCGGACCATTGAAAATGAATGAAAATGAATGTTATTTTACAAATCATAAGTGCAGAGATTGCAACAAGAAAGGAAATGTTCTGTGCCAATTATAATAAGATAAGACACGCCATCTTGAATTAAAAAGAAGTGTCTTGTTTGGTACATTGGGTTTTGAACCACGACCAGTATTTGTTCCCTATTCTATTTTATATTAAAATTTATGAATTACAATAAATGTGAATACCAAAAATACGGAGCGGAATTATTTCACGGAACACAACACATAGATTAAAATAGTTTTTCATTTAAAAAATAAATAAATTATTACCTGCACAAAAATACACATAGGGTAAACTACCTAGTGACCGACACCTTCTCAGTTATGGTCACCTGCCACTGTTTTTCCATTTTTATAAGGTTTCCTGTGGCTGGATGTTACGGAAGCTATTTTTAACGTGTTCAGGCACTCAAATGTCATAAGAAATGACTTCTCTTGATATTTTGTAGTCGTTCAGTGCCCTGGGATAATAGACTTTGGTTTGAAACCTTTAGGAATTTCAGAAAACTTGAGATTTCCTTAAGGAACACGTAAGTACAGATCATTATTTTAAAAATATAACCGTGCATAGTAACACTGTGATCAGTGAATTTTATTGAAAACAATTAAGTTGCCGATCTATTTGTTAGTCAGTTATTATTAAAATAACAAAACAATTTAAATTTACGTGGGGTGTCAGTAACTGAAATGAAATGTTCAATAAATCTAGTGACCGACACAGGTGTCTATTACTGGCACAAATGGACATTTTAAAGGATATTAGTTATGGACACCACCAATATTATCTTTGTATTTGCATACCTTTTAGCCGTTAGTTTTAAACCTCTAACGATTTCTCAGGCGTTTATTTAGGAATGCTAACATTTTATTTGAGAATGCCAAAAAAAAGGTCTGCGGCTAAATTTAATGTTCCTCGTAACACCTTATCAAACTGGTCCGCAAGTATAGGTACAAAAGCCAACTTTTGGACCGGAAACTGTACTGACTACTGATGAAGAACAGCAAATCCTTCACTGGATTACCTAAAATCATGAAAGCGGTTTTCCAAGGCCAAAAAATGCGCCAAGAAAAGTGTTATGTTCACATTTTCTGCGTCCGGTATGGTGACCCCTCCTATGATTATATCCTTTTTTAAGAATTCCTTTGGAGGTTGGTAGCTTTTTTAGGTATAGCTTTTTATTTATTTTTAAATAATCTAAGTTACATATAATTCTTCTGTGTGTGTGTTGTAACTGAACTCCTCCTAAACGGCTGGACCGATTTTGATGAAATTTTGTGTGTGGGTCCAAAAATGGTGTAGATTCACAATTGGACCCAGGAGGCGGCGCTGCGATCCGGTCTCACAAAATTTCAAATATTAAACACTCAACAACAAAAAAAAATTTTTAAATCAGTCGGACACATCGGTTAATTAGAACCGCTGCAGATCAATTGAAGGACAATGAATATGTACGAGCAGGATAATCAACATTTGCCAGGTCCGCTAGTTTAAAAAAAAATAGTTTATTTATTTGAGCTGAGAATGTTTTCTTTTATTATATGTATTTTATTTGCCCAAAATTTACCACTGGCCTGTTATGAAAAGGGGGTGTCCATTACTAATATTTTAGGGTGTCGACTACTGAAAAAATGGTGTCCGTAACTAAAAACCTGGTAAGGTATTACAATTTCCTGTTTTACTTATTTTATGGAATTCCTTACATATCTGTTGTTATAACTTTCTTACAGGAAATTATTTATAGTTATATTTTAAATAAACATCATTAAAATTGATCCAACGGAGAAAAAGTTATGAATTTTTAAAATCAAAATTTCTCTTAAGGGTGTCGGTCACTGGGTACTTTACCCTACCCCTTACCGATGACAGATTCCTGTATGTCTGATAGGGTTTCTTCGCCACAAGATATCGCAGGCCAAATTTTACATTTTTCAATCGACGCGAAAGTACAAATTTGCGATTTTGTTGAATTATTTTTGCTATTAATTAAATTATATTAAATTTGTAAAAGAGGTGTTTGTTCTTTATTATTGAGTGCAATTATAATTAAGAAAAAGAAAAAAGTCTTTCTTAAGCTGAAAAAAAAAAATTTTAAATCTTTACGAAAAAACACAATTTAGAAACCAAACAAGAAACAAGAAGGACTTAATAGGCTGCATTTTGTTTATATTATGACTTCATAAATATTATTGAGTATGAAATTGGTGGACACACTGGCATTATAAATGCCGTTGCATTTATGCTTAGTAATGCACTTTCTTTGGTAGGATTTCAAGTCTGCAGTTTATGGGTGGTCTTGCAAAACCATCTGAAGCTATGATGATAGACATATTAAAGAAATTATATAAATTGAACCGCTTAAATTATTTAATGCAATATCCGTATCAAAAGCATTCTTCTTCCGATCGCAAATGTAGGTATCTACGGCGCAGGTAGGTATCTTATGTCCCTGCGCCGGTATCTACCTACTATCGGATTCGCTCTCTTAATCGAAAGAAAACGAAAACAAGTATTTAAGATAATTAGATATTTATTATTATTTATTATTATCTTAAATAATATGTACTTGTTTTTTAAACTTTTTATTCTCATTCGGAACACAAGTTTTTTCATCAATTTCAATCAAAAAAAAAAAAAAAAATACATACAACTACGTATGTGTTTGGAAAAACATTTAACACAATAGGGTATTTCGCCAAGCTATCCCTTTCAGAACTGCGTTTTCTCTTTCACTTAAACGTAAAAAAAACACACTTTTAACAAACACTATATCAAGTCTGCAATAGGCCCCTTTTATTCGAAGTGGCTACTCGCACGTTCATTTTGACAGATTTTGTACTGAACTGACGTTTACCGATTTTCGGGACACGACTACGTAATCAACGTAACGTAATCCTATTTTCATTAAAAACTCTTTATAAATAGAAAAGTTGGATCCAAAACGTACGGCATAATGTCCGAAAATGATTATACTGGAGTTTAGAGTCCTTGCCGCGAGCGTAGCGAGCCACATACCCCAACTTGAAGCAATATAAACTTTGACATTTCGTTACGTAGTCGTCTCCCGAACAACGTGCGAATAGCAACAGCCCCTTTTATTGGCAATCTATCTCAGAGAAGTAAAGTAAAGTAGGATTTTTAACACGCAATTATAACAAATACACATTGCTTGACACTTTCGAGACTTTATTTAGTTGTTGTAATTGCGTGTTAAAAATCGTACTTTATGCTATGTTTCCACCGACCGCTAACCCCGAGATTAAGTGCAAGAGGTTTAAAATTAATCCTGAAGTGTTTCCACCAAAAAACAGAGATTAATTTCACGTTTCACCAGATGTTGTCTTAAGCTGTCAAATCGAAAAGTGTGACAAATGGTAAAAAATTAAACAATTTCTACTTTCGAAATTAAAAGTAATAACCTAGTTAGTTTAGGCGATTAATTTTTAATTTCCTTTTTATTAATATTTTTATGATAAATTTTGAGATTTATACGAGGTTAACGAAAATTAATCCTAATCTCGGAGTTAATCTCCGGTGGAAACATAGCATTACTTTACGTCACTGAGATAGATTTCCAATAAAACAGGTCTAATGTTATCAATTTGTACTTCGCACTTTATTATAAAATTTTCACAAATAACATGGGTAAACCCTATCTCCCGCCATATAAAATTTCGTTTGTTTTCCTGCTAGTTTTTTAAGCTGTAATTTTTTTATTCTCATTTGACACTGACGTTGCCGTGAACTACCCTATTCCGAAACTATACTCTCACAGCCTTATTCATAAAACTTAATTAAATCTGAATTAGGTTATTCATAAACTTTTTTCAAAGTTAATTTTCACTTAATCAAGATGAATCTAATGAATAAGGCTGTCAATATTTTACAATTTATTTACTCATTTAAACAACACAAATCGTTCCATATAAAACACACAATGTTTGTGTTGGACTTTTTTTGTTTCCATCTATCAGACTGAACACACCCACTAGCCAACAGCTGATGACAGATGCTACTACCTATTTGACATTTCAATATAACCCCAATTTGTTTACGTTCTCTCGCAATAGAAATACGCATCTTTCTTCTCTCTACCGGTTTAGATTCAAGATGTCACAAAACACTTTGTGGTGACTTTTTTATTCGTTTATTCATCAAGTTTTCATATAATTTTATATTAATGTATGTATCTTTGAACTGAATCAGTTCAACAGAGATATGCAATGAGTGAGGCTGAAAAAACAAAACCAGGGAAAGAAATAACTACTGCATCAGATGCTTCCTTGACAACACCACCACCTACGGCTACTACAACCGCAAATGATAGTAGCAACAGCACTACGTCTTCTATAACCAGCACAACGGCAGCTGTATCCACAACCAATACCAACTCTGGCAGCAGCAGCACAAGTATCACAAAGCTTCCAAGCAAACCGCCTCCTCCGCTGCCCCCGCCTCCACCACCACCACCAAAACTATTACCACCACCAGCCCCAGTCAGTAGACCACATAGAATCCATGAGCCTCCAACAGAAACTGTAGTTAAGAAAGCGTTTGCAGATTTTATGAAAGATCCTGAATGCTTAGACAAAGCCACTGATTACCTTTATGAATCACTGCTTGAGGACGCAGTTATGGGTGTTTACCTTGAAGTGCAACATTCCGTGAGAAGTGGCTCTTTGGAAGCCATCGAAGGACAGCCTGAAGATGACACAGCGTTCAAAATAGTGGATACTCCCAATTACGATGTCTTTGGCATGAGTACCGCTCGCAAGGACATGGATTGCAATTGTCCAAATTGTGATCGACTAGTAGCTGCTTCCAGATTTGCACCGCACTTAGAAAAGTGTATGGGTAAGTTATTGCAAGTAGTAAATATATTCTTTATATAGGTACCTTGTTATTCCACGATAAGAATTTGTATTTTTCAATTGCTGCTAATACGGATATCATATATAAAACAGTTTGTCCTCACTGATTGGCGATTGGTGATTAACGCACAGCCCGAAATTATTAGCTGGAAAGCTGACAATTTTAAACAATTTTCCTTTTTTGGCCACTAAGGAGCAATTTGGAAAAATCCGAACTCCGAAATGGGTTTAAAGTTGTATGAAAGAAATCTTATTTTTCATCCTATCGACTTCAAAATTGCTTTGTATACTCTATAAATGCCTCAGATTTTAAAAATGTAGTTATTAGCTATGGGAAGAGGGTTGTTCAGTTTGTATCGAGCCTGTAGCAAAGCACATTAGGTACTTGTATAAGGGAGCTATGTTGTGTTCCCGCCTATAAATGCTAGTAATACATTGTAGATTATAGGAGGGAAATCTTAAACTGAGTCGCAGATCACTGTGGCCACAAGTGGGCATATTTTGATATCTTTCATTTGGAGCTCATCATCTCAGTTTTTTGTGGCTAGCTTTAGCAGTTAGGTATGTCCGCTGCGAAATATTTGGCTTGCCTGTTTCCTTCGGTTTCCGTTCATAAATGTAGCTTCTTTTCCTTTAGTGTTTGTTGGCAGCCCTCAGAATGGTCTTGTCATCATGAACTTAGATGCGGAATCTTTTCTTGTTAATTCGTCTGCTTGTTCATTGCCTTCATATCCACTGTGTCCTGGCACCCATATTAGGTCGAATTTATTTGTGGTGGTCAGTAGTTGTAGGAGTTATAGGCAGTCGCAGACCAGTTTTAATGTTATTTAAAGGCGTTAATTGCAAGTAGGACTGCCCTGCTATCGGAGATAATGAATACGGTCTCGGTTGTTATAGACCCGTTTAGATTTCAGCCTGCAATACGGAACTAGTTTTATCCATACTAGCGTAGAGGGATGTTCTAGTGCGAGGACCGTGTACCCCGGCTCCAACTCCTTCATTTGTTTTGGATCGGTCTGTTATATACAGATAACAGATTTTTGTAGAGGTCTATTTTCCCCCGTTTAGGCAAGAGAGGCAATTAAAAAAACCATTAAAAAAAAATAAATTCCATTCCATTGTACAGTGGAATATTTTTTATTCGTATACTGCCCACTGCTTGGGGTCACGGTTTGATTTGGAATAGGTACGATGGGTGATATATGTAAATTTTCTTTTAATCTATGGGAAACATATATAGAAAGTTACAGAATTTTTAATTCAACCATGATTTCATTCTTTTCTTACTAAAATTTCTTTTTCAAAATGTTGAGTTTGAAAGTATTTTTTTACAAACCATTTATAGAAATAACTTCATTTAAAAACTTATGAATTCAGGCTTTGATATTCCGGCTGTTTAGCTGATATTGTTCCTTGTAATTCGAAGGAAATTTTATCCAAAGAAAAGATTTGTTGACGATGAGTTTTACTACACAGTTCTGCAAATAAAGCTCCGATGGAAGCCTGTGGCTTCCAACATATTTAAAAAAGATTCCCGATCTTTCTTCCTAGGAATATGATCGCACTAAGGTTTCAGATAGGCAGTGCAGCGCTGTACAGAGTTGGAGTATGCTCAGAGCGATTTGAATTCTTTATGAAACCCAATTGACCACTATCTGGTAAACGACTGTGAAAATATACCATTTGGACAGTTTTTTTGTATTTCTTTAGTCTGCTACAATTTCTTACTTTCTTACTTACACGCCGTTTCAAAACGACCTAGACGATCTTTATCCGGCTTTGTTAACGTCCATACTTCTGTGCCATATAGCAGGACTGGTATAATGAGGGTCTTATATAAAGTCTCCAAAGTGTTTCTTAACAAGGCCTTACTAGTCAAAGAAACAGCGGTTGGCAAGTGTAACTCTTCATTTCATTTCTGTAGTAGTGTCATTATCAAAGTTTATAGGGGAGACGAGGTAGACAATCCCCTAACCACCTCAAAGTTATAGGTGCCTATCGTGAAGTTCTGTCGTCGTCGATGATGTGTGGCCTTTTGTTGACAGGTTGTGCACAATTTTCTTAAGTTTGTATGATGTTGATAAAGTCACATGACAGCGAATCACCTTGTCCAAATCCTTTTTTGACATCAAAGGTCTCGGTGAGATTGTTTCTGACCTTTATGGAACAGCGAGCGTTCTCCATCTCCATCATTCTGCGCAATCTAACAAGTTTGGCAGGGATGCCAAAACTAGACTCTGCTGTATAGCTCGTCTCTATAAATGCTTTCAATTTCATACAATCTGCTTTCATCATACAATCTGTACCTGCTTTCACATTCCTGATCAGCTATCTTATGGTTAGGTTAAAAATATGCTGTGCTAAGATTTTTATCCCGACTGCTCAGTCAATTTGTTCTGGGTCCAGTGGAATAACTCGCGCCGCACTAAAGCCGCACTATGGCAAATATGTACTCTGAATTTTCTGTAAAATCGATATTAATAATTTATTTTCTTACAGGAATGGGTAGAAAAACATCTCGCAAGGCTAGCCGGAGGCTGGCCAATGCTAAAGAAGGCAATTCCAGCTATTTCTACGCAAATGCAAGTGACGACGATGATGATGCGGATCGGTCTTCAGAAAAAAGACGAAAAAAAATCCAAACATCGCGGACAAATGGATCGAAAAAGAACGGAAAATCCTCTTAAGAGAATATTAATATATTAATTGTATTAGTAATATCTTTACCGCATTAGTGGCTAGCTTTTAGTTTATACATTTATAAGTTTTATTTTCGGCTTTAATTGTGGATTTCAACTTTCATTTGTTTGTCGGAGTTTTCGGGTAGTGATATATTTGAGAACAATAATTTCACCAAACTGCATCTGATTATAAACATGAGTGAATAGTGTGTTGACGTGTGTATAGGCTATAGATCAACTAGATTGTAATATTCCGGGAATACTGTGTTCAAAATATTCAACACTTGATATACCTCTTTAATGCAGAACTGAGTGTGAAAACCAATAATCCGCAAATGATAAAATAGAAAACAGTAACCAGGTATTGCTAACCTTATTAATAATATTGCTTAGCTCAATTACATGACTAGTGTTATATTAATATAATAGCATGAGTAAAATCATGTAGTTTTTAATTTATTCAAATATGAAAAATAAAATTATAAAACTAACTATGTACTTCGAAATAAGTCACCTCTCAATGTAGTAATAACTTTAAAAGGATGTATATTTGAAATATGTACGTAATGTACTTTTAACAAGTAAAAGTGTTATCATCGGCCTGGCCGATGCTTTGATACCCTCCACTGTATGGATTGTGTACAGGTACTCGCATGTGTCTAATATTGGTTTTGCATGGGAGGTACCAGAACTACTTGACCGACGTAGACAATTTTTAATACCAACCTGACGACTGTAAAAATAAGACCTCTCACAAAATTTCAGTCGCCTAAGTCGGTTCGTTTGGACGCTATGGTCTTTTCAACAGACAGAGACACATAGTGGTTTTGTATGGGAGGTACCAGAACTACTTGACCGACATAGCCCATTTTCAATACCAACCTGACCAGCCTAGTTAAATTCGTTTGGACGCTATCGTGCTTTAAACAGACAGACGCCAACAACAGAGGTATTAGTCGTCTTAACATCGCATACAAGATCTTATCTGCCGTATTGTGTGAACGCCTGAAGCCTTTCGTCAACAACCTGATTGGTCTCTATCACTCTATCAGTGTGGCTTCAGGCTAGGAAATTCCAGCATCGATAAAATGTTCATACTGCGACATATCTTGGAGAAAACCCAGGGAGTTACCTTTTCATCGATTTTAAAGCCGCCTATGACAGCATTTATAGAGACGAGCTGTACAGAGCAATATCTAGTTTTGGCATACGTGCCAAACTCGTCCGTTTGTGCAGGATGACAAGGAAGAATGCACGCTGCTCCATCAGGTCGGTAAAGAACTCACCGAGACCTTTTAGATGTCAAAAAAGGATTTAGACAAGGCGATGCGCTGTCATGCGACTATTTCAACATCGTTATTGAAAGAATAGTGCAAAACGCTAACACCAGGGCACTATCTTTCAAAACTCCGTCCACCTACTCGTCTACGCCGACGACATAATCGGCAGAGCGTAATGTCACTGGTGCGTTCGTGAGCATTGATACGGAAGCGGCGAATATGGGTTTGACAAGACAAAGTATATGCTGTCATCAAGAAAGGACACCCAACACCGACGTCTTGGACAGACTGTCACTATAGACAGATATAAAGGTGGTAAAGGACTTTGTCTACCTAGGCTCCGCTATACGCTCAGACAATGACACCAACGCTGAGATTAACCGAAGAATAACTCTTGCCATCCCTATTTCTTTGGGCTAAGAAAGCAATTGAGTAACAAAGCCCTCTCTCGAACAACTAAAGTGACCCTAAGACCTTAATCATCACTTTATGGTGCAGAGGCATGGACTCTATCAAAAGCGGATGAGCTTACTCTTGGTTGCTTCGAGAGGAAAATTCTTCCAGTATTTTCTGTCCCGTCTGCCGTCAAATCCACACCCGAGGGACAGCGCAGTAGAGGAAGACCGCGACTCAGGTGGCGCACGCAAGTGGAAGGGGACCTTAACCAACTTAGCGTGCGAAACTGGAGACTGCTGGCCAAAGATCGTGCTGGCTGGAGACGCTTGTTGGTTGAGGCCCAGGTCCACTCAGAACTGTAGCGCCACCTTAAAAAAAAATAAAAATAAATAGGTGGCGCAACAGGCGTGTAGACACCCTAGGCCTAGCTTCTCGCAACCATTCGTTTTGTGTGAGTTTCTATTTTTGAGACGAATGGAAGGGACCTACAATTTTATGCCGAGTCCGAACGGCTAAATTGAGAAGCTTTTTTCATGACAGTTATACTCTCGGATGTTTGTCAGACGTTCGCGAGAGGTGGCGCAGTAGAAAAAACCTTAAGATGTAATTTGTGTTTTTCCGGGGATCGAACCTGGGATCCCTCGCACAGCAGTCCAACACACTAACCACTGCGTAGCGCCACCTTAAGTAAGTAAAAAGCCGCATTGATAATGACCTATTAGATAGTGAGCAAACGGCTTAAGACGTTCACATAATACGCTCCACAGGATCTTGTAGGCGATGTTTAAAAGGTGCAGCGTTGGTGCAGCGTAGACGATCTGCTTTTTTGTGGATCGGGCAGATGGTACCGAGATTCCAATCGTCGGGCATACTTTCTTCAGACAACATTTTGCAGATGAGTTGGTGTATACTCCTGACCAGGTCATCTCCAGTTCTCTAGCTGCTTTGATCGTTTTTAGTCTGCTGATGGCTACCTTGATGTCATTTTGGTCGGACGGATGTACCTGTTGTTTGTCATCTAGATCGACTGGTATAGATCGGTGATTGGCGGGATCTTGTCTGTCATCACCATTCAACAACTGGTTAAAATAATCTCCCCGGTTAACATCGACTGCGTATCCACTACAGTATTTCCACCCCCATCTTTGCAGGGCCCAGGGCTGCTCGTGAATACTGAAGTTGATTTTTCCACTCTTCTATAGAAGTTTCGCACCTCGTTTCTGCTAAAGCATCTCTGTATCTCCTCGACTTCACGTTGCTGATGATCTTTTTTCTTTCTCCTCAACATTTTTGGTTTATTCATCCGAGGCATATTTAGTAATTTTAATCACAATTGTGTTTCCCTTTCCTGGCCAGCTTGTGAGGCCTGTGCAGGACGTATGTAGATCGTTTTACGCCCATCTGTGAATTATTGGAGCACAATCAGATATTATCTAATAGCGATGCCCTGTTAGACACTATCGAATTAACAGCTTGGACGTGATTTGTAAAACAAAGTTTACAATCTAAAACTCCCTTTCTGCTCGCTGTGATAAAAGTAGGACTCCTTTTCCGAAACGAAACCATTGGAGCAGAGAAGATATTTAAGCAAAGCTAGTCGCTAGCATTTATTTCTGCGTTGATGGGTGTTAGCATCGCAGCCTGGCTTAATCTAGTTTACGTTGTTCCGACGTACGCTCCGTTTAACGGTTCCGGTTAATGAGAGAGAGGTCTCATACGGCAGTAAGCACCATCAGGGCCCATAGCGATCCCTTGCAGTAATCTTCAATGGAGAAACGCGTACACACTCTTGCCATTGAAAAGCACTCAATTCCGCAAAAAACAAGTGTTGGAAGAACTACATGTCCAGAAATCAAAGGGCACGGCAGTGCCTCAGCGAAGTTCTCTAGTAAAGACGCTTACTCTTTTTACAGGAACAAACTCAGGCTGTTTTCGAACCCCTTCTAACTTCGGAACCAATTAAGCCAACAACTTGGAACTTTTACCAGACTCAGACTCCACCTCACGGAATTTTATCTCTATGGCATTAGTGGTTCTCAACATACAGCACTTCAGAAACCGCAAAAACCGTAACTGACTCACTCACTCACTCACTTAAATGATGATCATCAAAATTATGAAGCACTTCCCGTCATCCTAGAATCGTGAAATTTGGCAGAATTATAGATGTAGTGCATATACACTGGGAAAAGTCCAAAACGTGGTAGTCGTCCACTTTTGAGAATTGCTTATTATTTATTTGGGCCACTTGCCATTGCCGTAGATTGTTGAAATTTAGTAGAGCGGTAGGACCTACATTTTTTTTTATTAAAAGCTTTCAACTTAAGGGGCGTGGAATCTGCCCACTTGAAATATGAATAAAAGTTAATCTACCGGCTGAATATAACTTTAATGAATAGTTTATAAGAAAGAAAGCCAAAGTGATGGTAATCAGTTTCCATTGACATTTTAAAAAGTGAAGACGTTTCAACATTTTTTTGTGAAATCTACTGAAAAAAAAACTTCGCAAAAAGTAGTGAAATCACACCCAAAACATAAATGTAGAAAGACAGCCAAGTTCTTTTATATAGAAAAAAAAGTGTGCAACGTCTATAACTTCATTATACAATAGGTGAGTTTTTTTGGCTATTCTATATAGCTTTAAAAAAAAAAAACGATTATCGGGGCTTAGCTCTTTCTTCATAAAAGCTTGGCAGCACTCCTATCACGGAAATTCGTAAAATATCACTTACAAATAAAAAACATCAGAAAAAAAACTTGGCGTACATTTAGAACTCCTTACTTTTCGTGGATGATTTTAGGATGATGGTTAGGTATCCAGCACAGTCTCACTCCGTTCTGACTACATAATGCTATGCGCATTGTGCGACAGTTCCTGACTATTTCCGAATTGATGTTCGCAGTGCGGCCTGACGATCGATGTATATGGCTATATCCCTTCTTGACATAAATCTCAGCCGCATTAGCTCTGCTGTCTTAAGAACAGCCAGAACTTTTGATTGGAAGACATTACCTATATCCGGTAGTTGTATGTATAGACCGCAATTTCGCATTGCTAAGCTACTCTTTCGCTTTGCCATTCACGCCTTTTCGGAAATGATACCTCGAAGGAGTGTCGAAATCGACCAAAGGGTAGATTTCATCAGTTTGCAGTTTTGCACCTGTATGCGCGGCAGTAGCTCTGCTATTATCATACAATGTACAAAACTTGCCCCTGAAGTAGCAAAGTTGTGAGCCGTAGCGGACTGTTTCCCGCAAGTTGCTTAATATGCAAATCTATAACGGCGTGAAGTGCAAAAAGGTTCAGCGTTGCCGAAGGGATGCTACGAAGTGCTTCTGTTATGATGGCTATGGCTACGCACGGCAAACTTGCTAATCCATAACCAGCACACAAAGGAAAGGTGAAAGGACAATGCCCTGTGGGGTTCCTCTGAATACATTCTAATTGAACTTTGTCTAATTACTTTTTAACTTACAAGCTTTTTGCAGACCCAAGAAACTATACCATCATGTTCGATGTTCGCATTTGATATGGCACATGTAAGTCGGCCCATATTCCATAACCTCATTATTCCTTGAATTAGGGCTATATCCAGCTCTGGTTACCAGAGGCTAACTTTTTGTGATCTAAGCTTTTAATTATTTGAGCGACATCTTTTTGCTCGCAATATCTGAATACCTCATCAGAATCTAGGAGTTATGTGCCTGCAAAACACTGAGAATCTCGTCTCGTCCTACTTCTTTCTCTGGGATGGAGGCCCTTCCCTTCGCCTTAATGAGGACTTCCTCTATGGGAATAGTTATAGTATGTTCCACAGTTGTGCACCGTTTAACACCGTATTGGCAAACTGATTTGATTCCTGGGGGCTTATTCCCAAATGCGCGGCGGATCGCTTTTCATGGCGGATTGATATTTTTGCATTTCCAAAAGCTGTCAAAAGCGATAGCTATTCAGATCACAATAGCTATCGCTTTTGAATGGATCGAATCGCTTTTGGAAATATAAAAATACCAATCCGCCGAATAAGCGGTTCTTGAAGTCGATTTAAGTGATATTGGCAATATCCTTTCAATATCTGTTTCATGTCGCAATTTGGCTGATTAAGAGTAGGTATGCCTAGCGAGTTTGCCCCATATATAATATCCACAAACTGATTGCTTATAGGCGAGTAGCTGCATTTGCTGCAATAGATATCTAGCGATAGCGGTATCAGAATACAGCTCTCTTAGCATCGTTTCAATCCGCAGTTCTGGTATATCTCAAATACACTAATGGAACCTGGATCCTTCGAAGAGACTCAGCAAGCTTATATTAAAGGCAAAGGGGTGGAAACCGCATTGCATGAAGTCGTTAGCACTTTAGAGATAAGTCATTAATAATTAAAAATATACACTAGCTGCGTTCGAGAGGCACTCCACGAGGAAGGGTCATCTCCCCCTTACTCTGAGTACTTGTAATTACTGAATACTGAGATACTAATGAAACTCAACAACATGGGGGTCAGGATAACTGCATTATGCAGACGATGTCGCTTATGGTCGATAAGAATTTCCCTTTTGCAAGGAAACTCAGAGTACTCAATACTTGGACAGTGCGGCCTTGGGGTTAACCCCAGAAAGAATAATACCACTATTCGAGCCACCAAATCTTGAAGGAATACCTCTAAAGGTGGCGGATAGGACGAAATATTTAGGAATGATATTAGACAGTGGGCGCAGTAGCGCAGTGGTTAGTGTGGTGGACTACTGTGCGAGGGATCCCAGGTTCGATCCCCGGAAAAACACAAATTACATCTTAAAGTTTTTTCTACTGCGCCACCTCTCGCGAACGTCTGACAAACATCCGGGAATTGTAGGTCCCTCTTCCATTCGTCCCAAAAATATAAACTCACACAAAACGAATGGTTGCGAGAAGCTAGGCCTTGGGTGTCACCCGCCTGTTGCGCCACCTATTTATTTATTTTTTCTTTTTTTGATATTAGACAGCAAACTTAATTGAATAATTGAAAAAAGCTGCTAATGATTTCTACGCATGTAACCGCATCTTTGGCAGGAGGTGGAGACCAAGCCCCAAATCAATCCTATGGATGTACACGGCAATCGTGTGGCATATACTCACATATGGAATCGTAGTCTGGTGGCAAGCCGCGGGCAAGCAACCAATCTTAAGTCAATGACAAAAATACAAAGACTAGCATGCATGTAGGGACAACCGCTGCGATGGAAACCACACCTCCGGCTGGACTGGAGGCAATTCTCAATATGATTCCAAATATGATTTGATAGACCATTCTCCTGCTCGTTTGCAAGTAGAGATGAAAGGAAAAATGAAAAAGGAAAGCGATAACCATCTACACAGAAAAATCGAAGATGGACTGTGGAACCGGTCACAGATTTCGAATAAACTTTTTTTTAAATGTTCCTCAAGACTGTGAGACTGCTATAGGCTACGTCGGTCGTTTAAAGCCACGTCCTTAGGGACAGTTTTTAGCCAAAATGTATTTTTTGAAGTGAAAATATATACATACATACACATATACATATCATGCTACAAATGGATGTTTATATAGCCCGTCCCAACTTAAGTGAACATTTGTTCCGCAGGTCTCTTCATAGTAGCGATTTTTTCTCTTAGCGACAACAAAACAACTTTTGCTGGGTGTTGCACTTCTCAAATAGCTATGTGTGTTTAGTAATGAAAGCCAGAGTTCTGAGTAACTTTATTATAAAAGCGTGAAACCCACTCGTATTAAAAAGGGTTGAAATGGAGGGAGTGCTTATTTCTTAAGGTACTTACTTCTTACCTTTATAATAGCGAGCCTTTAAATCGAACGCAATTTCGTCATATAGACGGCCGCTGTCGATATGTTAGGTTAGGTTTGTGGGCTGGCGAGGATTTCTCCGTGCCACACTCAGGTCAATACTGACCCATTGTGATTCCCGTAGGGGGAAAGAGGTTGTCCCTTACCCATTATAACCCTGTATATTCAAATTACTTACTGTGCTGCTATACATACAAGGAAGGATTTACAAGTGTTTAAGGTGGCCCTCTCTTGTGAGTTTTCTCCCTGCTTCAAACTTGAGTGCGCAAGCCGGGATGTCCACACTCCACAGAGGGATCAGCTTGTTGTTGTTGAAACAGCTGTCGAACCTTGTATTGCTAATTCGTCTGCTTTCTCATTGCCTGGAATGCCTTCATGTCCCGGAACCCAGCAGAGTGATACCTTATGTGCTGTGTACCAAGAGCCTTGAGTTATTCGCGACAGCACTTCACAAGTTTCGATTTCTGGCGCAGTTATGCAGTTATGGCTTTTATTGCTGCCTGTCGATAAAGAAGGTAATATGTACCTTTAGGTGGTGGTATTGCCCTTACCACAGACTCACGGGCTGCTGTTGTCACTGCCAGGACCTCTGCTTGGAAAACGCTGGTCGGGGAGGCGTATCGATTTTGATATACCCAGCGATTCAGAGAAGACACCTGACCCTACCCCAGTGTCCATGCCAATAAGGCCCACCCTAGGCCATAAAAGGTACACTGAACTTTTAAAAACAAGAGCGGTACAATTGCCATCATAACAACAGGCATTGCAAAGGTTGGTTAACCCCTAAAAATATTTTTATATATTTCAAAGCTGCACCTTATCGAGGACCGCCTTACAAACCAACCAAATGCCGCATGAAATACAAAAATAAGATCCTGTAGAAAACTGTTTTTGTATCGCGAACGAGTTACCAGCTTCCACTCCCATTCATATTCTCAAATCTTCTCAGCACTCAACCCCTTAACCCACGTAAAATCAATTCAATAACATAGGAAATCAATTCATTAAGCGATGCAGGTTCTAATCCGAAATCTTCTGAATCATTCTCCGAGCGCTCTGACCCCGATTCTGAAATTGGAGGCGCCGCATTGCTCGTTGAAGGAATCAACTTCGCCAGATCAAAGGTCACGGTAGTGCCCCTTCCAAGTTCTCTAGTAAAGGCACTTACCCTTCTTACAGGAACAAACTCAGGCTGTTTTCGACCTCCCTCTGACTTCGGAACCAATTAACCAAAAAACTTCAAACTTGAAATATTTACCAAGCTCATAAAAAAGATCCACCTCACCAAATTTCATCAAAAATCGCAAAAACCGTAACTGACTGACTGACTTACTTAGATGATGATCATCAAAACTATGAAGCACTTCCAGCCATCAGAATCGTGAAATTTGGCAGAATGCCAGATCCTGTGGTGCATTCGCTGGGAAAAGCCCAAAAGTTGAGATTTTCCCTTCATTCCATTTTGTTTACATTAACCTCTTAAACTAAGAACTTGGCGGACATTTAGATCTCAATACTTTTCGTGGCTGACTAGTTACACACTTGTTTTTTATATAACAGAGCTTTGCTTTTTTTTGCATTTATGTTTTTGGTGTGATGTGTATCAATTGAGCCACTTCAGAGCAATGAATTTTCTTAAAAGTTTGAAAATTTAATAGTTTTGTTGTTCCAAATTGTGAAAAAGGGCCAAAATCATTAAATTTTAGAAAAGTGGTATCATTGTGCCAAAGTGGTAAAAAAAGTGCCAAATTGCAACTTTAGTCGCACAACAACGGTCACGCTGAGTGCGGCCAACGACAATCTGCAAATTACAGACTCTCGCGAGAGAGCAAACTTATAGAAAAAACGATTAGCGCTGTGTCGGATATTTTGTGAGCTACATTGCATATTTGAGCGTGAGTTGTGACACAAAAAAGGAGCTGCAGTTAAAATGTTAACTTTTTAAAATGCAATTTTAACTATTTTATGAACCAAATTGTTAATTTGTATTCAATGAACGGATACCTACATAAATGTTTGAATGTTATTCTGTTTTGAAAAGCTGACAAAAATATGTTTTGGTTGCTCTACAAACACTGTTTCCTTTTGATCACTTTAATTTGCAGATTATAACAGTTAAACTCAAAAAATCAAAATTCCAAGACGGTCACTAACGAATTTAACCCATTGGCTATAAAATAAAAACATAAAAAAATAAAAAAATTCATTTAGGTATTGCCCCACCGGGGCGAAAAAAAAACCACCCCAAAAAGAACGTTTTTGGGACTTTATGGTACCTACATAAAAGTAAAAAAAATTAAAATTCTAAGGCGGTCACTAACAGCATCGATTTATTTACTGTCGAAAACCGTTTACTGCGACCAATTATCTCTTAAACCCTGCAAGCCCCATTGGGGCGAAAAATCATATACCCTCGTATACCCAGCCTTAACATAATTTCTGTTTTCGAAGCAAAAATACTCTTAAGGAAGTAGCGCACGGCATATAGAAAGCCACATACACATGTAGCTCTGACGTCAACAGAGAGTACCACATATCGTAGACATACGTACATATGTGTACCATATTTGAGTGTCACAAAGAGAGATAGTACCTATACGGTATGTGTCTATTGGAACCATACGCCGAGGAAAAATTTACTTCAGATCTACATCGCGTGGCTTCCTATACCTGCATTTCCACCTTTAGGCACTACTCGTACCTACGTGAGCTTCAAAAGTCAATCTTTGGAGTTTTGAAAAAAAATTTTCAAAACATTTATAAAGAATTTTATTCTGTCGCCTGTCGAAATTAAATATGTTTTGTTATTGTTATTTTGTTATCAAACTTTTTACAGTTTTGTTTTTTTTTTTAGGGATCTTTCAAGACATTGAAGAAAACTTAAAAGAACATCTGTATATGGAGCCCTATTTAGGTTTAACAATATTAATTGCCACAGTTTTTATTTGTTACTAGCTGAACCCCCGCCAGCTTCGCCAGGCATTTTGTTGCTTTTTTAATTTTTTTTTTATTTTTAGTTTTATTTTATTTATTTTCGGGAGACATGTTTTAATTTTTTTTATTGTAGGTGACACGCCCCTTTATCCAACTTTGACAAGTCTCCACAGAAGCACTCTAGGGCCAAAACGATTACATGTAATTTTAATCTCAATCGATTCAATGGTTTTCGAAATATACGATTTTTAATGTATTTTTTTGTATGGGAGGTGCAATGTTTGTCCAATATCTAAGATCAAATGTCAGTTTGAGCTCAATCGATTCTGTGGTTTTCGAGATGTACGATTTTGAATGTTTTTTCTGTATGGGAGGTGCCACGCCCCTTTGTCCGATTTTGACCTATCTTCACAGGAATACTCCACGACCAATACCTAAGATTATCTGTAAATTTGATCTCTATCGATTCTGTGGTTCTCAAAATATAAGATTTTGAATGTTTTTTTTGTATGGGCGGTGCCACGCCCCTTTGCCCGATTTTGAATTTGTTTAGCCTATCACTCAATCACCGTTATTACCGACATTTTAAAAAAATCAACAAAATCGGTTGAAAATCACGGGCGACAGAGGGAAACAGTTTTTTTTCGACTTTGTTTTATATATATAGAGAAGAGATACTACACATAGGTAATCTATATACGTGAGCCTCAAAAGTGAGTCAAAGCCGATTCTCCTTTGAGTTTCCTTTGGGGTCTAGAAACAGGTCCAACAAGTTTTAAAAAGTTTGTTAACGAAATAGCAATAACAAAACGTATTTCGTTTTTACAGTATAATATCTATTTTTTTATAGGTAGGTAGGTAGGTATTTAAACAAAATTATTTTCAAACTAAAACCAGTAAGACAATTATCTTCGACTATGCCGAAGCTCAAATACCCGGTACTATATTATTGTAAAAAAAAAAAATATTTAAGTATTAAAAAATATATATATTTGTATGGGAGGTATGGGTAGTTTTAATTCGACCAAGCTCTTTTTTTGTCAAAAAATTTTAAATATTATTAAAACAATAAGTGCAGAGTTTAAACTTGCTATCTTTATTGTAGCTATTTAAATTTAATTTTTAACATCAAAAAGCTATATAAATCCGAAATTTTTGTATGGGAGGTAGTAGTAGTTTTCATCCGATCTAGCTCATCTTCGAACTTAGCCTCAGTTTGGTGGATAAAAGCTTGCGTACCAAATTTCAAGTCGATAGCTCTTAAATTACGGCCGTAATCGTGCGGACGGACAGACGGACAGACAGACACACAGACGGACATCGCTAGATCGACTAAGAAAGTGATGCTGATCAATAATATATATAGTTTGTCATACCTACAACGCTTCCTTATGTGCGTTACAAATGGAATGTCAAAGTGAATATACCCTCGCCACAGTGTGGTACCGGGTATAAAAACAAAATTAACACAGAATTGATGTTCACTAACTTTTGATGCCTATATCTCTATATACTTATATAAAACAAATTGGAAAAAAACTGTTTCCCTCTTTCGCCCGTAACTTTCAACCGATTTTGTTGATTTTTTTTTAAATGTCGGTAATTACGTACGGTGATTGGGTGATAGGCTAAACAAATTCAAAATCGGACTAAGGGGCGTGGCACCGCCCATACAAAAAAATCATTCAAAATCGTATATCTCGAAAACAACCAAATCGATTGAGATCATACTTACAGATAATCTTAGGTATTGGCCGTAGAGCGCTCCTGTGAAGATTGGCAAAAATCTGACAAAGGGGCGTGGCACCTCCCATACAAAAAAAACATATCGTATATTTCGAAAACCACCGAATCGATTACAGATAATCTTAGGTATTGGCCGTAGAGTGCTGCTGTGAATATTGGTCAAAATCTGGCAAAGGGGCGTGGCACCTCCCATACAAAAAAACATTCAAAATCGTATATCTCGAAAACTACCGAATCGATTGAACTCAAATTCACAGATAATCTTATTGGCTTGAGAGTGTTCCTGTAATGATTGGTCAAAATTGGATAAAGAGGTATGACGCTATTCTTCGAAAGAGGAGCCAAAGTTTGTAAAATTTGTAACATTGATATGCATTGTCCTGACAAAGAAGAATATTATCTGTGCAATAAGATTCCTGGAAAAACCAAAAATGTGTACCACGGAGATTTACAATAAAAAATCACTTATTTAAATAAATTTAAAACAATTTTTTTTATTTTTCTTTTTTGGACTACGAAGTGTGCAGGGTACATTATAAAACACTCATTTTAATTTTAATAGGTATGTTACCCATTGACATACTATACATGGACTGCTAGTGAAATGTCAATGTCAGTTTCATCCAAACCTGCGAGGAAAAATGAAGCAAACATAAGCACTAGCCCTTTTGGTTCAGTGCGGCGAAAGTAGGAAAGAGATTTCAACCTCTGCTCGCCTTTGCTTTTTTTTACATAGAACACAGTGCCATCCATTGTAGAAATATTGCAACTGCGCAAATTTGCTTATTTTTGCTTCAACGAAAAATTGGCTGCTAGCAGTCCATGTATAGTAGGTATGTGTATGTTACCTATTTAATGTCGATTTCCATTGGACGTGAAAAAGCACATTTTTTCAGATTCAGATCAGTTTTTCTACTCTAGAAATCAGCTGGCTGTCAAATTCGTTTTCCAATGGGCAGAAAAAAATACACTTTTTTCAGATTCAGTGCATTTTTGCGAATCTCGATTTGAGGCGAGATTCACGCATACTTTCAATACCTATAACTAAAACAAGTGACATTTGTAAACACGAATTGTAATTTAAAAACAGCTGACTGTCAAATAACACACCAACACAAATGCAAAAAAAAAGTGTTCTCATTTCATGTTCCATTGGGCAGGAAAAATCTGGGATCTGACAGCAAAACGGTAAAAGCCCAGTGGGAATCGATATCTATAAATTCATTGCAACTCAATTGTCGTTTAACTACTTCAAAATCCCCACTCCGACTTTGTCCAATACTTATATCTCTAGAAAACACATATGAGAAGATTTGTTCAATGACCCAGTTTGTACACCAACAAAAGTATCTGAATTAATTGAACAGCAATTATCAGGTTCTGAGTAAACATCCTATATTATGTAGGTATGTCCGACTTCACCGCTGTATTTTATTTATTCAATTTTAATTAAACTTCTTCAAGACCGCCCATCATTCCTTTGCAATAACCAAAATGACAAAAAAAAAATACATGTGTTTGTATTGTATGTACCTACATACATTGAAACTAAACACTTTCGTAAGATTATTCTCCATTCATCCGTGAACTCTGATATGGTTATGCGTCAAGTTCAAGGCGCCTGACATATAAATATAAGATAAACAAACTCGGACCCGTCAGTCAGGTTAAAATGAACCCCTTCACACCTCTGCCGCATTGCTGATTTCTACGAAGAAATCACACATCGAATTCTTAATATAAATACTGCACCAAATTTTCGCTCATCTCAGCAGTATTTAAACTAGACTTCGTTAAGTGGTTAAGTGACAATGACGTTACTTAAATTTTTTTGCCTAGTCATAGTGTTTGTCGCAGCAGCAGCCACCAAGTCAGCGGACCGAGATCAGGAGGATCTGCGCAAGCACTTGGATGAGATTCGGGCCATTGTCGACAATGCACAAAATCCTTGTGGGAATTTTCCCAAGTATGCGTGCGGTCACTTCCATAACGTCTCCGGCGGGGAGCAGTATCCCAATGACAAGGTGTATCTATCAGAGATCGCTGACGATCTAAGCAAATTGACGGATATAAAGCTTCAAGCGACGCAGAAGGCAAAGGACTTCCTTGAATCATGCCAGAAACACCAGATCCCAAAGAACATACTAAAGAAAGTTGATGTCTTCAAAAATCCGACAGACTTTAAATTAGCAAAGACACTTGGCATACTGAAAGTTTCTGGTATCGATGCGATCATTAAAACAAACATTAATGTACTGGATGCCAACAAATTTCGCCTGATTATCTCCCTTGACCAGGACCTTTTCCTTTCAAATGTTTTCAATGAGAGAAACATAAAGAGAAACTTGGAACAGCTGGAAGTGCCCGCTGCCGACCGAGCCGATGCAGAGAAGAAGATCAATGCTTTCATTAAGAAGGGACAGTCTATTCTAACGAGTTCGAAGGATACACCCGTCGTTGGTAGTGATGTACATGCTCTTAAGAATTTCGATTGGGATGAGTATCTAGGCGAATTGAAGAAATTTCCAAAACTCAGTCACGCTTCCATTGAATACGTGCTCGAAGATGTCGTGAATCTTCAAGAGATCATTAACTTAGCTAACGAGACCGATGTGGAAATCTTACGATTAATTACAGCTGTCGAGTTTATGGCCGAAGTCATCGATACCGGTTGTGATGTGGTTGTAGACCACTTTAGGAAGCCAATATTTGCTGAATTCTATCGTTTGTATTTCAAAGATGCAGATAAGGCCTTCCACTTGGACGTCATCAAGGAGTTTGAAAAATCGCATAGTTCTATCAAGTCAAAGGTAGAAGGTCATAATGCGGGAGTTCTCAACCTATTGAAGGAGAAAAGAAAAATAATTGAGAGCATGGGGCAAATTTTAGATGCTCATCGCATTGACGATGATTACAAGGATATACATATAGAAAAGGACAACTTCTTTCAAAATTATCTGGTTCTGGCGAAACATAACATCCAGAAATATCTGTCGAAAGGAAGTTCCAAAGACGATCTTGCCGAAGAGTATCTGTTGAATATTTTGAATCCAGTAAACCGAATGAAGCCAGTCTTCTATCACTTCGCCTCTCAAGGCCTCTATCTCTGGCAGTTGTTCTTTCGAGAAAATCGCCCCAAGTACTCCTACGATGACCTGCGCAACTGCCTTGAGGTGCAGCAAGAAAAATATAAGCTGTTCGAGTTCAATGACTTGGACTACTTTGACTACGTGGAGAAATTTGCAGGAATGAAGCAGACCTATCTTGACTACAAACGCTACTGGGATCATGAGTATGATTCCGGTCACAAATTGCAGGCGGTTTTTAAAGAATTCAACCTGACCAGCGATCAGGCTTTCTTCTTAAATCTAGCACAGAGGGAATGCGCTCACATAAATGACGGAAAGAATATTATATTCAGGATAATGCTTAATTTGGAAGATGTCAGTAAGGCGTTTAGCTGTCCCACTGATACCAATTTAAATATCGCGGAAAAGTGTTCAGCTTGGTAAACAGTCAGTGAGGAGACAGAGTATTGTAGACATTGTAAGGCATTCCTTTGTATTTAATTTTATTATATTTAGTTTTAAAGTGTACGTCAGAAAAATAAACCTAACAGGTTAGTAATGGAATCAAATTTGATTTGAATATAAATCTCGTTGTATGGTTTTTTGTCGTTGAGTAGAGATTAACCAACCAGTTTTTAGATTCACAAACAATTGGACTGCAAGCAAATTGGCGCATACGTTTTATTAATAATACTAAATACACATTGTAGATACAATTATTTCATTTAAGAAGTAAATTCGTTTTCGACTTGTTTGGTTTATAAATTATTTTGTGGCTATTATGAAGGCTCTGACTCATGAATTTATTTTAAGGGATCGCGTAAATTCTGGTTGCTATGTATATTCAGTCAAGTTAATGTTTTTGAAAAAAAAAATCAGATATCTATATTATATAGAATTAAAAAAAAAACTCTAGACTTTTTATGAATTTTTGAGACTGGTTACAATTCTAGATTATAAATATTATATCCATTGATTGGGCAGTGGTCAGACGAAAGACGGGAGAGGAGAGTTTCTCTTCATTGAAGCAATTCCACTTGTTCCAGGCGGCAGCGGACGAACGGTGGCACCTACAGCTCCAGTCACGCCGATCTATTTAGTGACATAAGAGCTGTTTAGACATATTCGTGACATATGGTGGCATACAAACCATATTCACCTGATGATGTCCATAGACATGGACAAAACGTCGTGAAAAAATAAAAACAGTTTTTAATTTCATTTGACCTAAATAAAGCCCAATACACCCGAACATTAAACCATGAATAGGCCAACGACACCGCTCATATCCCCATAAATAAGGACAATGGCCTTCGGATCTACACATGGATTGTTCGTACACTGAACAGACCACGACATGCAGTCGGTCAACTAGCAGGCGCCCTAGACTGCTACAGGACATACATAACAACTTAAATACTGCCATCCAGGAATGCGATGGAATAGGTCAGACAAAAAATGTTTGAAAAACTGTGATACCTATTACGGTGATTGTTATATAGAGCAGCGACCGCATTTATTTTGATGTGGGTTTCTCATACCCGGCAGACTTAGACAAAAAGCCTGTGTGGGGGCCTGAAGGAAATGAAAATTCTCGATAAAGTCCTGACAATTTAAATAGGGTCCTAATTGAACTAGGGCCCTGATTATCACCTTTCAGTGCAGTTTTAGGACAGACAAGTTCACCATCCCCTTTAGTCAGATCCTGTAAAAAACCCAAGAAGTCCAAATCGATACTCAAACTCACCGCCATGTCTAGTAGGATCCCTGCAAAACGCGTTCGTTTGTGTAGAATGGCGATAAAGAAGCTCGTTGCTGCATCAATATCATTAACGACCTTACCGAAACCTCTGATGTCAAAAGACTGACACAGAGACACACTCGTTGTCAGTTAGAAAACAGAGAGCTGTCACTGATATGTTTGCTAGTATCGAAACCGAAGCGGCTAAAATGGATTTAGTGATCAACGAGGACAAAAACCAATTATCTTATAATGCTGAAAACAAGATGGGATACCCAACCACGAAGTATCGGACACAACTTCACAGTCTAAATGTATAACTTGATGAAGTTAGGGACTTTGTCTACTTCAGTTCTGCTATAAATTCTGACAGTAATACCTCAAAACAAATTACTCGGAGAAGATTTCTTGCCAATCGCGCGATGGTTCTTTATGCTGAGAAGACAATTGGGTTATAGAGACCTATCCCTATCCAAGCCATAGCCTTGGACATATCAAAGGCATTTGACCGAGTCTAGCATAGATCCCTTTCTTCTGGGAAGATCGATCCAAGTTGTTGTAAATGGTGTATCATCTAATTCGTTTGCTATAAATGCAGGAGTTCCCCAAGGATCTATTCTTTCTCCAACTCTATTTCTTTGCCATATCTACGATTTGCTTGGATCGACAAATAATAATATTTACAGCTTTGCTGATGACAGCACTCTTATATCCTTCATCTCGAACAGTGGGCCTGTGAATGCAGCTACATCACACAGTCAGAGATGTGAACAAATTAGATCTCTAAATGATTATCTGGACAACATTTTGAAGTGGGGAAAAGACAACTTGGTTGTATTTAATGCAAACAAGACGCAGCCCACAACATTTTCTAGGAAAAATGCATCAACACTCAACAGTTCCTCAGATCCAAATGGATCACCATCCAATCCATCCCAAGGACTCAATGCACCTTCTAGAAGTTACAGTCAATTCAGGGATCACATGGCAGGCAAGCAACTTCTCCTTCTCTACAAAGCACAGATTAGACCAGGTCTGGAATATTATTCCCATATATGGAGCTCGGCCACACAATATTCACTTAACCTACTTGACAGCATGCAGAGGCGAGCAGTTCGACTTATTGGAGACCCTACACCCACATCGAGCCTACAACAGTTGGTGCACAGATGACAAGTCGCTGACCCTTGCATTGTTTTATAGGTAGATGTTCCGAGGAACTCAAAGACATTATCCCTCAAATGCAACTTTTGGGCACCCCACAAGAGAGGCAGCTAATGCCCATGTCATGAGTCATGACATGATCATACAGTCCACTTGACAACCGCGAGAACATCAATTTTCCAAAACTCCTTCTGTTACAGGACAAGCAAACTTTGGAACACGTTTCCTGGGGATATGTTTCCAGAATACTACAATTTGCAGCAATTCAAGTGCAGAACTAACATACCTACATCTGCAAGCATCTCGGTGCGCTGATGAAGCGTTATAGGTTAGCCGTTCCCGGTAGAAGTATTTAAAAAAAACCAGTCCGGCTCGGAACCTTCAACAAGAGAAAATTTCTTTGTATATACAATAACTTTCAGTCCCATGGAGGAGGAGATTTAACGAGATTTTGTTATACGAGCTGTACAGCGACATCGCCGTGGTCAAAAAATTGCGCATCCTCAGTCGTTTAAGATGGCAAATATGCACATATGGGCAATTGAAGCGTAGCTGCGCCAGTAACATGGTTTCACAGTGGAATTGTAATAACATGACGCAATTTCACTGCAGCGACAGCTCAAATGCGATCAATAATCGTGAAGCAATGGTTCAGAGGGGGGTCTAGGTATACTAAAAACTTGGAAAAACAGTTGGTCATGCTGATAAATGTTTTCCTCAAATTGACCGAAGCGAAGTTCCACTGTTCCAGTCTTGAAGTCTTGGAGAATTCGAGGAGTCGACTTTCCTACCCGACAAAAGGCAATCGCTTTTTTTTCTGTATAGATAGATACCAATAAGATACCGTCGTTTTTGTATAGATCAAAAGAAAACCCCACGTATACAAACCAATTCTCCGGTCCATAGAGATTTGGATTCTATCCTGGATGGACAACGCAGTAGTGGAAGACTTTGCCTTATGTGGCGCACGCAAGTAGATGGCGACATCAGTGCGACTTGGAGTGCGCAGCTGAAGGGAGTTAGCTAAGGACCTGGCTGACTGAAGATGCTTACATTAATTGAAGCCTCGGTTCTCCTAAAATTGTAGTAGAGTCAGCTAAGTAAGTGTGGCCCACCATAAATCTAATAAAATAAGTCTAAATCTCTAACCCTCAATTTCACAGTGGAAGTTTAAACTATAGTTCAACTGAACCTGAACGTGAGTCTTAATTCGAAGTTCAACTCGTCCGGTTTCACAATATAATCTGAACTTCAATTCAATTGAACTAAGTTTAACGAAATTTTATGATTAGAATTTGACAGTATTGTACATGTACAGTATAAGCTTTTATATGACTTTTTCAAAATAGTTACTTGTATTTTCTATCAAACAACACACAAACAACGTGTTTTTGTGTTTTCGACAAACGCCTGATCTAAGGTTTAAACAGCAGAATACTGTAGTTTAACTTGAACTATACAGAATGAACCCCGTTCAAATTTTAAACGAAACTTGAAATTGAATTTATTGTTGAACTGAGGTTTAAACTGAAAGTGTAGTTTAAACTCTTACTGTGAAACTGGGGGTTACTGTGAAAGAGGAGGTGGCTGTTTTTATTTATAAAATAAATAAAACACTTTCAAAATCAAACAGAAAAAGCAAAGTCATGGCGGCCATTTATCCGATGTGCTATTCAATACATAATCCCAATCTGTATACTCTATGAATCAATTAAAAATTTTAGCTTTCTAATTAAAAATCTGTATTTTCTATCAACATTACATTTTGCCCTTTAGTTTTTGGTGCGTTTGCATTTTTTACTTGTTATATTTATTCATTCATTTTCAAATGGCCCGCGTCGTTTAACATGACCAAACCACCGAAGAATGGACCGCTCCGTCCGGAGAAGTAGCTACTCGACATTGAGTTCTGATATTTCTAATGCGATCTCTACGGGTCACACCAGTAATACAACGGAGAAATCTCGTTTCGGCAGTTGGTATTCGCGATCTTATTCTTTCGGTCATTACCCAAATCCCAGAATGACCAAGATGTCTCAAAATTGATCCAGCCTGACCAATCCTACAGGAAAACTCAGCATTGTTCCTTCCATCACTCGTGAATAAGACCCCGAGATACTTAAACTTGTTCACCTGTTTCAATGGGACTCCCCTAACATGCAGAGTGCATTCTTCAGATTAACGTGAATGCTTCAGCTTCAACACAAACGGCTACAAACCGATCGAGTGCGTGTTGAAGTTCAGTCTGAGAGGACCCAAGGATGACCAAGTCATCAGCGAAGAGCAAATGACTTATCCTAAGATCTCCCAATTCGAAACGTTCTTCGCCAAGAAAAGTAATGAAACGGAGAGGAGACAAGACGCACCCTGGCGAAGTCTAACGCCCACGATGAGAGGTAATGACTTAACGTCGCTTACCCGAACACAACTTTTACAGTGAGTGTAGAGGGCTGCATGAAATAAGGCCCCAATGAAATAAGGCCCCAAAAGAGAAAATGAAATAAGGCCCCAAATTTGGTATTATAATGAAATAATACCCCAATTTCAAATATGAAATAAGGCCCCACTGCGATGAAATAAGATCCCAAATCTGACAGTAAACCCAAGCAGGGGGGTTGCAGGGGGGGCAGTATGCCCCCCCATACGTTTTCGTTTTTCGTTTGGGGTATTATTTCATTCCTTCTTTTGGGGCCTTATTTCATAATGAAATAAAACTCCAATTTTCATAAGGAAATTAGGCCCCAAAAAAGGAAAAAACACCCCAAATTTTATTAAAAATCGTTCTTGTTGTTTCCTGTATAATTTTTTGGGGCCTTATTTCATTTTTGTTTTGGGGCTTTATTTCATTGGGGCCTTATTTCGCCGAGCCAGTGTAGAGATTGAATGGCTCTCAAGACAGAACCGTCAATTCCATACTCGGCTGTAATACACTCGCACTCCAGAGTTTACCTCGAGTATGTAGCATACTCCCAAGCCTTCTCAAGTATCATTCTGAGAGTGAATAACTGATCGCCTTCGGTTGTGCTTCTGCCGGGACGAAAACCGCACTGCTCATCTCCTAATCGTGACTCGACCACAGCTCTGCAACGCGTTTCCAGCACCTTGGCAAAGACTTTTCCGGGGAGACTAAAAAGTGATATACCCCTGTAATTGGAGCAATACCTTTTATAACCCTTTCTTGAAAAGGGGCACAATCACCCCATTTTGCAAATCACTGTGAGTTTCGCCGTATTCCCAGCTCCCAGGCCACTTTAGACACGAGAGAGCCATTTAACTCCCTCTTCACCTAAAGTATTGAGCATTTCTGGCCGGATTTGATCCACTCCGGCTTTTAGTATTTGATCGCAGAAGTGACTACCACCTTGAAAAAACATTCCGCCCTGCCTAAGGCGATGGTTCTGTCGACCATTCATCAATTCGCTTCATCTGTTTACTTACTTCCTCTAAGACGGCGGATGGTCTGCCAAAACACCTTGCTTGCAGATCTGTGATCTTGCTTGCAAGTCTAATTCCTCGCCGAACTCCTTCCAAGATTTTTGTTTGGCTGCTTTAACAGCCATTTTGCAAGTTTTTCGCGCCTCAATATACCGGTTTCGAGAAGGTGAGTCCACCAAGTGAATCCTTACCTTGAAAAATCATAGAAAATGTATCTGTGGCAATAAGACAGATTGGCTTATGTCGATAAAGTTATTTCGAGAAAAATCGATTTTTGTCTAAAAAGTTTATAAATCAGAATTTATAACTAAATTCGAAATACTAAAACGAGGCATTTTTAACTATTTCATGGAAATCTGATAGAAAGAAAAAAATGCATTTTTAATATTTAAGATGATATGTAAAAATCAAACAAAAAAAAAAAGAATGTCTTAAGTACCTAACATAAGTTGTTCTGTCAAACCGATAACAAATAATGAGAGTGCCTTAAGTGGACTTAAGAATTTATGTCGATCCCAGCTCTTAAAATAAATAGGCATAAGGCAAAACTTTTTTTTTTTTTTTTCAATTTATTAGATATTAATATTTTTATTTATAAAACTTTTTTCTTGTAATAACAGAAATACATACTACAACTAAAGCAACAAAAAGGTACAAAATTCATTAGACTTGCGAAATGTAAGAAATACAGGAACTGAAACCAATACAAAATATGAGTTTTATGATGCATTATGCACTTAGATATGAGCTGAGCGTTAGCCTTCTTCTTCGTCAGCTTCGGTTAAGTCTGGATGAAATTCTCTAATTTTATTATTATCATTTAGATTTTGATAAAAAAGATGGTAAATACTGTCAGTGGTAGCATATCCAGTAAATCCTGCTTTTTCTTTTCGTTGATTTCGAGAGGAGTAAGCTAACATTTATTCAAACCCGTAATTTTTATGGAATTAAACCCACGGCGTCTTATGTATAAATTCTTCTGTGTCGTTGAGTGAAGTTTTGAAATATACTGTTCCAAACAGAACTTCTGACCATCATTGTCAACTTTACGCCACATAAATTTTTCCTTGGAAACAGTTGAGAAACTAAAAATCTGGTCTTGATTCATTTCCTGAACGTCAAATTTGTGTTTAACATCCACAGTTCTAACAAATTGATACCAATCTCGAGTACTAGTAAAGATAAAATAGCATGGGCTTTAAAATCCTTCCAACCCTACAAATCTGCGGGACCGGACGGTATTATACCAATCATGCTACAAAATACGATCGAAACGACCATCCCGTACATACAGGCAATAAACATATAGGTTGTCTGAAACAGGGACTCATTCCAGACAGATGGAAAAAAGTGAGAGTTGTTTTCATCCCCAAAGCTGGGAAACCCAGTCACTCCACAGCCAAAGATTATAGAGCAATAAGTCTCTCTTCCTTTCTTTTGAAAACTCTAGAAATACTATTGGACATAGGTACAGATAAGGAACAATCTAGAGACTAATGGCTCCCTATGTGGTGCACAACACGCATATGCGAAAGGCAGATCTGTGGAAACAGCACTACATGAGGTCACTAGAACCATCGAGAAGTCCTTAAGTCTAAAAGAATTTACGTTGGCAGCCTTTCTAGACATAGAAGGGGCTTTCAAAAACCTAAACACAGATACCATTACATCCTCACTTGAGGAGCTTGGAATGGATGACTACCTGATTAACTGGGTTAAAACAATGCTGAACAGCAGAATCATTAACAGCAGTCTTGGAGACAGTACTATTGAGAGATTAGTTAATAGAGGGACGCCACAAGGTGGGGTTTTATCTCCCCTCCTATGGAACATCTCAATAAACGAACTTCTTAAATCACTAGTCAACAAGGGTACCAAGGTGGTCGCCAACGCAGATGACATAGTTGTACTGAATTCAGGAAAATGTCTTCCCACAATAAGTGAAGTCATGGAATCTGCGTTATCAGAGCTCTCTAAGTGGACGGAGAAAAACGGTCTATCGGTTAACCCTAGCAAGACTGAACTCATCCTGTTCACCAGAAGATATAGGACACCAAAATGGATACCACCAAAATTAAGAGGCATTCATCTTTACCTCTCACCCGAAGCCAAATACTTGGGTATCGTGTTCAACTCCAAATTAAACTGGAAACGGATTACGGAGGATAGAATGAAGAAAGGACTAAATGCTTTTTACGCCTGCACGAAGGCCTTAGGGAAGAAATGGGGCTTAGAACCGAACATACTGCACTGGATGTATACCGCGATTGTAAGACCAATTCTGACCTATGGCTCGGTTGTACGGTGGGAGGCTGATATTACCAAATCCTACCTCAAGAACCTGAACAAGGTACAAAGAATTGCTTGCACAACGGGTTCACTAAAATCTACACCACAAATGGGTCTAGAAACGTTGCTGAACCTACAACCCATCGAATTATGTATATACTAAGAACGTGGCACACAAAGGTTCTCTCAGACTACGAGAGAACAACATTTGGAAGCCCGAGTCATTCGGTCACTCACGCATACTTCACATCTTTGATCAGAGCGGTCTCATGCCACTCACAGACTACAAGAAACAGAGGTATAACTTTGACAAGAATTTCACAGTCCGGACAGGAAGGTCTGGCTCTCCCCGAGTACTTTCATAAAATGTAAACCCATCTTCACAGATGGCTCAAAGACGGAGAATGGAACGGGAGCAGGAGTCTTCCGAGAAGAATTAAACATCAGCCACTCATACCGACTGGCAGTCCATTGTAGCGTTTTCCAGGGGGAGATCTACGCTGCGGAGAAAGCTGCGCAAACTGTCTTAGCGATGGAACTACCAGCAAAAATAACTGGACTCAGGCCTCCACTTATAGCTATTAGTGAAATGCATCATTGGAACAAATCAGTGGAATAGTGGTTTCATTTTTTTGACAAGTCGGTTATAGCCATGATACAACAAGACAAGATATGGCGCATGTCGTTCATTCTTGCTGTTCGTCGGTATTCATCTGTGAATTATGACGTAGGTTGTGCACATGATAGACCAAGACTATTGTCGCGAAAGTACAAATTCGCGATTTTGTTGTATTACTATTGTTATTAATTAAACAAATTATAGTGCATTTGTAAAAGGGATATTGCTCTGCATTTGAGTGCAAAAATAATTACTGAAAAATAAAAAGAAACATTAGAAACAGCTCCATAACTTTCATAAGAAAAAAAATGTTTTAAGGCAAAGAATCTTTATCTTTAAAAGACACAATTAATAGAAAAACAAAGACTTTATAGGCTGTATTTTGGAACGAACAATTATTGAAGAAGAAATGTGTAGGTCAACTGGCGTGCAGTTTATCGCCAAATAGTGGACGAAAAAACACAAGTAAACGAAAATATAATAAATACCTAATTAACTAAATTACTTGGTTTTTAAACATTTTATTCATATTCGATTCAAAACACAAGTTTTTTTCATCAATTTTGTTCATACGACGCGTCGAGCAGAGCAGACAATAAGTAATTTTGCGACTTAATTGAAAGGAACAACGAAAAAAAAAACACGTATTGACGATAAATGTTTTTCCAAATGCATTCACAGAATTCCGAAACTATGTATGTATATCTTCTATATTTTCCATTTTATTTAAACATTTAAAGGAATAACAACTATTTTTATATGGAACTATATAAAACACACGTAAATGCCAATAAAGTCAAAATGTTCATTGGGCGCTGGTGACGTAGATGCGCAGAATAAATCGAAAATGAAAACTTCATTGTGCTATCTTGTCTTGTTGTATCATGGGTTCCAAGTTAGAGAAACAAAAATCCAGCTGTTCATTGAAATCGATTTCAATCAGTGAAATTATATTTCAAAAATAAAATTAGATTTAAAGAAAAGTTTTAATCAGAATTAAGTAATTTCTTTTGATTAGTTTTATTTTGATACCAATTAAAGCTAATATTATTTTCATTAATCGTCTTAAAATCGGAAATCAAAATTTTTGAATTGAACATTTAAAAATTAACAACGGTTTTGATCAAAACTATTATTAATGCTCTACCATCCACTAGATGTCCCAGAGGCGACCATCAAAATAAAATATCGAATCGGAATTCACCATTATACAACATCGCATTTTCGAAGACTAGACTCTCTCCATATTTCGAATTTGGTAATATATCCATCTCCCTTTGTTTTACATATTTTCTTACTGGAATGGAAGAAGAATGACTCTGACCGAAACCGAACCGAACAGAGAAAGATATTTCGCCGTCATCATATAGCAGGTATAGCTATAGCAGATTAGTTTTAGTTGAGTTCTGAGTTGAAAATGTGAAATAAGTTCGTTGTTTGTGCGTCTGAGAAGAAAATCGCCGCGTCAACTTGATTTACAAAGAACAAACCAATAAAATTCAAATAAAATATTTCTTTTTTCACTCGTAGTTCCATATCAATTCCAATTTCAAGTTGGAAATGTTCAGAACCAGTGTGTGAAAAAAAAATCGGAAAGAAATTCCTGTGCAAAGAAATTAAGTGGATCCAAAAAGGAGAAAAAAAGTGCAAGTGTCTGTCTGTGCCGCCTAGGCTAGGCACACAGAAAAGTTTGTGTTTTTGTCAAGGGGGGGAAACATTTAATTTTCATTTTCTGTTTCCCAGTCCAAATAAATTGTAGGAGTTCTATATCTCCAACCATAAAAAATAATAGAAATGTGCGAAATTTTTCAGTCAAATTACTAGTGTTTGTGCCTTGTGCGGTGTCACTGAAAAAAATCAATCGAGCATTTGTGTGTGAAATTCACCTCCCTTTTGTTTGGTGGTTATCATCTTTACTAAAGCAACCAAGTCGCCAAGTGTAAAAATATTTTTTTGTTGTTGTGGGTAGTTTGATTTTTACATCACCGGGGCTGACGTGCCTTTGTAGGCACAACAAAGTCATCGATAACGACATCAATAGGAAGACCAACCTAGATTACCTAGCGAAACACAGGAACACCAAATAGGAAAATGTCCTCCAGCGACATGGTTTTCGATGTGTCGGCCCTGCCCGATGATATCCGGGAGAAATTGGCTGAATTGGATTTGGAATTGTCTGAAGGTTTGTATTATATTGCATCTACAAAGTGAACATTACTGAACAGTTAGCATCCAATTTTAGGAATTTGCATACTCGGTGTTAGTCATAAATAAATTGCATTTTTTGTTCTCTTGTTCTTCAAATTCAGAAGACGGGTCGATAAAATTTTTATTCGGTTTCGATTTCGATGTCATGTCAGCTTTGCGAAAAATCCTTTTGCCGTCTCTTACTTGTTCTCTGGTGGTGAGCGACGTGAGTCATACTGTCTCACTCTATTCGAAATGTCAGTTCGCTGTCGCTCGTTACTTATTGTTGTTGTTCGCTGGAGTTGCTTGTTGGTATTGGTTGGTCTGTATATAATTCAGAAATCATACATGCATTGCAAATATGGTGTGTCCATTTTGCGGAGATTTCTCCACAGTCCACAGCACTGTAGTACCTACACAGATGATGGAGAACTTTTGTTGTTGTCATCGGACATCGGCCATTCGGTTATTACACCGGCAAGTTCTACCTAGTTCTTTATTTGCAAAATAAATTTGCATTGAAATGGGATATTTATGCTACATAAATATTTTTGTATTTAAACAGTCAAAAATCAAATCATAAGTCTGTGCGTACGCCTACGCCTGGATGTTTATTTTTTTTTAATCTACTACATAATTGTCGTGTATGTTAATATATGCCTATACAGTTATTCTAAACTATGTAGGTACCTACATATATACGATATACCTATACCTACTATAGTTGGTTTAAACTTTTGTATTGTATTGATTGGATAAATTATTGCTAAATAAAACTAAAATAATAATAAAAAGCCCCTTATTTGTCATGGAGGAACTTTCATGTTTCGGATCAATCGTTTTACGGTAGGTATGTAGGTATGTCTTCTCATTCGTCTATTCGATTTTTAAATAGGTACACAAATTGTTTTCATTACCTATTGTTGGTAGGTAGGTATTCGAGTTATTGGAATACATAATGTCTAGCCGTCATTTCTTCAGAAGGAGTTTATTCATCTATTATAGACTATCTCTGAAGAAGTGATGGCGGGTGCCAATGCATTTTAAACGTGGATGGTAACTTTCATTAGTCGAATTTCATAAATCAATCATTTCCTGTTACTGTGCATTTTAGTGGTGTTCCATTGAAACAGGTGGAGAAGTTTAAGTATTTCGAGGTCCTATTCACGTGTGATGAAAGGAGCAATGCTGAGTTTTCCTGTAGGATTAGTTAGGCTGGGTACATTTTGAGACATTCTGTTATTGGGATGACTGAACTTGGTGTCAAAGCTAAGTTGTCAGTCTTTATTCAGTGTTTGTTCCAAATCGTGAGGAACCCAATGGCGAGCAGATACTTCTCCGGACGCAGTGGTCCATGCTTTGTTGGTTTGGTCGTGTTAAAGGCATGTCCCTAACCAGAATCCCACGACGTACTATGGAATCCGTACCATCAGGCAGGTAGACGCAGATTAGATGGTTAGATCAATATCTCTACTCTACCCGTATGGGGATTGCCCTTGATGATTTCGAGTCGATAGCGGAGAATCGAGAGCTATAAGGGGTCCACTTAAGCAACCTACACCCGCGACCCACTTAATGGATAAGCGGACCATTGCAAATAAAAAAAAAATTAATGGATGAATATACATAAAACTATTATTAGCCAGCAATATGTTATAAATCCAATTAGGCTCTGCGAAATAAGGCCCACAGGAAACAGCAACAACGATTTTTAATAAAATTTTGGGTGTTATTTCCTTTTTTGGGGGCCTTATTTCCTAATGAAAAAGAAGAAATGAAATAAGACGTCAAAACGAAAAACGAAAACGTATGCAATTCCTCTGCTTGGGGTGGTATTCAATTTTTTTTTTTGGCCTTATTTCATCGCAGTGCGGCCCTATTTCATATTTGAAATTCGAGTATTATTGCATATTCTCTTTTGGGGCCTTATTTCATTGGGGCATTTTTCCTGCAGCCATCCAATTATATGGTTTTAACAACATCTACAAAACTATAAGGTGTGCTGTAGGTAGTTCGACTTAAAGACTTATGTCGATTTTCTTTGGGCTTTTACCGTTTTGCTCTCAATCTCAGATTTTTCCTGCCCCAATCGAACATGAAATGAGATCAATTTTTTTTGCATTTGTGTTGGTGTGTGATTTGACAGTCAGCTGTTTTCAAATTCCAATTTGTGTTTATAAAATTGAATTGTTAATTGTTAGTTTTTTACTTGTACTTGTACAATAACTACTTACTTGTTTTGTTTTGAACTAGAACTTCGTCCTTCCCCATGAAAACAACCCCATACGACGATCCATTCGTCTACATTAATATTTATCAAATTTATTCCACAATAGGTAGGGGAGACTGGGGCACATTTGAACCCTTTTTGCTTTGAGGTCTCATAAAATCCTATTTGTTTAAATTATTAAACTCACTTTAAGAAATGCAAATAAACTTTGATTTGGACAAATAACTACGTAAATTTAGTAAGGGCGTATAATTTATTTCTATTTAAAAACGAAGTAGGTCCTTATGTTCAAAGGAACCCCCCTTCCCCATACGGGGGGCACTTTTGAACGGCAGTAATTGTAATTGCTATTAGCAGCTAATAAGTTACAACATGCTTTGTATTTTTTTAATAAAATAAATTAACTTTATTTTTTTAATAAAGAAAACAAAAACGACTTAGCAAAAGCAAACTGAAATTTTGAAATTACTGAAATAGGTATTTTACAGACTGAAGAAACTTTCTAAAACAAAAATGAGTTATTTTATTAACCGAACATAAATTTTTAAAAAATTAAGACAAAAATTATCACCGCAGCTGTCCTCGATGTTCCCGGAGCGTTAATTGGTGGTGGTACCTTAGCTTTTAGTTCAATGCCACTTACCCCTTGTTCAAATGTGCCCCGACTATTTTGTTCAAACCTACCCCAATAAGTCAAGCGACAGAAGAATGTGCGCAAATATTTATATTTTTCATATTTGTCAAAAAACGTACCTTTATACGTTTTCAAATGCAGCTGTGCCTTAAAAATATATTTTACACAAAAAGAAAAGCTCACTATAAAATGTGTACACTCTTACAAATAAGAATAATTAAAATATGCAATTTAAGCATAAAACCTCCTCATGCGTCTACTTCCAGGCGACACGACTGCAAAGACATCCGAAAGTCATTGACGACTCCAGTCTCCACCAACAATAACTAACCTCAAAGTTTGACAAGAGTCACTTGTTTTGGTATTGGTGAAAGTATGTGCGAATCTCTCTCTCGAATCGAGATTCGCAAAAGTGATCTGAATCTTAAAAAAAGTGCTTTTTTTTTGCCCAAAGAAAATCGACATTAGTTAAACGAAATGTAAAGTGCCCAAAATACTATAATACAACTATAATATTTTGCTGGGAGTCGTAATTCCAGGATAACGGTATTTATTCGGGCATTTTTCAATCGGCATCGCAACACATTCATAATGATAATTTCATTAAAATCAATTATGGCAAGTAGAAAACGTGTGCACTCTTTTCTTCACCGTTATGCTCTTGCAGCCAAAGGTTTTTCAAGCTGATTTGAAAAACGTGCTAAGAAATATCACCTAAGTCTATCAAAAATAAATTTTTCTGCGGAAGGGAATTAAATTTAAAAAATTATCTTACATTTAGTAGGTATAGCATTTATTGCATTAACACACCAGCTCCAGCTGATAAACTTAAAATATACGTTAACACATCTAATTATAGTTTTCTTCCAGTTTGTACAGAGCAATCTATATAGCCTGGCTATTCCTCAAACATTACGATTGTTTTCTAATACGTACCTACCCATTTTGCAGTCGTATTTATTCTTTACACAAATGATATGTACATAATGTATGTACAAAACAGGTGCCACAACAATATGAGATTTTTCCAAGCTCGCCTCTGACATCTCTTATGAGAAGAGACATTTAAAGAAACCGAAAAGTACCCAGGTACCTACAATCTATTTATCTATTTATAAGAAATAAATTTTTGAATTTATGATAATGATGAAGCTGTAAGGTAGAAGGAGAGAATTTACTGAATGGCCACGTAATAGCGCCTAATGCATTCCAACTTTTATTTAATTTATTAAATGTCAAATTCTCAATGAACGTTTATGGAATCCCCACCTGTAAACAAACGGTGGTGTGATGAGTCATTTCGATGTGGAAATTGATATACGAGAAGGTACTATTTCAAGTGCTTCGCATCCACAGTGCTAGAAAGTGGGCCTTCCTCGCTAAGCTCATAAGTGTATTATTTACTCAATTCAGTTCACTATTGCAAGTGAAATGTCGGGTATTAGAGAAAACCGCTGTTCGCGGTGTCACGACAAAGGTGATAGTACGAATGGAAACAATTGACTGACGAGGACAGCTGACTTGACCGGCAATTGAGCGAGAACAACAATAAGAAGATTATAAGTGGCTTACCAGTGGAGAACTTATTCTTCAGTACATAGCCATGCACAATGAAGTCGGGTTGTTTTGTTCTTTATACGAATGCTTTTCTATACATATCATGACTTTTCTTAGAGAATATACTTAACGCAACGCCACGATCAAGAGGGTGTACACTGTACATGTACAGTGTTGACTTTAGAAATCACATTTGATTTAAGTGAATGCTAGTTACTGTGTACCTAGTACATAATATTACAATACATTTTTATTTTATTTGTCATGCATTCATGGATCCCTGTAGGTACATCTCGTATATAATTTGTCTGTTCAGTTGCATCCATCGTTGATTCAAGGCGTACGTAGGCAGTAGTCGGTTGTATGTTGTACTACATTACTATGTATAATGTACAACATCCATACTTTTAGTCTGCCAGGTATTGACTTAAGCGGTTGTAAGTATTTCGGCTTAGTTGATTTATTAGCAGTAAAAAATATTAATAGGACACGTATCCCTGGTTACGAATATATGCCCGATCTCCTAAGAAAACTGATGCTGGGAAATAAGTGCTCCACTGAGTTGAAACTTGATCCACTGGTGGATTTTTTTCCCAAGTACTTACGCGTTATCTTTGATTTTTTTTGGGAATGCAAAATTGACTTAAATGTAGATATTATAGAGTCTATTCGCGTACTTTTCCGAGCAGAGCACTAAAAATCTGTCAAATTCAAAAAATTGAGTGCAATTCTCTTATAGGGAGCGGAAAATGTACCCAAAAGTACATATTGTATACCTACATACAATTCGAGCTACTTCGATCCGTTTCCAGCTAAACACCAATTTGAAAAAAACAAAGCTACATAATCCGGGTGATCACAGAATCCTTCGTATTCGTACATTATTAAATTCGTAGCAAACATTTCCACTACGACTGATTCTGATAGTTCTTTTGGGGTTCGTAGCAAAATTCCGAATACGACGGATTCTGTGATCACCCAAAATGTATTTCAAAACTGCAGCGAAAATTCACAATTCTAATTTAGTTGATATAATTTTGTGTTCTATCAGTAAATTTATTTACTTGACAAGCAGTAACCCCCAAATTATTATTGGGCTTTATTTCCATGTTGTGGTTTTTTGGGCGTTATTTCCAAATCGATTTGGGCGCTATTTCCTTGGGCGTTATTGTCTAACGCCTATTTACTTTCACGAGCAACCGTTTAAAAATATTTCTTGTTTATTTAGTTTTTCGTCTATTTGTTAACTTTTTGCTTTTGACACTTATCAGCACATGCCGGAAGAAATTCCCTGAGCTGTTTCAAGCCAAGAGGAGAACTGCTCGTTGTCGGTCCTCCTTATTTTGCTGATTTTCTCTTTTCCTGACATTTTTGATGAGAACGTGTATAGACTTTGTGCGATTGCAATCGAAGTAAACCGCGTACGCGAATAGACCTATAACTCGATATCCTCTGGGTCGATTTTCAGAAAATCGATTTATTCGCATTTTTCTCAAAACATAGTTATGCTAGATCTAGCTAATAAATAAATAGTTGGCGCAACAGGCGTGTAAACACGAAGCTAGGCTCACAACCATTCGTTTGTGCAAGTTTTTTTTTTTTTTTTTTTTTTTGGGACGAATGGAAGGGATCTACAATTTTATGGCGAGTCCGAAGGGTTGGCTACGAAAACCCCAAAATTAAAATCCACAAACTGAAATCCCCAAGTCAATATCCAAAATCCAAAATTCCCAAAACCAAAATACCCAAATAGATTTCGGGTGCGTATTCACAATGCATTAACAGTAAAATTGTTATGGGGGGCATGCTGCCCCCCTGCAACTCCCCTGCTTGGGGTCACTGTTGGATTTGGAGTGGGCGCAAGGTTGGGTATACTAAAATTTCGCTAAATATTTTGAATTAACATTTTGGCGATTTTTTTATTTGGGGATTTTTTTAATTGGGGATAGTCAATTCGGGTATTTTTCAAAAGGTGGGGATTTTGGGGTTTGGGGATTTTGCACTTGGGTATTATGTAGGTATACCGAGTCCCGACTCCCGAGTCCGAGTGGCGCAGTGGAAAAAACCTTAAGATGTAATTTGTGTTTTTTTGGGGATTGAACCTGGGACGTCGCACAGTAGTTTAACACACTAACCACTGAGCCACTGCACCCACACCGGCTCATATCTTACTTATAAATGTTTGTGAACAAAACTAAGTTTGGGTAGAAAAAGATCCTTTTTTTTAATGCTTTCTTATTTTGTAATCTTTTGTTAAATGAATTCAGATTTCTAATAAATGTCCTTTAACTTTTTTATTGCGAAAGAAATAAATTTTGGCAAATATTCAGTCTTATTGTAGGTTTCGCCCGAACAATATTCCACCCGAAAAAAATGACATTTCACTTCTCACTTATCATGAGTTCCGGGCGAAAAATTGTTAATGTTCGAAAAATTCCCCTTAGCCCGAAACACAAATGCGATTTCAATCGCGCGTCTTTTTAGTCGCAAAAAATGAAGCACACACATTTCAATATGAATGCGCGCACATAAAATCCAAAATTATGTGCGCGCATTCACATTGAAATGTGTGTGTTTCATTTTTTGCGACTAAACAATCGAGCGATTGAAATCGCATGTGTGTTTCGGGCCTTATTGGCATTACTTTTTCGGGCGGAATATTATACAAGAAACGACTGATTCTTATAATGGTTCGCGCAACTCCAAAGGATTGCATTTATCTCGCAAGTGCCTTCGAGTAACTCGTTCCTGATTATTTTCTTCCTCTTCCTCTTCTAGTAAGAGCCGAAGTATTATGCGTTTTTATTACTCGACTTGAGAATCTAATCTTTTCCTTCTAAAATATTAAGAATTTTTAAACATTTCTTTATTTGCTTTTCAAAGCTGTCAAAACACATTAGGTGTAGGTATTCGTCTGTGTTCAAAATGTCACTGTCGATTCGAAGTTTGCATTCATTCGGGCGAAACTCGCAATATTTTTTAGAATTTCGGGCGGACAGAATTTCGCGAGGTGAAATAATAAAGCTGATTGTCTATTGCGTCACTTTTTTAACATTTTCGTCACACTTTGTCTTGGTAAGAATTTTTTGTAGGTAGAAATATGTAACAGTAATGCCCAACACATTTTTTAACTTTCATTTTTTAAAAAAATGTAATAATTAAATATTTAAATTGGTTTTCGTGACGCAAAAGACATTGAAATCAGGAGTAAAATTAAAAAAATTATGCTGTTGGGCTAGCTATTTATTTATACACCTGCATATTACACAGCACGCATAGTTACTCATTTATATCTATGTATCTTACAACTAAAGCTAATATCAGACGATATATTTATACACAAATATTTTGGGTTTTGTCCTTGTTTATATTTCTAGGTATAATTTTCGAACATCGTTTCTGAATTAGGGCATGTGATTTTAAATTCTTCCAGTTTGTTTGGGCTCTAGAAGAATATTGTAATTTCCATTTATACTTTGTCACCTTACTTTCACTTAAAACTATGTACGTAAGTTAACTATTCATTCATTCATTTCATTCATTTTCAATGGCGTAGGTTGCTTAAATAATAACTCTCGATCCTCCGTCATCAACTCCAAATCATCAAGGGCAATCCCCATACGGGTAGAGGAGAGATTATGAACTTGGTCTAACCATCTTATCCAGGGTCTACCTAGAGCACGCCTGCCCGATGTTACGGATTCCATAGCGCGTCGTGAGATCCTTGTCGGGGACATGCGTTTAACATGACCAAACCACCGAAGCATAGACCGCTCCGTCCGAGAAGTAGCTGCTCGACATTGAGTTCCTCACGTATTCTGGTATTTCTAATGCGATATCTACGGGTCACACAAGCAATACACCGCAGAAATCTCTTTTCGGCAGCTTGTATCCGCTAAATAATAATCGCTGCCAATAAACCGATTACGAAATCTACACTATTGTCAGGTCTCACGTCACTCACATTTAACTTCCCAAAATAAATAACTAACATAATGCGCTAAGTTTTCCATTATTCCCTTGGCTGCCATAAAACATTTTTCATCAATGCAGTTATTATTCATTGCACGAAACTCCTCTTTTCCTTATTCTTACTAAACCATAAGCGGAAGGCAGTAAAGTAAAACTTAGAAATCCGTTATTATTTTTTCTTACATACCTACCCAAAAGTCTACGTATGTCAAATAGATGCCATCAAAATTCCAATTAAAATTTTTTTATATTCTGAGCTTAACCTCATCGTGTGCTTTATTGATTTAAAATTCAAATAGTTATATTATAATATGAAACAATTGCACTACCACGTCATAGAACACGATGAAAGATTAGTTTTTAAGGAAATGTTTTGCCTTTTTTTTTAGTTTTTGGTATTATCACGCGCACATCACACCCTTCTACCCGCGAGATACAAATGCTAGTTTTATTTAAGCGTGCATTGACTTTTTATGCCTATGTATATTTATTCGGAATTCTGTATTTTTTTTTGTCTCATTCGTGTGTAATTTCTAAATTGGGCAAGTTGTAACAAATTGACGGTTTAAGTTGTAACATGTTAATTTTATCGCCGATAGTTTCTTGCGTTTACGAACAACAAATGACGTACTTGAGGAGTTTTTGGTCCTCAAACGGAATTTGTGAAATGCTCAGTACAAATTTAATGGACCTCTAGCATTATGACGAATCCGAACCGCTGATTCTCAGTAGACCTATATTTTTGGATTTCGGATGTTTGTCAGACTTCTTAAAGTGTAATTTGTGATTTTCCGGGAAATGGAGCGGAGACCGTTCGCTCAGTAGCCCAACACACATTTATTTTTAACTTACTTACTTATCGGGCTCCCGACCCGTGAAGAGTCTCTGCCTGAGACACTGCAGCCTTCCATCCTCTACGATCCCGGGCACGCTGCTTCCAATTGTCCAGACCAAGCGCTCTGGCATCCGCGATGGCTTGGTCTTTGAAACGGAGGTTCGGTCTTCCTTGTCTTCTCGAACCTGGGGGCTGGGATTCGAAGACCCTCTTGGCTGGAGCATTATTGCCCATTCGCTCGATGTGGCCGAGCCAATGTAGTCGACGTGTTTTGGCTTTTTGGACTACATCCACATCTTGGTACAGCTCATAGAGTGCGCGGTTGTATCTTCTCCTCCATTCGCCCTCCTCGCACACAGGACCAAAAATCCGCCGAAGTTTTTTCTTTCGAAAGAGCCCAGTATCAGCTCTCCCTTCTTGCTTATCGTCCAGCACTCGGCGCCATAAAGCAGAACTGGCAGGATAAGGGTTTTGTAGAGCACACATTTCGTCCTTTGAGTTAGGAGTTTTGAACCCAGTTGTTTTGCCAAACCGAAGTAGCAACGGTTTCCTAGGGTAATTCTTCGCCGGATCTCCACTAGGGTGTCATTCGTGGAGTTTACGTTTACTCCGAGGTAGGTGAACTCCTTAACTACCTCGCAATTATTGCTATCAATAGTGACGTTTTGTCCTAGGCGGTGGACAGATGCTTGTTTGTTTGTTGATAGCATGTACTTAGTCTTGTCCTCATTTACTACAAGTCCAACGGATTTCGCCTGTTCTTCAATCGCCGTGAACGCTTCTATCACGGCACGCTGGGAGCGACCGATGATGTTAATATCGTCCGCATAGCCAAGCAGCTGGACGGACCTGTTGAAGATAGTGCCTTCCGTGTTGACACCTGCCCTCCGCACTATCTGCTCCAGTACGAGATTGAAGAAGTCGCATGATAGAGCGTCTCCTTGCCGAAATCCGGTGCATGTTTGAAATAGTTCGGAAGAGCAGCTTCCAAACTGCACGTTGCAGCGTGTGTTTTCCAGCGTCGCGCGACACAGCTGAATCAGTTTTGCCGGGATTCCGAATTCGGCCATCGCCATATAGAGCTCCTGACGATGTATGCTATCATACGCGGCTTTGAAGTCGATGAATAGGTGGTGAGTTTCGACTTGAAATTCGTTGGTCTTTTCCAAGATTTGCCTCAGTGTGAAAATTTGGTCTATAGTCGATCTGCCGGGCCGGAAGCCACACTGGTACGTGGCGATTAGTGTGTTGCAGAAAGGTTTTAGACGTTCACACAGTACGATGGATAGGATCTTGTATGCGACATTTAGCAGGGATATGCCTCGATAATTCTTGCAAGACATAGGATCGCCTTTTTTGAAGATGGGGCATATGGAGCTGATAGTCCAGTCATCGGGCATGTTTTCTTCCACCCATACTTGGTTGATGATTCGGTGCATGCTCCCTACCAAAACATCACCACCGTATTTAAAGAGTTCCGCTGGTAGACCATCAGAGCCTGCGGCCTTGTTGTTCTTAAGCTTTTTTATAGCTAAGCCAACTTCTTCTATTCTTGGTGGTGGGACTAGTTCCTCATTGACTGGACGTGGGTTCTCTTCTTGCCCTATCACTCTCTCTACATGATGCCCATTAAGCAGCTGCTGGAAATGCTGCTTAAACACATCTACTATTCCCTGCGCTTCGGTGACTAGGTTTCCTTCGGTATTTCGAAAAGCCTGCGTTCCGGTTTTGTAGCCAGCAGCCAGTTGCTTAGCTTTTTTATAAAACCTCCGGATGTTATTACGACCGCGCGACTCTTCGATCTCCTTGAGCTGGGAAGCTGCGTAAGCCCTCTTCTTTCTACGCAGGATCTTCTTTTCCTCCCTTCTCCTGGCTCAATACTCTTCTCTCGCTGCCCTTGTTTTGCGCTGCAGCGCTTTCTTGTGTGCATCTTCTGTCACCTTTTTCCTTAACACGCATTCATCATCATACCACGGGCTCTTTCTCTGGGGTGGCTGGTACCCTACGGTGGTTTCGGCTACCTCTTTGATGATGTCGCGATACTGGCACCACTGATTGTTGGCGTTTGTGGTAGGTGAGTGCACAGAGGAGAGTTTCATACTCAGGCGCTCGCTGTAGGCTCTGGCTACTCCAGGTGTGCTAAGGCGTCCAACGTCGAATTTCTTCTTCTGGGCGGTTCGCAGCTTCTTCTCGTTGGACAGTCGAGCTCTGAATTTAGCCGCGACAAGAAAATGGTCAGAGTCGACGTTTGCCCCTCGGAATGTGTGCACGTCGAGGATGTTGGATGCGTGCCTCGCATCGATTAGCACATGGTCGATTTGGTTGGCGGTTCGACCGTCTGGAGAGCGCCAGGTTGCTGTGTGGATCCTTAGCCTTGGAAACCTAGTGCTACTTATCACCGTATTACGAGCTGCTGCAAAATCGATTAGTCGGTAGCCGTTGTCTGTTGTCGTTTCGTGGATTCTGTGCTTACCAACTAATCCGCCAAAGATGTTTTCCTTTCCGACTTTAGCATTGAAATCCCCGAGTACAACTTTTACATCATACTCCGGACAGGCTCCGTAGGCTCCATCCAGGAGGTCATAAAACTCCTCCTTGATAGGATCTTCTACCTCGTCGGTAGGGGCGTGTGCACATATTAGGCTTATGTTTTGGAAGGTAGCTTTGATGCGGATCACAGAAAGGCGATCACTTATCGGCTTGAAGTCAATGACTTTTGTCCTAAGCCGATTTCCCACGACGAATCCGCATCCTAATACATGCAATCTTTTGTTGCAGCTGTAATAAATGTCGCAATCTTTTCTTTTCATCATACCTGATCCTATCCATCGTATCTCCTGGATCGCGGTTATATCTGCCTTGTACCGCGTGAGGACAGACTCAAGTTTTTGAGTAGCACCTGGGGTGTAGAGCGTTCGTACATTCCAGGTACATACTCTCAGATCGTAGTCCATTGACGTTCCGGGTCTGGTTGTCATTTGAGGAGTTCCATTATCCGAGGCTGGTTGTGTCTCTCTCATAACTACTGGTTTTTTCCATGGTCGGGAAGTTACCCCGGCGGCACAACCCCCAACCTGGAGGACCAGGCCCTTGTTTTGACCCTAGGACAGCGGGCCGGAAAAACCGATGCCAGTAACCCATTTTGGGATATGAGCGCTGCCGTTGACCCATATTGAGGGCTCCTCCGCCACAAACTCTTTTCCAACACCCTGGCTCAGTATTGGAAGTCCCAGTTCAACTTAACTGGAGCTGTAGGCGCCACCGTTGATTCCATCTAGAGAATTCCTCCGCTGCCGCCTAAGAGTAAGTGCCTTAGTGAGAGGACACTTCTCCCCCCTCTCTCGTTCGCTGCCACCAACGACCTTCCACAGGGGTTGGTTACCCCATCTCCAGCCGAGGTACTAGGCACCCACCAGTCACCAACGCGGAGGTGAGAGTAGGAGTTGGTAGTGAGAGGCTAGAGTGAAAACGCTTGTGTTCTCATGTGATCGCATCACTACCCTTAAACCAGCATTTATTTTTAAATTTTAAACAAATTTGTATTTGTATCTTTCATTAACTTAAAAAAAAAAAAAAAAACTAAATTTAAAGGTAACATTTTTCTTATTATGTATTTTTTACTGGCTCTTACCGAGCATTCTAAACTTTACTATCCTAAGAACTATTGCCGTACAGCGTATAATATCTGTCTATGGACTAAGTTTAGCTCTGTGTTTTATTTCAACGCTCAAAAAATCTTGTACTTTTACGAATGTTACCTATAATCAGGGTGGCGAGCAATCTGTCTCCGTATGGTCATCCTCCCGCTTGCGTCAGAAGCATTAATTCCTAACTTGGCCCTGATTAACTTATAATCTAGCTTAAAACTAAGACAGTTTTATTGCATAAGGGCCGTTTTATTCACTATTGTTCAACTTGCCGAAAATTTCAAAGTTAGCCATTTGTGGCAGATGACACATGTCAGTTCAAAATTAGATTTGCATTTCGCGCGTAATTTCAATTGTGTGCATTTTAACGTTATTTTCCATTGACACATCAGATTTAAATTTCAGATCTCAGGTTTTTCGTGGCACATCGGACATGAAAGCAGATTGATCTGCTTTTGTTAATTTATAAGTTATTGTTAGTGCGCTATAAGACAGTACATCAACTTGGCAAATTGTTTTCGTTTGACGATGTACTGGAAATCTCCTTTTCCCAATGGCGTACTCGACGCAATTGCGAGTGCGAATCTGTGATTCGTTGTATAAATTTTCAACGGAGTTGTTGACATTCAGAAAAGGCGTAGCTAAATAGCTCGTATTAGTGTAGCCCGATCACCAATATTGTATATTGCCGCCTCTCACGTACCAAATTATCTATTTCCTCATCATCTTCGCTGCTCGAAGACAATGGCCAATTCTCCCAAAAATAGTTTGCACGATACGTTATTTAAATCACTGTATTTCAATTTTAAAAATAAATTATTAATTATTTTCGTCACAGATAATTATTTTCAGAACTGCACTGTCAAACACAGTAATAAAAAAAAACTCAGAAGTTTGCCATAAAACCCCAAGTTTGCTTCATAGCTTGTACCTACTTTTTCGGGGAGTTGAGCGAATCCAAAGTTAATCAACTCTTGGTTTTTTCAACTTCTACTTGTTCGGAATATCCAAAGTTGAGCGAGTCAACTTCGAGTGAAAAAAAGCATTTTCTCAAGTTCAACTTGAAGTGAATAAAATGGCCCTAAGTCCCCAGAATGCCGTATCGATCGTGTCCTGTTTGCGGTTCTAAAATAAAGGAGCTCTTAAGCATTGGCAGCATACACTTCGTAGATAAGCCGCCTAGGGATAGGCTAGCCTAGCCGGGGCTATATTGAACAGAACCACGGTGCACAGCCATCAGCGATGATCGGCATGATAAGGGAGAAATAGCATATAATAAAAACTTTATTCTGGAATCAAGTGGACTTACCGCTTCAAGTCGGTATATGTTTGTCAAAATCAAAACATAGATACTGGTCGCGCCTGATGCCAATATACTTGACTACGCTCCTCACCACGAATGGTTGTCAAAAACACAAATATTTGACGTTATATTGCGTGTTCTTTGAAAAAAAAAATACAAGGAACGATTTTGGAAAAGTCGTAGGTATAAAAGCAAAGACATACACATACAACATTCTATTAATTAATTTGAATAAACTGAATTCGATTGAACTAAAGTTCACATTACATTGTGAAACCGGACGAGTTGAACTTCAAATTTAAGCTCAAGTTCAGGTTCAGTTGAACTTTAGTATAAAATTCCACTGTAAAACTGGGGGTAACTGTCCTAAAAAGCTTCTTAAAAGCCGTTCAGACTTGGCATAAATTTGTAGGTCCCTTCCATTTGTCCCAAAAAAAAACTCACAAAAACGAATGGTTGTGAGAAGCAGGCCTGTGTCTGCACGCCTGTTGCGCCAACTATTTATTTTTTTATTGAATATTCGTATCAAATTAAAAACTCAAATAAAGAACATTCTTCGAAAGAAACAGTTGATGAAGTAGATGTTTTAAAAAACTCTGGGACTGAAGTGGACATGTAAGCTCCAAAAACAATTATAATAATCTGTGCAAATTATTTACCTAATTTTTCATTTACTAGCAGTGAACACTTATGAACATCGAAAACATCCACAAATCTTGCAAAAATAAATAAACGGAAGCTTTCTTTAGAAGCAGAAATCGGTCAGATGGAACTGTCAGAGGAAGACATGTAGCTCCAGAAGTCGGAAATTCAGTCACAGTTGACTTAATGACTTCAGCTGGCTGGAGAAAAAAATGATCCGAATAATAACGCAAGACCAGTCTTAAAGTTTTGCAAAATACGCTACCAACTCTAAAGTCACATTTGACAACACATCAAAATTCTCCGCTTCATTGTAAACACCAAGAATACATAAGAAACCAACCGCTTATCGATGACCAAAAGCGTTCAAAAATATTTGAAGCTAAGATAAATAAAATTAAGATAGCTAAGAATTATAATATTTTTGGTTCACAATAATTTACCATTTTCGCTAATAACTGGACTTATCGCCCTAATTAAGGGAGATCATGACGTTAGCTAGAACGATCTCGAATGCAAAAATAAATTTACTCAGAAAGTAATGAAAATAAGTTTAAAATGAATATTATGTGGCTTTTTTTATTGAAGATAATACATTTTGAACAAATAGTCATAACAAAACACATTCTTGCGAAACCATAACTATAATTTTTCAACAGAAAATAAGTTTAAAAATTAGATTTATATGTGTATTTGTCCAAACGTAAACAAACTGCATTCATTTTTTTAGAATTTGTGTATGTCACAAATAAATGAAATCTGTGTATAAATCTACATCTAAAATCGTCTGATTTAAGCTTTACACAAATGGTACATAAATCTACACAAATCGGCATAAATTCATTTTTATACTCGATCAGACAATTTGTGTACATATGTACTTTTTTAACTTTCTCGTATACGTAGTAAGAGAAAGATATTGTTTTCGTACAAAATTTCGAACTCGAGATATTGATCAATTCTGATATTACGATGATAGGGGAACTCAAAAAAGTGGGTCTCACAATTCTGTCCGTCCGTATGTCTATCTGTCCCACCCCTGGGGAATCTAAACGCTTGGACGGATTTGCTTCAAACTTCGTATTTAGAGTTTGTGGGTTTCCCGCTAGGGACGTTTTTTTTTTATGCTAGCCCTAATATTAACGGTACCTCCCATATACAAATTTTACGAAATATGACGAAATATGCCTAAATTTAGATTTTTTCGAAAACGGCTCTAACGATTTGAACCAAAATTGATAGTTAAGTTAATGTAAGCATGCTTTACATGACTGCATACCCAGTTTTTCGCTAAAAAGTCTAGGAACGGCAGTTTTGAAAATTGGCTTTTTCTCGAAAACGGTAAAAACGACTTAAAAAAAAAACTTATTTTTAAGGTACTATTGTCATTCTTAACTTGATAGAAAACTCAGTTTTTCCCTAAAAAGACTGCGTTCTTCAATATCCACCCAAATCCCTAATAATAGTACTTTAAAAAACTGCTCATATCTCAAAAACGCCATTTTCGATTATGATAAAAATGTTACTTTTAGATAATGCTTAAATCCATAGCAATACCATTTGCTCAGTTTTGAGCTAAACAGTTTTAAAACAGTGTTTATAAACATTTTACGAAATATTAAACAATTAGGTAAGATTTTTTCGAAAATGGCTTTAACGATTTGAACCAAAATTTATCGTTGAGTTATTGTAAGCATGCTTAACATAACTGCATACCCAGTTTTTCGCTAAAAAGTCCAGCAACGGCAGTTTTGAAAATTGGCTTTTTCTCAAAAATGGTAAAAACGAATTAAACAAAAAAAAAAATATTTTTAAGGTAGTATTGTCATTCTTAATTTGGTACTAAACTCAGTTTTTCTCTAAAAAGACCTTTGATATAAACCCAAATCCCTAATAATAGTACTTTAAAAAACTGCTCATATCTCAAAAACGCCATTTTCGATTATGATAAAAATGTTACTGGCAGGTAATGCTTAAATCCGTATCAATACCATTTGCTCAGTTTTGAGCTAAACAGTTGAAAAACAGTGTTTTTTGAACCATGAATGCGTCCTTCGATTTCAAAAACGCTATTTTCGATTTGGTTAAAAATGTAACTGCTAGGTAATGTTTATATCCTGAAGAATACGTCGTACTTAATTTTCAGCTAAACAGTTTAATAACAGTGCTTTTCGAATCCAAATTGTAACATTTGTCAGCATAGTTTTACAAAAAACCGCTCCAACGATTTTGATCAAAATACATATTTAAGACAACATAAGCATTCCAAACATGATCACGTACTTAGTTTTTCTCAGAAAACTCGAATATAGACGTATTATGAATATTTCTCAAAAATGACTATCCAAATCTCGACCATTGGGACCACTTTTTTTAAATAATCAAAAATGGGAATTTGAAATTCATCGCCTACTTGCCTCCTTCAAGTGTCAGTTCGGGGTGAAATTTGAAAGTAATTAATAACGTATTGTAGTTAATACGTACATAAAGTCTATGTAGTATGTATTACGTGTTTAGTTAACAAGGATTCAGTTACTAAACCTACGTAAGATGTACGTAATAAGTGGAAATAATTTTAAACTTAAAATTTGTTGAAACGACTTTGCGAGATTCGCAATAAACGAGAAAGTTTCGTGCGACCCAGTCGTGCACATTTTTTCTTTTCTTTTAAAGAAAGTATTATTTTCTTATTTGAATTATTACAAAAAAAAATAATTTTTAGGATTTTGAAACAGTCCGGCACAAGTCTTGCCGTGCTTAAAGCGTCGTGAATCGCGAACCTACATCAATATATCAATTATCTGAGCCTTGGAAAAAGCATTGGTTTTTTAATATAGTATTACCTACTCAATAAAGCCACGACCATTAGCTGCAAGACATTGGTTTATCTTTATAGAATCGACCTTACGTCCTTACCCCACCCTTCAACTCATCTACTTTTTTTGGTTACTTTTTGGGATAGGTTGGTTAATGTTATCATCTTAACATGTACGATTATCTTTGTATTATAGAAGCTTCGTTGAAAATCGCATATGATTGTGAAAAATGTGATTAAACAATTAGTACCTATACATATACATATGTACCGCTTATATTATATATATGTTATATCAGACCACCAACAACCCCTACAAGAGATAACAACCAAACACACAGATAACCATGCAGCAATCTATATTGTGTCGATCGCTCATTGGTTATATTCTATTCTAATCTTTTCTGCGAAACAGTATAAATAGAGAAGGCAACAAGCCTCAGTAGGTTTTACTATCACGGAAGCGACAGCACGAATTGCTGTAAATAAATTAGATCATTTTAAATTAAAATTAAAATCGGTGTTTTTATTTTCCTTTCGTTACCTCAATCAAAATTGGCGCAGTCGGTAGGATAGCTATAAAAAAGATTAGCTATCCGTGAAACGAATCGCAGTACACGATTTAAACAAAATAAATTTGAACGGAAATCAAAATAAATTTAAAATCAGTGAAAGTGAATAAATAAAAGAATTCATATCTGAACGCATATCAGAGAATTCATAGACACTTTACATTGTAAAAAAAAAAAATTACTTAGTGATCACAATAAACGTAAATTATTAATATCACGAAATCTCGTAGAGAGAAAGTAATTTAAAACAAAATAAAGAAGAACAAGTTAGATGAACAACTTTACGGGGCAATAACAACCCATGTCGGCAGTTCTAATGTGCTGATGATTAAATTAATAAATAAATTTAAAAAGCAGTAGTTGCAGCTTTTATAAACAACAAACTCCAGTGGAAGATACATCAAGTGACACAGAAGCAGAAACAGCAAAAATCACGAACATGGCTCCACCACTTACACTCGAACAACAGCTTCAACAACAACAGTTTCAACAACAACAGCTACAAAAACATCAAAATAATACAATACCGCAGGTAAAAAAAGAATTAAATTTAGATCCATTAAAATATATAGAAAAACTTAATACTTTCGATGGTAAAACAGAAGATTTACCTATATTTTTAAGTAACGTAGATGATATTATACCTACCCTTAACGAATATTCTGAACAGTCACAAAGAATGTGCATAAATATATTAAAAAGTAAATTTACTGGTGAAGCTAGAAGGGCTATGGAAATTCATACCCATTTTAGCATCTGGTCAGATATAAAACAAATGCTTATTCTTAATTTTGGCGGTTTTAAAAACAGTTTTCAGTTGTATGACGATCTCAGAAATTCGCAATACAAAGGGGATGTATACCAATTTTATAATTATATTCAGAAAACATTGAGTCTCCTAAATCAAAAATCTGTACAAGAAAACAGAACATACGATATCGTTAGAAATAACGACACAGCTTTGACTGTCTTCAAAGAAAAATTACCTCCCAATATGAGAACAATCTTATATTCATTAAAACCACATTCACTACAACAAGCTCTTTACGAACTTGTACAAGCTGGTTTTACAACTAACCAATGCAAATACAACCTAGTTCCAATTACAGAAAACACAAAACCCAAAATAAAGGTAATCAACAAAACAAAGATCACAAGAATTTAAAATTCTATCCAGGCAATAATAACGAGCACCATAATAACTACAATAATTATAATAATAACAGAAACCATAACAGTTGTTACAGACAATATCCTCAAAGGTTTAAACCTATGGATATCGATCCTTCATCATCTCAAATGAGACGAGTAGCTAACGCTAATTATGTAGAAATAAAAAACCAACAAATTTCAGAGGATGCTAATTTTTCGGCATTTAGCCTCGGAACCTCAAAACAACGAGTACTGCCCTATATTAAACTAACAAAAAATAATAATACATTAAGACTTTTAGTAGATACCGGTGCCACAAATAGTCTTTTAAGAGAAAAGGATGCACCTAAAGAATATATAAAAATTAGAGAACAACCACTAAAAATCAATACTGTTGGAAATCCAATTGAAATAACCAAAGATTTACTAATTCCAAAAGAAAGATTTATATTTCCAGTAGTAGAAGATTGTGAATTTCAAATACATGATTTCCATATAAACTACAATGGAATACTTGGGAATAACATTCTAATTCCAAATAATAGTGAAATACGGTATAAGGAGAAAATATTAAAAATGAATGATCAGATTATACCCATATTCTTCAGCGCAGATGAGGAACGGGAATATACTGAAACCATTAATCATTTAAATACAATCCCAATAACCGAAACATTTGTAAATTCAATTCAGGAAAAACTTCGATTAGATCACTTAAACAATGAAGAGAAACAAGCTCTTTTAAAACTTACAAGTAAACATAAAAGTACCTTTTACAACAAAGGAGACGATCTATCTTTTACTAGCCACATTAAACATGTGATCCCCACTACCGATGACTCACCCATATTCACACGAATTTACAGATACGAACAAATTCATAATGACGAAGTTAAAAGACAAATTCAAGACATGCTCGACCAAGGAATTATCCCAAATTCTACTTCACCATATAATGCTCCTCTTTGGGTAGTCCCTAAGAAAGAGGACAGTACGGGAAATAAAGAATGGAGAATAGTCATTGACTATAGAAAACTGAATGAAAAAACTAAGGAAGATAAATACCCCATTCCAAAGCATATTAGATAAACTAGGACATTGTAATTATTTTACAACATTAGATCTCACAAAAGGGTTTCACCAAATAGAAGTCGATAAAAAGGACAGGGAAAAAACTGCATTTTCAACACAATCAGGGCATTACGAATTTGTGCGCATGCCTTTCGGTTTAAAAAACGCGCCAGCAACATTCCAAAGACTCATGAACGAAGTCTTACAAGAATTCATAGGGAAAATTTGTTACGTGTACCTTGATGATATAATCATCTTTTCCACTAGCCTCCAAGAACATATAGATTCAGTAAACAAAGTTTTAAATACTCTCAAGAAAGCAAATCTTAAGGTATCTTTAAGCAAATCAGAATTTTTAAAGAAGGAGACAGAATTCCTAGGCCACATTATAACACCAGATGGTATTAAACCTAACCCAAATAAAATAAAAACAATAGAAAATTTTCCCATACCAAATACGGTAAAAGAAATACAAAGTTTCTTAGGTCTAACAGGGTATTACAGGAAATTCATTCCAGATTACGCAGGTATAATAAAACCATTTACCATATGTCTAAAGAAAAATGCAAATATCGACAAAAATAACCCAGAATACCAAGAAGCATTTATTAAAATAAAAACAATCATGTCAGACGATCTACTCAATCGTCACCCAGACTATAACAAAGAGTTTACATTAACCACAGACGCAAGCAACTTTGCTATAGGAGCCGTCTTATCACAGTCACATGGTCCTTTGTCGTTTGCTTCTCGAACATTAAATAAACACGAATGTAACTACAGTACAATAGAGAAAGAATTGCTCGCGATTGTATGGGCAACAGCTCAATATCGCCAGTACTTGTATGGACGAAGATTTACAATTAAAACAGACCATCGACCGCTGGTTTGGCTTTCAACTTTAAAAGAACCCAACACGAAATTACAAAGGTGGAAAATTAAATTAGAAGAATATGATTTTAAAGTAGAATATATTAAGGGTAAAGAAAACTATGTCGCAGATGCCTTATCAAGAATAAAAATAGAAAACAACATAAATATGTTAAATAACGAAGACGAAGATGATGATAAAACTCAACATAGCGCTGAGTCGGACAACTCACACTTAATTCCAATCAGTGAAAAAGCAATCAACTTATTTAATCGCCAAATAGTCCTAGTAGTCAACGAAAATGATGAAGAAACTAAGATTATATTTCCACACACTGGAAAAAGAAGAATTGTATTCTGCAAAAACAATTATACAAAAGTAGATTTAATAAATATTATTTCAGAAGTTGATATAAAAACCCTAAATGGAATATACACTGAAGACGATGCCATATTTCAAAGAGTCCAAGAAATATGGAAAGAACAAAACAAATCATCAAAAGACATACTTCAAAGAAGTATGAAGTTATTAATAGACGTCAACAAGGACGAAGTAACAGAAATCATTCTGAAACAACACAAAGAACTCAATCACGTAGGCATCGAGAAATTATATATTGACCTCTCAAAAAAATATTATATACCCAACCTTAAAATAATCATAAACAAACTTATAAACAACTGCATGACCTGCAACCAAAAAATCGAAAGAAACCCCATAAAACTGCCGTATGAAAAAACTGACACACCCATAGGTCCTCATAAACACTATCATATAGACATCTGGTTTATTAACAGCAACCTAAAGTACATTTCCTGTATAGATAAATTCAGTAAATACACAGCGGTAGAAATGATAAAAACCAAAACACACATTGATGCGATAAATGCTTTAACGAAAATATTTTCATACATGAACATTCCCGAAGAAATCACACTTGATAACGAGAATGCCTTTGTCTCAGAAACCCTGAAAAACCATTTAGAGAATTTAGGTATACAACTACATTACTGCACAGCTAATAGACATACAGGGAACTCAGATATAGAAAGAGTCCACAGTACCCTGAACGAACATTTAAGATTGCTCGCTGATACAAAACATCCAGTCGATCTAGTGATCAAAGCAATAGAGGTTTACAACAAAACCGTACACCTAACAACAAAAGAAAGACCAATCGATATCCACTTAGGGAAAGTTGATAATCAAGTGATTTTTAAACGTATAGAAGATACAAAGTTAAAAATTTTAGAAAAGATAAACAAAAATAGAAAAGACGAAAGCATAGACCAAAAATTCGCAAAAATCACCGCTCCGGAGAAAATAAAGAACAAAATGACTCCAAGACACACTGAAGTAAGGGTAATTAATAACATTAATAAAAAATATATACTCCAAGAAGGAAATAGGTATAGAAAAATTCCAAACAGAATTCTACATAAGGACCAATTTAGGAAAAAGAAAAAATTTATAATTACGGACAACTAAATCCCTTACAATGACAACTATAATAATAATATTAATGATCACATATTTGTCGTAGAAATACCAAATTATTTTATTTAAGAATTTACTAGATACTATTTACAAGCTCTTCCAAACACATTGAAACAATCCGTACAATTTGTAAGTAATAATGTATTAATTCTTACTAAAATAACAGATAAATGTATTCAAAATAATGTTAAGGATAAAATGATTTGTAATTATGAAAACGATACAAACGAAAGCAAAATAATTGAAATTGGAAACAATTATTTAGCTATTTTAAACACAAATAGAATAACATTAAATCAAACTTGTAACAAGTTGAACTTAACAATCGAGGGTAATTACTTATTAAAAATCGAGAATTGTAAAATGTATTTAAATAACAAAATATTCAATACAAAAGAATATTCAACTGAATTAATTATCCCAATTATAAGTAAGAACCTAACTCTAGAAGAAACTAAAGACATAACATTAAAAAGATTATATTATGAACATATAAAAAATACTGAAAAAATTATAGAAATACACTCAAAACACAAGCAATTACATCTGAACCATACTTAAATAATATACTTTTCAACAAATATAATAATTGTAATAGTCATTGTATATTTCAAATGGCAGACCAATAATAAATCTTCAAACGGTCTCATTTCAACCCTTAGAAGACTCTATGGGGGGAGGTGTTATATCAGACCACCAACAACCCCTACAAGAGATAACAACCAAACACACAGATAACCATGCAGCAATCTATATTGTGTCGATCGCTCATTGGTTATATTCTATTCTAATCTTTTCTGCGAAACAGTATAAATAGAGAAGGCAACAAGCCTCAGTAGGTTTTACTATCACGGAAGCGACAGCACGAATTGCTGTAAATAAATTAGATCATTTTAAATTAAAATTAAAATCGGTGTTTTTATTTTCCTTTCGTTACCTCAATCAAAATTTATATATATATAAAGAATAAATGATTTCAGATTCAGATTACAACTGATTATTTAAACTGAATCAGTGAACAACCTTGAACTCAAGATGTGAAATGGTGACTCTAGCTTTCAACTTTTTGTTTAGGTTAATACTTCTATTTAAATGTGTTACCTAGTCTAAAAGAGTGGAAGATGTTAACAATGCCTACTAATTTCCCGAGAGATGCAAGTGGACAGGAAAATCCATCATCTCATCTACTACAAGGCTCCACATTAAGGGAGATAGATTTGTTCCTTTTTGACAACCCCCTACTGCGGTGACCTTATTGATACCCTTTGGTTTCTGATACTAACAGAGTAGTTCATACATCCACTTCGATACCGTGTTATGTACTCCTTCCTATGTAGAAATCGCACAATTGCTTCGTGCGGTGTGGTATCGAATGTTCCATCGATAATGGTTTTTAAATACAGTAGACGCTCGGTATAGTGATCTATCCAGTATAGTGAACCATCAAAATTTTACACAGACTACTCTAAACAGTGAACTATGAAAATCTCGATATAGTGAACTCAGCTTTTTTTTCGCCTAATACGACGAAAAATGTTCTAGTTTTGCAGGTCAGAAGTTAACTATTTTTCAGAACAATTTACAGTTCATTTGTGTTTTTGTTTTTTGATATTTTAGTTATGAAGGTTAGGAGGTTAGGTGGCTGTCCCAAAGATTTAAAAATAATGCGTTAAGTATTAACAAAAATGTGTTAACTAAAAATCAGAAAAAATGTGGGGCCTTAATTTTGCGCCACTTGAATAGAACACTTAAACGAAAACATAATTTTACAGAATTCTGCTTCTTTTTAACACAAACATTACTTAAACTTAAGATAATTGGAGTATTTTAGATTTAAAAAAAAATTTTCAATTGTGTTTTAAGCCACCTTTCTGCTCCAAAATTCACACATCTGGTTTGGAAGAGATGCATATACAAATTGGCCAAATAATTTAGCTAAATCGAGCTCCAAGCTAATTCGGCGGCTTGGGTTAGTTTAGATACAGTCGAATATTGTTGTGCAGATCCATAAAATTGACGTGTCAACCAACCCCAAACTTTTCAGTGAGTAGGCCGGTCAGCTTAATAGCTCTACATTTTGTCTCTATATAATATACGTTTTAACAACCCGGGCTGTATATATTGGCGTATTATCATGTTGATCTTAAGGTTAAGGTCTTAAGAGGTTATGTTGTTACTATAAATGTAGTATACAGTGGCAACATGGTTTAGATACATCTGTGTCTCTTTTTAATCTATAACTGTCTTTGTCTATTACAGTATCTTCCCTTTTTCATTCTTCTACTTACTTCTTATTAAATAAAGATGGTGACTGGCAGACACGCCAAGCAAATATATTTTACGTGTTCTTTTATTACACAAAACAACAGGTTATGAAAGTATGGAAATGCCTGTTTCAATATGCCATTGTAAGACAGCGCATTCATTGTGGTTAACAAAAATTGTAATTTGCAGGTATCATAACACGAAACGGCCCCCACGCAATCACACCTTCAACTCTGCTATGCAGCCGGTCCAAATGATGAGTTTATTTGCAGTGGTTATAGAAATATATAGTAGATATAGCCATCGGGGCCTTCCAAATTTTTTTTTTTCGTCGGAGGAAACTATATGGTGCCACTACGAAGTCCAGGCCACATGTGCGCGACAAAAACGGAGGCGTTGCGCTTTTCGAAGCGGGTTAAGGGGTGATTTCTTCCTGATTTTTAGTCTTATATCCTTGGCATTCGAAATAATACGACGCATAGTTGTGAAACTTGCTTTGACATTTTTTCCTGATTTTTGGAAAAGAGTCGCGATAATTGGACGCTTTTTTTTTTTTTAAATATAAGTCGCCTTTCCGCATTATTAACACACTGTGTATGCGGCAATTCATGTTTTTGTCCATAGTTAGACTTATTACATAGAAATATGGATACATATATGTAATGTGTCCGCTTCTCTCCATTTTCTTAGCCAATTTGGCAATAAATAGGCTAGCGTCCTTTAAGGTTTGAGTAGTCCTTTCTACGCATCGGTTAAGCCCTTTTCGCCACCCATTTTATATACAATTTTTTTAAATTAAATAGTCGAAACTAACAAAAAAAAAAAAATCGATTAAAGAAAAATATGAGTCCACGTGCCAAAGATAACGGTCAAACTAAATGCATGTATAAGAAAATAAGAAAATATCCAAAAATAGCCCATTGGTTTGAATTGTTACATAGATTTACAAATTACAAATTACAAACATTCTTACTTTCGCCTTCATCTTCAAGTAAATATTCTTAACATTTCTTAAAATCCCAAATGAAAACATCTAAGTTTTACTCTAAATAAACAAATGGTATTTCGAAGTACCATACCAACACTTTCACGTGATCATTCAAGTAAACAATTTACTGTTCGGACAGTTAACATGCAAATAAAAGTAAATATTTCATCGGTTTGAGTCCAAAATCTTTCTATAGCCTTCTGATTTTCCGCACGAATAGAAGCTCAAAGTATAGTTATAGAGAGAAAACCACATCGGTGATTGATGACGTACGCTATATGAGCCGAACAAAAAAGAAACGGATTCTTTAGAGTGTTTTCATTAGAAATTACTACAAGTATACCGACATAATAATCATCGGCTTCATGTTCAATTTGAGTTATAACATATTGTGTGCTCTAGAGAAGGAGGATGGTAAATGGATACGGTTCGTTAAATATTTGATAAAACCATACTCGTACGCATAGACGGAGAATACACGAAGTAGATAGCGTTCGCCGCTGTATAGTGTTGGTGGCGGAAAATTGGATAGATTCTGAACTTAGCCGGTTTGAAGAACGTATAATTTGCCCTTCGGTGATTGTACTATGTCGAAGGCTATTGTCCCTAATTGTGTAGGTAATGCTCATTGTTTTATTTTCAGTATGAAAAAAATAGTTTTATACCTACACTAAACTACTCATGTATATGTATTTCTACATATGTACCTTAATTGAAATCGATTTTTCATATTGCAAAAGTAAGGTTAGGTTTGTAGGTAAATATTTAATGCTTACTTCACAAACTTTAGTAATTTCTAGCAGTGGCGTGGCGTCCATATAACCCGATTCCTACCGAGTTACCTTTTAAAAGTTTCAGCTGCACAACAATGTTTACTTAAAAACGAGCAACATCAAACCTACGGAATAAACTTAATATGTATCTATTCTTCATAGATATATGTAGCGCAGGCTACACACCCCGACCCTACCAATTCAATTGAACTTTATTTTAAAGCACACGCGGAAACACACACCCTTCTGTATCATTTTCATTACCACTAAAATAACTAGTGTTGCCACTAGAAAAATTGATTTTCGGTCAAAATCTGACATTTGACCGAATTCCATTTTGCTAAATTCAGTCAAAAGTTTCAGTCAAAAATCTACACTTGTAATAGATATCATTAAAAAAGGTAATATACTAATAATAAATCTCCACAAATGCATTATATAACAACTCTTTTTCGTACTTGACTCCCCATACAGTATGTAATATTTTTCCGACGCCTTTATAAAAGCACAAGTTATGAATAGAAGTTGATCTTACTAAAGGTTTACTAACGGATCCAATAAGGACGGATCGATGTTGAAAGTTAGCCACAAAACGTTAAAGAGTCGACTTTGAAGGGTCCCGGCGCGTTTTGAAAATAAAGTTTTATCATTTGGAAATGCTGCTTAATCGTGTAACGTCCCACCAAAACAACATGGTCGCCACATGCTGCCAACATCGAACAGTCCCAGTTGAAAAACCCGTATTTGATTTTGGTGCGTTCTTGTATATTATTAGTTTTTTTTTAAGCTTTGGCGCAGTGGCTCTGTGGTTTGTGCTGGACTGGATTACTGTGCGAGGGGTCCCACGTTCGATCGATCCCCGGAAAAATTCGACATCTTAGGGTTTTTCCACTGCGCCACCTTGCGTCTGACCTCTGTCTGACAAACATCCGAGTGTATAACTCCCCTGAAAAAGCTTTCCAATAATCTCAATTCATCCATTCGGTTTCGGACTCGGAACAAAATTGTAGATAGCTTTCATTAGCTCCAAAAATAAAAATTCACACAAAGGAATGGTTGTGAGACTCTAGGCCTAGGGTGTCTGCACAGTGCACACCTGTTGCGCCAACTATTTATTTATATTTTATAAAAAAGAAAAGAAAATCTTTTTTATTCAATAAAAAATATTCACCCTTATCGTTGAATCCGTCGGAATTGAGTTTCACTTCACCTATTCGATTCCCTTTCACCTTCTACTACTATCATGGAATCCGCCGGAAGTTTTCTTATCGACACGTTTATGGGAAAGGTAGTTTCACTGTCAAACGGCTGTCTTTCATTTCTGTGTAGCTACATTCGGAGGAGCTATAGGTTTGTTTGCTAAAGTTTGTTTTAAAAGTGATCTAAATAAAAAATAAAACGTTTAATATAGTAATGGATGCGATAGCTCTATTTTTGGAAGCATAAGAGGAAGAACGAAATGAGCGGTGTTCTCAGAGAAGAATACGAGACAGGTTAAGAGGAGCAGTGAATGATTTCATGGAACTTCCTGATGAAATGTGTATTTAGACTTATTATTTTGTTATTTTAATCAAGTTCAATATTGCACAGATTTCCTACAAATGTTCAGCTTAATAAAGCAGTTCTTTTATATGTACATTAAAAAAAAAAGACTCGCATGACGTGCAGCAAGCAAGAAAACCTATGAAATCCACAATTATTTTGATGTGGGTAAGAAATGCCATTTTGTTTGGGAAAAATTCGATTTGAACGTTTTCAACGATACAGTGGAACTCATTCACATTACCCGTACCGGGAAGTGTTCACCTTGCGGATTTAACAATACCAAAATATTCTTTTTCCGTGAATGATTCCCCCCGCCGGATTCCACGATAGGGGGTGATTGAGAAAATTTGAGCCGTTTAGTTTTATTAAATTTATTTAAAGAGCAAGTCTGACAAGATAATGCTGGAAACACAAATACAATGAAATGTGGCTGTAATGTGGATTTGGATTTTGATTTGACGCCTGCTTTGTTTCGAAAATGAGGGAAATTTTGTTTCAAGGCGAGTTCAAAGTTAAGGGAACGTATGGGTGACCTGTACGTACCGTTTTGCCATGTCATTTGCATAGCGGCACGACGCCCAGGGCTTCTTGAAACCGAAACCAGTGGCTTACAAATTAATGATAGTTTAAAATAATAAGAAATAATGTTATATATCCCAGTAAGTAGTAACTTTGTCACTTGAGGTTTCACAATTAAGTTTTTAGATTTCAAATCAAGAAAGCTTTGTTCCATATGTTATATTTTTGTTCGGTGTGCGTTTTATTCATTTGATGAAAAAAGAATTGTATTTTCGGTTAAAAAGCATTTAGCCGAATACGAAGATTTTCTTCGGCCAAAGCACTTCGAATTCGGTTAAATTTGACCGAAATTATGTCAAATTGACATCCCTTAAAATTCCCTTAAAATCTCTCGCTAGATAGAACAAATTCGTCTCCTTTCTCTTTTTTACACTTGCGATTTTCTGAGTTTGGTCTTCTCTGTTCAACGCCCGCTTTCTTATGCAAAAAATAACCCGCTTTTCTTTGGGTTATTTGGTGGGTTTTGTGTGAATCTTATATCGCTGCACTGTGGTGTAATTGAGTATTTCTGTAAAATAACACACTTTTCTCCGACATATTTGGTAAATTTGAATTGTGTGTGTATCTGCTATCGCTGCGCTGTGCTGTGATGTAGAATGTAGTAGGTCAGTCAGTTCCCTTTTTTTATCTAATTAATGATTTTCGACTTTTTCTGCGGGGAGTATCCTCTGTTCAAAGGCTGCTTTCTTATGCAATAAAACACGCTTTTCTCCGACTTATTGGGGAGATATTGTATCTTGGAAAAAATAAACAAACTGATGTCTTTATAAAGTTTATAAAAAAGTGATAAATGAAGTGTATTGAGTTTTGGCTATGATCTGCGTAACTAAATAAGTTTATCGAAATTTTTCAGAGATTAGGTATATGATTTTGCTGATTCATTTCAAGAACCTTGCTTGTTCACAGATGCGGTAATTCAAAACCTGGTTTGCTCTACTTTTTACCTACCGCACCGAAATTTAACCAACACGTTCTCTGCAATGATGTGTGCATGAGATAAGAACACCATTGAATTTGTTATTAAAATAAAAAAAAAAAACACTAATTTTTATTGCACCTACTAATGCACAAAACTTAACCATATTTACGATATTTGGCAATAAAACAAGGTTAATGTAATACAATATATGCCTTAATTTGAATCATTGAAAAATTTGATCCAGAGTTATTTGCTTCTGATATTTTTATAAGTGCAAATTCACTTTGAGAACATTTTTTTTTGTAATTAATGAACAAGGCTGTAAGGGTATATCTCCAATGTGGACCTCACAACATTTACGACAGAACATGCTTTCGTGTACCTTGGCCTGATGCTAACATTACATTACAGAAACTTTATTTAGGGCTATGATTTTAGAAGAAATGATACTCATTTTCTGCCACCCAAGGCCATAAAAAACATGTTTGTGGGCAATATAATAAAGTATCCTGTTGGCTAATTGTTTACGTTTTCTTTTGCTTGGATAGAGTATTTAGGAGAAAATAAAACATTGAATTTAATCAAACTGTTTTCAATCATAAACATATTTATGAATTGAATAGTGGTGGAGTGTACGATTGTCATCACAAATTTTTAAATTTGAGCTGGCCTCGACTCCAGTTTAATTTAATTTGATTAAATTAGCGAGAAGTTCAAGAAATCTCTCTTTTAAGATAGGAGTTTTTTTCTTTTTAACTTTTTATTAATTAGCCGAATAACTATTTAGCGCTATTTTCGTATTACAAATTTTAAGCTAATAGTATGTATGAAACTATTTGAATGTTGATACGAATAGTAAGGAACGCACACTGACGTTTTGCATTTCAGTGCGATCAAGGGCGTTTTAACTGATATTTTTGACAGTTTCATACAAATTTTCTTCCGATATGCTCCGACAGGAATTGGTTGCGGAATTTGTTTACGATTTGCAGGGTAGTATTGATAAATGAAAGCATTTCCAGGGTAAACAAACGAAAAAACATCATGTCAGAACAATGCGTTGTCGTATCTTGATTATTCTTTCCGAAGACGGCGTATGCGTTGCGGAGAATTCTCCGTTCCGACGGATACCTCGCTAGGACCTATTGCGTTTATTAATCGTGCCATATTTTGTACAACAGTTAATTATTGTGTTAAAACTTTCAAGGCAATATATTTTAATGTTTATTTATCACATAATCTACAGTGAAGTGAAAAACAAAAATTATCCAAACGCGTAATTTATTTTTCCTGTAATGTCGTTACATTATGTTAATCATCGAAATTCTGTCTTCGCATTTCATTTGTTGCAATTTTTCTTAAATCTTTAATGGACTTATTAGTATCAGCCTCTCGGGTTTCATTCCATTTTAGTTTTGGCAGGAGATTGTGGGAGATGCTCCGAATAATTGCTGTGCTTAGCTAAATGCAAAGATTTATTGGCATGTGATTCGACCATATTCCCTCTTCTACATTAAAACTTTCAACAAACGTTAACATTTTTTGCGACATGGCACGTATATCATGTAGGTAGTGATTCTCCTATATTGCTTACAAAATTAAGCATACTTTCTTCATCATTCTTTGTTCTGCCTTTTAAGATAATCAGTCCGTTGTCATTTTAAAGGTTCCGTTCCCTTAAGGACAAAACAGAACCAAAAACCAATTGAAGTAGAAGGCTGAAATTTGCACACAACATCTGGTATAAGTATGAGTATAAACTCTAGTTAAACGACAAATACCAATGATAGCGATACATTGACTTGTTTTGGAGTAATTAATAATTTAGTGAACATACTATTTTCTTCATACAAAAAACTCTTAATTTTCAACCTTGGCCTATCTCAAAAACCAATCGAAATTTCTGTAAAGAAATTTTATGTTTCTAATTAATTTTCCATCACTGTATAAGTATATGCATAATTTTTCCTACATGCAATTCCCTCTGTATTTAATCAAATATATTTACTTAAATGTTCAACCGAAATCTTTAATATAATAATCCTAGCCATCATGCGGTAATAATTCTGGTGCACAGTGGTCTAAATGTGGTATGTGTTTTTATTAAGGTCAATAAAAATCGGTCAACTGCGATAGGGTGACATTTCCAATTCCATTCCTTCCCCGATAGTACAAAACAAATAATGCATAATATGTATATGGAGATTCTTTTCACAAGCCAGCCATGATACACTTTTGCCCGCCTGGCTGCTAGGTAGTTGTTTATGAATCTTTCAAGCTACATGCAGTAGCTTCACTGACAGTTTTTTGACATATAAATTTTAATATCAAAGCAAAATGACAAAGTAAAAAAATGCTCATTGTGCGATTAAGTTGATATAGACGAATCGTCGAGTAATCATACTACAGAGTGGGTCCGTTTGTATACGGAAACATAATATATACACACTATCATTTTGATAAATCTACTTTACATTCCTGCCTCATCGCCGCTTGTCGTGCCCAAAATTAAATTCGAACGGATGATTCAATGGGCTGGAGTGGATCGCTGACAATATGACCTCAATACACATATTCTTATAAATACATTATGTGGTGTGAAGACGCTATTCCTTCTCCGGGGGTGTTCTAAGTTGTGGAGTTATTTATAGGATTATGTGGCGATAACAGAATTAATAACACAATTCATATTTTTATCAGCATTTAATATTATTGCGCGGTGGTGGATTTTGATACGAAATGCATTACATTGAGAAGGGGTGTTTATCGGTTAATAAGTGCGCATACAATTTTGTACGCAGCTCTTGTCAGTTTGAGCGCATAATAACATACTATATGACTATTCTAGATAAACTAAAGAAAAGGCATTAAACTGGATACCTAGAACTACATAATTATGGGAAATAGTGCAGTATGAAAATTTGTTTGTTTGTGTCGCGTCTCCTTGCCGAAATCCGGTGTATGTTTTAAATAGTTCGGAGGAGCTTCTTCCAAACTGCACGTTGCAGTCCGTATTTTCCAGCGCCACGCGACACATCTGAATCAGTTTTGCCGGCATTCCAAATATATAGAGCATATAGAGCTCCTAATGATGTAAGCTATCATATGCGGCTTTGAAGTCGATGAATAGGTGATGAGTTTCGACTTAAACTTTAGTGGTCTTTTCCAGGATTTGCCTCAATGTGAAAATGTAGTCCATAGTCGATCTGCCGGGTCGGGACCCACACTGGCACGTGCCGATTAGTGTGTTGCAGAACGGTTTAAGAGATTCACACAGTACGTTGGACAGGATCTTATATGCTACATTAAGCAGGGATATGCCTCGATAGTTCTTGCAAGACATATGATCGCCTTTTTTGTAGATGGGGTATGTGGAGCTGATAGATAGCATGTTTTCTTCCACCAATACTTGGTTGATGATTCGGTGCATACTCCCTACCAAAACATCACAACCGTATTTAAATAGTTTCGCTGGTAAACCATCAGGGCCGGTGGCTTTGTTGTTCTTAAAATTTTTAAAGCTAAGCTATACTAAATGGTGGAACTTGATTGTTCTTCATTGACTGGTCGTGGGTTCTCTTCTTGTCCTATCACTCTCTCTACATGATGTCCATTAAGCAGCTGCTGGAAATGCTGCTTAAACACATTTCCTATTCCCTGCGCTTCGGTGACTAGGGTTCCTTCGCTTTCTCTAAGAGAATGCGTGCCGGTTTTGAAGCCAGCAGCCAGTTGCTTGTTTTTTTTGTAGAACCTCCGGATGTTATTATACGAGCGCAAGACTCTTTGATCTCCTTGAGCTGGGAAGCTGCGTAAGCCGTATTCTTTCTTCTTTTCCTCCCTACCCCTGGCTCGATACTCTTCTCTCGCTGCCCTTGTTTTGGGCTGCAGCGTTTTCTTGTGTGCATCTTCTATCACATTTTTCCTTCTCTGAGGTGTCCGGTACCCTATAGTGGTTTGGGCTACCTCCTTGTTTATGTCGCGATACTGGAACCACTGATTGTTGGCGTCTGTGGTAGGTGAGTGAGTGTTTTGTCCTAATTAAGCAGCTGTCCCAATAATACGAAGTGATGATAAAGTATAAAAAACTGTGCATGACTGGGTCGCACGAAACTTTCTCGTTTATTGTGAATCTCGCAGGATCTCAAATGAATTTCAGCAAATTTTACGTTTAAAATCATACCTACTCAAGATGTACTCAGGTTTAGTAACTGAGCCCATGTTAATTAAAAACGTAAAACATAGGTACTACATAAACATACGTATTAACTACAACACTTCATTACTTTAAAATTTTACTCCGAACTGACATTTACTTCAAGGCAAGTAGGCGATGAATTTCGAATTATATTGCCTGCCACTGAAGTTTTTGGCTTTCCCCATACCGGTTGTGGTCGGGATTTGGGTAGGAATTTTTGAGAAATATTCATAAAACGGCTATATTCGAGTTTTCTGAGAAAAACTAAGTACGTGATCATATTTAGAATGCGTCTTTTCTTAAATATGTATTTTGATCAAAATCGTTAGAGGGGTTTTTTGTAAAATTATGCTGACAAATGTTACAAATTTGAATTCGAAAAGCACTGTTACTAAACTGTTTAGCTGAAAACTGAGTACGACGTATTCTTCAGGATATAAACATTACCTAGCAGTTACATTTTTATCCAAATCGAAAATGTAGTTTTCGACATATGAGCAGTTTTTAATATACCATTTTTAGCGATTTGGGTGAAAATCGAAAGACGCATTTATGGTTCAAAAAACACTGTTTTGCAACTGTTTACCCCAAAACTGAGCAAAATGTATTACTATGGATTTAAGCATTACCTGACAGCTACATTTTTATCATAATCGAAAATGGCGTTTTTGAGATATGAGCAGTTTTTTTTCAGATTCAAATTCAAATCTTTATTTAATATCTATCCTTTACACAGTAAGATACAATATCTTATTGAGTTGTTCAAGAAAAATTTTAGTTCAAAATTAAAAGTATAATGTTATGTATGTATTATGAGTGGAAAAGTACTTTTTCGTTTACAAAAATATAGATTTAAATTCAAAAATTAAATTAAATAAATAAACTGTTTTTATTGCAATGCTCTGTGGTACACAACATTTTTGTTTTTCCAGAAATCGTATTGCCTAGACAATATTATTGACTTTCAGGACAATGCATTATTTATATCAATGTTACAAATTTTAAAAACTTTGGCTTCCGATTCCAAGACTGTCGAAGAAGCTGTCTTTGCTTGTGCACAGGAATTGTATTGCTTACGTCTTAGGTAATTATGTTCTTTCGTAAAATTCGAGAAATGAGAATAAATCGATTTGGTGGAATTTTCTTTCTGCCTAGACCTGAAATACAGCAATACGAACGAAACAAAAAACGAATAATGAAAATCGGCCCAGCGGTTATCGAGATATAACGTCATCGAGTTTCACCCCAAAGACGTTTTTTGTATAGATATGAGGTATAAGATTTTGAATGTTTTTTTGTTTTTGTATGTGCGGTGCCACGCCTCTTTGTCCAATTTTGACCAAACTTCACAGGACCACTCCAGGGCCAATACCTAAGATTTTCTGTAAGTTTGAGCTCAATCGATGCGGTGGTTTTCGAGATATACAACTTTTCTTGTATGGGAGGTGCCACGCCCCTTTCTCCCATTTTGGCCAATCTTCACAGGAGTTCTCCAAGGCCAATACCTAAGACTATCTGTAAGTTTGAGCTCAATCGATTTAGCGGTTTTCGAGATATACCATGTTTTCTTGTGTGGGCGGTGCCATGCCCCTTTGTGCGATTTTTTTTCCTTACAAAACTTCTACAAAAGAATACCTTTCCAGTAAAATAAACCACATCAAATTCGGTGCAGCCAACTCGAGTTATAAACGGACAAACATATTATTTTGAACTCATTTTCATATAGGTATACATACATATATAGATTTTTCGGATCAACTCCAATCCATAACATTGGAAATAAAAATACAAATGACACAAATTCTTTATTTACATCATACATAATTATTTGTATAATGTACATTATTTGTATAGACACAAATCTCGGTGAATAACCGATACGATTCTAATTTCTTTACATGGCAGCAAAAATGGCTAACAACAAAAACACAATCAAAATACAGGCCTTTTCAACCCAGAAAAGATGGGTTGTGTTTGTGTACGCTTACACCTTCTAGTATACATATATATACAAATCTCAACCACTGTGACTATACAATAGTGCAAAGAAAATGATTATGAGTTCAGTTTCTAAGGCAGTTCATGCCAGGCAATATCTGGCGTTTCACCAGATCGCGTTTTAAATCACTATTGAGTACGAGAATAATACATATACGACTTCGAGGAATCATTTTATAAAGGGGACAATGTTGTGTACGATAAAGAGGTACAACCGCACAGTTCGCTAAACTGATGGCAGTATGAATTTCGTCCTTGTTTTTTCAAGAACGTGTACATTGTGTAGACATATGCACAGAAATGAACTTTTTGTCTGAGGTGTGGTCAAATTTAATAAATTCATTATTATGTATATCTATTTTTTATCTGAAAGGTAATTTGGAAAGTTTTGGTGTGAAAAGAAAAAATGTCATCATCAAATAATGAGTTTATGGGGTGTAAATACTAAAATTAAAATATTCTTGACAATAATTTAAACTTATAAAATAAGAGCGGTAAGAAAATGTAGTCTAAGAAAGTTGGACTGTTAAAATACGTGTTTGAACTGAAATCCTTACATTGTTCCAAGGTATATAGACCATCTACTTTGTTTTGTCCTAACTTTCTTCTGACAAGATGAGCAGTTCGACTAATTGGATATCCTATAACATTGAATCTACCTACAATGGGTTGGGATTGGGAGCAACGATATTGATCTATAATTTATTACTGTTTGGTTTGGTATTCTTTAGACGTCTGCATGAATGCATTCATTTGCTTTCTGTAATCATGTAATTACTTCAGTGTACTCTATTCATTGAAATAATACGAGCAAGTGTACAGTACAAATGAGTACCACATTATAAAAGAAACAGTTACTGTACACTACTCGATCACCTAATACCAAAATGAGTACACTGATCGGTTTAATTCATACAAGTGAGTGATTGCTTTGAACAAAACATGTACCATTTTAACGCTATAAAATACACTGAGTACACTGAGTACAATGAGTATACTCATTTCAAATGGGTATACTCATTTCAAATGAATATACCCATTGATGTAAATGAATGCAATAGGTGATTGATTTCTAACTTTGAGATGAGGAGCATAAATGTTGTTGGGCTTACAATTCGTTTATTTTTTAATCTTAATCAACAAAATGAAAGTAAATAATATAATGTATGTATGTATGTACAGACATGTTAATAACAGTTTATTTTAAACAAGGATTCAACAAACGATTTGGATATGTTGAAAGAATTAAGAAAATAAAAAAATAATAATACATAATGTACTTCACATTATTGTTGCAGAATTGTGCTGAACAGTGGCAGTAAAAATTGGGTTTGTTATCTACATGTACATAATGCTTTTAATTTTAATTTAAAATGATTCTATTTATTTAATACAGCAATTCGTGCTGTTGCTTCCGTGATATAGTAATAAGAACCTACTGAGGCTTGTTGCTTTCTCTATTTATACTGTTTCGCAGAACAGATTAAATAGATCTATAACTAATAAAGCGATCGACACAATATAGATTGCTGCATGGTTATGTGTGTGTTTGGTTGTTATCTCTTTTTAGGGGTTGTTGGCAGGGTTGTCAGATGTGGAGATTTATCGCATAACAGGCGATTTGAAATTTCATTTAGCGACGGCAAAATAGGTTTGGCGACGCACCCCGAAAAAGGCGATATTTTTAGATTTTGGCAATTTAAATTATTGTTTAACAAAAATCCTTATACATTTATATTATTTTTATAATTTTCACTCACAAAAAAAAATCACTTAAACCATTTTTTCTTTCTTTGGGATATTTTTCACCAACCCAACCCAAAAGCTTACAACTTGTTAAGGCTCAGTCGGAAAAATTAATTTCTGTCAATTGGTCAAATGAATTTTATCTAGAAAATGTACCCGAAGAAGACGTTTTTAAGTTTTGGAACAAGGTGTACAAAATGACAAATGTCGTAGCTCGTAGGACAGCCAGAGTTCAAGGAGCTTGGGGAATTGCACTAAGTTTTTTTTTACGTAAAAATTACGAGTTGCGCGAATTCATTTGAATTTGAAAAATTTGGCGATTTTTTGGCGTTTTAGCGATCCCGGTTTGTAAAACCTGACAACCCTGGTTGTTGGTGGTCTGATATAACATGTACATTGTACATAATATAAAATTCAAATTTTGTACCTGTGTATGTTGGTATGCTAACCCTAGACAACTAAAAATAGTTTGGAATAAGACTGTAACATGCACCGAATGTGCATGAGGTCGGTACTCGGTAGTCTGTAAGACAAATATGTATTTAGTTTACAGGGCTATGGACACCCAAACAACAAACCGATTAAGCTAAAATGTCTACGCAGTATTCAGGATTAGTTCTAGAGTACAGCGGCTCATCCCATACAAAAAAAAAAACATTGCAAACTATACTTTCCTCGACACTTCGAAAAGTATTCGGTAGGCTGAACTGAAACACATTATGTTTCCTATAAACTGAAAAGTGCACGTAACTCAAAAGTATCCAATTTTTCCGATATAATGTGTCGATGAGTACCTAAATCACACTACATTTTGACATTTTTAGTAGCAGTGGCCTTGAAATTTAGTAAATAGACGTTTCTGCCCGTTAAAAGCATTGACTAATTTAATCAGAATTATTTAATCAGTATAATTCCTGGGCACGGGCAAACCCGGCCGGGTACTGATTGTAATACATAAATTAACAATATTTGCATTTTGTTAATTAATATACTCATAATTCGTCTATTTTGATACATTATGTTTTTATTTTTTTTTATTCTTTCAACATATCTAAATCGTTTGTTAGATCCTTGTTTAAAATAACATTTTATTAACATGTCTGTACATGCATTTATTAAATAAATTTATTTGTTGAATAAGATTAATTAATAAACCAACTGTAAGCCCAGCTACATTTATTTCCTCATCTCAAAGCGAAGATCAATCACCTATTGCATTCATTACATTAATGGGTATACTCATTTGAAATGAATATACCCATTTGAAATGAATATACTCATTGTACTCAGTGTACTCAGTGTAGTGCACCCATTCTATATGAGTACACTGAACTAAGTAGTTTGTAATAAATGGGTGAAATATTCACTCAGTAATCAAATATCAAGCGATTCATTCCATTTATGTTTCAAAATGTAAGTAGAGTGAATAAGGTACACGAAAAAATACTGAATGTCTTGAAACTGCTTTCAAGACATTCATTGCAGATGTCTAGTATTCTTTCCTTATTCCAAATAAAATAAATAAATTTCTGCTTGGTCTAGTGTCTCGGCAATATTTCATTAGTTCTGTGGCTAAAATATTAATTACTAGAGCTTTGCTATTCGATCAATAGCCAACTACCTCATATCCTAATTGTTTACCGTTAGCTTCTGCTACCAAGTTTCTGTTAATCAGCATTATACAATGGTTTAATATTTTTCGTCTTGATATTTTCTAATGCCTCTCGCCAATACATTTTCAGAGCGGATATAAATAAGGAAAAATGTCCGTCATTATGATAATATATAAAATCCTCATATAAAAGTCCAACTTGTTGATGTGCGATGTTCAATAACCCCCAGTTTCACAGTAGATGTTTATTGTTTAATCTACACTTTTGGTTTGAACTTCAGTTCAACAGTACAATTTCAATTTGAAATTGAAAGCTGCCATTTCATAATCAATTTGAAATATTCTCTCGACTCTTAAAAAAATTGCTTTTTTTGTATCAAACGAACTGAAAAAGTGATCCCGGGCAAGAAAAAGTGCTTTTTTTTGGCAATCGAAATTAGCATAAAAAATACAGTGCTCATCTCTGCTTTTGAGATAGAGCGAACTATAGTTCTGTTTGTTTTAAAATAGTAGTCGTGTTCGTGTAGGGTAGGTTAGACATGTTGAACTTGGTGTTAATAGTTAATGTTTCTTTACAAAACGATTAGAATGAAGAACAATTTTTTATTTTTTTAATAACAAAAACATGATTTTGGACTCGAAAACATTAAAACATATTTTTAATCCAAAAAGCATGAAAATCATGCTAAATCATGATTTCAGGCAGCCCTGATCAATGCCTACAATTTTACAACTTTAGCTCCCATGGGTGTCGAGAAATATCCTTTAAAATGTATATTTTTTTTATACGGGAAACACCTTTGGGCCAATTACAAATATTTTCTTAAAATTTGAGTTTAATCAGTTTGGTAGTTTTCTAGATACATATACGATTTTTTTTGGTTTTTTTTTCGAATGGAAGGTGCCACGTCCTTTTGTCCAATTTTCACCAAATGTGAATCTAAACCAACCTCGGATTTACTCAAACACACACACAAAATTTCAATGAAAAGAATAATAAAAATTAATTTTGCAAAATATGGGTAGGTAACCAGTCGAAATGCTGAACATTTGGCCTGAAATGCAGAATTTAGCCGAAATGATAAATTTAAGTGTGATGTAAACGTACTATTACCTACATTAAAATGTGAGGTCCTCCAACTAAACATTAAGACTTCTGTCCTTAAATTTTGCTCTGAATTTACCAAAATGTTTTCCAATTCTGTTCCTGTAAACATAGGATTAGGTGCTAAATGCATTATTGCAGCCATCACAAACGTCACGAAAAATGGGGCTGATAGGCTAACACAAAATAGTGTATAAATGTCTGGTGCTAACTTTTAGGGGTGACAACCAACTTGTGCATGCATTGTAGCTCAAAAGAGACAACTTACATATTTGAGCACAGTTTTCTGCTCGCCCTAAATTGTATCTCCAATACAAAAACTTCTACAAAGATGAAATTTAGCGAGGTATATTGGCACGCTAAATTCGTAATTTCATATGGATGGGCCATCATACTAAATGTCAGCGTATAAGAGTATTGTGTGTTATATGTATGTATATGTACTACATAACATTTTGTTATACTCGGTCCATAATAAATCTCTACTACTTGTCTGGTATAGGTATAAAATCGGCGCAAAATTATGGCATTTCTGTACAAAGTCTTTCTTAAAAAACTCATTACTATCCCGCAACTATTTCACATATTTTGGATATAAATCTAAAGTCAATGGCCTATCTGCGAATTTAGGCTAAGAGAATATAGTCTCCATACAAAACAATAAATTTAACGACCATGCCCTCTAAATTTTTTTATTTTTTGTTTTTATTAACGTAATATTTTTCCCACTCAAAGTTTCGCAATGTCATCTGCTACTTTTGTATTTCACAAGAGATTCGCGCCCGAAGAATGCTGCTAGCGCGTGGTGTTTAAAACTGCGCTATAAAAAATGTTATATCATCGTTAAATTGTTCACGTCATATAATCATTCTAAAAAAAAACATTAATTAACACCATGTAGTAGGTAGGTGGTGCTAAATAGAATGTTGTTCTCCTCTTTCGGAAAGCAAAGAAATTATGTCTTCCTAGACCTAGAGTATCAAAACATTTTTGGATTTATGCAATTATTAGAGCAAAAACCAAAAGGAATGTGGATTCTGTTCTCCTGGTAGATACAGGAAATAGGTCAGCAGACAGACGGCTGGGTGTGGCTAGACCAGCGATGATGGAATGAGAGATGTACGAGTATTAATGGGACAATGCCTCTTTTTGAGAGTTGTGGAAGACAAATTCTGTCTTTGACAGCATGTTCTTTTGTTGAAGTATATAACATTGTGATTAATAGTTGTTCGTTTCATTTTTTTTGTATTAGCCTCTTGGACTACGTAAGTTTGAAACCTGTATGTTTAATTATTGTAGTTCCGATATTTTACACACTGATTGATGTTTTTGAACATTTCGTGGTTTCTAGGTTAAATAGTAATAATGAAGTAGCTAATTGGTTAACAAAAGGGTTTCATAGAATAGCTCAGCCTAGCAGTTAATTTATGTAATGTATATCTGCATTCATATAGTTAAGTGGCTCAGTGCTGCACTACTGAGGGAGGGGCCTAAAGTTCAACCCCTAGAAAAACGTTAATAAATTATATACTCCCCCCCTCTTGCGGACGTATAACAAACATCCGGACACAACTGTAGCTACTTAAGTAAGCCATTCCGATTCGGCATAAAATTGTAGGCCCTTTTCCTTCATCCCTACAATAAAAAGTCACTTAAACGAATCCTTTTCCTCGGAACCTCTATGAACCCGTTGCGCCAATTACCTTTTTTATTTGCACACGTCCCGGTACCTACTTATTTTAATTGAAAAACTAGTAATCTAATAAATAGGAACACAAGAGGAACGTCGTTATTTAACGATCGCTGACCGCAACTAGGTTATCAGGAAGCGTTTCACATTTTCGAAATGTTTTTTAAAAAGAAGATTAGCACATTTTAAAATACATTTTCTGCATTTAAAATTTGCTTAAAAAACATAAGACAAATATAACAATATTATTACATATCTTTCTTTTTTCTTTTCAGGTATGGTCATTTCACTTTAAATATGATATAAATCTTTAAATGTCGTAAGTAAGTTACCAACAAAAAATATACATATATAATATATATCTATAATAAGTAGGTCTTTTTTTAGCGTTTATGCTCTAATGTTCTCAGTGTAAGCCAAGTTGGTGTAGTTATCTATACATATAATAAAACTGTAGGAATTTTTTGGCCGTTAAAAACTCGAAAACTACTGGACAGATTTCGATGAAACTTTTTTTTTAAATGTTCCTTAAGACTCTAAGACTGCTATAGGCTATGGCGTTTATAGCCACGCCCATAGGAACAGTTTTTAGCCAAAATGTATTTTTTGAAGTGAAAATATACACATACACATATACCTTGCTACAAATGTATGTTTATACTTCTGCGATCTAGGAGAGGGAGGAATTGATGTCGTCTGATCTCAATTTTGAAAACGTCATAAAATGGCTGCCTTCCACTCATATGTCAAAAATATGTTTGGTAGATACACACTAATTACGTAGATACAAAAGGAAGGACGGTTGTTCAAAAGCCCAGCTGTCAGGGGCTTTTGCTTCTTCAGGGGAGCCATCGCCGATCGTTAAGAATCGGTATTTGTATTTTATATTACATATATATTACATATATACCAGTACCTTTGATTGATATTAAAAAAAATACGAATAGTTTTAGTTTTGAATTGTAAGCGCATTATTTTCTTACCGATCGGCGAGAAATATGATCAACAAGTATTGAATGACTGAGTGTTATAAAAAAAGAAACTGTTTCTTCACAGTTGAATGTGACCGCGGATCTTCCGCGTACACCATTCGCATTCAATACGATTACATATAAAGGATGTTTTCCTTAGAGGTATATACCTATACAAATTAAATATGAAATAAAACTCTTGACGCAAATGTTATTATTATATCTATTATATTAACTTTTTTTTATTAAATAAAAAATAATTTTATGCCACTACTGTTTACAAATTATATCGGGCAAATGCGCGCCACGGCTAGTTTGAATGAAGCGCAATCGTGAAGTTCAATTTTCGACAACTTTATCGAGCAACTGGGACCGTATAATTAGACCATAATATATATAATAGACTAGTGAATGTAAAAAGAAAGTAATCTAAGAAAGTAAAAAAAATCGCAGGGAAAATGTTTCCCGCAATAGATTGATTGTTTCGCGCTATGCTATGGCGTATAATGGTCACGCGGTTTCAACTCTTCCACAAGCTGAATCTTATAAGCTTTTAAGTCAAGATCTTTCTGTAAAACCTTCCACAAAGTGGATGGGCATAATTCCAATGGCTGTGCACGATGCCTAATTGGCTCATTCGCCAATGTGCGCTCCACAAAAGCAATAACTTCTTCTGTTCGCAATGTTTGTCGTCTTTGAGAATGTGTATTATCCACTAGAGACTAGACTAGTACGTGGTGCGAAAACGATTCATCGCGTTCCGAATAACTTGCTCAGATAGACGGAAGTACTAACCACAAACCTAACCTCTAAAAAAATACCCTTTACTAATCGCACGCTGCATCGCTGTCGTCGAGTATGGCTCCATGTCGCAGTGTGGGCGTATGCTACTTCATAATATTAACCTTTTTAAAAGCCTGCCGTTTTGACACAACTCTAGATGAATAGATTGGATATATGTAATATATTTTTTGGCGTTCGATTTAAATACCTTAAACTTTATAACAAATTGCTACAAACTTCATTAGTTTTTATTGTCATTCAAGCGAAATTACATTCAAATTGTAATGAAAGAAGTTATATTCAAACTGTACGAAATATTTAAATACATTACGTTACAACTGTTAGTAATTTGGTATCCTAAATTTTGTAGATAACAAAGTTGGCTGTAAAGATGTTGTTGGTAACATTTTCTATTTTCGGAAAGAGTTTGGGAAATGAAACAGTGGTGTGAAATAGTACATCAATGCAAAACGTATCGCTTGCACGATTCTTTAGATGACGTTAAAACCATTTTTATGTATGTATTAGTAAATATTCGTAACCTAGAGAGTACATTTGCAATTTTTCACTTATAAATACTATATACTTAATACGTATTTTTGTTTCCGGTCAAGATTTGATTCGATAATATTGCCATGACCTACAAAATTGAAAAGTGGGTGTCATTGACCCTTCGGGCTGTGCGTGTGCTTACAATGTGTGCAAGTTAAAAAGCTCGACGGCGTAGGTCGATCCTTATATAAGGGTTCCGATCTTATTTTTAGATGATCACGAAAGCCTATCTTCTTGTCCTCCCTCAGTGTTAAACCATCGATTTGACACTATCTCAAATTGTCAAAAGTTATGAAATGTCAAAACGCCGTAGAAAGATGTGTACCTTTAGCTTTGGGCCCTGAGAGAAACTGTCATGCGCGTTGTGTTGAATAAATTGAGAAAAAAACACATTTATTCATTTAACACAAATTGGTGTCAGTTAAATGTGCTTCGCTACGCAATCCATCCTGTGAACGTGCGTCGTGCCCAGCGAGACATATATTCAGATATTCAGTGAGTAGAAAAGGGAAAGGTAGCTTGCAAAGAAAATACCCGGACATTTATTCTCACATGGTCACGAGGTCTGTTTTTAACCAGGAATTAACCGACTATACGCTGCTGTAGAGTAATGACATTTTTTTGGTAGACACGAACATTTTTTAATTGTCATTTTTTGAATGTTTGTGTGTTGATTCCTAATGTACTTATAAATTTCTGCCAGCTACCGTATATACAAGTATTACACTTTAAGTAAATTATAGTAGCGAATGTCGAAATAAATTTCATGTTAGATATGATTGACATATTTGGACTACTACAATCAACCCGTTCCAAATGGCATCGCTCAGCCACTACTGAATTGTTCATATTTATGTCAAGCTTTGACAATTTAAACTCGTTATTATCGGATACAATTTCACTTTGTATCGCCTGTTCTGAGTATGTGGATTTGCACATTTGCATTATGTTTGAGCAATTTGCCAGTCTAAAAAAAATGTCACAAAAACGCTAAACCACTACACACCGACACCGTCACATGATTCAAGAAAACAATATCCCAGTCCCAGCACAAAGAGAACGCAGACCAGGACAGCTATAAAAATTAGCATACATGTATCATAATCAGAATTTAAAATTCAGTTTTATCATCATCAGTTCAGTATCGTGCGCTGCCATCCATTTCAATTCTGTAAGTTGCAGCAAACTAAACTTTTATACGTATGTATCCGAACCCGACGCGACGACTGTGCTGATAATGCAATATCCACTTTAAAATAATAAATAATAACAATAAATGCCTACAATTCAGCGACCATGGAGCGGATAGGCCCCATATATTTGTTCGCACACAAGTAAATTACATATACATACTCTGATGCGTTAAACGTAGAGTTGTCGAATCTCGGCCTCTAACCTGAACTACAACTTCTTCCAATTTCCAATGTTCGCGGTTTCAATTACATCCGCGACTTTCGACGATGATTATGGAATTGGAGGGTTGGAGGAGTAACATACTTTGTGATGGGTGTGAGCTGTGCCTGTGAGGTCGTGTAAGACCCACGCGCGTGCTAGTCACTTTTTTGTTTGTTTGCCAATTATTATGATGAATTGAAGAGTCCTTGTCTGCTGCTGCTGAAGTGCTGATGCACTCATTGTTCTTTTGTCCGAGATCGAGCTGTCGATTTGTTAAGTGTTAATGAGAGTTGCATAAGCATTGTCAGTTTCTTTAATTTGCTTGGTCTAGTAATTGTGAACTGTCCTAGCTCTTGATATATCTATGGAACGAGGCAAATTGGCAATTAGTTGAATTAACCTCGTTTGAACTTCGCGCGTATGTATAATACATTTTTGTATTTGATATACGTTGTTCTATGCTCTAATAGAGTGCACTGGGTTGAGTTAACTAAGTGAACATATTTTATTATTTTATTGTATGTAAATGTGGTCGTTAGAGTCGATGGCGGAGGATCGAGAGCTATGGAGGGTCCACTTGAGCAACCTGCACCCGCGACCCACTTAATGGACAAGCGGACCATTGAAAATGAATGAATGAATGAATGAATGTAAATGTGGTACATTAAAAGGTAGGTGGGTCGGTCGCGACGGATGTTAAAAGTGGGAATAGTGAATTATGTGGTATAAAATTAAATTAGCAGCATCAACAACAACTCGACGACACAGTCACTTTGGTAGGAATGATAGATATTTCGAACTACATCACTAATTCATCATCAGACTCCTTTTTAGTGATTGTTGTTAAATAGTTTTAGATTCTGACAGTCAATTCTCCGTATATAATGCACTTGGGAAGAATACTTTTGACATTGGGTAAACTAATTTTATTTAATTAGTAAAAAATGTTTGTATTTAGGCCTTCTTCTTCCACTTCTTCATTGAATATCGTCGCTTAATTATTATCGTACTCTCTCTAAAGGATGCGTCCATAAATGTATTCAATTTGCACCCATATTTATACGTTTGTAATTTTTAATAGTTTTATATATATATATATATATATATATAAATTTTCGAGAGATATTCGAATCAGACCACCATTGTTGGGTCTCTTTTCGTCTCCCTACCACTATAAACCCTACCCAGAGAGACTCTCTGGACTTCTCCAGAGTCCTTTTCTGAGTTCGATTCCTAGTGTTAACGCTAGCATCTGTTTATATGAGATCTGTTTCATCCAATGGGTCTCGACCCAATGTTTTCCCAAGATCCTCATTCTTCTGCCAGCCAAAGCCGGACATTGACACAATATATGTGCCGCTGTCTCAGATTCCTCCAGGCATAGCTTACAAGTATCATCTTCTCTAAGGCCCATCTTCCTTAAATGATACCCGAAATTACCATGACCTGTAGTTAACGCCACCACCCATTTCAATGTTCCTCGACTCATGCTTAGAACCTTTCTCTGAGTGGAGCAGGTCGGCCATTGTATTGCCATTTTAGTTTGTCTACATTGTTCCACGGTTGACCACCTTCTCAGGTGTTCTGCCGTGATCCATTTGTGAATCAGCTGTTCTACCATTCCTCTACCATTTGGAGAGAATGGTTCTGGTCCCAGCAACTTTTCAGTTGACCCCTGTTTTGCAAGGGAGTCCGCCTTTTCGTTGCCGTCGATCCCTATATGTCCTCGTACCCAAGTCAGTGTTACCTGATTTTTAGATGAACACTTATTGAGCTTAAATACACATTCCAGTGCCAGTGATGTTGTGATGGTTGTCCGCTCCATGCATCTAATCACCGCCTGGTTGTCCAGTGCTATTAGGATATTTCTTCCTTCCACCTGACTCTCAAGCAAGTAATCCAACGCATGCAGCAAAGCAATCATCTCAGCCTGGTATACTGAAGTATACCCGAGGCTAATGTGACGGGCTAGTTCCAGATCTTCTGAAAAGATTCCGGCCCCCGCTCCGCCATCCATCATGGATCCGTCTGTGAAAATAACGATTTCACCATTCCTCTTTTCTGGAAGTAATCCATTCTCAATACGAGTTCTGTGATTCCTTTCCATAACACGCACCTTTGTTATACCATCCATAGGCATATTCAGCTCCCTAATTTCGTTTTTGACAAGCTCCAGGATCTTTCTGTGTCCATAGATGGTACCCCTATTGTGCCATTTCGCAACTCGATGCAGACGAAGTGCTGTTAGGGCCGCTGTTTTCTTAATAAATAAGTCTAGCGGTAAGATCCCTAAGATTACTTCCAATGCGCATGTTGGTGTTGTGCGTATTGCACCTGTAATTCCTATACATGCTAAACGCTGGACCCTATCCAGGTGCTTCTTAGCAGTCTTCTGGGAGGCTTTCGCCCACCATACAACCGAAGCGTAGGTGATAATGGGTCTAGTAATCATCGTATACATCCAGTATGCTGACCTAGGAGAGAGTCCCCACCTCTGTCCACATACACGTTTGCACTGATGAAGTACCCTTTTTGCCTTCCGGACCTTCTCCTCAACATGATAATTCCAAGTAAGCCCAGTATCTAGGTATACTCCCAGATACTTAACCTTCTTGGTCGTTGTTAGTTCCGATCCGAAAAGTGTTAAGGGCTGAAATTCCAGATTTTTCCTCTTCCTAGTGAAGATTATTAGATCTGTTTTCCCCGCATTAATGGAGAGTCCTTGTTTCAGACACCACCGCTCAACCACTTTGAGTGCACTCCTCATGATATCCGCTGTGACGTCTATGAATTTGCCTCTTGCCATTACTGCTATGTCGTCGGCATATCCCACTGTGTGAATGTCAGTTGCCTCAAGTCTGTCGAGAAGAGAGTCCACAGTGATGTTCCACAGTGTAGGTGAAAGAACACCTCCTTGTGGGCAACCTCTGCTGACCCTTCCTCGGAGTTTTGAAGTTCCCGTCTGTATATTTATCGCCCTTGTATTTAACATATTGTCCACCCATCTTACCACCAGTGGGTTAACTCTACGTTTTTCCAAGGCTTGTTTCAGACTTTCAAAGCATATCTTATCGAAGGCACCTTCAATGTCCATTATAGTGGTCATCGCAATACCCCCGGTATTTAGCTCTTCCTCCGCAGCGCGTACCACTTGGTGTAGAGCTGTTTCTGTAGACATACCTACCCTATAAGCATGTTGTCTACTATATTAAAAGGATACATCTTAAGCGCCGTACTCTCCATATGGTCCACCACCACCCTTTCCATTGTTTTTAACAGAAAAGATGTTAGGCTAACTGGTCTGAAGGACTTTGCCTCGATGTAATCCTTTTTTCCCGGTTTTGGAAGGAAGACCACATTTGCCTCCCTCCATGTAATCGGGATGTAGCCTATTGCTAGGCATGCAACGTATATGTTCCTGAGCCTTGGTGCAATTACGTCTACTCCCTATTGCATTAGACCCGGATATATACCATCTGGTCCCGCGGTTTTGAAGGGTGAAAATGTTGCTATCGCCCCCCTAACCGCCTCTGGTGTCACGATCCGTTCTGCTTCCGTCCTATCCATCCTGTTCGCTCCTTGTTTCCTTGGAGCCCAGGGCCGATCTGACTTATAGCTTCCTGGAAAGTGTACTTCCATCAGGACCTCGTTTGTTTGATCCAGAGTTTCCACTATCTCCCCCGCTCTATTACGAATGAGTCCGATCTTGAAAACTGGGTCTCTGGAGACAATCTTTTGTAGTCTACTGACTTCAGATGTACTCCTCATACTCGAGCAGAAGTCCCTCCACGACTCCCTTTTACGTCGTCGTAGAGTAACATTCATCTCTTTCTTTTTCGCCTTGTATTCATCACATGCCTTGGGCCCTCCCCTTCTCATGGCATGATTGAAGGCCTTCCTCACAGCCTTCTTTAGCTTTTTAAGTTCCCGACACCACCAAGGCGTAGGATCCTGTTTTTCCACTAGAGTAGGTGTGCAAGACACTCGGTACGCATCTTCAACAGCTGATTGCAAATGCTTTAGCTGTGATTCTACATGCCAAGTATTTTTCGGTATTCCGAATTCCATTACATTCAGTTTTTCCTCCAACACTTTTTGGTACTTTATCCTATCCGTGTTCTTCGGAATTCTGATGTATTTCCGATCTTTCTTTCTTTTAGATCCATAACGAACATCAAACCAAATGGCTCTGTGATCCGACAATGTAGCCTGATCCATTACCCTCCAATTTGATACCCTTTCAATTATCTTGCTACTGCACAGGGTCACATCAATCACTTCACTTCGCCTCACATCCACGAAGGTTGGCTCTGTTCCCCTGTTTAGGATAGCTAGATCCTTACTTGATACAAATTCGAATAACGATTCTCCTCTGTAATTATCGTTGGTGCTGTGTGACTTCGTCCGATCTTGTTGTCTAGCGGCTGTTATCACCCTCATCCTTTCACGCACGAGTTTAAGCGTTTTCCTTCTTCCTATGTTCAATGTTGAATCCAAAACAGTAGATACCCATGTATAATGCTTCGCAATAAAAAAATTCAACATTCAAAATTTTTCTCGAAATCAACTAATTCATTTCACGCGTATGAAATGATATCTGTCAAAATAGACATACAAATGCCAAACAAAAATTTAAACAGCAGAATGCATTCGCTTAATTTAAACCACGAGTTAAGCTTAATCTAAACAACTTTGGGTTTAATACACCAGACTTTCTTACAGGCGCCTGTCTGACAGTTTTTGGTATGAGTCCCATAAACATGGTTTGATTAAAAAAAAATAAATTATTAAAATTTAGAAACCTTTTTTTTATCATTTCGACTATATGTATATTTATTGGCCTAAAATCGATGCAAACTTTACCGACACATCACATCGAAATAAGACGATTCAGGAATCGTCATAGACATTATAATTTTTTTCAATCGTAGAATATAGAAACTCTTAAATAGTATAGTGGTCATCTATGAGAAACTCGGTACGCTATTCGTAATGGTAATGTCAAGTAAAAAATAAATGAAAACCACATGTTGCGAATACGCTTATTAATTATACGGAAAGAAGACTATTTTGCGCTTCCTTGTGTTGGAGACGATTTGGTATTATATAGACACTGCAAAACAATTCGTGCGAATAATAAAAATGAAGTAGGTATGTGTGTACTGTACTGATGCATTCTTCATTGCGCTCAATTAATCAGGGTTGCACAGAGACATTCCTCAAGCAATGCACTGCACAGACATCCTGCCTTGTCGCAAAGAGCTTGGTTCACTGAACTTTTACAGTAAATTGCAGATGTTACAAGTACAACGTCGCGTCGTTTCGTAACATCTTAAAGTGAATAAAAATGTTTACTTGGTAATTTTAATTACTGAGTTAAGATAACATTACGATTTTTTTTTGCTTAAAATCCTTTTTTTTTTAAATGTTTACTTTATACATTTTTATTTATTTTATTAAATGTTTATCCCTGAAAAAATTATGTAAAGGAATTTTTTTAACTAGTAAAGTAGTAAAAGACATTTTTTGTCAGACAAAAATTGTCATAAAGTGACTCGACATTTCTCTAAAATAATCTTTTTCTTCCATAGCACCCCAGAAGAAAAAATCCACGAGTGACCTGGGTGACCAAGGGTTGGGGCCAAATCGACCCCAATTCACCATTTGTTATAGGTATGGTTGAGGAATGGAGTTACCCCACTGTTTCTGTGACAAGGTGCTTTTGTTGAAAGAACTTCGGCCTTCTCTGAACAAGAGGAACATTTTCGTCAAGGAGCTCCGGAAATAACTATTTGTGGAAAAACGTGCGACTACTAAAGTGTTTCCAAACATTTTCGCTAAACCTCCGTTGAAATAAGCAACACATTTTGAAGAAGTTGTGTTGCATATTGTGTTCAAAAAATAAATCGTAACAAAATAAAATGTTTCTACAAGCGCATTGCCTTTAGAAACTAAAAAAAATTACACACGGTTGGAAAATTTGAGTGCTTAACTTCAAATACGGTGTATATGGAAGAAAGCTACCTACCATAATTTTCGATCATTCAGATTGTTGACGGTGTCCAGTACAATAAAATAGGTTATGGAAGGCAGTATCTTTTCATCCTTTTCCAATTTTTCCCTATTCCGCAGAAGGGTTCAAAGCCTTCCAGATTTTTTGCTTCCTCTTGTCTTTTTATAGAATCTGCAGCCTTTCTACGTTGCCTCAGTGGCTCAGGTATTCAGCAGCCAGTTATTGTGATATTCGTTATTCGTGCCCAATTTGTTAAGTACATTTCCACAAGATTCGACTTAATGACGCAATCGTGAAGTATCTTGATAGCTGCTTGGCTATCTGACGTTATTGTTATATTCAATTTTTGTTGTAGTCATAATGATCTTCAATTTGGAATGACAATGATCTTCTTTTTGGAGTTCCTTTTCATATTGCTATTCCAGATGCTCTCATCTCAAAGCGGGGTAATTACCATTTTATTATAATAAATGGTTGAGAGTGTTATTGCTATTCATTGCTCTTTTTGTGCACCTACTTTCTCGGGTAAAACGCGGTCAAAGACCAAACCAAAAGCCGTTAGGAAATCGTCCCAACCACCCAGTTTCATAAGTTGAGGCCCTGGGCTCTTCCTCTTTTGGCTAGTACACGGTATGTAGCACGCCACATATATATGTAGCACTGACGTCATTTTTACGTCAGCGAATGGTCCCAATGGGTACATGCCGTGTACAAGCTCTCTTTGTGCACTCTCTGTTGACGTCAGAGCCACATATATATGTGACGTGCTACATACCGTGTACGAGCACCTTATTACAATCGGTTTTCCCCAAATGTATTTGTCCTTAACTTTACATGGAGGTTGGTGTGCAGAGTTTAGATGTTTTGAGTGGATTTGTTGTGGCTCTTATTCATTTGTGTATGATGGTTGCCATACCAATTATTTCCTTTCGTCCAGTGGATTCATGGGAGTGTCATATACAAATTGAAAGGAGAACGAAACGCGAGCAGAAGTCTTCTCAGAAGAACTAAATATCAGCGAGTCAGCGTGCCCCCTTCGCACGGTAAAGAAAGCGGTTAAATTTTTTTTAGCAAGGGAACTGCCAGCAATGGAGTTACATTATATTCCATTATTTTTCCTTTAAACATTCTTGAACTATTTAGCTGCGTCCACTTTATAAAACTGCCTTTGTCGTTAGTCTGGTTAGCACTTACACCTTACACTCCTATGCACATAGGATAGGACACGATTTTTTAATCGTGTTTCATGTTGTGCTTTTCTTTCTCATTCTTAAATATCCGTATTTGCTTTATGCTTTTTATAAGTACATAACAATAGCCAAGCAACTTTTACCGCTATATGTTATTTTGGTTTTTCTTTGACCATGCAAAAAATGTGAACTTTTTCTTGCAGAACTTAAATAGGGACAGAGGCAATTGTTTAAACTGTGGATCAAATTATTGAAGCTTGAAGGTATTTTTGTTTTATATCGCGTATATTTTAATCGTTTTTAAATCAAATGGGGCGAGAAAAGTTGTAACTGCAGAAGAGAAATGCAAAATCACGGCACTCAATCACAATAATTGCCACTAAAATAAAACCAAACTACTTACTCACCAAGGAATTGTTGTTGTAATTTTCCTAAATTTTACATACACTCAATATCATTAAAATTGCTTGATTTATTCCTCATTGCTATTTAACACACGATTAATGGCAAATTTTGTGGACGTTACATTTAAATGAGGTCATCCAAAACTACTGTCTATTAATTATAAATTAGTTTTTCAAACTTTGTGAATTTTTCCAAATGATCTTACTGACTTGGTTATCTTCTGCATCCGAGAATCAGTTAGAATATTAAATTGCGAACATTTGAAATGCTATTTTGGCCCATGACATTCTCAAGGGGAATCTCCCTACCAAACCCATAAATCAGAATTAAATTTCGCACTGAATGCTTCTCGAAAACAACATCACAGCATGAATTTACAATATCATCATTTTTTTGTACGAAAGATAGATAAAAACAGTATCAGTACAAGTCGAATGTTCTCGTCACTCTTCTGTCTCACGTATAGAGTAAGGGAATGATTATTCCGATAATCTGATCTCAGCTCAGATAAGGAATTAAAACTGTTAAAATTCACTCTGTTGTGCATCTGAATTTAAAATTCGCTTTTGGGAGAACAAACTCGGATGCTCTAACGAAATGAGTCAGTTCATTAAGCATACGAGTTTTTTTTGTTATGTTGATACTGATGATGATGGCATATACCTATACATATACCAAAGAAAAAATAAATTCGAGAAAGGACTGAACATTTAAAGGTAGGTATGTAAATACAAAAAAAAAAATATTCCAGCATCATAAAAGAACACTCATGCCTACAACAATGAGTCACATTTTGTTTTCACATAGGATGTCAGACTGCAGGACCCTAACAAGTTGGCAAACAATAATTTTGAAAATGGATATAAACATGGAAAAGTTATTCCAACTGGAACTAGTTTTACACCCAGACGAGTTTAGTAACTCGATCGAAAATGCTGTCTGAGCTATTCGCAAATACTTTGACATAAGTAGATGGAGATATGCAAAGTTATACTTATTTTCTTTTTGACTCATCCAGTCTAGCTCATCGAAAACATTTAAAAGTGTTTATTACAAGCGTTGTATGAAAGAGTTGAGTAGTATATAAGATTTAAACTAAAAAAGAAAAATGTTGCCTCCACTTCTGATATGCATATATGTATAATGTATATGCATGCATTGCGTATCTATATTAATTTGATATGCATGTATGACTTGTTAAAATTAATTATTGACATATAATTATTTTCATATGTAAACAATAAGTACTTGTCGTAGGTGTATGATGCTCAAGCCCCCATTAGTTCTCAGAGGTAAAAAGTTAAACCTCATTTAAACCACTAATTCGGTGCCTACTTTATGGCATGTCTTTTAATTCGAGTTGTGAACAGTTGCGTGGGTATACAAAAAAGGAATCTCTTTGCCATCTTTAAGCAATTTGATCTAAGCAACTTATTTAATTTGTGACTACATATTTTCCGCCCATTCAATAAAGATGAACCTATTATCCTCATTTCCTTGTTATGTAGTTAGCAACTCAGAGAATTATGTACTCACTCCATCTGCATAAGAAGAACACCATGTTTTGATTTGACAACTTTAATGATATTCCACTCTTTGCCTACAAGTTTTTTTTTCTGGAATGGTATATAACATATAAAAAACTAGGGGGGTCATAGTAGTGTGAGATTCTTACTCCTGCTTATTCCGGAAAATTCACAAGGTTAATTATAACGCCAGGTCGAGAGGTTTGATCCTTTGCAGACGGGGCAATAAATTTCTCTCCTCCAGGATCTGAAGACCAGTGTTATTTGTATGACTTTCTAATTAACATTAATGTTTTCGCATAAACATTTTTATTTCATTTTGTACAGGTTCTATTCGTAGGTTCGTTAACAATAGCAGTTAGTACTTTGTTTTGGAAAGTCTGTAAAATGACTTTAATTTTGATGTTACAACCCCATAGTTGTACTATACCATTTTGCTTATAGAGGGTGTTTTATTTAGCGGTTTGGTTTTTAAACTGCCAATACTGTTTCTACAGATTTTCGTTGACAGTTGAATGTGTATTTGTGATTAGTAGGTACGTTTTGCCATTTTATGATAAATAGATTACCGCCAAAACAACGCGTGCAAATTGTGCAAACTAAATTTGAAAACAATGTTTCGATTCGCCATCTTATGGTACGCTACGTCTATTTTACGTCCGACATAATCGTCCATCTGAGCAAGTTATTCCATTATTTTTGGTTAAATGAATATTCAAGCAAAATTGCTGAATTTGGATTGGAAAAAACCTAGAAGCCGTTGTCGAGACCCTCTTACATCCATTAAAACTCATTGTTTGGTGTGCTTTGGGCTGGTAGAATCATAGGTCCATATTTCTTTAAGGACAATGCCGGCCAGAATGTTACCGTCAATGGAGACCGCTATAAAAACATGATTTCTAATAATTGACGTAACAAAGCCTTCGTTTCAACAAGAAAGCGTAACATGGCACAGGCACGCGACACCATCAATTTATTGCGGGAAATATTTGCTGAGCGCATAATTTCACGTAATGTACCTATGAACTGCCCTCCACGATCCTGTGATCTCACATCTTTAGATTACTTTCTTTGGGGGTATGTGAAGTCACTAGTCTAGGGCTATGTGTATGCCTATGAACCAGAGACGTTTGGAAGTCAACATTCGCCGTGTTATTGCTTATATACGACCCCAGTTGCTCGTTAAAGTTGTCGAAAATTGGGCTTCACGATTTCAAGGTCTTTATAATGTTTTTCCTAGCATGTGCTTTCCATTTCAACTTTGCGTGAGTGTCATTTCGAAGTATTTGATCTCGTTTGTGTACGAAATCTGCACTGTATTTATAAACAATAAATATTTATTCTTTTGTAATAAAGAATCTTACTGGTTTATGTGATTTTTGTTAAAAAAATGTGATATGTCAGTAAAAAAAAAGTTTAAATACAAAATATTAGCCCGTGCCCTTGAAAGTAAGTAAAAATTCAGGACAAAAAAGCAAAAGTTCAAATTTAACTTTTTTTAATTACCTCACATCTTCGGTCTTTATGATCCGATTTTAATGAAACATTTTATCAGTTCACTAAACATTTTGGTAATTCTTTTTTTCAGATTTGTGTTTAGGGCACGAAAATCAATGGGACTATGAAAAAGACGTTATTTTCGAATAGGCAGTAAAGTAAAATCTTTCCAAAACTTTAACCAATTGTTCTAATTTCTTATTGGTGGATTTGGGGTTTTCTAACAGCTCTAACAGCTTTCCAGAGCGAGTAATTGGATTATTTTCTCCCTGTCAAGTTTTCTAAGTACTTGCTCTTTGGTTTTTATAGGTTTTAATAGCCCTTATTAAAAGGCAGTCTGTTTAAGCTTGTCTTATGCTGTGAATTGCAGGAGGTTGTTGCCATATCTTCCGAGTTTTTAATTTTTCTTTTACCATTTCTCTGATTCCCTGCGGATAGCTTATGCGAACATTAGCTGGCTTATTGTTTGATAAAGAGTGCTATTCCATGCTGCCTGCTGTACTACTTAAACGAACCTATCTGCTTCGATTTCCAGTTCATAAGGATTTCTCAGTCGTACTTTAAGTTCGTTCGGTGTTTTCTTCAATCTGCTTTCGGAAGTTTTACCAGTGAGTTTTTGCATTTGTTTGTTGATAGTCTGGGGGTCTAGCACGTAACTTGATACAATCGAGTTCAGTCGATACAATCGAGCTCTGGCAGCACCTAATTTGTCTCAATCTAGCACGTAACTTGATACAATCGAGTTCGGTCGATACAATCGAGCTCTGGCAGCACCTAATTTGTCTCAATCGAGGATAATCAATCGAGAATAATCGATTGAGACAAATTAGATGCTGCCAGAGCTCGATTGTATCGACTGAACTCGATTGTATCAAGTTACGTGCTAGACCCCCTGTACTTTGTCTTGTCCTCATTTACTTCGAGGCCAACTGATTTCGCCTGTTCTTCAATCGCCGTGAACTCTTCTATCACGGCACGCTGGGAGCGACCGATGATGTCAATACCGTCCGCATAGCCCAGCAGCTGGACGGATCTGTTGAAGATAGTGCCTTCCGTGTTGACACCTGCCCTGCGCACTATGTGCACCAGTACGAGATTGAAGAAGTCGCATGATAGTGCCGAAATCCGGTGCACGTTTGAAATAGATCGGATGAGCTGTTTCCAAACTGCACGTTGCAGCGTGTGTTTTCCAGCGTCACGCGACACAGCTGAATCAGTTTTGCCGGGATTCCGAATTCGGCCATCGCCATATAGAGCTTCTGACGATGTATGCTATCATACGCGGCTTTGAAGTCGATGAATAGGTGGTAAGTTTCGACTTGGTTGGTCTTTTCCAGGATTTGCCTTAGTGTGAAAATTTGGTCTCTGCCGGGCCGGAAGCCACACGGGTACGTGCCGATTAGTGTGGTGCAGAACGGTTTAAGACGTTCACACAGTACGTTGGATAGGATCTTATATGCGACATTAAGCAGGGATATGCCTCGACAGTTCTTTCAAGACATACGATCGCCTTTTTAAGGTTCCGTTTCCATATGGAGGAACCTTATTGCTTTCGCTACGATTTCTGTCCGAATAAGCTAAGCCCATTTTGTACCAAGGTCTATCTCAAGAACTGATTGACGTAGAAGGCTGCACACAACATCCGGTATAACCTCTAGTTAAACGACAAATATCAATGATAGCGACACAGTGATTAGTTTTGGAGTAATAAGTAATTTAGCGAAAAAAATATTTTCATTTGCACAAAAAACAGTTTTTTTTTTATTTACAAAAAAAAAAAAAAAAACAATATTCCTATTTTGTAGATCATATTCGTAGCTATATATGTACTGAAGACTGTTTTGCCGAAAAGTTACTATTTTACGAGATATTTACAAAAATATGTCCAATATGTCATTCATAAGAGTGTTATCTTAAACGTTTCCTTTCCAATTGGAATTGGAACTCCAAGAAATACTCATTTTTGTACACACACATACTTAATATTGTTTCTTCTTTATATTGTATTATTGTTATTGCTAGTTGGGTGGAGCCGAGTCGGTGGATTTAACTGACGAGTGACGATGACGATGACGGCGTTCTTAACTATGCATGTACAGTACCTATATACATATATGAACTAAAAGATTATGTAAATGTAATTCACTAGTACTACGTACGTACGGAACCTTCGGTGCGCGAGTGGTCGTTGTTTGGGTTGTCGATTTTTTTCGCTGCCAGAACTAGTCCTGCATTCTGCCTCTTTCGACATACTGCTCGGATTTTTTGTATAAGATCACGTGATGAGTAAGCTTTTATTAACTGGTCGTTGTCTTAAAATCCACTCTGATTCGCGGTTCAATTCTTCATCGTCCGCGTGATAACTTGTATTATCCGCTCGGTTAAGGCGGGAATAAAGGTGTTGTGTTAATACACGGCATGTAGAAATGCACATACATAGCTCTGACGTCAACAAAGAGTGCCACATATCGTACACATACGTATGTGTCCCATATTTGAGTGTCACACTTAGAACTAGTACGCGGCATATAGTCATTTGGACCATATGCTAACGTAATAATGACGTCAGTGCTACATACGTATGTGTACTACCACCTTAATACTCGATTATAAGTTGCCCCCTAAGAGTATTCAGTTCCTTCTTGAGTTACGTATACAGTAATTCCATACTATATAACCTGGCACGGAGATAGAAATTTTCTTCATCAAGGCCCTGTAGGGGCTGTGGTCGAAATATCCCTCAGAACACACTTTTTGCAGATCTGTGATCGCGGTCAAACTTTTTGCCGAACTGTTTCTCAAGTCTGTCTGTATTTATCTGATTTAATAGTCAATTTAAAAGTTCTTCGAGCTTACGTGTATCGGTTTCAAGAAGTCGAGTCGCCAGCTAGTCTGCACCGTAAAGTCCTTCGTATTTCCCCTGATTTCTTTTTGAACACATGAGCTACATTCTGTAAAAAAGTCATCGTTCTGTTACAATCATTGGTTACGCAGGACAGGCATTTGGTCGTTGAGATACAATTATTGAACAAAACTTGGTTGTGATAATGCTGATAGTGACCACTATCCTTTCTCAGTACAAAATGGAACCACAGAGGGTTCATCGACTTTAGCTGAAAACTACGGCGGATGGTACTATCTGGTATGGTTATGGTGAACGCAGTGTGGTGGTGTATAACTGTCCTGAGAATGTAAGAAAGCTTAGTCTTATACTATTTTCATACATCCATATATTATTATTTTCTTCAGTCATATCACACAAAATCATTTTATTCATGTACAATTTGCACAACAATGAGTAATTCAATTGAATGGAAGAATATGTACCATCGCATCGTGTCGTTATTGAAAGTGAAAAGCAGAAACAATGACACGATAGATAGTCATTTGCGCTTGTTTTTTGTATACGGGTTTCATTTCAGTGAGCTTATAAAGGCAAATACGCCGAAATTTCTGGGTTCTTCCGCTCGTGTAACTACACGCGTACGTACAAAAAAATTATGTGAGAAGAAACACAAAAACATACCGAGTACCTATTCGTAATTGTGTGTCAGCTAGTATCTCCTTACAGGAGTACAATTTCCTGTGCTATATTCTTGCCCACTACCACAGACCCTTTTCAGTATCCAGTTGGCGCGCAGCATATGTTCACGGGCATTAACATCACTAACTAACTAATAGTCACAACCACCCATATGTATGCGACATCATTTTTTCTGTGTGCAAAAAACAGAAGCACATTTGACACGTATGCATATGCACATAACCACCTACCTGTCCTACTTGCGCTTGTAGAGCATTTACGAGTTTTTGTTTTCTAATTACAAGCGAACGCGATGAAGATGTTCTCTCTCATTGGAGCTATGGTTGTGTTGTGGTAGGTTTTTAATCCACTTCTCTAAATAGTTCTTGAAAGCATTCTTATGGAAACTACAATCGCACATCAGTGTCGGCCAGCGTTTTTAAATTTCCACACAAAAAAATTAAGAAAAATTGCAGCACTTTTGATTATTTCGGTAATGGAACAATCTGATTAAGACGATTCCCGACAATTTCGACGAGATTTGATGTGTAGAGTAATAGAAATGGTGGCAAAAATGTATAGTAATTCATCAATTGAGAACGGCTGGGCCGATTTGCCTCAAATTTTTAATTGCCAGGAGAAGATTCTTCTACATTTTGGGTGGAGAAGTTAATGAGATAAATAATAGATGGCGCCAGGTGTTCTTTTAGCATTGTTCTTTTTCTATTAAGCAAAAGCTCTATTTTTTGCTGCAATTGATTCGAGTTTTGCGTATTAATAGTACACTGATTCCGGATAGTCGTATATCGCGCATCATATCCGCAAACGGTACAAGATCAATTGAAATTCAATGCGATAGTGAAAATTTCTTGCGCAGGCGCAGGTCTCTTCACATCAGGGATTTTATTCTCTTAGCGACAACAAAACAACTTTTCCAACCATAACTATAGCTAAAAATAATACGTGTGCATTTCAAACAACAAACATACCCCTGCTTGCGAAGACATCTCTCTCGATCGACGATGACTGATGGTCCACACATCACCATGTCGTTGGCGAATGCAAAGGATACACATTTACCCACCCCAAATAAAAGGGAAATGAGCTGCTTCGACGTATTTGGATACCAGGTATATAGGGATTTCCAAAACTGAGCCAGGGTGTTGAAATAGAGTTGGTGGCGGACGAACCATAAATGGGTCAACGACAGCGCTCATATCCCAAAATTGGGTTACTGACACCGGAATGTCCGGCTCGCTGTCCTAGGGTCAAAACAAAGGCCTGGCCCTCCAGGTTGTTGGTTGTGCCGTCGTGGTAACTTCCCGACCATTGAAAAAATATACAGTTATGAGAGAGACGCAACTAGCCTCGGATAACGGAACTATTCAAAGAGCAGCCAGACCCGGAACGTCAATGGACTACGATATTAGAGTCTGCGCCTGGAATGTAAGAACACTCTATAGTCCAGATGGCACTCAAAAACTTGAGTCTGTCCTCAGGCGGTACAAGGCAGACATTACCGCTATCCAGGGCCCAGATTTCGTAAAATGAATACGATCGAACGATATCGTTTTCACTAAGGCCCGAAACACACATGCGATTTCAATCGCGCGTCTGTTTAGTCGCAAAAAATGAAACACACACATTTCAATGTGAATGCGCGCACATAATTTTGGATTTTATGTGTTTAATTTTTTGCGACTAAACAGTCGCGCGATTGAAATCGCATGTGTGTTTCAGGCCTAAACCTGTCTCTATCATATCTGTGGCAATAGACAGAGACTGCTATTGTCGAAACGATATCGTTCGATCGTTTTCATTTTACGGAATCTGGCCCCAGGAGATACGCTGGTATGATGAAAAGACAAAATTGCGACATTTATTACAGCTGCAACAAAAGACTGCATGTATTAGGATGCGGATTCGTCGTGGGAAATCGGCTTAGGAAAAAAGTTATTGACTTCAAGCCGATAAGTGATCGCCTGGCTGTGATCCGCATCAAACCTACTTTCCAAAATATAAGCCTAATATGTGCACAAGCCCCTACCGGCGAGGCCAAAGATCCCATAAAGGAGGACCTTTAGATGGAGCCTACGGAGCATGTTCGGAGTACGATGTGAAAGTTGTACTCAGGGACTGGCTGTCGGAAAGGAAAATAAATTTGGCGGGTTAGTTGGTAAGCAGCTCGTAATACGGTGATAAGTAGCACTAGATTTCCAAGGCTAAGGATCTATACAGCAACCTGGAGCTCTCCAGACGGTCGAACCGTCAACCAAATCGACCATGTGCTAATCGATGAGAGGTACGCATTCAACATCCTCGACGCGTACACATTCTTGTCGCGGCTACATTCAGAGCTCGACTGTCCAACGAGAAGAAGCTGCGAACCGAACAGAAGAAGAAATTCGACGTTGGACGCATTAGCACACCTGGAGTAGCCAAAGCCTACAGGGAGCGCCTGAATATGAAACTCTCCTCTGTGCAGTCACCTACCACAAACGTCAACAACCACTGGTGCCAGTATCACGACATCATCAAGGAGGTAGCCGAAACCACTGGGTAGGGTATCAGACTTCACAGAGAAAGAGCCCGTGGTATGATGATGAATGCGTGTACAGGAAAATGGTGAGAGAAGATGCTCACAAAAAAGCGCTGCAGCGCAAAACAAGAGCAGCGAGAGAAGAATATCCAGCCAGGAGAAGGGAGGGAGGGAGGTAATAATATCCGGAGGCTTTATAAAAAAGCCATGCAACCATGAGCCATGATGTTTTGGTAGGGAGCATACACAGTACTGTGTGAACGTCTTAAACCGTTCTGCAGTACACTAATAGGTGCGTACCAGTGTGTCTTCCGGCCCGGCAGATCGACTATAGACCAAATTTTCACACTGAGGCAAATCCTGGAAAAAACCAACGAATTTCAAGTCGAAGCTCACCACCTATTCATCGACTTCAAAGCCGCGTATGTTAGCATACATCGTCAGGAGCTCTATATGGCTACGGCCGAATTCTGAATTCCGGCAAAACTGATTCAGCTGATTTCAACACGGAAGGCACTATCTTCAACAAATCCGTCCAGCTGCTGGGCTATGCGGACGATATAGACATCATCGGTCGCTCCCAGCGTGCCGTGATAGAAGCGTTCACGGCGATTGAAGAATAGGCAAATTCCGTTGGCCTTGAAGTAAATAAGGACAAGACTTAGTACATGCTATCAGCAAACAAACACGCATCTGATAGCAGAACTTCGAGGTAGTTAAAGAGTTCACCTCCCTCGGAGTAAACATGAACTCCACGAATGACACCTTAGTGGAGATCCGGCGAAGAATTACCCTAGGAAACCGCTGCTACTTCGGTTTGGCAAAACAACTGGGTTCAAAACTCCTAACTCGAAGGACGAAATGTGTGCTCTACAAAACCCTTATCCTGCCAGTTCTGCTTTACGGCGCCGAGTGCTATACGATAAGGAAGAAGGAAGAGCTGATACTGGGCTCCTTCGAAAGAAACATACTTCGGCGGATTTTTGGTCCTGTGTGCGAGGAGGGCGAATGGAGGAGAAGATACAACCACGAACTCTATGAGCTGTACCAAGATGTGGATGTAGTCCAAAAAGCCAAAATACGTCGACTACACTGGCTCGGCCACATCGAGCGAATGGACAATAATGCTCCAACTAAGAGGATCTTCGAATCCCAGCCCCCAGGTTCGAGAAGACAAGGGAGACCGAACCTCCGTTTCAAAGACCAAGGCATCGCGGATGCCAGAGCGCTTGGTCTCGACAACTGGAAGCAGCGTGCCCGGAATCCACGGGTCGGGAGCCCGATATAGGTAGTAATCGCATATGTAAAAAAGTGCACGACTAGGCCGCAAGTAACTTTCTCGTTTATTGCGAATCTCGCAGAATCTCAGAGAGATTTCAGCAAATTTTACGTTTAAGATCATACTCAAGGTGTAATTATGTAATAACGTAATACATACTACATAAACATACGCAAACTACAGCACTATATTACTTCCAAATTTCACCCCCAACTGACGCTTGAAAAATACAAGTAGGCCATAAATTTCGAATTATATTGCCACTGAAGTTTTGGGCTTTGCAAAAATATACCGTGTGTGAATTCAGATCCGAATTTGGGTAATTATTTTTCAGAAATTTTCATAAAACGGCTATATTGAAAATTACGCTGACAAGTGTTCCAACTTTGGATTTGAAAAGCACTGTTACTAAACTGTTTAGCTGAAAACTGAGTACGACGTATTCTTCAGGATATAAACATTACGTAGCAGTTAAAGTTAAAGTTTTTAAAGTACCATTTTTAGCGATTGGGGTGGAAATCGAAGGACGCATTCATGATTCTAAAAACACTGTTTTGAAACTGTTTAGCTCAAAACTGAGCAAAAATTGTTACTATGGATTTAAGCATTACCTGCCAGTTACATTTTCATCATACTCGAAAATTACGTTTTTGAGATATTTCCTCAAACTGAGACGAACCAACTTGTTCGGCATCTGCAATACTAAATTAAATATTTTTAAAATAAGGAAAAAAACTTACACTCAAAAAAATGTAAACTCATTCCGAGTGATTTAATGGTGTTTACGAATTAATTGTAAGTTATTAAGATAATGGACAGCGTCAGAGGCGTCGTCAGTAAATAAACCTTCCGTGTCTGTAAATTTTGTCTGCAGTTAAACAGAGCAATTTGGTACTCAAAATACTCAAAAACATCTCACCAAAGTACAATTACTACAAATCCACAAACAGAACGTCAGGGAATGTATTGGCAGTACAACGAGGAAACGAAGCAATTAAAAAAAGTAAAATTCGATATGACCTACTTTGGTATTTTGGTGAGTGATTGGGTGGTACTATGCCACCACAACCAGTGATTGTACTCGAAAGTGCAAACTATATACAGACAGACTGACTGACAGAAAATAAAAATACAGGCAACCTAACGTAAACTTCTACATTATCCAATCGAATAGTACCAACCGCTTCAATGGTTAGTCGTAGTCCATTTCATATTCTTTCTAAAAAGGGAAAATGGAACAATGCATGGTCTATTTTCACATTGTCTTCCAGAAGTATACATAGAAGGAAGTATGTGATATGGTTTGGTTTACAAACCAATTACCCAATACGAAGTATCTGTGCGGAGCTAAATAAGTTGAAGTAGAACATAATGTCAGTGGGGAGTTTTTATAATTTCATTGGAGCAGCGATGGCGACAGAGTGTATACCTACTCGGAGTAAACACTACTATAAAACTTATGTTGTGATCGGATATTGGGGTTACGCATAATCTCTAGGTATATGAGTAAACCCAAAAGTGATAAGTTTTATAGATGGATAAAATGCAGATGACTAAGTTATGCTCGAATATTGTTGGAAAAAATCAAAAGTCTATCATCTATAACTTCAAAAAGATTTTCGTAATCATCCACATCCGTTTTTTTTTATCCATACTACTTATAAAATGCAACGTCTGTCTGTTCGTTTCTCCATAACTCGAGAACCATTCGTCCGATTTTCATGATTTTTTTTCTGATTTATAGATGTGTGGCCAACTTAGTCCGTATGGTGGGTCGGAATTGCTCAGGAGTAAAGGGGTCGCGGGGAGTAAGGGGGGTCTCAAAAACCTTTAGCCGTATGAACTTGATAGTTCGTGTGCTGATAGATAGGTCAAAACTAGTACATGCCTCATTCATCGTTTTTCAAAATTCTTCCTTTAAAAGTTGAAAAAAGGGGGGTGCAAACTTTTCTATTTCGACCTTACTACGCTTAACTTGCCATTATACTCATAAATTTGTGTATGTTAATTTAAGATATGCTTTTAACTGTTAGGCAATACTTCAGCGAGTATTTTAAGCTAACATTCATCTTTCTGGTCCATCTACAGGGTGATATATAATAAATTGAAAATAGATCTTATTTGGCCAAGTGAGAAAAAAATTGATTCATCGATTGCAGTTGTGCTTAGGGGTAGTTATATATTGCGTTCTAAAAATAGAATGATAACTCCCACGACGGGCTTTCAGAATGCACATTGTAAATGCTTATGAATGGCGTAGTTGAGTTTTATGTAGGGAATGGATATTGGATATACATAAAATAAACTACATATGTACGTATACATGTACGTCTATCGTAGATGCATACATATACTTGAGATCTGCAGCTATGGAAAGTGTTACGTACGATATGATCGCGAAGTATAAATAATTAGATCATACAGTGGGTGATCAAATTATTACGGCCACTGTCAAAAATATAACTTTTTGAACAAAGACCAACAACTTTTTTGTTTTATGTTTTTTAAGCTTTATTTATTTTTTGATATTAGAAGCGACTTATTAATTAATAAAATAATGTAGTTTAATTGAAAAGAAAACAGTTAAAATAAAAAAAATTAATGTTTTGTAACATTGCCTTTTGCAGCCATAACAGCAGCAACCCTTTTTGGCATACTTTGAATGCATTTTAAGCATTAATTTTAATATTTTCGCACCCTTACCACACTCTATCAATACTCGCTTGTTTGTAATTTTTTCTTTCCCAATTTCTCTCTTCATAAGTTCCCAAAGATTTTCTATGGGGTTAAGGTCTGGAGAGTTTCCCGGCCATTCCAAAACCTCGACATTTTATTCCTGCAAAACGGCAGTCACTCTTTTTGGCTTGTGATAAGGTGCAGAGTCATGCATGAATATAAAATTGCCGTTTGGGAACCATTCCTGCACTTGTGGCAGCATTTTCGTTGATAAGACCTGAATGAAAATTTGTTATTTTTTGAGGTGGTCGTAATAATTTGATCACCCACTGTACTTGTGACGAGTTTTTATTGATGTGAAATCTTATGTCCATTGACTTAGGACTTTCGGATCAGTACAGGTTACGTAAGGACTATAAGTTGGAGACGGGAGAGGGGTAAAGGGGGTATGGTAGGGACTAACTCTGGAACTACATAACTATTTGACCCATTTTAAAAATTCTTTCAACATTGTACCGGCTACATCCTCCAGAGCAGTATATAGGTTAGTTAGGGTGCTGATGGGGCAAGGGAAACAGGGGTATAGGGGATATCTTCGGAAGTATGATAGCTGAAATTAATTTGAATTCAATTTAAAAGAAAAGAAACCGGCGGGCGGAGCCGCGGGCATTTCTAGTCTAAAATACGCGAAGAAATTGAAAAAGTTGATTTTGAAAATATATTGGATAATACGTATGTTATGTAGTGTAGACTGTAGATAATGCCTCCTATCGTTGAAAATAGGGTTAAGGTAGGTTCTTCTTCTTGAATTGGGAGATGTTTCTCTTGGTATAGGGGTGAAGGTACTATGACATAATTCGTTGTTCTTTTATATGGTTGGCGTAAAAGTATTGCTGTCTGAAACCTGCGCCCCTCGGTTCACAAGTATCAGGAAGGTATATAACAAGGGGTTATTACAATTGCTATATCTCAATAAAATTATACCTATGGTCCATCATTTTCCGACCTATTTGTATAAATTTGGAAACACTGAATTTATTGTAACAATGTGTTTTTAGTTTGTTTACGACGATGGTGACGGAAAATCAGCTGAGTCGGTTTAACCTTGATAATATTAGGGTTCAAAGAGGGTGAAAATGTGTCAGGTGCCCGTAATATTATGAACCCTTTTGGGCGTCTACCGACGATTGAAGGACAGAAACAAATAAGAAAGGTACTAACATGTGCTCATTTTTCTATTTATTCCAATTAGTATTACTATATTATTTTATAAATACATGTACACATAACAATTATTTGGTATTTCAAAGAAATAGTAAAAATTAACATAGATAACCAAATAATTAATTTTAAGGAAGTTATTAAGGTTCAGAACCAACAAAATATTACATTGAAAATTGGCTTTTGTAATTAAAAGATGGCATCTGAATGGCATTTCTGGATTAATTTTTTTTTTTCAAATAACTCCATCTCTTGAGTTTTCTCCAATAACGACGCAATCAATATAGCTTCAGTAACAGTTTGTATGCACGTTTCGACATCGACACTTTGTGTATGACAAGGAAAATCTGGCTCTGTTCCATTTGCAACCAATGAAAGCTCTTCATTAGGCAAATCTTTTAATACATGTGGACGTGGAGGAGTTATTTGACATTCATCCCAAAAAATAATGTCTATGTAGAAACATTCAATTTCGTTTTCGGGGTTCGGTATTCGGTTGAAAACATAATTTTTTATTAATTTAATTATCGTTTTAAAACAAGCTCCCTAACGTAATACCTTTTATCAAAGAGCATTGCAACTAAAACGGTTTCGGGAAGTGCGAAAAAAGCGTTTCTTTCAATGACTGTATTGACTGTTGATTTCAAATTTGGTGGCAATCCTTGAAAAAGAAAAAAAATTTGAGAAAATGTTGCGCTCCGGCTCCATACATCAAATATGGTTTCTTCTCTTATGGAAAACCAAACAGGTGCATAAGCACTCCACAAGAATTTTAAGATTTTCAGACGGCTTCCTAGAACCTACATACATAATGTCTTAGTATTCTGATTGCAGTTGTGACCGATCTCGAGTGTGTCAGGAGAAAATTGAATTGCATATTTTCTTCCGAGTACCAAATTTGTAATATGACCCAATTTGATTGACTCCGGTTCTGCAAGAACTGTAGTAATGTTCTTCTAGAACTCCTTGCTATAATGACGCCCGTTTTTTTATGTGAAACGAGGGTTTTGTCTTTCCGTCCGTCGAAGTAAATACTCTTAAGAATGACATCAGTATTGGCTTCTTTTGACACTTTCTCGATTTTTAAAAGGCTCGGTATATTTTATTGTTGTCGATTACAAGTCATGTGTCAGTGCTGTTTACGATTCCAACATCCTGCAGAACCGCTGTAGCTGTAGCGACTGCTGCGGCAGATCGTACGCCCATATACAGTGGCCGGCATAAGTATTTTGACAAAACTAAAGTTAATTCTGCTCATAATTTAAAAGTTACTTCATGTAAATTTTGGCATCAATAGAAAGGTAATTTAAATTCCGTTTGAATGATACAAAACTTTCCTTAGCCCATTAAGTACCCATTTAAAAATTTTAGAATTTAGAATTTCTGTCAAGGTCTACTTTTTTGACTTTTTTTCCTCGGTATCAAAAAAAAAATGTTTTGATGCAAAAAGTTTCTCCAAACAATTCGAATAGTGACTGCTTTTCAAAAATCTCTTCGCTAATATTTTTTATGATTTTTTGAAAATTGCTAAAAATGACTATTTTAGTCACTTTTTCCTCCTTTTCATACAAAATTTTTCTGAGATCATCCCATTCAAAAAATCATAAAAAATATTAGCGAAGAGATTTTTGAAAAAATTTTTTTGTAGTCACTATGAGAATTGTTTGAAGAAACTTTTTGCATCAAAATATTTTTTTTTGGAACCGAGGAAAAAAGTAGACTTTTACAAAAGTTCCAAATTTTCAATGGGTACTTAATCGGTTAAGGAAAGTTTTGTATCATTCAAACGGAATTTAAATGTCCTTTCCATTGATGCCAAAATTTACATGAAGTAAGTTCAAATTATGAGCAGAATTAACTTTAGTTTTGTCAAAATATGCACTCTTTCTAACCTATTCGATATCTGTATTTACAGTGAAAAGCATTTCGGAATTGGATGGATTTTTTCCACCATATTTGGTTTTTAGGTAACTTTGCATCGAAAGCACATATTTTATAACATCTCCTACTGGCTGTAACTGGCACAATAGCTTTCAGCGACGAGGTGCAGAACTCATTTGTTTTGAGGTTTTAATACTTAATGAAAAATACAAAACCCCATTTCAATACTAATACTGCGTGTGAATCGTAACCCTCGCGAAAGAATTGTATGGCATTTGGCATTTCGGAAACAAATAGAATTTTAATTGATTATTTTGTGGAATACTTGAACAACGATGCGAGAAAGTGCAGCAATAAAACAAAATATCCATATTTGCCAATAACATTATGTTTGCAAGCCCCATTTATAGCATGTATTACAAATAATTTAGCAAACATTTATCTGCATACTGCGGATAAAAGTTTGGTCGCCAAAATTAAGCGCGAGCACGATACTGGGCGTAAATAAGTAGGTATACTGTATTCTGACAATAAGTTTGAACGAGTGCATATGCATAATGATCTAATGTGGGGATCACATACAATTAATTAAAATTTGCTAATGGGATTTGTCTTCTACGTACAGACCTATAAAATGTAGGGTGTTTCAATAGGGGTGATATTTTGTAGCATCAAGGGCTCAATAACATCAATTCCAATTATATCAGAGTGGCTCAAGTAAGGTACTTGCCGCCTTGATTATTGACGACACCATTGATTCGATCCTGTAAATTCATCCACTGTATGATCTCCTTTCGGTAAACGTGTATAAGACTTTTGAGACTTATTCAGACAGTCATTTCCGACAGAGCGTCTCATACTGTTGCTATTTTTATCGTGTTCAATACTCGCGCTTCATTACCCGGTGGCTACCACGGGGAGGTCAAATAATTACAATAGTTGTGTATGAGACAGTTACAACTACTAGAAACCGCCTAGTTGTTATAACAATAAGCATATCATAAAGCACCCAACCACCTACTTTATTAAGTTTTCTCTGTTATATTTGAAATATACAGAGAGATTTTAAATATAAGTCTCATTCCACATTTCCTTGTAATCGACCGACGCACGCGACGCTCCAGTATTTATTGATGCTCTGGATTATAGGACATGATATTGTACGACGAAATATTTGCCTAATGATTATTTTTCTAAAAACAATAATTAACTCTTTCTTGATTCTAACGTAATTTTATGCGTTTTCTACTTGATCTTATTCTTTTGATTATTTTACATATATGAATTATTAATTTTCTATGTTGAAATTAATTTCGAAACTAATTTCCTTCTTTTTTTTTCTTTGTAGGTATGTACATTCGATTCAAAAATGGATCGACTTCAAATGGAACAATCCTACATTGCTATAACGACAGTACTACCATTAAATGCATTGCAATCTATAATTAGGCTTATCAAAACAAGTAATAAATAAGTCTTCGCATGATAATATTTATTGTTAACAATCACTATAAATAAACGAAATGAGGAAATCTGTGCCTGATTTCACTTTCATTTAAAATCATTACATTTTTAGGATACTATTTCCGCTATTAGCTGCAGTACACTAACTGACCTCCGCCGTTTACTGTCTGTCTGCTGACTGCGTTGGTGTATCTCACCTTTTTTTTATTTACTTGTCACATATACACATAACAATGTTTTATTGCTTCTCTTTCCATTTATTATTTCAAAATCAAATTTATTACGGATCAAAATATGTATAGAAAACAGTATTTTCTTAAAAATGGCGTGCACTACCAGTACGAAAAGTGATTTTAGGAAGCATGAAATAACTACAAATATTGATAAAATAATTCTTAATAACATTTAGCGGAACTATTTTTTATTAGGACTATATTCATTTCCATGGTTTTAGGAGCTACTTCATTCTGAAATGGTTTGGGACAGGGGTTCCCGCTACATTTTTCATACTGCGACTCCCTTTACAGGTTTTAATATTTGTGCGACGACGCCCGGCCCTTCTAAAACAGCATTTAACAGAAACTGGTCTTATTGAAAATTCCACTAAAGGGTCCAATAAGGAGGGACGAATGTTGAAGTAGCGTCGTCACATACATGGCAATTTTGTTTGTTAACATAGCCATTCATCAAACAATGCACGTCGTCGCTAAAGTTGATTTTTCGGCCAAAATTGGGGTAGCTTTCCACACCCTCCACAGCCTAGTCAGCGAACAAACGGCGTTGTCTATGGTCATTAATTGATTGAGCTCCTGGATCAATTGATTATTGTACGGGTATAGGACCAAGTCCTAAAAGTCCTTAAATCTCTGAAAGGCCGTTATTAAAAAAAATAAAGCACTGATAGAAAATTTGAGCGTACAGTTGTTGTTCAGTATATCAGTAACCAACAACAATAACTGAAAATTTTTACTTTGTCACATAGATAACTGTTTAATTTTCGAAAAACGAAAAAATACATTGGACAAAAGTTTAAATACAACTCAACAAAAATTTCCTTTGCATTTTGCAGTTTTCTTTTTAGTGTTAGTCGTGATTTGATTGTTGTCGGTAGGCTTAAAAATAAAATAATAGGCAAAGGAAAACAAATCGAGTCTAGTGTAAAAGATTTGATAATTAAACATTGTAAAGAAGGTAAATCCTACCGAGATATAAGCCCCTATTTTGAGTGTCGATAGTTGATCGTTGATCGACAATAGTCGGTCGGTCGACGACTGTGATTGTCGATTGCGATTGATATTTGTCGATTTGACAGTCCTTGTCTCGTCGATGCTTTCTCTTGGAAGTGAAAACATTTTGTGCGTACGAATAGCTATAATCAATCGTTGCAATCGACAATTGTCGTGACGATCGCTGATCGACAATCACAATAAGGGCCATAGGTAAATTTGTCGTGTGCAAGTGTCCAAAACAGTATAAAAAATGTAAAACTTACAAAACAGTGGAAAAACTGGGCGACCAAAAAAACTTTCTCGCCGAGATGTTAGCCATATCCTAAAAGAAGTGGACAAAAATCCAAAAATAAGTGCGCCAAAGTTAGCTGGCAGTATTGCTGCAATATCAGGCAAACATGTTCGCCCAAAAACTATACAAAGAGCTTACGAGACAAGGGCTATCGAAACAGAGTTCCACGTAAGAAACCTCTAATTTCTGAGAAAAATAGACTGCTTCGTATGGATTTCGCAAACAAGAACAAGGATATGGATGTGGACTTTTGGAGAAGATTGCTATTTACGCATGAATCTTAATATTTTTGGGAGCGATGGTCGCGCAAAAATTGGTACAGCACTTCAAACTAAAAACTTAATACCTACCGTTAAACATGGTGGCGGTAGTGTGATGGTTTGGGGGGCGATAGGAGCAGCTGGTGTGGGACATTTGGCTTATTGATGGTGTCATGGACAGACACGTGTATAAGAGTATATTGGAACAACATTTGGACTTAAACCCAATTGAACACGCTTGGGAACTACTGGAACGAAAAATTGATCATGCAGCTTCAAAGAGCAAAGAATCCCTTGAGCTCTAAAAAAGGCCTGGTCAGAAATCACACCATCCGAAACAGAAAATTTGGTTCTATCTATGCCATGTCGTTTGAAGGCAGTAATTAAAGCTCGTGGAGGACCAACAAAATATTAATAAATGAAATAATTTCTTGTATTGTATTTAAACTTTTGTCCAACGACTTTTTTTACGTTTTTGATGAATTGACTGTTATAAATGCGACAAAAATATTTTTTTTTGTTCTCGATATTGTTTTTTATTGAAGTATAAATAAACTACATACTTACGTTTGAGTTAAAGTGCTTACTTTTTATTTAGTGACTTTTGGAAGGTGTGTTTAAACTTTAGTCCCTCACGATATATTTGCCGTTTGTATGGGAACATTTTTATTTTTCATCCGATCGACTTCAAACTCGGTTTGTGTAGTCTATATAAAAAAAAAGAAAATCAATTTTGGAAATTTTGCTTTCAGCTGAGTTATCGGCAATGATCCAAATAAGTAACAAATTTTGTAGGTATAGTCATCGATCCAAAAAAAAATTTAAACCATTTTTAAGCAATACTTCCCTACGTATTTTTAGATAGCTGATCGACTAACAACTAACTGCTCCTCAGGAACTTTCATAGGAAGATTTCATTCGTAATATTTAATTATATACAGTGGATTCCGCTTTATTAGGACACCGGATAATCGGGACAGCCGATTAACTGGGACAAAGGATAAAGAACGGAAACGAATGCATATTTTAGACTGAATTTGTTTCGATTATTGTGGACAGCAGCCGCTTATTCGGGACATATTCATCACACATATTAACACATTTTAAAATAAAAAATAACGCCACATGCTTGTCTGTCTGTCAACGACGATGAGAGCCAATTCACCCAATGCTGTTTAAGAAACATCGTTTTCTTGTGGTGTTGCGCACTGTTTTGCCTTTTTGCAGTTCCAGAAGTGTCAGCAAAGCGGTTTGTTGTCGTTTTGTCAACGTGGCTTGCTATTAGTTTCGTTTCCGTAAGTTGCCGAGAGAAGTACTTCGACAAGTAAATGTGAAAAAATCTACATTATAAGTGAAATCATTCTTTTGTTGTATTTTTTTATACTTTATCATGACAGCCGCTTAATTGGGACAAAACAATATAGCCCGATGTGTCCCAATTAAGCGGAATCCACTGTATATATAAAATAAAGTGGAAAAAACTGTATGTTTCCCTCTGTCGCCCGTAATTTTCAACCAATTTAGTTGATCTTTTTTTTTAAATATCGGTAATTACGATGATCGGTCAATAGGCTATACAAATTCAAAATTGGACAAAGGGGCGTGGCACCGCCCATACAAAAAAAAACATTCAAAATCGTATATCTCGAAAACCACCAAATCGATTGAGCTCAAACTTACAGGCAGTCTTACGTATTGCAAAGGGGCGTGGCACCACCCATACAAAAAAACATTCAAAGCTTATATCTCGAAAACCGCTGAATCTATTGAGCTCATACTTACACATAATCTTAGGTATTGGCCCTGATTGGCTCCTATGAAGATTGGTCAAAATTGGACAAAGGGGCGTGGCACCTCCCATACAAAAAAACATTCAAAATCTTATACCTCCTATACAAAAAATATCTTCTGTGAGGTGAAACTCGATGACGTTATATCTCGATAACCGCTGGGCCGATTTTCATGAGTCTTTTTTTGTTTGGTTCGTATTGCTGTATTTTAGGTTTAAGCAGAAAAAAAGTTCCAGCAAATCGATTTATTCTCATTTATCCCATTTTACGAAAAAAACATTGTTATCTAAGACCTAAGCAATACAATTCCTGTGCACGGGCAAAGCAGGGCGGGTACAGCTAGTACCTATATTAAATATAGAAATTGGTCGCAAACAACAACAATTTTGTTACGTTAATACATATTTAATTTTACAGGAAGGAATCACCAGCTGAACATAAAAAGCGTTAAGTGCGGAGACTTATAGTTTCTCATAGGTATTCTAACAAACAACAAGATAAATGAATGATCTCGACAAATTACCAGTATATATGTACTGCAAGTACCTACTTAGATCGAAAAATATGTTTTTCTATTATATCAGATTTTCTGGGCCGCGTTTAGTATTTTATTCGACAAGCAGCATTACCCTATAAAAATTGTCTACCACTTTTAGTTCTAACGCTTTTAATTAACGCACCTTCTTCTGCACCACCGTAGCCTCCTTTGTAGGTCAACACGTTGTTGTGTCGGACTTCTTAAGAATAAAAAAAGCACATAACATACCCATTTCTTACCAAAAAGTAAGTCATTCATACTTAACCTCGTGGTGACTTTACATTTGAACGGGGACACTTCTATCACAGATATTTCCAACACAGACTTCAGAATGGTTATGCCATGGCGCATATGCAAATGCATACTATCACTATGTATAATGTTGTGAATTTGTAGTAGTACATTTTGTTCGTGGAAGGCACAGGCGCAGCAAAAACAGAGCGTATAGTACCTGCAAGCGACTTATTTATCGCGCTGTCATGAATATTAAGTAAAGAGGTCAGAAAACATATAAAAATGGCTGTTGTAGAATTAACAGTGGAGTCTTAAGGAGACGCGATGCTACCGATGCGACGCACGTGCAAAGAAATTCTTTTCCAAATCCGAAGGTCATTCGAAATAATGTTATTGTTACAAACACATCAGATGTAGGTAGAGACGTGTGTGTTATAATGGCACATTGTCAAACAAGGTATTTAGCGTAGGTACGCAATAGATATGGGTAGAAGGAGGGTGATTTATGTAGGATTATACAAATTTAGATACATATATGTATATTTATGCGATAGGTATATATTACATTACATCATGTTCACAAATGTAAGGGCAAGCTTCTTGATTTATGTAGTGACCTGTGCTTAGAACATGATCACACAAGTCAATTACGTGCCAAAGACTAACATCTGTTGCCTCTCTATAAAAGAGCTTGATCCGCATTTCTGGAGTCAGTCGATTCTGAGATGTGATGCTGACGAGCACATCTAGTTCCTGCCAATCACCGGTCATTACAATTTACACCACTCAACAGAAGTTTTAGATGCAGGCCTGCGCTGCACAGTATATTTGTACTTACTTTGCTAAGTACAGTACATACTTACAATCTAAATCAAGCAAATACTTGTTAGAATTATTTTGGAATTTTAACCCGATCTAAAAAGAAACCCTTCAAAAACGTAACAAGCCGTTCAAGTAATCACCAATTCATATTTTGTGAATATGTACGATATTATGTACAAATTAAGAGACCACTGTTTGTAGTTATTTTTTATTGAAATTATTATTAAATAAACTACATATTTTAGTTAGATCAAAAGGCGTCACCCTTCTCAATCTCCTAGTTAGATTGCCGTTATTAGGAGATTGTATAGGTACATACATTCAGGAGACTTATTCCTCTGTAGTTGGCGCAGTTCAGACCATCTCCTCTTTCTTGTGGATGGGGCACACGATGCTAAGGTTCCATTCTTCGGGCATACTTTCGTCCGATAAAATTTTACACACAGTGCGGTTCACTGCACTCTAAAAGGCGTAGCTTTCCGACGTCAAATTTCCGCACAGTATCCGCTCAGTGTTGTGGCGTTGTTGATATCCGCATACGCATGATGCCCCCTGCAACCCCCCTGCTCGGGGTCACTGTAGGATTTGGAGTGGGTGCGAGGGTTTTTGTATGTAAAACCTTTAAACCTTCACCTTGATGGTATACACCCGGGTGTAGATCTCAGTTTTCACCTTTAAATATCTCAGTTATTCTTTTACCAATTATAAAATCGTTTTAGTTCAGTGACTGAATTGATCTGTTCTCTCGGAAAAGAAATAATAATGAACATTTTTTGATATTTCATTTTGCAGAAATTTCGAAATGTTTAGTATATTTTCGACCACATTGACTGTATACACCTGGGTGTAGATTTACATTTACCCGAAGTTGTAAATAGAATTCGTCTTCAAAAATTGTTAATAATATTGACAGTATGCACGCACAAGTAGAATCTTGTGTTTGTGTGTATTGCAATCACTTGTTTCTGTAGTAGGTAAATACTGTAATGTTCAATAGTTCAATTAATGAAAGACAATTTCTACACCGGGATGTTCGCTGTCAGGATTAGGAGTTTTTATTTATCGACAAAGCGAAGGTTAAAAATATGTACTTAGACTGAGTATTTATCATAACAAAAATTATATGAAAAAAAATACAAGTGAATGTGAAAAATATTGTAATCGACGCAAAGTCGATTACCCTGAGTCCGTTTCCGGAAGTGTTGTCGTGCAGGCTGTGCTTTCCGATACTTTCCGATTTTGGTGTTAAAGTCTTCTTCTAATCACAAATCCATATCCAAATAACCGCTGACGTTGCTCCCTGCGGCACTCGCCGTAGTAAATGTCACAGTTTTTCATCCTTCTTATGCTTTCTCCATCCCATCGCACTTCCTGGATGGCCTTTTTGTCCGCTTTGTACCTATTCAGGGTCTCCACTAATTGTTCGGCTGCACGCGGCCTGTTTAAGGTCCGGATATTCCACGTGTAAATCCGAAGTTCGTTGTCCTTATTTCGTATGCTGAGGTAGTCATTTGGATCATCCATATCCGAGGCTTGTTGTCGTATCGTAACACGAGTTATTTGCCGTGAAAGTGAAGTTACTCCGACGCATAACCCAATAACCTGGGGTGCCATGCCCTTTGCTAAAACCCTTGGACAAAAGGGGTCGTATTTCCCGGAGTCAGTAAGTTGGCCCATAAAGCGCTCTTCCACCACCTATTCTATTTCAACACCCTGACTAATGCTCGAAAAAGCCCTAATGACCTTAGCTCCAAATAAGTTGAAGTAGCCCATTAAGGTATCTGCCAAGTTGACTGTTGACGCCACCGTTGATGTAATCATTCAATTTCATCCGCCGTTTGTCCCCATTCTTACATGGGTGCTCATGTTAGACTTCTGAGACTCGAGCAGACAGTCAATTCTTGTTATTTTCTTCGTATTCAACACTCGCGCTTAGCAAGTCAAGCCCGGGTGGGCGAGACCAGTACCCGGTGGTTACCACGGGGAATTAAAATAAGCACAATTGATGTGTATTAGATACGAATTAGTATTAGTTACGATGATCAGTGCCCAGCACTATTCATACAACACCCAATATATATCTCATAAGTGTATAATAAGCAAAAATAATGACCAACAAGGTAATTACAGTTAACCTCTGTCAATAAAAATAGGCCCTATATGTGGATTGTTCCCCTTGAAGTAATGTTTTCATATTGAGGGGAATAGATTGATGTTGCTGAAAGTGGCAGTGTAGTTGGCGTTGTGTTCAAGTTATTAACAAATTCTATATTTATGGACCAAAATTACTCCTATTCCCAATACCTATCTATGTTGGTTTTGTGCCTAACAAGAAAATAACCTATTAATCATTTTTAAGGTTCCGTAGATACCCAAAGGGAAAAAACGGAACCTTATTAATTTCGCTAAGATGTCTGTCCGTCTGTCTGTCCGAACCCACTTAGCTAATTTTGTACCTAGGTCTATCTCACAAAAACTATTTATTTCTTGATTTATTATATAAATATTATTATGACCATAATCGTAGCTATATAAAGGGTCCGCCAAATAACTTTTTTTTTTTTTTTGAAAATGCTATAAAAAAACTGCTGAATATTTTCTCAAATTTATTTTTTTATTTGAAAGTACAATCCTTCCGGTTAATAATGGAAAATAATTTCATTCAAATGGCTGCCTCGGCTGGCCATGCAGTAGCCTACACGATCGGTCCAATTTTTAAGCACATTATATCGATTGTGTGCAGCTGTATTTCACCAATGGCTTCAAAAATATTGTCCTTTAAAGCGTCAATTGTCTCTGGTATGTCGGCGTAACACTTATCTTTTACGGCACCCCACAAATAATAGTCCAACGGTGTCAAATCGCAGCTCCGCGGTGGCCAAATGACATCAGCTCTGCGGCTGATAATGCGATCTTCAAAAACAGGGAGCAAAACATCGAGTGTAGCTTCGGCTGTGTGGCACGTAGCGTGCGCCGTCCTGTTGAAACCAAACGTTGCCAATATCCTCTAATATAATTACCATGATTTTCAAAGTTATGTCGCAATATTTCCCAGCATTGTTCAAGCGTATACACAACCATAAAAAGTGCAATTTGATCCGAAAAAAACTAGTTCTTAGAGCAATGTGAAAATAAAACACGTAAGGTACGGTGGAAACGCGTTTTCCGATTCACAGCTAGGTTCCAGAAATCGAGTGAAATCGAAATTGCAAATCGAGTGAATTCGTTTTCAGTGTTCCGCATTTCGAGCGATTCGGAAACTCCGAAGTTTTTTCGAAATCACAAATTCACTTTGCCTCAATTCCGAAAATTTTGAAATCGAAATCGAATACAGTGAAATGTTGTAGGTACACAAAAATTCATTTCCGATTTAATTTCGAGTAAAAGTGAAATGTGGAACCTAGCTGTTATTAAACACGTTGGTGGGAAAACGGTAATATAACCATTAACTCCGGCCGAAGGGGTAGGGCTCTACAATTTAATTAGCAAAAAGTACATACAACTTCTGGGATCTATACGAGTATTTCTGTGATCAGGGCTTTCTGTTCTTTCATTTATTCTATTCAAGAGGTTAAAAAAAGAAGATTAAAAAAAAAACACATTTTTAGCATGCTAACCATAGTTGCAGTACAAACAACCTATTTTTTTATCTACTATGTAACACTTTGTGCAAATGAAAATTACTCACTTGGAGTTGTTTTTTATGGTGAGATTCATTCTAGACTGATATGCGGATAATTCATCAAACCCGCAGCATTATTATGCAGCTCATAGGCATTTCATCTGTACCACCATTTTTAAAATACATATGAAGGTAGGTATCTGATTTGCATCTTAGATTTACATTCTTAATATGCTTGGTGAAATATTTTTTCTGATTCGCTCACTAAGCTCCTTAAAATAAAAACGTTCATTCTTTATCTCAATTTATTTTGGTTCAGTCATGATGACAGTTCAGTTTTCATGAATCATTTAATGCTCTGCAAATATATAATGTATATGAAAATTATCTAAAACAAAACGGACCCACAGAATACTTCCTCAACAAAATGGAAACATATTGTACCATACCATAATATACACGCTCTCCTATGAGGGGCTGCGGTTTTCTAGCATGCAATTAGAATGCGGTGTTTAATTATAATAAATTTGTGAAGAGCCCCACAGGAGGGCAAAAGAGGCAATTACCTGCACGACTTTGCATTTGCATATTTATTTTCTTAGTGTTTTTTTTTTATCTTTGCTCTCTACCATATTTCTTAACTGAGTCTCTCGACACTCGCTGATGTCAGCCAGCTGCTGCTGAGGCGGCAATATAATCATCATTCACTTGTTTTTGTTTGTTTTGTAACGAAGCCATGCTAAATCGCTCGCCATTGCTCATGGCTTGAGTGAATAAAGTAGGTGTATGTATAACCATACCCATACATTAACATTACAGCTACTCAAGTGAAGCTTTCAGTAGTAGACCGAGTATTTCCACTCTAATTGGAAGAAGATCGTACGGTTCTACTCGTTACTCTATTCAGGGTGTTGTCTATGCTAACAAGGTGATTGGCTTATGCTAGTAAAGCAGAGATGGCGCTATTAAAATTATGAATTATTCGGTACAAATCTCCAAAAATTGTATGATCTGATGGCGGATCTTAGTTTGTACTGGACATCGAACATTGAGAGATCATTTACATTTTGCAGTTGCACTGTAATTTTATCCTTTTTTCACATATTCCTTCATCATAGATGGTAAGAAGAAAAACCTTCTGGCAAATGAATTGATTGTTGTTGAGAGCTATTCAATATATCAGTTAGGTACGTTACGTTTGGCATGCGGGACATTTAGAGACACTTCTAATGGAAAAGAGATCCTTCTCATGTATGTATCTGAAATTCGTATACTTTACCCGTGTAGGCTTTTGCTTTCATATAGACGCAGTTACATCACTGTTTCTGCGCATACTTATCTCAAGAGATTTATGTACTATAGAACTAAGATCAATTTTGATATACAGGGTGTCCAGTTAAGCGGTATAATCCTTTAAGGGAAAATTCATGAACAACAAAAAATGTTATGGCAGGGGGGTCCATTCTTACCATATTTCCCGTTATAGCCCATCAAAGTAGGTGAACTCTAATTTGGAGGTGTTACCTAGTATAGCCACACATTTTTTTCATTTTGAAAAGACAATTTAGTAGCGCATAAATGTCCTAAGCACTTCGGGTACATCTGTGTAGCTACAATAAAGTTATGGTTCCTTAAACTCAAAATTATGAAAATTTTTTGTTTCAATTTTTTACTTAAAATAACGTTTTGTTGGTCTCAGATTTTCCCGGAACACCGAAAGTTAATTTCAAGTGCCAGTACGTGCTGAAGAAACAACAAGCATTAGAAGAACATACATCCGCTGCTTTATCGTCGAAAAGGCCGAGATTTGATACATCTCTAGAAGTCGAGACCCATCTTTAGCAAAACAACTAGACTGAAAACTTATCTGCCATATCCATAAAAAAATTACTGAGCTCATTGCTAATGTTGCAGCTCCAAACAATCGGGTCTTTGACAAAAATAAGTTTACTTTGATACTGAAAATGTTCCACATGCAACTGTCGTTTGTTCTATTTGCCAAAAACAAGTAGGTACATAAAAAAAAACCTCTAATCGAAATTCTATTTTTACTTAATTGTGAATTCAACTGAATTTAGGGAATTTCAATGTATGTAAAAGAATTCATTGCAAAAGACATGAATTCACAACGTATTAATTTTTTATTTATGTGAATTCATGAATTCAGTTTTCAGGTGAATTCACTAGTATTCTTTTGAATTCATGTGAATTCTGTATTCAAGGGGCATTTCCTTGTTGTTGAAAGTTTTATATCATTCAAACGGAATTTAAATGACTTTTCCATTGATGCTAAAATTTACATGAAGTAAGTTCAAATTATGAGTAGAATTAACTTTAGTTTTGTCAAAATACTTATGCCGACCATTGTATATAAAATTGTATAAAAAATTGTGTTTGGAATGAAAATACCAATCTTATCCACGATCGATTTTCGATTTAAAAACGACAATCGCAATAGGGAACTGTGTTTTGTACACGATTTCAAGCATGTTAACTGTTTTTGACGAAGCCCATCCCATCTTCCGAATATATGGAGCTTTATCTCAGCAATAATGCCCTGAATATTGGCTTTTAAGGCGTATGTGTAGTGGTGGTTGTTTAAGTTTGTCAAAGGGGAGAGTTAGAATCCAGCCTGTGGAATTCAGAATGATTATCAGTTCTTTAATGTACGGTAGTCTCCTCCATCTATGGTTGGCCTTCGATAAGAATTCTGAAGATATTTTTGATTTTTTTGCTCCGAGCGAAATGTGAACTGATTCTGCAAGTGAACGGTGAAGAGCTGAACCTTGCCTGGCTAGCTCGTCGGCTTGTTAATTTCCATAGACAACTATGACCTAGAACATAAATCGGGGTAACATTGAACCGATCAAACAAGGCCAGCTCGTCTCGACATTCTAATACTAATTTAGAAGTTATATGGACCAAGGCGAAAGCCTTGATGGCAGCTGGAATGTCAATGAATATGCCTATCTTTTGCCCCTGAATTATTTTTGTGTGTAGTTTGATTTGGCGGAAGGCCTCGCGGATGGCAAGTATTTCCGCTTTAAACAAACTGGCCGTATTCGGAAGCCTAAAGAATTTTGAGATGTTAACGGTCTCCGAAAATACACCCGCTCCAAGTCCACAGTCCATTTTTGAACCGTCCATGTCGATCTAATCTTGAAGAGAATTCTACTTCAAAACGTTTTGTAAAAAGCATTTTGGGAGTAATGTACATATTTGAGGATTGGTCGTACCCACGGCTGTGTACATTCAAAGCGTCAGTTTTGGTTGCAGACCTTATCTTTTGTAAAATGTTCTGTTGCAGGAATAGAACGCTATACATGGTTTTTTTTACCATTTTTGAGAAATATTCATAAAACGACTATATTCGAGTTTTCTAACAAAAACTAAGTATGTGACCATGTTTAGAATGCTTATGTTGTCTTAAATATGTATTTTGATTAAAATCGTTAGTGCGGTTTTTTGTAAAATTATGCTGACAAATGTTACAATTTTGGATTCGAAAAGCACTGTTACTAAACTGTTTAGCTGAAAACTGAGTACAACGTATTCTTCAGAATATAAACATTACCTAGCAGTTATATTTTCATCCAAATCGAAAATTGTGTTTTCGAGATATGAGCAGTTTTTAAAGTACCATTTCTAGCGATTGCATCGAAGGATGCATTCATTTGCATTCATTTGCAACTGTTTAGCTCAAAACTGAGCAAAATCTATTACTATATGGACTTAAGCATTACCTGCCAGTTACATTTTTATCATAATCGAAAATTGCGTTTTTGAGATAGGAGCACTTTTTTAAAGTACTATTAATAGGGATATGGTTGAATATCAAAGGACGCAGTCTTTTTAGAGGAAAATTGAGTTTGCTTTCAAGTTAAGAATGACGATAGTATCTTAAAAATAAGTTTTTGTTAAAATCGTTTGTACCGTTTTCGAGAAAAAGCCAAATTTCAAAAATGCCGTTGCTGGACTTTTTAGCAAAAAACTGGGTATGCAGTCATGTTAAGAATGCCTACATTAACTCAACTATCAATTTTGGTTCAAATCATTAGAGCCGTTTTCGAAAAAATCTAAATTGTGTAATATTTCGTAAAATTTTCCGAAACTTTATCTGGAACAATACTGTGTCCTGGCTGGAGGCCAGTAGGGCATCTAGGTGACGCATTTATAGACGTTTTTTGTTTATGTTCACTTTCTTTTTTCTGGATTTTGGTTCTACGAGTACAGTACTACCTCGATAATGTGAACCTCGAAAATGTGAATTATCCAAAAATGTGAACTGGAAAATGTTAGCATTGCATACTCAAAAATGTGAACTCAGAACCAGTTCTTGATATTCGAATATGTGAACTTTCATTTTATAATTATTTAAAATAGGAGCAATTTTGGTTTAACTGTACGTCCGGTCTGAAAAATCATTCATTGGTGTCCTTCTACATACATTATAAAGTTTTTTGTCTTTACTTTTTGTTTGGCGAGACGTCGAGTGCGCGCTCAGACCTAAGTTTCTTTTTTCTTTTGTTTGTGAATATATAATCCATAAGGAGGGTTCAGTTTTCTTAAATTGCTATATGTATTTTAATGTCTTTTCCATCTTAAAAAGCAGGAAATGCAACGAATTTTGTTGTATCCAGAAATGTGAACCCCTCGAAAATGTAAACTGCCCATGTTTTAATTAGCTCACATTATCGAGGTAGTACTATATTACGAAAATTGGGTCGAATCCTATTAAAGCCGGGACTAGTGTTCTTCTGATGTAAGTCTAGTTTATTCGTGATAATTTGTCAAAATACATGCCAAATAAAAAATTACATCACGTTTTAAAAGATATCCATCTTTATAGGACAATCTATCAGTCTGAAATAAACATCATTAATATGCTCGGATGATTTTTAGACTTTTAATCGGGGTGTGACTATGCTCATCTATATTAAACAGTCACAAACCCAAAAGACTTTTAACTGAATTACTTTTACCATTTGTTGCTTCTAGTTCAGCATAATTAACAAAATTACCATCACGCTTCTGCTGCAAAAAAATGCATTCCATGGCACAAAAGGCATCAAGTACGACGGAGATTGAGCTATGAGGAATAAAATAATTAAATAAATAAATAACAAGAGCACACTTTAAACCTTTAATTACCTTTTACACTTTTTGTTCCCAGTTACCATCACTTTGGGAACAAAAAGTGTAAAAGGTAATTAAAGGTTTAAAGTGTGCCTGTGATGGCACTGCAACAGGCTAGTGAGAGATGGCGGGAACTTGACACCTGCAACCATGCAAAACAGACCTGGCCACGAATAAATCGGCGCAGGACATAGGTCCTGTTAAACGTCAGTAGAACACATATCGGAACTCTTGTCGGAGTACTAACAGGCCACTGTATACTAGGAAGACATGCCGCAAGGCTCGGAGTTATCGCTAATGACTTCTGTCGCAGTTGCATGGATGAGGAGGAGGAGGAAACTCCGTTCCACCTACTATGTGACTGCCCGGCGCTATCCTCGATTAGAAAGCAGACTCTAGGAGAGTACTTCTTTGGGGAGCTTGCTGATATTGCCGAAACGGATATCAACAAAATACGGAAATTTCTCCAAAATTCGAAATGGTTCCAAGAGTAACGGAAATAACTGACTCTGCATGTGGTATCACAATGGACCTTACTTGGTCTAAGTGAATTACTCCGTATTAACGGATAATTGCCACCCAACCTAACCTAACCTACCATCACTTTTGTGTTAAAAGTTTTTTTCCCGGGCGAAGAGCAGAGCAAAGTTTTTTTTTTGTAATCCTAGTTCAGTTGAAATGGCCGAGAAATATAAAAAGATGGCAAAAAATTAACTTTATCTATCTTTCGCCAGGTGAGCAACCAGGGCTACACATAAACATGAATTAAATGGTTAAGATGAGGTCTTATATTACATTAATCATTTTGTGCTATTATCGGGCTTCGTCTGTGGGATGTACTTCTATCATTCTATGTAACTATTTTGTCTTGCAACTGCAGCTGTAGACCGTTGCAGTAGTGGCAGGAATTAAATATCTCTAAGTAGCTGGTGTTTAATTATGATTTTTATGGGTTACATGAAGTAACAAATATCAACAAATTACAAGAATAATCTTTTGATAAAACGTCCAATTAAATCCTTAAACATAGAAAAAATATACGAAATGGAAGTAATAGAAGAAACAAAAAGAATTGCTACACCATTATCTGAGTGAGCAAGGAAATAAAACTGGCAGCAAAACTCAATATTGGCCTCTAGTGTGGTATGGTCGGTGGGATCGCAGCGGGTGGAGAAAAGTGTTGGAGTAGACGCCATTAAATTCCACCAAATTTATTCATTTCAAAAGTGAAAATTCATTTTGATCTAGGTTTAAAACTTCAATAAAGAAATTTGAGTTGAACTGTATCACAGATGTGAAATCGTCTGTCTTCTTCCAATTACAATGAAACTTTAGTTTCACAGTCCGTCTTTTAAAGTTTGCTCAAAACTCCGCAAAGGGGCGTGGCACTCTCATACAAACAAAAAAAAAAACGTTTAAAATCTATGTCTCGAAATTTTTCGAACGACTGAGCTCAAATTTTCACGTAATCCTATAATTTTTCGTAATGGTCCAAGAATGTTTTTGTGAAGTTTAAAATTCTAAAAAAGGGCCATTATAAACCTCCCATAAAAAAATTCAAAATCTTATACAATCGAAAATCACCGAACTGATTAAGCCCAAGTTTTCAGAATATCTTTGATTTCTAATTCCCTTGTCGAAAGGGGATTGAAATCTTTTGGATTTCTCAAGGTGATACTCTGTCCAGCTTGTATCGATAGAGCGCAGAAAAGCGATTGATGCGGCTGGGTCGCGTAGACCGCAGGACATCAATGCACCTAACCGTCGAAGGTTTGCTCCAACCCTATGCGACAACGAAGCATTAGAAGACAGACTCCTACCTATGTGGCGCCCAATTGGACATTGATCTCAAGCTATATTCTGCATATGAATCATATCATAATTGATAACTAGTTAGAACCGAGGACGGTTTTGGTTGAGGACGTGGTCCATCCCGGAATGTATAAGCACCATCTAAAATAAAGTAAAGTTAGCATACAGATAATAAAAAAACATACAGATATCCTTGGTCGTTCTGATTATAAAATTTCTTACAGTTAAGTCCCGAGATTTAACTTGTACGAACTGTACAGTGACATCGGCCTGGTCAGAAAAATGTGAATTAGCCGTCTAAGATATAGGACATGTAGACCAAATTAAAACCAACGCTAAATAAATTAAACTTGATTGATTGCACAAATTATTATTAGCCATTTAAACCACATTGCTGAGAGGGTCACCAAGTATTTAAACTCACATCTATCAATCTGTAGCAAAAACTTTACAAATTGTCTTCATTAAAAAGGTATGGCAAACTGAACTACCTACCTATGTACTTCACCACCAACAGCTTTAACAATTTCCAGTCACTAGAGATGAATTTCAATTATCAACTCGTCACTTTTCTCTGTAAAGAATAATCTATGATATGTATAAAGCCGAACAAATTTGTTTTTCCTTTTTTTTTGCTACGCTTCAATTAATTAATTGCTGTAAATTTATATCAGAGCGCAACACCCGAAGCAGGTTTAATGCGCACTTGCAAACTACTACCACCACAGGAAGTTACATATATTCAATTTGCCATCACATTTGTAAAGCCAAGAAGGAGTTACCATTACCAGAGACCCCATAAAGTGTATATATTCTTAATCAGGATCAAATTCTGAATCGATTTAGCCATGTCCGGCTGCCTGTCTGTCTGTTGAAAACACGATAGCGTCCAAACGAATCGACCTAGACGGATGAGATATTTTGAGAGGGCTTATTTTTACGGCTGTCAGGTTGGTATTGAAAATGGGCTATGTTGGTAAATTAGTTTTGGTAGGTACCTCTCATACAAAACTAATATTTGGCCCATGCGTGTATAGTACATACTAACTCCCATGGCAAATATTTTACATGACTTCAATGCAGTGAAGGGTATCAAAACATCCACCAGTCTGATGATAACAACTTTAATTGTGTTTTCTTTTAAATAAAACATCAAACCATACGGAAGGTATGTGCTGTGGTCTAATTTATGGAAGGAATTTAATTGAGATTAACTGGTTGTTGTATGTATCTAAATTTAAGTTATGTATAGTAGATATATGTATTCATGAGGCCTCCTACTACATAAAATATGTTGACAGTAAATTGCAGGTATTAACAATTCACATGCGTGTTGTCAACATTTTTTAAACAATTTGAATAATTTCAGTGCAATAGGGTTTATGGAATATAGTGACACGAAACGAAAATAAAACCCAATTTAAATATTCTAATTTTACATCTAAAAATTAATTATTACTGGGGTGTTCGTATGTGTGCATTTTACATATTTTCTACAGCGAATTAAATATTTTACATTTATCATTTTAATTTATTTGTTTTATCTTTTTTTTCAGGTATGTTTGTTTTAGAATTGTATTCATTCGGTAAGTTAAACTGGTGGTGGAATTAAATAGTGGTTCACATCATCGACTGCACAAAACGAATCAGATGTTGGTAGATATTCCTCACAAAGAGGTGCTGCAGCCCTCAGCAAGTCCTCCTTCTATAAAACACATGAAAGAACAGACATACTTTGGAAATCATCTCGGAACGTTTTTGAAGCTTTATAGATTTGCATTTTCCGAAAGAAGGATTTAAAAATAAAAAACAATATATATATTGTTAGATAACAGTAAAATATATTTCGGTGAAAATTTCGAACTTGAGATGTAAAGAATTGTTGATATGTACTAGAATGACTGATGAAAACAAAAAGTAAGTATCGCAACACTTTCCGCCTGTCTGTATGCCACTAGTGCCTGATTTATCATTTGGTTCAATCGCTATACGTAACGGGTGGCAAACACGAGCCCAATGACGGGCGTGGGACGGGGGGAACAGAGATAGGGCCTTACGCCGAGCGAGAGTCTTGTGTCGAGCCAAAGGGCGAACGTTTGTTTCGGGGACAGGCGGCATAGGGTCCCGTGTCGAACTCAGCCCTAAAACTTTTCATGCAATAACAATTTTTAGAAACCAAATATCGCTTAGATAGAAATCTTTAATTCCTGGCCATATTGTGCCGTAATCCGAGGAATGCCGAGGAATCAATCAATTTGGGCTTTCAGCCACACTTGCAAAGACAGCAGCGATATTTTCCATCGAGCTAGCGTGTTAAGATCATTTTTTTATGTTTTTCTATGAGTATATGTATAGGTATTCTCTCGTAGGGTAATGGCTACATTTTTACTGCTTGCATTTGTTGCAATAACCACGTTAGGATGATTCGCCATGTTAGAATTATTCGCCAGCTGGAAAGGCGGGAATACTGCACACTGGCAAATGAAAAGTTCTATAATATCGTCCTCTTCGCGTTCTTAGAAAGATTTTCATTGGCATAAGTAAAGAAGCCTGTGAGGACATCAGTCAGTCGTCTAGAGTTTACATGTCCGATAGATGAGTTAGACTGAATTGCAGTTGTCTCATAGATTACTTTTATTATGGGTATGGCCGTATGGGCTAGTCATATAAAAAATAAATAAATAAATAAATAGGTGGCGCAACAGGCGGGTGACACCCAAGGCCTAGCTTCTCGCAACCATTCGTTTTGTGTGAGTTTCTATTTTTGGGACGAATGGAAGGGACCTAAAGGGACAGGGGCGGACTAAGAGCCAGTGCGGGGCGGAAAGCAAGCTTACACCCCTTTAAAAATTTAAGAACAAAACACGAACAAAGATTTTATTTAAAGGTGCTTTCGAACTTTTATTGCACTGAATGTTTCGATTAAATCATTAAAATCTATGAGCTACTATTCGATTGAAAGTATAGCCAGTAGCAGCAAGCAGAGCAGGGTTCAGATGGAAACATCTATTAGGATACTGCGATCATTGACATACTATACATGTCAGTTTCATACAAACCTGCGAGGAAAAACGAAGCAAACATAAGCACTAGCCCTTTTGGTTCAGTGTGGCGAAAGGAGGAAAGAGGTTTCAACCTCTGCTCGCCTTTGCTATTTTGTTTACATAGAACACAGTGCCATCCATTGTAGAAACATTGCAACTGCGCAAAAATAACGACTTATTCAAATTATTTCGAACATTCTATAACAGATGGCAGTATGGCACACTCAGCACACAAACCTCGACACAAACCAAATCGCACGAATTGCTCGATGACTTTTGAGTGTTTTCGTTTCTCTCCGCCGTGAACCAAAAGAGCTAGTGCTTATTGTTGCTTCAACGAAAAATTGGCTGCTAGCAGTCCATGTATAGTATGTCAATGACTGCGATACTGCTGAGCTCACCTGGCCAGCTCTGGACACAAAGCGATCCAAGGAGCTTCTTCGACTTAAAAGATCCAGCATCTCGAAAGTCGTTAATGTCATCTCCGGGCACTGCATATTAGGCAGACACGCGCGGGGTTCATGGCCAATGACAGACTCTGTAACGGGTCTGAAAAGTCCCAATTAACAATGAAGCTTAAAATTTTAAGGGCTGTCCGAATTTCTGTATCTTTTAAATTTATTTTTGCAGCTACCATGTGACGTCGTATTCGCCCGATTTCCAATATAATGCTGTTGTCTGTTAGTTCCGTAAATGTCGATGTAAGCATTGGAACAACAAAACTCAGTTATTCTTTCGTTTCATACAGCAATATTTTCGGTTGACGAGCTGAGAAAACTAATGTCTTCCGTGACCTTAGACCAATGAGTAAGTTCAGTGTAAAATGTATCCTGACATTCTAATATGGACCTTCGTGTTTCCTCTTCCAACATCAAACCAGCATCTTGAGCCTTTTCGCCTGGCATAATTTTCTTCTTTTTTGTTCTTTCCCGCCTTTCATTAGAAATTTCTAGCTCATTACATTGTTCTCTTGCGTTATGGCCTTTTTCACGGTTTCATCACTATGTTCATGAAGAAAACTTGCGAGCAAGGTGTTGGAAATCACATTAACATGAAATTTTATATCATTTATCTACCTTTGTATTTTATTTATTCTGAAAGAAAGCTTTGAACTAATAGGTTATGGGCTTATAAATAAAAAAAAACAGAATCAAATAAAAAAAATGTTTTCTCAAATTCAACTTTTATGAGAAAAGAAATGTCGATCGATCGATCGTTTACTCGGAAGGGAAAACTTCTCTACGTGGAAAGTTGCAATAATTAAAGCTTTGCATTAGCTGTAAAAATGGGCTTGCATATCGAACAAATGGATGCAGTAACAGCATTTTTACAAGGAAACTTATCTGAAGAAATATATATGGGTTGGTTCCATATCTCACTTCATTCATATTTTACTCAAAAGGGAGACAAGATTCTAATCGTAGCTGTGTATGTGGATGATCTGTTATTGTTTAGCAATATGAAAGAATGGACAAATGACATTAAACATAAATTGCACAACCGATTTAAAATGAAAGACCTTGGACTTATTACCTACTGCTTGGGAATAGGAGTAAATCGTTCCAAAGATTGCATTACATTGGATCAAGAACAATATGTTGAACAAATTCTTGAGAGGTTTGGTATGAGTAATAGCAAAGGCGTTTCTACTCCTATGAACCGCAGTAAAAAATTATGCAAGACTGACTTAAACCAAGACAATTATTTATCTAAAATGCGTGATATTCCATATCAGGAAGCAGTTGGGTGTTTAATGTACTTGGCAACGTGTACCAGACCAGACATAAGTTTCACCGTTAACATGCTTAGCAGATTCAATTCAAATCCTGGACCTATGCACTGGAATGCTGTAAAACACTTATTCAGGTATTTACGGGAAACATCAAGCTATAAAATTGAGTATCGAAAAAGTGGAAATGATGATATTATTGGTTACTCGGATTCAGATTGGGGCTCAGATTTAGACGAAAGAAAGTCTACAACAGGCTACATATGCATGTCGAAAGGAGGAGCCATTTCGTGGGCTTCAAGACGGCAACAGACAGTAGCTCTATCATCGTGCGAAGCGGAGTACATGGCACTGTCAGCCACAATACAGGAAGCACTTTGGTGGCAAGGAATTAAAGAACAACTTGGCGATTTAAATGCTATAGCAATAGCAAAAGACTCTGCATTGCATCCAAAATCCAAGCATATTGATATCCGGCACCATTTTATCCAAGATACGATGAAACAAGGAAAGATCTGTGTTTCATATATAGACTAAACATCAAATTGCGGATGGATTTACCAAATCTTTAGACAGAGTAAAATTCTCTGAGAATAGAGATGCTATGGGACTTAAGAAGTAGTCGATGTTAATTTGAGGAGGAGTGTTGGAAATCACATTAACATGCAATTTTATATCATTTATCTACCTTTGTATTTTATTTATTCTGAAATAAAGCTTTGAACTAATACAAGGGAGTTGCTGGGGGCAGCATGCTGCATGCGGCATGCCTCGCATACATATTCTACTTTTAATGCATTGTGGATATAATATATATGTATCTATATTATAACAGTGGGATATGCCCCCTGCTCCTGCAACCCCCTTACTGGGGGTCACTGTAGGATTTGGAGTGGTACAAGGTTTTTTTTATGTAAAGTTCAGAACTGCACCATTTTTTTTTCTTTCAATTCTCCCCATACATTTGTTGTTTGGATTTAATTTCCACTTCGATTTGGACTTTATTGCACTTTGGAAAATGAACAAAGTCCAAAACTCGTTTTATTGTTTTATTTGTGTTTTTATTTTGTGTAAATATCTTTTAGAATAATTTGAGATACATTTTCCCTGTTGAGTCTCATTGTTCGGGTGAGTGCGGGTATTAAATTATTTATTTGTCAACCGGAGCTATAGTTTAGATGTTTTCGCACAGATTCTGATTGAAATGAAAATGGAAGTAGGTACCTACAATCTATATGTCTACACTACTGCAGCTGAGAGACTGCGAATAGGCCCACAGCCACAGTAACCTGAACAGAGGTTATTCACGGGAGTGTAGTACAAACAAGAATAGAGAGTGGTGCCGTCGTAGTTGTGGACCAGTTTTACTCATTGTAATAACTTGACTCACTTTACGGAATGGCGGTAATGTGGTATGCAAACCCTTTGTACCAGTGTTCGTTTCTTTGGAATTACATATGTATATATAATTCCGTGCAAGTGTGCGTATCTCTAAATTATATTTAGATCCGCATCCTAATTAAGACTGACGTGAACAGCAACTTATCGTTTATTTTTCGCTATAATTAGAAATAGACCCTAGCTACCGAATTATGATTAAGGAATTTATGAATTAATGAGTGTATGCAATATAAAAGCAGCGGAGAGTTAAGTGAGAAGTGAGACTAATACGAAGCAACATAATGAATTGTTGGCATTTGTGACTTATTGGATTACATGTAAGCTCAACGGAAAGTAACTCTCGTGTTCTGAACAGGAAATAAAATATCTAATGTAAAGAGACCTCCGCGTGAAATGTTCTCTTAAGTTTGGGCACTCCTCATCCTTACTATAAACGATCTTCAAAATGTCATTAAACACTCCTCCCTCTCTCTATACGCCGACGATACCAAATTCTTCAAACTCGTTTCTTCACCTCAAGACTCCTCTCTCCTTCAACAAGACCAAGACCAAACTGTTACCCTTTCGCGCAAGCGCAACAAATCCCCTTCCCGACTCTACCTTCTCCACGGTCAACCAATCTCTCTTTTGGCATATTGTACGAAAGGGAGTTAAATGTTCGTTAACATATTGATGAATTAAATCGAAAAGCCAACTCATCACTCGGCTTTGTTAAACGTTGATCTAAAAAAGTCTGCAACCCCTACGTGACTAAATCACTCTACACCACTTTTGTTCGCCCCCACCTTGAGTACGCCAGTCAAGCCAGTTCATGTGCTCAGAATCGAGAACATCCAACGTCGTTTCCTTCGATTTGCTGTTCGAGGTCTGCCTTGGAACGATCCATTTATGTTGCCTCCATATACTCAGATCGCCTAAATCTCATTAACATGAACTACCTTGAGGAACATAGGAACGCGCAGACATTCTTTTCATTCATCGTCTTCTCTCAGGTTCCGTCGATTGCGCCCCTCTTAACAATTCTATTTTCTGTAACACAAATCCCCGTAATTTACGCTGCCCTCTTTTTTACCTTCCAACCCACCGAACCTCATATGGCTCCAACGAACCAATCTCCCGTATGCTGCGAAAGGTTAACTCAAACATTTCCGTTTTCGATTTCAACCGCCTTAAAAGGTCCAGGTATGTATACCGCAGCAAGAAGCCTTTCCATTACATAGGCGGGTCTTTCTCTACTGCGCCGTCCCTCCGGGTTAGACTGGAAGACTACGGGCCGGAGCATTTGTTCCCATCCGCTCTACATGTCCTCGCCATCTTAAACGACTCAGTCGCAGTTTTTTGACCACGTCGATTTCGTTGTACAGCTCGTATAGTTCGTCGTTGAATCTCCTTCTCCAAAGCCCGTCAACGCAAACAGGACCGAATATTTTACAAAGAATCTTTCTCTCGAAGCGACTGACGATGTCTTCATCCGCTTTATAAATAAATCCGCCCAATAAAGCAGGACTAGAATGATCAAGGTCTCGGGATAGGGCTCTACTCAATTGCCTTCTTAGCCCAAAGAAATAGGGATTTGCAAGAGTTATTCTTCGTTTAATTTCTTCTGAGATGTTGAAGGGGTCTCTCTTGTGGACCAGGCAAACGATGCTGAGATTCCATTCATCAGACCACATTTTGGAGATGAATTGGTGCATGGTCTCTACTAAGCTGCTCTATAAAGCTCGGCAAGTATACCATCAGGTCCTGCAGCTTTGTTGTTCTTTAACTTGGATATTGCTCACCGTTCTTTGTTTTGGTCAGGTGGACGGAAGTTTTGTCTATCATAGTCTATATTGAATGGTACGTTCTGCCTAACAGCGGGTCTGGTCTTCGTCACCATTATAAAGTCTGCAGAAGTAATTTCTCCACATTAACAGCAACGACTGTGATTCTTTTACAAGGTTTCCCTCATTATCTCTATAGTTTCTCTACGGGATGTTCTGCCCTGGTACGTTCTTTTTACCTTTTAGTAAAACTTTCGTACATTGTTCCTGGATTAGCATCTCTCAATTTCTTCGATCCTACGCTTCTCGTGCTTTTTCTTTTTCTTTCTGAGTATCCGGTGTTCCTCCGGCTCTTTTGCTCGTAGAGCTCGTGAGCAGCTCTAGTTCATTTACCATTACTGCTTTACTTATTATTGTACACTGGCACTGTCTGGGTCTGATATGTACAACCTACATTCATCCTACCGAAGTCAAACTGAACTAACATTAATTGTAAGTAGGTACATATCCACAGAAGAAAACTAAAACAATTTCCGAAACAACTTGGCACGTCTGTGAAGCCTGAACTGTGAATTTATAATTTTTTCGTGGAAAAGTTATTCACTACTATATGAATTTTTTAAGTTTGAATTTTCTGTTTCAATTGTTTTAGGAATCGTTTCATACTGGAACGTGTATATTGAATTTGAAATGCCAATCGAAAGGTTGACTTCAAACGGCTTCTATTTATAAGTAGACGAATGCAATCTGTTTCATTTTGTTTTCACATTTACCGTCTGCAAAGTATACCTGCTTCACGAAGAAGATAAATCTGAAATTGAGTCGATCCTCTGCATTAAAGTGGCTTTGTAAGCTAGTTACTCTGCCATAACACGTGTGTAAAAACAGGTTGCAGATATCATGCTTGTATTTTGTGCCCATTTAATGCTATGTATTTCTTTCTTCCTTTTTTTGCTTTTGACAATGTGCATGACAATGTCTCTTCCTATATTTGGACTAATATACATTTTGTTTGTGCTGTTGTGTCTGAGCAAAGGCGCAATTTTGAGTGCAATAAATATTATTAAAACGCTCTTATCACAAAGGACAAACGAATCACCAGCCCTAACTTCCTTAGAGAGTGCTTTATTTTAGTAGACACTTAGAATCTTGGATAATTGAAACACGAATAAAGCGTGAAAGGCACCCTCAATAGAGAACTTATATTATAAAATAATATGCTTGTTTATAGCATTATTGTCCGCTCATCAAAGTTTGTAAAGTAAAAAAAAAAAAATATTTAAATATACATTCCATATACATATATAGGGACGAATGGCTGTGAATGCCGAGTTTGAGAAGCTTTTACAGAACAGTTATACTCTCGTATGTTTGTCAGACGTTCGCGAAAGGTCGCCATGTTGGAAAAAAAACCTTTATCGAATCGAACCACGGAACCACTGTGCCCAAAGTCAATTGACGAATGATCAATTCTGATATTACGATGATAGGGGAACTCAAAAAAGTGTGTCTCGCAATTCTGTCCGTCCGTATGTCTGTCTGTCCCACCTCTGGGGAATCTAAACGCTTGGACGTATTTGTTTCAAACTTCGTAGTTTGTTGGCTTTCCGCTAGCAATTGTGTTTTTTTTTATGCTAGCCCTAATATTAAGGGTAGGTACTTCACATATAAAAATTTTACGAAATACTAGCGTAGCCCGCGCACACTTCGTAGTGCAAAATAGTTAAATAGATAAACGGTTTTTTATCGTAATGCTCTGTGGTACACAATATTTTTTTGTTTTTTTCAGAAATCGTATTCCCTAGACAATATTATTGACCTTCATTATTTATATCAATGTTACAAATTTTAAAAACTTTGGCTTCCAATTCCAAGACTGTCGAAGAAGCTGTACCCGCCCGGCTTTGCCCGTGCATAGGAATTGTATTGCTTAGGTCTAAGGTAATAATGTTCTTTCACAAAATGCGAGAAATGATAATAAATCGACTTGGTATAAGATTTTGAATGTTTTTTTTTTGTATGGGCGGTGCCACGCCCTTTGTCCAGTTTTGACCGAACTTCAGAGGACTACTCCAGGGCCAATAACTAAGATCATCTGTACGTTTGAGCTCAATCGATTTGGTGGTTTTCGAGATATAAGATTTTGAATGTTTTTTTGTATGGGTGGTGCCACGCCCCTTTGTCAAATTTTGACCAATATTCACAGGAGCACTCTAGGGCCAATAACGAAGATCATCTGTAAGTTTGAGCTGAATCGATTTGGTGGTTTTCTAGACATGCGATTTTGAATGTTTTTTGTATGGGCGGTGCCACACCTCTTTGTCCAATTTTGACCAAACTTTACAGGACCACTCCAGGGACAAAAACTAAGATCTTCTGTAAGTTTGAGCTCAATCGATTTGGTGGTTTTCTAGATATACGATTTTGAATGTTTTTTTTAGTTTTTCCATTATTCAAATCCACACCGCCTACTTTTCATATATTTAAATTTTCTTCATGGTTCAAACTCAACGATACTAATGCTCGGCAAGTGCTAAATAAAACCAACCCTTTGCCCTAGAAACCTGAAATTTTGCACAGAGGTTTCCTCTAAAATGTATAGGTGCAACAATAAGGAAGGATATTTCAAGATTCAACCCTTAAAGGGGTAAAATGGAGAGTCAAAGTTTGTACGGGTACATTTATATTTTTCATCCGATGGACTTCAAACTCGGTTTGTGTATCTACTGTGTGTAAGAAATATGTATAGGTACATATTTTGCTTTAGGCTTGAGTTATTGGCAATAATTTTAATGAGAGCTTTTTCATAACTCACGAAAGAGTTCGTCGTATCAATTTTAAATTTTGAACATTGATAAAGAAATAAAATATTATTTATACTCATAAATCTAAATCAATAGATAAAAAAAAATAGAAACCATTTTTAGGCAATATGTACTTTGCTACGAATTTTTAGATCACTGACCTACTAACTGCTGCTCAGGTACTTTAATAGGAAGGTTTATTTCGCGATATTTAAACATAAAAGAGAAAACTAACTGATCGTGAAGGAATCTCTGTTGACAAAATCCTGAGGGCTTTTAAAATTTAAGTTTTCTCATTATTGCAAAATTGCCGCGGGTAGCAGAAATGTATGAAGAAGACGTTGTTGAAATTCCCACAGAAATTATATCAGATGGAGACTTAAATAGAACAATTTTTGGCGATTTGCTGCAAATGTCAATGCAGGAAATTTCAAAACGAGTCATTGTCGTGCGAATAGGAAGATAATCGATTTGATTGGTAGTAACTCATAAATCTATTTTAGCGCTGATTCTGTGAAGACTGAAGATCTAAATGATGCAACAAATTTCCCTGTTGAATTTCTCAATTTTGTCAAATATTCCTTTGCATACCCAGCGAAGCGGGTACAACCAACTAGTATATATAGATTAAACAATTTCGATTTTTTTCGAAAACGTCTCTAACGATTTGAACCAAAATTGATAGTTGAGTTAATGTAGGCATGCTGAACATGACTGCATACCCAGTTTTTCGCTAAATAGTCGAGCAACGGCAGTTTTGAAAATAGGATTTTTCTCGAAAACGGTAAAACGATTTAAAAAAAAACTAGTTTTTAAGGTACTATTGTCATTCTTAACTTGATATCAAAATCAGTTTTTCTCTAAAAAGACTGAGTCCTTTGATATCCACCCAAATCCCTAATAATAGCACTTTAAAAAACTGCTCATATCTCAAAAACGCCACTTTCGATTATGATAAAAATGTAACTGGTAGGTAATGCTTAAATAGGGCGATTGGCGAATGGGTGAATCAGTTGCTCACTAACAGGTTCATCAATTCAAAGCTGGGCGAAGCATCGGCTCGGAGGTTCGTCAGTAGGGGTACACCACAAGGTGGAGTGATCTCACCTCTTCTGTGGAACCTAGTGGTTAATGAACTACTAATAATACTGGAAGGGGAAGGGTGCAAGGTAACTGCCTATGCAGATGACGTTGCTATCGCTGTCTCAGGGAAACATCTCAATACGCTTAGGGATCTCATGCAGAACGCCCTCTCTAGGCTCTCTAAATGGACCAAAACATGTGGGCTTGGCGTCAATCCTCAAAAAACTGAATTGGTTCTATTTACAAGGAAGTATAAAATTCCCGTCTTTGTTCCCCCTAAACTAAATGGCACCTTGCTGGCGCTATCTAATACGGCTAAGTACCTAGGCCTCACTCTAGACAGCAAACTGAGCTGGAAACCCAATATACTGCAGTCTGGTGGACTGCGCTTGAAAAGGCTATCCACTGTAAGCAACTTAGTCGTGTACAAAGAACGGCATGTGTGTGCATCAGTGGAGCGCTTAGAACCACTCCAACAGCTGCGATGGACATACTATTCCATCTGATGCCGCTAGACATATATTGCAAACAAGTGGCAGCGGATGCAGCCATCCGCATGAAAGCTATCCGTCTGTGGACTAGTCGACAAACTGGTCACTCGTCTATTCTAGATAAAATAGAATACATCCCAAAAGATACTGATTATACCCTCCCCCAGTTCCAATTCAGTAAGAACTTTGTAACCTGCATACCCTCCAGGACTGACTGGGAGAGTGATGTTGTGTCTCACAAGAGATCCGTCTGCTTCTATACAGATGGGTCCAAAACGGAGACAGGAGTAGGGGGGGGGGGGGTGTTTTCTCCCAGGATTTAGATTGTACGATCTCATTCCGTCTTCCTAATCACTGTAGCGTGTTCCAGGCGGAAATCATGGCGATTAAAGAGGCCCTGTCGTGGCTACGGTATAATGTAATATCCGCTAGGGATATCGTGATTTTTACCGATAGTCAGGCCGCGATTAAATCCCTGGATTCGGTCATCTTCAAGTCCAAAACCGCCCTCAATTGTCGCTTGTCTCTTAACGAGATGGCGGAACAATTCAACATTCACCTTATATGGGTGCCGGGCCACAGGGACATACCGGGGAATTGCAGGGCCGACGAACTCGCTAGGCATGGCACAACCTTGTCGATTCTACCGGAAAAGGAGAATCTCTATATGCCTCTAGCTACGTGTAAACTTTTTATTAAACAAAATGCGATAAGCGCCACTAATCGAAGGTGGTCAAATTGCGCCACGTGCTCCATCACGAAACAGATCTGGCCCATGCTGGATTTTAAGCGCTCCAACGATCTTGTAAAACAAAAAAGATCCAACATTAGCACATTAGTAGGTGTCATCACCGGACACTGCATTATTGGGAGACATGCTCTTAGGATGGGCCTCCCCTCCAATGATTTCTGTAGAAGCTGTATGGACGAGGAGGAGGAAGAGACAATTCTTCACCTTCTATGCACGTGTCCAGCTCTTTCAGCTCGTAGAAAAGTATATCTCGAAGAATACTTCTTCGACAACCTTGGTGAACTTGCAAATACAAGCATAAGCTGCCTCCAACGCTTCATTCTCAGCTCCTCTTGGTTCAGCGGGTAGTTGTGAGATCATTGGATCCTGTGGTAACACAATGGGCCTACTCTGGCCTAAGTGAGGCTGCACTCATTGCGGCCTGCCACTCTAACCTAACCTAATGCTTAAATCCATAAATCCTTCGATTCCCACCCCAATCGCTATAAATGGTACTTTAAAAACTGCTCATTTATCGAAAACGCAATTTTCGATTTGGATGAAAATGTAACTGCTAGTTAATGTGTATATCCTGAGGTATACGTCGTACTCAGTTTTTAGCAAAACAGTTTTGCCTTAAGCCCAGTATCCTGCTCGCGCTAAATTTTATCTCCCATACAAAAATGTCTACAGAGATAAAATTTAGCGAGGCAGTTTAGCAAAGCAGTATCCTGTTCCGCACGCTAAATTCTTACTTTCATATAGATGGGACACACTCAATGTCAGTCCGATATAACAATATTGTGTGTTATACGTACTACGTACAATTTTGTTATACTCGGCCAAGAAAATGTCTCCACTGATTTAGCTCGCAAAAGAATTGCCTGGTACATTAAATCGGCGATAAATTTTGACATTTTCGAAACAAAACAAATTTTCAATTGACTATTTTGTGGAATAAGTACTTGATAATCGATGTAAGTGAGTAGGAAAAAAGTGAAAAAATAAACAAAAATCAAAATACATGTGGCAATCAAATTTGGGTGTGTGTCCTCTCTATATCCTGTACAACGAATTTAGCGAGCATTTATCTGTGCTGTGGAGAGAAAAGCGCTCGCTAAAATTAAGCGCGAGCAGGATACTAGGCTTAAAGAAAGATTTTTAGGAAGTGTGTCAAAAACAATTCATACTTTCCGTTTACGAAACCACTTTAACTATATATACTTACGTGCGTCACTGTATTTTTTACGATGTACTACTACATACCTTAGACGTTTTTATTCACATTCAACATACGACAACGTACAACCAAGTAGTGTATTCACTGCCCATTCGTGTGTAGTAAACACTGGAGTGCATTCAACTAAAAGTCAATAAATTCATTTACACCTATTAAATGATATGTACATTTCCCGTTTCCATTTGGTGGAATGGCAATCGAAATCCAGTTTTTTATCTTTCTCTCGTGTAAACTTGAACTTGATCATCTTCTCTGATGCTCACATATGAGATATGAGTTAAATAAGGAAGGCTTCAAAACGGCGCCAATTTTTTATGAATGGGCAGGGCAGTAAAGTAAAGTCTAACCGTTTTTTGTTGAGTCGTCTTCTCCAAAACTCTTCAACGATAACAATACTAGAAGAAACGGCCAATGATATTTTCATACCTACACTTTTAAAAAGGTTCATGTTTCAGATCCGAAAGAGCAGGACTGGGGTTATTGTAGAGTAAATTGTTCGGGAAGCAGCGTTTGGCTTTCTAAGTTAGATTTCTGATGGAAGGTCGTTTTCAGATGTAATAATAAAGCCGAGGTAGACAAAGTCTCTTCCAATCAGAAGTTCTGGCTGTTATGAAAGCGGCAGAGCTAATGCGGGTGAGATCTATATCTGGAAAGGATATAGCCATCTACATCGATAGCCAGGCTGCACTTAAGGCACTGGAATCTACGAACATCAATTCTGAATTAGTCAGGACCTGTCGCACAAAGCTTAAGGCATTATGCAGTCAGAACCGAGTGAGACTGTGCTGGGTACCAGGACACTGCGGTATAGCTGGAAATGAGCAAGCGGATGAGCTTGCGAGGATAGGCGGGGAATTGCAAGACGGAGGAGATGTGGATATTAAACCACCTCCTTGCATCATAAAGAGCGATATTAGGAATAAAATAAATAAGGAAGTCGACGGGCTGTGGGAGGGCCTCACCGGTCACGCGGTATCTAAGGCACTTTGGCCGCAATACGACCGTAAAAGATCTATGGAAATCCTCAAACTAGGCAGGGAACGGCTCAGGACACTGATCGGCATATTATAAGGACACTGTCTTCTTAGAAAACATGCCAGAAGACTAGGGCTAGCAGACTCGGACACTTGCAGATTCTGCAATGACCTGCAAGCCGAAGAGGACATAACACATATACTGTGCGAATGTGAGGCAATATGTCGCAGTAGAAGGAAATTTTTGGGCAGGTACTTCTTCCAACATTTAGGGGAGATAGACAATACCAACTTCAAGGGGCTACTTGGTTTTTGCAGGGAAATTGGGGTTTTCTCAAGGGCAAGTGTTTAGGTGTTTTTCCATTGTAGGTCACTGCAATTGGTTCGCCCTAGGGATCGCGATGGGCCCTTACGGTGCCTAGTGCCGTATGAGTCATCTCATACCCCTTTTTAACCTAACCTAACCTAACCTAGACAAAGTCTCTTACATCGGGTTCCCTTTCTGTTATCAACATATAAAGGGTGTCCCATAATTCACGCAAAATGTAACATTTTTTATTGATTCATATGTAAGTAATATGTATTTACTACAAATATTAATTTAATTTTTTATTTTTAGGTATGTATGCTGTGACAAACATTTTTTTTAAATGTGATCAAATACTGGTAAGCATTTGACTAAAAGCATTATACATCAACATCACTAAGGGCCACATAAACCAGGCCAATTTATGCCTTACAAAAGGTATCCCATAAGAATTTAAGTTCCACATAAACTGCTACGTGACAGTTTATGCTCTACAAAATGTAGTCCACAAATACATAATGTCGAATCTTCCTCTCTATTGAATCTTTTTCTTATGCATTCATTATTATAACGTAATGATCTCAGAGCGGCGAATGCGGAACAACGACCAACGTCTTCTTAATCAAGTAGGTAGTATCCCCAAATTAATTCCTTTCATTTTGTTTTTATTTTCTTTTTTTAATAATCACATCGCCAGCTCTGATTTGATTTAGGTAACTGACAATACAGTTAGCCTAACGTTTTAATGTACAGTAGAATGCTGTACAACTCAGTCAGTACATACCCTGAACCATGCTTTGACATATATAAAAAATAAAAATAAATAAATAGGTGGCGCAACAGGCGGTAGACACCCTAGGCCTAGCTTCTCGCAACCATTCGTTTGTGTGAGTTTCTATTTTTGGGAGGAATGGAAGGGACCTACAATTTTATGCCGAGTGCGAACGGCTGAATTGAGAAGCTTGTTCAGGACAGTTATACTCTCGGATGTTTGTCAGACGTTCGCGAGAGGTGGCACAGTAGAAAAAACCTTAAGATGTAATTTGTGTTTTTCCGGGGATCGAACCTGGGATCCCTCGCACAGTAGTCCAGCACACTAACCACTGCGCTACTGCGCCCATAAATATATAAGTAGAGCTTAAATCGTTATGAATCGTTCCTATCAGCGTTTAAAATAATTAATTGTATTTTTTTAAGTCTGTATAGGACTTATTGATAGACTAGCAGTACCTGCTGAGCTAAAAATGTGTGTTTACAAGTCAAAGAGTAAGAAAGTAGGTATCATGAAAGAGATTCTTACTTCTGTTTTTCCGACCAAAAAAAAAAAACGAATACATACAGTTGGCGCAAAAAGGCCTTATAAGGCCCCACTTGAGGTATCTTCTCACAACAAATCATTTGTGTGAGTTTTTGTTTTCGAGACGAATGAAAAGAAAGGGTACTACAAATTTAACGACTAAATTTTAAAGCTTTCTCAGAAAAGGATTTTTGTTTTAGGTTAACGAGAGGTGGGGCAGTGGATAAATCCTTCAGATGAAACTTGGGTTTTTTCCGGGAATCGAATTTGAGACCCCTCCTTCAGTAGTCCAGCACACTAAGTAGCCACCTGCTTTTCAGGTACCTAGGCACCAAATTGTTTACGCCAAACAATATAAATTGCACACCCTATTACCTATACTAGAAACTATATCAAAAGCGCTTATCCTTCGAATAAAATCATAGTGAACATTTTTGTCCTTCCCATTTTTGAGTGTTTTATTTGATTCAAAAAAATGTCGGTATTTAATGTCTTCTATTGCATGCAGTTATTCATTACATTCCAATAATGTATCTTCCTCATTTCATGTCCTTCTGCAATACATATTTTTCACAGTGTATCAGTACAGTAGCATTATGGTTGCATTGTTTATTTACTGTAGTTTTCACTTCTTTGTCAAAGTCATACAATTTTCTCATTTGTTACTGGCATGTGACATGTGAATATGAATTAAAGTGCACAATCAGTCACTCACAAAGTGTTCACATTCTCTTTGTAACACAATTTGTAACTGGAGATGCTTACAAATGAAATTGAGATACATTCATTAAGGTGCCATAAATTACTAGCATCGACCATGAACTTTCCATAAAAGGAGTTCTATGAATAATATGCACAATAATTACGTTTTAGTTGAATTTTTAGATCATCTGCGTCTGCACAGCTAATCATAGCAAAAATAAAAAATCGCCCTATCAAAAATAAAACTCTTTCTGCCATTTTATATTTTTCTTACGTGTGCACGAAATAGTACAGTAACCAAGTGTAAGAATCCCAACCATCGCATACTAAATGGATCGGCATGAACGGTTCCATGGCTTTAATAAAATATTTGCCTCCTTCGACTTTTCTGTACCCATTCTCGGAGATCTTTTTCTTGTTGTAGAAAATCAAAAACAAAACAAAATGCAGACGGACAAACAAAATCCCAACCTGACCGCCTAACTTGAGTTTGAGTGTGCAAAGGTTTCTATAGAACCTGTTTCTTCACGTAACCCGTGTATAATGTTCACATACAAGTATCTCTGCAGTAAGTTGCCACACGAGATATCAAAATCAACGTTACCAAAGACCTAAGCAAAGCTGCAGAACACCACTCCAGAGAAGCTGTACAACAAACGTGCATCCAAGCATCGACTTAGTGAACCAAAACCAATGAACCTAGACTAACCAGCCAACAGGCGCAGATATACCAAATAATCTCATTTAGAGAAGATGCTGTCCGCGGACCCGTAGAGGATGGTAGCGGAGCTGGTTGCTCCTTCGAATACCTTTGTTGTTATTGCGCCCAATATGCTCCACGAAAAAACTTGTATTTTGGTCGCAAAAGTGAATACATGTTTTTGCTTTTGTTTTGTTCAGCTAAAAATGTATCTTTTCTTATTTTGTGTATACAGTATACGGATAATGAATGTTTGGTATGCGGTGCCGTAAAGTGTGGGGAATTTAAATACCACGATAGACGTGTTGGTTTAGGGTTTGGTAATAAAAATTCATAGTAGAATTTGAATTAAGTGGTAGATGGATAAATTTCTAAATTTTGATTGCAGTATTCTGTATTCAATATTAATCATCACATTATAAATCTTATAAATCTTGTAAAAAGACCACCTATTTTTAACTTTTTGTTTATAACTAACGGGCTAAAAAATTTATATGCATTTTTACAATTAGGAGTACAATCTATACATTTTTGTTTTCTACAACAATATTAATACCGCCACTGGCGACTTTGTTGAATAATATCTAGCACATTCCCTAACAAATCAGGCTTTATGTCAAAATCATTATTTTTTATTTCATTTTACATAAGAACAATTTTGTACTATTGAGTCTGGCGATAAACATAGTTCAATTCCTATACGTGTTCAACACATAAAAAAAATTCAAAACACACCTAATTATATTAACAAAAGTATACAGTACAAGTCTGGAAGATCAGCTTTATTTCTACCTTATTTTTTCACCACTCTAGAGTCCCGCTAACAGCATAACTCTCATCTCTCATGCGAGATATCTCTGTTGAAACCTAAATCCCCAAGCGCACGGTTCACGACATTTAGTTGAAGATACTCTTTCAAGTCGTGTGTACACGTTACCGCGCGTCAATCGTCGACGTTTGCCGCTTGCCGCGCCGCCGTCGCGTCGTGTAACTCGTTGCATCTAAAGAAATAGTGCTGTATAGCCTGAATTATCTTACAGCGAAATAGGTACTTGGCGATGAAATAACTCCCCGTTGTGAGTGGTTCAATTGTGCAAGGATACAAGCGCGAGAGCTTACACAGTATCCCACCACGCGTTGATGTGCAAGGCCGCCTCTAACATAGCAAAAATTCGCTAATTTCCACCTCAAAGTTGGTTACGGTTTTTTCGAAATAGTTCCCGGAATTCGTTTTATCGCGATACCTATTTCATTCTAAAGAAAGCATTTCAGCAGCAAATCTAAAAAATAAAATAAATAATAGTGCGTTGGTGCTAACTATACTTACAGTGCTTAAGCTTATGGTGCGCCGGTATTCAATAGTTGTCCATAACTGGGCCCAGTTCGTTTTCTTGAGATTACTGCTGACAAAGTGGTTATACTGCTTTGCTCAACTCAAGATACACGTTTATTTTATTTTTGTGTTTTGTTTTGTTTGAATATCTTAGTTTTATAAAGTATCACTGTGTTTATAGTTAACATATCAAAGATGGAAATCAGGAAGACACAAATATGCCCGACACAAAATTGAATTTACAAAGAAAAATAGATTTGGATTATGTACGAGTACCTATTAATGGAGCAGAATTGACGTACCATTTAATTGGATTATGCGCTTGGGATGGTGTAATTATCTATAATATGTGTTGTATAAAATTTTGTTTTATTGTACTGTGAAGAGGTAAATAGGAGGATAGATACTTATTCCGTTTATAGAATAAGATGCTTATATGTATTATATTTGTTGTATTTTCTGTATCTACCGCCAATTAGAATACGAATTTGGCATCGAGTACCGAGATCACTTCCTGCTAACTTTTTTGGAAAAGAATATCAATTATGCATGCAGTGTAGAGATAGATTCAAGGTTGAGACAAAAAAGGAATCACCTCATCAATGAGAGATTAAATATATGTTTATAAATGAGAGTTCCAAAAGTTGTCTCTAGATCAAATGAAATATTTACACTTCATGATGAATGTGTACCTATCTGTTGAGGATCAATAGTTAATAAAAAAAAACCTTACTTTGGAGGTATTTTTATAGCTGGGGCTATTCAATCGTGTGAGAGAATTGGTAGGGTCAGTTCATTTTGAGAATTTCACCCTGTTACTTTCTTCTGATGCTTTAATGCTTTGCTCGTGAACATTTGAGTGCATAATGAATATTTCAAGGACTACGCGCCTTACTAATAATCATTTTTAACCCTAAATATTATGTAGGTCGCAATAGATAATTTTAAATATCAATAATAATGTCGCCATTGTGAGTTCGAAAAATTTTGCCTGGACACTAAACATGATTAGTAAGTAGTACCGCACTTTGTAACTATGTATGTATTTTTATGTATTGGTGCGACTGCTGATATTTTTCTTATACCAGTGCTCCTAGCTGTTTGTGGAATGTCCTGTCCCGTAAGGTATTATTTGTGTTTTTAACGATATGAAAACATGAACCCCCCGCCAGCTTCGCCAGGCCCTTTTTTGTTTTTTTAATATATTTTTTTTTTTTTAATTTTTTTTTTTTTTAATTTTTTGGCTTATCAAATGATCGCCGTAATTACCGATATTAAAAAACAATCAACTAAGTTGGTTGAAAATTACGGGCGACTATGTTTTAATTTTTTTTGTATTGGAGGTGCCACGCCCCTTTGTCCAACTTTGGCCAATCTTCACAGGAGCACTCTAAATCCAATACCTAAGATTATCTGTAAGTTTAGGCTCAATCGATTCGGTGATTTTCGAGATATACGATTTTCAATGTTTTTTTTTTGTATGAGGGGTCCCACGCCCCTTTGTCCGATTTTGAATTTATTTAGTCTATCGCCCGATCAACGTAATTACCCACATTTAAAAAAAAAAATCAACTAAATTGGTTAAAAATTACGGGCGACAGAGGGAAACATCGAGTTTTTTCACTTTGTTTTATATAACACTAGCTGGACCCGTGCTCGCCTTGCCCGCTCACACAAAATTATATTTGGTTCATTTAAAATTACACTTTAGGTGTTTCATTGAAATCTGTATAATAAAGTAAATAAAGTATAAACATCCATTTGTAGCAAGGTATATGTGTATGTATATATTTTCACTTCAAAAAATACATTTAGGCTAAAAACTGTTCCTAAGGACGTGGCTATAAACAACATAGCCTATGGCAGTCTCACAGTCTTAAGGAACATTTTAAAAAAAGTTTCATTGAAATCTGTCCAGTAGTTTTCGAGTTTTTAACTGACAACGAAAATTGCTACAAAAGCATGGTTTTGTTAGTTGCATGTCCTACCATGTACACACATAAAAGTGTACACAATCACAACGCTAACGTAACATGATAACCTATTATTACATATTTTAAAATCAACCAACATTGTGCGAAATCAATTTCTCGTTCAGGCTGAAAACACACCGGATCAAGCAAAACGTTTTTTTTTTGTTTTGCAAAGCAAGAGAACATTGTTTCTTATGAGGCAACACAGATCTAAGCCAACGAAACAAAGCACACAATTTTGATTTGAAGTTTTTTAGTTGTGGTTGTCGAAAATACTTGCCATTGTATACGAGCAACACAGCTCGAATGCCACAAAACTTTTTCAAACCAGCAGAGTCGTCGTCGATAATTGCCTACTTTCTTATGCCGCAACACACACCAAATGAAATGAAACAGAAAAACATGTTTCGTTGCCGATGCTGACCTGTTGCTTTGCAAAACAAAATTTTGATTCCGTTATGGAGTTATGGTTTTACGATAGTGCGTATATTATTTTCTAAAAGCATTTTCGATTTCTCCGAGCAAATAATCAAAGGATTCCTAAAGGATACTAAAGACGGTCGGTCACCTTTCATCTTTTTTTTTTCTTCAAAGAAGACATTCGGTCCATTGATTCTATCAGCCATCTCTGACAGGCACCAGTTTCCCTCCTTAGGCTTAGAGGCAACAGGTAGGGGCAGAATGTATGCGGGTCACCCTCCGTACTTGCCTTAAGACAAATCGCCACAAGGATGTGCTAACTTCATAAAATTTTAACCAATTGAGTTGGCTGCAGTCAAATTCACCCTCACATGGCGACACTTGAATACATACATTTAACCAAAAGTATTTAATTGGTCCAAATGTAGATTTATAGGTATACGTATACTAAATACATACTCCTAAAATTTAATTGAACTACCAATTAAGAGTTTAAACTAAAGATTGAAATAAAAATTTAATGACTATGTAAAGTTGAATTTGAATAACAAAACAAATTTTTACTATCGTTGAATTTTAAATGGAGCATTTTATTCCGAAAGAATACATTTACAAAAGTAAATTTCGCAAGTGCGCCAACAAATGCATGATTACTATAACATCCAGTGAATGATTAAGTGATTAAGGGCAGCACAGCTTTTCATATACTTTCCCGATGCTAGGCAGAGGGTTTTGTCTTTTTTGCTTGATCCCTAATGACAAGTATAGTAACACATATTTGCAGATTGGAAAACAATAACACTAAATATTGGATATTTTAAAATAATAAAAATAAAATAATATGCTGTTTAACTTAGCTTCGATACAAACTCTAATTAGGAAGATACATAAATGCATTCACATTTAATTTAATGGGATCGAGGAGAAATTGCAAAAAACAAATGGATCAGCTGCTGAAGTTGCGGTGAAAGCGAACGCCGCCTTTTCTGCAATGAAGGATTTAAGACCATCAAATAAATAAATAATGTATTAAATGGCGCTGAAAACTTAAAATTAGCTTCAGATATTGCAGCCGGTGTCAAAAGGTATTTTAACTGGGCTCCACTTCTCTGTGCCCATGTCTCTTCAGCTCTTTCAAAGCTTTCCTGAGGGCCAATCGCAGGCGTTCGTTGGTTGTACGGTTGTAAGGCTTTAAGAAAAGCTTAGTTTTGCCTTTTTTTTTTATTTTTTACGTAAACAAAATCCGTTTCCTGGTAATAAAAGATCCCGAATTAACTTCATACTTAAATGACGTAGAAAAGGAAGCCTGGGCATCGTTTGTTGCAGTCACTGAAAACTTTTTAGAGAATCATAAATCCCCGCAATATTTTGACCTTGTTGACAAATATTTGCAAGCTTTTTATAAAATGAAATGCAACATGTCTTTGAAAATAAATTTTCTGCACTCGCATTTAGATTTTTTTCCCCCGAAAATATTATTATTATTATTTATTACTTTTTATTATTTAAATTTATTTATTTCTTTCCAAAAACTACAAATAAAGAAATTTAAATATTAAATAATAATAAATAATAATATGTGCGAGTGCAGAAAACATATTGTCAAAGACCTGTTGCATTTCATGGGAGCTATCATGGAAAACAGAACACGGAGAGCGATTCCACCAAGATTCAAGATATAGCTGTCATTGAAAAACGATATTAAGGACAATGCAACCCTTTTATGCTGGCAGACTATTGTTGGTTATTAATTAGGGAAACCCAAACCACAGAGTACCATCGAAAAACGAAAAAAGTGAAGAAGGATTTTTTTAGTCCAAAATAAATGAGTACTTTAAATATAAAAATTGTTAAAATAGTAAAAAAATAAATATTGATATATCATAAAATTGTGACGTGATAGAAATATTTTATTTGACTTTCTGCAAAATTTCTAGGACATAGAACACGAATCACATGAAATTATTTGCGATATAAAAAAAAATATTTTTTTTGTTGATAATAACTATTATAACTACAGAAGGCCTCTTGAAATCTTGAGTGCATGAACATAGGATTTAATCGTCTTATTGTTATCAAGTTGATTGAAAATAGATTTACAAAGCGTACAATTTTGCTCAAATTTATCATGCTCTTAAGTCCATAAGACAACTATTTTTCTTTTTTAAAAACAATAAAAAATTCACCCATTTACAGACAATTAAAAACAAAATTTACATTTTACCTAATTGTTAACTGTCTAGTTTAGCGCCACATAAAAAATAATTCGACTGTTAGACGTGAATCAATGTGGTTGCTTACATTTTTGTACCTACGTCCTACATATATAATCTATCTTTCTTTACGAAAGTTGAAACCCACATACCGCAGTGAACGATTCGACCTTGCTTTATATTTTTCACTTGCGTAATAAATTTTCGTCAAACAGAAAATATATTTTATGAAATACATACGTACTCGTAGCCAACGCAAGCCAGCTGATTTTGATTTTGTATATGCTAAATTTGTGGACAACTGTGGATCTCACAATTGAGTGTAACACTTTCTTTTTTTTTACAAACACCTAGTTATAGCTGTGCGAAATTCGCAGGTTAAAGAAAAAGTATTGTTTTGTGGATTTGTAATATATTTATGTGCATGACAGTTATAATTGCAACGAAAGAGTAGTTGCATTTTACGAATCAAAAAATCGACTTTACATATTTGCGGTGTGGTTGCATCTAGAAAGTAGAAATCTAGTCCTATTTATTCTTCGCAATAGAGAGAGGCTTTACCAATTGATTACTTTAGTATTATGAGCCGGTTACGCTTTAGATTTCAATGTCGTGATGCTGGCGGTATTTGTCATAGATATTGATATTGACATCGAAATCAAATGACATACTCTGCCCTCGATAGCACATCTTATTATAGAAAGCGTGCAAACAATCGCCACTGTCCAGTTTTTGCGTACGCTTCGACTTTCGCAATTTTTTCTTGTCATTGAATATTTTACAATTAAGGAAACAATTACTCTTCCGTTTTAATTGTTGAGTAATTTCATTAACTTTATTTATTTAAATACGAATTTATATTTTGTGTGTTATTTTTGTGGCTTGATGTATCTTCTATTTTATAAAATAAAGTTTACCACTCCCTGATCATCAACGCCCAGCCGAAACCCTTTGCTCTTAAAAGCTGTAATTTTGCACATAGGTTCCCTTTATTATGTATACAAGGAATAAGGAAGGATATTTAGAAATTCGTCCAAGTTTGTATTTTTATTTTGTATTCGATCGACTTCAAACTCGGTCTGTGTACTCTCTATGAGAAATATAAAAAACAAATTTCTCCGATTTTGTAAATTCAACCCTTAAAGGGGTAAAATTGGGGTCAAAGTTAGTAAGGGGACATTTTTTTATTTCATCCGATTGACTTCAAACTCGGTCTGTATACCACTATGATAAATAAAGAAAACTGATTTCTTCGATTTTGGAAATTCAACCGTTAAAGGGGTAGAAGGGGATGAAATAATTTAAAACAAACAGTCGAACGTATTGTTTGGGCGGTTTTAGATTATTCAAACGTTCAAGCCAAAAAGTGGACGTGCAAGTGCATAAATGGCACAGATGCAACGCTCACTTATTCTCGAAGGCACACATTCGAGAGTTCTTTCAAGTTTTGTGTTTCTTATTAAATCAGCTTCATCGCTCTAACAATCGAATTTATTACTTTTGACACAGCAATTAAAAAAATACTGATGGTATTTTTGATACTCTACAAAGCAACATTTTTATTATTATACTACATACATATAATATTTTTTTATATTTTTAAGAAGCAGTTCGATTAAGTATGACCACTATGTGTGTACCTACTACCTACTTGTAGCCAGTTCCTACGTAAACATATCAGATGGCCATTGAACCAATCTTCGAATACCAGTTTCTTTCTGCTGCTTTTGGTGGTGCTAATAGCAATACTAGTACTACTCTGCTGCGGTGCCTTCTATCATAGGCGTGCATTCATTGAATATCCATCCGGTTTTGTGGGCACTAAAAAACGCAAAAGCCGCTCTACAGTCTACACACACCACATAATTTTAAACATTTTATTACTCCAAAATAGTATGTACACAATATAAATTCTAATTAACCAATACGCGCTGGTATATATCATTTTTCTTAATATAAGCAAAATGGACCAAAGGCATGCATATGAAAGAGATGAATCTACTTGCTGAAGGTGATATCCAAATTTTTTGAGCTGCGTGGCATCAGCCATCCATACATTCGTATATGTGTGTAGGCTTTGGCTGTCATTAGAGTATTACATTTGGCGAAATCCAATATGACGATCACCCACATTAAGTTGTATGGTGACTACGAAGTATGTCTGGGAAGCTGCTCTAAAGGACGTTTGAAATGATGAAGGACGTAGTTTCGATTATGTTTGGAAATGACAATTCGAACGATATATCCGGCGTTAATTGGTAGATTCTCACTTGCAAAACGTGTTTAAATTAATGGAATACATTTTGTGAAGTCTAAAAAAATGTTTTTTTTTTTTCATTTTAAGATTTATTTGGTAGTATTGAAATGGTAAATTTAGCAGTTGTGTGGGTTAATAGGGACATTTCTGGAAATTGTTTGGCTAATTAACTGGCCCCACATGCAACTGCACTATCAACTATCAAACAGACCACCCTATCGAGTACCGTTTTGTCTCTCTTAAACTGCTCGTACAGTGTTCGCTGTACGGTAGTGGCTTGTGGCAGGAAGCAAAGCGAAGCGAGAAGCAATGCCCAGATGCGACATGGTGTGCTCCGTAAAAACTTTTCTGTGCTCAGATTTTCTTTAACGAAAATGTTATTTACTCTTGACAATCGACATTAAAGGTGTTGTATATTTACAAGAAGAAGAGCAAAAATTCAATTATTGCAAAACCAAAAATCAACATCGCGTCGATTTGTCAGAGAGAATTACTACATAATTAAACTAAAACAAAACTTTTTAAATTCAATCTTAATGACATTTTACCCTTGAAAACGGAGCTTCTTCAACTAGGGATATTAACAACTCGAACGTGGGTATACCAAATTTGTAATTCCTGTAAACTTACCAGCAGAAATTAATTTTAGCCTTATTACTACATTTCAATTGCTCGACTGATTTGGTATCATCTTCTAAACATCAAACGCTTAAGTGGATACAATCTCAAATTTCGACAGAACATTTCAGCCGTTGCCATAATATACAGCTATTCAACAGGGACAGACACGAAAATTTTATTAGGTTCATTACCGTCAAACAACATCAACCTTAACCTGAATTACAACAAATTTCAATAGATTTCATCTCTCATTACTTCGCGCTGCGTAATGAAATGACCATGTCATGAAATGTACCTAATGTCAATGTGTGTCCATATGAACTATTTCTCCAAAATGGGAAAATGACTACAAAAAATTGTGAAATAATTATATCACGGACGTAATTTGGACATTAAAATGTCTTAAAATTAATTTAATATTTGGATTTCGGTGTCAAGTAAGAGTTAGTTTTTTACTCTCAAAGTGGAGATCGGTTACGAAATATTACTGACAGTGAACCCCATGTAATTTAAATTGTACGAATTGTACGGTGGTGAAGTTTTACATCATGGACTTGTAACCTACTACATATCTGATTACCAGAAATTGGCAAAGAAAACAAGAAAGATATTGGTTCCGGATTAGTGTATGTGCAGCTTTTAATTGTATTATTATGGTTCATCATCCCAACACGAAATTGATTGTGTATCTTTAGTATTTTATGGAAAACCGTTAGAGGTTTAATTTAATTTATTCTACTAGTAGACAACTAGTTTTAGTATTCACCAAGATATAATTAAAACATAAGGTCGTTATAAGTCTTTACGATAGAGTTATAGAAAACATATATACAAATCTAGGTATGTACCTACTTATCTCTCTATAGATTGCTTTGTAAGGAAATAAAGTTTAGTAAAAAAATCCGCTATTTTTTAATTCCACATTGCCCTGTTATTTACTTAGAAGTTTTTTTTTGTTCTACCCTGATATATAGAAAAATTTAATATAGAAAACAAAAATTGTGCAACAATTTATGAATGGAGAATTGACTGGAAGTATTGGATTGTTTCACAGAAATTTAGCATACATTTTATACAGCAGTTTAAACTCAGATTTATCAAATAATTCACACAGCACAATATTTTTTGGGGAGTGGGTCATAATTCTACATTTCAAAATTCTGTATCGAAAAAATTCTGTATATTTATTTTGTTCGTACAGTATTTTAAATAAATAATTATACAGATCTTGTCAATACAGAATTTCATTTATACAGAGTTTTGTTCACACAGAATTTTGGCCATATAGTATTTCAACCCCAACCCCAATATTTTGCTGTAAATGAATTAAGACAAACGAAAATATGCAAGGTACTTTTTTACTATTTACATAGTTTATTAATAATGAATGTGAATAGATTTTTTTTGGTTTGAAACAATCAGCAAAAAAAAAAAAAAAAAACATTCTCGTGGTACAGGAAATACACAATAACAAATATTTTTAATATTAAAAAAATGAAACAGACGGGAGTCAATGGTGTAAGGATCTTTTAGAAAGCTACACGAAAACTTCTTGAAATCTGTGAAATCGATTGTGGCCGATGAGGTATAAAGTCTTTTACTTTCGGTTAGTATCAATTATAATATGTATGGTCTGTGTGCTTGGATCATTACTTTCTGGTTAAGTCATCATCGGATGGAGAACATGATTATAAGTAAATGACTATATTATTAATGTATAGATGGATATATACATATTTATTTTTACAGATATTCATCTAAAATTCTCTTATTTCACTTTTATTTCTAATAATTTCTGCAATTAAACCAACATTAGCCCTAATTCAGATTTAATTAAGTGTTATGAATAAGGCTGTAAATTTGCAAAATTTGAGTTTTCCCATTATTCAAATACCCACCGCCTACTTTTCATATATGTATTTAAATTAGCTTCATGGTTCAAACTCAATAAAACTGATGTTCCGCAAGTATTTTCAAAAGGAAATTGGCAAATAAGCCCAATTTTGCACAGAGGTTCCGTTCAAAATGTATTCAAGCAGTAAGGAACGGCTCAAAGTTTGTATGGAAACATTTCTATTTTTGATTCGATCGATTAAACATACTCCCCCGTATTAATAAATACCGCATAGCGGCGAGTTAGCTCTAACACTTTTGTTAACTCGTAATTCTTATTAATAAACATATCTTAGATTCCACTGACATGTCTTAAGGAGGGGATAACTTAACTCGCCGAATTCGGCGTATAGAGAGTGGTTAACTTGCTCACACACAGAGATAACCTTGTACAACTGCTATCCAAATAATTTCAAATACACGTATACCAATAAAAAGTTCAATTGGACGCGAGAAATTTAAAAGCTGAAAGAGAATTTCAGAGAGAATCTAAAAATCGCAAGCTCTGAGCATGATAGTGCCAGCTGATGGAACAGATTTACAACCATGTTTAGTAAGGTTTGGACGCAGTGCTGCCGTCCCTCGGGTGTGGATTCGAAGATCTTCCGGGCCGGAGCATTCACGTCCATTCGCTCTACAGGACCCAGCCACCGCAGTCGTTGGACCTTCACTCTTCTGGCTAGGTCGATGTCGCTGTACAGTGTACAGCCCGTACAGTACAGCAGACGGGACCGAAAATTCCTCGAAGAATTTTCCTCTCAAAGCAACCAAGAGTAACCTCATCCGCTTTAGATAATGTCCATGCCTCTGCACTATAAAGAAGGGCTGGGATGATTAAGGGCTTATAAAGAGTCATTTTAGTCGTTCGAGAGAGGGCTTTGCTACTCAATTGCTTTCTTAGCCCAAAGAAACAGCGACTGACAAGAGTTATTCTTCGTTTTATCTTAGCGCTGGTGTCATTGTCTGAGTTCATAGCGGAGCCAAGGTAGGCAAAGTCCCTTACCACCTCAAAGTTATAAAGTGACATCACGCTGCGTTCTGCCGATTATGTCGATGTCGTCGGCGTAGTCGAGTAGGTGGACGGACTTTTGAAAGATAGTGCCTCTGGTGTTAGCGTTTGAGTTTTGCACTATTCTTTCAAGAATGATGTTGAAGAAGTCACATGACAGCTCGTCTAAATCGTCAGCGACAGCGTCTAAATCCTTTTTTGACATCGAAGGTCTCGGTGAGTTCTTTACCGACCTTGATGGAGCAGCGTGCATTCTCCATTGTCATCATGCACAAACGGAAAAGTTTGGCAAGGATGCCAAAACTAGACATAGCTCTGTATAGCTCGTCTCTATAAATGCTGTCATATGCGGCTTGGTTGGTTGTGGACTTACCGGGCCTAAAACCGCACTGATAGGGTCCAATCAGTTCGTTGACACAGGGTTTTAGGCGTTCACACAGTACGGCAGACAGGATCTTGTAAGTGATGTTAAGGAGACTGATGCCTCTATAGTTGGCGCAGTTTAGAGGGTCTCCTTTCTTATGGATCGGGCAAACAATGCTGAGGCTCCATTCATCAGGCATACTTTCCTCTGACCAAATTTTAGAAACGAGTTGGTGTATGCTATCTACCAAGTCATTTCCCGCTGCCTTAAAAAGCTCGGCCGATAAACCGACTTCAGCTTGGATATTGCTATCCTTACCTCATTTTGGTCAGGTTGACGGTAGTCTTGACTTTCATCGCCCAAGTTGAATGGTTCATTCTGCCTGACAGCGGAATTTGTGTCGTTTTCGCCGTTTAACAGTCTGCAGAAATGGTTTTTCCATGTCCTCAGCACCGACTGTGACTCTACTACAAGGTTTCCTTATTCGTCTCTACAGGTCTCCGTTCGGGTCCTAATCCCGTGACACGTTCTTTTTACCTTTTGGTAAAACTTCCGACCATTGTTCCTGGAGTAGCACCTCTCTATTTCCTCGATCGCGCGCTTCTCGTGCTCTTTCTTTTTCCTCCGGAGAAACCGGTGTTCTTCCCTCCTTTTTTGCTCGTAGAGCTCACGAGCTGCTCTCGTCCTTCTCTGCAGCGCCGCTTTGTAGGCCAGTTGCTTTGCTGCATGTGTTTGCCGGCACTCTTCATCAAATTAGGGGTTTCGCGGTGGTCGGGTGAAACCTAGCACATCAGTTGCGGCTTTTCTGATGGCTTCTTGGCATCGAAGCCACTGGTCTTCAGCACTTGATGCTGGCTGCACAGGACTTCTCGTGAGGTTGAGGGAGACGCGTTCGGCAAAAGTTTTGGCGGTTTGTTGCGTTTGTAGCCGTTCAACGTTGAATCTCCTCACAGTATTTCCTCGTTGTTGTGGTGTCTGGGATATCCGCATACGTACCTTGGCTACAATAAGGTAGTGATCCGAGTCTATGTTGGCCGCTCGGAAAGTTCGGATATCTAGAATACTAGAGGAGTGCCTTGCGTCGATCACAACATAGTCAATTTGATTGACGGTTTGTTGATCTGGTGACCGCCATGTCCCTTTCTGAATGTTGAGGTGAGGAAACCGTGTGCTAGCTACAGTAACGTTACGTCTCGCAGCAAAGTCAATTAGCCTAAGTCCGTTTCCAGACGTGGTGTCGTGGAGGCTGTGCTTTTCGATTGTGCTCCCAAAGATGTGCTCCTTTCCTATTTTGGCGTTACGAATTTACGTCGTATTTAGGACATTGCTCATATGTTTTGTCGAGGAGCTCATAGAAACATTCTTTGGTAGTATCGTCTTTATCTTCTGCGAGGGCGTGGGCGCATATCAGGCTGATGTTGGCGAATTTAGCCTTGATGCGGATAGTTGTAAGTCGTTTACTTACGTGTCGAAAGCTCAAGACTTCTTGCCTAAGTCTGCCGCTTACAACGAATCCGCATCCAAATAGACACTGCTTCTGCTCTCTGTAGCAATCACCGTAGTAGATGTCACAGGTTTTCATCCTTCTTTTGCCGGGCCCATCCCACCGCACCTCATGAATGGTGATGATATCTGCCTTGTAGCAGTCCTCCTCCTCCGCCTCCGCTAATTGTTCGGCTGCACGCGGTCAGTTCAGGGTTCGAACATTCCACGTGCAGATCCGAACGGCATTGTCCTTTTTTCGTTTTGCAGGGTTGTCAACAGTAAATCGATCCGTATCCGAGGCTTTTGGTTGCTTCGTAACAAATATTTTTTTCCGTGGTTGGGTAGATAGCCCAACGCACAACCCCCGCACAACCTGGAGGACCAGACCCTAAAATGACCCTAGGACAGCGGGTCGGATACTCCGTTGTCAGTAACCCACTTCTCGGATATGATTGCTGCCGTTGGCCCATAAAGGGTTCATCCGCCACCATCTCTATTTCAGCACCCTGACTAGTGCTAAAAATCCTTACAGACCTTTGCTTCAAATATGTTGAGGTAGCTCACGCAAGGTATCTGCCATCTCGACTGTTGACAACACCTTTGATTCAATCTTGTGTATTCATCCGCTGTATGTTCTCTTTCTGAAGGGCTCATGTAAGACCTCTGAGACTCGTTCAGTCAGTCATTCCGACAGAGCATTATAGTGTTGCTATTTTCTTCGTGTTCAACACTCGCGCTTATAAGTTTAGCAAGCCAAGCCCGGTTGAGCGAGACCAGTACCCGGTGGTTACCACGCGGAGGTAAAATAAGCACAATTGATGTGTATGAAAAAGTTGCAACAGCTGGGCACCGCCAAGTTGATGCCAATCAGCGCCTACCCGATTCATACACACCCAACCACCACTAGACTAGAGCTATTTTGTTTATTTTATTTACTTGGTCTTCCATAAATATCCCACGAGTAAAGCGAGAAAGGTTGGTCCGCATGTAAAGATTACTTGGTACCAGAGGGCGCCCGATATCTGGACCGCACACCGCTGGGAACTGAGCTATTTTTGGGCTATCAGCCAGGTTGATGTACAAATAACACTGTAATGCAGCCCATTGGATCTTAGTTTTCAGGTTACATTTAGCTGTACCAGTAGAGTTTTGGCCACTTCCCTCGTCTAATTTCATGTTCCCCTACATTTTAAATAGACAAGAAAACATAAATTTATTTCAAAGTGATAACATCAAAATAAAACTCACACGCTATAGGAGAAACTGAACGCCGCGCCATTTATATGTGAAATTTGTTTTTCTTTTTTTTTGGTGACCTTTATCAATATGCATTTTTAGATGGAAAATTAACATATTGAAATCAATTTCAGCAATCGTGAGTTATAAGCGGAATACGATAAATAAATTAAGTGGTCTTTTGTCACCCACTCAGTGTTTTTTTTTTTGCGATGCTAAGAAATTGGAAGGATTAATTAATTCTCGTCTGCTTTATATCAACCACAACTTTACTTGAGGAAAGATTATTATTTAGTCTGCGATTTATAATTTTCTCACTAGTTCGCATTCATCCACACAAATAATATTCGAATGTCCCAATTCAAATGTCGTTTTTATAAAGTTTACAACTTACATAGCTATCAAGTTTAAATATTAACGACTAAATGTCGGTGTAATACAAGTCTTATTTTATCCACACTAGAATAAATGCGAAAGTAACTCTGTAAATTATATTATTTGTCAGAGAGGTAATCTGGGACTTGCAGAAGGACATAGATGAATTTTTATATTTTGGAGTGAAGAAAGGTTTCTGTAAACTACGTGAAAAAAATTTCTTCTACAAATTAGATTTAAAATGCTATTTCATAACAATTATGGGTGATAAAGGTGTAAAATTTGGAACATTGATATGCTAAAGAAAAACATATCTATTCGTATATATTCAAAATTAAAAATACAATATGGGACAAATCGGGTGGGTACCAGTGCCGTGGCGTCCCTATAACCCGATTCCTACCGAGCTACCTTTTAGAAGTTTCAGTTTCAGCTGCACAAAAATGTTTACTACAAAACGAGCAACATAAAACCCACGGTATAAACTTAATAATATGTAGCTCTATCTATTCATTAACCTTCGCAAGCTAGATACACACCCCGACTCCACAAACTTTATTTTCAAGCCCACACGAAAAAACACACTTCATTAATTATCATATTAGGTACACACTTTCTGAGCAAAGCTAAAGCAACCCGAAATATGTCAGTGTCGGTCGGGTTATAAAATCTTTCGCTGGATACAATATATTGTCATATGAAAAATAATAGGGACACATGCAGTATTTCGTGAGAATACAAAGAACAAGAATATTTCCAATAAGTTTGGAATAGTGTGGAGTTGTGCTTTTCACATTTTTTATGGAGGTGTCCCTATTATTTTTCACATGACTGTATATTTGCTCGTCTTTGCAGGATTCTTTTCAGTCTTTGTAGCCTGTATATGATTTTTTTTTTTATTTAAAATGTCAACCCTTTTCCTTTTTCACCAAGAAATTGGTGTTCTGCTCTGTCCATAGGTGTCGCAGGAAGTTTTATTCTTGGATCTGGTTCTGGTTTGTAGAGTAACGAAATATGACCCTTGCTTTGAAGCATGTGCATGTATGTACATGCCAACATGTGGCTCGGGCCATGGGTTTTTTACTGGCAGTCGCCTCCTGAAACCTAGCACAACAAAGGCAGTATTTCTAATGACTTTCTAGCCACAATGCCATTGGTGTTTTCTGGCCCTAAATCTGACAGTACGACTCCTGAAGAAGATGAAGTGTTTTGGGATTCTCTCACCATATCGCATTCATTTGAGTTTGCTCACAATAGTAGAACGGACTCCAAAGTCCAAAGTAATAATTTTTCGATTGTAGAGAGACAATTTTGATTTGATTGTTAAGGTCTTGGTCTAAGGTGCCTGTCTCGAGAGCAAACTCGCAAGTGGACATAGTCTTGAGAGTAGTTCGCGGAGAGTTAACTTTTTACTCTCGAGATTCATGCCTTTTGAAAGTCACTCGCAAGTGGACACATGTTCTGTCTGGTCACTATCGGAGATTAGCTCGCAAAATTCCAACATGGTTCGTGTTTTGGGAGCAGCTGTCAAGAGATGACATGGCAACATAATGGGTATCGGAGAAAATAAATCAACTCACAGTATTACCAGTACACACTCACAAGCAATACCAGGGCTTCCCTTATTTTGGTATCCTTTTTAAAAATATTTGGCCTAACAGATTGAATTAATATATATTATTACTTGTTAAAATCCCTGAACTCCTGATGAGCATCTTCAATTTGAAGCTCTCTTGCAAGAGCAGACCCTTTACCGAGTTGCCGACGACGATCTACCCATGGTTTAATCCAGCATTTCTTTTTTGCTTCATTCTTTTCGTTAAGAACAGTCCTAATAATTATTAACGCAGCGGCAACCTTTTGCTTGTAAGAATACATTTTAACTGGTAACTAGCAGACGAAATATATCAAGTGGACACGGTTATGAGAGTACTCTCAGGGAATCTACTCTCAAAATGTTATTAAACTCGCGAGATTTAAATCTCAATATTATTACTCTCAAATGGACAGCCGCCCGAGAGTAACTCTCGAGAGTTTACTAGCGAAAGTACTCTCAATTGGACAGGCACCTTTAGTCTTGTTAGTCCATCAATTGAAAGACAAGACACTATTATTCGTGAAGCAATACCAGCACGCGAACTTTGAGATATCTGGAAACAGGTGACAGTTTTTGTTCCGTATTCCTATCTATCACCAAAATGTTTTCTTTTGCCTTAACCTTTAATTGGCAAAGTCTAAAGATTTTATGTCAGTCTTTTATCTGTTGAATTGAAATGTAGTTGCAAATAGCATAAGCCCATTTATAGTTGTCCATAGATATCTGTTTTTTGCGTCGTGGTAGCTGTTAAATTTATTTATATAGTCAACCCATTTCCTCCTAGGTCGTCCTGTTGTTCTTCTTGTTTGTGGTGTCCATTTGATCAAAAGTTTTGTCCATCTATTATCTTCGATTCTTGATGTGTCCTGTTTAGCTCCATTTAAGTTGTTTCGTGCTTTTTATTATCATATATCATATAGGTATCCCATGGGCGGAATTTATGAGATAAGAGCCTGCACAAGTACATATACAGGGTTTTTCAATAAGAGCGCTACAAAAGTTTTTTTTTTAAATAAAACAAAAACGGTTTTGGATATCAATGAAATTCTTTACTACTGTGAAAGTACGCTCGATGCCATTATGTATGGAACTCGATTTATTTTGCATGACCACCACGGGCACGCTTGCAGAAGTCCAGACGCTGAACCCAATTTTCGACGGTTTTCAAGCATAAATCGGCCGATACTGCTGCAATTTCACGTTCGATATTCGTACGAAGTTCATCAATCGTCGCTGGCTTGTTGGCATAGACCATAGACTTGACGTAGCCCCACAGGAAATAGTCTAACGGCGTCAAATCGCACGGCTGTGCCTGTGGATTCAAATTTTTCCACTAGACGCTCAATTGTTGATATGCTAGGACGATTATGACGACCATGAATTGGACGTAGCGCTCTTAACGTTGAGGCCACTGACTCCGAATTTCGGTAGTAAACTTTAATAATTTCGACTCGTTGTTGGCTCGTATATCTTTCCATCATGAAGAGAAATGTCAAAAGAGCGGCAAGAAATTCGGCTTCGTTTGCTGTCCCTGTCGCTCTACTTTTGTAGCGTCCCTGTTGAAAAACCCTGTACATAGATTGCAATCCCGCATTATACATGTATTTTTATTACAAATAAACGATTAATGAATAGAAATGCAGTCGTTTCTTACCTCACTGACTCTTTCCGGAAATTCATTGGTAATAAAGAACAAGCATAAAATCAACGAAGCATTTTATTTCGCATATCTTTCCAAATGGAACTTGATTTAGAAAAAATCCCATCTAGTTCACTATCTTCAATGGTTTTTATTTCCTTGGAACGCTAACCGATTTTGTGAAGAGATCGAATGAGAAGAAAAACATTAATTCATTGACTATTCAACTGTACCATGCCATCATTATTCGCAACAAATTCGAAACAAGGAAGTAAAAATATATGAAAATCCCCGTCAGCAACTTCTCAGTTTCATTCGTTGAATAGGTATGTTCCTTGATCGTGTTAACGATTACTTCTCGGTAATTCTTTTTTTTTTAATCAGACATATGTTTTAACCAACAAGCACTCAACTTAGCTAAACGCAGCAGAAGCGCGAGGTCTACTAGAGGAGCCCATCCAATTGGTTATAGTCTCAAAGATGTTGGAACTAATGGTATTCGCCTAATAAACCATTTGTACCCCTTGCAGTCTTGCTGTCGGTTAAAGATGCATGCATATGTACGAGGGGGAATTACACAAGGAGTGCGCCTTCACCAATATGGTTCAATGTATCTTGGTTTCGTTCCAATTGGATTAGTGGAATGGTATAGTAAAGATAACTTTCAGTAACTGTGAAATATGATTACCAGTAGGTACACAATATAAAACTTGCACTAACCTTAACCGGTCTTCCAGTTTGGGGTTTTTTTACTTTCAAATGTGGCATTTAGCTATTCATGTAAATCTTGTAACTTGTGCTGTTTTTGTTATCCTCCGGTGCATTAAGTTTTCCTTACTCGTTGGATGGTATTTGGAGAGGAGTGTTAAGTTTATAAATTCCGTGATGGTTAATGATTTATTATGCATTGTACAGATTTAATGGATCTGTATATAAAAGCCTTACGGATTTGTGTATACCTACATAGCTTTGTATCAGGCACGAAGCGTCCATGTATTAAAGGGAAGCAGTGCTTCCGTAAGAATTTCAGAAAAAAAATATTTATTTATTCGAAATTACGCAAAAAAATCATTTTAATAAATCATATAAATAAAACACTTTTGTCCCCTAAAAATACCCTTAACATACTCGAAAGCGTTATTGAAAATGAAGAAGATTGGGACACTGAAGCTATTGTTTTATCAAAAGCTTTGATATATTGTTTTACTGATAAGAAATTTATTGTTCTTCATTATTTGTTCAATGAGTTTTTTTCACAAAGTAACATTTTGTTTAAAATTCTTCAGTTTGGTCCAGCGATATTCAATATTGTCTAAATCAAGTTAATAAATTCAAGAACAGTATTTCCAATCTACTTGGAATCAACAAATTTCAATTCTTTTTTGACAAGAGAATTTGTCCAATTTCAATAGCAATAGGCGTTCTGAAATCAAGCTCTCAACAAAGAAACAATTTGAATATCTTTTTACAACAATTGTCTATGTCGACCGAGTCATCAACGAAATCGATATTCGGTTTAGTTCCCTGTCATGTTTTGAATTTTTGAAACTTTTGGACACAGCATTGTATCTGTGTGAACGTTTTAAAATTGTAAAATTTTCCTGTTAACTTGCTCAGTAATTTACAGAGCTCATACCCGGGATATTTAGACATTCCAGCGTTGAATTGTGGGAATTTTACGTCAACAACTGATCTTAAAGAAATATTAAGATTTTTATAATCAGTACTGATTTTGATAAAAGTTTCACTGAATACTTATCTTTGTAAACTATATTGTTGGCTTTCCACATGACAAAAGCATTTGTAGAAAGATCATTTTCGTGTCTTAAAAGAATAAAAAATGACACGAAATAAATGTGGACAAAAAAGGTTGTCAAATAATGTAGCCCTTATTTCGATTGAAAAAGCATTGTTAAAAGAAATCCGAATAGAATTTTTATGATAGTATATAATTTTGCTTCAAAAGAAAGAAGAATTAATTTAAGGTACAAGACTTAATAACCTTTTAAAGTATATTATTATTTATTTAAATGAATTCTATACATATTTCTTTTATATATGCAATTAATACGAAACGATCTCGAGCTAAAGTATTATTTGGGAAGATCATAGATAATTTTGCTTGAAAAAAAAGTTGTAGGTATTTAATGTACAAGACTAAATATAATATATTATTTTTTGGTATTATTTAGTTTTTATTGCATTTTAAAAGTATTTTGTTTATATACCATTTTGGCCTTAAATAATTTTAATAAAGCGGTATTTTTTTGAATAAATGACTTTTAATTTTAAGTTTAAAGTTGAGTGCTTCCGTTTCCCAAAAAGTCACGCTTCGTGCCTGCTTTGTATATATGTACTACAATCAGGTGAAAAATGTTCGATAGTTGTATAGAAGCAGCGACTTAAAATACTAAGGACTGTACGAGCAAAAATCCGAAAACATTGCGCGGTCTGGCAACACTAAAATATGACATCGCAGTACCGTTAAATTTTTATCACATGCTTTTATACTCATTATAAATAAATAAATAAATTATAAAATATTTGATCCTAAAGCCGCGTGTTAACTGATATAAATAATATTATCTTCGGATAATTTTCTATCGTCGTGAGAAAGATAATAAATTATCATATGGGCTAATTTTTGACATTTTCTTTTGCTTGAGCTTTGATAAAATATTCAAGAGGAAATCAAACACTGAATTTCAATAAATTAATACCGTAACATTCCATAAATCTCTGTTTTTAAGATTGGAGTTTGGCGAACTTCTTTTCAACACTTCATAAGTGTCAAAATAATTACTTAGCGCTGCCTAATGAGGTGTAGAAATAGTAGTTTAAAAATGTTAAGCATAATCCGTTTTTTTCAGCATTTAAAATGTTCAGGCCTAGTTTCTCTTTCTGGATTTTTTTTCGAACAGTCCTTATTTTACGAGTATCAAATAGTGCAGATTGTATAGAAGTTGTAACGTTCTTACATGCTACATGTATTTTTATGATTTTATAATTATTCAATAATTTAAGCAGAAAAACTGAATTTTTTAATGTCGGGCAATATAATCTATTCAACATATACGATGGTAGACAAACATCCCATCAACCTGATCAGAATGAAGTTAAAATAGATGTACTAGCTAACCCAGCGGACTTCGTTCCGCCCAAATTCGTTAATGTAATGAAAATAATAATTCCGTGCATGCATATATTGTTTCGTCTTATTCGGTCAATACAAATGCTTTATTCAAAAGTTATTTTTAATACAATACAAATATAACAATGTCGATATGTTTCAAACAAACCGCAATGATTGACGTTTCGGCCAACCTTCCGCTTTTTCACTGAAATGCTTTATGGACTTATGGTACACAAAATGGTTCATTCTATTTTCGGGCTCGTACACGTACAAAGGGGGAGGTTGCCGACTCGTAAGCACGCCATATACAATTGACCATGTGAGAAAAATGGGAATTTGATCCAGCGATTGTCCTTGCGACTTATTAATTGCCATAGCGAAAGTGAGACGCACACGCACGGGAAATTGAAGACGCTTATGTCATAATATATATTGTATAAATCTCAGTTTAATCGACCGATTTCTTTTAGAAGTGTCAGGAAAAAACTTTTGCCTTTGTTCTCATTCGTCGCTGCATTTAAAAGCTGTTCGTAAAACTCCTTGTCAGAAGACACCTCTGATAGTATGGCGTAACACCGAACACTAGTCCATAATAGGTAGTTCTTATAATACCTCACAGTTCCAAGGAAATTAGAGGGCGTTGCAAATCAATGCGGATTGCAAACTATGGTATTAAGAGAGATAGGGAGTGAAATGCTTTGAAATGGCTTTAATGGTTTAAATATATACACATACATACTAACTTGTATACCCTATTAAGTTGAGCAAGAACTTAATGAACTTACTCTTACATGTTACACTTTACACTACTTGCTTAATCCAAAATAAAACTTTTAGTCGTAAAGAAAATGTATATGTACTTGTGTTTTGGGAACGGGTTTGGAATCATATACGTAGTTAAAATAGAAGATCGCTTAGAGGTAAATCCAAATATATACCATTGACTATGAAGTTCAAGAGTAGCTTTTGGAATATATATATACGAATAGCAAAATATGTATGTAATCAATACTATTCTCGCATAATTTATAAGATACCATTCGTTGACAAAAGCATCCACCGCTGTAAAACCTTATTTTACTCGCTCAAGCTTGTGCTGAAAACAAGTTTTAACAACACTTTAAGTTTTTGTGTGTATATGCCCACTTTTAACAAATTGTTATCATATATTTGTAGCACTTCTGATTGTCGTAGAACGTTGAAATTTGTAGAGCGTTCGGACTTGCAGTGTACAGAAAAGAATTGTATATTTTCCATTTTCGAGGCGTGGTATCCGCCCACTGTTTAAAATCGGTTATTCTTTATTTGGACCACTTCCTATTATCGTAAATAGTTGAAATTTGGTAGAGCGATAGGACCTGCATTGTGCGAACAGAGAAAAATCTAAAATTAAACGTTTGTCATTCAGGGTCGGTGGTGTACCTACAACAGCTTTTGTAAATCGGTTATTATTTATTTGAGCCACTTCCGATTGCCGTAGAATGTTGAAATTTGGTAGAGTGGTAGGACTTGCATTCTAAAAATAAATAAAATATATCAAAATTAAAAAAAAAAAATCATTTAAGGGGCGTGGAACCTGCCTACTTAAAACTGGTGTGAAATTTTAATGAATAGTTTAAAAGAAAAAAAAAACGAAAGTTAAGGTAGTCAGTGTCTGTTGACATATTAAAAAACCAAGACGTTTCAACGTTGTTTGCGAAATCTAATAAAAAAAACTTCGCAAATAGTAGTGAAATCACACCTCTCTAATAAATAATTGTATAATCAAAATTTATGATTTTCCATGATGTATGTAGGCAATGTCTTCTTTAATTCCAACTAACGCTAAGAAACTCGCTACTATGGGTAGTACATGTTTCTCAAACTTCTTGCATGAAAAAGTGTACATACAAATAAAATGCCCTCTCACAGCAGTATCTCTTCTTACAGAAGGATTCAAATGCATGAACCTCGGTATTCCGGATCCGGACAAGTTAACGCGGCATTGCCTCAGAGAGAGAGAGAGAGAGAAAAAAAAAAGTAATTAAGTTACAGTATGGTCTGTCCAAAGGTGCCCCAGGTCATACAATATGTAATTATAAATCGTGCATCAGTCGTCGTATTCTAAATCTCGTTCGAGTATGAGTATGAGTAGAACCACCAATGCAGAGAACGGTGAATCTTACTTCGTACGACTAGCGGTTCAGCTTCCGTTTAACGGTGCATTCAAATGGAAATATCTTTCGAAGCAAATCGATGCAAAGTCTTATGGTTTAATTACATAACAGTTGTAGCGACGACATCAAACTCAATCAGTTAATTTTGGAATATCATGCACATGCTCAGGCTCACTTTCATGCAAATACGAGGGAAAACGATATACCTACGGTGGTGAGATAGTGTGGTACATGAAATTAGTCCTCTATTCCATCGGTAGATACCTAAATCATCTTGTAGACATACCAGACGCGGTTCAATCGCGGCAAATCACCTGCCATTAAAATAAAACGACATACCAACCAGCAAGGCTGTTTGTGTGGAATAAAGCAAACTGCTAAAAGTTATAAAATAATACTGCCTATTCGTACGTCTAACCATCGATCTTATTTATGTGTAAGATTTCAGGTTTTCGAATTCTCTTTTGCAGATTTTTATTTTAATTAGCTAGAAAATAGTTAAACAAAAAATAGACGAGCTACAAGTAAAAGAACGTAAGTGTTTTTTTCTTAGAATTCCTGTTCCAAACGATTCGTGACTGTAGATGAAATGCGTATACCGTACGAACACCATTAAGCTTCACGTCAATCATAGAATATGAAGGAGTACATTATGTGCGTCAAATGAGTCTTAATTTCAGCTCACACAATGTAAAATATTGTAAAATCGGTATGACGTCTGAAAACAAATCTCAAATATTTAAAATATAACTAGGGGACCCGGCGAACTTCGTTCCGCCCAAAATTGATTCTTTTACTGAAATATAATTTCGAGCATCCAAGATCCCTCGAATTTCAATTATTTGATTGAATGAAAAACCTTCAGACATTCAAGGCACTTTGTCTCACTTGACGATGCGTTTGCTCTGCTGTCTCAGTTGATCAACAGTTGCGTGTACCTCCTGAGTTCGTCCTACATTTTCATTTTCATTTTATTGACTTAGAAAATATCTTTTACATTAGACTTGAAGTCTAAAGCAAAAGTTAATATAATTTTAAATTAATTAATTTAGCTAAACAAATATATATTACATTAACCAAATAGTGATGCAAAATAGTGAACATTTTTAATTGACATCCTACATGTGCGGCGAAGCTGTTTATTCCATTCACCTTTCCTCAGTAGTTTGATTGGCACGGCGAATCGCCAATCTGCGTGTACCTATTGTGATTGTGACTGCGCGGGCCAATGGTTTAACTGATCGGCCCGCGGCATAATGTTTCCGTACCACTAAAAGTGCAATGTTGAAGAATTCGAGTTATTATCCGCGAAGCGGTTCAAAGTTATTTATTCGCAAGTGCTCTGAAAACATTAAAAACGTTGAATGTTTCCGATATACTCACCACTTCACCACTTAAATTTGCACTTCAATCACCGGCAAAATTACAAAACCATGCGGGCAACTAAACAATATTAGTATACCACACTGAAACAAATAACTTGAATAATCAACTATGAATAAATAGGTAATCAATGTTTCATAAATTAGCGAAAAATCGAATTTCAAATTAGAACAAATGGTTTCCGTAAAGAAAATCTCTTAAATTATCAAAATCTTGCAGAACTTTTGACAAATACGATCTCACTGTATATTACGATAAAAATTATAAAAATGTTCCTTTAGTAAGAATTTTCCAATTTCCCTTTAAAAAATTGCCGTATCTTTGGGCGGAGACAAACACAACAAAAAAATGTGCACGACTGGGTCGCACCCGCACGTAACTTTCTCGTTTATTGCGAATCTCGCAGAATCTCAGAGTCATTTCAGCAAATTTTACGTTTAAAATTATATCAAGGTGTAATTAATACCGTAAATACATACTACATAAACATAAACATACGTATTAACTAGAACACTTTATTGCTTTCAAATTTCACCCCGAACTGACACTTGAAGGAGGCAAGTGGGCGATGAATTTCAATTTATGTTGCTACCGAAGTTTATATATACCGTGTGTGAATACAGATCGGGATTTGGGAAGTCATTTTTGAGAAATATTCATAAATCGTCTATATTCGAGTTTTCTGAGAAAAATGTGATCATGTTTATAATGCTTATGTTGTCTTAAATATGTATTTTGATCAAAATCGTTAGAGCGGTTTTTTGTATAATTATGCTGACAAATGTTAAAACTTTGAATTCGAAAAGCACTGTTGCTTAACTTTTTAACTGAAAACTGAGTACGACGTATTCTTCAGAATATACACATTACATATCAGTTGCATTTTCATCCAAATCGAAAATGGAGTTTTCGAAATATGAAATATATATTTTAGCGATTGGGGTGGAATTCAAAGGACACATTCATGGTTGAAAAAACACTGTTTTGCAACTTTTTAGCTCAAAGAAAGTAATGATATGGATTTAAGCATTATCTGCCAGTTACATTTTTATCATAATCGAAAATGGCGTTTTTGAGATCTGAGCAGTTTTTTAAAGTACTGTTATTAGGTATTTGGGTGGATATCAAAAGACGCAGTCTTTTTAGAGAAAAACTGAGTTTGCTATCAAGTTAAGAATGAAGATATCTTAAAAATAAGTTCTTGTTAAAATCGTTTTTTTTACCGTTTTCGAGAAAAAGCCAATTTTCAATACTGCCGTTGCTGGACTTTTTAGCGAAAAACTGGGTATGCAGTCATGATAAGCAGGCCTACATTAACTCCACTATCAATTTTGGTTCAAATCGTTAGATTCGTTTTTGAAAACATCTAAATTGTTTAATATTTCGTAAAATGTTTATATGGGAAGTATTGTTAATATTAGAGCTAGCATGAAAAAAAAACGCCTCCTAGCTGGAAGCCCACAAACTCTACGAAGTTTGAAACAAATCAAATTGATTTGAATTGTATTGATAAAAATCTCGAGTTCGAAATTTTGTACGAAAGAAATATATTTCTCTTACTACGTATGCGAGAAAGTTAAAAAGATAGCTAAAATCGGACGATCCCTTCTCGTCTTATGGCGGTCTTACGTATACAACTTTGGTTTATACAAGATTAGCTGTGGAAAATATTTTGTATTGTACAGGAGTACAGGTTAAAATAAAAGTCATATATGTACATATTATATTGTTAAACTCAGCTAATTAAAGGCGGCCGACTTCTTTGAAGTAATAGTGAAAACCAATCCTTCCGATAGGTCATGTGATTGCTGGCTCCAGAATCAAGGTACCAATTGTCACTGATTATACTATTATTGACCAGCAATGCATTACACACTTTACTCTCCCCCTTTTGCCTCGCCTCCACTTCCAGTCCTCACACGTTCTTCATCTGCCGAAGACGATTTCCTTGCTGTATCATCCTCACCTTTACTTCCAGTCCGCACACGATCATTATCTACTGAAGTCGATTTCCTAGCCGCTGCCACCTCATCTTTATTTCCAGCCCTCATATGATCACCATCGTCCTCATTTCTTAGCAATGCACATCAGTGAATCTCCCATTTTCGCTTCACTTATGCTATCAAATTTCCTATCCCTATGATCATTAAGAAGCTTTTTGGAACACTCTCTCTTCCAATGCCCCACTTCATTGCATCTGAAACATTTCCCAGGTTTAAAAGTTTTGCTCTTTTGCTGCTTGTAATTTTTCCGTTTAGCAGCAAGAGCGGAAGAACTTTTGTCAATGTTAAGTTCTCTAAAGTTTGCTGATCTTCGGCGGTATATTTCCACGCAGAAAAATTTTAATAAAATTTTGGCGATAACCATGCTTTCTGTAACCTCCTCCCCAATATCCCGCAGTACCCTAGCTATGTTTTCCAATTTCGAGATGTGCGTTGCAACATCATCCTCAGGTTCCATATTAAAGGCATAAAATCGCTGCAGTAGCATAATATGAACATTTGCTTTGGAGAATTGTTCATACACCGATTGAAGGTGTAATAGATAGAGAAGATAGAAGAAACCGATGCACATTGGTTTGAAATGTCTGTAAATTGTAACAAGGAGGAAAAACAAAGTTTGGTAATGCATTCCACATTCGTGCTGTACAGCTTTAATGAATCTCTATATTTCATAGTACGACCGAAGATAGGCTGATGTTCAAGTGAATTAATAGAATTTACGATATTCATGTAGCCGATAAGCTTTAACGCACGATTTTGGATGCTATCCAGTAGGCGCAATATGTCGGAGACAGAACGAAGCCTTGGGGAACACCAGCATTTATATGGTGAGTTTTAGACTTGAAACCATCCAAAACAACTTTGAACGGCCAGAAATGTAGTTTCTAATCCACTGAATAAGAGACACATCGATCCCATAAGCACGCATTTTCGACAACAGAGCTTGGTGCCAAACTGTGTCAAATGCCTTTGAAATATAGTGCAACAATCTTCGATTCACCGAAGTGATGGAGAGATTGGTTCCACTTCTCGGTGAGATAAGTCATCAAATCACCAGTGAACCTGTTGCCACGAAAACCGATTCCGTGATTCAAAATACTTCATAAACTGACGGTTTATTAGAAATAATGGACGTAAGTGCTATGGGTCGGTTATTGGTGGGAGAAGAAGATGCGCCTTTTTTAGGGACGGGCTGGAGAAAAGCTGTTTTCCACCTAATCGGAAAGAGTCCAGAAGAATAGGACAGATGAAAAAGCTTACGCAGTGGTTTTGCCAGCGTGGAAGAACACCTCTTCAGAACGATGGGGGAGATAACGTCTCGACCAGCGGATTTATTTATGTTGAGATCATAAAGTACTCTTGCGACTGTACGAGTGCGAAAATAGATTGGTCCCATGGTAAATTCAACGCCCTCGAGTACAGGTGCAGACAAAGCGCAATCTGGGAACATCGAGCTGGCTGCGAATGTGCAGCGAGCAGATTAGCTTTGTCTAAAGAGCTGACAGCTAAAGTGTTATTGTAATTGAGCGTTGGGATCGCTGACGAAGCCGAATTCTTAATATTTTTTTACAAATGACCAAAAATTTTTACTACCCTTGGGATATTGTAGTATTTTTTGCCTCAACTTTTGGTCATATGTCAAAACAAAACTTCTGTCTTAAAATAAAACTTTATTCGTCTACTTTTGTTAAGAGCAAATTCTTTTATGTCTATAGCATCACACACCTCTTGCTCAATAGACAAGATAGCCAGATTGGTTAGCCTTTAAGTACTCTCAACACATTACACCACACACGTCTGGTTCCGGCTTCACACAAAGACTTCCCTGAAGGGACTTACCCGTACTGTAACCTAATTCAGGTGTTATTACACAATATTGAATACTGTTCTTTATAAGAAGTCATTCTCGATGAATATTAGTCATAAACAGTCCAAACTCAAATAAAATACCAGCAATCCCTGCAATTCAGTATAGACTATGTTGCCAGTCGCTACAATGAGCAAGATGTTATTATTATACATTCATTCCTCGATATTATTATTTATTAAAAAATGTTGCCGCTCGGGGTGCCCCCAATATACGCTACGACACTGACCTGACGACGGTAAAAAGGAGTCATCTCACAGCCTAAGTCGATTCGTTAAGACGTTATCGTGTTTTCAACAGACAGATGGAAATGGTTAATCGATTCAGAATTTGATCCAGAATATTAGATACTTTATTGGCTCCGGTAACTCCTTATTGGAGTTACAAATGTATTGGCAAAGTGAATATACCTTCATGTGGAGAGTATAAAAATAAGTTCTGTAAGGTAGATGCCTATATATTTTAAAGGACCTAGGCATCCATGAAAGGCATTACTGTTTTTTTTAAGAAAATTAAGTTTCAATATATGTACTTGAAATGTTTTGTATCTACTCTCTCTTCGAACATTTTAATGCCTTTCAGTCCCTAACACATTTCGGTATATGATTAACTACTTCTGGGTAATTAAAAATACAACTATTAGCCTTAAGTATTAATTGTAACTCTAACTAATTAGGTTTTGCCAAACGGTTTTATTGGCAAACTATTTCAAACTAACAATACCTACTTTCTGTCAACTATCAATCATCCATATACCGTATCTGAAACGAAAATTTCTTTATACCCTAAACAGATAATTAATGCTGTACAATGTTCCAATGAAAATAGACAGAGAGCCCACATTAATTTTTGGGTGTGAATGATAACACAAAATAACTCACATAATTAGGTAGTTCTTAAGTAGTTGTTCCTAAATGTTACCGTCTTGCATGCAGTAGTGGGGCAATGGTGAGTAATACCGTTTTTAGACTACTTTAAGAGCGTCTTGCAGGCAGAAGAAAAAATAAATAAATAAAAAGGTGGCGCAACAGGCATGTAGACACACTAGGCCTAGCCTCTCGCAATCATTCGTTTGTGTGGGTTTCTATTTTTGGGACGAATGAAAGGGACCTATGAATTTTATGCCGACGCCTAGTCCGAACTGCTGAATTGAAAAGCTTTTTCAGGACAGTCATACTCCCGGTCTCGGATGTTTGTCAGACGTTCGCGAGAGGTGGCGCAGTAGAAAAAAACTTAAGATGTAATTTGTGTTTTTCCGGGAATCGAACCTGGGATCCCTCGCACAGTAGTCCAGCACACTAACCACTGCGCTACTGCGCCCACTGAAAAACATATTATGCAGTGTAATTTTGATTTATCATGCAAAGATTAAAATTTGACATTATAATATAACTACAAATATGGTTGTCACTAGCTATATAATCTTGCTATTTTCCGAGTAGGGATGAATGGAATAGAAATGAACCCACTAAGAAGAAAGCTAGCTCAGCAACGTCGCTGCCGCGAAGAGCTCAAGGTTCTTTGCTCGCAGCACCCCACAAATCTCTGCTGGGTCCTTGGACACAGAGATAAGGCCGGCAATGAGGGCTGACGGACTGACGATAAATTGGTCTGCAACTGCAATGCATCATGATCTAGCACTTCAGATCAAACCACAAGTCTGAAATCTTAGAGAACGATTAGGGAACAAGATTCGTCTGAAAACAAGCAACGGTTGGAAAGAACTAACGACAAGTCATCGATGCACACTGGTAGGTAGAGTCCCTTTCAAATTTCAAAGATAACGATTTATGGAGAGACGAAGAACAAGGACCTAAGTCTGGTACAATAGGGTTCACCCTGCTCTACCAAACCGTAAATCTAACTTCAACCGATGGGTTTGTAATATTAAAGATAAGCACTATGGCAAGGTACGTAGCCTAACATTAGGTAGTACAGTGAGCGTCAGAAGTGAGTAAACACCTATGCTCTTTAAAATTTTCTTAAGGGTCTTAAAAAATTTCTTGAAAACCAACAATCTGTAAACTAATACAGTGGAACTTCCATAAGTCGAAATGTCAAAATGAAAGACAATAAATTCGAGTTATAGAAACTTCGAGTTATGTAGGCCAAAAGTTGGAAAGTTGACAACGCAGAGTTCTCAGTAATAGAGAAATTCGACTTAAAGAAGTTCGAGTTAAGGAAGTTTGACTGTATGTAGTTTGATATCGTAATATGGGAACAATAACAAAACGTATTTCATTTTCAAAGGATAAAATACGGTGGCCATTAGGGCCACGGCTAAGCGCTTTGAATGATACGAAGGACAATATAGCCCATCGCAGTTTATTCCATGTGATTAATTGCGTTACCTGCTTCTAATAACCAATCAGCGTTACCGTACTAATGCCCAGGGCCCAGGCCCACTTGATTTCGAAACAGTTAGACTGCTCTTAGTCTGAGCTAACAAGCAATAAACAACTAATCGCTCACAATTATTTTGCTTTAAATTAAATGTTGCTGATTGCGGCAATATTTATCGCTGGCGATACACAGCACATGTTGAAAAGCAACAAATAGTGCTTCGTAGTAGCAATATGAATATTTCTCATTAGTGACACTTCGCTAGACGTTTACGCAACGCATACTACGTTTATTTAATTTTAAAAAATATGTCTGACGATCCAGTTTTTAATAAAAAATTCGTCGAACTGGCAATACAGTTGCTTCAATGTGATAATAGATTAAAACAAAGTTTCATATTATTTATTGACAATTGCTATATGATTTGTTGCTTATTGCCTGTTGCCTCAATGTGAAAGTGCGCAGTTTTCTAGAAAGTCAACTTTGACTAAAGCTCTTAAAACTTCCTCACTGCTTTCTACCCATGCCAACATTTAAGTAGGGGCACCTATACATTTACATTACACTTCCTATTGCAACTAACTGCCATAGTATCCCACAAATAGTTCATTTGCCTAGATAGACAATATATGTATATTTCTAGCACCGATCGCCACGGTTGGATAATCAAAATAAACGCGAAAACCGAAAAATACGAGTAGATTCCAAGCGGCTGAGTACGCTCGTGTTCTAAAATGCGGCAAACATTCAAAATGGCTCTTATTGTAGTGGGTACCTACATTATAAAGATTCTATCTGTGATGAATCGAGAATCTTTATTTCCATGTTCGACTGCAAAATACGCGCTTCACCAATCACCACTTTTTTCTTTGATACACGAATGCCCAAATGGGTTTGACCATAGACTACACGCGCCATTATTTTCTATTGTTTTCCGCACCCTCTTTATGTATCTAACTGGAGGAAACTTCTTTTAAATTTTCCATGAAAAACCATTTCCATTCAAATTATTTCACCTACTTCGGGGCGTGCGGTATTTTGCGAATGTAATTCATTATTTTGCACATCAGATACACTCACTCTTCAGGGAGATAAATGCAATAAAGCACTTTGCTGACATTCGCCGGGCAAATTATATAATTTTTTTTTCTGTTAGTTTCTCCTGCAAGCGGAATAATTTATAATGATTATTTATTTGTACTTGTTGATGGACATTTGGTTGGGATTGATAATGACATAGTTTTTGAACGGATGTCCCATTTATTCTGAAATTCCGACCGATTTAAAAAATTGTGAATATGTAGCCAGTAAAGTAACTATGATGCCATATAGCCAGAGATTGTGCCACTTATTGTGTAGGGTGGGACTCAGTATTTCAGGTGTGTCAGCTGAGTAACTTGATGAGTTATGGAATTCGTAAACCCACTATTCGATTTCAATTTGTACATTGATTGCAAGTAATCGGCGTAATAATATTCACCCCCAGCTTTGTCTTATGTATATGCTTATATTGACGTTTGAAATAAACTAACTTATTGTTTTTGACAAATACTTACTCGAACCGATTTTTTTTTTTTAAACTGAAAATTAAAATTCAAGGTACCTACATAATTGGACCTACTAATTTTTTTTTTTTATGGAGATACTCGGTTTTTCATAAAATGATCGACGAAAGGTACAAATGTATATCAAATAATTCTATATGATTAATCTTTGACCAAAGACTCGTATTAGGTTATGGTTCACAGTCACTTTGTGATCGTTTTTCCATATAGTCTCGGTAAACATAGAGTAAATAGTGCGTCTAGGCACCACATCGGGGGTGAAACGCATTTGGAATTGAGGCTACTTAAATGTTTTTATAATTTATAATGGTACAAATGTATATATCTACAAATAATATATAATAAATATTTCAACGAAATTGACTTGAACCCAATCAAGTGCATGCGAAGTTCGTTCTGAATTTATTTAAAACGTTATTGTCAGGTAATTAAAAATGTTTGTCAAAATTGTGAAAAAATCTCAAACTTCCGTTATTCGTATTTTTTGCGAAAAGCTGCCTACACACACAGTTATATATGTTCGACACGTGAACTGTGAACGGAATTATAGAATCTTGTTCAAATCAACGTACAGTAAAAATTGGGGCTAGCGTACAATCTGAGCCCACAAAACGCATACTAAGTGTAAAACAAATCTTTCTAACTATGTAGGCTATAATAATATTATACACCTGCGATCCCTGTAATGAATGAGAATGTAGGAATGAACAAATAAATGTGTTCTACTAAAAATAAATAAATAAATAGGTGGCGCAACAGGCGGTAGACCTAGACACCCTAGGCCTAGCTTCTCGCATAACCATTCGTTTGTGTGAGTTTCTATTTTTGAGACGAATGCATCTCAATTCAGCCGTTCGGACTCGGCATAAAGTTGTAGGTCCTTTCCATTAGTCCCAAAAATAAAAACTTACGCAAACAAATGGTTGTGAGAAGCTAGGGTGCCTATACGGAACTGTTGCGCCAACTATTTATTTTATTTTTTAAAGTAACCATATATTCTAGTACTGTAATACAAATAGAACAATAAATTGCATTGAATGTATCATACTGTATTCGGAAATATAAATCCTGTGAAATATAAATTTGTCTTTGATTTTTCCTGTTTTTCATTGAAAAATAAACGGCATGCTAATATATACAACATATATAATATAACACAAGTAAAAGTGTTATCATCGGCCTGGCCGACGACTTCCACTGTATGTACTGCACAGGTACACGCATGTGTCTAATATTGGTTTTGTATGGGAAGTATCAAAACTACTTGACCGACATAGTTTTCAATACCAACCTGACGACCGTAAAAATAAGACCTCACAAAATTTCAGTCGCCTAAGTCGATTCGTTTGGATGCTATCGCAATTTCAACAGGCAGACAAACAGACAGACGGAAATGGCTAAATCGATTCAGAATGTGATCCTGATTCAGAATATATATGTATACTTTATATGGTGTCTGGTAAATACTTCTTGGCGTTACAAACGTAATGATAAAGTGAATATACCTTCCTGTGGAGGGTATTAATGACAAAGTGAATATACCTTCCTGTGGAGGGTATAAATATGTATTACTCTTCCTGTTTAGCAAATATTTTTTTAAATAGGGTAAATACTTAAACAAATAGCGTCGGCGATGAATATATACCTAGGTGTCCGATACAGTTTTCAGTCGCTTTTAAAAGTCTTATGCTTGAATACAATTTTATTAGAACACTAGCTGTACCCGCCCGGCTTTGCCGTGCACAGAAATTGTATTGTTTAGGTTTTAGATAATAGTATTCGTTCGTAAAATGCGAAAAATGAGAATAAATCGATTTTCTTTCTGCGGAAACCTGAAATACAGCAATACGAACAAAACAGAAAAGAATCATGAAAATCGGCCCAGCAGCGGTTATCGAGTAGGTAATAACGTCATCGAGTTTCCCCCTATAGAAGATGTTTTTTGTATGGGAGGTGCCATGCCCCTTTGTCTAATTTTGACCAATCTTCACAGGAGCACTTTTGGGTTAATACTTAAAATTATCTGTTAATTAATTTCATTAAAATCGGTCCAGCCGTTTAGCAGGAGTTCGATTACAAACACGTACAGAAGAATTATACAAATTTAACTAAATTTTTACATTATCAGCCTTATTTGTAAACTTTATACACTATCTATAATAACTCTAAACGCAAAAATCTAATATATATATATTTAATATTATCAGCCTCCTACGAGTCTACGACAATTAATTTTTCTATTGGTTCTGTCTCTAAATAGTTAAACTTCCAATTCCTATCTGCAGCTGCACCAAGGTCTGTTTTCACCCCTGAAGGTCTAAATTTAATTTGTTACTTTCTCAGATTGCTTCGATGATAAAAGAGTTTATTCACATCTCTGTAATCTGTCTCCGCATTAAAATTACCTACATTACAGTCATTTCTGACAGTTGCAATTTGCACGTCATCACAGCAGTAGTTATCAACATCAACATGTCATTAACAAGACCAGTCATACGACTAAGCATGTTCCGTATACTAAACTGCTGCATCAATGAGTCTACATTCAAGACATTGTAAACTGAAATCACATAAACGATCGTGAGATTTACTTTCATTTAAAAAACTGATTTTTTATTATCTGATTTTGCTGATGGAGGACGAAAAGCGAACGTTTAACCTTTTTTTATTGTCACACATTAAGTCACACATAAATTGTTGTGAGCGACAAATGTTATTGGGGTAATCTTGTGCCTTGCGATTTCTGTTTACATAATCATCCCATATGGACTGTGTTTTTTCGTTCGTTTCCTTTTGTTTAATTCTAATCACCTGTTACGTCTCGCACGTATCTTTAATCTGTTATAATCTAAAACTTCCATTCCATTGCATAGTCTTCTTGCAGAGCTATTTTATTTTTATTTATGGTTCAGATCACACTGTTAAAACATATTTTTATTTTGTTATAAATTTTTGTTTTAAATAAATACGATAAAATGTCTGTCTCCCCCTCAGTAAGTAAGTAATTGTCTTTATTTTATTTCATAAATATTTACAAATGAAAATAACAATGACCTGAGTCGTCTGTGATTGTCAAAAGTCTGTGAACATCAATACTGTTTTCATTTGTTTTTTGAGTTTAAAAACAAATTTGTTTAAACCCTATGAAAAATTGTGTGCTGTAAAAATAAACTACGTTTTGTTATTGTTATTTAGTTATTAAACTTTTTACAGATTATTGGTTTTTAGACCAGTTTCCAGACTACAAAGAAAACTCAAAGGAGCCTTCCTTTTCCCTTAAATTGCAAAGCGAGCAAGCTTGCCTTTCAGATGCACGGTAATCGCAGCCCTTGAGTCCAATGAGTCCCGCTCTTACTTTAAAAACCCACATTATCTTCTCTTTTGTATTTTTATCCATAAAAACTGAATGCCCTTTATGGTAGTATAGACCCCTCGAGCTTTCTGCTGCTCTTCTAGCATTTCTTTCGAAGTCCTTGTGGCTCACTATCTCCAAAATCTTCAGTATCCTTTCCCTCCACACATCCGGGTTGATAAGCACATTAGTCCAGTTTTCGGCATCTGAAGCGCTTAGTTCTTCCGTCCCAATATATTTTTTGTTCAATAATGTTTTTGGATAAAATATAGGGGAGTCTGTTTGTTCTATATTTAAAAAGGGGTTTAAAATTGTATTCCATATGTAATTTTAGTGTATGGTGGTGAGTCTCAATTAATCCAGTTTCCAGCAATTGCCTAATTTGGGGTGAATTGTGATAGGTTGAATAACCTTGGGAATCGCTGTAGCTTGTCAATTTCCTCGAAATTTGAGAACCCCTTCAGTATTGCCACTCTTTAGTAGTGTACAATAGCACGTAAATCAACAGTAAGACAACATACGCATTTTTTCGCTAAAATGTGTGTACACATGCAAACTCTTACATTTGTTTCCGATATGGACAGGGCATGGAACCAGGCACGTAGCCAATCCCTCAGAGACGGCTCTTTTCAGAGAGGCTTTTCAATCCGCATCCCAACTTACCGAGGACTTATTTGAAGTCGACTTTAGAGCTACAAGAACTTCATTGAAACAAACAACGCGTTTCAAGCCAGAAACCTCTTCTACTAAAGCCTATTTTAGACTGTCTGCTGATTCCTTGCATAGATGCGTTAATACAAAATTTTACGGACAGATTCATTCATGGTCAACGAAGAAGTTCTACCATCGTTTCAAGCTCTTCTCCTAGGTTTTGTTGCAGTTGAGCGAGTGAACGAAATGGAGAAGCTAACATGTTACTTTTGATAATGCAATTTTGTTGTCAGCTGTGAAAGCAGAGTAAGTCGAGTTATCCTTCTACCGAAGTTTTGAAATTGTTTGATATATGTGACAAGACTTACTTTAGAGCGTTATGGGGAATGCAAGATTAAGCTCACTTGGTGTGATATCATTCGGATATTAATGTGGATCCATATAAAGCCATGTCAAAAAAAATTAATCAAGACGTCTTCTGCTTTAAAAAAATGTGTGTAGAAAATTAATTTAAGTATGTTCGTTTATAAGTACATACGATTTAAAAACTAATAAAAATCAATGAATTGGAATATATATGGTTTTTTGTTTAAAGAATTCCTCGTAAGTTTTGGAAGCAAGCTCCCATTATGTTTATGTTATGTTAATTTATCTAGTTTTGCGAATGTGAATGGACAGGAAAAAAACATACACATTTGATAAAGTGGACAGTGTAACTCTAGATATACAGTGACCGTCAAAAGTGAGTAAACACCAATGGCCTTTTAAGTTTTCTTTAGAGCACTGAAAAAGTTCTTAAAAACCAGAAATCTGGAAAAAGTTTGATAACGAAATAACAATAACAAAACGTATTTCATTTCGATAAGATAAAATACTTTATAGATATTTGAAAGAAATAGTTTAAAGCTACAATGACAAATCAAAACATTATTAGTGCTTACTCACTTTTGACGCTCACTGTCTATAATATATACAGCTATCTATCTATAAAATTTGCCACTTGCAAAGGATGTATTATGCATTTAACAATATAGGCTTTATAATAGGGCACAGTGGTAAATAATCCTACCGCATGCAATTCTGAAGTTTATTATTTAACAAATAAATATATGCTGAGGTTCCTTCTTTACCCCTTTACAGTACAAATATTCTAAATTTATAAAAAACTTAATATTAATTTGTAGATAAAATACAAATATGCCTATCCCAAAAAATATTGAACTTTATTATAGAAAAAAAATAAAATAATAATTAAAAAAAGTGTTATAAAAGATAAAAAATAATAACAACCACAATAATGAAACCACTCACATTCGAGTCAATACGAAACTTTCTTCGTACGAAAAAGAAAGGCAAGGATAAAGATGGTATCGGCATCATGGACGCTAGCTTCAAGCGGAGCGATTCGTTCAAGCGCATCAGCATACGAAAGAGTTATCTGGATCGAGGTCGAAAACGAGCTGCGTTACGCGCCAAAACAATTGGCTCTAATAGCAACTGCATAGAAGGCAGTAGTAGTAGTAATTATCACTGTACAGCCGCAACCAGTGGTATAATTGTCGAAGAACGTAAAGCAGAAAAAGTTATCTTCAATTTGGACCTAACTAGCCGCAGTGATGAGTTTTATCCAGCAACGAGTACAACATCAATTGCACAAGCTAAAGCAAACAATCTACCAGCAGCTGTGATGACTGTGCCTGAAGTGAAGAATGGAATATTCATCGGATCGTTGAGAAAGAATTCTGTAGCTGCAGGTGATGATGATGAGGAGGAGGATGATAATCGTGCTGCTATATACAATTGGGGTATACAACAAGAGACTGAAGTACAAGTAATTTCGGTGGATTTTCAAAATTCCAACAGCACCGAAACGATCTATAATGACGTCCTTGAGGAGGTTAACGGTGCACAAGTCTCCAACATTTCTGTTGGCAGCTTACAAGATGATAGTCGTTCTGTGATATCTGAAGAGAATATCTACGAGAAGGCGGATTCAATACGGTTAGAAAACCAAGGATCGTCGAAACTGATTACCTTTAAGTCCATATCCCCGGATAGGTGTTGCATGGAGACGAATTTTGTCGCACCTCTAGCTATAATCGAAGAACTTGAAAACTTCTCCACAACAACTTCTACTAAAAGGATAGATCACAATGTGTCGAAAACACAATTGATATACGATGATCCTATCGATCAAATAAATCGAAAAGAATCGAATAACTATTCTGGTGAGAGTATAGTTATTCACATATCAGGAGGGTTTGATGCAGACTGTGATCAGCTGCCCTTGCAAGACTATCAAGTGATCGCGTCAAAGGAAATGTCAGATTCACCCTTTGAGTATCAAAAGGAGCCCACAGGTAACGCCAAGTGTACATATGAGATTTTTAAAGAACTACAAAAGTCCAAGAACGATCGTATCCATCCACCCAAAAAAATTGTCTCAAGAAGTTCTTCATTTTCGGAAGTTCACTATGGTATAAGTACGATCTCTGAAGATCCCGTTCAGCTATCTCAAAACAAATACCAATCCTTCGTCTATCCCGAAGTGGAGACGTACAATGATTCAGACATGATTTCTCCAGATAGCTCAATTCCCTACCCTCTAAGAGTTAAGATTAATCCTTTTACCAGGCAGAAGGAACTATACGCCGTCAACTTGGGCAGAATTTGGAAACAATTAAATCTTGGTCAAAGCGAAGACTTGGATATGAGCGGGAATTTCAAGAAGAAAAATGAATCCTTTAAGTCCATGTCATCTAGAGATTCTGGTTTCAGTTTAACTCTAACAAAACCGAAGAATATGTTTCGCAGGAGGAATGTAGAGGGTGGTAGGGAATTAAATTTTCAAAGAAATTCTTCGCGCAAACGTAAGCCGAAAACCCTGGCGCCTTTCACCTCTCATCTTGATCTGAACCCCAGCCAAGACCATTTTGTGAAGGAGTTCGAACAATTTTGCGGTGAACGTCGGCGGCGTTTGAAGGCGAGGAAGGAGTACGCCGATGATCCATTTAATCAGGAGATTAATGATCTTGAAGCGTTTTTCGAAGAGCACCTGAAACGGCTAAAAGACTACTATCTCCAGCGAAAAAAAATCAACGATGCCACACTTAGCGAAATATACGCGGACATGTCAGCCGAGGATCAAACTTTTGAATTCCCTCATCCAGACAAGAGGGTGTCGAACAACAAGAAGAAATCGAAATGCCTCTTTCAGGAAGTTCGGACGTTTAATGATGACGATCACCTCGATGAAGATTCCAATCTAGGTGAAGATCTGTATGCCAGTATAGGTTATCAACGTGATACGCAAGATCTTTTTAACTATCCCAAGCATTGGCGCATGACTTCGCCGCGCAGACGTACTTTTGGACGAAGTCAACACACAGGGAGAAAATCTGAAAAATCCGACGCCTACAAATTCCGAAAAGAAATATCGCTGTCAAGTGTGTTTCCATCTGTAAACGATTCCGATGCCATTCAGTCGAGCTACCGCGGTGGTGGTGGTCGTCGACGGCAACATAGAACGCAACAACCCACCATCAATCCAGACGGGACCTGTTCAGATTGCTGCAAGCGGCTAAGAGATGCTTCACGTCGATGTTCCTCGATCGCTAGTGATGAGTTCAGTGAACAGGAGTTCCTTTCGAATTGTGATCTTTGTTGGAACTGTGATAACCAATTGGCCGATTGTGTCTGCGTGGCTAAAGCTGGCTATTGTTCCTGCCGCCATATATCAGAAGGTCCCTGCGGACGCAAGAAAATTCGCCGAAAAAAGTCGAAACGGAAACTTGGCAAAAATCACTCCACACTCCGTCGACGGTGCACTAGAAGTAAGTTTAGAAATTTAATTATACTCTTTATACAACACTGAATTGACATCGTAGAGCGATGGTGGTGGTGGTGCATACTTTCAGGATATATTTTAGAGATAAAGTGTGCACTTTTGCTTGAAGAAATGTGACACCATTTTTTTTTTTAGAGGAGAGCTCTTCAAAGTTGTGCATTGGAGCGCGCATTTTTCGAAGTATTGGCAAACAAATCCTTTCAATTTCGGTATCCATAAACGAGAGAATGAATTATGCTACTTACTCTTTCGACATTAAGTCAATAGAAGTCAATTAAAGTGGAACACAGAACTTTTTTGTATGGCTAATTCCAGAAATAACGTTTCCATTCAAATGGTCGTTGGTTTTTGGAAGATAATGCTAATTCGGATCTGTTAGACTGAATAACAATAAAAGTCTCTTATGAACACAGCTAATGGTAAATTGAACAATAAAAGTGAAGTTTGTTCTTGTTCTGTTTACTAAAATGTACTAAGTTGTCTTTAGGAAAATTTAATGTATTAAAACGATACATAATTAGGTATTTCGTTCTTAATTATGAATAGGTTCATTCGCGTACGTGGTTTAAACCGAACGCAATCGATCGTAACCGCACGAAATCTATACACGTTCCCATCAAAAATGAGAGGAAGAGAGAAAATCAGCAAAATAATGAGTAGATAACGAACATTTCCAATCCTGGCTCGAAACAGCTCAGGGAATTTCTACGGGCATGTATACTGATAAAATTGTCAAAAGCTAAATGTTGACAGATAGGCGAAATGAAAAAAATGTTTTCCAACGGTTGCTCGGTTATGAGTTGTACAGATATTAATAGAATACAAAATTGTATCAATTTAATAAAAATTGTGAATTTTCGCTACAGTTTGAAATAATTTTGTTTTGTTCAAATTAATTATTAAGCTGGAAATGGCTCGAAGTATATACACATCAGCGTTGTTATACGGTCGTAAATATCGTATTTGTGACGATTTTGAGAAGCAAATACGACGCTCCGATTTTTGATAGATTTGGCCTAATTTCTACGATTTGCTGATTTTTAGGTCCGATATTTACGATTTTAGAAGCAGTCAAATACGACTTCTACAAAATTACAAATTACAAACCTTGGTGAAAGAACAACTACTTACAAACAACTTTAAGACCAAATGAAATGTGCAAATCAAGAAAAATTCGAAACAGGAAAGGCGAACAGAATCTGATAAGCATTAGTTTTGCAATAAGTAAGTTGTTTTGGGCCCAGATTCCATAAAATGAAAACGATCGAACGATATCGTTTTCACTAAACCTGTCTCTATCATATCTGGGGCAATAGACAGAGACTGCTATTGTCGAAACGATATCGTTCGATCGTTTTCATTTTACGGAATCTGGCCCCTGGTCTTCTGGAAATATGTTTTCAGGATGATAGTTACAAAGTTTGCCTGGGGGCAGATCACGTAAAATGAAAACGATCGAACGACATCGTTTCGACAATAGCAGTCTCTGTTTATTTCCACAGATATGATAGAGACAGCATGCGAGAAAACCATATCGTTCAATCGTTTTAATTTTACGTGATCTGACCCCTGTATATTACATTAGTTGTCTCATATGTTACAATGTCTCAAAATACATATGTCGCATGTCGAGGAATAACTAAGTTTCTCAGAATATATGCCTACAGAAAGGTTAAAGGCTTGAATCAGGTCCCAATGGTCCCTACTTTGGCTGGCTTCCGTGGTAGATTATTATCTTAAAAAAATATTCCCTGCAAAAAATATGTATAACCATTAATTGCTGAGTTATTTGTTATTATAGATGTGGGCTTTGTTTAGTAGCCGCTACTGTGGCTAAATCTCCAAAGTCGGAGAATTAAAAAGATACTCAAGCTGTGCTAAAAATGAGAAGCTAAGCAGTTTGAGCTTGATGAAAGTTTTCCGAGTGCAGATCGACGACAGCTCTCACACACTGGCTTACAAAAAAGGAATTGACTTTCGATATTGCTCATATTGCTCATATTTTATTTTGGTTTTCTACATTTGTTTGGGTATGTCTTCTGTTTCCAAATATAGACCAGTATCAAAATATACATATACACAACATACGTTGGACTACATTTTAAGCCCTCCGACTCTAAACGTCACAGTGTAGCGAACTTCTCTATGCTTCAGAAATGCTTTAGGTTATTAATCGTTATGTTGCAAGTTGCTGCAATTGGTGTTCAACTTCTTTATCTTTTAGCGTTTTAACTACTTTACACAATTTTATTCGAAAATTCTATTCTGTAAAAGACTCTATTCAAAGAGTAGCTATATTTACAATTTTACGGAAAACAGTGCGTTATCCGTTATTTTTAATAGAAAAAAGCAGCATACCTATAATCGCATTACTAATTGGCCAATTTACAAGAGGTTTTCATGTTTATCAGGGTTATTAACCATCGTGCAGTATTTTATTTTGTGCCGCAGATACGACTATTGATTACCGCTTCCAAAGCAGTGAAAAAAAGCAGTACGCAGCCGTTTAGACACATCTTAAACTGTTAACCAAAATAAGACGGTAGCGAGCCGTAGCGGTGGGGTATGGTACTAATAATATTTGTAGTGTCCATATTACACGAACTCAAAATTGCGAAATTTCCAATATCATATCTTGAGAATTACAGAATATTTAAGGTGAGAGTTTAAAATGATTTATTGTTAAGGCCCAAAGTCCTGAAGTTTAGCCTACCGTTAAATATGCTCGTAGGCGCACTCTCAAAGAAGTTATTATTAAATAATTGTTATAGAGATTCCCAAAAAAATATGCCTGCTGGACATAACAGCCTTGAATGGGGGAAGTGGGATTAACCCAGTTTTTAAATTGCTGGTCGTTTGCGTATCGAGTCCAAGAACGCTGATGACTCATTTGAATTCGATATCAAAAAATATTAATTTCGAAATTTTGGGACTAAGTTTGAACATTTAGAGCAAGTGTAATTGCCTCAGTACCACTACTGTTGAAATTTATAAGTAGAATGTGTATACATACTTTAGAAGGTTCGCACCCAAATAATGGAAACCAAGTTTTTAGGTAGGTAGGTACTAAAAGCTATGGTTGGTTTTAAGTGATCGTCGACCCGGTGCATTTTAAACAAGAATAGGTCCATTGTGCTGCCAGTGAAAAGTATAGGTGTTTATACTACTTGCTCCTGGACTTCTGCGACTTCCCCCAAAAAGGTTTGGTATACTCAGAGCCAGACTTTGGGCATACCTAGCAATTGCATGTGTCCGCTTATAATATTCATTAGAATTGTACTAAGTACCCTTAGGTATAAGTACCCTACCCTATACTAACTTATACACATTTTTACAAAATACGATAATTACGATTTTCACAACCCCAAAAACACGATTTTCAGAAAAAGTCTATAACAACACTGATACACATGTACTTTTGGGTACATTTTCCGCTCTCTGAGAGAATTGCGCTCAAATTTTCGAAATTGGCAGATTTCTACTGCTTTGAATCTTGATCGGAAAAGTACGCGAATAGACCTAATGTTTTATCGAATATTATGTCTGCAGATATTTAATACTAGCCGTTTTTTATTATCAGCATGATCTGATCCGGATCAAATCATGAAAATAAAACAAACTGGATCATTGAAAGATTTTATATTTAAGTTGTGGCAACAGTTGTTTTTCACATGTAAAATCCAATACCAATTATGACAAATTTCGTGTGACGTCACAACGCGATGATTTCTCTATTGCACTTGCTCATATTTGAGTTTAACATTTCGCTTGTTGTGTCGGGGGTGCTACCATAAATTATGTTCAAATGTTTTGTTCAAATATGCATCATAATTAACCGTAGTGTACTGCTAATATTTCCATTTATATTATGTGCAAAACAAAACATCTCAAAAGTTGGAGAAGCAACTTATTCGAATTTGAAAAAATGCCAATTGATTTTTTGTGTTGTTAATTGTGTTTCATATTTTGGTCTGACAACATTACTGTGTGGCTATAATTTACAGGGACACCAACATTTAGTGAATGAAATAAAAAACGCCACGAAAGAACAACGAGAAATAGTTGAATTAATTTTTAGATCATATTTCGTGATCTCTATGAAAAGTAGGATCACATGTTGTTGTTGTAAGTGCATGTAAATCAATGATCTATATGGATCACAGCTGATAATAAAAAACGGCTACTATAACAATGATTTTTGGTAAATAAATCAATAAATAAAAAGTAAATCAATAATAATCACCCCTATTGTCGTCGTCGTCTGTCGCAAACGACTGGCGGCATTTGTCGTGTCGAGTCCTTTGGAATTTGGTATTGCGTAACTGAAACGACTCGACTCTCTGAACTCTCACATTCCACATACATTCCACAAACTATAACACATGCGGTTTGACATTTCGGTCGACGAATTTATATTTGGTCTTGTGTGTTGTTTGTGAGTTGGTTAATTATTTAATAAAACATATAAACAATGAATTGTCTTCAGATGTTGTTTGAAAGCAGTGACCAAGAAGAAACCCAGTAAAAATAGCTGGTAAAGTTAAGGAAGGAAATTCGAACCGAATCCAATCCATTGGATTTGCCCGGCGTTAAGTGAGTGTTAGAAATAATTTAAATTGCAAACTGTTTTAATAACAATACATAATTAGATTTGAAGTGTATTTTAGATTATCGAAGTTGAACTTGCTCCAAGACAATTCACAGATAAAGTTATGTCGTCCCATTGCCGAATAACACCACTTTTGCTAGGACTTAGTGAATGATATTGCCAAAGGAATATTTTTCTGCATTTCGTTCACTAAATGTAGAAATTGTCTTCTATTTGGTATCTCCATTCTGCAAAATAACTATAATTGTCTTTTAGTTAATTAAAAATTAAGTTACACTTACAGAAATGTATCATTTCCACGACAAACGTCGTCACAAAACTCCTTACGCAATACCGACGATCGTAGTCGAAAAATATAATCCACATTTTTTGACATTTCAGACGCCATTTGTCGATCGTCTCCGTGTCGTTTTTTTTCGCCCACTATTTTAATAAATTCATATATGTAATAAATAAAAGTATATGTAACGAAAAACAAATACAAATACCTAACTGTGCGTGTGCAATATAAATAAGTTAGTTACAAATTAAATAAATGAACATTAAGAAAATTTATTGATATTTAAGTTTAAATCAATTATACGTTAATTCGTCGTTTTAAATTGTAATATAGAAGATTTAATTCTTGTGTGAATGGATTCTCAGTTGTACCTAATCCGAAATATTCTATTGAGTTTTCTTTCTTTTTTATTAGAGATCGCTTAAGTATTTAGGTCTGATTTGAACTGATGCCAGATGAAGTTCAACATTATTTTAATGGTTTCTTAAGTATATACATAATTTATAGCCTATACACACAGATAAAAGGTGTTTTTTGATATATAGATCTTTTGAATTGTTTTTTTTTTAATAATGGGGACAGGCATTGAGTTTGAATCAAACAACTTTATATATTATGATTATGAAGAAAGGCCCATACAATTTTTTTTGATCACGATTTGAGGCATCCAGTTGGTCTAATTACCGGCCACATTTTCGAGCAATTAGATCTCTATCTATTGTCACTTATAAGCGCTAAATTTTGTCTTTCAAGGCAATAAAAGTTCGCGGTTTCTCATTATACACCAGCAATTTAACATTGCCCATATTGTCCATATTTTTCGTCATGTTTGGCCTTTAACTGTAACGCGAGCTACGGCCAATTTTATACAAAAAGAACCAATGACGCCACTACGTTGAAACCCCACAAAATAGTTCTTTGGTGAATGTAATTGAGTCATTGAGTCTCTTTCCCTCGATACAGAAACGACAATTCCCATTGAGCCTATTCACTAAACATAATTTTTCGATAAAAAAAACTGTTTTTCAAAAAAGTTTGATTTGTATGGACAAATTATTCTCGTTTAAGATTATTTGTGATACTGATAATTATTAGATACAACCGAGCCGATAAAATTTGACCGCATTCTATGGTAAATTTAAAACCTATTACCTACTCTGACTGAGTTTTATTATTCTTTTCGTTTGTGACAAAACAATACACAACAATATGTAATTCCAGGGAAAATTTATTTCTCTTCCCAAAAAAATGACAGATTTTATGATTCGAGGGGTTACACACAAGCATTTTTGACTATGGGCGGGAGGGATAATTAAAAAAAAAAAAAGTGTTATCACTCCACTGTATGTACTTGTATAGGTACACGCACGTGTCTAATATTGGTTTTGTATGGGAGGTACCAGAACTACTTGACCGACATATACAATTTTTAATACCAACTTGACAACGGTAAAAACAAATCCTCTCACAAAATTTCATTCACCTAAGTCAATTCGTTTGGACGCTAAATAACAGACAGAGAGACGTGCGTCTAATAGTGTTTTTATATGGGAGGTACCATAACTACTTTACCGACATAGACAACTTTCAACACCAACCTGACGACGGTAAAAAGAAGTCCTCTCAGAAAATTTCATTCGCCTATGTCGATTCGTTTGGACGCTATCGTGTTTTCAACAGACAGACAGACGGACATGGCTAAATCGATTCAGAATGTGATACTGATTCAGAATATATATACTTTATAGGGTCTCCGGTTAATCCTTCTTGGCGTTACAAATGTAATGACAAAGTGAATATACCTTCCTGTGGAGGGTATAATAATAAATGTACTTAAAACAAAAATTAAAAAAAAACAATGGCAACATTTTGTTAAATAAAATCTTTGTATATTTAACTCTTTTACAAAAAAAAAAAACTGTCAATTTTTCGTATCTACTCGTGCAAACCTCACAGAAAACATCAGGGGGTAGGTACCATTAGTTTCAAAGCCACACACCCAAAAATCTATTCATTTTGTTAATTTTTCGTGTTAAAAAAGAATCGTTATAAAGGTACAACATTTTGATTTGAATATATAACGTAATGTTATATATTAGTTTTAAAAACTACATTAAAACGTTCTCCAGTGCGGTTTGCCTTTTGAACATCTTAGGGCGGGTTCTTCACGAATTGATAACGAACAACTTACATTGCTATGCATCGGCGTAAAATTTATCTCGCTATAATCAAACTAAAATACATTGCATCATATTATTAATCTATTGTTTTATGTCAGCACTAACAAATAGTGCCTAGCATATAGATTCCATTCCAACTGCCCTAAAATAAAGCGTTTTCTCATTTACATTTATATTCAGTACAATTGACTACGAACACACCTCGCTGTTTATGTGGCACATTTTACGTGTTATTTCATATATCCTGTATTTTATACCACGGCCCACAGTCTACATTTACTTGGCATTATACCTTTTATAACCGCAAATTTGAATTTATAACCAACCCAAAAAGCAGTTAACAGGATTGGCTTAGAGTTGCCAAAATATTCCACTCAATATAACTGACAGAAATATACATACAAAATTAGTTTCCAAAATTAGTTGTATAAATGTAATGCTATTTCAATAAAACTGTACCTAGCAAATTGTAAAATATTATAAAGTACGTACATAAGTCACTTATGTTCTCGCTTTATTACTAATATATCTTACAATCTCTGTAAACGGTAAATTAGAAGTCAGAATAAAATTGGCCGAAGTGCAATTTAATTTTTCTTACACTAGTGTTAGCTTAAACAGCAAGGCGTTTTCTTATAGAGTCTATCCAATGTTGAATCTGCTCTTCTAGATTAGTACTCTAAGCTAAGGGAATTGGTAAGCCTTTCATATACGGATACCGACTTTTGAGCATTTCACTCGACACTGATTGTATTGTTAGAAGAAAAAACTTAATTTCTTTGATTAATATAAGCTAAGAAATTTTAAGATTTTGTTGCCTAAGTTTTCACAGCCGCTGTTAAGAAAACAACAAAAAATTTATTTCATTAATTCAAAAGCACAATTTTAAACACAAAAATGAATTACCTTAGTTTATATCTATTAATCAAAAAAATTAAGTTCAATGTACACGATGTAGTGCTTGCAGCGATGGTTTACAAAAGAAAGAGGTTATGTTAAATGTTGCACATGACATGACGTGCACAAAAAATGCATTTACGTTACATAGAGTACTTTTGTTTAAGGTTGAAACCTAATGATGGTTGGGTAGTAGATGGCGCTAACAATACTTAAGCCACGGAAGTAGGTGGCTTAACTTAAGTCACTATTTAAGTGAAGTTTACCGTTAAGCCTGCACTGTTAAAACCAAATTTTTTTCAATCCTGAGTATATTCTCTAATGTCAAATCGGGTATAAGTGTATTGCGACACCCAAAATGATTTGCATTTGCCACTGAACTCAATCACAGTTCAGTAATAACGTGGGTATAGTCAACAAAACCACATCAAATCTTATGTGTCACTTAGGTACCATAATCGAAATTTATTTCCAACATACAAATGCTGAATGCATGACCCAGCTGCAGAAATAAAAAATAAAAAAAACTGGTTGCCGCAAACCGAACGTATTCGCTTTGCACATACTTCAGAGAGTAGGCATGAAGTTTAAATGGGTGGTGTCAGTCTCTATGAGGTGTGGTAGGACAGGATAGCGGCATAGATTGTGCAATGCCGTTGACACCTGGCGCCAATCCCTAATTCTCCGCCATCAGTTTATGCGCTCCTTTTGAAAAACATCTAGGTACATAGTTTGGTTTGGCGGTATGTGTTAAGACTTATTGGTTCTATGTTTAGATTGTAGAATAAAATGTAATGCCTTTGTGTTGTTTTTCGTGCCAACCTGCAGTGAGTATGCAGTTAGAAGCTGTCAAACCGATCACATTGTGTTTGTTTCGATATCAAAAATTCGACTGCACTCAAAACAAAATCCGGCTAGATTTTAATTTACTTTACCATTCGAAAAAAAAAAAATACTTTTTTTTTGTTTATTTCGATTGACTTTAATGCGGTGAACTCAAATCTGCAAAAAAATGCCGCTCTCTTACCCTTTGGGCGTGGCACGCCCCCAAAGCTCAAAAAATACCATCATATAAATAGGACCAAAATTTCAAGACCGCATTTCTTACTATGTAGGTATTTATGTGATTTTTGTGAAAAACAAAATGTGATAAGTCGGTAAAAAGAATGTTTAAATACAAAATATTAGCCCGTGCCCTTGAAATTAAGTGAAATGTCAGTACAAAAACTCAGTGGTTAAAACTTAGCTCTTTTTAATTACCTCATATCTTCGGTCTTTATGATCCGAATTTGATGAAACTTTTTTAGAAGTTTACTGCACATTTAAGGAATATGAAAATTTCATATGGTATTTTTGAAACTTTGGGGGTTTGCCACGCCCAAACGGTAAAAGAGCGCCAATTTTTATTTTTTTTTTCAGATTAGTATTTAGGGCGAAAAAACCGAAAAACCCCGAATGAAAAGCCGAAAAATAAAAAAATCTAAATTTTTATTTTGTATGGAAATATACATCAGACCCAAAATCAATGTCCAATGTACCTACATCGCCCAAATTTGTGTGACTATTTTACAGCAACAAATTACATAGCAATGTTTTGGCTTTATGCCATTTTTGATTAAGGCGTTATGGGTTCGGACGATAAGATTAAGGCCCACCACCAATGACCGCAAAATATTATCAGAAAGTCTTTGCTATTGGCCCAAAGGAGTTTTTGGAAGTTTGATCAAAATTATACCTATACTACATATTCCATTAATTTAAACGAATTCAGAACAAAGAGTCGTGAATTCGTTTAAATTCGACTCTTTATTCTGAATTCGTTTAAATTAAGAACGAGTTTCATTTAATCATTAAACGATACTTTAACAAACTGCACAACATTTTGATCTCAATGAACTGAAGTTGGAAGGATGATTGGGATTCATAATCGCTTACGAAACGTTAAAAACAAATCAATTTTAGGTGATGCGAAGTTCACCGGGTCATTTAGTATGTATATAAGGAATTAGGATGAGAACAATATGCTATGAACAAAAGAAAAATAGCACATAGTCGGAAATCTATTTTGAAATACTTTTTTCGAAGTCGTCGACCTTCGGTAACAAGATGGGTTACAGTGACATCTGCAAATGAGCTTCGATTATGTCCTCTGTCTGTTAAGCTCATAACACAAGGATAACCAGAGATTACGAATGTTTTCATTCTTTTCCATACAAATTCAAGAAAAATTTTTTTTTTATTATACCAGTCTTCAGTGGTTCGGTAGTAATGGTCAGACATACATAATAATAAAATATAACTACCCCACGCACGATATACCATCTACGCTAATCTTTTCTAGCTGACTACGTAACTTGTATATATGTAAATACTGGGGTTAAAATTTGATGTATGTAGCCAAATTTATTAGAACTTTGTTTATATCTTCAATTTCGACCATCAGTTCTAATTGGTTGCCTCTTCTTATTTATTTTCAGGCGATATCACACAAAAAGGATACGAAAAGAAACGAACAAGACTGTTGCAGCCATATATGACAAAAAGTAATCAAGGTAAGGCAGGACCATCTTTTTTTTTGTTTTTGTTAATGAATAGAATGTTTTGTATGAATGAGTGTCTGTCTTACTAACAATATGTAGGCTGCAAATCATTTGGAGGAGCACCTATCTAATTACTCACATTGCTCAGCTGGAAATACATTTACCTTAACACCACCAACAACATTTTAGCGAGCACGGTATGCCATAAATGTCCACGTTACATCTGTAAGAAAAGGTGGGCAGTAATAAGCAATATAATCCATCACACAATGCATTGACCACCATCAAGCATTAATTAATTGCCAGCACATAGAAGCGGGCAAATAGTTTCTCATTTTCAAGTCTAGCGCTAGCCAACCAGTTTCTTATCTCGAGGCGCTGACGCGTCCGTCCCATGCTCTCCCCTTGTTGCTCATCGTGAAATATTGCTTTAGAACGGATATGTGATATCCCTTGGTACATGGCTTCGTGATTAATCGGCAATCAGTATCTTAGAGGTAAAGTTGTGTAGAATGGATTTGTTGGGCACAGTTTGTTGTCCTATACACAGGAGAGACGATTCTAAAAATAGAGCAACACCACCGTAGTCGTAGGACTTTTTTTCTCAATCTAACGTTGCCATACTTCTTACTTGTAATGCGTGGCCGAGGACGACAAAGCCGAGTACGTTGGGTATTTTTAGAAAATTGTATTTTTAGCATGAACAAATTCAATACCAACCATCGAACACCAACCTATTAGCTTGGTAAAGTTCCACATGTAATTGTTTCCAGTAACATATTGATATGTACTTTTGTATGTCTTTTCATATTGAAGGCAGACTTTAAGTTTCTACGAACTGCCACGGCATTTTATTGGGCTTGAATATCCGCGATCATCAGTCACTGATTGGTTAGTTATGCATCGTTTTACCAAATAAAAGGTATTTATTGACAAGAACCATACCATAAAGCTTTTGAATAAATTGGGCTGCTAAAAGGCTAATATTTTCAGGAAAAAGAAAATATATTTTTGAGTTTAAAATATTAAAAAAAAGTGTTCAGCCGGTCTCAATGCAACTGTTACTTTATTGAAATATTAATTACACCAAAAACATAAATATAAAAAACAGCCAAGTTATTTTATATACCTAGAAAACAAAAAAAAAATGTTCAGCCACGAAAGTAATAAGATCTAAATGTACACGAAGTTCTTAGTTTAAAGAGTTTTAATGTTAAAACCAATTTGTAGGTTCACTGGTAAAATTTTCAAATTCTTATATGTATATATTGATTAACGAAGTTATGCCAAGTGAACCTACCAATTTTTTTTTAACATTGAACCTTCTTAAACTTAAACGTTCAATGAAAAGCAATAATCGGCGAAGTGTAAGGCCTACTGCCCACGTAGCTGCACTTCATACGCACGCTTTCGTCTTTTGCATCTTGGTGTACGCTGTCCAATTTTGACCAATCCTAACAGGAACACCCCTGGGCCAATACCTAAAGAACCATTCACATAAGAGCGACCAACTACCTACGACCGAACGACTATTCGCAAGTTTTGACAGTCCGTTCACATGAACATTTGTCTAGGTCATCCATCACTTTTCTATCCCATCAAAATGTATTAAGAAAACAAGTTTATAAACAGTTTAAATAACGAAATTTCGTTTTCCAAACTTTTTGACACGAATTGTCAAAGTTCGCAATCCACATCAGCCGCGTTCCACAAACTAACGAAAAACAATTTCCTTTGAAATTTACCTCAAATTAGAAATGCCAAACGTCCTTTTTAAAATCGAATGGAAACTCGCTAAATTTTAAGGATTTCAGTCGGCAAATTCACCGATGCCGACCTTTCTTTACCTTTTCTGGCATCAAACGGTTCGGTGGTGTTTTTACCGACCTCAACAGCGCACCGAGAGTTCTCCGGCGTCATCCTGCATAAACGGACGAGTTTAGCGGGGATGCCAGAACTAGACATGGCTCTGTGTAATTCTTTTTTATACACGCTATCAAAGGCAACCTTAAAATCGATGAATGGGCGGTGGGTGTCGATTTGAAATTCCTGGGTCTTTTCCAAGATTTGCCGTAGTGTGAAAATCTGGTCTATGGTGGACTTTGCAGGCCTGACACGGCACTGATAAGGGCCTATCAGGTTGTTGACCATCGGCTTAAGGCCTTCACAAATTATTGCAGACAGGATATTGTATGCAATATCGAGGACACTTATACCTCTGTAGTTAGTGCAGATAAGAGGATATCCTTTCTTCAGGACCGGACAAACGATGCTGAGATTCTATTCATCGGGCATTCTTTCATCCGACCAAATTTTACATATGAGTTGGTGTATGCTCCTTATCCTCCCTTCATTTTGGTCAGGTTGATGGGATTCTTGTCTATCGTCATCAATGTTGAATGGCTCAGACTGCCTGACAGCGGGATCTTGGTCATCTTCGCCATTTAGCAGTCTGCAGAAGTGGTCCTTCCAAGTTCTCAGCACCGAGTGATTCTACCACGATGTTCCCTTGTTCATCTTAACAGGCTTCGGTTAGGAATTTAGAGCCTTGACACGTGCTTTTTACTTTTTGGTAACATTTTTGAACCTCATTCCTGGAGTGACGCCTATACCTAATGAAAATCCAAACTTTAGACCTAATTTTTTAAAAATTGCTCGTTGATTTGCCGACTCTTGAAAAGCTACCCTCGCTACCCCCAGGCTTCCAAATCAATTACCGCATCAAAAGCATTCTCCAACATTATAACAAACGACATGATACCCATCCAAGGGACGGTAAATGTCCTTTATTTTTCTATACGTATTCATCAAAAACACTGACAAGTCTATAAATAGATGTAATCTTTAAGGTAAAATAGTTGTTGTGGGTAAGAAATAAATACCTCCAATCCTACACACATAAATTGCAACCAAATAAAAATCCCTCTCCATTTTGCTCCAGTGATTCTTTAACGTAGACAACTCGTCAGTTAAGTCCGTATTATTTCATCGTCTCTAAGTCCATTTCCAATAACAGTGTAGCCAAAGAACCATAATTGCAGATAAGACATTTTATAGTACGACATTATCCAACTAATGAAACAAAACGCTTAAGAATTCTTCACATAATATCAACCAACGATTTTGTTCACATTTTCTGGCACATCTTGTAGTTGAATTATTGATGCTACTGCAATTCTCATCATCATTGAGTAAATTCATTTTTAATTGAAAATTCCTCTAGAGTTTGCAAAGGCGGGTAGATAAAGGTAAAACGCGTCTTCTCCACTTGTAACCTTGAAGGCAAACGAACACCATCGAAACCAGCTATTGATGGATGAGAATCCTCAAGGAAGAGCATTTTGATTGGTACATCTACTACACCCAACCATTATCCTAGAATATGTTGTGTATACGCGATGAAATGACAAAAATGTCCCGAAGCTAATAACAATAATAAAAAGAAGGTAGGGGAGAGTGGGTACGAAAAAAAGCAAACATTTTTCGTATTTGGTTCCATAATTTCCAAACCGATGTACATACTAAACTGAAGCAACCTGCATGTTAATGAATGGACATTTGACTACCGTAAAATTGTAACTTGGTTATTGTCTAATATCCCAGATCGGGTGTATGCTGTTAAAAGTAAGGGAAAGTAGAATGTTACAACCGACCTTCCTAGTGTACCGATTGTAACAGAATGAATGGACTGTTGTAACACCATACAATTGAAAGGAGAGATCAAGAATATTGGTTAAAATTATTTTTAATTTCAAAAAACAAATTAAAATATTTGTAGAAACAAAAATTAAAGTTATGTTGACAAATGACATGGCACATATTCCCAATAAAATACAGCTAATTGGGATATTGTAAATCAATCACAACGAACAAAATTATTCAAAGTAAGTTCAAATTAAATGAATTAAAAAACGTATAAAATTCAATAAAATAATCTATGGATATAGTCACAACCGTCCACCCCATACGATAAAAGATAGTATGTACTACGATAATATCGCTTCAATAAAGTTAAGACTTTCTTATTTTACGAAATATGACAAAAAAACATTCACAAAAAAAAAAAAAAAAAACACTTTCGCGCTCGAATTTCACCTTTTCAAATCTATTCGACACGATATTAGTACACTGAAGTGTGATATTTTGGGTTGCATTCAGGACCTAATTGCAAGTAATTTTGCATTTAAAAATGAACGCATTCTGTATTTAAACGGCTCTATTCTTTCTTAGAACATCAGTGTTACAACTTTCGTACCCACTCTCCCCTACCTACTTTATTGAACGAGCTACCAAGGGAGAGTATGTGGAATTTAACAAATAAAGTAGTCGAGACTTACGTAGTACGTATTAAGTTTATTAAGCACCTGCGGACAATGATGCCATTTATAAGGTAATGGTAATGTATAGTCTTGGTGATTCGCATCAGGCAATGATCGTTGTAGTAGTCACTCCTAACCAAGTTGTTGGATTATATTGACCGAGGCGAGATTACTACGATGTGCATCATGCATGCGTACTACAGTAGTACAAAACTGAATAAGGTACCAATTTGTTGTTCTTCGTTAATAAGATGCGTTAACGATATCGGTCGGTAGTTCCATTAACCTAATTGGCGTGGCGGTGTTTGACCGATATTACTTACTACAGCCGATAATTAACATACACTCACTTCTATTCAATTAGTTGGTCCTACATCCGCTGATAAAGATCATCAGTCGCTTTCCTGATACTGTAAAATCCTATGCCTACACGATAAAATTAGAAAATCAATAAAAGTATATTGCAGGAATATTAAATCGTTTACACCTAGGCTTGCCCCTGGCGACTACTTGAAACCCAAAAAGGATATCTCGGGTTTGTGAAAAGATTGCCCCCGCGCAGTCTTCGCCGTGTTACATCAAATCGAGAAATCTTTGTGAATTTGTGATTGAAATTACTTTCGATTTAAATTTGAATTCTCTCAAATTGAAATGCTTTCTTTTACTGAGAACCCTTATTTGAGGAGTTTCCCCGAGCTCGCTGTTGTCAGGTGGCTATGTACTTGTACACCTACGAACTGGTAAATTTCGCTTAGGCAAACTTATAGATACGTGGGCTGGCAGACTCTGTGTGTGTGGTGTTAAGCTTAAATGTGTCAATCACTATGCTGTACCTGTATATATCGATGTGTATGTGTTTGCATGAAATGTGTCTAATTCATTAATATATATATACATTACCATTTTATTCAACATTATAATCTAAAAACAAACTAAAAACCTGTATAAAGGTGGTGGTGGTAATAATGCCGGTAATGGAAGCAGTAATAATAGTGGAGGCGGGGGTGGTATGCCCCCATACTATAACCTAAAGGATCAACACCTGCAACAACAAACCGGAAATGGCGCCGGTAACGGTGGGGGTGGAGTGCAAATTTCCAGCGAAGGATATAGCTATGTGACTGAAGTTCCATCGTTGCCATCGTCGCACCATCGACATTCTAGTTCATACCACAAATCAGCATCGTCCCATCATCATTCCGGAAGTGGTGGTGGTGGCGGTGGAGGAGGTGGTGGCAGCGGTGGTGGTAGCGGTTGTGGTAGTGGCGGACATCATCAGAATCGAACACGAAGGACACAACGAAGAGTCACCCACAACGAGAAGCGATATCATTCAGGTCGGGGTCGACTCTATATTTATTTGTAGTTAAATAGATATTTGTGTTCTGTTTCCCAATACACCCTTTCCCTTATGTTATATTGCTCATATTACATTTACTTTCATTTTAATATTTTATTAATTAAATCTTGAGCTTTCTAATGAATGAATGCAATGAGTACCTATACGAATTACATACGTATATTTATATTTATACCATGTTTTGCGTTTGCCAATTATTATTAATGTTTGTCCGTTGTGTGTTCAATATTTTGTTTGTTAAAAAATAGAAAACTAGAAACTTCGAAATTGTAAAAAGATGATAAAAAAAATGTTAATTTTTACTGCATCAAAACTTGTGTAGATCGCTGATCAGCAGCAAACAGATGTGAACTGCCATTATAGCAGTAAAATACAATTAAAATATAAGGTTTGTCAACCTCTACTTACTAGAGCTAGTTATTAAATTGTTTTAAAAGACAAAACCAGATTTCTTAATCAAAATTGTAAACATTATTATTGTATGGAATGCTCCACGCCCCTTTGTTCTTTGTAGAATGTTTTCCACAGGCAATATGTTGCCATTTACCAAATTTTAATGCTAAACCTGTCATAAAAGTAAAGTAAATGGTGTTTTGAAAAACGTTGTTATATGAGCATTGGGTAGTTCCATGTCCCGTTTTTCAATCCCACCCACATATGGCGCAGTGCTTTGTTCGCAGAATGTACATTAATGTTTACAATTTTACAATTTTAGCACCCATGAGTATACAGGAATAGCATTTTGCAACATATGATTTTTTTTATGGGAGGTGGAACGCTCTATGTCCAATTTTACCAAAGTGAACAGAAACACCTTTGCGAAAAAAAAACAAAATTTGCTGAATATTCGAGCTCAATGTCAATCGAATAATAGTAAGTAGGCTGAATTTGTACATATAGGTATATATTGTACTGCAAACTTTTGATTTATTGTACCGCCTTGCTTATCTTGAAGAAGTAGTGCCGTCATAAGAGATTCCCTCGCATTACAGTAAGTTTCGGAATAATTTTGAGGTTCTTGTACTCCTATATACTACTCCTTGCCGGAAGAAATACTTGCTATAGCACTCTCTCTAACCTAGTATCATTTAGGAATCTAAGTATGGTATAGTACTTCTCTATCTGATAAGTCCCAAATATCAGTCTTCTGGGTCAATGCACAACACGATCCCAGCACATGTTTTAAGATTTCACTGGACCTGGACTAGTCGGAAATTCTGCAGAGACCTTCCTAAGATATAGCCAATTGTTCCACGTCCTGTTGTCTTTCTCTAGTTTCCTGAATTCTTCTTCGAGGGTATTCCCCTATTCCGTAGAATGCTTCAGTACCTTTGAAAATTACTGGTACCCCCTTTGCTGTGAGGCATTTCATTCCCATGTAGCCGTGTGCTCGTCTTGATTCTCCTACGCAGTTCATTAAGTTTTTGTAGCCATTTCCCACTTCATAATGTGCATCAGGAATCAAGAGCCATCATACTGATAGCAGTATGGCTTTGTTTCTATATTTGCTGATTTAGACATATCTATCTATGGCATAGAGTTCATTCTGAAAGAGTGAAAGATGCTGGTTTGTCGATCGATTCAGAATGTTTGGTTCTATGCCCGAATACTCCCGCTCCAGTTCCCTCGTCCGAACTTGATCCATTTGTGTACCACATTGTTGTGTGATAGCTCAGTTTGTGGATTCATTGCTCCAGATCTTCGCTTGCTGTTGCTACGCTATAAAAGTTCAAAAGTAAATTTCAAAACAAATTCGATATGAGGAAATTGTCAGTTGTGGAAATTTGTCACTTGCTAAACCGCCCTATGTCTAATACCTTGTTTCACTTTAATTCTTTTTATTTTTAGCTTTCTCGTTTTGCATGTTCTCATAATTTCGAAGTAAGGCCAGAAATCCATTTCCCAAAAGTTAACCTCATTAATATTTACACCTTGCAGCAATATACATCACTCAAGGGAAATCCTTAGATTTTCTACTGTACAAAGAAGGCTAAGAAATGTACCCTTTTTTAATCAAACGGTGGTAGTGACACGCTTCACGGTTAAAAGGGTTTTCAAATGTGGGTACTATACTCAGTTTATGGGCACGACCAAAAATCAGTCAAAGAATTGTTCTTTCAAACTATGCCGATATGAGATCTCCCTTTCTGCTAATCATATAGCACTCGGCGCCATTAAGCACAACTAGCACAATAAATTTTTCAGTAAGCTAGGGTTCCGTCGACCATCTTTTGGGAAACGCTGCAGTAGAGCATACGTTTCTTCCTTCGGCTTCGCGACAATTTTTTGGAACCCATCTGATTTTGCCAAACTATTTCAAATATAATTTATATATAGTACTAGCTTCAATCCCGTCCGCTTCGCCAGGTATTAAAAAAAAAAAACAATTCAACACAAAGCTCAAAACTTTCAAATCGTTAAATTGCAAGAAATTGTGTTTGCTAGTTGCTTTTTTTTTATTATGGCATGTACTTTTGTTATAAACCAATTTCCTACAACGAATCCGCACCCTTCTGCATGCAATCTTTCATGACAGCTGCGAACTCCAAGTTCCTCTTCCTCTTATTGCTGCTTTGTAGGGTTTGAGTCAAAAAATCTGTGGGCTCTTAGGCAAAAAAAAACAGCGTTTTAAAGTAAACGTGAAAAATCCGTATACTTATCTCAATTCCAAATATGTCGGAGTATCGCATAAGAATCTGACATCCTGCTAATTTTAGAATTTGCAGACTTATTTCCGACAGGAACAGAACAGCTGAGGGAGTATCATTTCTTGTGAATCGTGCAAATGGTGTTGAAATTCTATTAATTCTAAGCCAATTTGAGCATAAAGCTAGACAGGTAAACGATCAAGCCCAGTCTTGGCTTTTGGAGGACAGACATTTTGGATGCATCGTTTAAATTGAACGTTTCGGTCCGCTTGACAAGGGTTTTTGGTATTTTGTCGCCGTCTGTTTTCAGAAGAACTTTTTCTATATGCTCACAGTAATTTGTGTGTTTTCGAATACCACAAAGAACTGTTCAAAATTAATGTAAGCCGCTTTGAAATTTCGGTGATCCACACAACTGGCAATGTAGCTAGTTCGACCGCAATGTCGCCCATGAGTGGTTGACTTAAACCGCCATGCCATGTCCCTTGTCATGATTGAGATGAATAAACCGTGCGGTAACAATTATGACATTTCACCATTTCACCCTGCAGCGAACTCAATTGTCTTAGTTTATGACCAGAGGTAGTGTCGTGCGAACTTGACATAATAAAGCCTTTTAAACAAACTAACAATGCGTAGAAGTGCTTTCATAAACCATCGCTTAAGCCTAAGAATTCTACCCAGTACCACTGCTTGTTTTCTTAATATTCATGTGTATATCCTTGCAATATCCAGATTGGGTTTCCCCCTAGCCTGAGATGGAATACCCTTTAAGATGGCATATGATACCTAAGCGATAGCTTTATCATTATAAGTTGATAAACTGAAATTTAAATTGTTGATTTTTTGTCTACAATATAAGATTTCAAAATTTGTTGTCAGTAACTGTATAGTGTTTACATATACATACGAGTATACTCTGAACAAAAAATTCAAATAAATGTTATGTGCTTTCAGCACTCATTCTGCAGCAGCCAGCAGAGCAAGTCTTAAATCTTTGTTGCAAACAGAGCTATTGTGTAATATTACGAAGCATCATTCATACAGTGCCCCGAGGATACAGTATCGCAAAGTAGATTAACAAGTTCATTGACATCATCAACAATTGTAGTGGGCATTTATTCTCTACAATTTTGAATACAAAATGGGTGGGGTTCATTCGCTGTACCAATCTGTGTGTAAATATTTTAAGCATTAAAGACATTAAACGCAGTTAATTTGCATTCACTTAAATTTTCATGGTTTTTAAAAGCATTCTGAATACTTAATTCTATAAATATGGCTAATAGAAAAATAAAACGCTGTTCGTCAGAGGAGAAAAATGTGCCGAGGACGAATGTGATAGGGTAAAACCTGCAGTACTGAGTCCCTTATAGTTATGTATGAGTTTGTCTTCATCATCTTTTTTTTTAATAGTCCGCTTGTGCATTAAGTGGGGCGCGGCTGTAGGTTGCTCAAGTGGACCCTCCATATCTCTCGATTCTCCGTCATCGACTCTAAATCATCAAGGGCAATCCCCATACGGAAATAGGAGAGATTATGGACTTGATCTAAACATCTCATCCTTGGTCTACCTAGAGGACGCTTGCCTGATGGTACGGTTTCCATAGCACGTCGTGAAATCCTGGTCGGGGACATGCTTTTAATATGACCAAACCACGTATTCTGGTATTTCTGATGCGATCTCTACGGGTCACACCAGCAATACTACGGAGAAATCTTATTTCGGCAGCTTGTATCCGCGATCATATTTTTTCGGTCATTACCCAAACCTCATGACCATAGCTAAGAGTTGGAACAAACACCGAATTAAAGACCTTGACCCAGCCTGATCGCTAGTGAATAAGAACCCGAGATTCTAATTAAACTTCTCCACCTGTTTTAATGGGACTCCACTAACATGCAGAGTGCATTGAACAGGCGTTCTGGAGACGACCATCACTTCAGATTTGTTCACGTTTACTTTCATCTCAGCTTCAACACAAACGAAGAGCAAATGACTTATCATCAGATCTCCCAATTCTAAACGTTCCTCGCCAAGACTGCGCTGTAGCTTCCAGTCCATATAAGTAATGAAAGGAGACAAGACGCACCCCTGACGAAGTCCAACGCCCGCGGTGAAAGGTATTGATTTAACGCCTTTTACCCGTATGAGTTTGTCTCTATTCAAAATTACATAACTGTTTCCAAAAATCAAATCAAATTCTTAATTAAATGAAATGATTACATATATGTATGTATTTTATTGCTTTCTTTATTCATTTTCGTAACTAAACCACTACACAGATGCATCTCTGTCTCAATCTTCATACACCAATCTCGAGAAGCAGTGAACAGATTTGGGTGCGTATTCCACTGTTATGATCTGTATTTCTCAGAAAAGGATCCTGCTTATTTCAAATTACTCTATTACTCATAGGAGCTTAGCATTGGAGTTTTAATGGGGTTAGAATAATTTCCTTTTAAGGTGTGTACAGTAGGTACACAGCTCTAACTCCATAATAGCTCAATGGATTGAAAAAAGGATTTACAATCATCATACAACAAAAGAAGAATCATAGTTTTTGTGAGACTAACGCACACCAATCCATTTTTATACCTTCTGCAGGAAATCAATGTAACAATATCGAAAGCAATAAAAAATAATCTGTTAGGTAATATGTTGAAATTTTGTCAGATAGAAGACCGGCTCGTTACTGGAACAAAGTTTTTTTACTATTCACCCAATAGTAAGCCCGTACGATTCATTATAGGATGTATTAGCTTTTGATTCCCAATAGTGAGCCCCCATTAAATGGATCTCCTCAATCTTTGTGTCTGAATGTAGATTATGAAACAAAACCAATTTATTAAACATTAAATTATAAACAATTTGGCTACAAAAACCATTCATTCGAACTTTAAACTTTTTCGGATAAAACTCTCAATCAGTTGAGCGAAAATTGTCTAAAGCACTCCTTTCATAAACCTACGAGATACGTGTCATTCACCGAATTTTTGTACCCATCTATAAAGTAAAACTTTATGAAATTAAGTTACAAAATAAAAGAAACATGTGGTTGAATTGTTTATTAAAAAAATTATTCAGAAAAGGAGAACAATGAACAACAATGGAGAACATTTGGTTTCAACATATCTTAATTCTGGAAATTGATAGTACCACAAATTGTTTCGAATTGCATGTTATGGCAGTACTGATTTTCGTATGAATTTGACAAAATAGCTGACATTTTGTAGGTTCCTAATTTACATTTCGTTTTTTGCTTTTAATAAGCGTTATAGAGCCTTTGGGAGAAATCTGATGGGCGAATTTAATTGCAAATTTGGTATAAATTTGGAATAATTTTTTCGGCATAAGTACCATAAGATGGCTTGGTTTTCAGCGAAAATAAATTATGGAATTTAGATCCTGCAATGACAGAAAAAGTAAGAGATCCTAATAAATATGTCGCATTAGTAAATGTGGAATTCAAATTGTTTATTGGCACCGTTTTAATAAGACCGTACAAGTTGAACCTGGCAGCTTATTAATACATTAGTAATAGATTATTAGTAAGGCCGAATAACTATGATGATAGTTCACACTGCAAAAGAAAGGATGTACGCTCTCTGTTCCCTGATTGTACACTACAGTTACCCAAATGAAAGAAATGAAACTCTTTAGGAACAGCAGGAATAAATTCATTATATTTTTAGGTATTGACTGCGTTCACAGATAAACAGATAACTAATGAGCGTTGAAAGTGCATCCTTGTAGACAGACTTTATCTGAATGATTGAGTTTTGTTTACATTTAAGGTACTATACTGCAACTGCAAGTAGGATGTGAATTTCACGTTTGGACGTACATAGTATTATGTCTTATGTATGTTCAAATCGATTACAATGATACTTTTCCGTAATAAATATATATATATAAATAATATTTTTTCACAGAAACAAACACACATAAGGCATAAATGCCTTTTTTAAAGAAAAATGTTTTAGGCCTTTTTAAGACTTAATGCCATTTTTAAAAGAAAAAGGTTTTAAGCCTTATAATAACACCACACAACCAGAAAAATTTCGTAACGAACGCCTGCGATTGAAAGCTTTGGAAAGCTTTGAAAGAGCTGAAGAGTACATGGGCAGAGAGAAGTGGAGACCAGTTAAAAGACGTCTTTTCATCGATTGCAATATTTGAAGGCAATTTGAAATTTTCAGCGCCATTTTCTACATTATTTATTTATTTGATGGCCTTGAGTCCTTCATTTGCAGAGACGACCGACACGGTGTGTGCTTTCACTGCAATTTCAGCAGCTGGTTCTTTTGCTTTTTGCAATTTCTCATCGATCCCATATCTAAATATTTAAAATATCTCCAATCCAGGACATAGAAAAAACACCAGGACATAAAAAAAGATAAATAAATAGTTGGCGCGACAGGTCCGTATAGGAAGAAGAACCCTAGGCCCAGCTTTTCCCAACCATTCGTTAGTGTGAGTTTTTATTTATGGGACGAATGGAAGGGACCTAAAATTTGTATGTTTCTCAGACGTTCGCAAACAACGTGTGCAAGTAGATAATGCTTCGGCGATATTATTTTTTAAATTGTAGAGAACAAAGTGCACATGAACTTGATAGATATGACCAAAAAAGACAGAAGAAACCAATGTTGTTAAAAAAGGCAAAAAAATGGAAATGTGAGTAAAAAAAGGCAAAAAAAGGCAAGGTCAAGCAAACCGTTCCCTGGTAATGAATCTAGTAGTAATGCGATAATTTTCATACGTTCTTAGGTACTGAGTTTGATATAATATGCTTCAGGAAATTATGTTTTATTTGCTAAGATTGGTTGTATTTGAATTATGTGTGGATCTGAACGGTGGGCCCAAAAACAGTGAAGTAATAATAATAAAAGTAATTGTAATAAAATATTAGACATGTATTAGACATCATCTTTTGCCCATATTAGAACATTGGCTATAGAACTTACATTATTCCGTATGCTTAACTAGAGCTTCGAGATGAGCTTCTTCTCTTGCTTAGTCTAGTTCAACAGTGTCATCACAAATTAGTTGCTAAAAATGTATAGAATTATTCCAAGTTTATTTTCTAGGTCTCCGATGGTAGAAAGATGCTCAAGTAAACTAGAGGTCAATTCTGAGACGGATTTATAAAAAATGAAGGTTAAAGAGACTTAATCGCCAAAATTTCCTAAATTTGTCGCAATAATGAAATTGAAATTTCATACACAAATACCTACTGAGAATAACGATGTTGCATGAAACCATCAGACAAAAAATGAAAGAAATCAGTCATGTATAAATATATTCGTTAAATCGGAAAGCAAATTTTTTGCTATTTAGACGAGTATTTAGATCTGTTTTTCTTACCTCGAAATTTCTCTATATGGCATTCACGTACACTGTTACACACTTGAAAAAAAAAAAAACACGGCCAAAACGAAAATTGTATACTCTCTGATGTTTGTCATTCGCGAGAGGTCGCGCATTGGAGTCAGCGATGCCAGATTACAAGATATATCTTTTTTTTTCAGGATTTTTAAGGTTCGAAATATGTGCAAGACTTTTTACCTTAATTTCATTAAATTTCAAGATTTTTTTATATTGAACTATAATTTCTATGTCTAACAATTTAAAATAGCATTTTCTATGAAAGAAAGTGGTTTTCTATTCCTTAGTATTGTCAGTGAAAAAAAAATACTCATGCACGACTTCTGTTATGCACTGGAAACTATTTGTGGCATATGACAAATTAGCTCAAGGAAGTTACGAATAAGAATGATCCTACCTAAATAGCTATGTGGCTTATTGTATCATCTAATTGCAGACTTAAAGGTATACACAAAAATTGTGGAAGAAGTCACTTGTATAGCAGAACCAAGGCAATTGCGATTGTAAAAAATATGCACCATGTGCACCTCCGTTGGTAAAAAGACCTAAGTGCACATGCACAAATATTATTGATACCTTAGCCGGCTCTCATACTGAGGCAATAATCAATAAGCAACTGGCATGGCAATTGGAAACACGCAATATTATCGCTCACAATTATTTTACTTTCAATAAAATTAGAGGTCTTACATCAAATGAACGCAATATCGGTCGAACGAAAAATTTTGCTGATTGCAGCATGTTGTAATTTGTAAAGAAAAATATATATTCTTTCATAGCAGCAATATTTGTCATTAGTGACACGTCCCTAGACATTTGCGCATATAAGTACTACGTTTTATTAATGATTGAAAAATATGTGTATGGGAGTGGGAGGTACCAAAACTAGTCGACCGATATAGTCCATTTTCAATACCAACGACACGACGACGGTAAAAAAAAGTCATCTCACAAAATTTCTTGCTTTGACTATTTTTAAGGATATTCAATTTGATGTTTCCTATTATGTATTTGGAAAACTGCCATAACAAAGTCTTATGTCAACGGAAAATTTTATAAAATTAAATAAAACGTTAAAAATTTAACATGTAAACAGTTCTTTTTTGACACTTGTACTTAACTAAACAATTTTTTTCCGTTCTAGTTTTTTCTATATTTTGGAAAAATCTTGAAAAAAAGATATTTTATATAGGAAAACAAGATTTTCAACTTTTTCATCTGAGAATACTGATTGGAGGATTCATTCTACTCCATATTTATCCATTTTGCTTATTTTCAGTGGTGTTTTTTTATGAATTCAAATTTTTACAAATGAATTTAGTTTAAAACGAATCAGGGTACTTCTATTATAATCGTTTCAGAATCATTTTCGGCTGATACACTGTAGTAAAATTGTATTTTTTTTTTATCACATCGTGAGCTTTTCTAATTTCTATAGTAACACTGAGCAAACAACAAAAAAAACATTTGAAATCGAACTGACATTTGCGACTTGTACATTTTACACTGTTGTATTTGTTTGTTGTTATAAGTCTGGGGGATAGTAAAAGTGTAAAAGTCTAGCGAGTGTATTTTGTTGCTATAGTGTAAGAAAATTTCACACTTTTACACTTTTACAAAGATACTAGACCTGATACATCGAATCGTGAATACCCCTAATAAGTTTAAGTTAAGTTTTAAATTTACGTATCTAATAATAAAAAAAAGTTCTTAACATCTTTTTACAATATCTAAAATTCTATGCATATGCATGTCTCTATTTATAACCACTAACCAAGCTTTCTATCACATATTACGTTTAAGATCTGCAATATTTTTAAATAATATTTACTTAATGTTTTTGATTTCATGTTTTATTTTTTTTTTTATTTTCTTTTATTTCATTTTGTCCAAATTGTGTTCAACAATCAAACTATAATATCGAACAAATATTATGTATAGCTGGTCCGCTCACATCAAATGTCAAGCGTTCTGGTGTAGACCTTAGCAGTCAGCTAGCAGCTCTGTCAGCTGAAATTGCCGCAAAGTCTAATTTTAAAGGATGTCGACCGTACAAATCATCCCAGGTGCCCGACCAATGCTCAATGCCACAGTCGCCACTATTGCAGACGCGCAAATATTCCGGGAGTGGAGGTAGCGTTGGCGGTGGAAATAGCAGTGGCTCATCGAGCATGGAAAAACAATCATCTAGTAAGCCCAGCAAACAAGTGCCATTAAGTTCGAGATCTTCTCAGCAGCAAATAGCAGCGCAACTTCCTCATTCGATACTACAATCGTCTGCTAATCTTCTGGCACCAAGTGCAATTTTAGCAGCTGTCAAATCGATGCAAAACAATAAAACAGCGGTAAAGTCGTTAAGCGACAACAAGAACAATAACAGCAATGGCAACAGTCGCAGCAAATCCGAATCACCAAGTGGTACTGTACCAGTTGGACCATCACCAGGATGTCTAGTAGGTAATAGCGCTGAACGAACTGATAAATCTGATCAGAGTAAAAGTGGTCAGAATGCCAATGCACAAACCGCACAAAATAATCGACCCAGTCGACGTTTGGGAAGGCACGAAAGTCGCTATACAAGTGGTAAACGCAATTTAATATTTTGTTTGTCCTAGCCTTTACATCCCTATCCTATTTCCCGGTCATATTCTAAGATACAAATCCTTTCATTCCTTCTCCTCCGCTCTGGAATAACGCTCTGGTCTTAGCCACACTGTTACGCATTAACCCCAAGTTTGTTTTTTTCCGAATCGAACAAATTTTGACTTGCGTGTATCGCTTGGTTTGGTCATACCTAGTCTTTCTCTATACATATATCTATCATTGGATTTAAATATATAACTTAACAGCGCATTCTGAATACATTCTGTTTGTTTATATATCAGTTTCGCTAAAATAAACTGTAAAGTCGATAACACTTGATATATTTGTAAAAAATTAGATAACACTCATCAAAAGTCATCCCATATTTACACTACCCATTAGACATTGACACAAGTTGTATAATTTGAAACATTTTATATACATAGCTTCTTAATTGTATAGAAAGAAATTGTAGTTGGTGTTAAAGCTGAGAGGATCGTACAACTTACAATATGTACTCGTATTTTGCGAATTAGGTCAGACTATTCTGTATACAGTTAAAACTATTCATAATGTTATTTTATCATAGGTTATGAGTTTTATTGTAAGGATTTACATTTTTGGTTGTTGGTAAGCTAATAATAATAATAAAATATGTGCGAGAAAAGTAACTAATTATTACATTTCATTTCCAAACAAGGTTATAGACAAAAAACCAATCAAATTTCTGGGCACTTTAAAAACTTAAATAATAATGGACATCAGTTCAAACAGACATAGAATATTAAAATGGAACAATTTTAATTGTTTAGTAACACAGACCAAAATCATTTCGAAAAATTCGCCAAGTTGACGTTGACGCGAAACTGAGATTCCTCTAATTTTTTCAGAACTCTCCAAATAGTGAGCTCGTAAATTGATACCTATAGCGCAGTAAATTGCGCGAACTTGATTTTCATAAACAATTTTTACGATTTGGATACATTGTTGAATCGTGTAGCGGTTAATGGCAAAAATGGTGGCTGTGACAGAACACAATGACAGCAAAATATTTTTCAATATGGCCGTATCCTTTTGTCAAATTTCTGCCGTAACTACTAAATGACCCTATCGTATCGTTATCTGCATAGTATACATATATTTGAGTATATTCTGATGTTGACTTATTTAATGTGATGATGCTAATGGTATGACGAGGAGTCTCAACAGTAGACGAACACCAAGCCTATGGCAGAATTGCGTAATAGATGAACGACCAATACGTGACACGGAATTTGTAACATTCCCGTATGTGTATTAAGAGAAAGATATTGTTTTCGTTCAAAACGTCCGTCTGCTCCTGGGCCTAAAGCCTTAACGGCTGGATGGATCGATTTCTATCAATTTTGCATGTTAGCGCAAATATTAACGGCACTTCCTACATAAGGATTTTAAACACGTCTAATTTTTTTTCTAAAACGGCTCAAACGTTTTTACCAAATTGATATTTCAATCAACGTCAACATGGATCATTTTTGTTTTTCTACAAATTCGTATAACAATTTTTTTTTATAGCCATATTTAAAAAAGCACAAAATTAATTAATTAGAGATTAATACTGCGTTTTCCATTCAAATTACAGACAGCGTTAGGTAGGTACATACTTCAAAAAACTGATCATATCTTGAAAACCCAATTTTTTAATTCGAAAACAAATTGATATTTTTGTTTTCATAAAACTGATCTAGATGTTTTTGTTTGTTCGGAGAACTTCCCAGTGCAAACAACTATTGTGAATTAATAACATTCATATTATTATTATAAAGTACAAACTCCATTCCATCATCTTTCAAATAACCAGTGTATGTCCAATACAACAAATGACAAAACCTATTTCCTTTGAAACGGTCGCACAATTAGACTTTTCGAACGTATCATCCCAGATATGGCAAATAATGTAACTAACCTAGGAACTGACGTTTTGATTTCATTTACGGCTGCTGTGTTTCGTTTTCAAAAACAGCTGTAAATAGTTTGTTAATGTAATACGAATACACAATTAAATTGTGAAAACAAAACATAATCCGCTGTACTTATAATAATTTTAAGTGTCCATGCTAACTTTTACGAAGTCACAATGACCAACAATTTCATATAAAATTATCCATTGTGACCTTCAAAATATTTAAGTTGAAAATTAAAAATTATTATTCCTAATGGCCAATGTAAACAAACTGAATGGATAATGTCGAAGTGTTATCGAAATGTTCATCGTTGAATTAAATGAGGCCATAGATTCAGCCATAGTCCACGAAATATGCAAAGAAAAGTAACCAAAAGTGAAAACAAATAATTTTGTTTTTAGATTTACTTCCTTACCGATAATGTAGAGCTATTGAATCGACACAGTGACGTCAGTAAATGGGTGGAGAACTTACTTACTTAAGTGGTCGTGGCGCTACAGTAAGGAGTTGACAATAAGCCTCTTCAGTTAGCTTAAACAACTGATTCGCACTTTTCTAACCAGGTCAATGTCGCTGCACAGCTCATCGAGTTCGTTGTTAAATCTCTCCCCAAATCCCGTCAACGCAAACGGGACCGAAAATCACTCGAAAAGTTTTGGGTTCAAAAAGACCAAGGATATATTCATCCTCTTTCGTTCGCTAATGTCCACGCTTCTGCGACATATAGCATTTCTGGATATTGACAAGTCTTCAATTTCGTTTTTAGGCCAATGAAACGATTTCTGATTTGCTGTCATTTTAAAAGTTTATAACGGAGCAGAGGTAGATAAAGTCCCTATATAACTATATATTTGTGGGGTCTCCCGTGATTCCTTCTTTGCGTTACAAATGTGGAGGTGAGTTTTACATGTGTGCTGTACATGTTCTTAAAAAAATGAATACTTTGATTTTGTTCAAATCGGGATTTTAAGTTCATTGCGGTTCTTTATAACAGATAACTTGTATTACGTATACAATACATGTATTATTAATGTTTCCAAACTTTCGCTGTTTATAGATGCCAGTTTTAACAGATCGTTTACATGGACACTGAATTTAAATGATTGATTTTTTACATTTAACTAATTGCTAATTTGGAATGGCTATAGGAAACACATGTGTAAAGGAGTTAATATGGATTATATTTGAAGCGGCTCTAAGCCTGAATTGCCCTGTAATTCAAAAGTATAATAAACTTGTATGCGTACTGATTCATAGATTACTGGAATAAGTGTTTCTATTTTTATCATATACTAGCTTTTGCCCGCGGCTTCGCTCGCGCAGTCCTCAGGATTTGACACACAGAAATTCCTTCACAATCATTTTTATATATATAACGCGCAGGAAACCTACCTAAGAAAGTACATAAGGAGCAGTTAGTATCTCTTAAAATTATGTCTAACGCCCTATTGGTGAAAACACTTCAAAAATATAGATATGATCAATTAGTTTGTGAAGCACGGGAATCTCAACAAAGATCACATTATAGCAGACCGAGCCACTATCTATGGAACACAACATATTTCTTAGTTAGCCAATCCTTAATTATATTCCACACTGCCCAGATCTTCCTACACTGTGCAACATATGCAACCGGAAAGATCGTGAGGATGTACATATACCACTCTATAGCAGTATAACCCCATTCTTACAGATTTCCGGTTGAATATCTTTTGAGTACGTACGATGGAGTTAGATGAAGCGATCAGCATATTCAACAGCTATGAAGTTTGGAAGCATTACAATGTTTCAAATCGATACGACGAACGGTTCGTGAATTAAAAAAAGGCCCCCCTTAAAAGGGGTCATGGCCAATAACTCGGACCTCAAGCAAAATTTCCAAAATCGGACAAATTAATTATCTTTATTTCTCATAGAGAGTACACAAACCGAGTTTGAAGTAAATCGGATGAAAAATAAAAATCTTCTCATACAAACTTTGACCCCCCCCTTTTACGCCTTTAGGGGTCGAATTTCAAAAAATTCTTACTTAGTGGTTGTATACATCATAAAAAAATCTGCAAAATTTCAGCTTTGTAGACCAAATGGTTTAAGCTGAGCGTTGATCATCTGACGGTCGGATACTTCATTTTTATATATATAGATAAGATTCGACTCGATGTGTGGCAAACATTGGCTGCGCACACATTGACGCAAGAAGTGGTGCGCACATTAAAGCATTTTCTGTGCTGTGTTTTTAATGGAAAATCTATATTCTAAATTGCTTAAGAGCAATAAAAGCCCGAGAGTTCGCGATCTCGTTATTCAAAACCAAAATAATTAGGAGAGTTTCATCACTTGTGTCTTGTATCCCTAGTTATTAAATTTTGCTAGCTGTGCCCGCAACTTTGTTTGCGTCGGGAAATATAAGTTCTGCTTTGTTTTATGTGCTTATCCTAATCATAGTAACTAAACCTTTCATAATATCAGGCAAGTTTCAACCATCTAAGCGGGCGTTAGGCAATAACGCCGAAATATATATATATATATATTTAATATTGGACTGACTCTTAAATAATTTATTTGTTTATGATTTTACCAAACCAATGAATTAAAAGTTATTTTTTTAATATTTTGTATCGTTCTCCATTTATTTACTATTAAATTTTGTTATATTGCTTTACTGGTTAGAATTTATTATATTCCTTCACATTCTTATAACACCGCACATTTAAAGCTTAGCTTTTTGCATAGTATCTATTGAACATGTTTTGCACATTTTCACGTAGTTGTTGCTAATCTCACAAATTTAGTCTGCATTGTTGCATGAATTTCACCTCGTATATACGTATAGTTAGATATATTTTGGTTTGTTTATTTTTATTTTTTCAATTTCACACATCATGCATTTCTTCATTTCAATCACTCTTACGTCATTTTCTCTTTAATTATCATTAATTTCGCTCTCCATACACCTTTAAAATTTTTGCAAAATTATAACAAACAATTAGAAATTTGTTGTATAAATCGATAGTAAAATTTCAAACATTTAAAAAAATACATGTTTTTTTTTTGTTTCTTTTCTCATTAAATTTCCTTTTCGCAACAATAAAAAAAAACATATTTGTGCATCTTGCAAAACGTCATCTTCCACATCATCTTACCAACATAAAAAAAATCCAAAATTTTAAAAAATTAAATAAAAATCACAAACACACTTTGGTAAAATCGACAGAAGTTAGACAGGAAGCGGTGCAACAAGCTCTGGCCGCTCTTAAAAATCGGCCAAAGCCAAGTTTACCGATGCCATCGAAACGTAGTTCGGTTTTAAATCGTAGTCCTGATCGGGATCATGATGATACAGGTGAGAAAATTAAAAAACAAATTCATCAAATAAATTCAAAATTACGTTGAGCGATATATAAGGTTTTAAAATTAGTTATTAAAAAATTAGGCTCACGGAGTGTTGCAAGAGTCATCATTATAATAAATAAGTTATTTTCATACTTGCATTACTTCATATAAGGTACATATGATAGAATAAATAGGTGGCACACCAGCTCTATATAAGATTTAAGGTCTATCTTCTCATAAGTCATAAGAATAACCATTCGTTTGTATAGAGTTTTTCCTCACATTTGTGTGGGAGTCGAAAAATCCATAACAAGTAATTTGGTGGCTGGACCTGAAACCCCTTATTCAGTAGTCCTGCATACTACTACTGAGGCTTTTGTGTATGTAACATAGGTATAAAAATTACTGGAGTAATGATCTTAGTGTTAATAATCTGTTTCCTTCTGTCTAATTAGATTGTCATAGTTGGTCCCTGATGAGTTTTATTGCAATAGCTTGTTTGCTTTAAGAACTCTGAAAATACAAAACCTAAAAATATTGCAATGGCAAGCTCATTATTCATAATTTCGTTGCGATATCAAAGTCTGTAAAAGTTAAGTCGATTAATTAATCGAACTTTGAAAAAATTTAATTATTAGGTATATGTTTTTAAACGCAACCATAAAATAAGTTTCTTATCACCTCGTCCTTTTTGATATGAACTCCCATTCGGTATACATCCGAGAATTACTATCCTTTTCTTATACTTATAGACGACCATGATGTTCAGAAAGTGCTTTATCATTCCCCCAAAATTAACACACAAAAATTTGTGTGAAAGGTGAAGATATAATTCTTCATGCTGTCGCATATGTCAGAGTTATGTGATAATGAACAGCTCGACTAAACTCGGTTCTTGAACTAGGGTCTACGATGATCTTTTGGTTTTTGAAAATCCTTTTGCCATTAACGAAATATTTGATGAATAGCTTGATGTACTGTCGACAAAGTAAATAATTTCAATTCAAATTATGTTTTTTTTTTCTGCTTTAAACTATGTATTTAAACGATTTTAAGATATTAAAATGGGTGAATAAGAATAAATCAAGTTTAATCTTTAACTAAACAAGTTAAACTACAAAACAATCTTTACAATCAAGAATAACAAAAAAGCTTCAAAAGCTTTAATTTGAATTCTCAGTACATAGAGCCCAAAGCATCTACGTAAGCAGCAATAGTACCGACTGATTTAATAACTTAGTACTAGTAACGTTGTCAGCCTTTATATTAGATCCATGTGGCATCACATTAGACTGCACTAAGTGTCCTGCGCTTCGTCGACAGCCACCCTACCTACCTAACCTACCTACGCAAGGATGACAGAGAAAATGTTGCAGGGAACAAAAATCAAATGATGATGATGACTCTGGTAAAACTCTATAAATACAGACTAAAACAAAAACAACAAACACGTACTACTAAGGAAATAAATCGCGCACATTCATTTCAGTCAAGCCATTCATCATATGAACGTTTTAATTTTAATTTTGTTTTTTGCCTTTTGAAATTTGGTGACCAAACTGAAATTAACCAAAAATTAAAACAATTATTTACATTTTTTTTACATATTATTAAATAACCTAACGGTGAGAATGCAGTGATTAATGATTGAGCAATTTACCTAAAGAAATGTCACTACTTTCACATAATATATACAAATAAAACAGCAGCAGCTACAGTAAACAGAGAGTGTGCAAATATACTTTTATTGTTTTGTTTTACTTATTGTACAATTTTGTTTTATTAAAAATATTGTTATGTAATTAATAAGTATTTTACTACAAAAGTGGCTGTAATGTCATTGTGACTTTTAATTTTTTATTTCTTGTCTTGCTGTTTTCCTTAATTTTTTACTTTTTTAAAACACTTCCTAAATAGAAAAAATACAATAATATTAAATATATTGAAATAATAAAATCAATTTGTATTAATAAAGATACAACAACTGACGATGAATCAATACCAGAGGAAAGAATTTCAACGCCGGATAGGGAATATAATTACCCACGTGATCATATTAATAATTCCAGAGAGCAGATTATTAAACCGCCAATCCGAGATTCATCAGTCGGTGGTGGCCATAAGAATTTTTCCGATCGCAGACCACAACAGAATTTGCCTCCACCGGTAATTAGATATTTTTGTATATTAGAGAAGATACATCTAGTGATTGACATTGATATTATTTTATGTTCTAGCCACATTCCGACACATCTAGTGCAGGATCACCACCAGCTGTTCACAGAAAGAACAACTATGATTTTACTGATATATCTGACTTCCAAAGACCATGTAAGTATACTAAATTAAAAGGTGGCACACTTATTTAGCTGATTAAAAGCAAAACATATTTTTCTAAGATTGGTTTTGTTAATTTTGTAACGTTTGGAAGAAACAACTTTAGCATATTTACTTTAAAAAAAAACACAAAAAATGGCATGTATTTATTGATTGTTAATCAACATATTTACACATTTTCATTTACAGATGTAGCCCCCGATATAACGCAATTCAATAACACACGCCGCGGGGCCGATCGTGTTACTCGCTACGTTAACATATCGCAAACAGAAGCAGGCGACACGGGCACCGCTGGCCGCTGGAAAGTCTCAGCTAAAATCCAACAGCTCTTGAATACTCTGAAACGCCCCAAACGTCGACCATTACCCGAGTTCTACGAAGACAATGATATCGAGTTGGAAATTGCCGCGAATCCAAAAGATCCGAATGCACCAAAACCCGAAGGCAGCACCATGACATCGGTGCAAGGTGAACAATTGGCTGTTGCAGCTGGTCTGCCACGGTCCCTTGAAGCTGCACTGCAGCGTTTCGGCACAAATTCATTTAAGTCCCCAATGGCCACCGTTTTGGATCCCAACGGAAAAATGACAACAACGCTCACTTACGGCAAGCTGCTATCGCGAGCACAAAAAATCGCTTACGCTCTAACGACAAAAGTATTTAGCAAGGGACCGGAGCAAATTACGTTGAAGCCAGGTGATCGTGTGGCTTTGGTTTATCCAAATAGTGATCCGCTGAGGTAAATCCAAAAAAAAAAAAAAAATTATCGATATAAGGAATAATATTGGCTTAATTTTATTCCTGCTTCAGTTTCGTTACAGCCTGGTATGGTTGCATGTTCCGTGGCTTGGTACCGCTGCCAATTGAACTGCCGCTATCCACTTCTGATACACCCCCGCAACAAGTTGGATTCCTACTCAGTTCATGCGGAATAAGTGTAGCTTTGACATCGGAGGCCTGTCTGAAAGGCCTGCCAAAGTCGTCGACTGGTGAAATAGCCAAACTTAAAGGTTGGCCAAGATTGCATTGGTTTGTTACCGAACATCTTCCAAAGCCTCCGAAAGACTTCAACGTGGGAAATGTGCGAATAGAGGAAAATGCTATCGCTTATGTGGAATATACTAGTGATAAGGAAGGCAGTGTTATGGGTATGAGTGGTAACACAGATTGCTCCTCATGTTTTTGTTTTTAATTCATTTCCCTTTTAGGTGTGACAGTGACCCGTCAAGCGATGATGAACCACTGTCGTGCTCTAACCATGGCCTGCCACTATACCGAAGGTGAGACAAGCGTCTGTGTTCTTGACTTTAAGCGGGAAGTCGGTTTGTGGCATGCAGTTCTTACTTCAGTGTTAAACGGAATGCATGTTCTATTCATTCCATACGCCCTAATGAAACAGCGACCATCCTCTTGGATGCAATTGATAACCAAACATCGAGCATCATGTTGTCTTGTCAAAAGTCGTGACTTGCACTGGGGCCTCTTGGCCACTAAGGATCACAAGGATATTTCTCTTTCATCATTACGAATGCTTTTGGTTGCAGATGGAGCGAATCCATGGTCTCTTTCGTCGTGCGATCAATTTCTTAGTGTTTTTCAGTCGAAAGGATTACGTTCCGATGCAATATGCCCATGTGCAAGCAGTTCCGAAGTATTTACGGTATCGCTACGTCGACCAGGACGCTCCTCGAGCGGATTTACACAGTCAGCTACTGGTCGTGGAGTTCTCTCTATGGCTGCTCTCTCACATGGCGTTGTTCGAGTCGACAGCGAAGACTCACTTACATCGCTCACACTCCAAGACTGTGGTCAGGTGATGCCTGCGGCGCAGATGGTTGTAGTGCGTTCAGAAGGAACTCCGGTTCTCTGCAAGACCGATCAAGTGGGAGAGATTTGTGTGACTAGTGGCGCTACTGGCACGGCTTACTACGGCCTCGAGGGACTAACCAACACTACATTTAAGGTTCAACCGCTAGTAGACGAGCCCGACCCAAAGGATCCTAACACCGGTAAACCCATAAGCGACGAATTTTTCGTACGATCTGGGCTTCTTGGTTTCTTAGGACCCGGTGGTTTAGTATTTGTATGTGGATCGAGGGATGGCCTCATGACAGTGACGGGACGTAAACACAATGCAGACGATATTATCGCCACTGTCTTGGCTGTGGAACCAATGCGATTTATTTATCGTGGACGTATTGCCGTCTTTAGTATCAAAGTGCTACGTGACGAACGAGTGTGTGTTATTGCTGAACAACGTCCTGATTGTTCTGAGGAAGAGAGCTTCCAGTGGATGTCTAGAGTATTACAGGCTGTTGACTCAATCCATCAGGTGGGAATCTACTGCTTGGCGTTGGTACCGCCGAATCATTTACCCAAAACACCACTTGGAGGAATTCATTTGTGTGAAGCCAGACGACGATTTCTGGAAGGTTCACTGCATCCAGCTAATGTGCTGATGTGCCCACATACTTGTGTGACTAACCTGCCAAAGCCGAGAGAAATCCATCAAGGTACGTTCAAAGGTTTTGTGTTATTTGTTTATGAATTCATTAATCAGTTTGAGTTGTTGAGTTGTAAAACGCTTAGATAAAATGTGGTAGATGTGCAAATATTTAGAAATTAAGTGTATGCTTCAGTATAGCTTATTGTTTTACTAAAAAGTGCTAAAATGCAAACTAAACAAAGAGTGGTGAATATGTTGTGATATATATTAGGATATTTTGTGTATGACTCCAAGATTGTACATTACACAAATGAAGTTCACATAAATGGCATAATATATGACTTATTTATAACCTTCAAAATTGTAATGCCCACAAAAAAAAATAGAATACCTTCTTAAATAAAAAAGCATTATGACTCTTTTGAAAATACATAGAACTGTGGCTAATCCGTTCATATAGAAATTATGTACCTACCTCTATCTTCGCTCTTACGGGAACGGCTTTTTTTCTCTTTCAAATGTTCTCAACAAAAAGTAAAAGCGAAGCGGCACACAACAAAAACAGTACCAAATTTGTTATTGTTAAATATATGACCGCACCGCACTCATTCGATTGTGAGTTTTTGTTTTTTCGCATTTGTTTCATTTCGACCCAAATGAGGGTCTGCTCGAAAACGGTCGGAAATGAAACACGCAAACATTTTGATGTTTTCAATTCGTTCGGTTTCTGTTGGTGGAATTGAATCCGCAAGGTTCAAAATGTAAGTTTTGGATGAATAAATACATTGAATGGTTCAGTTCATTTCCAGCGCCACACTGATATCCACCCTCAGCAAAAAAAAAGCCAATTTTAGTATCGGGGACACTGAATAAGAGGTCCTTACTGAAACTAGAAGGGGTACAATTTCAAGTAACACATATCAAAATGCTGAGCTGGATTAACCTAAATTAGTTTGCTACTTAAGACATGTGTATGTATGTATAATCAAAATTGCTTAAACAGTAGGTTTACATCCTAATGCAAACCTAGTGGATCTTAATTGTCCTTCAACATTCTCCTATATCATGCGCCTTTGCTTTGCTTCCTCTCTTTTCTCAGCTCCAATAATTAAACCAATTGAAATATTTAGATCCATGTTTGTAGCTTTTATTTCAATAATAACTCATTTAACAAAATGAATTGTTTTGTTTTCACAGTTGTCGCCACAAAAGTTAGTTGTTGATTTCGTAATACATTTGTAGGGTTTTCGTAATGTATGTATGTATGTATGTAATAGGAACATTAGCACAGGCCTGGGCCCTCATTGAAGCAAAGCTCTGGGCCTCCGGGTATCGTAGAATAGCGCCAATGCAAATGGACAAACTAAAACCGTAAATAAGCTGATTGAATAATTACAGAGACGTAAATATGTATTCAAGGTTCTTACATATTACCGTTTGAACTGAGTTTTTTCCTGAGGGATCTTATCTAAGTAGGGCTGGACCTTTGACGATGTCATTATGCGGTGGGTGGCACCCATGTGTAACCCAATTGTCGTGGATCTAATTCGCAGTGTGTTGGCGAAATACTTTTGAAGCCGAGGCGTTCGCGAACCGATGTGGCCTGTTCGTGGTAAATGGCATGCGCTGCTCGCGGGCACTTGCATAATTGACAGGTTTTTTTCATTCGCACTCGAACACTTACGATCACAGCATGACTTTGGCCAACACATGCATCGTAGTATATTTTTTGACTTCTTCCTTCGAATCGCCATGTGACGTTCCCGTGTGGGAAACTTTGGTGTCTTTCGAATGACAATCGGTTAAACTTCGACTCGTCCATGGCTGTTAGTTAAAAAAAAGAAGGGTAGATTACACCGAAAATCCCTTCTCCTTTCTACTTACTTAATATCGACCTGTCTCGCCCGACACAACTTTCATGGGAAGGCATGTATGGCCTTCGCATTTAAGTGCATCTACCATTCAATAGTTCAGATTACGTTCCTAAAGTGTAGATTATCTTTCGATATTTAGCTGTACATACATATAGCACATAAGGACTAGTTAATATAGATATTTATTCCTTAAAATTCACCACTCTATAGTTAACTCTTTATAAATGTATATGCAAGCCGCTTAAACCTATGCTTTCCATAAGGCTACTAGGACTAGTTACAGCATTAACTAATAGAATTAGCCTAGTATTTAGCATGCAGTTAAGCTAAAATATGTATGTAGCATAATAGTTCTCTTTTCCTTCACTATTGCTTTAGTAAGACTTTACACAGAAACTAATTAGAAAGAAATGCTTTTTGCACCAAAAAATTCATCTCAATCATCTACTATAACAATCTTACTAAAACAATATGGAAACCCATATTTCTGTTGTATCAAATACGTACTTAAAACAAAAGTGATTTTACTCATAGAACAAATTTAACCTATGTTTTATACCACACACTATTTTATTTCGATGTTTTTTTCTTTTTTTCTTTTTTCATTCGAATGCTGCTCTTGTTGTTCTTAACTGACAAATAAAACAAAATACGATAAATAATCAATAAAACAAAAAAAAAATATATTTTTATATACAAAACTAATATTGTCATAAACACTCGAATAATACACACACATACACTTAAATACACAAAATGTTTACAATAATTTTGTACAATATTCTTTTGTTCCTTTGACTGTTTTATTTCGAACGCATAATGTTAACATTTTTTGCGACCAACATTATCATCTTATCATCGCATTAAATTAACATAAATACACAAAATAACACATTAACTACCTAAAATTGGCATTGGCACTGGATTCACAAACAAATTAATAATAATAATAATGTCAAATATAATCACCGTTAATGTCTTATTTATTTGCTATTACTAACAAAATTGTGATTTATGGTATAACAAAAAATAAACAAACAATGAACGCGCGTTCTTCTTGGGACCTTGGTCACTCGCTCTACTCCCACCCTCCTACTATATATTTATATATATTTATCAATATTTGTATCTGTTATTGTTAATTTATATACTTTTGTTTTTCTAAATATTTTGCATTTAAATTTACTTTTATATTCGAACATAAAACTGAAAACAAAAAAAAAATTATTATACTCGGTTGCATTGCCCAAAATTCGATTACATACACGTGTTTTGTAAATATTCGCATAAAATAAATTTTAAAACAAATCGACCGACTCATAATCAACGAATTTGTGTAATAAAAACTTAAAAAAAAAATAAATAAAAAAAAATAGCAGTGCAACCAACAACAACTAGTAGTAGCTCATCTGGATGTGGTATTACAGACACATCAGTTGGACCGGCCTCAGTAATGGTTGGCAATCTGGTACAGGGTAATCGATTGGCAATGGCACAAGGACGTGATATTGGACTGTCTGAGGATAGCGAGAGAAAGGTATGTGTACAATTTTGAGTACCTACACTGAAAATAATCATGACTATCTATTATGAAATTTTAGCATCAATTAATAACCGGTGTGCTGAGATGGCGTGCAAATACTTCACCCGATCATGTACTATACACCCTGCTGAACTCAAAAGGTAATCTATACATACATAGATATTTGCAGGCGAAAAGTTTAACTTCTCAAATAGGTACTGTTTTTGATAGTTTAAAATAGGTTGCATATGTATTCCTTTTGCGTCTTTTACGTGATTTTCCATTGGACACATCAGATTTTTATTTCAGATCTCAGATCTCATGGAAGAAGATTGATCTGCTTTGGTAAATGTATTAGTGCGTTATTTGACAGCACATCGGCTGTGCAAATCGTTTTTGTTTGTCGGTCGGTGGAAACCTACGAACTTCATATGGATAATCATATCGACGAAGAAATCGAAATCCACAGATGACGAGGAAGAAGAATAATTATGACCAAGATGATAGCGATTGCTCCCAAATTAAGTCCATGTCCATTATTTACGTTTTTGTTCTGAATAACTGCTTTTCAAGAGGATTTTAGTAATTTCGTTTTGAATTCAAATTCAAATATATTGTGAGAGTATGTGTAAATCTCGAAAATTATCGAGATCTGCTGAAAATGATAGGGATAAAAAAAAAGATAGATTTTTTGCCCAATGGATGCAGAAATACAAAGAATAAACGTTTACTATTCGGGTAGTCCCTTTGCCGCGCCCCTTATATAAATGGAATGCAATATTCTAATGCCAGTAACCCACTTCGGAGATGTGAGAGCTGCTGTTGGTCCATAAGGGGCTCATGGAATCTTTCATCCTGACAATTTCTGACAAAATTGTCATATTTACATGCTAGTGTGATACCACTTTTAGACTTATTAGACGCATTCAGCTGATCATTCCAAAAGAACATTATTATGTTTCTTAATTCTTCATGCCCAACACTCCCGCTTATAAAGTTATGTAAGGCAACCTACGGATAAACTATAGATCAGAATTTAGTGGATACCACTGCTGGTGGGTAGAATAAGACAGTTACCACACTGGATATCTCACCCAACATCCAACCACCATAGAAAGGCACATTCTAATCTATCTTCTCTTCTATAGTTTAAGTGAGAAAAGACAATGGGCCTTACCAATAATCATTTTTAATCTTCAGCTTAAATATTTTGACGGTCACAGTGGATTATTTTATATGGAAATTTTCGCCATTGTGACTTCGTAAAAGTTAGCATGGACACTAAAAATGATTATAGTACCGCGGAATGAAACTAGTACAAACTAAATGCCATAATGTAAACGTTGGAATTTGACATAGAGTCAGAAGTTAAAAAAAAAAAACAAAAAAAATCTTTAACACGTTCGCGGACAGTTGAAATCGCAAACGGTTGTGGAAAATGCACCAACCATAACTCTTGTTCCGATTGGAATAAATTAACGAAAAAACAACCAATAGGATCCTGGTCATGATTTACATGCTTTTCTTAATATAAAAAATGTCGCTCTGTTCCAGCAGGTCAAAATTTTACATATATATTTTACATGCAGGGACAGAGCGGAAAAGAAAAGAAAGAAGACATTTTTTTGCACAAAAATACATTTTGAAACAGATTTCATTTGAAAGAAAAAATCATAACAACAACATAATGCGTAACAACTCGAAGCGAGCAATATTATTTGGGTAAAATCCTTTTTGCTCTCCCGTTTTTCCATCACGAAAAAAGTATAATATGTAATCCGCTACAATCCAAAAAACAACATTTCTAGAGGTTAGCTAGAACCATCGCTTAGCGATGTGCAGGGACATTTCACAAAATATTTTGTTTTTTACTGGGACAGTAAGTTGTATTGTGTATATTATTCAATGAAAAACTTGACGGCAGTTGCCGCTTTGTCCCACCAGCGGCATATGCCGTCTTGTAAGCGAACGAGTTAAATGACGTTATTTTTGCAAATTGTTCTATATATTTAGGTGCTGTTGCAAAGACCTTGACCTGCTCGGAGCTGCATAAACGGGCTGAAAAAATTGCCGCTCTGCTGCAAGAAAGAGGAAAGATAGAACCGGGTGATCATGTTGGTAAGTACTGATAGTCCTATTTATGTACTTACCATTTAAATAATGGTAACGTTTACATGTGTTTTACTTTTATTTAAATAAATTTCTTGTCAAGCGCTTATCTTCCCGCCTGGATTGGATTTAATCTGTGCGTTTTATGGCTGTTTATATTTGGGTGCTGTGCCGATCACCATTCGGCCACCGCACCCACAAAATCTCATTACCACATTGCCAACTGTAAGAATGATTGTCGATGTTTCGAAGAGTGGTATTGTTCTATCAATCCAGTCGATAATCAAATTGCTGAAATCTCGTGAAGCTGCCGCATCAATAGACCCCAAAAGTTGGCCCCCCATATTGGATATAGATGATAATCCCAAACGTAAGCTGGCTGCAGTAGCTAACTCCACACTAGACTCGACAGCATACTTGGACTTTAGTGTATCAACTTGTGGTCGATTGAGTGGTGTCATTATAACTCATAGGTAGGAATAAATTGATATCCAAATGAAATAAATTACTGACGACACTGGCACTTTTTAGATCACTTTCAAGTGTGTGCGCCAGTCTGAAGCTTGCCTGTGAATTATATCCATCGCGCCATGTAGCGCTCTGTTTGGATCCCTATTGTGGTCTTGGCTTTGCAATGTGGACCTTAATCAGTGTATATAGTGGGCATCATTCAATTCTAATCGCACCTTATGAAGTGGAAGCAAATCCTAGTCTCTGGTTGTCTACCCTATCCCAATACAGAGTACGTGATACTTTTTGTTCGTATGGAGTCATCGAATTGTGCACCAAAGCCTTGAGTAATTCCATTCCTGTGCTTAAGCAGAGAAACGTTGATTTGCGCTGCGTGAGGACTTGCGTTGTTGTAGCCGAAGAACGCCCCCGCGTCCAATTAACGCAACAATTTTGTAAACTCTTTCAAGCCCTCGGACTAAACACTCGTTGTGTCTCAACATCTTTTGGTTGTCGGGTAAATCCGGCGATTTGCGTTCAAGGTGCCAGCTCTGCGGAAAGTGCGCAGGTGTATGTTGACCTGAGAGCATTGCGGAACAACCGAGTGGCTCTTGTGGAACGTGGTGCACCTAACTCACTTTGTCTCATCGAATCGGGCAAACTGCTGCCGGGGGTCAAGGTAATCATTGCCAACCCAGAGACAAAGGGCCACTGTGGAGACTCACATTTGGGTGAAATATGGGTAAGAGGAAGAAATTTACGAAACTATTCAGAAATTGATGTTTTTTTTTTTTTTTTATCAGGTTCAATCTCCTCATAGCGCAAACGGATACTTTACTATTTACGGTGATGAGACCGACTACAATGATCATTTCAATGCCAAATTAGTTACTGGTGCAACGACTGAAGTTTACGCACGCACCGGTTATTTAGGATTCTTACGACGCACTGAATGTTCACAGGCTGTATCGATTTTAGATGAGACTACGCCTAGTATTGCCAGCCGTGATAGTGATACAGAATCGTTACATTCAATGAGTCAGTTGCAGCATAATTTGTCATCTATCTCGATTGGCAACCAATCGGGAGGTGGGACCAATAATCAAGATCAAGAGCTACACGATGCTGTCTATGTGGTAGGTGCATTGGACGAAGTTATCACACTGCGCGGCATGAACTATCATCCGATTGATATTGAGAATTCTGTGTTGCGGTGTCATAAGAAAATTGCAGAGTGGTAAGTGGATTGTAGAAAAATGTGAACAGTTCAAGTTATTAAAAAAATAATTCTGCAGTGCCGTTTTCACATGGACAAATCTACTAGTTGTCGTTGTGGAGTTAGATGGCAACGAATCCGAAGCTCTGGACTTGGTTCCATTGGTTACGAACACGGTTTTAGAAGAACATCAGTTGATTGTTGGTGTCGTCGTTGTAGTTGATCCGGGTAAGTTCCATATGATTGACAATATTGTATTCATATTTTTATTTAAACAAAGAAAATCACAGTGGCCAAAATGTTACCTTATGCCCTTACAACACCATACCCTACATAAATGCTTGTGTGTTGTACATATGAAGTAACTTGTGACATGAAATGCTAAGCATCACATAATGAACATCACAATAAAACCACAACTTCATCCAGGAAGTAAAATCACGCAGAACTAAATTCATACCAATTTTTTATGAATCGAGCGAAACATCTATTCAATTTGTGTCCCAACGTGGCATTTTTTGTATTTGCGATCTTACATCTTTTTTGAATGATTTCTCGTTAGTTCTAGAATAACAGTCACCATTTTATCCGTAAAAGCAGCACGAGGCGGCATAGTACATCTTCCCTTTTACATATTTAATTTGAATTTCAAAATATTGAACTATAAACCACTTTCACTGAAATACATAAATACATAATCTCGCCAGTTAAGACGTTTTGTTAATTGTTATTGTTTGTGACAAAAAAAACACAGACGGACAATCATCAACGGAAATTTGTCTTTCATTTAGTCAATATTTCATAAAAGAGTCTAGTAAATTTAGAGAAATCAAAACGAGCAATCAATTTTTTGAAAGCAATCAAAATTGGAAAAACAGAAAGATGTGGATGAAGTTGGTTGATAGAATTTGAAGTTATTATTTTTTTACTAAAACCAAATGCTTAGCTGTTTATTGTTTATTATTCCTCTATTTACTGGAAGGTGAAAATGCGAGAAGAAACAATGATCTCGCCTAAATTGGGAGAATAACTTGATCAATTTCTGTTAGGAAATTTGGCTGAGAACATAATTGAGATGTTGGTTGGTGTTGCGGCCTTGTGCTAAAACATTCATCCCTCATTTTTCATTTCATTTATTTATTTCATTTGAATGCTTACACATTAAGACATAAAATTATCTTATAAAATAGTAAAAGCTTAATATTCAATTCAATTAAGATACAAGCTACTCAGACATGTTCAGATATTTAAAAAAAGAAAACTACAATTTACAATTTTACATTACCTACTTAAGGAATTCTTAAACATCATTCAATCTCTTCATTCAAAAATGTTAGGACTCGAGAGATCGAATAACTTTGTAACCAACAATAAAACGCATTACATAATACCGTTCCTCTGCTTGAAAGTTCCTCCGCGAAGTATATGACGGCAGACGGGTAAAGAAATTAAACTTCTTTTAAGTCGAAGAAGCTCTTTGGATGTTTTTGTATGCAGAGCTGGCCAGGTGAGCCTAGAAGTATCACAGTATCCTAGATGTTTCCATCTGAACCCTGCTCTCCTTCAAAAACTAAAGACGGAGTTCGTGGGGGTGTTTTCTCCATAAGTCTTAATCTTAAGCTCTCCTTCCGTCTACCAAATTACTTTAGCGTGTTCCAGGCGGAAATAATGGCGATTAAAGAAGTCTTATCTTGACTCAAGAAAAACGTCATATCCGCCAAGGATATCTGCATATTATCGCACAGCCAAGCAGCCATCAAATCCTTGGATTCGATCTCTATAACTTCTCTTGTTGCCCTCGACTGCCGATTGTCTCTTACGGAGATGGCCGAACAGTTCAACATTCACCTAATATGGGGGCCGGAGCATAGGGACATTCCAGGGAATTGTAAGGCCGACGAACTCGCTAGAATAGGAACAACTCAGCCCATTCTGCCAGGTAAAGGCACCCTAGGGATACCAATCGCTACTTATAAACAAAAATTGAAGCTGAATGCTATCAAGAGTACAAATCTTAGGTGGACAAGTGGCACCACTTGTCTAGCGACAAAACAAATTTGGCCTAAGCTGGATTTGAAACGCTCTAAGAAATTGATCTCTCTCAACAGATTGCATATCGGCACTGCCTGATAGGTAAGCATGCCGCAAGGCTAGGCCTTTTCGCAAACGACTTTCGCAGAAGCTGTATGGATGAGGAAGAGGAGGAAACTATCCCCCACCTTCTTTGTTCCTGCCCAGCTCTCTCCCGTAGAAGTAAGCTTCACTTAGGATCCTTCCATTACAACGACTTGTGTGACCTGACAAACACAGACATCAGAAGCCTCTTACGCTTTATAAAGAGCTCAAAATGGTTCAACTAGTAGGGAGATCTTACATGATCCTTTTCGTGGTAGCACAATGGACCAATGCTGGTCTGAGTGTGTTGACGTTTTCAGCTGACAGCAACTTTCAACCAACCAACCAACCAGGACAGTCATACTCTCGTGTGTTTGTTAGACGTTCGCGAGAGGTGGGGCAGTAGAAAAAAAAAACCTTAAGATGTAATTAGTGTTCTTCCGGAGATCGAACCTGGGATCCCTCGAACAGTAGTCCAGCACAGTAACCACTGCGCTACTGCGCCCACCAGGTTACAGATGTTAATTTTGAATGGTGGAGATTAATCTGTATCAGTTTTAGCGGCATTGCTATCTAATACAGATTTCTCCACAATGGTAGCGTCGCGATCCTCTGATGGCGAGTCGGTGTCTGTCGAGAATGACGCAGTCCGTCCGAGTTGGCTTCGGCTGTTAGTAAGTCATTTTTTTTGAATAGCTTTATCTCAACTTCCTTCAGGCAGTATATGACGAGGAAGTTCCTATCGCCAAGCATAGGAAGAGATTCAGCTGACATGGGGATGACCCGAGAGCCCATGAGGGCAAGCAACTTGGCAGGATTTCGTGGTTTGAGTGGACCCAGACCCTAGCTCTCGGACGGTGGGGGATGGAACTCCGATCTACAACCTCGAGCTTGGCTCCTGGCTAAGCTTCACCAAGGCTGCCTTAATGAAGTCAGCCGATCGCTGATCATCGCTGGCGACTAGTTTTAATTACCCCTAGTGCCATTCTGCGTCCTTAAAAGAGATGTCCCCAATTTTTCGTAGGAGATTTTGCCTTCCTCGTGTGAGAGGTCCACTACTGCGACTATCAGGATGTCCTCGGCCGTTTCCAAAAAGGATTTTAAGCTCTTAGTGGAGCTCTTAGCCTTCTTGGATGCATTGGACACCTCATCCAGGCGCCTTTTTGTCACAGGCCTAGCCGCCGTTGTAGGCCTACCTCTACAATAAAACAATTATCATATACCTGACAAAACAAAATGTTCTCTCTCCTTTTTTTAAATTACTTATTTCAAAACACATAGTACACTTTAAATACAGACACAATCAAAGAAAACAAAGAAAAATTTTCGTTAAAATATACTACTAGAAAAAAGTTAAATATCACCAAAATTAAAAAGAATCATGTTTGCTGATTTTTTCCTGATATGTGTCATGCATTTTAGTTTTGCAGCTTAAAGGCTTAACTACATTCAGCACAAAGTAAAGTACTTGCACGAAAATATTTTTTCCCTTTCCACACCATTTCAAATCTGTATTTTTCTCTCAACTTTTCACAAAGTGTGATACTTCAGCTATACCCCTAACTTTCAATTGACACACTTTTTGAAATCACGAAAAAAACTACCACATGCACAAAAAAAGTTTGCGCTAATTACTGATATCACCTAGGGGTCTGATGCGACTAGAATGCCGCATTTTTGTTTCCGTTTTACCATGGAAACATTGCAGTGGTTTGTTTGGGTTTACTTTCTCGTCAGGGCAAGCTTTTTAAATAAATTTCTTACCACAAGGAGACAACTGCGTTTGTGTGTGAGCTTGCGCTTTTTCACTTTTTGACTTTTTGCCGAATGTAGTTAAGCCTTAAAACAATATATCATTGCAGTAACCACTCACTTATACGAGTATATTATATGCTTTTTAATGGGTCGTATGAATAAAAACTAGTATTTGTATTGAGTAAAAGGTTGTAGCAAAGTAAAAGCACTTAGCAATTGATTTAAATCGGTATGAATAACAACTTACTTTGCTGAAGTAAGTTCGAATTCGAAGTTTCAAACAAAGCATTTACTTCACTGCATGTGTCCTTCCCTTGCAGTTTCTGTCACGATTTGTCGTTAATTTTTTGAATTTGAATTTAGAATCAGAAAAACGATTTTTGGGGAAAAGTGAACAAAAGCTAAACTTATTTAATAAAAAAAACGATAAAGTTGGTTAAAGTTGTGATCGTAACCAATTCGTCTTTGCTTATAGTACCTACGGGTTTTTTTTACGAACGTTAAAAACAGTAGGTAAAACAGGTATAATGTGCCAGTCAAACAAACAAAAATTAATTTAACTATGTATACAAACAAAAACCACCGAAAACTCAAAAGAAATTACTGTTTTTGTAAAGAAACGTGGGCGCAAAATATTTAGCAAAAGCTCTGAGTCAGCAAAATAGCAGACTTGGAATTTTCGTAGCAATTGCTTTGTCTTCCACGTTTTTCTCGTGGTATCACAATGGACCAAAATTCTGGTCTAAGTGTGTCCCCTTCGGGACAGCCACCTTACCTAACCTAACCTAACCTAACCTAACCTAACCTAACCTAACCTTCCACGTTTTATTCATACCAATCTGAGTAAAAGGTCGGTGGCGCCGCTTTTCGAAGATGTGAAAAGTTGGAGTCAACTCAAATCAGTTTTTATTCATACGAAGCTTAGCAATTGCTTCGATTTTGACTTATTTTGAGTAAAAGCAATTGCTACGTTTTATTCATACGACCCAATGAAATATAAGTTGGTAATAAATTCACCACATCATATGCTTAACACTTCCCAATAACGGGCAATTATTTGAATTCTTTCAAAGTTACCCCAGATATAACTGTAAATGTTACTATGTGCCAGTGTATGCGTGGCCAAATTCATCCTCATTTGCTTTCACATGGCACACATACTTAACCACGGAGTAACTTTCCTTCAGTACGAAATGTGTACGTTTATTGAAACTCAACATGCGTGACGTTTTTCACAATGTCCTTCGCCGATTTATGCGATTAGATTTGTAATAAAAACTTAAAATTTTTTAAAACGAGCTGTTTTTTTTCTTCGCCAGGGGTGCGTCTTGTCACCTCTCCTTTTCATTACTTATATGGACTGGATATTACAGCGCAGTCTTGGCGAAGAACGTTTCGAATTGGGAGATCTGAGGATAAGTCATTTGCTCTTCGCTGATGACTTGGTCATCCTTGGGTCCTCTCAGACTGAACTTCAGCGCGCACTCGATCGGTTTGTAGCCGTTTGTGTTGAAGCTGAGATGAAAGTAAATGTTAACAAATCTGAAGTGATGGTCGTCTCCAGAACGCCTGTTTAATGCACTCTGCATGTTAGTGGAGTCCCATTGAAACAGGTGGAGAAGTTTAAGTATCTCGGGGTCTTATTCACGAGTGAAGGAAGGAGCAATGCTGAGTTTTCCTGTAGGATTGGTCAGGCTGGATCGATTTTAAGACAGCTTGGCCATTCTGTTATCAGGGGGACTGAACTTGGTGTCAAAGCTAAGTTGTCAGTCTTTAATTCGGTGTTTGTTCTTACCTATGGTCATGAGGTTTGGGTAATGACCGAAAGAATAAGATCGCGAATACAAGCTGCCGAAATGAGATTTCTCCGTTGTATTGCTGGTGTGACCCGTAGAGATCGCATTAGAAATACTAGAATACGTGAGGAACTCAATGTCGAGCAGCTACTTCTCCGGACGGAGCGATCCATGCTTCGGTGGTTTGGGCATGTTAAACGCATGTCCCCGACCAGGATTCCACGACGTGCTATGGAATCCGTACCATCGGGCAGGCGTCCCCTCGGTAGACCCAGGATGAGATGGTTAGATCAAATTCATAATCTCTCCTCTACCCGTATGGGGATTGCCCTTGATGATTTAGAGTCGATGGCGGAGGATCAAGAGCTGTGGAGGGTCCACTTGAGCAACCTACACCCGCGACCCACTTAATGGACAAGCGGACCATTGAAAATGAATGGAATGAATGAATGAATGAGCTGTTTTTTTTTTTCAGACGAATAATATAAACTTAAACGTAGTTTTATGTACATATGTAGATTGTAGGTACACATTTTGTATCGAAAAATGCACTTATCTATTTTTGTTGAATCTATATTTTACAGGTGTTGTTCCCATCAATAGTCGTGGTGAGAAGCAGCGAATGCATTTACGTGATGGTTTCCTGGCCGATCAATTGGATCCAATTTACGTTGCATACAACATGTAAATACGTATTAGTAGACAGAGATTCAAATGGAATCACGTAATTCCTTTTATTTTTAAGCGGTTTTGCAAACATATTTCACTTGTCAAATAATTAAAAAGAAACACAAAAATCTATATACACAATACATACGTACTTTTATGTATTCTTTTGATAATTCCAACAAATTCAAACAAAAAGGAAAATTAAACAACTAGATTACAAACATAAAATAAAAAAAACGTTACAATAAAAGCCTCAAGTCTTTATATACAATTATATACTTAAGAAACAAGAAATAATAGAACGTATAAATTACGACAAAGTACTCTTTATATATTCATATTAAAATAAAGTAAACAAACATATTTTTTTTTTTAATTTGGACAATTTTCTAGCTGTATAATCCTAGCTCACACGATTTTCTTTTTTTATAATAATCATACTTTGTGTCTCCTTAAGTTAATCACTTTAGTTGTACCCCATTGCTAGGCATTTATTGAACAAAATTAATAACACAAAAAATATATATAAATTAAAAAGCAATCTTAAACTTTTTTACCATTGAAATAAATTACAAATTTAAATATATGTAATTCAATAAGAGCAATTGGTTATATGTATTTTTAAGAGATCTGTGATCAACAAAAGATCGCAGAAAGTTACTATAATTAATTATTTTGTTTTCTAGACATTATAGTGTATGAAAATAATAATATTGTTATGCACATTTAACAAGAACAAACTCGGAGCTATTCTCCAAAAGATAATAAAATAAAAGCAAATGCATAATTCCCATTTACCTAATTATATTTTATAATCGTTCGTATTAAACACATAAAATAAAAATAAAAATTAAATCATTGTCTGAAAACCGAAAACGATAAAGTGAATTGCTTTAGGGAAGTGAGTATGATTGAAATGTCAAAACTCTGTTTTTCGTTTTAGACTTTGTTTGAAAAAAAAGCAAGAACATTATAAACACACAAACCAGGTTTTTTCCTTCATATAATGTAGACTAAAAAGAAAGTAGAAAAGCAACAAATATTTTCTTAGAGAGCAATGTTGGTAGAACAATGCAACAGAATATATTCTAGTTGCTTAATTTTTTTCATTTAATTTATAATTTTTATTTTTTTTTTTTTGTATCAATGTTTCTATCTATCTTTTCCATGTGATTATTATATAATATTTTGTTTTAATTAATTAATTTTATTATTTTAAAAAAATGTTTATTTTATTCGTCTAGCTTCTTAGTTACTATGGCCAACAAGTGAATATAATTAATAACGTTTATATAAATATAGAGGTAAATAAATTTTCAAAATAATAACGTATTGGCTTTTATTTCCAATAGTTTTGGTTTCGGTCTGTGAGGGAACATGTTATCCCTCGATTATCCAGAATCGTCGTTTGTCCAAGGTTTAGGAGATCTTGGACTCAGTACTCAGATCAAAAATGCAAAACCCCACAAATGCACGACGAAAATTCAATTCTACAACCGTCGACACCCAGAGGGGGAGTAGGCGAATATAAGTTGTAAGAAATGACCTGGTAATGCTAGATGGGAAAAGATGACGACGCTGCTTTGCTAGTATAGATAGATGAGACCGCGGTATAGCTACGATATGCCAAGCACAACGTAGCGGAATAATACAGAGATTTTTAGCTGTGGCCTGTTTCACATTATGTATTGGCTGCTGGAACAGCATAGTGCGGTCTTTAGTTTTTTTTTGGCTGTACGAGTGTACGTCTTATGATGACGATGTCGCGTGAGGGCTATGTGTTATGTATGTATGTATTTATGTATATATTCATTTAGTTAATAAAAAAACTATTAATTTACAGTAATAAATATGAAACTTAAACTTAGACAACAATAATACTGTGATTGCAATTGTTGTACATTCCTAAAGAAGTATTAAACTTGTTACAATTAACACATTTCTTTTCAATTACAATTTCTCACATCGAGTTCACCTCGACATTTGACGCACGCTAGTTCATTTTTGCAGACACTTGCATTATGGTTATATCCTTGGCAATTAAAACATCGCTTCACATGAAAGTATTCTCTGGCATAGCATTTCACCCATCCTACTTTAATTACATATTACCATTTCACTTTGTGTCGTCGAAGTAAAGAAATAAAAGAATGTTTCCACAGATCAGTATGAAGTGCTTTTTGTCTTACTAGCAACTAACTTAAACATTTAATTAGAGAATATGAAGGGTCTTAGGCAAATTCATTGAGTGTTATTTTCTTTATGTGAGTGTATATAATGAATAATGAGTTAAATAAGAAAAAAATGAATGAGTGAGTTTATGTATAAATGATTAATGTAGGTATAGTTCACAATAGCAAAATTTAGGTTTTAATTCGATATTTTAATATCATAATTTAAACTTTAATATAGATAATGTAGAATGTAGGTTTAGGTAGATATGGGGTGATCTGGCTCAACACTCTTATTTTTTTTTTAAGATGTTGAGATTTCTCCAATTGTTTTTATTTCTAAAAGATTTTACCACTTTCAACTCACAGTTACTTCGATCAGGGTTTTGTTTTCTTATTTTACAACATCATCTACATTTTCATCATTTTATAATCCCACCACACATACTTTTGGTTTGGTCATTTTGGGAACCTCATCTTTGTAGCCTTCATTTAATTTAATTAATTTACTTTTAATTTTAGTTTTTTCCGAAGATTCTTTATCGTCGCATTTAATTACAATACTACCATTGCTTTTATTTACTACTTTGTTGATGTTGAGATAGGTCGGATCGATGTTGCTTCTTAATTCTTTTCTCGTTTCATCCGATTGTTGCTTTTTTTTGGGTAAACAATAACAGCTGGTTAATTTTTATTTACTTTCTCTGAAGGTTGTTTTAGCATTGACGCACACGAAACCGCTTTATTTACATTATTTTTTATTTCTCTCACTATATCATTTTTTATGTCGCGTACACTCTCTAATACAACTTGATTATTTTTAGTTATCTTTCCCACATCTTTACACAATTTTTCAATCTGTTCTTTAACACACTCACTATATGCACTAATTCTTTCCATTTCTTTTACACTCAATTCACATGATTTTTGTGCATTTTTCATTGTCTTCAGTCGAGCCATACACGTTGACTCAATCGCTTGCATTAGGTTTTTGATTTCTTCTTCATTTCTTTTCAGCGCTTCACCAAACTCACTCTTATATTCTTCTATATTTACTATTTTTTTAACCGCTTCTTGCATGTCTTTTAACACCATATCAACATTTGATATATCCAGCATGCAATCATCACACATAAACCTCACCATATCGGTGAAGTGTCAAAAAAAATTTGTTAATTAAACGTAAATTGATAAGGAAAAATTATTGAGAAAATATAATTATACATACATATTATACAGTCCACCAGCTGTCGAAACAGTCTCAATAACTATGGGGAATAACCTTGGTTTTATTAGTGTATTCAAGAATGAGCCAGGCACTCAGGCAGGCACATACAAACAATTTGCATCAAAGCCGTTCACATCTATATATTCCCGGACAGTCAAGCAGCAATAATGCTCTTAGCTCACTTTTCATTGGATCCAAATGAGTATTACACTATGACTATTTCAACACCCTTCAAAAGCCTAGAGCCAGCCTCGAAAGTTCCAGATAAGTAGTGTTCATGATAAAATTGTTCCAACTACTTTTCATAAGAGACTGATGTAAAAATTTGTTTTCTAAAAATTCAAATAAATCCAAGTTGTGGCTGCAATCTACTCTACGCTGGTCAACGAAAAAATGCTCTGAAACTATATTTTTCCCAGACACTTCAAATAATTATTTGCTTAGGCTTTAACAGCCGCACTTGAGCCACCTGATAGGCTATCCTAGACTTTATCTATTAAATATCGAGACCTTTGAAAGCAAAAGCTGATGTTCATCTGGCAGATATCTGACTTTATCAACTAGTCTTGAAACTGGCATTAGCCTTGGGAACAGAACCAAATTTATGGTGCGTTCCTGGCCATTAAGGTTCGAAGAAAACGAAAATCAGACGAATTGCCCAGAATAGGTTCCGAAACCCTTCTTCAGGGATCAACTGGACCCGAAAGATTTGAAAAAATCCTCTGCAGCAGTGTCATAAACTTTACAAAAAAAAAGAGAACCTCCTAGCCTAAACACTCTTTCTAATGTATGGTACAATGTGTAGATCTTAATCAGGTTGACGTGCCGCTTTTATCGGCTAGGATAAAAGGCGGGGATAGGATATTCAGTCTTCATTGGTTATTGCAAAAAACAGGGGTGGGATTCTGTAAAATGCGAAACGAAAATCTCCTTCATTTTTACTAAACAGTAAACATGGCTCTATCATATCTGTGGCAATAGACAGAGACGATATCGTTCGTTCGGTCGTTTTCTTTTTACGTTATTTGGCCCCGTCTTATTTTTTTGTGTCAATACAAGCGCTTGTTCATGAAAGCATTCAGGGTGTATAAAATAAATTGTCTTCAGTTTCAGTTAGACGCTTCAATTTTTGCATTTAGACATCAGTTTAACTAAAAGTTTAACTAAAAGTTTAACTGATAGCTCAACTAAAAATGAAACTAAAATTATCGTCTAAATGGGGGTTTAGAAAGTTTTAGTTTTTTGTTAAGTCTTCCGTCAACTTCGTTGAGTTGAGTTATCTTCAATTCAACCCAACTTTCACATAGCCCAAACTAACTAACAACTTATAAACAACCACCCCCATATTTGTGGTGTTTTGACAGACAACTTTTCTATCAAGGTTGTGTATAACAATACGGACAATTAGGCCTATTCGGCAAAATCTTTTATTCTGTTATGAATCATAAAAGATTTCGACCATAAAATATCTTTTATAAATGGTATTCGGGGTTTCGAACTTTTATGAAATTCTGTTATGGAACTTCGAAAATTGAAAATCTGTTACGAAGCTGTCAAAACAAACCACAGAGTTTTTTTTTTATTCATAGTCGGTAGGCACCTGGCCAAATTTGTGCAAAACACATATTAAAATGCGGGCTGATATGAATAAGTTATGAATTACTACAAACTAAATAATTGTGTAATAAACAGTGGAATATCTTTTTAGGAAAAAGACAACAAAAAACCACGACCGAGCTAAAGCAAATATATTGCTCTTACATGGAGCTAAATCCAATTAGAAAACCCTGTTTGAATCAGTAACCAGCTGAATGAATCTGGATACTGGATGTACTGGGCGATAAATGCGATAAGTAAACCAAAAATGGCCTACTTTGTGATGATTGTTAAGGATGTGATTCGGTCGGTACCTATAGCCAGCCTGTAGAAGAATAGTTGGTTCAGTGCGCGCAGTCTGGCTTGGTCTGGCTCTTGCTAGAGCTGATGCTGGACATTTGCAGAGGAAATGAGAGAGAGTTTCTTTCTCATTTGTATTTCCGCTACTGCGGCAACGGCAATGAGGGTTGTATTTTGTATTTGTATGGGATACTTAGTTTGGCCGCATGGTATCCAATTGGCCAATGCTCCGTGGTTATTGCTGTGATTTTAGCGATATCTGGGCGGGTTCTGTTTAGTAGGTTCTTTGTTTGCTTTCTATTGATGCCTGATATGATTCGTATCCGTAAAAATGTCGCTAGAAACTTGAAATAAATATCCAACTTTACATCGTTGTTTATTACATTATTAGAAATGCACTTGACCTGAATTTGAAATGAAATGTTTGTATTCGTGTCTTGCGTAAATTGTTCCAATTTGTTCATTAGAACTCTAGCATTCACCGTATCCAATCTAAAGAGCTGAATAATACGCACATCAGGAAGATCAAATGGATCACTATTTAATCTTAGTTCCAGCAAAAGTGGTTGGTGTCTTCGTCTAAACCAAAAATATAAATTGATAAATTATTTTCAATTACATACCCACTTGTTTATACACATTTATTTCATTTGTCTTCTTTTGTAAACATTTCGTTGATAGATATCCATTTCAATCCAAAACTTTCTAATTAATAAAAATCTTTAAATTCTGTCTTTTATTCTGTTATGATTTATAACAGATTTCATAAAAGATTTTTGCATGCAGAATACCAATTTTGGAGGTCGTAAAAGATTTTTTGACAGTTCGAACTTTTGTATGGACTTTTGATAGTTCGATATTTGAGCTTGAAGTTGGCAATTGCGAAAAGCTCTCATACCAACAAGGCAATTGCAATAATAAGCTTAAATTGCATTGCAACTATTGGCTACATTTGTCATTACTTATGAGGATGTAAGTAAAATATATTTTTCCACTTACATGTCGAGATTTTATGCGACCACTAAATAAATTGTTATTTCCAACCAGGCTTGGATGAGCAGAGTAAATACGAGTAAGGTTTTCACAAACCTCTATTGTATAGATTCCATTGTCCTTAAGATGCTCCCCATTCCCCATAATTAGAACGAGCTTGTCGGATTTGTTAATTTCCTAATGATATTTTACGAAGCTCTTCTAAACCAAGCAAAGGAAAGTTACTTAAGTTTGGAATATGTGCGTTTATGCGACAAAATACTGCCCTTATTCTATTCAGATTGTTCTCCTTAACGAAATCCCCCAAATAATTAGGAGTGTTCAATCGACTTAAAGCCAATTCCAATAATATTTTAATTAATATATTAAAATAATTAGTCCATTAGGAATTTTTCTGTTCCTACTTGCTACGTTCTGAACATTCATAATGTTTAAGACCCACGTTAAATGGCACAAAATAATTACTAAACTTGTCCTAGCTGTAGATAAATATCGTCCATTGTTGTACGAGGTACTTTGCGCATGGATTGGAAATGGAAATGTCAAAACATGTTTCCAGAGCAAATAGCTCTTTCATTTGTTTTTCTCACTTACTCACGATCACGACCCGATGACACGACTCAACTTACTTCACCCACCATTTCGAAAAACAATGCAATCAGCTGACGAAATTAAGCTAATCTTAAACGAGCTTCCGTTGCAACAATAGGCGTGTTTTTTTGGGTAGTGAGTAGGTATAACAAAACCAAAAGGGAGTAAAACAATTTTGTAAAACCAGAATTGCGTATAACAAAACCAAAAGATAGTATAAAAGTTTTGCATGTTAAAAGTAAAAGTGAGCTAGCTTTAGATTCTCAAAAAAATACGCCTAATACAACCTCTACCTCTGCGCACAAACAAACCTGTCTATAACTAGTGTGTGTCCTTACGTTTACCATAAAAAGCTAATAAAAACGTACATTACAAAGATTGTGGGAGGGGGTATTGGAAACTGTTATTTAAATGTTGATAGAAAGCAGATTTTTATTAGAATAAAATATTAATTGACATAAGTTAAAATCAAAACAGAAAGCATACTTTGATAATGCTCTAATTTCAACACTCCTCCTCATTATCAAATGTTACAAGTCCACATTCAGCTCTCAATTTTTCAAGTCTTGCAATGGGAAGAGGTTTGGTCATAATATCCGCAAGCATTGATTCTGTTGGACAATAATCACACTTAATAATGTTTCTTGAGATATAATCCCTAATGAAAAAATATTTTGTATCTATATGCTTTGTACGATTACTAAAATTTTCAGATTTCAATAATTTTAAACAGCTCTGATTATCTTCCAGAATAGTTATCGTTTTTTCAATTCCACACTCAAGATCATTCAAAAGCGATCTGAGCCATACCGCTTCTTGACAAGCTTCCGTTAAAGCAATAAATTCCGCTTCTGTAGAAGACAGAGACACACATGCTTGCTTTCTGCAACTCCAACTAACCAAGCCACCATTAAAAATAAATGCAAATCCACTATTAGATTTTCTATCTTGCCTATTTTCAGCCCAGTCAGCATCTGCATAACCGAAGAACAATTCACCACCATTACTTGAATTTGATAAATTTAATTTCAGATCCATTGTTCCTTTAAGATACCGCAATACTCTTTTAAGTTCCTGCCAATCTTCTTTGTTTGGTTTGCAAACAAGAGCAAGAATTGACACGCTTGCAGAAATATCTGGTCGAGAATTCACAGCAATGTACAACAACGAACCAATTACCTTTTGATAAACTTTATTATTCAGTAGCAGCTCCTCCTCATTCCCGGATTTATTATAATTCGGGTTAAGTGCCATTTTTGAATCTTTTGCATTTGAAAGTCCAGTTTCCTCAATAACCCCTTTGATGTAACTAGTTTGACTTATGAGAAAATTACCTACTGAATCTCGTTCCAATTGTAGTCCCAAAAAGTGCTTTACAGGTCCAAGATTATTTGTTTCGGAAGAGCTATTCATAATATTAAAATAATCCATAATGTGCTTTGTGCTATGTGAAATAACCAAGATGTCATCAACATAAATAAGAACAAAACATTTTGTATCATCTTTCTTTAAAAAATAAAGGCATTGATCAGCTGTACTTTGAATATATCCTGAATTTACAAGAACTGAATGAATCATCTGATTCCAAGCTCTCGCTGCTTGCTTTAGACCATACAGACTCTTTTGGAGTAGACACACTTTTCCCTCTGAACCTTCTACTTCAAAACCAGGCGGTTGTTTCATATATATAGACTCCGTCAGGTTTCCGTTCAGGAAGGCAGTTTTGACATCGAAGTGATATACTTTGAGATTACGTTTGCCAGCATATGATAATAAGCATCTTAACGTGGTTTGTCTGACTACAGGCGCAAACACTTCATCATAATCCTCACCAAATTTTTGCGAGAATCCTTGAGCCACTAGTCTTGCTTTATATTTACTTACTTCTCCCTTTTCATTAAGTTTTCTTTTGAATACCCATTTACATCCAACTACTTTTCTTCCTGGAGGAATGTCAACTAGGTCCCATGTCTTATTTATTTGAAGGGAGTCAAATTCATCTTTCATTGCATTCAACCATTTCGTTCTATCGGAGTATTGTTTATAGCTCTAGATGGTAACTTATTTTGAAATCTATTTGCTGTTGATATAGCTTCAGCCCAAAAAACATTTGAAAGCTCAGCATCTAATAGCATACATTTAGCCATTTCAACTAAATATCGATTCTTGCGTTCAGCAACACCATTTTGTTGAGGTGTGTAAGGATTGGTTTTATCCATTTCAATTCCCTTCTCGAGTAAGAATTCAATTACTGATCCACATAAGTACTCTCCTCCTCTATCAGATCTAATTCTTTTAGGAAATCTTTCAAATTTATTATGTACCCAAGCTATGTAATACTTCAATTTTTGAAAGACTTCACTTTTACTTTTTATGAAATAAACAACGCTATAACGACTGTAGTCATCGATAAAAGTTACGAAGTATCGCATACCGCTATGTGAAGCAGTTTGCATGGGACCACACACATCTGTATGGATCAGCTCTAAAACGCTTGAGGTAGTTGTAAAAGACTTTTGCGGAAATCGTAAGCGACTAAACTTAGCCTTCATGCAAACATCGCATTGTCGAATACAATCACAATTTTCAAATTCAACGCCTTCAGCTGAACCGTTAGAAACCATTTCTTTTATTGCAGACGGATCCCTGTGTCCCAAAAGTCTGTGCCAGTAATGTATACATTTTAATGAACATAATTTAGGTGACAAATATACAGATTGAAAAGAAACATCCTTAAGAACATATAAATTCGGAGATAGGACAGCAACAGCAATTTCTTTGTCTCCCAAAAATATTTTACATAAATTTTTCTCGAACACAATTTTGAGACCGTTATTTGAAAGACATTTGACAGACAGCAAATTAGAGGTTATAGATGGAATATAATAGACGTTTTGTATAGTAACTGAAGACATTTCTCCAAGAGAGTTATAAAAATTAGTTGCACACGTACCTCTTCCTTCAGAAATCACCGGCTGTCCATTTGCCACAGATATTTCCTCCTTCACTGTGTAATCAATTTCAGTGAACATACAACTGCAGAAGTGACATCTGATGACATTGTTGCCGGAACTTAAAGACACATGAAGAAGAGCATCTGAAACTTGAATATCGTTCTTTCTCTTCTGGTATTCCTCAATCAACTTTGATTGCACAATATTCAAAGTCAATGTTCGTTCGTCTCGTGCTTCCAAAGCAGTGACTAAAATGTCATATGATTTCGGGAGACTTCGAAGTAACATGGGAACTCTCCATGATTCAGACAAACGCTCATCACCTATGCTAACTTTTCAAACATTTCATTCATATTACTTATATGTGACTCCATGTTATCGTGCTCTCCCATCTTCATATCGCAGATCATCCGCATAAGCTGCGTTTTTCGAGTGAAAGTAGATTTTTTATGATATTCTTTCAAATTAGTCCAAGCTTCTTTCGCTGACTTACAATTTCGAATATGCCAAATCTGGTCATCATGGAATATGTCAACACTTAGACATATTGTAGCCCTCGCTTCATCGTCAGCCTGGTTCCATTTTACTAACTCTTTTGCTTGAGTAGGTTTTCCCGTTCCAAGAACATATGTCCATAAAAGGCTTTTGATCAAAACCATTACCATTTTAAATTTCCATTGGAAATAGTTTTCATTGTTCAATTTTATGATTTTTGCTTCGTCGCCCATCGTTATCAATATTTTCAACAATAATAACAGTATATGAAACCAACTTAACGGCCCATAACCTATTGGAAACTGTTATTTAAATGTTGATAGAAAGCAGATTTTTATTAGAATAAAATATTAATTGACATAAGTTAAAATCAAAACATAAAGCATACTTTGATTATGCTCTAATTTCAACAGGGGGGGACACAAGCAGCATACACCTAAAGCAATGCGAGATTGCGAGATGCGAGTATCGAAATCGAGCATTTGAATGGCGTAGTGGATTGTTGTGTGCGTGTGGTAGCGGTAGACTGCAGATGCAGACCCAGACAGTGTCGTTTTCGTTTCGTGTACTCGTTTCAGTCACAAACCAGAGAGTCACAAACTAGAGCGTGTCAGTAGTAGACTAGCACTAGATCTTAGTAGAGCTAGTAAGTAGCAGTGGCGTGGCGTCCATATAACCCGATTCCTACCGAGTTACCTTTTAAAAAGTTTCAATTTCAGCTACACAGCAATGTTTACTTAAATACGAGCAACATAAAATCCAATGGAATAAACTTAATACATTATGTATCTATCAGTGGCGTGGCGTGAATAATTTTAAATGGTAAGTCGAAGTCGAAAAATATTCAAATGTCGAAGGGAAGATGTAGAAGGTATAATGTTTAAATGTTTAAATAGTGCAAAACTTAACTTCCATATTTCGATTTGTTCAATAAATCAGAAAAATTAAGTCTAAAGACTGTTTTGCCGTGTTTTTAACAGACAGACAGACGGACATGGATAAATCGATTCAGAATATGATCCTGGTTCATAATGTAGGTATCTATATACTTTATGGGGTCCCCGGTGACTCATTCTTGGCGTTACAAATGTAATGACAAAGTGAATACACCTTCATGTGGAGGGTATACAAATCGCCTTGGATCCATTACAAAGAGGAAAAAAAAAATAGAAAGCCAGGCCGGTAAGATAGTTATTATTAATAATATATATAACAAAAAATTGGAAGAAATCAGGAGTTTACGTTTGGAAAATCCTGTAAATTATGCATACTCGCAGACTGAAGGATTAACTGGAATTTCAAACCGATCGATAGAAGGATTCTTAAAGATTACGAAACACATAGAAAATGGAAAACTGTATTAAAAGAACTTGACAGTTATTCGGCGTCATACACAACTTCACCATGAGGAGAATATAAAGATATCTAAGAATAAAAGTGTTGAGAGAACGGGTCCATGAAGAATTTAACTTAACTTGAGCACTATATACCTCAAGCAAATGTAATGAAAAATGGATATTGCTGCAGAAGAACTCAGAACGTAGACTTCTTTGGGAAAGAAATGAAACTTTCCGAGTAAAATATCTATGAAAAGTTCAGGAGTACAGATTTGCATTTGACATCATATATTTGGACGAGAGCTATATTCACAGTTCACATACAAAAACGGGAGACTATCACGATGGTATGCATTTTGAAAATGTGTCCAAATGAATGACGGGATATATTTTGAATAACCTGAAGGAGCCTTCAATAATTGTAATGGACAACACATCATATCACAACAAATGGGGAGACAAGCAAATCATTTCTGCTTGCCGAAAACCTGAGATGTTACAATAGTTTACTAACGACAAACAACTTGAACTTAGGTATATCATCAACTACATACGATTAATGATATAATCCACGGTGCGGGATACGAGGTACCACCCATTCAGACTTCAATCCCATTAAAACTATTTGGGCAACTACCAAGGCCAGAGTGGGTAAAAGAAACACAACATTTATATAGGCAATTGTAGGGTAAATAATTTAATTCGATATAATAAAAATAATATTAATCGCATTGTTTTTAATTTTTAACCGTAAACATAACAATACCATACTTGCGGCATGCGGTTGCAGAGGGAGAGTTTTTTTTATTTTTATAATTAACACGTGCTAAAGAGCTATGTACTCTTATAGACATACAGCCTTATTTATAAAATTTATACACTCTCTATAATAACTCTAAACGCAAAAATCTAATATATTTTTTTGCGTTTAGACCTATTATAGATGGTATGCACGATGGTATGCATTTATAATATATTTTTTTGCGTTTAGACCTATTATAGAGAGTGTATAAAGTTTATAAATAAGGCTGATAGTGTACTGTAAGGTGATTTACACAGCGCGTGCCACAAACCAGTAAGAAATAGACCGTCGACTTCTGCCACAAAACGGACTTTGCTAAAAAGCTGTGTGGTAGGTATAGGATATTTTATGGGTGGTTAAGAGGGTATTTTTTCCGTGTTGAAACGGTTAGGTGCACGGAAGGGGGTGGTCTAATATTGTTTTTATTGAACTGGTGGTGAGTATTACGATTGAATTTCTGAAGTAGTGGAATGCTTTTGGCAATTTCGTTTGAACACTATTCGTAAAAAAAGATAAAACAGTGTGAGATACGTAACGTGGTACACTTCTTTCTAATGAGGAGGATATCTTGCGCAGATGGAGCGAGCATTTTTCTGAAGTGCTTAATGCATTCTAGGGCATTGCGGTCTGCGGATGACAGATCCTTCGCCTTAAGTAGGGCGGAAAATAGTCCTATAATAGAGAAATAGCCACGCTGGCAAATCTGCCGGAGTGACTGAAATCCAGCCAGAAATCCTTAATGCCTTAGGTGAAGAGGACTCTCTCGTGTCATTCAAGTGGCTTGAGAATGCGGTGAAACTCCCAGCGATAGGCAGATTGAGGTGATTGTGACTATTTTCAATGGAGGGTATAAAAGGGATTGCTCCAATTACAGGGGTATGTCATAAGTTATGTATAAGTCTCCCCGGTAAAGTATTTGCCAAGGTACTGGAAAAGCGTTGCAGAGCTGTGATCGAGTCATGATTAGGAGAGGAGCAGTGCGGTTTTCTTCCGAGCAGAAGCACAAAAGACCAATTATTCACTCTCAGAATGCTACTTGAGAAGGCATGAAAGTATGGTACACTACACCTGTTTAGGTTAACCCATGTTTCGTTGATTCAGAGAAAGCATACGACCAGTCCCTAGAGGTAAACTGGAGTGTATTACAGGAGTATATATAATCAATATATTTAATCAATACCTTTCATCGTGGGCGTTGGACTTCGCCAAGGGTGCGTCTTGTCTCCTCTCCTTTTCATTACTTATATGAACTGGATGTTACAGCGCAGTCTTGGCGAAGAACGTTTCAAATTGGGAGATCTGAGCATAAGTCAATTGATCTTCGCTGATGACTTGGTCATCCTTGGGTATTCTCAGACTGAACTTCAACGCGCACTCAATCGGTTTGTAGACCTTTGTGTTAAAGCTGAGAAGGTAAACGTGAACAAATCTGAAGTGATGATCTGCATGTTAGTATGGAGTCCTATTGAAACAGGTGGAGGATATCTCGGGGTTTTATTCACGAGTCATGGAAGGAGCAATGCTGAGTTTTCCTGTAGGATTCGTCAGGCTGGGTCAATTTTGAGATAGCTCAGCCATTCTGTTATTAGGATAACTGAACTTTGTGTCAAAGCGAAGTTGTCAGTCTTTAATTCGGTGTTTGTTCCAACTCTTACCTGTGGTCATGACATGAGGTTTGGGTAATGATAGAAAGTATTAAGATCGCGGATACAAGCTGCCGAAATGAGATTCCTCCGTTGTAGTGCTGGTGTGACCCGTCGAGATCGCATTAGAAATACCCGAATACGTATGAAACTCAATGTCGAGCAGTTACTTCTCCGGACGAAGCGGTCCATGCTTCGGTGGTTTGGTAATGTTGAACGCATGTTCCCAAACAGGATCCCACGACATGCTATGGAATCCGTACCATCATTGAGGCGTCCTCTAGGTAGACCCACAATAAAATGGTTAGATCAGATTCATTATCTCCACTCTACCTGTATCGGGATTGCCCTTAATGATATACAGTCAATGGCGGAGGATTGAGAAATTGAAAATGAATTAATGAATGAATAATTTTCTCGAAATAAAGTTCACATCTAAAGATCTACGCTTTTTCTTACACCAGAGATGAAATAATTTTTTTTAAAAATTGGATACAAACAAAACAATGACCATACCTCGGGTAAAAAATGACCATCCCTGAAATGCGCACTCTATTAAGTTCGATGGAAACAAAAACAAAATGACAGCCTCTTCTCGCCACAGTCTTATCACAGATGTGTGTGATATTAAAAACAGCGTTTGTATGTATGTGTGTATAATTTTTTAACTTTCTCGTATACGTAGTATCTAAGAGAAAGATATTGTTTTTTAGTATGTACATATATTTCGAAATTTAAGAGATGCTGACAGAAATTTGAAGAGAATTGCGCAGTAAAAGTGCCAAGTGCCAAGTGAATTGTTTCGCCTTCGCATTCGCACTGTACTAATACCTAGATACTAGTAGTGCTATTGCTATCACTATGTAGGTATGAGCTAGTGAGCTACTGATGTTGGAGTGGAAGAAAAGTGCTTGCTGATGCTGATAGCTGAACTGCTGACATTGTCTCAGTACAGTATGGGTGGAAGGAAATGAATTGATCACATCACATCATAACAATGACAGGCATTCACGATTCATCACCAAACTAGTCGTGTTTTTGTTGCTGTGTCGTTTGTTGTCGGTTTCGCGTGTTATTAGACTGATCGTGTTCTCATGTGGCGAAGGAAATAAAAACATTATCTTACAACGCGCTCCACGTCATGTGTTCATTGGTTCCGTCATAATACACCTGGTGTAACCTTTCTCAGCCACTTTTCTAAGGTTCTGCGAGAATTATTGAGGCAAACTCCCAAAAATTTATAGCAATTTAGTTGGATAAAGTGAATAAAATTTTCGTGGTACGTAGTTAACTATATTATATACCTAGTGTATGTTTGTATAATGATGTGGGGAAACCAGATAAAAAGCTCTACTCATGGTAAACATGTTAGATTCACAAAATCCAAATAGAATATCTATAAACCCAGAACCAGAACATAGTAATAGTTATGCCAGTGGAGAAGAGGGTAATAGTTTTTAAATGGTTTTTAGTACTCATGTGAACGTGAAATGATTCTGTTTTGAATTGTTGTTTTGCTCGTGACCGACTAAGTGACTTTACTGCATGACGACACCACTTACATTACGTTGCTGACGATACCTGTTGGGGTTTCATTCAAGTTTGCTCGTATACCATAAATTGTTTTGAATGTTATCTTAAAGTGTATATACCTACTGTGTCACAGATGACATGTAATAACCGAAAATGCATTATAAAAGAGAAATATACCTTGTACCTAGCTATCTACGAATTTTTACGTTCACCTGCATTTTCCATTTTCATGGACGAAGTGGCTAGGCTAGTGTGCTGGACTACTCCGCCAGCGGATCCAGGTTCAAACACAAACTTCGTTCGGATTCAGCGTAAAATTGTAGGTGCCATCCATTCGTTCCAAAAGATAAAAGCTCACAAAAACGAATGATTGTGCGAAACTAGGCTTACGGACCTGTTGCGCAATCTAGCGTAATGAATACAGTAGTTGGTAGTTGGCACCCATAAGAAAATTTTGAGTTTAAAAAAGTAGATTTGTTTTTTTCAAACGTGAGTTTAATGTGATACCTATTTATATTATGTATTGTTTAAGAATTTTTTTTTTACTAAACATTTGGGGGGGGGGGGGGGGGGTTTCCATTACACCCCGACTCCACAAGAGATAATTTCTCTCATAATGCTTATCATGAGTCATGAGATGAAAAATCTTGTGGAGTCACTCTATTTATAGTCAATTCACAACGGCGCTTTGCCGCTTGCGTGCGTTGACAGGCGTTTCAGAGACTTTACGATACTTTATGTCAACGCACGCAAGCGACTGTTTTCCAAAACTAAATGCCGCTTCAATCATATGATTGGATGTCAGCGATCTATCTCTGCGATTATGCCTCGACATGGTTGTCTGACATGAAATTGACAGAAATTTGTTTTTCTGTTTGGAAATGTCATTTTTTCGTCTCATTTTATCATCATTTTTGATGGTCTGTGTTTATTTTTGTGGTTTTTATTATTAACAAATTTCTATAAATATATTTCTCGGAAAAACCCAAATAAATAATAACTTTTTCAAAAATATGTAAGAACACCGAACACATTCAAAATTTGTCAACAAAGCAAGCAGCCGAAAAGTTATTTTTTTTTGCCGTTGCAATACGAAATGAAATGTGATGGAAATCAGGAAATCATGCCCAGCGCAGAAATAAGAAAATTGTATGAGATAGATTAGATATCAGACATTTAATTGGAGAGACAGATCTCTACTCTAGACTAATAGTGGAGTTGGCGTGTTATGCGCACTGGGCAAAGTTTTGAACTTTTTTTTCCTAAAAAACATAAGGTAGGTACAAGCTTTTTTCTTGACGAAACAAAATTTTTTTTTCAAAATTTTAATAATTTTTTTTTTTTATTTTTTTTTTTTTTGAATCAAAACATGTTTATGTGACTCATTCCAGTTACATGGAATAAGGTTAAATTCGAACGAATTTTTTATTCGATACTTTATGGAACGCAAATTAAGTGATGTGGATTGAGAATAGACTAACAATTCGCACGAAATTTCGTTATTTAAACTGTTTATAAACTTGTTTTCTTAATACATTTTGATGGGATAATTAATTATCATATGCTTGGAATAGTAAAATGTGGAATTCCGGAAGTCTGGTGTATTTAACGTGTGGGGTTTTTTTTTCAGTTGGTTGTAATTGCCAGGAGAAGGTTCTTCTGAAAGAAAATTTTGGGAAATCTCTCCGGAAAAGTCGGGAAATTGGAAAAATCGAAAATTGAGAACGATGGGGCCAATTTGGCTCAAATTTTTTTTTCAGTTATTCATAATTGCCAGAAAAAGGTTCTTCCCAAGGAACATTCTAGAAAACCATCCGGAAAAGTTGGGAAATTGGAAAAATCGAAAAATTGATTTTTTTATCTAATTTTGTGTGCAATTGTTTCAGAATGGCTTTTCGAATGGAAAAATAGAAAATTCCGGAAAGACACACAAAAATAAATTTATATATAGGTATATGCTAATAATTTAATCTACTGATTTTTTTGCTACAGTTATTGGCACCTCTCTAATTTACATTCATATATTCTTCTATTAGCAATGCCGCCGCTCCGCCCGGTTTCTTTTCTTTTAAATAAAATTTAAATACGTTTGTTTATATTTTTTCCTTCATTTTAAGCTTACAAAATATTTTAACGCAATGTCTTTTTGGAAGCTATACACGTTATTTTTTTTAGTGGAAGCTAGTATAAACTAATTACCAATGCAGTTCACACGCGAACAGTCGGCATATGTGTATGTAGCTGTTCATGTGACAACATGGCTGTCGAAGATCAACTCGGGCAATTGCCGAGTAGTTACAGTAGTTAACCAGCATAATAAATTTCAAAGTCCTAATCCTAATTCAATAGACATAATATTTCACATAAATGAATTAGGTATGTCCATTATGTCGTCACAGGTATGATTTGATTATTTATACTACGCGATCATATCCTTAAGCTTAGATCAGACGATTTATGTTTATACACAAATTTCATTTGTTTTTGACATACACAAATTCTAATAAAATTCATACTTAGAAGCGATTTGTGTATTCCACAAACATTTGTGGTTCAAACGATTTGTGTATTTTGTCCTAAATGTACAAATTTCATTTATGTATGGCCATACACAAATGTCCCATACACAAATCAATTTGTGTATACAGATTTGTGGCTCAGACGATTTGTGTATTCCTACAAAAATGGAATTTATGAAAAATTTGTGTATTGGCCAGATTGTTTTTGATTCGCTGGTGTTTGACGTATATTCAATAAAAATAAATAAAAAATTGCTTGGATTCGGTCAGGTTTCGAATTCAACAAAGTTGATTATAAAATGTTTTGCGGTTATTTTGGCAGCGTATTTACTCGAAAGTGAAATGGAAGACGAAAGCCAACAAGTCATCAAGTTACCACGCAAGCGCCGTACTTGTTGGAGAACAGATTGGCTTGGCCACCATAAGTGGTACATAGTTCCACTGTGCTGGTTCCCTGGTCATAGCGATATATACTAGGTAACTGTAAAGCAGACGAACTAGCAAGGGACGGCACGAAAATGGAGCTCTCTACAGGTAAAGGAGAGCCCCATGTGCCAACTGAAACGGTAAGATACAACATCTCCACACTAGCACTGCAACAGGCTAACGAGAGATGGCGGGATCTTAACTCTTGTAACCATGCAAAACAGGCCTGGCCACGAATAAATCGGCGCAGGACAAGGGTCGCCTGTTAAACGTCAGTAGAACACACAACACACATCGGAACTCTTGTCGGAGTACTAACAGTCCACTGTGTACTGGGAAGACATGCCGCAAGGCTTGGAGTTACCGCTAATGACTTCTGTCGCAGTTGCATGGATGAGGAGCTTCGGGAAGCTTGCGGATATTCCCGAAACGGATATCATCAAAATACGGATATTTCTCCAAAATTCGAAATGGTTTCAAGAGTAGCGGAAATAACCGACTCTGTTTGTGGTATCACAATGGACCTTATCTGGTCTAATATTGAATTACTCCGTATTAATGGATAATTGCCACCTAACCTAGCTGTGCTGTTCCACTCAACAAAAACTTAGTTCCAGTTGCATTTCAAGTGCAGCGCAGGATCGCATAGAAATTCAATTGTAAATAGCGCTAGTAGTAGTGCCACAAAACAAAAACCTCAGTTGCAATAGTATTTCAACATTTCAAGAGCAGCTCAGAAATACAACCGAAAACACAGCAGTGTCTCGGTAAAAATTGCTTTTCGTTGGGCCGCTTTCATACACCCAGAAACCACGCTTTGTCGGACCTATTTTTATACTTACTCTCCATGACCACCGTATCATTTTCATATATTTGGTAGTTGAAAGTGCGGATGCTAAAGTGTATATATCTACCTATGTTCTTAAATATGAAAGCTTGAATTGTAGTTTTATAACCATATGATAAAAACCTTATTTTCATGTCATAAATCATGCGATGCCCATGATCCGTGTCCATCCTCATTTAATTGAAATATCAAAACCATTTGTGTATGCGAACGAATTTGTGTATGCTCTATTTTTGAGAATACACAAACTATAGGACATACACAAACTGTACATAAATCTACACAAATTGTCATAAATTAATTTCTATACCCGATCAAACGATTTGTGCATGTACACAAATTCGATTTGTGTTTTCAATACACAAATGATACACATATCGTTTGTGTATGCCATTTGTGGTTATAAAATTTGTGGCTCAGACGGTTTGTGTATTTTTTTGACAATAATTTCCAAATTTTTACACAAATGTTTGTGTATACACATATCGTCTGATATTAGCTTTACACTTACTGTAGCTGCATATCTCAAATATACATATGTATGTATCATTGTGCAAACCTATTTATACATTTTTTTTTTTTGGATGCGCCAATGGATGTGGTAATCTTCTAAAGATGCGGTAGCCCGTGCTACCAACATGCACGATTCGCAAACCCGAATAATCGATGCCGGGAGTGCGCCTAAACGTACTAATCCACACCCCACACACTTCAACCACTCTCCCCGCGGGACTGCCGTTAGGTATTACTTCGCGGGGTTGGTTAGCATTCAAGCTAGTCGTGTTGTGTCACCTGCTTCTGGTGTTTCAGCGGCCTCTGAGGCTTCTGCTGTGGCTTTTCTTAGCCTTTCTATTCTCCGTAGCTCATTTTGTAGGATGGTTATAAAATTGCATAATTCCGCCCAGTTCTCTTCAGACTGCAACATGTGGTCGATGATAAGTGACGGGCTGGGCAAAGTATTTCTCCATGCCATGAAGCGTGGGCAATAAAATACTGCGTGTTCCGTGTCTTCATCTTCATTTACGCATTCAGGGCAAAATGGTGAGCTGTCGTGCCCAAAACGGTGCAGATACTTGCGATAGCCACCGTGGCCTGACAGGAACTGTGTAAGGTTGTAGTTACAGTCTCCATGGTTACGTTCTATCCATTCCTGGATTGTCGGTATAAGTTTGTATGTCCATCTGCCTTTCGTTGTGCTATTCCAACGAGCTTGCCACATAGCTATTGACGCTGCCTTTTCTTCAGATTTAATTCTCTTGATTTCACTGGCATCGTATTGGTTTAAAACTCTTTTGTTATATATCCTCAACATTTCATCTGCAAGAATGTCGACGGGAACCATTCCAGCTATTACAAAGGCGGCCTCATCCGATATGGTTCGGAAGCCGCTGATTGTCCGTAGCGCGCAGAGCCTGTATGTTGACAATAGTCTCCTTTTGGTCTCCTTCGTCCTCAGTGCTTGCGCCCAGACTGGGGCAGCATACAACAGGACTGATGTAACTACTCTGGAAAGTAGGATCCTTCTTGCGTATCCAGGACCACCAATGTTAGGCATTATGCGCGAGAGAGCTCCCTGCATTTGCGATGCTTTCTTGGCTAAATAGTCCACGTGTGTTTTGAACCGCAATCTATTGTCTAGCATTACTCCAAGGTATTTAACAGCTTCTTTGGACCTGATTATTTGGCTACCAACCTGAAAGTTGGCAAACTCTACAGTTTTTCGGCTGGTTATGAGGACAGCTTCTGTTTTGTGATCAGCTAGTTCCAGGCTGGCGGTTGCTAGCCACTCCTTTACCCTGGCAATTGCTTCGTTTGTAACAGATTCAACTGTACGAATCTGTTTACCTACTGTCACAACGGCAATGTCATCGGCGAATCCAATTATCGTCACTCCCTCAGGCAGCGCCAATCGTAAGACTCCGTCGTACATGATATTCCACAATAGCGGCCCTAAAACCGATCCCTGTGGAACTCCGGCAGTGACGTTGTAGTATTTTTCACCTTCATCTGTATTATATCTCAGCTTTCTGTTGTTGAAGTAGCTCGTCAATATACGTAGCAAGTAGTACGGTGTATTCATCCTAGCGAGGGATCTTCTAATGAAAGACCAGTTCGCCGAGTTAAAAGCATTTTTAACGTCCAAAGTTACTACTGCGCAGTACTCCTTTGTTCCATAGCGCCATCTTTCCCCGTCGATGGCGCCTTTTGCAATATCCACTACTGCTCTTATGGCATCAACAGTGGATCTCATTTTCCGAAAACCATATTGGTAGTCTGAAAGGGCACCTTTTTCGTCTGCCACTGCGAGTAATCTATTGTAGATTATCTTCTCGAGGATCTTTCCCATGGTATCCAATAGGCATATTGGGCGATAGGACGATGGGTCACCTGGAGGCTTCTTTCCTTTTGGTAGCAGGACCAAATGTTGGATTTTCCACTTTTCGGGAAACGTCCCTTCTTCGAGGCACTTCTGCATAGTCATCATAAACAGGTCTGGCCTCTTTTTTATAGCCGCTTTTACTGCCTTGTTTGGGATTCCGTCGGGTCCAGGGGCCTTGTTGTCGCCTATCTTGCTGCATGCCTCGAGCAGCTCCTCCTGGGTAATTAGTGGAATGTCGTCTGAACTGACTTCTCTCACGATATTGCACATAGTAGTCGTTACTTGGGGGAAAAGATGCTCTACAATGGATTTCAGAATTATTGGACACGTTATTGGAGGGGTTCTGCAGCCCCTCAGTTTGGTCATTACCATTCTGTATGCCGATCCCCATGGGTTAATGTCGGCCTCCTCACAAAGACGTTTAAAACACGTGGTTTTGCTCTCCTTAATGGTTCTATTTAGTGTGCGCCTTGCCAGTCTAAAATTGTCCATGCATTGTAGGAAGTCTGGTCTCCTTCTTGAACGCTGAACCTTGCGTCGAGCTTGCAAACATTTTCTCCGAAGTGTCTTTATTTCCTCGTTCCACCAGTAACATGGCGGTGCCTTCCTGCTGTTTGTTCTTCTAGGCATGGATGCGTCGCACGCGGTAGTGATGGTGTTTGTGAGGTGATGTACGAGGGTCTCCGCTGTTCCATTTCTCGTTAGGTTGCCGTTCAACATCTCTTCGAATGTTTCCTTATCGAAGTTTCTGTCGTTCCATTTTGGGCCCGTAAGTTTAGGGGGAACGACTGGTTTCCTTCCTTTTATTTCCATTACTATCATTTGGTGGTCACTGTGTGAGTATTCCTCGCTGACTCTCCACTTTATGGTTCTCATGATAGACGTACTCACAAGGGTGATGTCGATGATAGAGCCTATCCCAGCCTTCCTGTACGTATTTGCTCGACCCTTGTTGGCGATACTTATCGATAGGGGAGCGAATGTTTCCAGTAGGGCCTGTCCTCTGGTATTAGTGAGTCTGCTGCCCCATTCCGTAGCCCACGCATTAAAATCGCCACCTATAACCACTGGGGTTCTCCGAAGAGCGTCCGAGGTTAGATTGTCCAGCATTTGTTGGTATTCATTGGACGTTAAGCTGGGTCGGGCATAGCAGCTGTAGAAATGAATCCCGTTTATTTTCGCCCGCACGAAGCCTTCCGTTTGTTCGCTTGTGTCTTCGAAAGCATAGCGTCCACATATCCAGATTGCCGTTTGTTTTGCCTTGTCGCAGATCCAGTTATTGTTCTCGTCGGGACACTTATAGGGTTCGCTAATCATGATGACGTCCGCCCTTTCGTCCTTGGCCGTTTGTGCTAGGATGTCCTGGGCTACTCTACAGTGGTTGAGGTTTATCTGTAGAATCTTCATGGTCTCTTGTTAGTGATAGCTCTCCGAAAAACCGGGCATTTGTTACTGCCAGCTACATGCTTCGCGTCATCTGGATTGTCTCTCTTGCAGAGCATACAGAATGGTTCCTTGTCACAGTTCTTTGCTATGTGGCCTTCTGTCCCACATCTCCTACATAGTTTGGAGCGGTCTTCTTCGTTTTTGCATTGCCGAGCTAGGTGGCCAAACTCTAAACATTTGAAGCATTTTTTTAGCAGGGTGCGTTCGCGTATGCGACAGTTAACCCAGCCGATTTTAACCTTTCCGGCTTTTAATATTTTTCCTGCATCTTCGGCGGGGAGGCTGATTGTTGCTGTTTGAGTTCCTCCGTAACCCTTTCGCAGGGACAAGACGTCCGCTGGTAGAACTGTCACTTCGAGCTGGGCTTTGATGGCATCGGTTATGTCGTCTACAGCAGTTATCTCATCGATGTCTTTAATCTCAAGGACAGAGTGGTGTGTAAGTGATCTCACATTCGCTTGGTCAGCTAACGTTTCACTAAGGAATCCTTTGAACTCAGAGGTCTTAATACCCGTCTCCTTGAGTTGTATAAGAAGGTCTCCCTTTTGTGTCCTCCTAATTCTTTGCACCGCATTTCCCACTATTTCTAATTTTGGGTCTGCCTTTACCTTGCGCAGGATCTCCGCGTATGAGAGGGTCCCCGTCGCTTTGATGACGATAGCGTCAGGTCTAGGTTTTTTGGGTTCCATCTGCTTCTTTTTGGTGACCTTCTTATTGACGGCATTTTGCCATTCATCATCTCCTTTCGCCTGCTTCTTATCAGTGCCTACATTTTTCTTTTGCTTGGGTCTGGTCACTGGAGTCTCAACTCCAGTATTCCCATCTTTCTCCTTGGTTATTTTCACCGGTGGGTGTTTTTGTTTCCTTTTTTGCTCCGGGTATCTTTTGTCTGCAACGTTTTTTTCAGCATTAACTTGCCTCCTTTTTGGTTCTGGTAGTACGTTGTCTGCAGAACCATTTGGTAAGTTTTGCTGCTTCCGTTTGGGCTCCGGGGGTTCATCGTCTGCAACCTGTCTCTTCTTGGGCTCTGTTGTTGCCTTTAACCATGGCGAAGTTTGCGAGGAATTGTTCGTACGAATCACTTCCTTTGCTTTTTCGTCATGCAATTGAATCGCCGAGAGTTCGTAAAGAGCTCTGATGCTTTCAATAGCGTCTCTCATCGGTTGGTGGATCGAGCGTCTTTTGCCATCTTCCAGCATTTCTACCAGCCATCTTATTTGCTCACCTAGCTTGTGGAAGTCTGATTGTTGGACTGTTGATTCGGTCGCCCTTGTTCGTACCGTGGGTGACTCGCGTCGTTCAGTACTCCTCTGTGGGACTGGTGACCTTAGCATCCTTGATCCTCCCTGAAAGGGATTTTCAATGATCTCCTCTATTAATCCTCCGGTGTTTTGGTCTATGTTGGTTGTGGTCATTTCTATTTGGTCCCCCCTCAAAGCCGCTATCAATGTTCAAATGTGTAGTCACCTAAGGATCCCATGGTTGTCTTTGCAAGCAGTGAGGCCATGCGAGGGTTGACACAAGCCCTTATGGGGTTTTGTGCCAGAGCCGGATCTGTGCTAACCAGGAATATTACATCTGGACCTACACCACCAACTTAATGGTGACGAAACATTGAACGTACTTTGAGGCCTGCCAAGGTTTTAACGGGACGGAGGCGTTTGTAGCATTAGCCTGGAAGCCATTTCCGCAAGATTCCACTCTTGCTTACTCAGGTAACAGAATACTACAAACGTCAGCCCTCATAGCGATCGTTCCAATTCGGTTTTCCAGTATGCCATAATTAAGACCTTACTGGACTCGGTCTTAATGTTTTACGATAATTTTTTAACATTTGTATTAGAAGAATACTAATGTTATTGCATTATACTAAAATGCTATATCAATATATGTGCAGTCGCGTTCAGGTTGAGAAGCTGCACATTTCACGGTGTGGCGGGTGCAGCCGGATCTCGCCATTTGCTTCTTGCTGTATCCCTCGATGCCACCTTATGAGGTGGGGAGCACTTACTTGGAAGACGGTGCTTACTCGTCTTGTCGCAGAGAGTTCATGGGGGTTCCTGTGACCTTTTCAGCCACGCCCTCCTTCTCCGCCTCTCTGGGTAGGGGACTGCATATTGGGTATTCGCAGTTAACCTCCACCTGGGAAGCTCCTTAAACGATGCTGGTTTTTTTTTTTTTTTTTTTTTCAGCATACGAGTGGATTTTAGTCGCCTCTTACGACAGGCATACCTTACCTCAGGTCTATTCTAACCCCGACCCTGAAGGGGTATTTATACATCACAAACTACTTATGTATATGTACGTGCACATGTACATACATAGTTTGTTTTATGCATAGCATATCCATTCCCTACATAAAATTCAACTACGACATTCATGAGCATTTACAATGTGCATTCTGAATGCCCGTTGTGCGAGTAATCATTGTATTTTAAGAACACAATATATTAATACCCCAAGCACAACTGCAATCGATGGAGCAGTTTTTTCGGATTTGACCAAATAAGATCTATTTTCAATTTATTATATTATCTGACCCTCTGGATGGACCAGAAAGATGAATATTTTAGCTCAAAATACTTGGTGAGCCAACGTAGTCGACGTGTTCGCGGTTGTATCTTCTCCTCCATTCGCCCTCCTCGCACACAGGACCAAAAATCCGAACAAGTATTTTTCTTTCGAAGGAGCCAGTATCAGCTCTCCCTTCTTGCTAATCGTCCAGCACTCGGCGCCGTAAAGCAGAACTGGCAGGATAAGGGTTTTGTAGAGCACACATTTCGTCCTTCGAGTTCGGAGTTTTGAGCCCTGTTGTTTTGCCAAAGCGAAGTGGCAACGGTTTCCTAGGGTTATTCTTCGCCGGAACTCCACAAGGGTGTCTTTCGTGAAGTTCATGTCTACTCTGAGGTAAATGAACTCCTTAACTACCTTGAAGTTGTTGCTATCAATAGTGACGTTTTGTCCTAGGCGGTGGTGGACAGATGCTTGTTTGTTTGTTGATAGCATGTACATACTACTTAGTCTTGTCTGCATTTACTTCGAGGCCAACGGATTCTATCACGGCACGCTGGGAGCGACCGATGATGTAAATATCATCCGCATAGCCCAGCAGCTGGACAGATATGTTGAAGATAGTGCCTTCCATGTTGACACACACAAACTGCACGTTGCAGCGTGAGGCACGAGTACGATAACTTATAGGTGCCAAAAATTGATAACGGAGAGGTTAAATACAAGCATTTTTTACTATGGGAGGGGGTGGTCTATCTCGCTTCGTTTAGGCGGGAGGGGTAATTTAAGAAATATAATACCTACTTAAAATGAAAAAAAATATATAAAAAACTTACAACAAAGAATGTTGGCATTTTTGAAAGCCAACCCCCCCTCCCATAGTAAAAAATGCTTGTATTTAACCCCTCTACAAAATACCGTTATCAATTTTTGGCGCCTAAGTTATCGTACTCTCCCCCACCGCGAATTTTGCAGCGTCACGCGACACAGCTGAATCAGTTTTGCCGGGATTCCGAATTCGGCCATCGCCATATAGAGCTCCTAACGATGTATGCTATCATACGCGGCTTTGGAGTCGATGAATAGGTGGTGAGTTTCGACTTGAAATTCGTTGGTCTATTCCAGGATTTGCCTCAGTGTGGAAATAAACGTTTCGGACGTGATTACGGCCTTCATCAGGCCTTTATTAAATAACGGAACAAATATGTAATTAAACACAATTCTCAATCGCTTAAGAAGTCAAGGGGACTTACGGCAATAAACAGGAAGATTTACAAATCAACACAGAAAACTAAAAGATAATGCATTACAATTAATTAACACATTTTAAATAGATAATGTTATTTAAATATTACTTTTCATAATGATATGAAATAATTTAAAAACACTACATCTAATATCGGTTGGTAGATCGATACTTTCGATGACTACTGTTAGGTAGGCCTTTTTATTAGCTGGCTGTAAATGTTGCTGAGATTTTCACAATCAGAGCGACGATTCACAGTGTTGTCTGTGTTCGTGATGATGTGTAGCATTTCCAAAAGCATTCGCTTACTGTAATGCCTCTCCGATTGCAATACTGTCACATTATCGATATCTGGTGCTTTTCTTCAATGCAATGGAGAGCTAGCGCAGTTTTCTGTAAGCTCCCACTGTTGATGTCAGACCTATGACCAGATAAGCGGTTTTTGAGCTTTTGCCTAGAGGTACCAATGTATACCGAAGAGCATTTTCTCTCATTTCCACCTAAGCAGTTGATTTGGTAAACAACGTCCGATTTTTCTCACACATCAAGTTTCCCCTTTGTATTAGTGAAGAGTTCATTCTTCAATGTTTTGGCTGGTCTGAACACTATTGTTGTATTTTCCTTGTCTCTTATCGGTGCTGCTCTCGGCAACTGATCGACGCTGTATTGTTTAATCATGGTGTTTATGAAAGCAGCGGGGAAAGAGTTTGATAACAGGGTGTCCCTGATGATTTTTTTGTTTTTTGTTCGGAAGCTTATGTCACTGTTATCAAGTACTCTATTGATGAAGTTCTGGGCGGTGTTAATAATGACTCGTTTGGGGTGTTTTGAGTCGTAGTTGATCATTCTACCTGAGGAAGTTGGTTTTCTATACCAATTGAATACCATGCGTCTATCTTTTCTGACTACTTTGACGTCCAGATATGGTAACTCACCGTTTGTTTCGGTTTCAACGGTGAATTGAACACGGTGGTGAAAGTCGTTTAATGCTAATAAGGTTACCTCAATATTACCACGCTTTATGACAGCAAAGAGATCATCTACATATTTCGTCACTATTTTTGGTCTAGATGCAAGTTTCACAAAAACGTCATCCAGTAATGTCTCCATTACTATGTCCGCTAGAATTGGAGATATTGGGCTACCCATGGAGATGCCTTGTTTCTCTTGAAATATTCTATTTTCGATCTCTAGGTAGTTGTTGTCAACATAACTGGGATCTCTTCAGCTTAGTGTGATCACGTAATCGATCCCATTTTTTATCGATCATCTCTAGTGCCAAATGGATGGGTATGTTCGTAAATAGTGACACTACATCGAAAGACACTAGAACATCATCTTCCTCCAGTTCAATCGGAGTAACACAGCGGATAAAGTCGTATGTATATTTTCTTATATTTCCTTGTGTTGCATAAGGAATTTTTTTGCATCCAAATAGATTTTGGATATAAATTCATCAGACCCTGATGTTTTTGCCGATCTGAGGTGGCTTTGTAGAACATTAGTGAAACATGACCGAGCAATGTAATGGTCACCCTGTTCGATGCTTTTGATAAGCTCCTCCCCATCAGCAATGATCTTGAAGAGTGGTATGCCTCTCTTGAGCGTTGGTAAAGTGAACTTGTGGCCCATCGATAATAGCCATTCGACGTCCTCAGGGAATTCCGCGTCTGTCTTGTTGACGAACCATTCTGGCTGGAAACGCTTACACATTCGTTGTTTTAGGCATGTTTTCAAGTTTTTTTCTTTTTTTGTCTTTTTTGTATCTGCATTGATTTTAATATGTGAATTCTCTTACCTAGTGAAGAACTCCGAGTGTTCTGTTTCAGACAAGGTGCCATTGATAGCTTCTTTCAAGTTCTGTATCAGTTGTTTCTGCTTGGTGGGCTGTGTCTGATTGAGAGAGATGGCTATATTAAGAAGTTTTTTGTGGAAATATTCTACATGCTGTGAAAGTTTCTTGTGCAAAGTTTTCTCCACAGCAGCTTCCGTAAACAAGAACAGTAAAGATGCGTTTAAAGTAGAATTTCTTAAAAATTTGGATGATAATCCATATTCTCTGCATTTCAAAAGAATTAAGGTATAACCTTCCTGATTAGACGTGTCTTAAGTTACTCCTAAAGTTTGGAAATTTTTTCGGTGAAATTGTAATTAAATAGCCTTTAACTAGCGCTGAATTGTGAAATGTTACATTTCCTTAGTGATTTTGTGTAATCTAGTGCTATAAATTCAAAACGAAAAATAATTAAAACAGTAGAAGCAAATGTGCGTATAGACATAAATAACTGAAATTTCTATAAGAAATTGACTCAATACGAGATAATAGAAGTGCAATGATATCGAGTGAGTGAAATAGAAATGTCAGTTTGTTCAAAATGCAAGAGTGCTATTTGGGGTGAATCAGGAATTGATTGCCAAGGTGTATGTGGCAAGACATTCCATTTAACACCGAAATGCTGTGGGCTTGACCAGTACTCAGCTGGAATATTGGATACAAATCATATGATTAGGTTTATGTGTGATGATTGTATGGTACGTACATATATATTCAAAACATTAATATGGTGCTAAAGGATGTGCGGGAAGTATTGGGGACACGATCCCGAAAATCCAAAATCCCGAAAACCCAAAATCCAGAAAATTCAAAATCCCGAAAACCTAATATCCCGAAAATCCTCAAACCAAAAAAAAAATTTGCGTAAATTTTTCATTGTATATAATTTTTCGGGATTTCGTTTTCTTCATTTTCTTTATTGCGCTGCAATTCGCAATGGGCATTCAGTTGTGCTGATCTCATTTAGTGTGATAGCTGACCGGCTAGATTTTTGTTAGCCAGTGAACATAGTAATACAAATTGATTATCGTATCTTAAGTAAAAAAGAAAATGTCCATCGTGAAGACCAACAAACAGCGTTAGAAACTGCTTATAGCCGTCAATAGCTACCATGTCAACAAAAAATACAGGAATACATTTTACTGGGAGTGTAGAGCAGCTGTGTAAGAACAAAAAACAAAAACCAGTAAGACATTATCTTCGACCATGCCGAAGCTCAAATACCTGGTACTTTATTACATATTGTAAAAATAAAAAAATATTTTAGTATTAAAAAATTATGTGCATGGGAGGTATGGGTTGTTTTTATTCGACCAAGCTCATTTTTTGTCAACAATTTTTAAATAGGTATTATTAAAACAATATGTGCAAAGTTTAAACTTGCTATCTTTACTGTAGCTATTTAAATTTAATTTTTCACATCAAAGAGCTATATAAATCCGATATTTTTGTTTGGGAGGTGGTAGTAGTTGTCATCCGATCTTGCTCATCTTCGAACTTAGTTTGGTGGATAAAAGCTTACGTACCAAATTTCAAGTCGATAGCTTTTAAATTACGGCCGTAATCGTGCGGACAGACAGACGGACATCGCTAGATCGACTAAGAAAGCGATGCTGATCAATAATATTTATAAATAGTTTGTTATACCTACAACGCCTCCTTATGTGCGTTACAAATAGAATGTCAAAGTGAATACCCTCTAAAAAAAATAGCAGGTGATAATAATTTAGTAAATTACTATGGTGGTGACTGAGTACTGACAATAATAAGAAGTTAAAAAATCAAAATGAAAATATAACAAGTAAAAGTGTTATCATCGGCCTGGCCGATGCTTTGATACCCTCCACTGCATAAAAGTCATGCAAAATGTTTCCCATGCGAGTTAATATGTGTCTAATATTAATTTTGTATGGTAGGTAGCAGAACTACTTTACCGACATAGACAATTTTTAATACCAACCTGACGACGGTTAAAAAAAGTCCTCTCACAAAATGTCATTCACCTAAGTTAAGTCGTTTGGACGCTATCGTGCTTTAACAGACAGAGAGAGACGTGTGTTCAATAGTGGTTTTGTATGGGAGGTAACAGAACTGCTTGACCGACATGGACCATTTTTAATACAAACTTGAAGGCTATAAATATAAGACCTCTCATAAAATTTCAGTTGCCTAAGTCGATTCGTTCGGACGCTATCGTGATTTCAACAGACAGAGAGAGACGTGGGTCTAATAGTGGTTTTGTATGGGAGGTACCAGAACTACTTAACCGACATAGCTCATTTTCAATACCAACCTGACGACGGTAAAAAGAAGTCGTCTCACAAAATTTCATTCGCCTAGGTCAATTCCTTTGGACGCTATCGTGCTTTCAACAGACAGACAGACAGACGGACAGACAGACAGACAGACAGACAGACAGACAGACAGACAGACAGACAGACAGACAGACAGACAGACAGACGGACATGGCTAAATCGATTCAGAATGTGATCCTGATTCAGAATATATATACTTTATAGGGTCTCCGGTGAATCCTTCTTGGCGTTACAAACGTAATGGCAAAGTGAATATACCTTCCTGTGGAGGGTATAAAAAAAATATTATATAGTGCAGAAGCTTGATAAGGTCGATAAAAAAAGGAATAGGCAAAATAAAAAGAAAAGTGCGCGAAAACGAGAGCACATCAATCAATGTTAGCGAATGTATCCAAAATAAAGTGAAAACAATAACTACAGCAAACGAAAACAATAACAAAGAAAAAAAATTAACAAGAACCGGTGGCTTCCACGTCAGCTGCTCAAACAAAAACAAAGCCAACGTATGCTGAGGCAACAAGAAAGAAATTAAATCATAATAATAAAGCCTAGAAGCAATCAGGACAATAACAAAACAAATACAGACATTCTGGGTGATCACAGAATCCGTCGTATTAGGAATTTTGCTACGAAGCCCGAAAGAACTGTCACAGAATCCGTTGTAGTGGAAATTTTTGCTACGAATTAAATTCGTATCAAACATTTCTACTACGACGGATTAAATTCGTACCAAAAGTATCCACTACATTGCAGATTAAAAAAATATAAACCCCACTACAATGGCCCTAAAAATCGATCAAATAAAAAAATTTTCAGAATGGTGCAGTGGTAATCAAAGGTGACAAAATGTCAGTGGAAATGATCGAGAGGGAGATCAAAACAAAAATGAGTAATGCATATGACGTTAAAGCTCCCGCTCAAAGAAAGCCACAGCTGCTTGTTGTTGGAATGAGTGAAAAGCTAACAAATAATGATATAGTGCTATCTCTGAAGTGCCAAAATGAATTGAGTGATTTTAGTATTAAATGTGTACATGTGGATATGTCTCCAAAGGCAAAGAGCTTTAATGCCATATTAGAGGTCGACGGTGTTGCCAATGCTAAAATTATACAACTTGGAGAATCAAATATTGGATGGGACAAATGTCGTGTTTTCCAATATTGTAATAGTGATAGTGAAAAGTGCATTAATGGCTGCAATGCAAATAGAAATCTAAATTTGAATGTGGATATTAATCATACGGCTAATCACCCCAAATGGCCAGTTTTTGCTCGCAAACTAAAAATTGTGGAAGACCGCTTAGAATTCTAGCAGTTAAATTCATTACGGTGTATATATTTAAACATACAAGCAGTGGCGTAGCGTGGGTGTCTGCCGCCCGGGGCGGAAGAAAATTTTGCCGCCCTTATATTTAGGTATTTCAATTTAAAAGACTATAATATATCTATATAATCGACTTCCAATTACAACCAGAACGACACTGTTAATAGTTATATTTTTATTGAAAAATAATATTATGAATTGTTAAAATTAAAAACAAAACTTCTGTCTAAAACTTTATTCGTCTACATTTCTTAAGAGCAAAGTCTTTTATTGCACTATCAATGTCTATAGCATCGCACGCCTCCTGCTCAATAGACAAGATAGCCAGATTCGTTAGCCTTAAACTACTCATTGTGGATCTTAAAGGTGGCAATAGTAAAGAATATTCGGAACATTATTACAATATTTGGCAGACTATCTTCCAGCCTGGATTTCACAAAAAATTTAAATAATTCACGTGTCTTTTTTGGTATGCGCCTCTGAGGTTCCATGGAAATGCCAAGTTCTTCACACATATTTGTTGCATAACTTACAGCGCCATTTGCCCATTCCTCTCGCTTCTCCATCAGAATTATATGCAGTGGACGCTATCAAAGGCCAGCCCGATGATAACATGTTTACTTGTTTCGTTTGCTTTTGCCCTGGAAACACACATTTAAGCAACAAATTGTATTTGCTACTTTGCTAAAATGTGCTTTTCTTTATTGCTTTTATTTATCAATCCTTAACTGCAAATCGTAAACACATTTCGCAACCAATTTCTGTCGGATCATATCGGAATAAAATTCGTAAATAGCCGTCAAAAATATCAGTAAAAAACGCACTTAATCACACTTCATAAATGTCGGAACAATTTTCAGAAGAGTACCTCGAAGCAAAAATCCTCCGATTCATTTGAAATCTGTGAATTTTCTGTTCTTACGGATATCTCGCTAATGCAGAATAAATAATAAAAGCACAAGTTGGAGTCGTAAACCAAACTATCGTAGAAAATTTCAAAATAATTACTAATGAATTAAAAAAATTTAACCTATACTTTACTGAAATTTACTTGTTCTGATTTTTTTATTTTAATAAAATAAAGATTGAACAATATAGCAGATAGTCAAACATACACTCCGTGTCACTTGATTAGGAACAGGCAGTTTTTTGTTTTAATTTTACGATATTTTTCAAACCCTTTGCTATTCTGGAAAAAACCGATTGCAGAAGGAATGAGGGATATATTATGTTTATATTGTAAAAAGAAAAATGGGATTAAGTTGATAAATGCAACTTTTATGACACTTTTCCCAAAGGGGTCATAAAATTTACCTGTTTTTTTCGTGTCACTTGATTAGGAACAGTAGCTAAATCTACCTGTTACCATGATTTAAATCAAATAAAAGGATACTTTGAGTATTAGGGAGCTTAGTTTAAGCAATAACTTCATACAATCAACAACTATGGGTAAAGGAAAGACATTAACCAAGGAGGAAATTGGCCAAATTCGAGCTTACCGGGAACAAGGACAATCCATCCGTTTCATAGCCAGAAAGATTGGAAGAGGTTCCACTGTTGTACACAGATTTATTAAGGATCCGGAGAGGTATGGAAAAAACCGCAAAGGAAGAATCAGCAAAGCAACAACATGTCAGGAAAGGCGGGCGATACTGAGAGCTGCTTCAAATTCAAGGCTCTCCGTAAGTAAAATTAAGGCAGAAACTGGAGTTACAGCTAGCAGATCGACTATTTATCGCGTGATAAAGCAGGCCAGCCATATTCGCCATAAAAAAATGAAGAGGAAACCACCATTGAATGCGGCACGTAAGATCCAGCGGCTTGATTTTGCAACAAGTCACATCAGGTGGAATCGAGAGTGGCATACCGTCGTCTTTTCTGATGAAAAAAAATTTAATTTGGACGGATCTGATGGATACAGCTGTTATTTCCATGATTTAAGAAAAGAAGAAATACATATTCAAAGGCGGCACAGCAAAGGAGGTGGTGTAATGGTATGGGGAGCAATAAGCTATTACGGAACTGTGGAGCTGGATTTCCAAAGCTCCAAAATGACGGCAATCACCTACCAATCGATACTGGAAAGAGCTTTTCCGCAGTTTTCGGAGATATTTGGTGGACAGAGATGGACTTTCCAACAAGACAATGCACCGATACATACGGCACGGACAACAAAAGCCTGGATTCAAAGCCAAAATGTAAGCCTACTTCCATGGCCGCCATATTCACCCGACCTTAACATCATGGAAAACGTGTGGGGTTGGCTTTCAAGAAAAGTCTACGAAGGAGGACGGCAATATGAAGAAACGGAAGTGATTATTGAAGCCATAAAACGAGCCTGGTCCGAAATTTCGCTCGATTATTTGACAGCACTCTATGAATCTCTACACAGCAGGCTACTTGAAGTGATTCAGCGATCAGGAGGTAGTACCCATTACTAAAAACTATTGCCACTCTTTCAATAAAACCAACATTTATTTATACAAACAAATTTTGTATTGTTTTTTTACCTTATAAGCTTCTAACAGGTAGATTTAGCTACTGTTCCTAATCAAGTGACACGAAAAAAACAGGTCAATTTTATGACCCCTTTGGGAAAAGTGTCATAAAAGTTGCATTTATCAACTTAATCCCATTTTTCTTTTTACAATATAAACATAATATATCCCTCATTCCTTCTGCAATCGGTTTTTTCCAGAATAGCAAAGGGTTTGAAAAATATCGTAAAATTAAAACAAAAAACTGCCTGTTCCTAATCAAGTGACACGGAGTGTACAATAATTACATAAATAGAAAACTTAAATAAAATATTTAATACTCACATAGTAGAATGTATTAATTCACAGCAGGTACTTATGAACACTAAAATCACAGTTTGGAAAGCATTAATTGGAATTGTATAACTGACGGGTCAGTCAAACTTTCTTGGAATTGTCAAAGCACGAACTTCCCTGAAGGGGCTTACATATACCGTAACCTAATTTGCAGGTGTTAGGTATACAAATTTGAACACTATTGTTTATATGAAAATACGGGGAATCCCCGCAAGTTAGTACAGACGGTGTTGCCAGTCGCGACAATGAGCAATATCTCATTATTATACATTGGGGATTCCCCGATTTCGGCACACTAATGCAAAATTTCGTGCTCATTTCAAGTGGTTGGAATTATAGGTGCGACAAATATATCTACGAAATGATTCAAAATAAAAAAAATAGTAGGACCGCTAGCCACCCTAGGCAAAGCTTCTCACAACCATGGCTTGTGTGAGTTTTTTATTTTTGTGACGAATGGAAGGGACTCGGCCGTTCGGACTCGGCATAAAGTTGTAGGTCCCTTCCATTCGTCCCAAAAATTAAAACTCACACAAAACGAATGGTTGCGAGAAGCTACGCCTTGAGTGTCACCCGCCTGTTGCGCCACCTATTTTTTTTTATTTTATTTTTTATTCCTTCCCTGGCTCAGAGTCTGGCCGCAGCCATTCCATTGCCTGTGGGAAGTTGACGTGTTAGTTTTGTCGCAGTAGAATTTCAGATCATATCCTCAAGACAGGGGTCAAAGGATAATTGTCGCGCAAATTCTTCAAAATTCCAATGCGCGTGGTACCAAAAGCCACTTCTCTTTAACCGGGAGATGAGATAAAAATATCAAGGGGGGAGTTCATCATAGCATCTAGAGCAGAGCCCGGAGTGCTGGGGAAGGCCCCTGTGCAGCCAAGGCAAACCGTTCTTTGGAGTTTAGCTATAGAGGCAATAACACTTTTCCGCGAACCGATGCATATGAGAGAAGTGGTCTTACCATTGCCGTATAGATCCAAAGGACCCTGTTAGGAGATAAGCCCCATGTCTTACCAAAAGCGCCTTTGCACTGCCAGAAAGTTGACAGCGCTTTGTCGGTTTTCGATTGAACATGCTTGGACCAAAGAATTTTTCTACCGAGGTTTGCTCCCAGATATTTGACTTCATCAGAGATCGGGATAGTGACACCTTTTAGCACAAGTTGAGTCAGACCAGTGACATTCCTCCTTCTCGTGAAGAGAACAACCGTAGTTTTAAGAGGATTCACTGAAAGCCCATTTCTTGTGCACCAATCATCGATCAGGCCCAAGGATCTCTGCGCCAGAGAGCAGACAGTCCTTAGGTTTGAACCGACAGACAGAACGGCGACATCGTCCGCGTAGGCTTGTCGAAGATTGAGAGTCGTCAGCAGAGAGTCTACTACCATGCACCCCTGTCATGACGCATGTGTCACAATCCACTTTGGCAATCAACGTCCTGTACATTAGCATTGCTTTAATCCACAACACCAATGTTTCATCTATACCGTAATGTCTATCTGCGTTGGACATGCTATCAAAGGTCGCATTATCAAATGCACCCTCAATATTGACGAAAATACCCAACGCGTCATTATTGAAAGCGTGTATCTACTACGTTCCCATAGTGTATTGCTTCCGCCTTATGTGGCTCGAAAAAGTGGAATGGACCTCAACTAGAGGCACTTTGTCAAAGACCGCGCCAACTAGAGATGCGTAGGTAGGTATTGTTTGAGGCCCACGCGGGCCCAAACAGTGCTAAATGTAGCGCCGTAGGTACCTGGGTAAAATTATGCTTACCTTCTTCATTTTGTGAATTTTAGAATAGGTATTTATGTATTTTTTGTATTGCTCAACGAAAACTAATGCATAATAAATAAATTTTTATCGTTATTTCAGTAAAAAATATAATATTAATATCCAAAGCTGCATTCCCCAAAGATGGAAACAGACAATGTTGTCATTAGATTAGTTCCAGAGAAGAAAGGTCTCATTCTCAAACATTCAGAATATGAGGTGAGTCCATCATTGTTTATAACTTATATGTGTGTAAAAACTCAAATTACAATTTCCATAATGACATTCTTTCAGATAAGTACGCGAAAATACAAAACCACAGTTGTGCGGCGGTATAATGATTTTGTCACCCTTCACAGCTTGTTAATATCAAGATTTCCTTATCGGTAAGTACGAATGTTGTTTAACATTTAATTCGAAAGTATGTATATAACAATTTGTGTATTTAACCGTTTGTATATAGAATGCTGCCCCGCTTACCACCAAAGCAACTGATGTTGGATTCATTTCTCGAAGAACGCCGACGTGGCCTTCAGCGTTATCTACAAATAGTTTGTCAGCACCCAATGTTATCTGGTGGTCCTATGCTTGAGACATTCCTCACAGATAAGTCAAATGAACACATTGACCACTTGAGAGCGGTTTTCTCGAAGGAACTTGATGAATATTCTGCCCTCAGTGAAAATGAGGTACGTATGCATAAAAGAGTTAGGTTCCTTAACTTTAAGACTTAGGCTCGCTACCTATCGGATTAGGTGAAGTAAGAATGAATACATTTTTTAATTTATAGGACCTCCCTCTCGAAGATCAAGGACGTCTGGCCACCAGTAGAGAAAATATGCGAATCATGCTGAATTCTGTGATAAGACTGAAGCGTCTACTTGAGCAACACTCGCAGCGGTTAAGTAACCAAGCTGCGGATTTCAGTGAAATGTCGAACATCATAAGAAATATTGGTAAAGGAAGGACAGCGCGAACCAATTCACTTGGCCAACCGTCGGTTGCGCAGAGAGAGGATTTAAGAGAACAAACACGATACAAAACAAAACACAAAAACAAAATACACAGAGACCTGCGCAGTAGAATGGCCAAGTGAATTGGTTCGCACTGTATGTAACTCTGACATCACCATTATACACAATAACTATATTTGCAGACAGTTCAAGCTGTTTCAACAGTCAATCATTTAATTCACTCGAAACAAGTCTCAACACTACAGCCACCACGACAGCCAAAAGTTCGACGACGCTCAGTTATGCGATTACAGAGAAAATTAACTTGCTCTTAGATATATTAACTGCACATAGGTCAGTCAAATTCAGAAATGTGTTAAACTTATAATTCAAGTATAATTGTTTTTTATAAACTACAAGGTTTGTATTACCCAATTTGGTTAACCCTAGAAAGGTGATCATATTTTTTGGTACATTAAGGTAATCATTCGTCGAATCGACGAAATAATATTGGACTCAAATTTTTACGAAAAGTGTGCACAAAATGCTTGTTCATTTTAATAGTTATTATTTATAGACCATTTCGTTCTTTAAGAAAAAATCAAAATACAATTTTGTTTTTGCGTTTACATTGGAAAAGGTCTTGGAACCCTTGTTTTTTAGGATCAGTTCATACTTTTTCCATAACAAAAATAAGAAAATATAACATAAAATCATAAGAACTTAAAAATTAATTAATTAAAGAACAAAAATTAAAAATATCGCAAACAAAAAATAATTCATTTTGAGCATTTGTTACAAAGCAAAGAAATTCCACAAACTAGAAGACCTTAGAGGTGGTTGGGTGTGTATGAATCGGGCAGGCGCTGATCGGCATCAACCTGGCGGTGCCCAGCTGTTGTAACTTTTCGTACACATCAATTGTGCTTATTTTACCTCCTAGTGGTAACCACCGGGTACTGGTCTGCCCATCCGGGTGTGACTTGCTGAACTTATAAGTGCGAGTGTTGAACACGAAGAAAATAGCAACACTATAATGCTCTGTCGGAAAGACTGACTGAACAACGAATTTCGGATCTGCACGTGGAATGTTAGGTCCCTTAACCGACCACGTGCAGCCGAACAACTAGCGGAGGCCCTGAACTGCTATAAAGCAGACCTAACCGCCATCCAAGAAGTGCGATGGGATGGACCGGGCAAGAAGAGGATGAAAGACTGCGATATTTACTATGGCGACTGCTATCGGCAACAAAAACAGCGCTTATTTGGATGTGGATTCGTCGTTGGAGGCAGACTTAGGCAAGAAGTCTTAAGCTTCAACTGTGTGAACGAGCGCCTCACGACAATCCGCGTCAAGGCTAAATTCGCCAACATTAGCCTAATGTGCGCCCATGCCCCCACGGAGGAGAAAGACGACGACACCAAAGAGAGGTTCTACGAGCTCTTGGACAAGACATACGAGCAGTGCCCTAACTATGACATTAAAATTGTCCTAGGTGATTTTAATGCAAAGATAGGAAGAGAAGGCATCTTTGGTAGTACTGTCGGGAGGTACAGCCTACACGACACCACCTCCGATAACGGATTCAGGCTGATCGACTTCGCGGCGGGGCGAAATATTGTCATATCAAGTACGCGGTTCCCGCATCTCGATATTCATAAAGGCACTTGGAGATCTCCCGATCAATCAACCGTCAACCAGATTGATCACATTGCGATCGACGCAAGGCACTCCTCCAGTATTATGGATATCCGAACGTTCCGAGGGGCCAACATTGACTCGGACCACTACCTTGTTGTAGCCAAGGTACGCCTTCGGATATCCCGAACACCGCCAAGACAAGTAAATACTGTGAGGAAGTTTGACGTCGGACGGCTAAAATCGCAAGAGATCACCAGATCCTTCTCCGATCAAGTCTCTCTCAATCTCTCAAGAGGTTCTATGCAGCCAGCATCAAGTATTGAAGACCAGTGGCAACATTGCCAAAAAGCCATCAGAGACGCCGCCTCTGATGTGCTTGGTTTCACTCGACCACCACAACGAAACCCCTGGTTCGACGACGAGTGCCGGCAAGCACATGCAGCGAAACAAGAGGCATACAAAGCGGCGCTGCAAAAAAGGACTAGAGCTGCTCGTGAGCTCTACGCGCAGAAAAGAAGAGACGAACACCGGCTTCTCAGGAGGAAAAAGAAAGAGCACGAGAAGCGCGCGATCGAGGAAATAGAGAGATGCTACAGCAGGAATGAGGTTCGGAAGTTTTACCAAAGGGTAAAAAGAACCTGCCAAGGCTACAGAGCCCGAACCGAAGCCTGCAAGGACGAACAAGGGAACATCGTAGTAGAATCGCAGTCGATGCTAAGGATATGGAAGAACTACTTCTGCAGACTGTTTAACGGCGATGACGAACTAAATCCCGCTGTCAGGCAGAATGAACCATTCAACCTGGACGATGAAGACCAATTCCGTCCACCTGACCTGGACGAAGTGAAGATAGCGATATCTAAGCTTAAGTCCAACAAAGCCGCTGGGGCAGATGGCCTAACCGCCGAGCTATTCAAAGCGGCAGGCGATGACTTGGTTAGGAGCATGCACCAACTCATCTGTAAAATATGGTCGGAGGAAAGTATGCCCGATGAATGGAACCTTAGCATTGTTTGCCCGATCCTCAAGAAAGGAGACCCTCTTAACTGCGCCAACTACAGAGGTATTAGTCTTCTTAACATCGCCTAAAAGATCTTATCTGCTGTGCTGTGTGAACGCCTAAAGCCTTTCGTCAACAACCTGATTGGTCCCTATCAGTGTGGCTTCAGGCCAGGAAAGTCTACCATCGACCAAATATTCACACTGCGGCAGATCTTGGAGAAAACCCAGGAAGTTCAAATCGATACCCACCACCTTTTCATCGATTTTAAGGCCGCCTATGACAGCATTTATAGAGACGAGCTATACAGAACAATGTCTAGTTTTGGCATCCCTGCCAAACTCGTCCGTTTGTGTAGGATGACAATGGAGAATGCACGCTGCTCCATCAAGGTCGGTAAAGAACTCACCGAGACCTTCGATGTCAAAAAAGGATTTAGACAAGGCGATGCGCTGTCATGTGACTTCTTCAACATCGTTCTTGAAAGAATAGTGCAAAACTCAAACGCTAACACCAGAGGCACTATCTTTCAAAAGTCCGTCCATCTACTCGCCTACGCCGACGATATCGACATAATCGGGAGAACGCAGCGTGATGTCACTGGCGCGTTCGTGAGCATTGAGACGGAGGCGGCAAAGATGGGTTTGGCGGTCAATGAGGGCAAGACAAAGTATATGCTGTCATCGAGAAAGGACACCCAACACCGACGTCTTGGACAGAATGTCACTATAGACAGATATAACTTTGAGGTGGTAAAGGACTTTGTCTACCTAGGCTCCGCTATTAACTCAGACAATGACACCAGCGCTGAGATTAAGCGAAGAATAACTCTTGCCAATCGCTGTTTCTTTGGGCTAAGAAAGCAATTGAGTAGCAAAGCCCTCTCTCGAACAACTAAAGTGACCCTTTATAAGACCTTAATCATCCCAGTCCTAGTTTATGGTGCAGAGGCATGGACTCTATCAAAAGCGGATGAGCTTACTCTTGGTTGCTTCGAGAGGAAAATTCTTCGAGTAATTTTCGGTCCCGTCTGCATAGACGGTGAATGGAGGAGGAGATACAACGACGAACTGTACGGGCTGTACAGCGACATTGACCTAACCAGAAGAGTGAAGGTCCAACGACTGCGGTGGCTGGGTCATGTAGAGCGAATGGACGTGAATGCTCCGGCCCGGAAGATCTTCGAATCCACACCCGAGGGACGGCGCAGTAGAGGAAGACCGCGACTCAGGTGGCGCACGCAAGTGGAAGGGGACCTTAACCAACTTAGCGTGCGAAACTGGAGGCAGCTGGCCAAAGATCGTGCTGGCTGGAGACGCTTGTTGGTTGAGGCCCAGGTCCACCCCGGACTGTAGCGCCACCTTAAGTAAGTAAGTAAGAAGACCTTAGAGATGGCTGGTGGGACACGAAGATCGAAGAGAAAATCTAAAAAATTAAATTGATGTTCGTTGTATCTAGGGTTAAATCGTAGCTATAATTTTTTGGCAGATTAGGTAAAGTGCTACAATGTGTCTCTTTTTTTAAAAAAGTACTGATGTCAATGCCTCTCGCATGTCAAATCCTCCTTTCTTGCATATTTTTTAAATTTTAGCTCTTCAGTTTCCACTAACAATTTGTTTATGTCTTATTTATAGTGACTTGTGTGATCGTGTTGAGAAGGGAATTGTTTCCGACCATCAGCGAGCTCTCTCGAAAATGATCAATATAAATAAGCAGAAAATTAAGGGCGTAATACGTGGAAGTGCGGTGAGAAATTGCGTACAATAAGTAATTTTGCTTGAAGGTATTTCAATTATACATATTATGTATTCAAAGGCTGAAGATGTTGAGGCTCTACATAAACAAGAAGTTGCACAAACCGGTGTGGTCGGAACGTTGGGAAGAAAGAGCGCATTTAGCTTGCAATGTGTACTTCAGGAAACATCGCTCGCTAGCAAATACCTGCAGATACTACCTTCAATACTTTTATCATTTTCATATGAACAGCAGGTGCTGAATGCCGAAACAGCAAAAGCATGGGAAACTGTGATGACAAATGAGTGCAATCAATTGAATAAATGAATACAGTGATCTTTTTAAATGTACCATTTATACATTATACATATTTTAATTGTACATTTTTGTAAAATAACAACAATATGTAAAGCTCTCTTATTAAATACCTATACTTTTAAATTAAAAGTTTGTTTGGTTTTTTAAACTTTTTATTATTTCATAAAAGTTAATGTTCGCCTATTAATTAAAAACCTAAATTCGGTAGGTATTCCTGATACCAGCATGACATAACCGGCAAGTTGCCCCACAATATTAGTGACTAGTGTATAAGAAAATGACAACGGTCAAAATGGAGGAATAGTGTCCAATTTGTAGAAGAGAACTTATTGCAGCCTCCATCCCCAAAACGACTTTAGATAAAATTATGTACACCTATCAAACTGTTGTTGTCCAAACGTATGAGGTGGGGAGTGTTAGTTCTCGTGTCGCGATGATACTCATGAAATGCCGGTTATATGGTTATACACTTATACAGGTTGTAAATTATCCAAATTAGAAGTAACAAAAACGCTTAAACAATTTAAACAATTTATGTACTTATGTTTTTTAATTTGACAAAAGAGAGATACGCACATACTACCTACTTCAATTTACATAATATGTCTATCGACGTTCACAAAAATATCATCTGACGGTGCAAGCAGGGTTGGCCGAACAGTCACTTTTTAGAAAAAACTACATTTGTTACGTCTGCTACGTAGTTTATGTAGTTAATGTAGTTATTACTACTAGTTAAATGGTAGTTAATGTAGTTAATGAAACAAATTGTAGCAGACTGTCAGATTGGAAATGGAACGCTTGCTTTTGAATTCGAAATCGCTTCTCGAATGTTAATTGTTCAATCCGAACATCTATTGAAAGACTTTTTTACCACTGGTTTTTTGTTCGCACAAAAACAAGGAACAGACTTTCACAAGAAGACTATAAAAACTAGTGCATATTCATTATACCTTGAAAAAGAATGACTCTAATAAAACAAAAAAAAATGTTGAATAGATTGGCTGTGTATTTGCGTTTACATTGTTACTTCTACACATTTTGTACTAGGTACGTACCTATAAGCGTATAAGTTATTTGGAAAGTAAAATATCGCACTCGACATTACGACTACGAGTACAACTAGTGAACAACCCAATCTTAGTTTAATACTTTTGAATCTTGCTGAAATTCTCTTATTTTTCTGTATTTACTACGTATATAGCAGACGTAACAAATTGTAGTAAATAAGGCGTGTAGTTTATTTAATTTACTACGCGTAGTTAATGATGTAGAAAATGTAGTGTAGTTTATTCGGCCAACCCTGGTTGCAAGCTTGACATAACAACTCAAGACCAAGGAACTACGAACCCTAATTTAACATCAACATATTAAATATAAAACGAAACAATGTAACATGAATATAGATATACTATAGTTACAGGGTGTCCCAGTTAAGAAGTATAATCCTTTAAGGGGTGATTCCTGAAGTTTCTTACGCATTTTACAGTTGTTTTAGAATTGATATTTCCGGCTCTACTCGTGGGGACAAATTTAACGTAACAAAAAAAAACTGTACATAACAAAAGAAACAAATATATAAAAAAAAAAAAAAGCAATTCATGCTAAGGGGGAGTCGGAGTTGAGTGAAGGAGAGTTATCTTCTTCTTCTTCTACCGTCTAACTCCTGGCGTTAGAATTGGAGGAAGGGAGGTTGTTGGCTAGCGATAGTGGAGAGTCTGACGACACTCTTACTAATGTTAGCGTTTTCACTTGTGAGCAGGCTGGGACTGTCACAGGTGAATCAAAGGGTAACCCGGTAGAGGAGAAAGCTGAGACAGCTGGCACATCCGCTGTCAAAGAGGCTTTATCCGAAACCGTCAAAAGACAGGGAAAGAAAATGGCCGAGGCAGCTGGAACTTCCGCTACCAATGAAGCTATATCCGACGTCCAAGACAAAAAAGGGGGCTACTGTGCAGACGAGGGAGCAGAGAAGAACTCTGCTGAGACTGGTTTCAGCAGCAAGAGAGGCAGGTCGGACGAAGTCGCGAAGCCTAATGACGCGAGAACGATGAAGGCTGGGACTTCATCCGCAATCCGTCGAGGGCAAAGCGACCCAAAAGATGAGCTTCTCGTTGCTGTAGTAAACGAACGGGAACCTTGAGGTCGTCTGACAATCAACCAGTGGAAATACGTCGAAGAAAAGTTACAAGACGCCCTGTGGAAGGAACTGTCCGACACGGGAAACGCGGAAAGTCAAATGCATGATGGTTCACTCCGCCGACGGAATGGGTTTGGGTTCCGTGCCCTTATACTTACACAGAGAAGCTCCTAGGGCTCCTCCATGTGCAAAATCGGGAGCTCAAAGCCGATACATGGAGAGTCATAAAGACGGGACCACGGCGGCAATATGGCCAGCACTTCCTAAATAAGGAAAGTCTTCCATACCTGGAGAAATCCAACGGTATGGTAAGATACAGTATGGGAAAGGTAATGGTCAAAACAATCAAGGGCAAAGACGAAGATGATGGAAGTACTGCAGCTAAACCTGCAAGCGATATGAGATAATAACTTGTGTCTTATATCTCATCTCGTATGGATGTACAAATTATTTTTTTGTTCTTCTGATCCTGCTTATTGGTGATATTTTTTTGAATGTATGTATTTTATGGATGTTTGTATGATGCAGAACTCGTTGCCTAAAAAATTCCAAACTTTAACCAATTTTTGGGTTATTTAGGGTTATTTGGATTATTAAGGTAATTGGACGAAAATATAAAATTTTTGGATGTTTTAGGTTTACTGAGGGTACCTACATATTAAAAAAACCAGAAAGTGGACATTATCATGGGAGTCAACAGGGACGGTTAAAATACCATTGTTTTACTGGTTTACAGCAAACACTCCAAGGCATAAAACAAATTAGGGCAAGGTTAAAGGACGATTTTACCAGGATAAGATTTTTGCATTAATAGATAGAAAAGGCTTTTTATAATATGTGCATGTGCATATTTAATCTCATATATGAAATAGTTTGTCCTGACTGATTGGTGATCAACGCTCAGCCCAAACGGAAGCTGAAAATTATAGCATACAAGTTGTTATGTACTAATTCGGAAGTATTTCATGATCTCAATCTGGGATCTGTATGACTATGTGCCGAACCTATTCCGAGAAAAAATACAGCGCAAAAACGTAATTTTGCTGCAATCTTGGGTATAGTTTTCATAATTTTTAAGAAAAACCTTCAACGTAAAAAGGGAAAGTATGTTTCTCATTAAAAGGTTAATAAAAATGCACCATACTGTCCTTCCGGGTTGGAACAGAAAGGTAAATAGTATGTAAGTGCATATAAAAAAAAAAAACTTAACAGCACCACAAATATTATTATTATAGGAATTTAATTGGATTCTTAAAAAATTAAAGTTAAAAGTTTTTATCTGATATGGTAGAAAGCGGTAGCAGGAAACAGCGTAATTTTACCTGGCGCCGGTTTTACAAAAAAAAAAACAGTCATAAAAATTGAAAGACTGCGAATGCGAAACACGATTCGGTTGATACACCGTAGTAGAATTGTGAAATTGCATTTTTTTTCACATCGTGAACACACTTTTTTTAGTCTCTATAGCAACATAACAAAAAATATTCGAAATCGAACTGACAATGTACAAATATGTTAAAATTCATATTTTTTTTCAAGTTTGTGTTTCACCAAATCAAAAAGTTTTACAAATTTGTTCAATTACTGAAAATTTCTTACACTAGAAAGATCGTGTGCCGATTTAGTAACAATTTGTAATTTTTCAAAGGAAGGAACGTCGAAGGCATATTATAGTAGCACCGATAGTGATATAAGTTTGTGCTAAATAGACGAAGAAAAAACTACGAAATTTCGGATTCTTTTGTTTTGAATGAAAAGTTTCAGTTAAAACGTACGCTAAGCCAAAGGAAATAAAGGACCATTCAGATGAGAGCGAACGAACAAACCACTTTTGATGCATTTATGAAAAGGAAATTGCACATTTTGCTATAAAGGAGGATAATTAATTATTATCCCATCAAAATGTATTAAGAAAACAAGTTTAAAAATAATTTATACAACGAAATTTGGAATTCCAAATTTTATGTCGCGAATGGAAACACTACATTTTTAAGCGGCTAGACAAATTTCTGGTAGGAACTGAAGGCTGAAATTTGTTAACTGCCGCCACCATGAAAAGTGTTTATGTAAACGAACCGTCAAAACTCGCGAATATTCGTTCGTTTGTAGGTAGTTTGTCGCTCTCATGTGAATAGTCCTTAAGACAAATTGGATGTCGGATTGCAAATCAGTCTTAAAATAAACTTTTCACTGACACCGATACTTACATCAATTTCTAACAGGTTAGAAAATGTACAGAAAAAAATATTTTTCTTAAATAAATAAATAAATAAATAAATAGTTGGCGCAACAGCCGTATATACACTAGCTTCTCACAACCATTCGTTTTTGAGAGTTTTATTTTTGGGACTAATGGAAGAGACCCACAATTTTATGCCGAATACGAACGGCTGAATTGAGATGATTTTTCAGGACAGTTATACTCTCAGATGTTTACCAGACGTTCGCGAGAGGTGACGCAATAAGATGTAATTTGTGTTATTCCTGAAATAGGACACTGATACACCGAATCGTGAATACCCCTATTGATTCTTGTTTGGGAATGCCTCATCATTATCATCATCATCATTTTCAATGGTCCGCTTGTCCATTAAGTGGGTCGCGGGTGTAGGTTGCTCAAGTGGACCCCCCATAGCTCTCGATCCTCCGCCATCAACTCTAAATCATCAAGGGCAATCCCCATACGGGTATAGAAGAGATTATAGGTTAGGTTAGGTTAACGGGTTGGTGAAGCTGAGTAGCCTCCTATTCTGGCCACATCTTCCGTGATATGTCACAGGTGGTTAGTGTTTTCCACCTGATGTTGGCTTTCATCTTGTATTCCACTCGTTCTCTGAGACTGCAGATTGGTGGTTTGATCGACTGAAGTGCCTGGTCTAGGTCCATTGCAGAACCTTTTCTTGCCAGTTCGTCAGCCCTCTCATTGCCGGTTATGTCCTTGTGTCCAGGAACCCAGCAGAGATTCGTATTATGCTGCGAGCCAAGAGCCTTGAGCTCTTCGCGACAACGGCGAACTAGTTTGGATTTTATCTCATTATTAGAGATTGCCTTGATAGCCGCCTGGCTGTCAATAAATATGGTAATATCAATCCGCGGTACTGCCATTATTGACACCATGCTTGCCACTTCCGCGACCGCCAGTACCTCAGCTTGAAAAACACTGCAATAGTCCGGAAGCCTGATTGAACTATGTATGCTGAGTTCCTCTGATAATAGTCCGGCGCCAGTTCCACATTCCATCTTTGATCCATCAGTGTAGATGGCTATCGATGTCGTTTCCGTGGGTTTGTTCCTGTCCCATTCTTCCCTGCTCCCAAATTGGCAAGAGAATGGTTTATCGAAATCTAAGTAGGGTGACATGTAATCAGAGTCGACGTCACTCCCTACGTGTTCCTTGAGGATTCGCGCGTGTCCACATATACTGGGGATCCAGCATTTTGTCTGGCTTATCCTCAACGCACTTTTGGCGGCCGATTCTTGCACGTATAGATCCATAGGTAGCAGGTTAAGAAGCGTTTCCAACCCAGCAGTCGGTGTTGTTCTCAACGCACTAGTTGTTCCTATACATGCCAGTCTTTGTATTTTTGTCATTGCCTTTAGATTGGTTGCCTTGTTTGTGGCTTGCCACCAAACTATATTGCCATATGTAAGTATAGGGCGGACGATTGCCGTATACATCCACAGAATTATCTTCGGGTTAGGTCCCCAATTTCTGCCGAAGATACGGTTGCATGCATAAAATGCATTCGCCGCCTTCTTAACTCGTTCATTGACATTTAGTTTCCAATTAAGTTTTCTATCGAGAATTATTCCCAGATATTTCGCGCTCTCTGCCACCTGCAGGGGTATTCCCTCAATGGCTGGTGGTTCAAAGTGCGGTATGCTTCTTCTGTTTGTAAACAGCACAAGTTCGGTCTTCTGGGGGTTCACCCCAAGGCCACAATGTTTTGCCCACAAGTTAAGTGTTCGCAGTGAACTTCCTAACAGTTCATTTATAGTCGGTAGAAATTTTCCCGTTGCAAGCAGTACTACATCATCCGCATAAGCAACGGCTTTTACCCCACTGTTTTTGAGTTTCATTAGTACTTCATTGATGACGAGAACCCAAAGTAGAGGAGAAATGACTCCTCCCTGTGGTGTGCCTCTGGAGGCAGTTACTTGTAGGTCAATGTCACCTAATCTCGCATTGATATTCCGTTCATTGAGCAGACTCATGATCACCTTAGTGAGAGATTGATCAACGTTGGAATTCTGCAGCGCCCTCTTTACTGCACATGTTTTGACATTGTTGAACGCTCCTTCAATGTCTAAAAACGCAGCTAGTGTGTATTCTTTATCTTTTAGTGATTAGTGATTTTTTAGTCTTTGTCTTCTGTAGCATAATTGGGAATATCCCATCACCTCCAGGGGATTTGAAGGGAGAGAATGTGTCAATTGCCCAGTGTATTTTGTCGTCAGTTATGACTCCTTCTGGAACTGTCGAAACTGTTGCCGGAACATTAGAAGAGATTATGGACTTGATCTAACCATCTCATCCTTGGTCTACCTATAGGACGCCTTCCCGATGGTACGGATTCCATAGCACGTCGTGGAATCCTGGTCGGGGACATGCGTTTAACATGACCAAACCACCGAAGCATAGATCGCTCCGTCCGGAGAAGTAGCTGCTCGACATTGAGTTCCTCACGTATTCTGGTATTTCTGATGCGATCTCTACGGGTCACACCAGCAATACTACGGAGAAATCCCATTTCGGCAGCTTGTATCCGCGATCTTATTCTTTCGGTCATTACCCAAACCTCATGACCATAGGTAAGAGTTAGAAGAAACACCGAATTAAAGACTGACAACTTAGCTTTGACACCAAGTTCAGTCCTCCTGATAACAAAATGACCAAGCTGTCGCAAAATTGATCCAGCTCGACCAATCCTAGAGGAAAACTCGGCATTGCTCCTTCCATCACTCGTGAATAAGACCCCGAAATACTTAAACTTCTCCACCTGTTTCAATGGGACTCCACTAACATGCAGAGTGCATTGAACAGGCGTTCTGGAGACGACCATCACTTCAGATTTGTTCACATTTACTTTCATATCAGCTTCAACACAAACGGCTACAAACCGATCGAGTGCGCGCTCAGATCTCCCAATTCGAAACGTTTCTCGCCAAGACTGCGCTGTAACATCCAGTCCATATATGTAATGAAAAGGAGAGGAGATAAGACGCACCCCTGACGAAGTCCAACGCCCACGGTGAAAGGTATTGATTTAACGCCGTTTACCCGAACACAGCTTTTACAGTTTGTGTAAAGAGATTGAACGGCTCTCAAGAGAGAACCGTCAACTCCATACTCCTGTAATACACTCCAGAGTTTACCTCGAGGGAGGTCATATCGTCATATGCTTTCTCCAAATCTACGAAGCATGCGTAAACAGGTGTAGCATACTCCCAAGCCTTCTTAAGTACCATTCTGAGAGTGAATAACTGGTCGGTTGTGCTTCTGCTGGGACGAAAGCCGCTCTGCTCATCTCCTAATCGTGCCTCGACCACAGATTGGGAATACCTCACAAAATTAATTATTTTGTAAACCGTTGCTTTAATTCTGTTTTGTTTAGTTTGAACTACAGGTATCTAGTTGAAACAATCTTCAAGAAAAAAAGACAAGAAACTCAGCGTCAAGAATCAAAAAGTTTAAAAATGATGGAGTCATTCAAAAATGTGGTCCCTTAATTCGCTACAGTCATAACGAGCTGATGAAGAAGCTATACCGAAGAGATTTAGAACTCGAAGTAATTTCAAGATTTACAACAAATGGTACCTCCACATCCTAGGTATGTTCCTGATAAATACGGTTGTAAGAACCTTGAATATTTACGTCTCTGTAATTATTCAATCAGCTTATTTGCGGGTTTAGTTTGTCTATTTGCATTGGCTCTATTCTACGATACCCGGAGGCCCAGAGCTTAGCTTCAATCAGGGCCGAGGCCTGTGCTAATGTCTCTATTACATACATACATACATACATACTCACATACATACATACATAATGAAAGAATGAATTAAATTTTTGAAAAATAATTTGTCACCTTCATTTGTGTATTCTTTAAATTTAATTGCACAGATTTTTCTTGTAAGCGTTTCATAACTAAAATAGAAAAACACACAAATGAACAGTAAATTGTTCTGAAAAATAGTTGACATGCAGGCGCATTGTAAAACTGGAACATTTTTCGTTGAATTTTGCGAAAAAAAGTCTGAGTTCACTATATCGAGATTTCCATAGTTCACTATTTAGATGTAAGATTTTGGTGGTTCACTATATTGGATAGTTCACTATACAGAGGTTCACTATATCGAGCGTCTACTGTATTTGTTTTTTATCATATTCTTGTTTTGCCAAACATAACATAATTTACCTAGGTATATTAATTTCCTCTAGTTAAAAATCACTCAATATGGTAACAGAACTCAAAGCTTTGTCTTACTGCCGTTTATATTCAAAGTTGAATTTACGAATAGCATTGTATTGTATTGACTTTTATGTAATCTCGTCCACTTTGATTTTGGACGCAGCACGGTAAAGTCGTAATAAAAATTGTACGAGTTTTGTTGTCGATCTCTGTAGTATCTTGAAATACTGTATAAATTGTCAGAATTTTAGTGTATGCTCACACTTTATAAAATGTCAGATTTAATAAAATAAAATTTACTTTATACGAGACTACAGAACCAGACAGATGTCATTTATTCAGGATACTACATTTGGCGACGAGGACCAGAACCCGTAAAAGATACCAAACAATATGAGTAAGTTAAACGTAATGTCAATGCGGCTTAATAATGAGCGCAAATTAGTTGAATTTCTGATATCAGATTCAATGAATTTGAATAGATAGCTCAAAAGATGGAGCACAAAAAAAAAAATAATAATAATAATACCCGCTGTTTCAATAAATTTGGAACAGGGAAAAGACGCTGTAAGCTCGAAAGATGGAGTATTAGGACAAATTTTGCTGGCTCAAAAGATGGAGCATTAAAAAGTCTGATTCTATTGATTTGAACAAGAAAATTAGATATCAGTCATTTTTAACGAATCTGCATTAAACGAATTCGCGCGTGATGTTTGATCTGGAATCTTTGCCGAGTTTGTTTTTGTCACGCTAAATTTCAGACATGCAACAAACCAGGTTGGCAGACAGACATTGCGGCAGTGATTGGAGAAAATGGTTGCGGGGTGACACATATAAAAAGAAACCAGTAAGACAATTATCTTCGACTATGCCGAAGCTCAAATACCCGGAACTATATTATTGTAAAAATAAAAAAAATATTTAAGTATTAAAAAATTATATGGGAGGTATGAGTAATTTTAATTCGACCAAGCTCATTTTTTGTCAAAATTTTTTAAATATTATTAAAACAATATGTGCAAAGTTTAAACTTGCTATCTTTATTGTAGCTATTTAAATTTAATTTTTTACATCAAAAAGCTATATAAATCCGATATTTTTGTATGGGAGGTAGTAGTAGTTTTCCTCCGATCTTGCTCATCTTCGAACTTAGCCTCAGTTTGGTGGATAAAAGCTTACGTACCAAATTTCAAGTCGATAGCTCTTAAATTACGGCCGTAATCGTGCGGACGGACAGACGGACAAACGGACAGACAGACGGACATCGCTAGACCAACTAAGAAAGTGATGCTGATCAATAATATATATAGTTTGTCATACCTACAACGCCTCCTTATGTGCGTTACAAATGGAATGTCAAAGTGAATATACCCTCGCCACAGTGTGGTACCGGGTATAAAAACGAGCACATTTTCTCCATTGACTGAAATGATAAGGGTAACAAGATTTGGTGTATAATATTGGCGGTATTGACATTGAATTAATCGTGGACGCAGGTGTCCTTTATAATGTTATTGACAAGCTTTCATGGATGGATTTGAAGGCTAATAACATTGTGATTACGCACAAGACACGTCAAGTCTTGTCCTCATTTACTTCAAGCCCAACGGATTTCGCCTGCTCTTCAATCGCCGTGAACGCTTCTATCACGGCACGCTGGGAGCGACCGATGATGTCAATATCGTCCGCATAGCCAACCAGCTTGACGGACCTGTTGAAGTTAGTGCCTTCCGTGTTGACACCTGCCTGCGCACTATCTGCTCCAGTACGAGATTGAAGAAGTCGCATGATAGAGCGTCTGGATCAGGATTTATCCACCGTGCTAGCCACCTTGCCGAAATCCGGTTCATGTTTGAAATAGTTCGGAAGAGCTGCTTCCAAACTGCACGTGTTTTCTAGCGTCATGCGATACAGCTAAATCAGTTTTGCCGGGATTCCGAATACGGCCATCGCCTTATAGAGCTCCTGACGATGTATGCTATCATGCGCGGCTTTGAAGTCGATGAATAGGTGATGAGTTTCGACTTGAAATTCGTTGGTCTTTTCCAAAATTTGCCTCAGTGTGAAAATTTGGTCTATAGTCGATCTGGCCTTGCCGGAAGCCACACTGGTACGTGCCGATTAGTGTGTTGCAGAACGGGTTTATACGTTCACACATTACGTTGGATAGGATCTTGTATGCGACATTTAGCAGGGATATGCCTCGATAGTTCTTGTAAGACATAGGATCGCCTTTTTTGTAGATGGGGCATATCGAGCGGATAGTCCAGTCATCGGGCATGTTTTCTTCCACACATACTTGGTTGATATATTTAAAGAGCTCCGCTGGTAAACAGTCAGAGCCTGCGGCCTTGTTGTTCTTAAGCTTTTTTGTAGCTAGGCCAACTTCTTCTATACTAGGTGGTGGAACTAGTTCTTCATTGACTGGACGTGGGTTCTCTTCTTGCCCTATCACTCTCTCTACATGATGCTCATTAAGCAGCTGCTGGAAATGCTGCTTAAACACATCTACTATTCCCTGCGCTTCGGTGACTATGTTGTCTTGAAGAGCCTGCGTTCCGGTTTTGTAGCCAGCAGCCAGTTGCTTGGCATTTTTATAAAACCTCCGGATGTTATTACGATCGCTCGACTCTTCGCTGTCCTTGAGCGAGGATTTTGGATGCGTGCCACGCTCTTACCTATGGTCATGAGATTTGGGTAATGACCGAAGGAATAATATGGCGAATAAGAGCTGCCGAAATGAGATTCCTCCTATCCTATCCGTTGTATTGCTGATTAAGATTAAGTTTTAAAGATTCTTATTAACGTTTAGTTCACTTTATATAATTTTACCCGCAAAGCAAAGTGGTTGTATAGAAATTTAGATTTGAAGTGATTTTTAAACTTAAAATTATTTCATTACACAAATCAATTTAGTTAATAATGACGCAACCCATTATCAACAATATGTCGATTCACTGCTGCTGTACTTAAACAGCTCTCGTAGTAAAGCTGTCTGACCATTAAATCAAACTGTGGATCTAACGGGTCAATATTCCCAATCTGGTGAACTATACAGGCGAAGAAGCAACTTCCACTTGGAGGAATCAACTTCTCTTTATAAACATTAACGATTTTTTATATTTTCAGACATTTTGGCAAATTAACAGTTGCTAATCACTAAAAATTAAAACTGACACCCAAATATGAAGGAATCAACGATATAATAGTAATGGAACTGTGAAATCAACAACAACATCAAAAATCAAAGCTATATTGAAGAGATTTAGAACTTGAAATAATTTCAAGATTTACAATAAATTGGACCTCCACATCATTATGTTCCTCATAAATACGGTTATATGTAAGAGCCTTTAATATTTACGTTTCTGTACAATCAGCTTATTTACGGGTTTAGTTTGTCCATTTGCACTGGCGCTATTCTACGATACCCGGAGTCCCAGAGCTTAGCTTCAACGAGGTCCGAGGCCTGTGCTAATGTCTCTATAGGTTTAGGATCCCAATAAGAACGACCTACTCACAACAACGGTCTTACCCAAAACTTCATCGACTTCCGCAAACACATTAAAGTGTATAGTCGCAGTGGGCACAAATCTACTCCCCAAAGCTACAAATCCTATAAATACCTATAATCCTTGGTGATTGAAATTGCCGAACGAAAACAAAAAGACGTCGCGATTCGCACATTCCTTGACCACTCTCCAGCATGTAGGAATGATATGTCCCTTATGTGGATATATATCATCGTAAGGACAATAGTTTCAAAAGCACAACACTCTGGGGGCACTCTATGATATTGATTCCGTTCTACCACTCAAGTGCGTGTCCAAGATAATATTGGAAATTTAATACGAAGACACTAACCCTACGCTGATGCCGCCACCATAGTACGAGTAATCAAACTCACCTCGGGCAACCGACGACAGTTGATGTGTGTATCTGCCGCTCAACCATTTTGTTTCAATTGGCTTCAAGAGTCCTCCTGGACTGATGCCCTCCTGGTATCTATTTATCAAATCCAAACGCCAACATCGAATGTCAATGCAAACAAAAACAAATTGAACGAATGGTCTGTGTGCATGGGTAAGGGGAGGGTATTTGCGGATTGTATTGATACTCAAAAGAGAAGCGAGTTCAATGGTATTCCCCAAGGATATGGCTGGCTTATGTGACCCTTTGCTGTGAAGAGGCGCATCCATATTATGTATGTGGTTCTTTTTCAACCCACAAGTGCTGCAAGGACGACGGACGTGACTGAGAATAGAAATTAATCGGTTTGGCCGGACTTTGGTCATTGTCATTGGCTATCGGCAGCCAAGGTTGGCTATTGTCGTTCGTATTTTCGCATCATATTGAGCCCATTGTCTCTGGATGATAATATCCGATCTCCTTTGTCCTGTTTGTAAACTGAAATATGTGGTATGAGACTTTGCGACGTCCTGAGCATGCGATTAGTTTCTAATTCGAAAATGTTTGGGCTGATATATATACATGTGCTTTCACAGTAGTGATATTTATATAATAGGGAGTGTAATAATATGTACCTATTTCAGGTATACGTACCTGTACATACGAGGAAACTTAGCTGCACACTATTTTTAACCGCGCAATCATGCTGGAGCCTAATGCACCTTCAATTTGCAGTATAAAGTTCAGCTTACGTGTACGAATGAATGTAATTTATTCAGACTTCGTCAAAAAACTAAAACTGTACATGCCATTATCCCCACACAATAAACTCTTTTCGCGCATAGTCATCATAAAAGCGGATTTTGCTATTATTTCCCAATTCCTTTTTTATTACTACTGATAAGGCAAAGCAAAGAAAATATAAAACCAAAAATACGACCATTAGAATGAAATCCCTATTGGCACAAAGCCACACAGGAAGTCAACCAAACATACCCACTTTTCGCCCTTCAAGAGCACAGAACACAAAACCCATTTTCGACCTCAACAAATCAACTTAATTCCTTTGGCAGTGCGAGTGCACTTTGTGTGCTTTATGCCAACAAATGGTGGCGACATTTTCGAGCCACAAAGGCATTTCAATTGGCTCCAGCTTTATATATTTATTGTCTAATGCGAAGGCGGTCATAGAATGAGGATTTTGTTTCTCTAAATGCCTTCGTAATTGAGAGCCTGCAACCCCCGTGTCATAAAAAAGGATGAGACGAAAATAATAGCACATAATGTCCATTATTCGAAAACAAACGACTATCGTGTGTTATTCTGATAACAGGCAGAATGGCAAACGATGACAACCAAACCGAAAACGTTTTTAGGGTTGCCAGTTGCCATTGCTGCGGGGGATAGTGGGGTGAGTGCGGTGTTGGTATGGTGGTATCTGGTAATACAAAATATACTGTGTTGTCGTCCTGCCAGCAACATTCAGCATGTGAAAGTTGACAAATTCTACTGTTTCAATTGTGTTTCAGATATGAAGTTCAAGAGGCGCGACTGAGGTGGGCGGGGAATTACATATAAAAAAAGGGGTGCGGTGCAATCTGAAAAATTATGTGATCAACCATTTGACTGCATACGAATAAAGAGAATAAAAGACGTTAATTCGAGTAATGTGACTTATTGAATAGAAACAATTAATGATAAATCAGTACTAAGGGAAAGCTTCTTTTTTATGAACTTTAGTACATATTATGATATGACACTTCTAGATATAATATGCCCTTACAAACTCGAAATATACCCAATAGTGTGCAGATATTGTAAAGGGTGGTTAAAATTAAAGGGCCGATGTTGAATGTAAACCACACATAAACGTCAAGTTTTTTTAACCATGGAAAGATACACAATCGAGCAACGCGTTAAAGTTATTCAGGCTTATTATGAAAATGGGCGTTCAAATAAAAATGCATATCGTGCACTTCGTGATTTTTTCGGTCAATTTAATGGTCCAAATGTGCGTACAATCGAAAAAATCGTGAAAATTTTGAGCAAACAGGGTCGTACTGCAGAAAATATTGCTGCTCTTCGCGATAGTGTGACTGAAGAGCCTGAAGAGACTGAAAATCAACATCGGCTCTTAAAACTTAACCACCCTCTATAATAGTCGGAGAGCTGGTGAATTTTTGGATATGTGTAATTGGGGTGCCTATTGTTTTGTTTTTTTTACTTCGCATTTTGTTGTTTCGCTTTTCTTACAATTATTTCTGTTTACTTCGTAATATCGTAGTTTGTTTTTGTTTTACTTTGTTTTTCAATCACTTCGCCCTACAATAATTTCGCATTTCTTTCTTTCGCTTTTTACTCGTTTTGCATTTTCGTTAAAAGTGCAATGAGTTATTTAGGTCAATGTTATCTCACTAATGGTTTATTTCGCATTTTATTTTTATTAGAATCTATTGTTTTGGCGTGTGGATTTCTTTTCGAAATTCGTTTTCGTAGTTTTTGGCGGTAAAATTAGCAAACAACATAATATAAACTTTGCATATACCCAACCTTGCACCTACTCCAAATCCTACAGTGACCACAAGCAGGGGGGTTGCATACATACGCATCTTACTGTTTACGCGCGAATTTGAATGCCCTTAGGCTCTTTACATCCAAAAAAACGAAACAAATGATGGCGAAATAATTGAAATCGAAATAAACAAAAACCGAAATAATCGAAAAACTAAACAATAAAAGGCGAAATGAGCTTAAAACGAACTAAGTAAAAAACTGAATTATTTTTTTTCGAAACAAATATAAACCAGATAATTGAAAAACATATTAATAAAATTGCTGAAGCAACAAAATGCGAAACGACTAAAACGAAACAACTAAAAAACGAGATAAAAATGACGAAACAAACCATACCCGTGTAATTGACTTTATTAAATATTATTTTGGGCACGCGTTTTTTATAGAGGGGTTAGGTAAATACAAGAAATTTATACTAAACTATCTCGCTTCGTTTAGGCGGGAGGGCCAATTTAAAAAATAAAAAATAAAACTTAAAATTAAAATAAAATATTAAAAAACAATGGCAACACTTAAAATTAGAGATGTAACGGATATCCGGTTAGTATCTGTTATCCGGCCTATCCGGCTCCTTTTCTGATATCCGGTACATTGCCGAATAGACTCTTGGTATCCGGCTAGTTGCCGGATAGTCCTTTTAGTAGTAAAATACAACAAAAAGCGTTCGCAAAACTGTTCGGATCACGCTCACTGAATTTCCGAGACTACGGCCTTATTACATACCGAATATCCGGTATCCGGCTAAATTACTATCCGTTACATCTCTACTTAAAATAAAGAACTTTAGGATACTATTAACAGAAATATGTAACTTTATTTAAAAAATGGCGCAAAATTAAAGTTAGATAAAGTATACTTTAAGTTATTTTAGTACGTGACAAAGTCAGTACTAGTATTTTGTTAATTATAGTCAACATAAAGCCCACTTTATCGTTGTTACCTGGTAATAAATTTAAAACTACGAAAAGTACCTAATATCTCTTAGTACCCACTAAATAATCTGTCATTCGTCAATCATGCTGCCCCGCAGATGTATGTACATAATAATATGTCGATATTATTATATTTTGACATGTAAACCGGTTCGTGAGTATACGGCATTCAGAGAGATGGCATTTACTGGCAATAAGCGTTTTTCTTTTTTTAGTTCAGAGCGAGCGTGAACTGTCAAAAAAAAGTTCGTGTTTCTTTTTTAGCTCAGAGACATCAGAGCTCAGATTTTGTGTTTCTTTTTTCGCTCAGAGAATGTTCAGAGCAAGTTCAGAGCGCGCTCTACGAGCTCAGAATAAATTTACTGCACACACACTTTATAAAAAGGTGATTACGCATACGCAATTTACAGTCAGATTTGACAAAAAAAAACAAGATAAACAAAATAGATGAAGTGGTGGGCGAGAGTTGATGTTCTGGCACAGAAGGTAAGCCAAATTTAATAAATAAGAATTAATAAACAGACATATGATGACAGCTATGTGCTCAAGTGTGTTTCATAAACAAACCAGAACGTTCCGAGCACGCTCTGAGCACGATCGGTTCAGAGCTGAACTCTGATCTCTGAACTGAAAAGAAAAAACCCTAATTTGGTTAAATTTTTTAGACCGGTTTTCTTCTACGCGAATACAGAGCATTTTGTGTGCACTTAACTGAATTTAAGGTTTCGTCAAACAAAACGCGTTTTTTACCTCTAGGCACACCTCCAGTTACTTTGGGCTTGGCTACACCGAGTGGATGGATGAACTCGGAACTTTTTCCAGAAGTGATGAGGCATTTTATTAAGCATGAGTCAATTTATTTTATTCTATTTTATTATTTTCGTTTTTATTCTTTTGTTTATCCCTAAATAATATATGGATTAATAAATATGAATATATAGTGAAAAAAACTTAAATTTTTACTGAATAAATGGATTTGAAATCCCTGTTTCACTGTGGACTATGAACTGATTCACTGTGTACACCCCATGTACACAGTGGATCACATGGGAAGGGTAATTTCAAATAATTTATTCACTATCTCAGCATTAATAAAGCTTTGAGATTTCGTGCTTAAAATTAAGATAAGACATTGAAAAAGCTGTGAAAAAAATGTCATGGCTATACTATTATAAATGCGAGCTCAACGGCGCAAAAAGCACTGGCAATAGAATAGTAGATTCGATGCTAAGATACATGCTAAGCGAAACTTGGCGCTAAAAGCGAATAAACTCTGCTGCTCAGTTTTTAGCAATAAATTCAAGCTAAAACGAAACTGTCAAAAGATACGGATACTTTTAATGATATTTAAAAGTATTCAGCAATTTTACGCAGCGGCAAGATTATTTTGACGCAACGTTCTCAATGCCGCGTTAAACGACGGCAAACATTTTAAAATGTCCAGCAGCTGGAGTGACGAATTATTGCTTTTAGTTTTATTTGCTGTGCTACGAAATTCCCGAAAAAAAGACAAAAAGTCGGAGAATACCACCGGTTGTGTCGAAAGTTGGGGCCTATTTCATAAAACTATTAGTCTAATACTAATAATTTCCAAGTTATTAGCTCTAAAAATGTATCGGCTTATAAAATTGTATTAGGTAGGTACATAAAAATATTGTCGGGTTCTAATGCCCAAAACACATGTGCAGAAATTCTGCACGCATCGCAGAATGCAGTGCTGCAAGTAAAACAGATGTGCAAAAATGTTCTTGACACAGGTATATTGCATCGGCTACTATGGCTACAACAACTGTCATTCGCTAGCTTACAGCTGATATGTTTTTGAAATTTTTGTTTGTCAATAAATTCTTTGAATGGAAATTTAAAAATTCAATAAAATTCGTAAAATTATTTTACTATTATCAGTTTACCAATCGTATTGGAAGTTTTTGTGTTTGTGCGAATTTGTTCAAATGAAGAAAATAAGTCTTATATGGACTCGCTTCATTTATAATATGAAAAACAACTTCATGGATGCTTCAATAAATTGTTCCTGGCTTTTAAGAATACTGATTCCGATGAATTCAGGAAAGCTACTCGAATGGGAGTAAACGAGTTTATGCTACTTATGCAATTATTTGAAAGAAGAATCAAGAAAAAAGACTTTATTCGTCAGTCCATAAGTCCAGAATGCAGATTGGCTATAACATTTTCGAAACTTTGTGGAAAGAAGTAAATTTAGTAAATATTAAAATCAGATATTTGGGCCACGATGTTGATGACGGCATCAAATGTTGGCTTGGTCCTTTCGCGTTGGAGTTTCGAAAATATGGGGAAAAACGGGATGAATTAAAGAAAGTTTATTTAGTACCTCCAAGTGAAGCATAATGGAAAAAAAATAGCAGACGAGTTTTTTGAGAAGTTTGGGATGCCACACGTAGTAGCAGTAGGTGCTATTGATGGGAAATACATACAAATAAAGTGTTCTCCTAAATCTGAATCTCTTTCAACTACAAACAGTATTTTAGTATTGTGCTATTAGCTTCGTGTGACAGCACTTACTGCTGGTAGACATTGGAGCATATGGAAGTCAAAGCGATGGAGGTGTACTGAAGGCAAGCGGTTTCGAAAATTATGTTTTAAGAGAGATGATCAACATCAGAAATCTAAACCGCTGCCAAATACGAACATAGAATTTTCTTTTATTTTGTTGGAGATGCTGCTTTTCATCTAAAAAATAATATAATGAGACCATACCCTGGAACAATCTTACGACTGTCAAGGAAAACTTCAATAAAAATACATTTGGAATTCCAGAGGCCAGGTGGTGGGTACTGACGAATTCATTAAACGTTTTACCAGAAAATGCTGAAAAAATCGTTAAGGCTCCCATGTTTTACATAACTTTGTAAAGTTGCATGACGTGCCAGTACTAACTATTGTCTTTCAAATTACGTGGATCAAATAGCGGGAGCTGATGATATAGTCAAAGGAATTTGGCGCCAGGAAACTAACCCCTTGCAACAAACTAAATTGTGTTGTGGTACCTTAGCATTTTGCAGCAAATTCAGAAATAGAGACAAGTTGCAGTGCTGCGGTGAATGTAGAATTTACATGAGTATCACCGCATAAGAAAATTAATATTCCATTCTTGCTGCGCATTAAATTCTGCACATGTATTTTGGGCATAATAATTCCCTTATGATTGATATAGGAATTATTAGTGCATTGCTGACTGATGAGTACCTTATAACGAGTCCAAAAGAAAAAGTAAAGACGAACTGCGTTGGAAAAATAAATGTAACCTTTATTACGTGCGAGAACCAAACGAAATAGCAAATTGAAATATTGAAATACAATGAAACGACCCCTACAAATGACAGGATTTTTTATTAGATCCAAAAAAAAAGAAGAAAACTGAAGGACTTCTGTTCACATAAATGTACCGGATGCGTAACTCGTATAGTTGTGTGTGCAGTGTACCCATAAAGTGCAACACAATTCCTGGATTGTGCAATCAAAACGATACCCTACGTCCTAATTGGCAGCCATCGTGCAACCGAGCAACGACCGATGGTATCTGCATTGGTCGATAAAAATATCAAACTGCAATATTTCTATTGTGTGTCCTTATTAAAACACAAACGCGTTTACACGATGCGGTAGCACGGTCGCACATGTTTGCTTCGAGATCGCTCAAACTACATCACAAAAGCTTTTCATACAAACGCTATGAAAAGTAGCTTGGTCGCTTCAAATCAAACAAGTTTGATTTTTGTGGCGCCGTCGTTAATAATGTAAAATGGAATAAGAAGGAAATTTAAGAAATTAGTTTTATTTTATTTTTATTTATTTTATGGAATAAACGTGCGGAATGTTGTAAAAACCGATTAAAAACAGGTGTAGGTGTAGTGTGTGAAAGAGGTTGCCTAAAAAAAATAGGGTAGTCGCGGGCTGCTGTTTACAAAGCGCTTATGAGCGACCGGTAATAGGACACGCATTTTGGTAGCGCTACCAACAAGCGATGCGACCGACCAAAGTTCATCGTTCGGTCGTGCGATGCCAGTCCAATTAGGACGTAGCCATAATATGAGATTGGGTAGTATGCAAAAAGAAGATCCCAACTTTTTGCCGCGAACGAAAACACCCTGGCGCGAATAGTCAGTCTATTTACAATCCACATCATTTAAATCGCGTTCCACAAAGTCGCGAATAAAAAATTCGTTCGTATTTAACCTTATTCCAAGAGGAGGATATCTTTGAATAATAAAATGTGCAATTTTTTGTTTATAAATCCATAAAAAGTGGTTTGTTCGCACTTCATCAATTCGTTCGTTCGCTTCCATGTGAAGGCACAGTTGCAAAAAGGCTTACTATTGTACTGAATTCAGTACAATTTGACTTTCCCGAGTACGCAAGTACCACTTCTCAATTTTCAGTACTATTTTTAATTTTTGAAAGTTTATTTTTATATCTTTCAAATCAGACATTATTAAGGATTAAACAAAAATAAGCTGAACGCAGTCCTTTGTTTTAAAATTCTGAATGCATTCATTGCTCACCGTACTTCGTTAAAATAATTTTTTGAAATTTGCTGCATTTCTCGAGGATGTGGAAAAACGATTTGATTTCGGAGACATTATTTTGAACTCATTGCAAAATTTTTCACAAAGTTCCATTTGGACGATCAAGAGTAAATTTAATCTTAAGGTTTTTTTTAATCATGAATATCTGACTACGATAGAAATAGGTACATACTTCTATTTCTGAGTTTTGGGCTGAAATAGGCCTTATGCAAAATGAATGCAACGAGTTCATATTTTCAGATCCTACACCGCATTGTTCAGGGTGCTTTTTCTATTTTTTCTTATTCTTCCGCAAACGTTTAAATAATGTTTTCTTATGAAAATAGCTATTATCAAAAAAAAAGCTAAAGAATCGAATGCAGGCGTAATGTCTGCACTATTAGAACCTAAACATCTTATTACAAATTAAAGCTACCACATACAGCTCTTTGAATAAAACAGATCTTTACAAAATAATCTCGAAAATGAAGAATTTGTATAGTAGATTGTTATCTGAATGTGGTACGGTCGTGTTCAAATCACTTGGACAATGGTAGATCTTATGTACAAAGTCTACAGTTTACTCAATCGACGGTTGGACAAGTGATTTTGAACACGACTATACAAAGATTAGTCTTAATCTATTTATATGTATGTACATGGACTAAAGTTCCTATCCGGCGTCTATAAGACTTATATTACCTTGAGGTTGGTACGCTGCTCGTGCTAAATTTTAGCTTACATTATAAAATTTTCTCCAAAATTTTGCTGAGCTGGTTCGGCATATTTTTTTTAGCTAAATTTTTACAGATAATGTTTTTTTTTTCTTCTGTTCTTTTGTGTTGCGGAAAAGTAAATAAGGATAAGATTTTTCACTGAATACCTTCCTCCTACGTACCTACTTTCTTTCAAAGTGATAAATTTAATATCAAGGAATAGCAAAAAAGAAAGTGCAACGAAAATATAACACATTTTCGCGTCGGTGCATTTTTGAAGGAAGTTATTTTCAACGGACAGCTGTTTTCTGTGACACTTATATTCACAGCGCACACTATGTCAAAATTTAGCTAGGATATTATTTAATGTTTGGAGAGAAAAATTGGAGAGCAGCTCAAATTTAGATTCGCTCAAACTACGTACTAAGCTTTAGATTCAATTAAATGCGCCTTTATAACACCCTCCACTGGAAGGTATAAGTACTTACATTTCTAACACCAAGAAGAAGTCATCCTATACCCTATAAGCCATAAATATTCTGAATTAGGATGCAATTCTGAAACAATTTAGCCATGTACGTCTATCCGCCCGTCGGTCTATTTGTTTTTTAAAAACACATCCAGAGTCCAACCAAACGAATCGACCTAGGCGAATGAAATTTTGTGAAAGGACATCTTTGTTCCGGTAACTCCCTGCACGCACAAAATCATTATAATAATTCCTTAACATTTTGCAAGACTTGAATGCTGAGGAGGTTATAAAACCTGGCCGATGATAACACTGATAGGTACCTACTCGTTTTTGTTTTTTTTGTTTTTTTAATAAAATATTCATTTTTTATGTTTTCCTTTGGTTTTATAAATTTAAGAAATTTGAGTACTATTCAGTACAATTTGGTTTCAGTTTTCAGTACAATTGAGAAAAGTCGATTTTCATCACTGTGAAGGATCCTTTACTCTTTCATAAAACTAAAAAAATAAATATTTTGGACAAACAAAATGGATCGAGTGAAGCAATTTTGAAGAAGCTGAGTTTATTTGCATGCGACCCAATTGCTAACACTTCCAGTGAGCAATGCAGTAGAACAGCGGTTCCCAATCTTTTTTGGTCGCGGAGAAATTTTATAATTTTTTTTTTAATTTAAAGAAGTAAGTAACGTGTTGTGACTTTTAGCATTTTATTAAATATTTAAACTAGTAGATATTTAAAAACAAAAAAAAAAAGAATTCAGAAATATTTTTAACTCATTTTCGAGTTGGCCACAGAAAACCAAAGACTTGAAAATTCCAGTTTAAAAAAAAAAAATATAAAAATTACCAATATTTACTGGAATAGCCTTTATTTTTTTAAAAGGGCAGTCAATTTTGTCCGAAGATGTTCCACTAAAATCCGACATATTTGGCGCAACAGCATATAGGCACCCTAGGCCAAGCTTCTCACAACCATTTGTTTTTTTAAGTTTTTTTAGAGACGAATACAAGGGACTTTCAATTTTTAGGCCGAGTCCGAATGGCTGATTTAAAAGCTTTTCAGGAAAGTTTCAGTACATAGAGTTTCGGATGTTTATCGGACGTTCGCGAGAGGTGCCGCAGTGGAAAAAACCTTAAGACGTAATTTGTGTTTTTCCGGGGATTGAACCTGTGACCTCTCGCACAGTAGTCGGATCCAAAAAAATAAACTTGGATTTGGCACTTCAAAGAACTTTTTTCCAAAATTGAAAATGTTTTTTTTAAGTGGAGTCTTTCGAAAATCCGGGTCTTGCATAGGTTTTTGTTAACATAATGTATGTTTTTTGTGGAATATGCATCCACGAAGATGTTGTTCTACGACACAACGCCCTGAGTTTTTGATAAAGTTTAGGTGCAACAATCTCCTTAATTTTAATTGACATTAAAAATGGATTGGGTCCACTTGTCCAGCAAATCTTTTTTTGGAGTAGTTTTGCGTCCAATCTCATTTCTTTTGCGGTTCTCAAAACTTCCGGTCTTCTTAGAAACTTGTATTTCGCCAAACATAAGCTTCGTAGAAAAACAAATCTTTTCGCTATTAACGCCATTGATTCGTTTCCATTTTGATAGTTAGGAAGTTCTGGAGTACACGATTTATTTTTACCCATTTTTGTACTGTGTAATCAATACATAAATTACATTGTTGCGAACAAAATTCCAAGGTTCCAGAAGCACAAAATTAGCTAGTCTGCTGGAATTTTCATATTTTGCGCTTATCTTTCCGCGGAGCACTTGAATTTGTATGGCGGAGCGTCAAGTGTTCCGCGGAGCACACTTTGGGAAACTCGGCTGTAGAAAAAAGAGCGTTTTGATTTATGAATTTAATTAAAACCAAACCACGAAAACGATTGTCAACGGAGTCTCACGATATTTGGGCTTATTTCTGGGCAACGATAGTGGGCTACATTTCTTTAAGTTTTGGGCGCTTAAAGCAAACAAAGTTCTGGCAACCCTGGTTTCATTATGCAAAAAAGTAGTTCTTTCTCAAAAGCTTTAGCTCAGTGGATTAGAGATCGATCTCAAAGCTCTCTGTCGTATTGAAGTGCAATATTATTTTTTTTAAGCAGGGCAAATAAAAGAAGTGAGTAGACTATGTCTTCTGAGAGTGGAAGTGTAATGGGGGCATCATTTTAAAACAATAAAATGAGTTACTATACATTTTTTTGGTTAAATAAGTAAATTTAAATTTTGCTCGAAAAATCACAATTGTAAACTGTTCGTTTTGCTATCCCATACGGGCTTACAAAAAAAAACTGGCTGGGCTAGCTCTTTCTATTTGAAACCTTTGTACTAATCATTCAAATTTGGAAAATGTAGATAAGGCGTCGATTATAGCTATATACCTACGTAAAATGCAACCGGAAAAAATTGTATTGCTTTTTTGGAGCACTTAAACTTAATCGTTAAACTCAATCTTGGTCTTTAAACGTGCTTTTGAATTATATACAAAGTTAGTTCGTCAAAAAAAAATTAGGCAATTGATTTCTAAATTTTTTAGAAAACGAATTTACTAATTTCCGTACCTATACGAAAAACTTTTCCTGTTCAACCAGTCAATTCCACAACATTTTCCACCAAATTTCTATGAAATGTTAAAGGATTGTGCGAATACATATCGCTGGCTGAGAACTATAGTGTTCTATGTCAAAGAAAATGAAAAAAATAAGTTTTATATACCAAAATGTTCTACTCTATCAGAAAAGTATAAAATTCTATTAAATAATAACGAACTGGCAGCTCTGTAGCCGAAAGAAACTTACAACTTATTGATATTTCTGACCAAACGCTAGTGTTATAAAGTTCTAAGTGAACATAGAACACTGTATCGGATTCAACTGCATAACAAAATACCCACAGATCAAATGACATAGAACTTTTTCGCACTAACTTTTCAACGGCATTTGGACATAGAACATCTTCTTCTTCTTATATATAAAAATGAAGTATCCGACTGACAGATGATCAACGCCCAGCCTAAACCATTTGCTCTACAAACCTGAAATTTTGCACAGAGGTTTTTTTTTATGATGTATACAACCACTAAGGAAGGATTTTTTGAAATTCGACCCCCAAAGGGGTAAAAGGGGGGGTCAAAATTTGTATGGGAAGATTTTTATTTTTCATCCGATTGACTTCAAACTCGGTTTATGTAAACTCTATGAAAAATAAAGCAAATTGATTTTTCAGATTTTGCAAAATTCTACCCTTAAAGGGGTAAAAGGGGGATCAAAATTTGTATGGAAAATTTTTATTTTTTATCAGATCGACTTCAAACTCGGTTTGTGTACTTTCTATGAGAAATAAAGAAAATACATTTCTCCGATTTTGGAAATTCGACTCTTAAAGGGGTAAAAGAGGGGGGGGGGGGGGTGTCGAAGTTTGTATGGGAACAATTTTATTTTTCATCCGATTGACTTCAAACTCGGTTTATGTACACTCTATGAAAAATAGAGCAAACAAATTTTTCAGATTTTGCAAAATTCTACCCTTAAAGGGGTAAAAGGGGGATCAAAGTTTGTATGGAAAATTTTTATTTTTTATCAGATCGACTTCAAACTCGGTTTGTGTACTCTCTATGAAAAACAAAGAAAACTACTTTCTCTGATTTGGAAATTGAACCCCTAAAGGGGTAAAAGAGGGGGTCAAAGTTTGAATGGGAAATTTTAATTTTTCAATTTTTTGACTTCAAACTCGGTTTGTACCTATATTCTCTATGAGAAATAAAGAAAATGTATTCTTCGATTTTGGAAATTCTACCCTTAAAGGGGTAAGAGGGGGGTCAAAGTTTATTTTTCATTCGATCGACTGGCCCCTTTCTTAAGTCACGAACCGTTCGTCGTCAATTCAATCAATTTTAAACTTTGTAATGCGTCCCAAAATCTATCGCCGTTGAATATGCTTATCGCTTCATCTAACTCCAGCGTACGTACTGTTATGCATAGACCATTTTGCACTTCAATAAATTGACAAAACCGTTCGCACGTTTAAATTTTGTTAGTTTGTGATACGAATTCATGTAAGTGGAATTATTGGCTTATTTTTGTGATATTGGTATATTACCTATATCAGTAATAATATTGTAGACCTAATATTATGAGTTCTTCTGATTCAATAAAATAATGCAGGACGAGGAGTATATACTTAGAATATCCGACGAAAACTTGTCGCCTTGTGAGTCCTCCAGTGAAAGTGTCCATTTTCTTGGTACGAATTACTTAGTTTATTTAGTCAATTCTAATTTTCTGTACTAAGAATCCTTTATTGACATTTTAGTTCAATGTAATTCTAAATGAGGCTAAATTAAACTCGATTAAAATACAGCTAGTCAACTCCACTCAAAATGCAGATCAATATGATTCATTCCAATGGATTCAGCGTTACATGAGCCAATCGAGGACTTAAATGCAAATGATAAAAACGAGGACGAAGAAAGCCAAATTCATCATACGGCACAATACTTAACAAGTAATAACTTAACTAAAGTTATACTTATACCAACCTAAGAACGTACTAGAAATAGACAAAAACAAGAATAGAACTGGAAACGCCACACAATGAAGAAACTTTGAGAAGGAGGAAAAGAATATGTATCTGAAACAAAATAATCAATGCCTTCAAAAAAGATAAAGTCCAAAACGGACGATGTACTTACAAAAAATTTTTTTTTCAGTGAGTTGATTATTTTATTATATTGTTATTTTGTTTTAAATAAAGCTTGATAAGGCTACGAAAGCAGTGTTACAAGTACAAAATGTGTTTTAAATGAGTGAAAAACTACCTGCGTCCATTTTATCTCTCAATGTAATAATGTTCTAAGTTGAACATAGAACATGGTTTCTCATAATAATCCCATAGTTAGGTACTAATAAGCAAAATATGTCAAAACCAAAAATCGGCTATAAAATGAATTTTATGCAGAAAAACTAAAGAATAAGTATACAATTTATCACAATATTCTATTTAGTTTTATTTGTTATGGGTGTCTTATATGTATTTATGCATTTTAACTAAAAATCAACAACGTAAATCTTTGCATTGATATTTCTCCATTTCGCCTTCATATAGAACATTATAGTTCTCAACCAGCGATATGTAGGTATGTATGTAGGTACACAAACAAAATCAAATTCACAAACAAAACATTCGCAAATAAAAACGTTTTCCAAACCTGCTGTATGTAGGTATATTTTCGGCAAACGCTTTCTTTGCTTTTTTAGTTTTTTATTTAATTAATTTTCTAATATCAAATGTCATTTATGATACATTCGATCTTATTTTTCGCTAACTCTTGAAGCAATGATAGCTTGCGAACACATTTTTATCGGGGCTAAGCCATAATCCCCGATAATTATCCGGGCTAACGTTTGAACGAAAACATTTTGCTAAGATAGGATAGTATAGCAAAAAAGGACGAAGACGGAAGGAGATTGACTCAGTGCTTAAAATCAAGGTATAGGTACATTAAAAACCAATTTGGTGAGGTGAAGACATAAAAGTGGCGAATATGAGGTTTTAAAAAACAAAGTAGTGGTAAACAAAACCGGAGAAGAAATATTACAGTTATAGAAAAAAGAATTGCTAGTTTTAATTTATAAAAACTGCATATAATTTTACGTATTCTATTTATTTAACAAAAGGTTAATTACAGAACAAATTATAGAGAAGCATAAATGATTTCTCTTTTCAATTCTGTCCACTTAGTTTTTGAAGGAAAAATAAATTATGTCGATAGGTATGTACCAAAAATAAGCAGATTAACTTTTTTATATAAAATTTGTAATAAAGTCTATTTAAAATCTGAAAGTAGCACAGAAAAAAATAGTTTCATTCATTTTCATTCGTCGGAGCACAACCGTGTGTTTTAGGGATTTCAGTTTTTAATTTTACACCTTTCCACTAAAACGACGAAAATCTTCACTAACTTGACCTCTTCTATTTATTAGATTTGATTCGTAACAAAACTTGGCTAAAATTTGGTCATCTTGTCTATTTTATATGAACTGAGTATCTAAGAGAAATACCATGCTTAACTATTTGTGAGATCGAACTCATGCAATCAATTGTTTTGTCATCGTTTTGCATATCAAAAAGAGATCTTTGAGATCGAACTCACAACATGAGATTTAACTCGGTCGGTGTATTGTTTTTGCATACCATTCTTAGAAAGATCTCAGAAAACTGAGTAATCATCAGCTTGAACTCATCTTTTGCATATAACATTTTTGGATGTTTTAGGTTTACTCAGTACCTAGCTACCTATTAAAAATGCAAGAGAGTGGACATTGTCATGGGTGTAACAGGGAAGATGAAAAGACCATTATTGCTTACTGGTTTACAGCAAACACTCCAAGGTATAAAATAAACTAGGTCAAGGTTAAATAGCCCAATTAAGACCTGGTTCATATTTTTCACTCCACCAAAAGCTTTATTTTTTTTCTTATTGAACATTTTTTAAGGCTAATTACTTAAAACTTACAAATAAAATGTTTGTGCTAAAGGTTTACTGACTTCCGTTTTGAAAAAGCATTTCATAAAATTGATAATTTTATAATTTTTATGCTGCCTATTTGCGATTTGACTTTTAAATATTTTCTTGATCCTCTGAACCATATTTTCAAATACATAATACTATCGATACATAATACTATTTTTCTACTGCGCCACCTCTCGCGAACGTCTGACAAACATCCGAGAGTATGACTGTCATGAAAAAGCTTCTCAATTCAGCCGTTCGGACTCGGCATAAAATTGTAGGTCCCTTCCATTCGTCCCAAAAATAGAAACTCACACAAAACGAATGGTTGCGAGAAGCTAGGCCTTGGGTGTCACCCGCCTGTTGCGCCACCTATTTATTTATTTTTATTTTTAATACTATCGACGGGACTGTTAAATTTCCAAATTCTGAGAGCGTTTTATTTTAATTTAAATTCATTAAATTCTTTTAAGTCTCCCCGGAAAAGTCTTTGCCATGGTGCTGGAAACGCGTTGCAGAGCTGTGGTCGAGGCACGATTAGGAGATGAGCAGTGCGGTTTTCGTCCCGGCAGAAGCACAACCGACCAGTTATTCACTCTCAGAATGGTACTTGAGAAGGCTTGGGAGTATGCTACACCTGTTTACGCTTGCTTCGTAGATTTGGAGAAAGCATACGACCGAGTCCCTCGAGGGAAACTCTGGAGTGTATTACAGGAGTATGGAATTGATGGTTCTCTCTTGAGAGCCGTTCAATCTCTTTAAACAAACTGTAAAAGCTGTGTTCGGGTAAACGGTGTTAAATCAATACCTTTCACCGTGGGCGTTGGACTTCGCCAGGGGTGCGTCTTGTTCCCTCTCCTTTTCATTACTTATGGACTGGATGTTACAGCGCAGTCTTGGCGAAGAACGTTTCGAATTGGGAGATCTGAGGATAAGTCATTTGCTCTTCGCTGATGACTTGGTCATCCTTGGATCCTCTCAGACTGAACTTCAGCGCGCACTCGATCGGTTTATAGCCATTTGTGTTGAAGCTGAGATGAAAGTAAATGTGAACAAATCTGAAGTGATGGTCGTCTCTAGGACGCCTGTTCAATGCACTCTGCATGTTAGTGGAGTCCCATTGAAACAGGTGGAGAAGTTTAAGTATCTCGGGGTCTTATTCACGAGGGATGGAAGGAGCAATGCCGAGTTTTCCTGTAGGATTGGTCAGGCTGGATCGATTTTGAGACAGCTTGGTCATTCTGTTATCAGGAGGACTGAACTTGGTGTCAAAGCTAAGTTGTCAGTCTTTAATTCGGTATTTGTTCCAACTCTTACCTATGGTCATGAGGTTTGGGTAATGACTGAAAGAATAAGATCGCGGATACAAGCTTCCGAAATGAGATTTCTCAGTGGTATTGCTGGTGTGACCCGTAGAGATCGCATTAGAAATACCAGAATACGTGAGGAACTCAATTTCGAGCAGCTACTTCTCCGGACGGAGCGGTCCATGCTTCGGTGGTTTGGTCATGTTAAACGCATGTCCCCGACCAGGATTCCACGACGTGCTATGGAATCCGTACCATCGGGTAGGCGTCCTCGAGGTAGACCAAGGATGAGATGGTTAGATCAAATTCATAATCTCTCCTCTATTGCTCTTGATGATTTGGAGTCGATGGCGGAGGATCGAGAGCTATGGAGGGTCCACTTAAGTAACCTACACCCGCGACCCACTTAATGGATAAGCGGGCCTTTGAAAATGTATGTATGTATGTTCATTAAATTCGTTTGCTCTCTGGCTGTATTTGCTTCACTTACTAAAAATTATTTGCAAATCTCGCAATTGAATTTATTGGTAGTCTTATAGGCCGCAAATCCGGCCATTTCATTATCTAAATCTTGTTTATATTCAATTGAACTCAAAAGATCTTTTTCCAAGGTATTTCCTCTGAAGTTTTAACATCATAATCTTGATTTGATATGATACAAACTAACTGAAAAGATCTCTTTTCGTCAATCGTTTGAATTGCTGCTGCCATCAGTATTCCATGTTATGTGATATTTTGCAAAAGTAAGCCCCTGTAGTGGGCGCAGTAGCGCAGTGGTTAGTGTGCTGGACTACTGTGCGAGGGATCCCAGGTTCGATCCCCGGAAAAACACAAATTACATCTTAAAGTTTTTTCTACTGCGCCACCTCTCGCGATCGTCTGACAAACATCCGAGAGTATGACTGTCATGAAAAAGCTTCTCAATTCAGCCGTTCGGACTCGGCATAAAGTTGTAGGTCCCTTCCATTCGTCCCAAAAATAGAAACTCACACAAAACGAATGGTTGCGAGAAGCTAGGCCTTGGGTGTCACCCGCCTGTTGCGCCACCTATTTTTTTTTTTTTTTTAAGCCCCTGTAGTTTACGCGCATTGTTTAGTTGTGTTTTTTTCTTCAGCTTTAGTCGCTTTAGGTGTCCAGCACTTTTGTTAACCCGACTTATGGTCATTTGTCTAACTCCTAATCCAGCTGCATGTCTTATTTTATTCAAAGAGTGGGTGGAAGTGGAAGCTAATCCAATGATTTTCCGCTTGTCTTGATTAGAAAGAACTGAAGAAGTGCGGTCTTTTTAGTTTTTTTCCCATATAATAAGGGTATTATAAAGGTATAATAACGGATTTTTTTAAATAATTAATAATTACTTTCGGGCTTCGATTAATTTTATGAGCTACAGTGCGGTTAGAACGGTCTTGCTAATGACAGGCCTCTATTTTGGCAATTTCTGCAACTGTTAATGATTTTTTTCTATCGTTTGTAACAGTTAAAACAAAGAAAAGATACTAAAAAAAACATTTTATCACTTCCCGATAGGCAATTTCTGCAACTGTTAATGATTTTTTTCTATCTTTTGTAACAGTTAAAACAAAGAAAAGATACTAAAAAAAACATTTTATCACTTCCCGATAGCTTTTCGACACTCACGCTTCCAAATTTTCGCTTATACTGTGATTGAGGCTATTCTAATGTTACAAAAAAAGATGCACATTTTAGTGACTGCAAACAAAATTCGTTTCGAAAGTTCCGTTAGCTTTAAGAAATTTCTCAATTTTGACAAAGTCTCAGAGTGTAGTCTTCTACCTTGTCCCTCAATATAATAATTCCTTATCCCAAGCCGACCGAGAACTCGCGTTTGGATCCCAGCCGAACCCTCCGATACCGATAAGATCCTCGAGATCATAAAGACTAGCAATCCTGAGCTGCCGACGTATAACTGGAAGGTCGCAAAGCTGGACGAGCCTAGGGGTCTTTACAGATGTGCCATCGTCATCATCAACAAAGAATCCTTGGCTCCTTTGGCGAAGACTGGAGGCGTTATATATTACAGCTTCGATACCATCACCATCAAGGTATACAAAAAGGACGAAGAGTCTGATTTGGGAAAACTTCCCTCCCATCCACTGGACCCCACTCTCGCCCCCACAAACGACAAGACGGAGCCATCTATCTCCTTTCCATCTCTGGAGAGTGATGATTCCCAAACGTCATTCACCGAACAGCATCCGCCTTTAGTCGATGACGACGTAGTGTCGGACATGGAGACGGATGAGAAGTTCAACCAAATGCGCCCACTACTTTTGAGTGAAGACGAATTACTTAAATCGTCCTCAGACTCGGAAGACCTTAACTCCACCGTGAGGGAGATTTCTCTACCTGATTGTAGCGCCAATGCTGCAGTTAGTTCAGATTAATCTCCACCACTCCACCACGGCATCTGCCGACCTTCTTCTTCGTCTATCAAAAGACAGGGAAGATATAGTCTTGGTCCAAGAACCTTGGGTCGTTGAAGACTTGGTATGTGGACTCAAGACTCCAAACTACTTTAACCTGTACAAGCCGGCAGTGGGTAAGCCCAGATCGTGCATACTGGTGAAAAAGAACCTAAAATTAACTTTACTCCCTCATTACAGCGATCGAGATACAACGGCGGCGAAGTTGGAAACACCAGGTGGCTCCTACTACGTGGTTTCGGCGTATCTCGCCCATGAAAATATGGACTCTCTTTTTGGGGACAACCTGGAAAGATTGGTCGCTGATGCGGGGAGGCAGAAAATCGGCCTCGTTATAGGCTGCGACGCTAACGCTCACCATACTGTTTGGAGAAGCTCCGACATCAACAAAAGAGGTGAGATACTGTTTGACTACATTTTAGGTACAAACCTCATTTTGTGCAATATAGGCAACGAACCAACATTCGTGACCAGAAACAGGCAAGAAGTGCTGGATATCACTCTTGCCTCCGACAATATCGTGCAGCGTATACGGAACTGGAAGGTATCCAGCGAACCCTCTTCTTCGGATCACAGGTACCTCCAATTTTCTTTATATGTAGACTCTATAAGTCCTCCGGTTTTTAGGAATTATCGCAAAACCGATTGGCTCAAATACAGGACAACTCTGATTAACACAGTTTCCCCCATTAACCCTAACTCCACCTGTAACCCCCAAAAACTTGATAGCATGGTTGAGACCCTAAGCTTCGCTCTCAATAAAGCAATGACTTCTTCCTGTCCGCTGGTCCAACCCAGAGGTAAGAAGAAGCCGCATTGGTGGAATGCAGATCTAAGCCCTCTTAGAACTAATTGTAGAAAACTATTCAACAATGCCAAAAGTACGAGAAACGCGTTAGACTGTGACTTGTACAAGGCATCACTAAATATATATAAAAAAGAACTGAGAAAAGCCAAACACAATTCTTGGAGACTCTTCTGTGACAAAATTGAAGAAGCCTCTGAGGTCTCAAGGCTAAGGAAAATTCTCTCCACGAACCCAATAACACCCAGCTCCCTTAAACAAGACGATGGGTCCTGGACGACCTCTAGCGAAGATTCGCTCAATCTACTGCTATCTACACGACACTAAAGTGTCACCGATACAACAAAGTAAAACTGATTAGTGTAGATCATCACAAAGCAAGGAGTACCGCATAATCGAACACCATCACGATCCAGTTATCCATTGTCGGTTCTCAACAAGCTGTGTGAGATTTCTTTACCGCTTATTCCTTCTTCTTCGATTGGACATCGCACGATCAACATCTACTAAACTTACACTTATAATCCTAATCATCCTAACTTAATTAACTTACCTAAAATGTATTTTCTATTTTAAAATAATGTTATAAAATTGAAGTACTTGTTTAATAGAAAGTTATTGCCTATATTTCATTAAACATTTCAGACACCACGTCTGGAAACGGACTTAGGCTAATTGACTTTTTTAACGCCAAAATATGAAAGGAGGACATCTATGGTAGCACAATCGGAAAGCACGGCCTACACGACACCACGTCTGGAAACGGACTTAGGCTAATTGACTCTGCTGCGGGACGTAATGTTAGTATAGCTAGCACACGGTTTCCACACCTTAACACTCACAATGGAACATGGCGGTCACTAGACCATCAAACGGTCAATCAAATTAACCACGATCGACGCAAGGCACTCCTCCAGTACTATAGATGTCTGAACTTTCCGAGCGGCCAACATAGACTCGGATACCTTGTTGTAGCCAAGGTACGTATGCAGATACCCCAGACACCACAACAACGAGGAAATACTGTTAGAAGATTCAGCGTTGAACGGCTATAAACGCAACAAACCACCAGAACTTTTGCCGATCGCGTCTCCCTCAAGCTCTCGAGAAGTCCTGTGCAGCCGGCATCAAGTGCTGAAGACCAGTGGCATCGATGCCAAGGAGCCATCAGAAAAGCCGCAACTAATGTGCTAGGTTTCACCCGACCACCACCACGAATCCCTGGGTTTGATGAAGAGTCCCGGAAATCACATGCAGCAAAGCAACTGGCCTATAAAGCGGCGCTGCAGAGAAGGACGAGAGCAGCTCGTGAGCTCTACGAGCAAAAAAAGAGGGAAGGTGTTCTTCTTCTTCTCCGGAGGAAAAAGAAAAAGCATGAGAAGCGCGCGTTCGAGGAAATAGAGAGGTGTTATAATGTTTGGAAGTTTTACCAAAAGGTAAAAAGAACGTGTCACGGGAACAAGGCCCGAACAGAGACCTGTAGAGACGAACAAGGAAACTTTGTAGTAGAGTCACAGTCGGTGCTGAGGACATGGAAAAACCATTTCTGCAGACTGTTAAACGGCGAAGACGACACAAATTCCGCTGTCAGGCAGAATGAACCATTCAACCTGGGCGATGAAAGCCAAGACTTCCGTCCACCTGACCAAAATGAGGTAAGGATAGCAATATCCAAACTGAAGTCCAACAAAGCTGCAGGACCGGACGGTTTATCGGCCGAGATTTTTAAGGCAGCGGGGGATGACTTGGTAGAGAGCATACACCAACTCGTTTCTAAAATTTGGTCAGAGGAAAGTATGCCTGATGAATGGAGCCTCAGCATTGTTTGCCGATCCATAAGAAAGGAGACCCTCTAAACTGCGCCAACTATAGAGGCACCAGTCTCCTTAACATAGCTTACAAAATCCTGTCCTCCGTACTGTGTGAACGCCTGAAACCATTTGTCAACGAACTGATTGGACCCTATCAGAGCGGTTTTAGGCCCGGTAAGTCCACAACCGACCAAATATTAACACTACGGCAGATCCTGGAGAAAACCCAAGAAGTCCAAATCGATACTCATCACCTATTTATCGATTTTAAAGCCGCATATGACAGCATTTATAGAGACGAGCGATACAGAGCCATGTCTAGTTTTGGCATCCCTGCCAAACTTGTCAGATTGTGCACAATGACGATGGAAAACGCTCGCTGCTCCTTAAAGGTCGGAAACAGTCTCACCGAGACCTTTGATGTCAAAAAAGGATTTAGACAAGGTGATGCGCTGTCATGTGTCATTCTTGAGAAAATTGTGCAAAACTCGCAAGCCAATACCAGGGGCACAATTTTCCAAAAGTCTGTGCAACTACTTGCATACGCTGAGGACATCGACATCATTGGCAGAACACAGCGAGTGCTGTCACTGGTGCGTTTGCAAGTATCAGTACAGAGGCGGCAAAAATGGGTTTAGTGGTGACTGAGGGCAAAACTAAATATATGCTGTCAACGAGAAGGGATACACAACATCGACGAATAGGACAGAACGACACGATAGACAGCTATAACTTTGAGGTAGTTCGGGACTTTGTCTACCTCGGCTCCGCTGTTAATTCTGAAAATGACATCACATCAGAAATCAAGCGATGAATTACACTTGCCAACCGCTGTTACTTTGGCCTAAGAAGGCAATTGATTAGTAAGGCCTTGTCGAGAAACACCAAGGAGACTCTATATAAGACCCTCATCATCCCAGTCCTGCTTTATGGCGCAGAATCATGGAAGTTGTCAAAAGCGGATGAAGATCTCCTTGGTCGTTTCGAACGCAAATTTCTTGAGTGATTTTCGGTCCGGTTTGCGTTGACGGGCTTTGGAGGAGGAGATTTAACGGCGAACTCTACGAGCTGTACAGCGACATCGACTTGGTCAGAAAAGTACGTATCAGTCGACTAAGATGGCTAGGACATGTAAAGCGAATGGACACCAACGCTCCGGCCCGAAGAGTCTTCGATTCCAACCCGGAGGGACAACGCAGTAGAGGAAGACCTCGCCTTAGGTGGCGCGCACAAGTGGAAGGGGACCTCAACCAACTTGGAGTGCGCAACTGGAGGCAGTTATCCAAAGATCGTGCTAACTGAAGAGGTGTGTTGGTTGAGGCCCAGGTCCACCCCGGACTTTAGTGCCATCTAAGTAAGTAAGTATACTCGCAATAAGGGAGTTATTAAGCATAACAGAAACAGGCAAGCAAGAAAAATGAAAGAATTTATCCGTTATGTAAAATATGCAAAAATCGAAGCTGTTTTTCAATAACTGAAGAGCACAGAACCACAATTTTTGGAACTTAATGGATTGGAAGCAGCGAAAGGTTTTTGTTTGTGGGCATGTTTCATCGGCTCCAGCTAAAAGGAAGCAAACCGAAAGCATTTCAAGGAGACAATCTAGTTTAATTTATTCATTGCCATCAGATACTGAAAAAAAATTGTCTGCCAAAAAATGTTTTTAAACACATAAGATCTATGAACATGGTTTGTACAAAATTGGGTTAAAGAGGGTCTAATATGCTATGCACCCTTGTAAAGAAGTTAAGAAAAATCGAATAATCCAAGTTCAGCAGCTGAAAAGAATTTCCTTGACCGATTTTTAAATAATCTTCCAAAGCTTCCATCCCATTAGTACAACAGAAAAAATACTACAAAACTATTTTAGAGCCGCTTTTTTATAACATGGTAGAACTGTATCAGTTTTATTAAATTGAATGCGAAGTAAAATATGAAAACTGCTTAAGCACTACAAAGTTTACAAATGTTTTTAGTCAACAAAATATATCATTATATCAAACTAAAAAAGATCAGGGTGATACTTGCGCTCAGTTTAAAGTTGGCACGCTATCTTCGAGCAATAACTGATGATAAAGAGCTCGCTGTGAACGGTTCTTGTATTGTTTTAACTATAGACCTGCAAGCAGTTAAAATTTGTCCATCCTTGCAAGTGGGCTCCGTTTATTACAAAACAAGTTTTTGACCACAAAACGCATCATGCAACATGCTACTGGTTTTCTGCAGTTGATGCTGAACTTGTTGCTTCTACGTTTGTTTCTTGCCACATTGACTACATAGAAATCCAAATTGCCTTCCACAAAATCTACCGATAATAATATACTCAGATGGATGCACTTACCAAAATAGAAATACATAACACTATGTCTAACGGTTTGTTACACTTTTCTGCGAAACACAACTTGCCTATCACACAGAAAATACTAGAAAAAGGACGCACTCCAAATGATTGTGATTCAGTCCATAGTTGTATCGAACTTTTAAAGACTACACCAAAGACAGATCGGACGAGTTTTATGCGTACGAAATACGAAATATTAGGAGACGAACTACTTCCTGGTCCATCAGGTTCCACAAATGCGAATTCAAAGTGCATAATATTATTACCTAAGGCGCCTGTTATAGCTATCAATAAAATACATCCGTAAAAAAATTGTTGCACTTTTTTGGAGCACTTAAACTTAATCGTTGAACTCAATCTTGGTCTTAAAATGTTGCTTTTGAATTATACCTAATTTGATTTACAACTTTTCTAGAAAACGAATTTATTAAACGAATTTATTCCTATGATATGCTAAGGTTAAATGTTTCAGTTTTGTTCTGTTGCATGTTTTTACGAATGGACTTTTCTGATGGCTATAACCGACGCGTAACACAAATTGTATTTCTGTGTACCTAGGTAGGTACAATATCTTATTCTTTCTTAGGGAGGAAGCTATTCCAGCCTAGTGACGAAGATTTTTCCCCAGATGATGAAGCTAGTATTATTTACATCCAGTTTTACAGTGTGCACTTAAGTACCTAGAGTTTGAGTTGGAGTGGAGGCAACCAAGTGTCACTTATGTAGGTATATTTTGCGTTTCGCAGTTATTTAAAAATACGCACGTCAAATGGTACAAAACACTTGGCAGCACTTAAAAAAAACTTTCTTCTACAGCATAATTTCATAATTTTTTTTTAATTTCAAAATGGATTATGATTTGTTTTTTGTTTTGTACAACAAACAAATTTATTTAATAAATGTTTTGTGCTTTCTCATTACCAAAAACAATTATTTTATTTGTTTCATATCAAATTCGATTTATTTTTTTTTTTTTTTTTTTTGTCGTATGTGTTTGGGTGATAATTAGATTTGGTGAAAACGACACATACGACACCGGCATTTTGAAATTGGCTCTAATTTCTTTCTTAGATAATTGGAATATTATGTTAATGTTATGTTATGTTAATCAGTTGAAAAATGTTTTCTGCATAAGTCATTGAATTTTAAGCCAGTATTAGACGATATGTTGAATCAGCATACGTATGCTGAAAATTGTGTTCCAATCACAACTTATCGTACATACTATGATGACAAAAATTTCTTTTTCACACTATATGTTGTGATTGGAACACAATTTTCAGCATACGTATGCTGATTCGACATATCGTCTAATATTAGCTTTACAGAAAAAAATCTTTGAGCCTTGATTGCGTTTTCCCAATAGTATAGTAAAATGTAATATGCGACATTAATTTATCAGAGCGATGCTATCTATATCTGCAATTACCTCACAAAACCACATCGGCGTAGAAATCAAACGAAGAATCTCTCTTGCCAATCCCTGTTTCTTCGTGCTAAGAAGGCATCTAAGAAGTAAAGCTCTCTCTCACAGAACGGAAATATTGTACCTATAATATCTACCTACAAGACCTTTAAAAGACCTGATGAAAACATGCATTGAGAGAAAAATTCTTCGAGTGATTTTCGGTCCAGGTAATCAAGGAGGATATTCAACGACGAACTTTACGGGCTATATAGCAAGCTACAGCGACTGTATAGCTGTGTCACGAGGAGCGCATGGACAGCAACGCACTAGCTCGACGTGTCTTTGAGTGTACTCCTGAGGAACAACGACTACGAAACAGAAGAAGACTCCACCTCAGGTGGCGACCTCAGTGAAATTGGTATGTGCCATTTTAAGTAAAGTAAGTAGGTTATATCTAAAGTACATAGGTACCTACCTGGACAAGTTATGTAAATAAAACATTATCTAGTCAGTAAACGAATGTTTTATTTTTAATTCAATTCCGGGTAATTGGTTAGTATTTGGAATGAAAATATTTAAACAAAAATAATCGGACCTGTACCTACCTATAATGTTCGATCCTTATCATTTGGAATCATAAAATATTGATAAATAAATACCGATAATATGAAGCAAAAAGTTATTGCTTTAGATCTTATTGTATAAAAAAGTCAAAATAAGTTCGGGCTTGGGGGAATCACCTTTGCCAAAATGAAAGCGAAACCCTCAAAAGATCTCCAACCTGTTGCACAGTTAAATCGAAAGTGAAAGCAACATTGATATTCGCCATTATGAAAAAATGTGTATTTCCCCATGCATTTGAACCAACCCCCACAGGACATGCAGCACTCACACGTGCGACTTTGAATCAACACACAACAAAACATTCCGATTCGCTTAGAAGCGAAAAATGGGAGCCCTCCACAGAATAATACATAATTATCCAAGGATTTTCCCTCTAAACAAAAACACCAGCCATTGTATTTATTGAAGCGTTAAAAAACCACTCCTGCCAAATGCGTAGCTATTGGCCATTAGTCTGTTGGAATGCGCATGCTTCTGTCCCCATCACTGGGGTGTGTAGTCTATGGAGATATGATGTCCTCGCATATGCATAGACATTTGGTCTCCAATTTACTTGAGATTTTTACATTCAAAATAAAAACACAAAATACAAAAAGTCTCCAGTTGAATACTGCGCATGGTCACCTTTTTGGCGGGAAACCCAAATAACCATGCACTTAAAAAAAAATACAAAGAAGGGGTGTTAAAGTTTGAATTTGATTTAAAAATGTACACTTACCGTACATACATATTATATTGACGATATCGCGCATATTGTTACAAAAAGAACTCCAACCCCTCTGTGGCTGTGGGTACCATACTGATACGGAGACTGTCCTGTTCTTATATGAGTGCGCGTATAATGATTCACATTTTATTTTACGGTTTACTTACACACTACAGTAGTATGATGGTGTGGCGGTTTGTTTATGCTAATCTCATACTCCTGCATGTGTATTCACGCGCACACTTTAGAAAGAGTATAACCACCAACCATCAACCAATTCAAAAAATGCACTCGCCATCAACCCATACATACAGTTCCAAAGCAGATACCGAGCGGGTGGCACAGGACAGTTTTGAATTAGTCGTTTTCGGGTGTTTTGCAGTTTTTGCGGCACTGACTGAGGAGCTCTTTTATACTCAATGTCATCATGGGATCTGACATTGTGTTGTGGAACAGCGTTCGGTAAACATCGGCGATTAGTGATGGGCATTTAGATTGTAATATTTTGTATATTGAGTGTTTTGACGGTATTTTTGAACACGTCTAATCGGGGGATAACAAAACTCCATAATATTGATTGAATGTTATATCAAATTTGCTTGTTTTAAATAGTTGAAAGTGACTTACACGTGGTTAATAAACATAAACATTATAACGCGGTTAAAAAAGTTAAGTGTAATTTAAAAATAAATTCAAATTGAGCTGTTATTTTCGGCAACCGGATTTTTTAACATCCCAAACGGAATAATGTAAGTACATACATACCTTCTATTGTTTAAATAAACAATATGGAGGATTTCTATAAACCATATAAACCATAGCTAAACCTTATAAATCTGTAGGTAGCTTAGCATTTCCATTGGATTATTAAAGTTTGTCTGTTCGGCAATTCGGCATTGTCCATCTCTTATGATCATTTTTATGGACAAGTACGGGCGGAAAAATGTTGACGGGCGTTTTCGTCTCTATAACGTCAGCATGCTTGCATACTTGCTCGCGGAATGTAGGAAGATTCTATATCACCAGACACAATGGACGATTGTTACGATATTTCGTGCTGTAAATTTGGAAATTATTTTATTTTCCTTGCATTATTTCAAAACTAAGCCCGAGCTGTCAACTGTTAATTTGGTTTTCAAATTATACAGAGTTTTTAGCAGGTGCAAAGAGGAAGCCGATTATATTTTCACCCATAGCTTAGCCTCCTTGGTGTAAGCAAAATAATATGAACTACAATAGCAATTTCATTCTTTTGTATTTTAGCTGTCATTTTTAGGCCCTACCTAGAGCCTTACCACATTCACCAAATATGCAATTAAATAATTAAAATTCAATCGGTTTTTGTAAATTAGACAACAATTAACTAAAAAAAAATAATACCCAATATTAGGACTTTAAATTAAACATAAAAAACACAAGACTAACATATTTAATATTAATATTGCAACGACGATGGCTAACGAAACCACATAGGCTTCTCGCATTCATATGCACATTTTTAGGAAATTACAAGAAAAATTGAAATGATTAACATTATATAAAATTAAGAAATCGTTAGTAGTATGTAATAATAGTATTAATAATTATTATTATGCAGACAAAATTAATTTATAAACCATTCTTCAAAATACATAAATCACATTGTAGGACCCAGCAAAATTATGTTGAAGTAACTCTTAAGCTCTTAAAACAAGAGCTAGTGGCGAGTGTCCCTTCAAAAATATAAGAATTCATTATTTGTATTAGATAATAATTGTGTGCAGGGTAAAAAAGAAAATAAAGATAACGAATCTTATTTTTGCCAGGGTGAAAGGAATTTTTTTTTGTACATACATTGTTACATAATATAATATCTAACCTTATATTATGATCGTGATTAAAAATCCAAGATTTTACTTTGTGTATAAAAAAGTGACAATTTTCTTAGACTTCTGATGGTAGAGAAAGGTAATTTGCTAAAAATTTAAAAAGCAACTACCTACTGTGAATAATTTTTTAAATTTTACGGGTATGATCGGTAAAAAAGTACTGCTCTCATAAATCATTATAAAAGCAATGGTAATAGTAGTCTTATCGTATCGTATTCATCATAGTTATGGGCAGAGGTAAGAGAGACTGAGATACCCATCTTCGACCGATTTACAGTAATTTGCCTACAAGCTAAATTTTACGCTCCCAAAAAGTTTAGGTGCGCTAGTATTGTTGCATAGAAATTCGTATTGACAAACGTCAAAAATCCTCTCCACCAACACATTCGCACCTAATCTTTTTACCTTTCACTGTGGGCAAAGTTTTTGGCAGCGTTCATATATTTTAGCCGTTAGATTTAAAGATAGTTCGTTACGCTTACATTTTAGGTGAATAGTAATTTATTTAAAAAATAATTGTATATTTATTTGGAATAATCAACAAAAACAAGCAGTGCTAAAGGGGTATGGAGAAACAAAAGCACTTTGAACAAACTTTTGTTAGAAATACTTAAAAATAACTAATCGAAAAGATTAAAAAACTAATCATATTATGTCGTAATACGTTTTAAATTTGTCGAACAGCTCATGCTTATAGCTTAATCAAAATTCTCAGTTTTAAATAGGATGAAAAGATAATATTTGATACAATGTGGAACATAATTCAAAATCAGCAAATTATTGATAGTTTGTTTGATTGTTTTTTTCATTTTTCAATTGCAACTGGTGACATAAACAAATTTTCCAAAAAAACATAGCTATTTTCAGATTTTGGGACTACTATTTCAATAATTTACTGGTTTTTATAATTGTGGAATAAAAATTCTACAATGAAAATGTACTGATTTAATTTATTCATTCACCACACTTCGTGTTGAAATTTGCCACAATAATGTCATATTTTTGAACTCTTGCCGCAACAACCACGGCTAACAGCTGGGCTCATAACGTCATTAAAATATTTCACTTTCAGCTGTCAGTCAACAGACTGCATTTGTTTTTTGTTGTCTGATAAAAGTGCGTATGAAAAAATTCGAGTCAATTCGACTGAATAAAAAAAACATATAATTTTTTATGATTAATAAATAATCAACTAACTAACGCCAAAAAAGGAAGGAAAGTCATACCCATATTCTATGGATGCGATTCGTGTTAACAAATTGTCGACTGAACAACAACAAAAGAAAATGGAGCAGCTCTCGGGTGTTATGATAATCATCATAATTGGTGGCGGAGTATTAACCTTTGTGATGCTATTTATCTTTGCCAAACGCCAAATAATGCGTTTCACACTGAGATCTAGGCGTGGACCACATGTTCCTGTGGATAATGATGCCAAGAAGGTAAGTGCTGTGCAGCAGTTCTTAACTGGACTATAGCGTCTTTGTTATTAAAGGCATTCGTCGAGAGTTTGAACGTCGCATCGATTGTATCCAAAAGATTGCTCATGAACCTAAATTGCTGTGGGATGACGACAAGTACATTCTAAAGCCAAACCAGCGACTACAGCCGTACTACTAGTATCGCATACAGGCTGTCGACGATATCAATATTCTTGGTAAGTTCAGTAGTTTTCCGATCCCACCTTTGAAATAATGGAGTTCATGTTTGTTTAGAGAAAGAAATATACAAAAGCAATGGATTGATTCTAAGTAGCAGGCGCAAAAGTATAGCTTTTTGCATATGTTATGCCAAGTTGATGAAACAAGCTATCTGTTCTGCGCTGCTTCTCGATAACGGGATAAGCTATCAGTAAGTAATTGGTATCCCTGAATTCGTTTTAATGTACTCTACAAGATTGTATAAAATGTTTTTCATTTGTCTTCTTATTTCAAAATTTGGTAGTACCAAATTCGTTTCGTTCGTGGTTATTGCATATCCTACAAAAACCCTGAAGTTGAAACGACTTTGGTACTACGAAATTTTGAAATAAGAAGACAAATGCAAAACTGAGTGTACCATCTTTTAGAGCACAATGAAAGGAATAAGAAAATACAAAATACTTTGTGGTAGCTTATTTAGTTTTCTAAAGGCAGGCGCGAAAGTGTAGCTTTTCGCAATAACTTAGCACAATTAATGAAAAAAGCTACACTTTCGCGCCTGCCTTTAGAAAACTAAATAAGCTACCACAAAGTATTTTGTATTTTCTTATTCCTTTCATTGTGCTCTAAAAGATGGTACACTCAGTTTTGCATTTGTCTTCTTATTTCAAAATTTCGTAGTACCAAAGTCGTTTCAACTTCAGGGTTTTTGTAGGATATGCAATAACCACGAACGAAACGAATTTGGTACTACCAAATTTTGAAATAATAAGGCAAATGCAAAACTGAGTATACCATCTTTTAGAGCACAATGAAAGGAATAAGAAAATACAAAGTACTTTGTGGTAGCTTATTCAGTTTTCTAAAGGCAGGCGCGAAAGTGTAGCTTTTTTCATTAATTGTGCTAAGTTATTGCGAAAAGCTACACTTTCGCGCCTGCCTTTAGAAAACTAAATAAGCTACCACAAAGTATTTTGTATTTTCTTATTCCTTTCATTGTGCTCTAAAAGATGGTACACTCAGTTTTGCATTTGTCTTCTTATTTCAAAATTTCGTAGTACCAAAGTCGTTTCAACTTCAGGGTTTTTGTAGGATATGCAATAACCACGAACGAAACGAATTTGGTACTACCAAATTTTGAAATAATAAGGCAAATGCAAAACTGAGTATACCATCTTTTAGAGCACAATGAAAGGAATAAGAAAATACAAAGTACTTTGTGGTAGCTTATTCAGTTTTCTAAAGGCAGGCGCGAAAGTGTAGCTTTTTTCAATAACTTAGCACAATTAATGAAAAAAGTTACACTCTCGAGCCTGTCTCTAGAAAAGTAAATATGCTATCACAAATAAGTTTGTATTTTAGTATTCGTCTCATTATTCTCTAAAAGATGGTATACTTTGTTTTGTATTTGGCTTCTGATTTAAAAATAAACTGGTGCAATAGGCCTACTGGGGAAACCGAGCACCATAAAAAAATCGGTTAACGCGTCAACATGCATACCTCATAGGTGGCGTGGAAATGCATAAATAATCGTTTTTATTCCTATATAGATAGATATAATAAATAAATTTTACATTTTCAGCAGCAATCGACAAAAAAACAAGGATGATTCGCATTCACGAAGTCCATCACATTGTCTTGATCATCACGATCGCCATCATCATTATTAGCTCATCAGCAGCATCTTATATCTCGTCAATATCTCCTCTCATCACATCATCATCTTCATAAAATGACAAGAAAAGTCAAACACGAAACCATAAAACATGAATTAAATCAATTGTTAGTTTATATTACTTAATAAATGTAAATCATATTTTGCTTTTGCATAAGATGTATAAAATTTTGGTTTCATTTGGAATTTGCGATACGCAACTATCTATATAAACTACTATCTGATTGACCTTCTTTACGTGGTCGACGGTAAAAAAAACGACAACAAAACAAAAACAGTTTTAAGGGTCGTATTTATATTGGCTCTGATTATCCTTGTCCTGCTCCGTTTCATCCGTCCACATAATTTTACGACCTTCATCCTCCTCTAAGAAAGCATTTTCTTCCAAGAGCTTTACAACATCAATCATTCGTGATTGGTAGAAAGACTCTCCTTTTTCTTCAAGGGTCACATTCAGGCGGTCGAAATCGTTTGAAATTCTTTGCGTGATGCGTCACAAATTTTCGTCTATGCCTTGATAGAGTCCGGATCACCGTTTTGCAGTTTCACCACAGAGCTTTATGCACGCTTCTTGAACTCCTTATCTTCATCGAACCTACAAGTAAAAACATGTTATAGTGTGGCAGTGGGAAAAATGTTCACATATCTAACCTCTGCATTAATTCCTTGTAAAATGTCTGCAAATCGTGGATTGGTGAACTTTCTGCGAGAAAATTGGGAAAACTGTCTTTTATATGAGAGATGAGCATTCCAAACAGCGTTTCCAATCAAATACGTAATTGTGGCGCAGAACATTGTGGCCGAGCAACTCTAAATGACGGCAAACCGATTCGCCAATGATTGTGGAGTGCAAATGTCCAACGTGCATCTGCTTGGCGATGTTAGGTATACATTTCCGTATACATTGTGGTGGCTGTAATCCGTTTTGGAGTAAATCGCCAATGGCTGCGACTGCATATTTTCTGAAACAAAAGAAATGTAATTTTCATCAACGCATGCAACGACATACTCACTATTTACCCTATTTACTGCTTGTTCTGCAATCCTCTCGTACAGATGCTCGTCTCTGAAGCCAGACTTAATGTCTTCGAGGATAATTTTATCTTCATCCCTTGTTCACGGATGGACGGGTTCCAGTTTTATTTCTTTCTTGGGCGAGAGTTGTACCTCACTCTCTCTGTACCTGCTGATTCTTCAATCAGTTTACCATCACTTTCCTTCCTCTTCTTTGGTAACTTTTTTCTGCTTGCGTCTGATTCAGAGTTAGACCCCTCGTCAATAATATTCCGAAGAGCTATAGTAACTGGTCGAGTAGTAGGATGTGTTGAGGCGAATCGCATGGGCGCGAAGAGTTGCATCATCGCCTGTCTCAAAGTGTTCATCTTCCGGTGTCGGCTCTATGACAGCTGCATTTGGAGGATATAAATATGTATCTCTTGCAGTTTGGCAAGTATCAGAACTTACCTTTTCTCTTTCTCGCTACTGCAGTCGCTGATCAACGCAGACTCGGTCGAAAACAACTGCGTGAACCAGTCGATAAGAAAAGTGTTCCCCTTCAGCAGAGGAAAGATCTTGAATTTAATTTTTTCGGTAATGTCCGCATCTTCTGACAAATCGCTGATGCAATTAAAGATCTTCCGGATCTGCGCTGGTTGCTTGCTAAAGCCGCTTCCGGTGGCAGGAGAAATGTTAGGAATACATGCTCCAATTCCGGATTATCGGGTATAAAGAGCTTTTCCAGTTGCTGAAAGAATAATCAAATTTGAAGCGCTCTTATTGAACCAGACAGATTTACCTACTTACGTTGTACAAATCTGCCACTTTGTCCTTCTTTGGATCGAATGCCCTCAGAATGTGGTTGAATTTCTTGCAGTCCTCGGGTCTCCAACTGTCCTCACTGCTGCTGATGGATTTTAATACCTCAACTTTTTACAGAGGTGATACATTATTGCCTTTAATGGACGATATGACATCAAATTCGAGGATTTCTTGTTGTAGTACTGACAGATAAAATGCAAAATTGATCAAACTGAAATTAATTCTTTTTGTTCACAGTCTCACAGATTGCCTTGTTTATTATATATTTCGTATTTTTTTTAGGTGTAATCGCTGGTAGTGGCGCTGACGTGGTTGATGGTGATAATCCCAATGATTCTTTCTGCCATACGACTCTGAGCGTAGCCCAAAATTGAAAGGTCACGATGTAATGAGATTTTATCATTTATGGTTTATTCTCTGTAAATCTGTAAAGTTAACTTTCACATTTTTCACATTTTATACACAAACTCACTGAATCCATTAGAATACGCAATTTCTTCGCCATCGACCACGCATAAAGTTCCTTTGAATGTGTTTGCTTGGATATATTCCAAAAGCGATAAGCCAACCCTGTAAGAGATTAGCTATTACCAAGAGAATGTATTTATTTATTAATTTTAGCAATTAAAATATGATAAAACTTACTTTTTTTCACTTTTCCACAGCAAATCACATTTTGTGTCTCAATTTGTTTTCCGAGTTTTGACAATTCTGACAATCGGCTTCTGTCAAACCGAATTCACCACATTTTTTTTGTTAATTTTTTTTGTTCAATTTTACATGGATAGGAATTGACGTACACGGATAGGAAAACAAAATGGCGGATTCCTGGCAAAAATTGAGGCGACCAGCGGCAAGAGGATTGCGAGTTGGGTATCTCAGTCTCTCTTACCTCTGGTTATGGGTGCTTGAAATAGTACAAATAAAGAATAATTCAATTCTGATCAATTTAACAAATGACTAAATGACGAATATACCTGGAATATGCTAACGTAGGGGAAAAGAAAAAATAATTTAATACTTGGTGAAATTATCGCCTTAAATGCACTTACAAATTCCGGAAAACGTAATGCAGTATTGGCCTTTATTTTTACTTATGCAACTTCGAAAAAAATCCTAACACTCTTATTTTTTAATTCGTAAACTAGTCTCCTCGATCGCCATCAAAGGATTTAGCGTCTGTGACTGAGACCCGCTATTAACACCAGTTCTATACTTTTTTTCATGAAAAAAACCTGAAGTTTTTGACTATTTCGCAGTTTTTGACACTCCCGCGGATATATCTGTCTACAGTAGGTCAGTAGCCGTGCAAAAAGGTTAAATACCCCTAAATGATCATTTTTTGTTGCGCTGACGTTAACTCTTAAACCCTACCCATCCATGGAGAAACACTATTGCTACCCTGGGGTCGAGAAAACCCCAATATAGTTTTGTGATTATTTCAAAGTTTACAATCGAGTCATTCTTGGCGCACAGACCGGCTATGTTCACCGCGAAGGTAGTTTTGGGGCATGATGGATGAGGGCCAGTGCAAGTTTTTTGAGGAAATGGCGCCTTTTTTGGCACTGGTTTGACGCCTTTATTTCTCTAATATTCGTGTCCTTAGTAAAAGAAGCGAGACTAGACGAGACGCCTACATTAGAGATTAGCTTAAATAGCGCCATCGTGGGGTTTTTAGTTGAAAAAATATCCACAAAGGTCTTGTTTATGCATCGCGCTGGACCCCAGGGTGTGGTTTAAGGGTTAAAGCTCTGCAAGAATGTTAGGTACTCTATCTAGGACATATTGCGGTAGACGTCCAGCGGTTAATGAATACGATTTTTTTTAAATTTATTAAACAAAATTTGGGTTCAATTGACTTACATTTTTGCTCTGTCCTGTATTTTGATTTTAATTATATGCTCTCCGGTCACCATACATGATTAAGCCCCAAAATATTGTAGGTATTTGAAAGAGAAGATTGAGATTAAAAGTTGCATCATTTGGCTTTTTCCTTTTTTGAATAAAATAATTTTTTTGATTTGTTATTCTCTTTCTTGATTTTGTCGTTATGTGTCCCTTGGAATACGTAATCTTGAAGTTGAGATTATCTTTAAAATTCGTAAAAAGTAATTATTTATGCTTTTATACGAATTTTTAAATGAAAATGCAAAGCTATCTAAAATCTAAGTTTTTTCATTCTAATGAATGAAAAATTATAGCTTTTTATTTATTTTTCTCAGCGGCACAATGAAAAAACTACCTTTATAAATAGCTAGTCTACATACACTACAGTCTGGATTGAACGTTGTGAAGGTTTATTAAGTCCTTTTAAGAAAATACCGCAGTAACTCGTCGCTTCGAATTGATTATATTTGGCTAATGAACGGAGATTCTTTGTGTTCATACAATACTGTAGGTATAGTGTTTATGCTAATTCTGCTGTTTTAGCTTACAATAAGAAACATGAGGCTCCACCATCAAGTTTGATGTTACTTTCGGTGCAGTGGAATAACACCCGCGAGTCTTATTTTGTATACCCTCCACAAGAAGGTATATTATTCACTTTTCCATTACATTTGTAATGCCAAGAAGGAGTCACCGGGGACCCTATGAATTATATTCTGAATCAGGATCACATTCTAAATCGATTAAGCCATATGTCCGTCTGTCTGTCTGACTGAAAACACGATAGCGTCCAAACGAATCGACCTAGGTGAATAACATTTTGTGAGAGGACTTCTTTTTACCATCGCGTCGTCAGGTTGGTTTTGAAAATCGGAGATGTCGGTCAGATAGTTTCGGTACCTTCCATACAAAACCAATATTAAAATTAATAAGATCCTTAGACTACATACGTAGTTATATCTTTATATAATAAAAATCGAATTTAATTTTTGTCGGCTACTTAAAACTTGAAAACTACCGGCTCGATTGAGCTCAAATTTACAGACAATCTTAGGTATTGGCAGAGATGTGCCCCTGTGAAGATTGGTAAAAATGGGCGTGGCACCGCCCATAAAAAAGGAACATTTAAAATCTTATATCTTGAAAACCGCAGAATTAATTGAGTTATAACATTTACAGACAATCTTAGGTATTAGCCCAGAAGTGTTCTGTGACGATTGGTCAATATTGGACAAAGGGGCGTGTCACCTGCCATAGAAGAAACATCTCAATGACGTTTCATGAGATGTTATTTTTTTGTTTGTTATTGGTGTATTTCAGGTTTAAGGAAGAGAATTCCAGAAAATCGATTTATTCTCATTATTCGCAATTTACGAAAGAACATTATTATCTAAGACCTAAGCAATACAATTCCTGTTTCCTCCTATTGTTCAGTTACTCTTACATCGTTAAATATATTAGATTTTTTTATAACTGGACCAAATCGATTTGGTTGATCCCATCAATTTTTTTTATCTTTTTTTATAAACATACTTACCTACTTTGTATTGATAATGTGTGGCAGAATGCTCCAGAATGAGTTTTGCCCCGATGTGGTGGGTGGGCTCATCAGTAGACGAACCACCACATCTACCTAGTCGCACAGTTTACTCGATGTTTACCGAGACTAGGTATATCATGTGTTTAACAGCCAAAAGTAACTGTGAACCGTAAACCTAAACGTGTCTTCGGTCGAAGGCAAAAACCGTATAGGGTTCATTTAGCCGGATGCCTGGCGGAATCAAAATAATTTTTACACTAGAAAAATTCAAAATGTGAATGTTGTGAATACTTACTTTGGATATATGTATTTTTCTCCATATGGATTAAGTCTTAATTTTAAGTAAGTTTAAAGCTAGGTCTTGATATGATGGACAGAAGAAGTCAAGCTTATGATAATACTTCACGCAGAAGTGCAGCGTATATTAATACGTTAACCCTATAACTGATTGACCCTGACAATTTCTGTTGGGAAATTTTGTCGCATTTCAGTCTATGAATGAATTATAGTTTGAGAGAATTACATTAACAACCACTCGTAGACACAGTCACTTTGGTAGGAATGGTAGCTATTTCGAATACACCACTAATTCATTTTAAAAGTAGTCTGATGATGAATTACTGGTGTAGTTCGAAATAGCTATCATTCCTAACAAAGTGACTGTGTCTACGAGTTGTTGTTAATGTAACTCTCTCAAACAGTAATCCATAGCGTTGCCACTGTTGGACTAATTTTTTGCAGTAGATTCTCTAAAAAAATGCAGTAGATCGTATTTTTTTGCAGTAGATTTTTTTTGAAACAAAACCAAGGTAAATTACAAAACATAACATAAACAATACAAAATTAATAAAGACGAGTCTTTAAACAAAATAGAAAAATGCATTAATATTAATAAACATGGAATATTGTTCATCTTCATTGGCTATAAAGTTTTTCTTTGTCATCATCATAAAAAGGAAACAAGTTTAAAATAGGCAATATCGAGGGTATACTGCCTTCCACTAGGTACTAACTTTGTATCTACGTACCTCTCAGAGGTTTCAGTCTTTCATCATTAAAATTAAAACGATTTTTTATCTGTTGACAAGCCTCGATATAAAATTGCAGCACGAAAAACTCCATCAAGCTAGAAAATATTTGTTCAGAATCGACGTCTAAATTTGACCTGTTGTTGTTCAAAGACATATTTTGCTAAAACAGTTTCCTTCGACAATTTAAGCCATGAAAATTCAGTTTCCCAAATTGGCTTGTATTTCTGTTTGTATTTTATCTACTATTTTGGATTTGGCTTCCTCATTTAAGCTTTTACAAAAATGCAGTAGATTTAATTTGGTGGCAGTAGATTTAAATTTTGAAAAAAAATGCAGTAGATCTACTGCAATTGCAGCAAAGTGGCTACGCTGTGACATAGACTGATATTATTTGGCTCTACATGCTAGACACAAACACAATGTTGCCTAAAATATTGTTGTTCTTTTTATTCATATCCACTATCCACACACGCTTTGAAATTCTATGATGCATGCATTGCATTATGCAGCACGGTTGCCAACTTTAAACATAACTTCCGGACGGAAAAATCACAATTGGGACAAAAATTTAATTTTCCAGCTGAGATAACAAATTGTGCATAAATTATTCGGTTAAAAAAACTGTATTTATTATAACAAAACAAAAATATATTACAAAACCAATTCATATTTTAGTACACCGCGAAAAGTACTATCTAAAAATAACTTGAAAATTTTTTTTTGGAATTAAAATTTATAATGGTTTCACATTGAAAAAAAGATGATACTTTTTAAATTGTGCAGCTTTACCTAATTAAAGATGATTGTTATTAAGAAAAGATGCGATTTCGTCACATCAGCTTAAATTTAACGTACCTAGTACAAAGATCTGTCTTAACGAGGTCTAACTACTCGCATTTTATAGCTGTCGTCTCCAAACTGCCTGCATTAATAAAAAAACCCTTTTCATACTATGCATTTCTAAAAGAAAAGCTCAGGGCTCTTTCTATAAGCTTAGTAGTTTTAAATAATTCACCGTTATTTAGGGCTAAATAATTATCTTCGGATAATTTTCCGACACTATCGTAGTTGAAAACGAATTTTTCAGCTGTCAAAAAATGATCCGTTTTCTTATGGTAGAAGTTTTGCTAGAATGTTGAAGAGGAAATAAAACATTGCATTTCAATTAATTAATACGTAAAATTAGATAAATCTCTGTTTTAAGATTGAAGTTTGGTAAACTTCTTTTTTCAACAATTTCATAAGTGTCAGAAAATTTTTCATTCTTATTTAAAGCAATAACAAGCAAACCGTTGATAAATTTTTGTAAGGCAGTATTTACTTCAGTGCGATTTTCTAATTTGATTTTCAAACTTTGAAAAAAGATCGCGCTAACTGGAGAGGCGTGTTGGTTGAGGTCCAGGTATTGTCTGGTTGTTTGATCTTGCTTTTTACTTTTTAAATTTATTGTTTTAGATTATCTACTCTAGCCGGTTCTGCTTAATCTTCTTTACTCTATAGTCTAAAGTTCTTTGCAATTAACTCATTGGGGTGGGTTTTATCTACCTACATATTTATGATGCAGTTTTGTGTTAGACGTTATTGGGTATTGATTGGTATAAGATAGTTGTTCTCCTTAATGGCTCAACTTTTACTCGCATTTCTTTTTTGCATTATTTTTGGCGAAACAGAAACATTTTCTTTGTTTTATTTTTACCGTATCGCACATGTTTCTGTGCAGTTCTTTGGTGGCCTTACAGCCGATGCACGCTGGAACTGGAACCTCTTCATACAAAGTGATGCTCAAAATACCGTTTCTCATTTCTGCGAGTTTCGAAAAAAATTAATACCAAATAAATGTTATCTGTATTCCATTTGTCATAAGTAAGTACTAATTTCTTGCTTGGTCTAATATCTGAGGTTTGGTACGGGAAAGTTGTCACTTTCTACTTGTTTTTGCTACCGCTAGCCTTTTTTAATTTTTAAAGGTGAAATTTGGTTATTTAAAGAAAAATACTATTATGTCATTTGTTAATCACGGTATGTAGATTACGTTTAGATTTATTATTTTCATATAGACTGGTTTATTTAATATATAGAGCGAGTGAGTCCCCAGAAGGGACATCAGCCTCAGTAACAGAAACGGAGGCAGAGGTATGTACCAATACAATCATTATTAGATCATACAATTACTCGTTTGCTGCACCCTCAAGAAGAAATGGTTGCAGCTTTGGATCCCTTAATCAATTTAACATTAATTTCCAAGTGCAAGCTCAAGTCATACTCAATATATTCAAAAGTTTACTTCGGAGAAGAGTGACGGCAATAGTAGGTACATGTTTCTATCATTTATGGTACCTTTACAATTAATTGACGAACGAAACAATAACAAATCCGTTGTGTAGAGTTATATCTTTGGTATCCCATGAGTACAAGTCTTCATAAAATCTTCATATATGAAAGTGAAATTATATCACTTATTGGGCAATTAAGCGAAGAATGTAGGCATGCTTAACATGACTGCAACGGCAGTTTTGAAAATTGGCCTTTTCTTGAAAACTGTAAAAACGTTTTAAAAAAAATATACTTTTAAGGTACTATTGTCATTACTAACTTGATAGCAAGCTCAGTTTTTCTCTAAGAAGACTGCGTCCTTTGATATCCACCCAAATCCCTAAAAATAGTAGGTACTTTAAAAAACTGCTCATATCTGTAAAACGCCATTTTCGATTATGATAAAAATGTTACTTTCAGGTAATGCTTAAATCCATAGTAATACCATTTGCTCAGTTTTAAGCTAAACAGTTGAAAAACAGAGTTTTTTGAACCATTATTGCGTCCTTCGATTTCCACCCCGATCGCTAGAAACGGTGGAATAATTTTACAAAAAACAGCTCTAACGATTTTGATCAAAATACATATTTAAGACAACATAAGCATTCTAAACACGATCACGTACTTAGTTTTTCCCAGAAAACTTGAATATAGCCGTTTTATGAATATTTCTCAAAAATGACTACCCAACTCTTGATCTGTATTCACACACGGTATTATTTTTGCAAAGCTCAAAACGGTGGCAATATAATTGGAAATTCATCGCCTACCTGCCTTGAAGGAAATGTCAGTTCCGGGTGAAATTTGAAAGTAGTAAAGTCTTGTAGTTAATACGTATGTTAATGTAGTATGTATTACGTTTTTAACTAAAAAGGGTTCAGTTACTAAACCTGAGTACATCTTGAGTAGGTATGATTTTAAACGTAAAATTTGCTGAAATGAATCTGAGATTCTTCGAGATTTGCAATAAACGAGAAAGTTTCGCGCGACCCAGTCGTGCACATTTTTTTAATAATTTTAAAAGTTACTCTTCTTCTTTTAAACTAAAGATTATTGATGAATTTAAGTCTGGATATACTCTGGCAACATTAGCTAAACGTTATAATATTAATAAATCGATTATTTCATGTTTAATAAAAAAAATAATAATGCAAGGAGTCGTTGAAAGTCAAAATGTCGGTGGTAGGCCGCGTAAGACAACATGTCGAACGGATAGAAAAGTTTGTGGTATAATTAAAAAACAACCATTCGTAAGTTCGAATGAAGTCGTAAAATTACTTGATTTAAGCATTGATGCTAGCACGGTGCGAAGACGTGCAATTGAAAATAATCTTCGGAGTTGCAGGCCGTGCAAAAAACCGATGCTCACAAAAAGGCATTTAAGGAACAGGTAGTGCAATTAAATTCTTTAAACATAATTCAAACTAAAATCTTTTTTCATATTACATATGCTAAATTTTGCACGAAAATACCAAAACTGGTCTCCTGAAAAATGGAAAACAGTTCTTTTCAGCGACGAGTCAAAATTTAAATTACTTAATTCTGACGGTATATGTTATGTGAGACGTCGTAAAGGGCAGCGACTCAATCCTAGATTCTGCACATTCACTGTAAGGCATGGTGGGGGTAGTGAATTGGTGTGGACCTGTTTTTCGGCAGAAGGTGTAGGTCCATTCTACAAAACGGAATCATGGACCGATTCAAATATAAAACCATTATAGAATAGATAATGCTACCACATGCCGAGTGGGAAATGCCACTTCGTTGGGTGTTTCAACAGGATAACGATCCGAAACACACATAGAAGTTGGTGAAGGAGTGGTTAGCGGATAGTGGGATTCAAGTTCTTGATTGGCCGGCCCAAAAAACCTGTTTGGTATCCTTAAAAGCCGTGTCGCTGGTCAACACTTTTCCAACAAGTCTGACCTATTCAATGGTTTGAACGTTGAGTGAGAAAATATATCCCTGGATACACTCTCAAAGTTAATTACTTCTATGCCTCGTCGTTGCGCCTCTGTTATTCAAAATAAAGGATATTACACAAAATATTAAAAAAATTGCTTATGTTTTGCACAGTTCAATTTGGCTACTCTGTTGATTTTTGCGTTCTTTTTTTAATCTGCAGTATTATTACTTTTATAAAAAGTTGTGAATTTCAAAATACACTCTACTTACTTACTTATCGGGCTCCCGACCCGTGAAGAGTCTCTGCCTGAGACACTGCAGCCTTCCATCCTCTACGATCCCGGGCACGCTGCTTCCAATTGTCCAGACCAAGCGCTCTAGCATCCGCGATGGCTTGGTCTTTGAAACGGAGGTTCGGTCTTCCTTGTCTCCTCGAACCTGGGGGCTGGGATTCGAAGATCCTCTCTATTACACATAATTACATAATCTATTTCTGTTTATTTGGCGATGCAGAAAGTTGAAAAGATTTGCTATGAAGTCCTGACTCCAGATGGTTGCTTAGGTTTTGAACAGTGGAGTGAATTTAAGATTTTTGAATTTTTTTGTTTGTTTCGCTATGCCTATAGTCATAAAAGTTGAATTTGATTTTTCCATAACGTTACCACAAGTTTTTAGCAAAAAAAATGAGGTCCTGGGGATTTTTGTTTACAATTTTTTTTAATACGATTTAAGATATTTAAATAAAGTGAATTGATAATAACAAAAAGCCATTTTATAGCTACAATATTATTTGATAAACAAATCTTTTCGTTCGCAATCAGAATCGATTCCCTATTCTAAATCCTGAATTTCTCTTACAAATTTGTACGAGTATTATATTCAAGGGAAGCTGCGTTTCATTTTAGTTATCAGCAGCTGAATATTTAAAGTTCAAAATTTAATTTACCTATATAAAATGTGGAATGTTAGTTAGTTAATACAATGTTGTATTAAAATAAATTCTTTCTTTGTCTCAAATTGTGGCAATTAGGCCTATTCGGCAAAATCTTTTCTTCTGTTATGAATCATAAAAGATTTCGACCATAAAAGATCTTTTATAAATCGTATTCGGGGTTTTGAACTTTTATGAAATTCTGTTATGGAACTTCGAAAATTGAAAATCTGTTACGAAGCTGTCAAAACAAACCTCAGAGTTTTTTTTTATTCATAGTCAGTAGGCACCTGCTTAAATTTGTGCAAAAAACATTTTAAAATGCGGGCTGAAATGAATAAGTTATGAATTACTACAAACTAAATAATTGTGTAATAAACAGTGGAATATCTTTTTTAGGAAAAAGACGACAAAAAACCACTACCGAGCTAAAGCAAATATATTGCTCTTACATGGAGCTAAATCCAATTAGAAAACACTGTTTAAATCAGTAACCAGCTGGTCGGTACCTATAGCCAGCCTGTAGAATTGAGAAAGCGGATAAATAAGATGCAGTATCAGTATCCCTTTGCCGCAAACGTCGCTAAAGTCGTCAAAGAATAGTTGGTTCAGTGCGCGCTGTCTGATGCTGGACATTTGCAGAGGAAATGAGAGAGTTTTTTTCTCATTCGTATTTCCGCAACTGCGGCATTGAGGGTTGTATTTGTATGGGATACTTTGGCCACATGGTCTCCAATTGGCCAATGCCCCGTGGTTGTTGCCGTGATTTTAGCGATATCTGGAATACTGTTTGTATTCGTGTCTTGCGTATTGTTCCAATTTGTTCATTATAGAACTCTAGCATTCACCAAATCCAATCTAAAGAGCTGAATAAAACACATCAGGAAGATCAAAGGGATCACTATTTAATCTTAGTTCCAGCAAAAGTGATTGGTGTCTTCGCTTAAACCAAAAATATAAATTGATAAATTATTTTCAATTACATACCCACTTGGTTATACGCATTTATTACATTTGTCTTCTTTTGTAAACATTTCGTCGACGAAAAATTGTATAGATATCCATTTCAATCCAAAACTTTCTAATTAATAAAAATCGTTTATCATAAAAGTCACAAAATTCTGTCTTTTATTCTGTTATGATTTATAACAGATTTCATAAAAGATTTTTGCACGCAGAATACCAATTTTGGTGATCGTAAAAGATTTTTTGACAGTTCGAACTTTTGTATGGAAATTCATAACAGAATAACAGGAAAAATGGATAAAAGATTTTGCCGAATAGGCCTGAATATTTTTGGAGATCAGATCATAGCCTTGCAAAATCAATCTCTCTCTATTCCAGTCACACACTGAAGCAGAAGCTTCTGTCACCAGCTTAACACACCCTTGTTAATATAGTCAAATAGTCACCCGATATTGTTTTCGTTAAAGGAGGTTCGGTGACGTCCACCGTATAGCTGCATAGCCCATTATATCAGGTCGATATAATCATCGGCTTCGAAATTTATTTTTGGGATTTGGATTTGATGTTTTCTGGATGGCAGCCTGCTATTAGCAGGGATAAATACTGCCTTAAGGTTGTTTGGGAAGTATTTTGAGACTTTTATAATTGCTAAAATATGCTGGGGTCCATTCAAACGTACCTACTGTTGTGTACGTAGCCAAAATCAGTAATTGCGTTAAAGGTCTTTCAATTGCTGTGTAAAGTCGCAGAATCCTGTTAGCTGTTGTAAGTCTCCTTGAATGACACGGTTTGATGGCTGTCAATGTACCAAATCTAAAGCTGCTTTGCCATGAGACACACATTTCATACAAATATTTCTAACCTGTGCTAAAATGTTCGATACTTGGCTCAGGCAGTTCCTGAGTTATCTTTTCGAACGCCTGAATTATGGCAAAATATGACAGCTACCAAAAGCTTTATCCAGGACTACAGAAAATCCATTCGTTTTATTGGTTTTGTCATCAACATAGGCCATCATAACGAAGGGGAAATTCACTAAAATGCAGCAAACAAACAAACAACAAGTTTTCTAGCTGACATACGATAGCATTTTACTGAGTAGGAAGCGAGGAGTAACAAGGATCTTGTATAATTGGGTTTGACCCTGGCAATTTCTGTTGAACAATTATTGTCGAGTTTCAGTTTTCCCCGCAGCTATTAACCAGTAAGTACAAGTGTACAAGTCCCCAAACTAGTGATTAGAACGAAGGAGAAGATCAATCTCAGTGCGTTGTTGTTGCTACGAAGTGTTTTTTGTTCACTGTTCTCTCGGGTTGCTTTCCCCCTTCCTCTCTCTGCCACAGACCAAAGCGATGTATCTTGACAGTGCATTCCTATAACGACATCAATAGCCGCTAAGCATGGATTTTTTGAAATTCTATCCCTAAGAGGGCAAAGCAAGTCGAGCACGGGTCGGTGGCCGATGCTTTAATACCCTCCACTGCATACAAAATGTTAGGCATGTGAGTTAGTAGGTAAGTTATGTATACACAAGATGCGGGTCTAATATTGGTTTTGTATGGGAGGTACCAGAACTACTTGACCGACATAGTCCATTTTCAATACCAGCCTGACGACGGTAAAAAGAATTCCTCCCAAAACATTTTATTCGCCTCGGTCGATTCGTTTGGACGCTATTGTGTTTTCAAAAGACAGACAGACAGACGGACATAGGTAAATCGATTCAGAATTTGATCCTGATTCAGATGTGATCAGATGTTTTGTACAAAAGGAGAAGAAAGGGTAAGGTCTAAAATTTCCTCTCTTAAAACGTTTCTAAACGTGGGCTTATTTCCCTTATTTATTACAACTAAATTTTTGCTATACAGCTATTCTAATAAAGACTCACCTCTTTTATTTGTATCTCGGCTGCCCCAAACTTCGTTGTGCGCGTTAGATTCGCAACCGATGATAAGTTGTAGTTGCTGGGTTTGGCAGTACTGGACGAGTTCCTGTACTGGTCGTGGTGGTATATCGTCTTCTCAAAGTACGCTGATGCGCATACAATTTTTTGCAGCTCTCGGCCGTTGTGTCTTTCTAAAAGGCCCGCCACCAGATCTCTGGTAATTTTGTTTTTAGAAAAGAGAAAATATATCCACCCTCTCTCTCTCTATCTCTCTCATCCCATTATTTTCCTAATACGTTTTCCCCTTTTTCAAAGAAAGCTGACCGTGAGAAAAACAGGGAAATTCGAGATTAATCCCACAGACTTCCAAACTTTGAGGGGTTGGATTTGAAAATATCCTTCCTTATTCCTTGTATACGAATACGCCATAAAGAGAACCTCTGTGCAAAATGTCAGCTTCTAGAGCAAAGATTTGGATAATCGGAGATCTGCTTGGAGCTTAATCGAGGTGATTGCTTTTTTTTAACAGCTTAAGGTGATGGTTTCCTTCTGCCGATTTAATTTTGGTCTATCAAGTATCAAGTAGTGAGCTGCCTTCACTCCCTTGACTAACAGTGTGATCGTCCATTAAAGTAGCGCTTTTCAGACTGCAGAGAACAAGAGTTGATGATGCAGTCTCAGATGCAATTACTGTAGTCTTAGTTTTTAACGGCCAAAGAAAATTCCTACAGTTTTATTTTATGTATAGATATAGCCATTTCAGTAGCACACGCAGAGTGTTGACCAGCAAAAAGGTGGAATTCAGGTAATCCTGGATGAGGCTACCGAAGAGGAATGGGCGGACAACATAGAGAAAACATTAGTAGTTTTTTTTTTCTATCGCGTACTGTTTTTCAGGTACGAAAGGCAACAATTTGTGGTAAAAAATTAAAAACTAAAGCCAGTATACACATAAATAAATAAATAAATAAATAGGTGGCGCAACAGGCGGGTGACACCCAAGGCCTAGCTTCTCGCAACCATTCGTTTTGTGTGAGTTTCTATTTTTGGGACGAATGGAAGGGACCTACTATTTTATGCCGAGTCCGAACGGCTGAATTGAGAAGCTTTTTCATGACAGTCATACTCTCGGATGTTTGTCAGACGATCGCGAGAGGTGGCGCAGTAGAAAAAACTTTAAGATGTAATTTGTGTTTTTCCGGGGATCGAACCTGGGATCCCTCGCACAGTAGTCCAGCACACTAACCACTGCGCTACTGCGCCCACCGTATACACATATTTTTATTTAATTACCAATGTAATTCGAATAACACTGTCAAATTAACTTCATATAAACATACTTACACACAATAAAGTAACTTTCCATGTTCTTAAGAATTAGAAGACATAAATCAATCTGGTTTTCAGTGTTCGATTAAGAATTGATTTAGGCAATAAAAACTATAAACAAATTAAGTATCTACATATTCTCTCAAAATTGGAAAAATCAGCATGAAACTTTTATTTTTTTAATTTTTTTCCTCAAATTTCCAGTTTGAACGAATTTTTTTTAAGAAACTTTTAATAGAAATAACTTAATTTAAAAATAATATGAAAGACCAGGCTCTCGGCTTTCAAAAATCCTAAAGGAGTTTATTGTAGGTGTTGCCATTTTTTACAATTTTTTGTAAAATTTCCCGCCTAAACGAAGCGAGATAGACCCTCTTCCATAAAAAAATGCTTAAATTTAACCCCCTATACATTTTTTGCGCCTAAGTTATCGTACTTTCCTCAATTCGCTACTTAAATGCTTAAAATGAACTTCTAGCTAATTGAAAATGTACTGGCCAGTATTACAGTACCCAGTAAATGTACTTAGAATAAAGTAGTTGATGAATTTCAAGTAACAAGTACATTGTAATTTGTTTTCAAGTACATGGTACTGGGTACTTGAAAGTTTACAAGTCTGGTCTTGATACACAATACACAATACGTCCGGAATATAAAAAAATACGCACTCTTTACTTTTTCAGATATTTTTTTCTTTGAGACTTAACAATGTATTGTCCACACACTTTTTGGCGAATTTTTGCATTGACGGCGACGGCTTTTACAGTATTCATCTTGTATAGTCTAACACTCACAATATATAGTTAATCACAAAGACACTACCGCGAAATGAGCCTGTTTTCTCAAGAATAATTCAACTTAAATGTGGGCAAAATAAGAATCGCTTAAAAACACGTTATCGGTGTGTACCTAAAAAACAAGACGTGATAGAAACAACAGACATTCACCGTTTACATTCTATAACTAACACAATACTATAACAGCAGTCAGTTTTTTTGGGGATCGAATTCGTGTCACGCAGTGATAATTGAAACCATTAAAAATGATCTAGTTGCATCCATATTTTGATGCAGTCAGCAACAATTTAACATTTATGATGATTTTTTTTCGTTGAAATTAAATTGATGTAAATAAATCAACTGGCGCTTTCGTGGGCATTGAGACGGAGGCGGGGAAGATAGATTTGGCGGTCAATGAGGGCAAGACAAAGTATATGCTGTCATCAAGAAAAGACACCCAACACCGACGTCTTGGACAGAATGTCACTATAGACAGATATAACTTTGAGGTGGTAAAGGACTTTGTCTACCTAGGCTCCGCTATGAACTCAGACAATGACACCAGCGCTGAGATTAAACGAAGAATAACTCTTGCCAATCGCTGTTTCTTTGGGCTAAGAAAGCAATTGAGTAGCAAAGCCCTCTCTCGAACAACTAAAGTGACCCTTTATAAGACCTTAATCATCCCAGTCCTACTTTATGGTGCAGAGGCATGGACTCTATCAAAAGCGGATGAGCTTACTCTTGGTTACTTCGAGAGGAAAATTCTTCGAGTAATTTTCGGTCCCGTCTGCATAGACGGTGAATGGAGGAGGAGATACAACGACGAACTGTACGGGCTGTACAGCGACATTGACTTAGCCAGAAGAGTGAAGGTCCAACGACTGCGGTGGCTGGGTCATGTAGAGCGAATGGACGTGAATGCTCCGGCCCGGAAGATCTTCGAATCCACACCGGAGGGACGGCGCAGTAGAGGAAGACCGCGACTCAGGAGGCGCACGCAAGTGGAAAGGGACCTTAACCAACTTAGCGTGCGAAACTGGAGGCAGCTGGCCAAAGATCGTGCTGGCTGGAGACGCTTGTTGGTTGAGGCCCAGGTCCACCCCGGACTGTAGCGCCACTTTAAGTAAGTAAGTAAATAAATCAACAAAACATTAAAAAGCCTGACAAAGCGTGAGGCCTGGCCTGAGCTTGACAGAGACCTTAAAAGCCTGACGCGTCAGGCCAAATCCTGGCGCCTAGTAACCCTACTCGCACAGTAGTCCAGCAAATGAATATAATGATAGACATAGCAAATGAATTTAAAAAAAAAAAGCAAAGCACTTTGCAAATATATGATTGGCCTAATCCAACTTCGTGGTCATTTCCCTCTCCAACTTGGTAGCCGCCTTCTGCAAAAAAGCGCAAGCATGCCCTTAGCTTAACTAATGGGGAAACTCGAAATGATTTTTTGGTTTGCGGCAAAGAATCCACGAGTAAATATGATAGTACACGACATGTAGCAAGGCACTACGTATGTAGCACTGACGTCATTTTGACGTCAGCGTATGGTCCCAATGGCTACATGCCGTGTACAAGCTCTTTTTGTGCACTCTCTGTTGGCATCAGAGCTACATACCGTAATATAGCACCTTAACTCCAACAAGTATTTAAACATTTGCTTATTCACTCGGTAGTATTTATGGAATCTAAAAAAAGTAGTTAAAAGTACAGGATGTTAAGAAAAGTTTTTTTTTTTCCTACTTACAATGCTTGTGTTGTGGTAGACCTAAAGGATTAGATGCATCCCTTAAGCTTCTTCTTATAGATCTTTGTCGAACCCTCTCCACTTCCTCATGCTTTTTCATCGCTAATACAAAATTCGCACTTCTAAATACATTTATGAAAAATATTATTTTTTATTTTTTTAAAACTCTACTCTCTGTCTTGTCAAAACATTCGAACATATTTTCGAAAGTAGGTACTTTTCTGATTCCCGGAAAAAACGTTCCCATATGGAAATTCACGATGGGTACATTTAATTCCCGGGAACAAAAAATATTCGGGGGAAATTTGATTTCAATAAATTGCGTCATTTTAGAGCACCCAATACAAGCACTATGGAGCTATTTTATGAAATAGGCATATTATTTGCATTATTTATTTAACAATTTTACAATTATGTACATAAATAGGCATTCTTTTAAGAAAATAAATCATCAAATGTTATTTTCAGTTACATACGCTGACAATGGTATAAGAACAAGAAGCGAAGCCAATAAAGCAAATAAAAAACGCTAAATCTTGACATGACAACAATTTCGTCAATTCTGAATCACAGCAGTCACATTCCGGGATCAAATCAGATGATGACAAACAAACAATCAACCCCTACGGCCAGTACACACCATCACCATCAATCGGATCATATCAAACGACCAATGAATGCCTTCATGGTGTGGTCAAGAGGACAACGCCGCAAAATGGCTCAGGAGAACCCTAAAATGCACAACTCTGAAATCTCCAAACGACTCGGAGCCGAGTGGAAACTCCTAACTGAGGGAGAGAAAAGACCCTTCATCGATGAGGCTAAGAGATTGAGGTGAGTCTTTAAAGTTTCTTCGGTTTCACAGCAGCAAACTATACAGTACCTATAGACTAAACAAATTGAAGTATTTGGAACAACAAGAGTCTCTATTTATTAGTTGACAATTTACCTTTGTATATACATAGTTAGTACCTGCATAGCTAATCAGTAATGTTTTTTTTATTCGTTCGGTTTTTTTTTTAATTTGATACAACTATACCTAATAATAATAAATAAAAGTAATAGAACACAAATAATAATAAGTGAAAAAATCTTTACATTCACATTAAAACAACCGCAGTTCAATTAGTATTTTATTTATCAGAATGAACGTTTTTAAAATACACATTCGAGTTGCCGATGCATTTAAATTCTCTTTCCTGAAATCTTTCTATTGCTGTATTTGTTAATCTCAAAATGCTTTGATACTCTCCACTGTATGTACTGTATAGGTACAGGCATGTGTCTAATATTGGTTATGTGGGAGGTACCAGAACTACTTGACCGACATAGACAATTTTAATTACCAAATTGACAACTCTAAAAACAAGTCCTCTCACAAAATTTCGTTCACCTAAGTTGATTCGTTTTGACGCTATCGTGCTTTCAACAGACAGAGAGATAAATGCGTCAAATATTGGCTTTGTATGGGAGGTAACAGAACTACTTGACCGACATGGACCATTTTTAACACAAACCTGAAGGCCATAAATATAAGACTTCTCATAAAATTTCCGTTGCCTATGTCGATTCGTTTGGTCGCTATCGTGATTTCAACAGACAGAGAGACACATGGGTCTAATACTGGTTTTGTATGGGAGGTACCAGAACTACTTGACCGACATAGCCCATTTTCAATACCAACCTGACGACGGTAAAAAGAAGTCTTCTCACAAAATTTCATTTGCCTGACAGACGGACATGGCTAAATCGATTCAGAATGTGATCCCGATTCAGAATATATATACTTTATAGGGCCTCCGGTGAATCCTTCTTGGCGTTACAAATGTAATGACAAAGTGAATTATACCTTCCTGTGGAGGGTATAAAAACATAACTACCTATTTCAAATATTTACACTGAAAAATACAATAAAACTTTTTAATGACTTTTTAAAATTTGAATCTCATGCATTGTTGCGTGTGATTAGTTAAGCTAGTATCAGACGATAATATATTGAATAAGCAAACGTTTGCTGAAAATTGTGTTCCAATCACAACAAATCGTGCATACTTGATGACAGACATTTTTTTTTGTGCGATATGTTGTGATTGGAACACAATTTTCAGCAAATGTTTGCTGATTCTACATATCGTCTGATAATAGCTTTACTTGATTCCTTCTCCAGTTATCCACGTTTTTTTGCCGAGTAGGTAATGCAAAAGAACAAAAAAAAAACGAGAAAGTTAAAAAAACAGTAGGCAAAAATTACTTTAGCCTAAATAGAGGAAAATGGAAACTAGATAATAACATTCTTAATTAGGCCTTTTAAGCTTAGGTTGTTTTCATCTAAATAGTTGAAGAAAATTGCTTTTCGAACACAAAGTTGTAATATTTATTTGCATAATTTTACAAAAAACGGTCCTAAGGATTTTGATCGAAATATATACATATTTAAGATAATATACCTAAGCATTCTTAACGAGATCACGTACTTAGTTTTTCTCAAAAAATACAAAATCCGTTTCATAAACACATATTACTTAGAAATTACTACCCAAATGCTGATCTGTATTTACAGTTTCACACACGGTATATTTTTGGGGTATGGTTTGTTTCGTATTTTTTATCTCGTTTTTTGTTGTTTCGTTTTAGTCGTTTCGCATTTTGTTGTTCAACCATTTTTATTAATATGTTTTTCAATTATTTGGTTTATATTTGTTTTGAAAAAGAAAAAATAATTTTGTCTTTTATTTAGTTCGTTTTAAGCTCATTTCGCCTTTTATTGTTTACTTTTTCGATTATTTCGATTATTTTGTTTATTTCGATTTCAATTATTTCGCCATCATTTGTTTCGTTTTTTTTATGCAAAGAACGCAAAGGGCATTCAAATTCTTGTGTATACAGTAATATACAAATACAACCCCCCGCTTGTGGTCACTGTAGGATTTGGAGTAGGTGCAAGGTTAGATATATGCAAAATTTATATTATGTTGTTTGCTAATTTTACCGCCAAAAACTACGAAAACGAATTTCGAAAAGAAAACCATAAATACGCCTAAACAATAGATTCTAATAAAAATAAAATGCGAAATAAACCGTTGGCGAGATAACAGTGACCTAAATAACTCATCGCACTTTTTACAAAAATGCAAAACGAGTAAAAAGAGAAAGAAAGAAATGAGAAATTATTGTATGGCGAAGTGATTGAAAAACGAAGTAAAACAAAAGCAAACTACGGTATTACGAAATAAATAGAAATAATTGAGAGTACTTTAGCCAGCGATGCCAAACCTAGCCCAATTGTGAAATTCTAGCACTGTTTCATTCGATCTAGCACTGTAAATTGGCCTTTTAGCACTGTGTTTAATTTATATTTTCAAGCATTACACATTTAATTATTGCTGTAAAACTGTTTTTCTGTGAAAATTTAGTTAATTATTTAAAACTTAAATCTTGTTTCAGTATTTTGTACGTCAAAAACGTCAAAACAGAGTAGATATATACTAAAGTCGTTTGGTCTGGCCCTGAACTAGCCCTGAAATCACATTTCTGGCTCTAAATCACGTTTTTGAGTTGGCATCGCTGACTTTAGCCAGTAAACTCTCAAGAGTTACTATCGTATGGCTGAGGCTGTCCTGTCCGTGTCCATTTGAGAACTTTGAGAGTTTATTCCCTGAAAGTACTCTCATAACCGTGTCCACTTGATATTTATTTTGCTAGTTATCAGTTTATTCATAAACCGCATGTTCCCACCAACGTGATTTAGCTAAATCTTAACCGTGTTGAAATGTTAAGAACTAATTTCCGATAGTGATAAAAATCGTTTATTGTTAGGCTGAACCCACTTTTTGACTTGCCTAATTTGGTGTGGGTTATTGACAGTCATCCATACCAATTACACTTAAGATGGCTTCAGACTGGGACGAAAATATGACTATTGTGGCAGCAAAATAATTTGTGCTAAGTGAAAAATGATAAACAATATTGGGTGCATCCTGTAAACCAAAGAAGGACAAATATAAGTTTAATAATTAAATTTATAAATGAATATCGCCAGGATGAAGAAAAGTTTAAAAACTACATAAGAATGAGTTTCGATGCATTTCGTCGGCTGAGTTCTATCTTGTCCAATGTCCATTTTTTAAGTTGTTGGGAAATCGATTTTTAAAGTTCAGGTTCAAAGTTTTTATTCATTAACCCTGATTTTTGTCCTAAAGCAATTTTTTTAGGAAAGCTCAGAATATTTCATATACATATAATGAATATTATATTTTTGTACTTAAAGTATCTGCGAATTAAAATAAAAATCAAAATGTACCATTAAGTCGTTTTGGATATTGGACAATGATGAATGGGATGAGTAAAAGTTAGTTCACATAATGTATGAAATTGAACAAAAAAAAAGTTATATTGAACAAGATAGAAATAAAAAAAACGAAACTATGAAAACAATGTAACTAATAGTACTATTGAACAAAAAGTCTTCTTAGTTTAGTGCTTATTGAACACACTAGATCTCTATAACTTGAAAACTGAAGGAAATAGAACAAAACGGATTTCACCAAACGAAAGAGTGTCCCCAAATTAGTAAGACTGCATACCTAACTCAATTTCGCCAAAAATGGTTTATTGCAAAAGATAGAACTCAGCCGACGATTTGATAAATATATTGCGATTGCCGGCCGATTCTTAATCAATAATACTAATTTTTCGACGTCACACATATTAAAATGCTGCACTTCACAGAAAATGATTGAATGAAACATAAATACCGATAGTCGTCGCTCGGATGCTTCATGTGTTTTATTTGGTTTTGTCTGTTTGACTAGTTTGGTGTGGGCGCTCTCATTTGATTACATGTGTTTCTCGCCTAAACATGCCTTAACTGTTTGATAGTGCTTTTGCCTAACTCGATTGTTTTGCTTAAAATGATTTATTGCTTATTTTGGTGTACGTTACTCCATAAGCACACGTGTAATGTTTGACGTTAGGCAATAGAACAAAACGTTTTTGATTTCTTGCTTTGTTTTGCTTTATTCAGTGTGGGCACTCGTATTTAAACGTGTGTATTTAAATTAAAAAAACACGCAGAAAATCAGTTTTGTTTGTTTAAGGCGTTTTGTTCCATTCGGTGTGGAAGCTGCCTTAGTGTTGGTATTTTGTTTTTTAATATTTTATTTTCATTTTAAGTATAATTTTTTTTCAATTACGCCTTCCGCCTAAACGAAGTGAGACAGACCCTCTCCCATAGTAAAAAGTGACCCTATACAAAAAAAAACTGCGCCATAATTATCGTACTCCCCCCGAGAATTAACACTCGATCTTACCGCGTGGCAGAAGAAACTAAATTAAAAACTGGAAACAAAACTGGGGGTAATACTGTGGGTTAGGTTCCATATTGCACGCCGGCCGTACATATTAACTAAATAATTTTGAGGCGAATATTTTTAACTTTTTGAAAAATGAATATCATTACAATTTTTAAAAAATTCGAGTACGGGTTTATCACATTCGAAAACAGTTCAATAGAAGTAATTAAAAATTTACCAACAAACAAAAATATTTAAGCATAGCACACATGTGAATATATATTAGATATAAAATGTTCAATGAAAAATATTACAAATTGATTTTTGCTTTTTTTTTTTACGTCACACCCTGTGCCACATTTCGAAACAGTTTGACTACTCTTCATCCCTCTATTACTGCCGTCTATTTCTCGTGTATGTGAGGCATAGCGGTATTGCAAATTGTAAACTGATAAGAAACATGTGGTATGTGGAGAGTAGCCCTCCCTACTCATTAATGGATATACTCTGGTCCGAGGGGGCAACAAATAAAAAAATTATTGTATGTAATTGGAAACTTCTGGTAGACACCTACTTTGTTTACAATTTTTTAAGTCATGATTTTGTTCACATATATTTTACTTTTTTCATATACCATCGTAGGCATTTTGTAGCGGCATTCTGATATCAAACTTGTAAATGTAAATTTACAAAAGAAGAAGATTTTGCGCGCACTCCCAATTTGTAATTTCAGTAGGAACTTCTGTGATGAAATATGCTGTCACAAAACTTATCCTGTGATTCGGGTACGTACAAATTTTGGTAGGTGGCGCGGCGTGGAAATCAAATTACCGGGTCACAATGGTAGTATCCAAAACAGTGGTTTCCATTGTCTGACGTTTCAAGGCCTCTTCCCGCTGTCAACAATGCTTTGTGGGTATGTGGGACAGCTCTAAGGCACCGTTCACCGTAATGTAAATAGTAATGAATTAATGATTTATGTGTGTTTCTACTTTAGACCGAGCTAATCAGTCACAGACAAGCTTTCTATCCAACTAGGGGTGCGTCGGGGATATGTCATCTTTATTAAATTAATCATCGTTTCTTTTGCTATGTATTTGCAAACATTTCTCCAAAATGTCAACAAGTCTTCAGAGGTTCCAAATAAAAGTGCCGACCTCTCTGGGTCTGCGAGCAATACGGAATATCAGTTGCAGACGTAATCCCTTTTTTATTAATTACATACGTTTGCAAATAATAATTACCTGACGAATTGTCAATTGTTATGAGAGTGATAAGCTGATGCAAAGGTTGATTGTTTCGTGTCAGCGTATAATTGATTATGTAATCAATTCAAACTGCAGAAAGTTGGTTATTGATGTGAGTTAGGGGATCACTGGGAGTCTTAACATGGCAATAGAGGTATTAGTTGTTAGTAATTATGGATTTTCAAGTCAATTTTTGATGTAGGTAATTATGGTTATATTATATTGTATGTATGTATATTGTATATAGTTTGACTTTTTTTGTTATTCAGCACGCACTTCAGTTCGGGGAACATTCATTTAAGTTTATTTCTTTTTCATATAATATTAGCTGCGTTTCTTTCGTCCCTATCAGCGTCTCTATCAAGGATTACTGAAAAAAAACGAACATCGAAGAATGAAAACATGGGTTGGCAACTTCTTCTTTTAAAACTTCTTTTCACAATTTGATGCATTAATTAATTAATTATTATGTCATAATTTCCGTGGTAAACCCTGTGGGAAATTCTCGGCAACTTGAAAGACTTTGGTGTCAGTAAAGTAGTTGTACACTTTGTTGCTTTTATTCTTCTTATAGTCAGCTAAAAACTCTGTGACATTATTTGGGCTAGCTTTCGGGTTAGTTTGTCTACTTTCAGTCCAAGAACGTCGATGTTTTCCTAGAGAAACAAACACATTGCTTTTGTCACGATTTTCATGAGAGAGTGCCTACCTTCAGAGTTATATATTATTATATCCTCCAATACCGCCTGGAGCGGTACTCTGATTGGGATGGGACCTTTGATGCTGGAGTATATATGGCCGACAATATACCCCGCCGCACTTCGCTAACTCGCTTTTGTTCTGATCACTCTTGAAAGAGGTAAGCGCACCAGCTTGGTCTCGCATCATATAATACTGAACGATGCTGTACCTGTCGTCAATGGCGAAGAGTTTGCCCCCTCGTTCTTTGCTTATTATTTTCATCATCTCTTGAAGGCGCAGGTTACAGCCAACTCCACCGACAGTGAGGACCTACAATTACCATGGCTATCACTTGGGCTAAGACATCTGTTGATACTCACTCTTCACTAGACTCGCAGTGTGCCATAGCTCTCTCGGTAATCTCCACCAGCATAGCAAATATTGTCTCCTGCAGAGAATAGCAGAGATCCTGATTTGAATACTTCTCTTCGAGTTCTTCTTTTTTTCGTTTGTTCATTCGCCGGCTGGGCTTGCTATATCTTCTTTATGGGATAGGATTCTAGAGGATTCTCCAGAGAAGCTGACGTCCATTCCTGAAAGCTTACAGAAGTAGTTGGTACACTTTCAAGAATTCAATTCTCGGTATTTTTCATATGATAATTTTTTCTATCACAGGCGTTTAATTTGTGAAGAAGTGTGAAAAACATAGACAAGGCTCTATGACTCACAATGGAAACAAAAAATAAGCGCGGACAAAGGGATTCAGAAACCCGAAATATGTATTTAATCGTAATGAAAAGTATTCTACTTTGAAAACCTCGAAAGTTGCAAATTAAATTAAATTATTTATCACTTGACAGTCACAGAACGGAAATCGACCTCTTGTAACCATCATTATTGCGCTGAAAAGTGAATGTGTTCAATTAATCGCCCTGTTGTGAATGCGTTCAAACAACTTTTCCAAGGGAAAACATTTTAGAAATCAATATTATTACTTACTGAAGGAATTTTATACGAGAAATATATGGATACGAAGTCGAACGGAAAATCGTAGTGTTTCCAAATTTTTCGTAGTGACGTTATGATTTTATCGAACTAAGGCCAAATCGCAGTAAAATATTACGATCGCATCGTAGTGAAAGTGGGAACGCTGTACAGGATATGGTATTGACGGTTCTCTCTTAAAAGACATTCAATCTGTTTACACAAACTGTAAAAGCTATGTTCGGGTAAGCGGCGTTAAATCAATACCTTTCGACGTTGTCGTTGGACTTCAACAGGTGTGCGTCTTGTCTCCTCTCCTTTTTATGACCTATATGGATTGGATATTACAGCGCAGTCTTGGCAAAGAAAGTTCCGAATTGGGAGATCTAAGGATAAGTCACCTGCGCGCACTCGGTTTGTAGCCGTTTGAGTTGAAGTTGGGATGAAAGTAAATGTGATGTGAACAAATCTGAAGTGATGGTAGTCTCCAGAACGCCTGTTCAATGCATTCTGCATGTTAGTGAAGTCCCATGGAAACAGGAAGTTTAAGTATCTCGGGGTCTTATTCACAAGTGATGCAAGGAGCAATGCTCAATTGTCCTGTAGGGTTGGTCAGGCTGGGTCAATTTTGAGACAGCTTGGTCATTCTGTTATTAGGAGGACTGAACTTGGTCTCAAAGCTAAGTTTTCAGTCTTTAATTCGGTGTTTGTTCCAACTATTACCTATGGTCATGAGATTTGGGTAATACTTACTTACTTAGATGGCGCTACAGTCCGGGGTGGACCTGGGCCTCAACCAACACGCCTCTCCAGTTAGCACGATCATTGGCTAACTGCCTCCAGTTGCGCACTCCAAGTTGGTTGAGGTCCCCTTCCACTTGTGCGCGCCACCTAAGGCGAGGTTTTCCTCTACTGCGTTGTCCCTCCGGGTTGGAATCGAAGACTCTTCGGGCCGGAGCGTTGGTGTTCATTCGCGCTCTACATGTCCTAGCCATCTTAGTCGACTGATACGTACTTTTCTGACCAAGTCGATGTCGTTGTACAGCTCGTAGAGTTCGCTGTTAAATCTCCTCCTCCAAAGCCCGTCAACGCAAACGGGACCGAAAATCACTCAAGAAATTTGCGTTCGAAACGACCAAGGAGATCTTCATCCGCTTTTGACAACTTCCATGATTCTGCGCCATAAAGCAGGACTGGGATGATAAGGGTCTTATATAGAGTCTCCTTGGTGTTTCTCGACAAGGCCTTACTAATCAATTGCCTTCTTAGGCCAAAGTAACAGCGGTTGGCAAGTGTAATTCTTCGCTTGATTTCTGATGTGATGTCATTTTCAGAATTAACAGCGGAGCCGAGGTAGACAAAGTCCCGAACTACCTCAAAGTTATAGCTGTCTATCGTGACGTTCTGTCCGATTCGTCGATGTTGTGTGTCCCTTCTCGTTGACAGCATTTGTTTTGCCCTCATTCACCACTAAACCCATTTTTGCCGCCTCTGTACTGATACTTGCAAACGCACCAGTGACAGCTCGCTGTGTTCTGCCAATGATGTCGATGTCGTCAGCGTATGCAAGTAGTTGCACAGACTTTTGGAAAATTGTGCCCCTGGTGTAGGCTTGCGAGTTTCGCACAATTTTCTCAATAATGATGTTGAAAAAGTCACATGACAATGCATCACCTTGTCTAAATCCTTTTTTGACATCAAAGGTCTCGGTGAGACTGTTTCCGACCTCTACGGAGCAGCGAGCGTTCTCCATCGTCATTCTGCACAATCTGACAAGTTTGGCAGGGATGCCAAAACTAGACATGGCTCTATATAGCTCGTCTCTATAAATGCTGTCATATGCGGCTTTAAAATCGATAAATAGGTGATGAGTATCGATTTGGACTTCTTGGGTTTTCTCCAGGATCTGCCGTAGTGTGAATATTTGGTCGGTCGTGGACTTACCGGGCCTAAAACCGCACTGATAGGGCCAATCAGTTCGTTGACAAATGGTTTCAGGCGTTCACACAGTACGGAAGACAGGATTTTGTAAGCGATGTTAAGGAGACTGATGCCTCTATAGTTGGCGCAGTTTATAGGGTCTCCTTTCTTATGGATCGGGCAAACAATGCTGAGGCTCCATTCTTCAGGCATACTTTCCTCTGACCAAATCTTGGAAACGAGTTGGTGTATGCTCTCTACCAAGTCATCCCCCGCTGCCTTAAAAAGCTCGGCCGATAAACCGTCCGGTCCTGCAGCTTTGTTGGACTTTAGCTTGGATATTGCTATCCGTACCTCATTTTGGTCAGGTGGACGGAAGTCTTGGCTTTCATCGCCCAGGTTGAATGGTTCATTCTGCCTGACAGCGGAATTTGTGTCGTCTTCGCCGTTTAACAGTCTGCAGAAATGGTTTTTCCATGTCCTCAGCACCGACTGTGACTCTACTACAAGGTTTCCTTGTTCGTCTCTACAGGTCTCTGTTCGGGTCTTGTTCCCGTGACACGTTCTTTTTACCTTTTGGTAAAACTTCCGAACATTGTTCCTGGAGTAGCACCTCTCTATTTCCTCGATCGCGCGCTTCTCATGCTCTTTCTTTTTCCTCCGGAGAAGCCGGTGTTCTTCCCTCCTTTTTTGCTCGTAGAGCTCACGAGCTGCTCTCGTCCTTCTCTGCAGCGCCGCTTTGTAGGCCAGTTGCTTTGCTGCATGTGCTTGCCGGCACTCTTCATCAAATCAGAGGTTTCGCGGTGGTGGTCGGGTGAAACCTAGCACATCAGTTGCGGCTTTTCTGATGGCTTCTTGGCATCGATGCCACTGGTCTTCATCACTTGATGCTGGCTGTACAGGAATTCTCGAGAGGTTGAGGGAGACGCGATCGGCAAAAGTTCTGGCGGTTTGTTGCGTTTGTAGCCGTTCAACGTTGAATCTCTTCACAGTATTTCCTCGTTGTTGTGGTGTCTGGGATATCCGCATACGTACCTTGGCTACAACAAGGGAGTGATCCGAGTCTATGTTGGCCGCTCGGAAAGTTCGGACATCTAGAATAATGGAGGAGTGCCTTGCGTCGATCGCAACATGGTCAATTTGATTGACCGTTTGATGGTCTGGTGACCGCCATGTTTGTGAATGTTGAGGTGTGGAAACCGTGTGCTTGCTATAGTAACAGTACGTCCCGCAGCAAAGTCAATTAGCCTAAGTCCGTTTCCAGACGTGGTGTCGTGTAGGCTGTGCTTTCCGATTGTGCTACTAAAGATGTCCTCCTTTTCTATTTTGGCGTTAAAATCACCTAAGACAATTTTAACGTCGTATTTCGGACATTGCTCATATGTTTTGTCGAGGAGCTCATAGAAACATTCTTTGGTAGCGTCGTCTTTATCTTCTGTGGGGGCGTGAGCGCATATCAGGCTGATGTTGGCGAATTTAGCCTTGATGCGGATAGTTGCAAAGCGCTCACTTACGTGTCGAAAGCTCAAGCTCTTCTTGCCTAAGTCTGCCGCTTACAACGAATCCGCATCCAAATAGACGCTGCTTCTGCTCTCTGTAGCAATCACCGTAGTAGATGTCACAGGTTTTCATCCTTCTTTTGCCTGGCCCATCCCACCGCACCTCCTGAATGGCGGTGATATCTGCCTTGTAACAGTCTAGGGCCTCCGCTAATTGTTCGACTTCACGCGGTCTGTTCAGGGTTCGAACATTCCACGTGCAGACCCGAACGTCATTGTCCTTTTTTTGTTTTGCAGGGTCGTCAACAGTGAATCCATCCGTATCCGAGGCTCTTGGTTGCTTCGTAACCATTATTTTTTCCGTGGTTGGGTAGTTAGCCCCACGTACAACCCCCAACCTGGAGGGCCAGGCCCTAAGATAACCCTAGGACAGCGGGTCGGATACTCCGTTGTCAGTAACCCACTTCGGGGATATGAGTGCTGCCGCTGGCCCATAAAGGGTTCATCCGCCACCATCTCTATTTCAGCACCTTGACTAGTGCTGAAAATCCTTACAGACCTTTGCTCCAAATATGTCAGAGAAGTATCTGCCATCTCGACTGTTGACAACACCGTTGATTCAATCTTGTGTATTCATCCGCTGTATGTCCTCTTTCTGAGGGGCTCATGTAAGACCTCTGAGACTCGTTCAGTCAGTCATTCCGACAGAGCATTATAGTGTTGCTATTTTCTTCGTGTTCAACACTCGGGCTTATAAGTTTAGCAAGCCAAGCCCGGTTGAGCGAGACCAGTACCCGGTGGTTACCACGCGAAGGTAAAATAAGCACAATTAATGTGTATGAAAAAGTTGCAACAGCTGGGCACCGCCAAGTTGATGCCAATCAGCGCCTACCCGATTCATACACACCCAACCACCGAGATTTGGGTAATGACCGAAAGAATAAGATCGCGGATACAAGCTGCCGAAATTAGATTTCTCCGTTGTATTGCTGGTGGGATCCGTAGAGATCGCATAAGAAATACCAGAAGTCCAAAATAAGTGAGGAACTCAACGTCGAGCAGCTACTTCTCCGGACGGAGGGATCCGTGCTTCGGTGGTTTGGTCATGTCCCCGATCAGGATTCCACGACGTGCTATAGAATCCGTACCATCGGGTAGGTGTCCTCTAGGTAGACCAAGGATGAGATGGTTAGATCAAATCAATAACAACATGATAATGAAGAGTGGTTAGCTTTTTGTCGCATATAACTAAACACCTCAATGAATATAAAACAAACATTTAGGCTGCAGATCTATCACAGGCAAACGTACGGACGGCGCGCGTGGCCCAAAATTTTCAGTTCCCCTAACATCGTAATATGAAATGATTAAAATCTTGAGCTTGAGTTCGAAATTTTGTACGAGAACAATATCTATCTTTCTCTTAGTAGGTATAGAAGAAAGTTTAAAGAATCAGAAAATTCTACTCGTTTAAATTAATCTTCTTTGCAAGGCTCATAGTTCGGATTTCGAGGTATGCTTCTGGAATTTTATGAGCGAGTATACAAACTTAAAGTGGGCGCACTAGCGCAGTGGTTAGTGTGCTGGACTACTGTGCGAGGGATCCCAGGTTCGATCCCCGGAAAAACACAAATTACATCTCAAGGTTTTTTCTACTGCGCCACCTCTCGCGAACGTCTGACAAACATCCGAGAGTATGACTGTCTTGAAAAGGCTTCTCAATTCAACCGTTCTTACTCGGCATAAAATTGTAGGTCTCTTTCATTCGTCCCGAAAAATAGAAACTTACACAAACGAATAATTGCGAGAAGCTAGGCCTAGGGTGTCTGTCTACCTGACTGTTGCGCCACCTATTTATTTATTTATTTATACAAACTTAAAAAACCCTCTTTTTTCATTTAACATTTAACGTCATTCCGTCATAACTTATTTATGGGAATCGCCGTTTTCAAAAATGAGCTATAAAAACAAAACATCGTAACTGCATATCTAAAGATAACTTGAGCTTTACAAACTAAGTGGACGATTAACAGTATCATGCTTCAACTCCTAAAAATTGATGAATTTCTTAAATTTTTACAGCCTTATTTATAAACTTTATACACTCTCTTTAATAACTCTAAACGCAAAAACCTAATATATATTTTTGCGTTTAGACCTATTATAGAGGGTGTATAAAGTTTATAAATAAGGCTGTTAATGTATAACAGTAATGAAGTATTTGTTAAGTAAACTTTCTTCTTTTTGTTAATTTTTTTAATTCTTAAAAAAAATCCAACTACCTACCTACAATTTCATTTCTAAAACAAAAAATAAAAAAAGGGTTTGAATATTTGTGACCAATATTAACAAGCGGACCGCGAAGGTTTGTAAAGGGTTATTAGCAGCGTTACCAGATTTAGCAGTTTCCTGCGATTTTAGCAGTATTTGATTGTAAATTTCACATGCAGCAGATTTTTTAGCATTTTTGTAAATATCAGCAGTTTTTAACAGTTTTTAAAAATGTTCATAAAACATTATCCTATTAGGTGCCTGTTGTTTTCTTTGCTTTTGCCCTGGAAACACAAAATTCAGGCAATAAAAATACAAACCACTAGTTTGCTGAAATGTTTTTATTTTTTTTTTGCCTTCATTCATCAATAGATACTTAACTGCAAAAGTGAAAATCGTAAAAAAATTTCGCAACCAATTTCTCTCTGTCGGATTATATCGGAATAAATTCGTATGAAGTTGTCAAAAACACACACCCGTATGCCTCACATAATAATGTCGAAGCAATGTTCCGAAAAGCTTTTCGGATCTCGGAAGAATGTATGAAATCGGAGATTTTTTAATTCCGACGGATAACTCGATAGGGCAGAATATAATATATATTAATTTTACCAATATTAGTGCGGCTTTTAAGGGGTAAATTTGCTAAAAACTAAAAACCGTAATATATGTATTTAGTATAACGAAAATATTGCATTAATTTAGCAAGTACAGCTGGGGTTTCTGTAAGTGGAAGCTGTTAAAACTTTTAATCCAACAATTAAAATGGTGCCTTTAATGAATTCGAATGTTCTTTATAAAGTTCTGAATAATTGCATTTTTATTAATTTTGTAGGTAGTACATGTAAATGCAGAAATTATCATCTCTTATATGATGACAATAGTTATGTTATGACCTATGGCTATGACTATAAATATTTATCGTTAATAATAAGTAATGGTACTTCCATAAGTCCAACTTTAGAAATGAAAGAAAATAAATGACGTACACATATATGATTTTTTTTGTAAATGAAGAATTACATTAAAAAGTAAAAAATTAAATTATTTTTCGTGAAGAAATCGATCGCAGTTTCCTTAGCATTTTTTACGGTTTTGTTCATCAGTTTTTGCAGTTTTCCGCCCCGGCTTTAGCATTATTGGAAAAAATAATCTGGTAACGCTGACTTATTAGTAGTGCGTCTTCTGAAAAAGTTTGCCCACCCATGAGGTATAGTATACCTAAGAAACACCTGATATTAAAATATTTGTCTAATCTTATAAGAAACTAGCATATACCCCCGGCCTCGGTCCCGTTACCAGAAATATCAGTTCGAAATATATGTTTCCAGCTTAATTAATTAGAATAAGGCCTAATTGGCCGTGTTATAGTGAGCACCAAAAGGGTGCAATTTAGTTTTGGAGGAACAAAATTCGGTATTTTGTACTTCATTGTGAAGATTGTGAAGAGGATCATGTTAGTTTTCTGGCGATTTACCCAACCGAAAACCCCATATTTTACTATCTAGATAGGGCATTCTGGAGAAGATCTCTAAGCGTGTTGAGGTGCTTTCCTGGACACAGTGATAGCAACGTCATATTTCTATTAAGTCTTGTGATTGGCTTGTGAGTTTCGCAAAATGTTCGCAAGTATGACTTTGCTCATCACCTATTGTCTATCAGCCAGCGGTTCCCAATCTTTTTAAGTCGCGGAATACTTTTCAGGAGAGAAATTCTTCATTATTGATCACTTCGTTGTCCGTATCCGATTTTTTCCCAGTTATAGTCCAGTCATTTTAGCGTTTAACATCGGAATGAGAGAAAATAAGCTGCATTTTTGTATATACCTTAATTTTGCCGTTCTAAATGTTCTCTCAAAAGTCCAAAAATGATTTATTTGGAACTTTGGAGGCGTACCTACCACGCCCAAACGGTAATAGAGCGCCACATTTTTTTTTGCAGATTTGAGCTCAGTGCATTAAAATCAATCGTATTAAATAGAAAAACTGCCCATTTTTTCGAACAGGCAGTAAAGTAAAATCTACCACGTATGGCTGAGCGTTACGCGCTCACCGCCCTCTATCTCAAAGACGGTTGAGCGCATGAAAAAAATAGTTATAACAAAATTTGTTGCAAATTCGATGTTTTACAATTTTGTAGTAGATGTTAATATCATCGGAGCAATAGAAACTGAGATAATCGCGAAAAACAGATTTTGTTGACCTTTGACCTTGAATAACTTATGTGACTTTATGTGACTTTTGAGAGAACATTTAGAACGGCAAAATTAAGGTATATACCAAAATTCAGCTTATTATCTCTCGTTCCGAGATTTACCCCTTTTTTATGCTAAAATGACTGGACTATTATTGTAACTTGCAATAACTATTTTCAGATTTTTTTTAAATTTTTTTAAATTGAAGAAATAGGTAACATGTATGTGATGTGGCCTTTTTGTTTATAAATTGTTGGTTTGTAGTGTTCCTTGGGCTTTAGGTCCAAAATAAAGCAATTTATTTTGTTCATTACGTTTTGTCCATGTCTATGGACATCATCTTCCAAATATAAATCCACTATTTCACCAGATGATGTCCATAGACGAAATAGTGAACAAAATAAACTGTTTCTATTTGACCTATAGCCCAATACAATACAGAATTAAGTAACTTAAATGAAAACAAGTAAAATTGTTATCATCGGCCTAGCCGATGCGTTGATACCCTCCACTGAATGCAAGTCATGCAAAGTGTTTGCCATGTGAGTTAGTTAGTGCGTACCTACACAACACATGGGTCTAATATTGGTTTTGTATGGGAAGTTCCAGAACTACTGGACCGATATATATAGCTAATTTTCAATAGCAATCTGGATGAAGTTAAAAAAAAGTCCTCTTTAAAAAATTTTCAATCTATTCTGATGACTTTCCACTAAAATGGTGGTATTCTATTTCAGACCTCATTAATGTTTTCGAAAAGCTTTTCAGCATGTCTTGATTTTTTGGCTTTTAGGGCTCTTTCGACGTCGGCCCACGAGTTTTTAACTGGGTATAGGTCGGGACTAAGGATCGTTGTTCTGTTGGGAATTGTTGTTCGATATAGACCGCCATCTTTATTTCTTGCTTTTCAAAATGTAGATACAAAATAGTGCTGCCAAGTTAGCAAATATCTGACAGTCTCCACCACATAATTTAATGGTTGATAACTTAATATTAATTTACATAATAACTTGCGTAATGTTTAATTCATATACCTAAAGTGAAATCATAATTAATTTCATTTAAGTAGCAAATAAAAGTTTGCAGACATCTGAAATTTTTTTTTCATAATAACTACTCAAAATTAAAGGTTGCAGAGCCCTGTCCTTACAAATCAAATAAATAAACTTGACGTTGACACCTTTGAAAACAATTCAAATTAAGCTAAATAAATAGCAGTAGTACTTGAAGTTGAAACCATTTGGATAAATCAAGTTAATTCATTTTCATGAATTGTTGATAAATAAAATACTTTAATAATAAATTAATTACGACTGTTATGTAGATAGTCTTATAAATCTAGTCGATCCGGACTCCGGACATCGGCGCAATCGTTTGGATTTCCTAATAGGAGTTGAAGGAGTTGATTGTAAAGCTGTTAGATTTGGAATGGCTATTTTGATTGTAATTTTTGCTTGTAGTTTGCGGTTCTGATGGATTTGGTCGCGGAGTACTCAAGATTGGTGATTCTGGATTATTTGCAACTGGTGAAGGTGTATTGTCGACAATTTCTTGTGTATCGGTTCGGTTAGTGATATTTTGGTTATTTTCATTTTGTTGGATGTAAAATGTAATTGTAGTTGTCGTGAAAGCTCTCTGTAAATCGATTAGTCTGAAAAGGAATTTCTTCGTAAACTTGTGCTGTTCTAATTTGGTCGATATGTCGTGTTGTATGCTGCCGATCCACATCGACAGTATAATGTAGCGGCCCGTCTCGTCGAACTATGTTTCTGAACTTTCATTTGATGAATCTGTTGAGATAGTATCGATCTTGGACTCTATCTCCCGGAGCAAAACTGCGAACATTTTAAAAATAGAATTCATTGTTAAATGATATTGTCTTTTCATCTGGTGATTCAATAAAGTCTAGTCGAGTTCGAAGATTATACCAACTTTAGTATCATTTCAGCTGGGCTTTTACCTGTAGTGGCACTCGGTATCTTACGATATTGCAAAAGTAATCGATGAAGTTTTACGTTCAAGACTCCTGGATCGTTGACTGCAGATCGTAATCCATTTTTGACAATTTTTTATGAAGTTAGAAAATTCTTTTGGTGTGAAATTGGTTCCGTTGTCAGATACTAATGTTGTTGGCAATCCGAACCTAGCAAACATTTCTCGCAGAGCTTTTATCGTATGTGAACTTGTAATATTCTTCATTGGGACAACTTCTAACCACTTGCTTTTTGCGTCGACAACAATTAAAAAGTAATGCTCCATAAAAGGCCGTGCGAAGTCAATATGGATTCTTTGGCATGGAATGGATGGAATCTCCCAATGATGGATAGGCGCTTTGGCAGGTTCCTTAGCTACGATCGCACAATCTTTGCAGCTTTTTATGAGTTGTTCTATATCGTTGTCTATCCCGATGTAATAGCAATAACTTCGTGTGACTGCTTTCAATTTTATAAGGCCTACATCACATGGTGATATATGCAATTCTTTAAGTATTTGTTTGCGCAACCTCTTGGGTATAACAACTCGAATTCCCCGATAGATGTAACCATCTTGTCGCATTAGTTCGTCATCTTTCCTTTGTTGGTGTAATTTTAAAGACTTCGGCCGTTTTGAAGTGCGTTGTATACTAAGCATAGCTCTTGATCCTTTCTGGTTTCGTTCGGAATCACCTTGCTAGTTATAAGCAACACGTAGTCAGTCAACTGAAACATATGTGTACTTCCCGAATGCTCTCATCGGCATCCCTGACTTTCCTTGGATTTCGTGAGAGGTAATCAACGTTTGTATGCTCTTTTGTATTGCGGTAGATGATTTTGTAATTAAAAACAGATAAGAATTGTGCATAGTGTATAGAATTGTTTGCGCAGTAAGTACTGGTAGGCATTTATTTGGACTGAATAATGACGTAAGAGGTTTGTTGTCTGTAATTAATGTAAATTCGCGACCATAGCAGTAGTTATAAAACTTGTGTAGTCCCCAGTAGATAGCCGTTGCCTCCTTGTCGAATTGATTGTAGTTTGACTCGCTTTTTGTAAGACTGCCTGAATCAAACGCTATCGGCGTAGATTTGGATTTTAGGGTGGTTGAATTTGGGGTTGAGCAAAAAGTGGTAGAAATACCACTTAAGTGCGGTAGAGGTCCCATCACTGCCACCAATACCAAATCGAATGCAGGACAAGAAAGGCAGAAACCAGAAACCCAAAACAGTACAACAGCAATATCTTCAGCACACAAGCTGTATCTTTCCTCACAGAAAGAGGAAAATACATTTTTGTTCGACTCGTGCACCAATCATTGACTTCCTTCACGTAACAGGCGTTTCATACCAGGTATTGTGTGGTGCCAGTATACACCACCATTTGGATTTTTGTATGCTGGTTTTATATTTTTTTCTTGAACCAGCTTCTGTTCTATCATTCTACATCTGTATATTTCTCTTGTTTGTGACCGAGCCAAGAGGATGAACCGCAGGCCATTACTTTTCTTCCTCCATTCTTTATGGTCTGAATCGTGTACAGTACAACGAATGGAATTCTTTATATGGAGAACGCTTTATACATACGTATTCCATCGGATCCAAATAAATTAAACTTGGATTCGGCTCTCCAAAGAACTTTATTCCAAAATTGCAATTCTATTTATAAGTGCAGTTTTGGGCAATCGCGCCGCTTCCTTAGGTTCTTTGTTGACATATATGTGTTTTTTTGGAGGAAAAATCCATGGAGGTTTTTTTCTAGACGGCGCTTAATAGCCCTGGCTCCCTAATTTTTGTAGACATCGAAAATGGTTTGGGTATATTTATCCGGTAAATCTCTGTGTCTTTTATTGAAATAGTTTTGCGCCCTTTTCTTTTGGAGGTCAAAAAAGTTGTCTTCTTATTTTGTATTGTGCTGACAACTTCGTAGAAAAAAACAAATCTTTTCGATATCAACGCCATTGTTTCGTTCTCATTTGATATCTTTGAAGGTTTTGACTACACGATTTATTTTTACCCATTTTTGTACTGTGTATGTAGGTACTCAATTAACAAATTCGGTTGGTGCGAAGAAAATAACAAGTTTCATAATATCAGAACTTACTTACTTTACTTTTGATGGCGCTACAATCCGGGGCGGACCTGGGCCTCAACCAACATGCCTCTCCAGCCAGCTCGATTCAACGCTAGCTGCCTCCATTTGCGCATAAATTAACTGATTTAAGAACAAAAATAACATACCTACATATATCGCAAAAAAAAATTAATTTTGAGCATTTGTTGCAAAGATCAACTTTATGCTCCCAGCATTTGCTTTCCTTGTACATATCGTATGATTACTTGGTCAAGCGCAATTTTTTTAAGGACAATATGTAAAAATGTTCCTTTTTCTTTACATTTATTGCATCTATTGCATCTCTCCTATTTGTTCGTTAATTTTGGTGAAATTTTTTTTAGAAGGTATGTATAAGGTAATCTTCGTCGTTTCGACGAACATTGGCGCCATAACCCATTACTTAACCAAACAGTTTTTTCGACAAAATTCCATAAACTAGAACCCTTAGAGATGGCTGGTGTGGCACGGAGGCAAGATGCGATCGAAATAAAGATCAAAGAGAAAATCGGAAAAATTAAATTGATGTTCGTCGTATCGACGAAGATTACCCTTCTAGGGTTAATACATATATAAAATTTCGAGCTCACCGATCGACTATTTGGCACTAATGTCAATAAACTATATATAAGCTAATATACTGTGGCTATATCAGCTGAAATGACGCATTATCTTTTAGAAAAAAATACTAAGCATGATGAACGGTACAAAACGGTTTTATTCTTAGAAGACGACTTTTATTGCATAGAACCTTTGTTAAGAACCATATCTTAGTAACTCGTTTTTTCTCTTAAAACTATTTTATGTTTGGAATTGTTTAGTAATCATTTACATTTTTGATAAGTAGGTAACAATAGCTTGCTTTGTTTGTTCTTTTTTTAAATTCCGTTATAAAAACTAATTGCCACCTCATTTTAGGCCTAACTTTAAAATGCGCCATTTAACAATATATCAGATATATTATCCGGTCGATTTCAACCTCGGTTTGGGTACTCTATATAAGAAATAAAAAAACTCAATAGGGTAGTTCGGAACAACGTCAGTGTCAAATAAGAAAGAAAAAAAAAACAAATTAACAGCTAGAAAACTTGTAGGAAAACAAACGAAACTTTATATGGCGAGAGATAGAATTTGCCCAGTTTATAATAAAGTATGCAAAATACCAATTGAAAACATTGCAGAATTGCAATTTAGTCGTTGTTAAAAGTGTTTGCTGGCGCCCCCGGGCGACCGCCTTGGTCACCCACCCCTATGTAAAGCCGGCAATGAAAATGTTTACAATATGGATTCTTATATCCTAATAGGTAGGGTGACCTCAAAGTTTAATATACTAACGTGGCTGTGGATGCAATGACATTGACCTAAATAATTTCAGAAAGTAAAGTACAAATAAGTTTCCTGATGAATTATGGAGATCGTCTGCGTAAATGTAAAAGTAACTTCTCAACGCCAACAATGGGGAAACAAGAGAAATTCTCTTGTGATCTTTTTAATCTATCATATCCATATATGTAATGATACCAACTTTTGCTGGATAGAATCCAGTATATATATAGTACCTATTATCGTTTTTTTTATTAAAATCTAAAATAATTCCAGTGTATATTCAGTTCATATACTTTTTAGTTTTCATTCAAAAAGAGTACCTTACCTATACCTATACAATTGTTTTATTAATCTAAGTCTGTGCTAAATTTAGCAAACTGCATTGACTGTTTGCGATTTTTTGAAAGCCCTTAGATTTTTTTCTTTTGCGACGACAGAAAATGTTGGTTCGCCTTTATGCCGTGGGTGGGATGTCCTGCCCACACCACTTCGCACGCAACTTGGTGGGCCAACGCAACGTGTGCAATTTTTATGTAAGCCTTCTTGTGTTCTAAAGACGCCAAATGTTTTTCGGTGTCCGATTTCCGAGCTAAATTTTTCTTAATTCCGAATTTAACGCGCACTTTTCACGGGTTGGTACCTTTTATTTGAATTGAAATAAACCGTTGAAAATTGGACGAGAACAAAATAATGACAAAACTGCAAAACTTTAAGTTTGACAATCACATTTGACGGCTTCATTTAGCATTTTGTGTGTGGTGAATGTGTGCGCTGAACGCACGAGTGTTAATTTTTCAAAAAGGTTTTTCAACCACCCTTATTCCGAGTGATTGTATACTTTTACAACGTTTATCGTAATTTGAGGCGTTTCATTTTACAAGACTTATTCAACAATAACTTCGGAGATAAAGTACGACGTGTAAGTAATTCACATTCCACGTACAATCCAAATTCCAAACCGTAGATATTCGAAATAAATGCTTAGTTTATATCTTATAAAAAATAATTTTTGTAGCAATATTTTGGAGTGGTAATGAAGACGAAGTCATAAGACAAAATGATCTCATTCGCATCCGAAAACAGATAGCGACAAAATCCTATTTGATCTACCACATATAAGTAGGGTTGCCGTTTTGAAATCCGCCTTCCAGTCAAATTTGACTGGAAAAAAATCAGTCAAAAACCTAAAATCCAGTCATAAAATCAGTCAAAGAAATTCAAACAAAAATCCAGCTAAAAATCCAGTCATGAAAAATACAAGTAAAAGTGTTATCAATGGTCTGGCCGTTGCTTTTGATACCCTCCACTGCATACATATACAAGTCATGCAAAAATTTAGACATGTGAGGCATGGGCTGGGCATTGGTCTAATGTTGGTTTGGTGTGTGGTGAGGGGTACCAGAACCAGAACTACTTGACCGATATAGCCTATATTTTTAATACCAACCTGAACGGTAGAAAGAAGTCCTCTGACAGAATTTCATTCGCCTAGGTCGATTCCTTTCCTTTTGACGCTATATTGTGTTTTCATCAGAAAGACAGATAGGCAGACGGACATGGCTGAATCGGTGACTCTTACTTGAAGTTACAAACGTAATGATAAAGGAAATATTCCTTCATGTGGAGGGTATACAAAATGTTGCTCAGAGCAACACAAATGGTGAAATTTAAGCAATATTTGTTCGTTTTTTATATTTTTTTCTATTTCCACTTTGAATTTAAAAATTTATATTGATAGAAAAGTGATATTACACGAAACATTTAAAAACAGTCAAACAAAATTTGTATCCAGCTAAAAAACCAGCCGGCTGGATTTTAAAAAATCTTCCAGCTAAATGCATATCAATCCAGTCAGATCTGACTGGAAAGCAGTCAAAATGGCAACGCTGCATATAAGTCAGAAAAGGGACAAGCATTCATTTGAAAAACTCAATTTAATAAATTATTTTAAGACTAAACATTGGACAAAATAAAAGAGATATAAGCTCGTGGAAAGTGCAATATCTCGCCGTCAGGGTCGGCGATATTTAACTTGCTGTGCGATTATTGGCTGAAGGTAGCTACCAGAAGGGTGTATATATAGTAAAACATTTTAATTGATGACTAGCCCAGCTCACACTCCACAAAAGCTTTAAAGTGATGCTGACAAAAACTGTCAGCCCATAATTTCACCTGATGGTGGTATAGACTCGATTGTAGCTATATAGTCCCATTCGATCTTGGCGACCACATTTAAGACTCGGCATTTAAAAACCCTTTACCAACAAAGAGTTTTTTTTCTGTCAATTCCTCTTTAATAGTTTTTAGTTGAATAAATTAGCAATTCCAGAAAATTAGGTACATTTTCAGTCTCTAATTTTTCATAAAATTACGCAACTAAAAGGCGTTTTGTACAAGTTATTCTTACGAAGTACAAATTAGAAAGAAACACTAAAAAATAACATTTTCAGGCCAAAAATTATGTTTCAAAATCAATATCTCCACGAATTAATTTTGTTAGTTGGTGACTTTTACCTTCGAATACTGATAGAATTTATGAAATTCCAGTATAAAATCCAGTACTAAAATTTATCCAGTATCTGGACCTTGAATCCAGTATGGTACTGGAAAATCCGGTTTAGTTGGTATCATTATCCATATGCAAAGAAAGGCATTTGACTTGTTTAATAGTGGCTACCTACTGTTTTTGTGCACATGTCACATAAAAATGATTATATGCTGAATGATTATATCTGTCCAACCATTCATTCGGCTCACTTTACATCTTCAATATTGTCCCAATCCCAACGTATATCGAAATCACAAATAAGATACATGCGTTTTCATTTCACAACGACCAATTGTTTGATTAATTCTGTGATAATCAATTTGTCGCCATCTTATCCCTTTTTTGTAGCCATATTAAATAAAATGAAATACGAGTACTTAGTAAACACAAAGTAAAACAAAATTGATAAGCACTCCTTTTTGATGACAAATAATATACTCAAACAAAATCGTCTCCAGGGACCCGCAATAAGAATGACTTCCTTTGTTTACCCAAACAGTTTTATTGTTAGGTACAATTCGATTTTTGATTATTTCGATACTCACGTGTTTGTCTTTTTTTTCTGAGCAAACAGTACGTATTCATCAATAAGTCATCTGAATAGTGGTGAATATCTATAGAAAATAACACCAATAGAGATAACATAAGAATGTAAGTAAGGAAACAATCTACATTTTGTTGTCAGCTCAACACAGCAGATAAGAACATAAGGTTTTGTCTTCTGTTTTTTCCAGCGCACTCGCTCTTATCCAGCGCAAATATTGATTTATTTACAATTGGCCTAGGTGAAGACTAACGAAATTACCTAGGTCTGCACGATCATCGGCATGAAAGAGGAAATGCTGTCTCATCATACAATGCTATGAAGGAAATGTTATTAGACCTTGCAGTTTGTGATATAATCCCTATGTGGATTGCCTTATCTTTCTGTCAAAGATAATATTTTTTTTAGGCATGTGTATTATTTGTTATTGCACCGAAAACGAATCTTCTCTTTTAGCTTTATCTTATGGGAAGTTATTGGTTTAATTGAATTTTATGTGCGTCTGTCAACTGCGATGCCAGATGGAAAACAATTAAAATTCATTTTCCATCCATACATATAAGATTGCAGTTTATTAACGCTATTTGTTTATTTTTAGATGCTTATATGTAGAAGAATTATGTTATTTGCGTTAACTGACAGTCCTAGTACTAGTTCAACTTATACTAACTTATTTTAGGTGGTTTTCAGTATCCCATTCGGATCTCTTGGGCCGGGGGGACTATCTCAGGGGGTTCAACATCCACATAGGTAAATTTAAAGACTTCGCCATTTGCTGCAATCTCACTCAGCTGTCAGCTCGTTGATGAGCCCACGCGAATTCCAGACAATCCATCAAATTACGGGAACACTCTCGATATGTTTCTCACAACAGAGCCAGACAAAATAAATATCTGCTCCCTTATAGGGAATTCGGATAATGCTCTAATATCTGCAATACTCTCTATACCGCCACCAATAGGAGCGAACCAGGATCGCCAGAATTATAGTAAATCTAACTGGGACGAGCTGCGTAATTTCTTCGCTTCGTTGCCATGGGCTGATATGTGCTTTAGGGATACCGATGTTAATATGTGCGCAAGAAACCGTAACCGAAATGATTTTACTAGTATCAAAACACTAGCTTCAAATAAACCCTGGTTTAACAAAGAATGCAAGCGAGTTACCGCAGCGAAAAACAAGGCTTTCCATGAATGGCGGTCAAACCCTTCGGAGCAAAAAATATCTGAATTTAGCATGTTTTCAGAGAATTTCACCCTAGATTCTGCACAACTAGAGCCACCAAATATCCCGAGGTGCAAACATCGATGGCAGAAGTGAAATTTCGGCTTCAAATAATTCAACGCATTCTTAAAGAACTAGATTGCAATAAGGCAACTGGACCCGACGGAATCCCGGCTATTATAGTACTAAAGAGCTGTGCACCAGAACTTGCACCTGTACTATGTAAGCTGTTTAGCATGTCGTACTCCCAGTACGTTTCCTTGTTGCTGGAAGAAAGGGAGGAAATGTCTGCCACAAAACTATCGGCAATAAATGTCGAAATAATCACATTAAAAAGATGGTGTACTTATCATCTAATTCGTTTGCTATAAACGTAGGATTTCCCCAAGGATCTACATATTCTTTCTCCAACTCTATTTCTTCTCCACATCAACAGATAATAATATTTAGAGCTTTGCTGATGACAGCACTTTTATAGCCTCCATCTCGAACAGTGGACCTGTGACGTGAATGCGGCTACATCGCACACAGTCAGAGATGTGAGCAAATTAGTTCTCTAAATGATGATCTGGACAAAATCTTGAAGTGGGGAAAGACAACTTGGTTGTATTTAATGCAAACAAGACACAGTGGGAGCAGTAGCGCAGTGGTTAGTGTGCTGGAATCCCAGGTTACATTCCCGCAAAAACACAAATTACATCTTAAGCTTTTTTTCTACTGCGCCACCTCTCGCGAACGTCTGACAAACATCCGAGAGTAGTACTGTCCTGCATCAACAGTTCCTCAGATCCAAATGGAAGACCATCCAACACATCCCAATGACTCAATGCACCTTCTAGGAGTCACAGTCAATTCAGGAATCACACGGCAGGACCACATGTCCTACATCGCAAGATCGGAGTCCGCTAAGTTGAGATAACTATTTAGAGGTTATCACAGATTAGACCAGGCGTGGAATATTGTTCCCATATATGGAGCTCGGCCCCAAAACATTCACTTTCCCGGGAGAAGTATTTAAAAAAAAAAAAAAAGAATGGCTGACAAACATCGGAGAGTATGACTGTCTTGGAAGAGCTTCTCAATTCAGACGTTCGTACTTCGTATTCGGCATAAATATGTAGGCCTCTTCCATACGTGCCAAAAATAAACACTCACAAACGAATGAATGTGATAAGCTGGGTCTTGCTTGCGACAACTATCTATTTTTTTAATGTTACACATTCTATGTAAACTTTGGCCTCAACAAAGATGCCTGTCCAGTTAGAGCGTCCTTTTGCTATCCAGTGGCGAACTATTCCTTGAAGATAAAATCAAAGGCAGTTAAACTTTTAGTTGAAATGAACAGTAGTTTATTTCGGTTCAGAATGAACAACAGTTTGTAGCCCTCCAATATTATGGTAGGTATACTTTCGTACACAAAATTTCCGCAGATCGACAAAGATGTCAATGAATCGTCAACAACACTGTGATGATTAAAGGCCTATCATTTATTTTTTCACAGAATAGTCACTCATTTTAAAGGGGAGTGGTGTGGTTAAAGGGGTTGAGGGAGGTAAAACGTTAGCCGTATTAACTTTAAACTTTGTTTGTTGATAGATACCTAAGTCAATATTATTACATGCTTCATTCTTCGTTTAAGTGTTGAAGTGTTGAAAAAAGAGATGCAAATTTCGTTTTTGGCCTTACTACACTCAACTTGACATAATACTCATAAATCTATGTAAGTCAATTCAAAAATGCTTTTAATTGTTAGACAATACTGAGTAGTGATTATTTTGAACTAACAATTATCTTTCTGGTCCATCCAGAGGGTGAGATATAATACATTGAATATAGATCTTATAGCTATTTGACCTTATTTCGCTTTGAAAATGGAAATATGGCCAAACTGGCATGCTGGATCCTTGCAACCCCCTGCTTAGGGTCGCTGTTGGCTTTAGACTAAACGTTTTTACTGAATCCATTAATTCTAAAAATGGAACAATTCGAAATAAAAATCGGAAAATCGCGAAAAACCGATGTTGTGTTTTAAATGGATACCTATACTATATGTATAATGGATATAATCTATCTAAGCATGTTTATGTTTACCTATCAGTATGGGACTCTGACCGAATTGAGCTCATATTTTGTCAACCACTATGAATGCGTGGTCTTACAATGGTATACTGAAAGATGTCTTTCCATATTTTCATAACCTTTTTTAACCTCTGCTTTGGATTTATCAACATGATAATGCGCCAATACATACAGCCCAAGTTGCTAAAACGTATATATACAGCCAAAAGGCGGAGCTATTAAGCTGATCGGCCGGCGCGCGCAGAGACATAAGTCCCGAATTTTTTTTTTCGGGACCTATATCCCACTTTACTGAGACATAAGTCCCTAATTGAATTCTAATTGAATTGGGGACCTATGACCCACCCCGAAGTCCCGAATTTTTATTGTCGAAAATGAGACACAAGCCCCGAATAAAACGTAAACGCATCTAGCATGCTTGTAGTTCGCATATAATGGGTCTTATTAATTCAGAACTGTTTTGTTAGGTCCTGACATAATAAAATAAATTATTGCGATCACTTTATATTTATATATTGCGTAGTAGTATATAATTGTTTACTTAATCTAATGCCAAGCAAAAATAGTTTCATATGCAAATCCACCCAAACTAAACGAAAAGTTGCCCCAAGGAAAATGTTAAATCCAATAAAAAAAAATCACCCCAAACTATATAACATTATTGCTTTTATTAAAAGATGTATCTAGGTACATCTACACTTCGATGTTAGATATCTTCTACATTTTATGTACACTAGCAAGGACAGCTATTATTTTTCTTTTATTTTCCTATAGTATCTGCAATTGACTTTGGCACTCCGTGTGGAGTTTCAAATATATGTAATCTATGTGCAAGGCAAGCAGACTATTATGGTAGGTGGTAAGCCCTGGCACACAACAAAATAAAAGGGATAAAGTGAAGAACCTAAAAAAAATTTTGAGCAAGGGAGGATCGATTTGGGTTGTGAAAATTTAAAATTCGCGCGAACTCCACACGGAGTGCCAAAGTTAATTGCAGATACTATAGGAAGCTAACAGCAGATCTTTAGGTTTTATCCTATAGTCACCTTTGGCCGGTGGTTGCAGTGACGATGTAGTGACGAGGCTTACGAGACGGGCGATTTCGCTCAACCATTTCATTCGCTTACTCATATGAAGCTTGCTAACAAGTTCGTGGATTAAGGTGGGATTGGCTAGGTGCTGATACATTCCACTAGACTCAAGAAATGTGGCAAATTTTGCACCCTGGTGGCAAATGGAATAAGCATTTCCAACCTACCTTCTGAAATTGGAACGATCTCTCTAATTGGCTTTGTAGCAAGCATTCCGGGCGACCAAAACGGAATTCCAAAGCTACCATTACTCGATCCACATTCTCTGGATGGATAAGGAGAGCTTCTGCCACAAGTCCACCCACAAACCACATAGAACTAGACCGTCGACTCCTCCCACATAACGGACTTTGCCTACAAGCTGCCTGCGGGCCCAGGATTTTTCATGTATTGGTGCTGTACAAAATCAAAGGAGCGCCATTAACGCACGCATACTTGAAAAATCCTGGTCGCATGGTATAGCATGGAAAATCATTGCCGCCATTGATTTTGACATTTCACACGTATTTACAGATAGGGGAATACATTCCGGGGAGAATCGGGTAGGTGCACGGAAGTCGGCGGTCCAGTTCTATGTGGTTTGCGTTTGTGGCTTCTACGACTACGACCAATTTTGCATCGCCTTTGATACTCTTCTGGAAACGGAATAGGTTTTCCACGTCAGAGTACCCGAACATAACAGTGGACTCCAAATAGGCGGTGCAAAATATCGGCCATTCCTCTGGACGACCGGTAAATGCGGGTAGGTCGTAGAGTTTTCGTCCATTCCCATGTTGACTTGTTTGTGTTAATGGTTGGTTAGCCACAAACATCGGCGACATAAAGATTTGCGAGAGTTGGCTATGGTAGGTTGAAAGGTGCTTATATGTGTCAAAAATTTTGCTACTCTCGGCACTAATATGGAAGAAAAATGTGGCGGCAAAGGCTGCGATGGCAAAGACTGGCAGTTGTCTGGCCCCATTATCTATAGGAGCATTTGTGGCTGGCTGTGAGGGTTGCGACGGCGGTCGCCATGACATAGGTGCGTACTGAGCTGTGCCTAGGGCTGCCAGATGAAATTTTATTAAAATCGGGACACCAAGGCTCGAAAATCGGGACAAATCGGGATATACAAAATACATACATTTTTATACACGCAATTAAAGAAAACTAAACGTTTTTTAACATTACCTATACATACGTTAAAAACTCCAATGAAATAATTGTAGGTACTTCAGGAACTTTCAATATTCAGTTTCAGTCTAACAGTTAGGTATGGATACATAAACATATTTCATATATTTATCGTTGAACTTATTTTAGAAACAACAAATAATTCTGGGTGATCACAGAATCCGTCGTATTCGGAATTTTGCTACGAACCCCGAAAGAACTATCACAGAATCCGTCGTAGTGGACATTTTTGCTACGAATTTAATCCGACGTAGTGGAAACGTTTGCTTCGAATTTAATTCTTAGCAAAAATGTCCACTACAACGGATTCTGTGATAGTTCTTTCGGGGTTCGTAGCAAAATTCCGAATACGACGGATTCTGTGATCACTCAGATATCAGATTATCTGACCAATGAGTCTTCCTTAAAGAACCTACAAGAATCCTTACAGCTATATTCGCAAATAAAAAGTAGCCTTCTTAGCCACGGGTACAGGGGTGGAATCGGCTAAGGTGATTTGTGATAAGTGATAGTCACAATCAACAAAATCGGTCTGCGTAAGGTGATTGTCACCGGTGACAATCACATTTTTGTGATAATTTCTTGTGACAGCAGTTTAGTTGTCACTTGCATGTTGATTTAGTAGTGCTTTTTGTATATTTTGATGTGTTAAGCGAAAGTGGACGTGTTTGTACCTCTGCAATTATTTTTTGGATCTGAAAGTAAATAGGAATAAAATAAAAATAACGATGGGGGTGTTTCTTTGTCCGACTGATGCGATTAAATCGCCGAATTGAGCTAAACATACTGGAGATGGAAAATACAAATTAAAAAATGCTTGACTAGATATTTTTGTAGTATATATCCAACACCCCTACGGCAATTGCATTTGCCAACTAGCATATCACATTCCATCTATACTCTCCAGTTAATTACAAGAAGTGACAAGAAGTTGGTAATGACGTCAGCAGTCAGCACCAATAGGTCAAAAACAAAATACTCTGTGTGAGGTGACCTCGAGAACATTAAACCCTGTCCCATATTTAGGGATACTTTCTCCCAGAAAATGGCAAAAAGCACCTCTCACAGAAAAATATTTGGTCAAATCCGGGTGCTTTTCCACGTAGTTTGCGATTTATTGGCTTCGCAAATCGAATAGATAATATTGTTAGACATTAACATTGTTAAAATGGTTATTTGTTATTTGCATATTACTTTGCATTTTCTAAAAGTGCATTATCTTCTCAAATGCTTTTACCCAAATCGAAAACAATACAAAAAAACAAGTAATGACACATGTCAGTGTCAAGTGATGCCAAGTTTTAACTAATTTTTGGTGATCACCTTACGCAGACGGAAAAATTTATTTGATCACAAGTGATTGTCACATTTGTGATAATCACAATCACAAATCACCTTAGCCGATTCCACCCCAGGTTTTATGTTTTTGTAGCAAACCAAAGTTTTGTGATGACTTATTAACCAGAAGAAGTCATGTCATTATAATTAAGGACATCTTTTCATATATAAAACAGTTTGTCCTAACTAATTGCCCATTGGTGATCAACGCCCAGCCTGACCCAGCCCATACGATAAAATCTAGGAAGCTAATACTTATTTTGAAACAAAATTCTAAAGGAAAATTCTGGAGCAAGGTGCCTTGAAGTTGTGACCAAGTGGCGGTGGCATACGAGTGGTGTGGCGATAGAATAGCGGCGAAGTGGCAAGCAACGTATGATGCCGTACTGATTTACCAGTTCATAAAATGTTATGTATCATAATGTTGAATACTATGCTTGGTCGTCTCGCATGTTTTTAGTTTCTGGGTAATCAAAAATTCTCAGTAATGCAAAAATCCACGTCGTCACCATCCGCCTGCCACTCTCTGACTGGCATCACGCCACCTGAAAAATACCACGTCGCCCCCACTCCGCTTTGATCCGCGCGCCTACATTGGTCCACTTGGTCACCATCACCACGCCACTGCCACAGGCCACACCACTTGACTGCGCGCCTTGCTTTATCTTTCACTGATCAAACACGTCTAAAGCACTCTATAGTCTATACCTTTAAGAAATAGCGAATGCCAATTTTTCTGATTTTGGTAATTTTTGTTTGGGCTCAAGAGGGGTTCAATTTGTATGGGAAAAATTTGTTTACCCTATACCCTATCGAGCACGTAGGAAAGTTCATTAGGTACATTTATATACTTCTGTAAATATTCGTTATTAGAACCAAAAAACACCAACCGCCACATACAACACTCAGTTTGTCTGAATTTGAAATTTATGATTATGTATAGGTATATTTCCATATGGATAAATGCATTCAAAGCAACAGTTGCAATTTCATATAGTCGTTAAGGCTTGTAACACCATGTTAATATTGTTTTATTTTTTATTTCCGATCGTTTTCAAACAAAGTAGAGTAAAAAGAAAGAAAATCGGGACAAAATCGGGACATTTTGTACATCGGGACAGAAATCGGGACATGGTTCAAATGTCGGGAATGTCCCGCCAAAATCGGGACGTCTGACAGGCATAGCTGTGCCAGCAATGGTATATACTTACCTATACATCATTGTTGTTGTGGCTGGCGGCATAAGTAGTGGCTGATGAACTGATGAAGACGTGGGCAGTGCGTATTGGGCTGTTCCAGCACTTATGCACATGGCTGTTGTTACTGATGCTGCTGTTCCCATATCTTGACTTGCTGTAGAAGTGGTGGTACTTGAGGCGGCGTTATTGGAGAAATGGCTTGTGCTGGCTGACTGATGGCTAATGAGCAGTTGCTCAATACGGTGGTGTTTCGCTTTTTCGGAAGCAGCGTTGGCTACGGCTGCTTCCCCGTTGCACACGAAGTTTCTCCATCTGCTTCTGTAGCTCCTCTATAGCTGTCAACATCGACGGGTTATCTCAGATAACTTATCTGGCTGGCTGATGTTTTCCCTCATGGTGGCATTCATGTCGAGGTCACTTTCACCCGCGTCGGAATTTTCTTGTTCTTCTTAATGGGACATCCGGACGACCTTTCCCTGTGCGATCGAATTTTGTTTAATAAGGCGAGCACTTCGTCTAACCTGTGAATAATTCGGCATAGACAACAGCTGCAAATTAAATTGCTGGCAAACTCAACTTGACTTGGCTCTTTCTTCAATTGTATTTCTGGACTGCCACGATGAAATGCTGCGGCTCGCAATTGTAGTATAATCTTCTAGTGTTTTTATTGAAGTTCTAAATATACTTTAATATTATTATAAGCCCCCTCATGTAGCTGACCTCCCCGTGGTGGGGGGCGGGCAACATGTCTAGGTTCACCTAGACATGGCTAACGAAGCACACACCCAATGATGACAAAGCGACGAAAGCGAGCCTCGGATATTGCCAAGCCTGTCAAAATAGGGCGCCCTTTGGAGCCAGGCCTGAAGGGTGGCAGTTTGCGAGCGTCTGGTGGTCGGCTTGTCACGCTCGGCAGTCGGCCGGGTTTAACCCGAAACGGCTACGAGCTTCCTAGCAATGGTCTCGCAAACCATTATGGGGGTCAGAGGGTGGATGCGCTATGCACCAATAGGGGCATAAGTGGACTTTCGACGACTCGACAACGGCATCGACTTAGGATAGGCACGTGGAACATCTCTTCGCTCACGGGAAAAGACCTGGAGCTTGTTGGGGAGGCTGTAAAATATCGACTAGATATAGTTGGTGTTTCCTCAACAAAGCAAAGGGGTTCTAGAACTGTGGACCTTGCAGATGGGTGGAAACTCTTCATGTCGGGAGTAGCACCTTCAATGTCTGCTCAGGCGGGAGTGGGGATACTCACAAGTCCCAGGCTGTCAGGCAGAGTATTGGAGTGGATACCATTAGGAGGGAGAGTTGCGATCTTAAAGCTTAAGCTTGAAAGATCAACTCTGGCTCTAGTGCAGGTGTATGCACCGAATCTGGAGTCGGGGTACGCAGCTTTCTTAGATGAAGTTGATGCAGCCCTTGAAAAGGTTGCAGATATGGATTCTTATATCCTGATGGGTGATTTCAATGCTCACGTGGGTGCGGATTTCTCGACATGGGGCAGCGCGATTGGGAAACACGGTGACCCCGATCAGAACGCGAACGGAGAGAGGTTGTTGGACTTTTGTTGTTCAAATGGAATGTCCATTATGAACACTTTCTTTCCACACAAAGATATCCATAAATACACATGGTACCGTCGAAGTCTTCAGCAGAAATCGCTGATAGATTTCTTTGTGGTACCATCGTGTATTAAAAGGATGGTTTGTGATGTTCGTGTGTTGAGAGGGACTGAACTGTCAACTGATCACCACCTGGTGTTGTGCAAATTGTATCTCAACGATCAAATACCTATCTTGCCAAAGCGTAAACCAAGAATGGTTACGCGCATACGGTGGGAGGGGCTACAGAACGATGAGATACGGGAGGAATTTGCACGGCAGGTATCTGAAAGGTTTGAACAAATTCCAAATGTTCCATTGAATGTAGAGGAAGAATGGCAGTTGTTTTCAACAGCAGTTATTGCCTCTGCAGGACATGTTTGCGGAGTGAAGCGGCTCGGTGTGGCGGCTGGTGGTGAGAAAAGAACTGCGTGGTTTAAAACGCCCGGAGTTCAAGAAGCTATCAGAGAGAAGAAGAAGGCTTTCAAGGTGTGGATTCACTTGGGGGACTCTCCTTCTCGAAACCGGTACATTGAGGCGCGAAGAACTTGCAAATTGGCTGTTAAAGCAGCCAAAGAACAGTCTTGGAAGGAGTTCGGCGAAAAATTGGACCGTGATCACAGATCTGCAAGCAAGGTGTTCTGGCAGACCATCCGCCGTCTTAGAGGAAGGAAGTGGAACATTATCGAAGGAGTCAAATCCAAAGATGGTACACTTCTTTCTAATGAGGAGGACATCTTGCGCAGATGGAGCGAGCACTTTTCCGAATTGCTCAATCCAATCCAGGGCATCGAGGATGACACATCTATCGCCTTAAGCAGGGCGGAAAATAGTCCCACGGTAGAGGAAGTCACTTTTGCGATCAAATCGTTAAAAGCTGGCAAATCTGCAGGAGTGGATGAAATCCGGCCAGAAATGCTAAAGGCCTTAGGTGAAGAGGGAGTCAAATGGCTCGCTCGTGTCATTAAAGTGGCCTGGGAATGCGGCGAAACACCCAGCGATTGGCAGATTGGGGTGATTGTGCCCCTTTTCAAGAAAGGGGATAAAAGGGATTGCTCCAATTACAGGGGTATATCACTTTTAAGTCTCCCCGGAAAAGTCTTTGCCAAGGTGCTGGAAACGCGTTGTAGAGCTGTGGTCGAGGCACGATTAGGAGATGAGCAGTGCGGCTTTCGTCCCGGCAGAAGCACAACCGACCAGTTATTCACTCTCAGAATGGTACTTGAGAAGGCTTGGGAGTATGCTACACCTGTTTACGCTTGCTTCGTAGATTTGGAGAAAGCATATGACCGAGTCCCTCGAGGGAAACTCTGGAGTGTATTACAGGAGTATGGAATTGATGGTTCTCTCTTGAGAGCCATTCAATCTCTTTACACAAACTGTAAAAGCTGTGTTCGGGTAAACGGCGTTAAATCAATACCTTTCACCGTGGGCGTTGGACTTCGTCAGGGGTGCGTCTTGTCTCCTCTCCTTTTCATTACTTATATGGACTGGATGTTACAGCGCAGTCTTGGCGAGGAACGTTTCGAATTGGGAGATCTGAGGATAAGTCATTTGCTCTTCGCTGATGACTTGGTCATCCTTGGGTCCTCTCAGACTGAACTTCAGCGCGCACTCGATCGGTTTGTAGCCGTTTGTGTTGAAGCTGAGATGAAGGTAAACGTGAACAAATCTGAAGTGATGGTCGTCTGCAGAACGCCTGTTCAATGCACTCTGCATGTTAGTGGAGTCCCATTGAAACAGGTGGAGAAGTTTAAGTATCTCGGGGTCTTATTCACGAGTGATGGAAGGAGCAATGCCGAGTTTTCCTGTAGGATTGGTCAGGCTGGGTCAATTTTGAGACAGCTTGGTCATTCTGTTATTAGGAGGACTGAACTTGGTGTCAAAGCTAAGTTGTCAGTCTTTAATTCGGTGTTTGTTCCAACTCTCACCTATGGTCATGAGGTTTGGGTAATGACCGAAAGAATAAGATCACGGATACAAGCTGCCGAAATGAGATTTCTCCGTAGTATTGCTGGTGTGACCCGTCGAGATCGCATCAGAAATACCAGAATACGTGAGGAACTCAATGTCGAGCAGCTACTTCTCCGGACGGAGCGATCCATGCTTCGGTGGTTTGGTCATGTTAAACGCATGTCCCCGACCAGGATTCCACGACGTGCTATGGAATCCGTACCATCGGGTAGGCGTCCTCTAGGTAGACCAAGGATGAGATGGTTAGATCAAGTCCATAATCTCTCCTATAACCGTATGGGGATTGCCCTTGATGATTTAGAGTCGATGGCGGAGGATCGAGAGCTATGGAGGGTCCACTTGAGCAACCTACACCCGCGACCCACTTAATGGACAAGCGGACCATTGAAAATGAATGAATGAATGAATGAATATTATAATCACTATCTAGTTATATTTATGACATTTTCTGAAATTCTTTTCATTATAAATTAATTAATTTTTCCAATTTTGATTCATTCAATAAATATTATTTGTTCTGAAAGATCTCTTATTGCCTGCGGAGCTTTTAAAGTTTTCCTCACAACACACGCTGGCGACTATGATGACTGTGGAAAATACTGCTATCGTAGGCAAAGCAATAATGGCTGACTTAGTAGAGAACAGAAATATGGCTTTTGCCAAGAATCAAAATGTGACTTTCGCAATGAATTAAAATGTCGACTAGACCGTTTCGACTCTGAATTTAACAACAAAAAACTGACTGAAATATTTTTTACGCTTTATTTTGTATTAATTTATTTCAGGCTTTCTTAGTAGTTTTTCGGGTTTATTCATTGGTTTTTATTTTTTACGCGGCGATGGCTTGGGTTTCGTCGATGTAGTGTTCTACTTCTCTTCGTCGCTCGAAAACAAAAATGTATGCCTGTATTCCTACACCGGATTTCGTGCGCAAATGGCTGCGTTCAATCCCGGTGAAGGAATTTCTTGCGACGAGTGTGTTTGTGGGCGCAGTAGCGCAGGGTTAGTGTGCTGGACTACTGTGGGAGGGATCCCAGGTTCGATCCCCGGAAAAACACAAATTACATCTTAAAGTTTTTTTCTACCACCTCTCGCGAACATCTGACAAACGTCCGAGAGTATGACTGTCATGAAAAAGCTTCTCAATTCAGCCGTTCGGATCGGCATAAAATTGTAGGTCCCTTCTATTCGTTCCAAAAATAGAAACTCACACAAAACGAATGATTGCGAGAAGCTAGGCATTGGGTGTCACCCGCCTGTTGCGCCACTCCTGGAGACCCCCCGCGGTGTAGGCTTGCACTTGAGGCGTTGGACTGCCATACTCTGCCACCGACCGTAAATAGTAACGAATTTCATCAAAGTTTCTCCAACAGGAATTGGTCTGCGTGTTCCAGGAAATGGAAGAGAAAAGCATTTGTATGCGCTTAAATCCGCATTATATATTTCTCTAAAGATAAAAACCTATAGATAATGCAGATAAAAATAATCTGAGCGTTTAACAAACGGCCTTATTCTCATGCTAAATTTGATGTTTCTAGCTATGTAGGGTGTTAGTTGAAGGTATAAGAGATTGATGGATGTTAATTACAGGTAATATCAAATTATTGATAAACTTCCTTCCACTCGTGAATAGCTGTTTATATTGCCAAATTAAATGTTTGCTTTTATTTAATTCCGTTTCTTTTACAGAGCTCTACATATGAAAGAACATCCAGATTATAAATATCGGCCGCGACGAAAACCAAAAACACTAACAAAATCACCTGTGCCGCAACAAAATCAATCAGCAAAAGATACTGTAGCACAACTCCAGCAAAAATATAATTTTGGCAATCCCCTCGAATTAAAGCTTAATATGCCACAACGAGTCCCGAATTTCCAACTTACCCCACATTATCACCTGGATCCAACAATAGCACTTGACTTGCAAGCACGCTTACAGGCAATGTATGCTGGTAGTCTGTATCATCCATGGCGTTATTTTGGTTGTACTCCACTAATTAGTCCCGAAACGCCACCGTCACCATCCAGCAGTTCTGGTACGGGAATTTCACCATATGGATGCATCAAATCCGCTAATACATCACCTACGCTATCTCTACCAGCGCAACCTCCACCAAATATCATATGACCAACTCCATTGCGGTACGGTGCCGCGGAACATGCTATGTGAATATGGTATACCTTTCCATCCAAAATAAAAACAAGAATTGTGTAAAACTGTGTAGCATGTAAGTTGTTGTATAGTTTCATACTATGAAGTAAATATTAAAGTTAAATATCCAGTAAAATAAATTTAGTAAATACATTGGGAATGATAGAGAATGATTTAAAATTCGAAAGTAGCTCAAAGCTCAGGACCGATTAGAATATAAATCCTTTATTGTTATGTAAAGTTTTCTTTTATTTAGAAAGTCCATTACTAAACACTCAGTGATCTTAAAATCCACAGGAATTTGTAAGAAAATCGAATAAGCATTTTAATAAAACAAAGGCTATCCACACAAACTTTAATATCAGTCCCCACTGTTACCTACCTACATAGATGTATAAGTATGTAAAACTATGTGCAAATTTGATTCAGATAACATAACTGCAAACACTGCAACAATTAGATACATAATATAAATAAAAATGTAAACAGATTCTATGTAAATGTGATAAAATACAATTTCCAATCTAATTTAGTTTTATAAGTTATTTACAGAATCGCACAATTTCCGTTACAGTTACAATAATATTATTGTCGAGCAAAAATTGTGAACCTTTCATTATTTTGTTTGCTTTTTTAACTACTTACGAGTATAATATGATTGCATTGTAAATAAATCACCGAATTTTTGTATTACAATAAAATGTATAAAAATAAAAATGCATGACAGGTTAACAGGTTGTTTTAATTTACACTAACTGTCGCTGGTGATGATAAATTGGTAAATATGAGACGAAGCAATTGATTAAGATGATGACTTATAGGATGTCTCGAGTCCGAACCGCTAATGACTGTATCCCTGATTTCACCCTCAAATTCTGAAATAAAATCATTCTCCGACGGGTTTCAATTTTTCTATCTGTGGACTGTAAATTTAATATGTGATAGGTAGGTACTTAAGTGTGAGAAATTGCCGCTTGGTTCTCGCTACAAACTGCTTTTTTTTTTTTTAAATAAAACACGTAGTTTTTGATTATCAAAGCTAGATTATAAATATCGGGATTATAAAAGGCGGGTGGGCAAACTCCATCCGGCATGTCCCCTCGTGTGTTGTTGTTTAAGAAAGTTGTCACCATCATGTTGCTGAGAAACTTTAACCCTAGAAAAGTAGAAAATGTAGGTTCGGGTTTCGCTTAAGAGACAGCAGACAGCATTGTGTTTTTGAAGCATTAAATTCCACTCTATTGGCTAAACCCCATATTAAAATGCTGTCAAGGTCGGAATTTAATGAGCTTAACATACGTTGCCGTTCCAGTTCTACGGCCGAAGAGCAGGGACGTGAGTCCTGGAAAGAATATGAGAAGATAAGAGTGCTGTCATCAGCGAAGGAGTGAATTAGATTAGAGGTTTCAGACAAGAGATCATTTATAAAAATTAAAAAGAGAGTCGGAGACAGAACGGAGCCTTGGGAACACCAGCATTTATATGGTGAGTTTCAGACTTGAAACCATCCAAAACAACTTGAATTGAACGGCCAGAAAGGTAGTTTCTAATCCATTGAATAAGAGACACATCGATCCCATAAGCACGCATTTTCGACAAAAGAGCTTGATGCCAAACTCTGTCAAATGCCTTTGAAATATCAAGCGCAACAATCTTCGATTCACCGAAGTGATGGAGAGATTGGTTCCATTTCTCTGTGAGATAAGTCATCAAATCACCATCATCAGTCTTTCAACCCAATTTAATACGAATTCTTCAATATATACCTATGGAAATAATTCAAAAGGTGGAAATAACCTCTATTTCGTTTTCGATTGTGAAATAAATTTTAAATGGTTTCTTTAATGTTGTTATTTTGAATATGGAAAAGCGAGCTATCAAGTTTTATTTAAATATAAACAAAGAAGTTGTTCCATGAAAATGAAGCGAATAAAATAAGATACTTCAACGTAATGGACAAATTTTTTCAAGTATCTAAAGGCAAACAACCAAAAAGTTTAAAGCGCCATCACTAGAGGTCATATTAGTTAGGTAAGAACTTATTGAAGAACTGCATGAGCATAAAACTTTATCACCTAGACAATAATTACCTTCTAATGGGTAAAGCGGAATTCCAATGAATTTGCTTAGAGCACAACAACATAAGTACATAATTGCATAATAAAAATAGGCAAAAGGTCCACCCCGGTCAGTAGCGCCGTTTAAGTACTAAATGCATATTGGAAATACATATCCATTTTTCCACTGAGACCCTAGTCCCTACGTTCCCTAAATTAAATTATTAGAGATTATGAAAAAATTTTTTTTTTGTAGTTACATACATATATTTCTCATTCTGGCTCATCATTCTATGTATCAGTATAAATAATTCCCAGCGAATTACTGGGCGAACGAGTTCTTTTAGATCTAGATGAATGTATCGCAATCGCAAATGTGGTTGCATTTTATTTGAAAATAGAAAAAAACAGAAAATGGTGTGTGTATTTTTTAATTCAGAATATTATATGTGTGACCAAGGAGCAACTTTTTTAAAGAAGCGAATCCGTTCGGATATTTCACATATCTACCTATCTACTTCCGTTTACCACCAGCATATTCGGGCAGGTTTGGCAAATCGCCAGCGAGTTTTATGTCAACATTTTCCGAGACGTCAACGCCACACAATACATGTATCGCCTGAGATCCCGAATCCCTATAGATGAATTCGGAGCGAGCGAAATTTATTTAAGAAAACAAGAAATACCAACGAAATGCAATGAAAAAAACTCTTTGCACTAGCATCTCAGCATAGAATGACTTCTGACCAACATTTCAATTCTATCATTTTTTTCTAGATCTAGCGTTAAAAATACCGATATGGCATCACTGGTTCTAATTCCCAGAATTGATCTCGCTCCAACCGAGCGATTGTCCATTAAAATCAATTTGTTTGTCAAATATTTTCTTATCATTTGAAATATGTACACTGCGCGTCATAAGATTAGCACACATAATCGCGTAAGTTATTCCAGCCAAACTAAAAGAGCTGCCATTTTCAAATTGTGGTTGATTATGGCCCATAGGTTAGGTTAGGTTAGAGTGGCAGGCCGCAACAAGTGCAGCCTCACGTAGGCCAGAGGAGACCCATTGTGATACCACAGGATCTGATGATCTCACAACTACCCGTTGAACCAAGAGGAGCTGAAAATAAAGCGTTGGAGGCAACTTATGCTTGCATTAGCGAGTTCGCCGAGATTGTCGAAGAAGTATTCTTCGAGATATAGCTTTCTCCGAGTTGAAAGGGCAGGGCACGTGCATAGGAGGTGAAGAATTGTCTCTTCCTCCTCCTCGTCCATGCAGCTTCTACAGAAATCATTGGAGGGGAGGCCCAGCCTGAGAGCATGTCCCCCAATAACGCAGTGTCCCGTGATGACACCTACTAATATGCTTATGTTGGATATTTTTTGTTTTACAAGATTGTTGGAGCGCTTAAGATCCAGCATGGGCCAGATCTGTTTCGTTATGGAGTACGTGGTGCAGGTTGGCCACCTTCGATTAGTGGCGCTTATCGCATTTTGTTGAATTAAAAGTCTACACGTAGCGAGAGGCACATCGAGATTCTCCTTTTCCGGTAGAATCGACAGCGTTGTGCCATGCCTAGCGAGTTCATCGGCCTTGCAATTCCCTGGAATGTCACTGTGACCCGGCACCCATATAAGGTGAATTTTGAACTGCTCCGCCATCTCGTTAAGAGACAAGCGACAATTGAGGGTTTTGGACTTAAAGATGACAGAGTCCAGGGATTTAATCGCGGCTTGACTATCGGTAAAAATCACGATATCCTTTGCAGATATTACATTATACCGTAGCCACGATAGGGCCTCCTTGATCGCCATGATTTTCGCCTGGAACACGCTACAATGATTGGAAAGGCGGAATGAGATCGTTTAGTTTAAATCTTGGGAAAAACACCACCCCCACTCCTGTTTCCGTTTTTGACCCATCTGTATAAAGGCAGACGGATTTCCTGTGAGTCACTGCAACACTCTCCCAGTCAGTTCTGGAGGGTATGCAGGTTTCAAAATTCTTACTGAATTGAAACTGGGGGAGGGTGTAATCAGTATCTTTAGGGATGCATTCTATTTTATCTAGAATAGACGAGTGACCTGTTTGTCGACTAGTCCACAAACGGATTGCTTTCATACGGATGGCTGCACTTGCTGCCACTTGTTTGCAATAGAGGTCTAGCGGAATCAGGTGGAATAGTATGTCCATCGCCGCTGTTAGAGTGGTCCTAAGCGCTCCACTGATGCACACACATGCCGTTCTTTGTACACGACTAAGTTGCTTACAGTGAATAACCTTTTCCAGCTCAGTCCACCAGACGACCACGCCATACGTGAGTATAGGTCTAATGACGGATACATAGAGCCAATATGTGATTCGAGGCTGAAGTCCCCATTTGCTACCAATAGCTTTTTTGCATCAGTATAATGCCGTGGTGGCTTTCTGAACCCTCTGCAATATATTGGCTTTCCAGCTCAGTTTGCTGTCTAGAGTGAGGCCTAAGTATTTAGCCGTGTTAGAGAGCACAATCGGAGTGCCATTTAGTTTTAGAGGGACAAAGACGGGTGTTTTGTACTTCCTTGTAAAGAGAACCATTTCAGTTTTCTGAGGATTGACGCCAAGCCCACATGTTTTGGTCCATTTAGAGAGCCTAGAGAGGGTGTTCTCCATGAGATCCCTAAGCGTATTGAGATGTTTCACCGAGACAGCGATAGCAACGTCGTCTGCATAGGCAATTACCTTGCACCCTTCCCCTTCCAGTATTAGTAGTAGCTCTTTCACCACTAGGTTCCACAGAAGAGGTGAGATCACACCACCTTGTGGCGTACCCCTACTGACGAACCTCCGAGCCGACGCTTCGCCCAGCTTTGAATTGATGAACCTGTTGGTAAGCAGCTGATTCACCCATTCGCCAATCGACTTATCAATTCCAAGGCTCGTCAGTGCGCCAATAATTGCCTTTTGTTCGACGTTGTTAAACGCTCCCTCAATATCAAGGAATGCTACCAATGCGTATTCTTTACAGTCTAAAGATTTTTCAATAGTTGATACGAGTGAGTGAAGGGCCGTTTCGACCGATTTCCCTTTACTATACGCATTCTGGGAGGCTGACAGAAGATTTGCGTTTACTCTGCAGCGTATGTGGGAGTCTAGCAATTTCTCTAGAGTTTTCAGCAGAAATGGTGACAAAGTTATGGGTCTGAGATCTTTGGGGTAAGCATGCGAGCTTTTACCAGCCTTGTCCATGACTTGGGAATGTGAGACAGATCCAGGCAACTTTTGAATATTGCAGTTACCCATGGGAGAATAAGTTCCACATTCTGTTGAAGCTCGGCCGGTATTATACCGTCAGGTCTAGGAGACTTGAACGGCTTAAAGCCGCCTATAGCCCAGAGAATTTAGTTCTTGGTCACAAGATGGGAGGAGCTGCTTAGTATCGAACTACTCGAAGTCCCAGTCAGTAGGACTCGTGTCGACTTTGCAGCTATTTGGAAAGTGGGTATCCAGAGATTCTGAACTGGAGATGGTCCACTTAAGCTCTCTTAAGATAACTCGGTATCCTAGGAGTCGCAGCGAGGATTTTTCTGAGCCTAGAGGCCTCAGAGATTTCTTCTACATTTCCACAGAAGTGTCTCCAAGAATTTCGTTGGGCTTTCCTAATTTTGGTTTTATAGGATTTAAGGGCCTCTTCGCGAGATCGCTTGGCCAGATTGAAGAGCTTCCTGCATGTTTTGCGTAGAGATATTATCTCTTGATTCCACCTCGGCGGTCTAGGCTTGCCCTTAGGGCTACTTATAGGGCAGGAAAGCGACATAGCGCGGTTGAGAGTCGTCGTTATTACTTCAACCATCGCATCGAGTTCTTGTGTGTTAGTAGGGGGAACACGGGTGCTGTTGATTACAGAAGATTCCACACTATTCCTATATTTAGTCCAGTCAGTATTCTTATAGTTCCTAAAGACTTTTGGAACTTGAGGGAGGTAGTCAATACCAAATTGAATATATCTATGATCAGAGAAGGAGTGTTCGCTAGATACTTTCCAGTCTCTGATAGTATTGTAGATACTTTCAGAGACTAGTGTGATGTCTATGACCTCCTGTCTATTGCTTGTAATAAATGTGGGTTCACATCCATTGTTACATAAGACTAGTTGGGTACTAATTAAGTAATCAAAAAGTAACTCACCTCTTTTATTGATGTCGGTGCTGCCCCACACAGTGTGAAGCGCATTGGCATCGCATCCTAGGATGAGTGCAGCCTTGTGATTCCCCACGTCAGCAATCGTCCTTCCCAGTAGAGCCGCAGGGAGTGGAAGGTCGTACGCCAAGTACGCTGAGGTCAACCAGAGTTTCCTCGGTTCGACTTCGAGACAGGCCGTCACGAAATCACGATCGCTGTAATTATGGAGAAGAAAAATATTTAGTGTGATCTTCGCGAGGATGCAGGCTCTTGGCGTACCTTTATTCCTCTCGTAGATGATTTTGTAGTTAAGAGTCCTGAGTCCGTACACCTGATCCTTAATGACCCAGGGTTCTTGGATCAGGACAATGTCTTCCGCGCTTTGAGATATCCGCAGAAGAAGGGCGGCCGAGGCCATTTTGGAGTGATGTAGGTGAATCTGAAGTATCCGCAGCATCAGTGCTACATTTACCTCCAGAAACCTCCACCACAGTTGTATGAGCCTCATCCGTATCCGACCCTAATGATACGTCAGTTTCGGATGGGCTGCCGGGTCTGTCAGTTAGATCCAGGTCCAACAGTCCTAGACTGTCCATGTCCTGTCCATGATCTATCCTAGAGACGGTTGCTTGTGCTTGCGCTAGATGAGGGGCCCTCCAAGGATTGCCAACCTCCTCCACTGCCTTCGCTGCTATAGTCGGTATATGACTAACCATTGCAGTGTCAGCAGAGTCAGGGGATCGCTCTTCCTCCTTGGCAGGAGTGCCTTCACGTCTGTATTGGTCGGTTTATTACTGACCGTTACCGCAGAGGGGGGGGGGGGCTCCACTACCTCCTTCGCAGGGTCCCCTTCATCTTTCTTATATATCTTCAGATTAATTGCTCCGAAGCCATAATTAATCTGCCCTTCCGTTGCAGCTAGAGGAGCCAGGGACTCTATGTTGATCAAGATGATCGCTGATCTCTTGTCCCCTTTTGGTTCCTCCAGCTTTGCAATCTTCCAATTGGCCGTCGGAAGATGAGGATTGCTTGCCGCAATAATTTTGAGGATGATGGTAGGATCGGAGGGCTCGGCTGGTATCCAGGAGCGAGACTGTAGCGAGAGGAACTGCTACTGCTCGGTCTGCTAGGAATTTCTTCCCTGCTTACGACTTCAAGCTGCGCCCCCTTCCAAACCTCGCCCAACGACGAAACTGCTATTTTGAATAGGTCCGCAGACCGTTGATCGGCACATGCGATAAGCTTCACGTGGCCCTGATGCCATCCGCCATAGCGACAGGAAGGTTGAGGTCCCGGATGCTCTTCCAGGACGCTTAGGAAGTTCGTTGCCAGCTTTACTTCCACTTTCCTCCACTTGTCAGGAGTGATGCTACCATCAATGTCACTTCTGTCTATCACAGCAAGGACAAGGTGTGCCTTGAGCACATCGCTGTATGGCTTATTGTGCTTTGGGGGGAGGGAGGAACTGCTACAGTTAACCTTCGCTCTTTTTGGGTCCACGGAGGACTCCTCAATCGATCTAGGTCGTTTGGACGTGGAGTCCTTTCTTGAGAAGTCAGGAGGGGGAGTCTCCTTGACAACTTTCGTTGCCCAAGAGATAGAATGTTTTAAACAATTTTTTTTTTAATTTTTTGTTTAATGAAATTTGTATCCTTGAGAAATTTCCTAAAAATTATGTTAGGCAACTTTTTACGTACGATCAACAGAAGTTTTAGTAAAGCCGTTTTTTGTGAGACAAAAATGGTCAAAAAAAGACTCGATTTTTCTCAAAAATAAGATTTTTCATTTATAGCACCCCATAATAAAAGATCCATTAAATGGGGACTAGGGTCGGACCAATGGTGTAAATTGTGGAGGTTTGTAACCCCATCTCTTGTGAATTGCGCTTCGTCAGTCCACAGAATGTGCTTGAAGAAGTGTCCGTCCTCTGCCTGTTTGCGCAGTAGCCACGGGCAAAATTCCACTCTTCTTTGCGCATGTCCTGGTAGTAAAGCCTGTACCGCTGCTGAATGGAAAGAGTGTAATCTATTACTCTGTAGAGTTCTGTGAATCCTGGTTCTGGAAGGTTCCAACTGCACACCAATCTGCGGACCTGACTGAAGGCTGAACTTCCACATCACGCAAAATCCCACCCTCAACTTCTGCCGCCCCTATCTTGCCAACGAAGCGTTTCCATGGCAGAACCCGTTTCCAAACACTATTTCCGCTAAATCACGTTTTGAATACATTTTGTGGAGATCAGCTTAGCAACGTTAACCTTTTTTTTCATATTCGACAATTAACTGTTAACCACTGCTCATAGGTAGGTACGTTAGTTTATTATTCTCACTTATTTTTAAGTAAAAAAATGTAACAACAAATTTTCAAAATTTTGAGTTTAAGGTGCCATAGCTTTTTTGTAGCTGCACAGATGTACCCGAAGTGCTTAGAACTTGTATATGCGCTACTGAATTGTCTTTTCAACATGTGTAAAACAATTTTTGTACCTTAAATAGCTCAGAAGTTATATCCTTTTAAGTGGTAACACCTCCAAATTAGAGGTCACCAAATGATGGGCTACGGACAATACGATGAAAATAGACCCCCCCTGACATACAATATTTTGTTCGGCATAACTTGAGGAATCCCTTAAAGGATTATAGATACTTCTTAACTGGGACACCCTGTATATAAAAGACAAGTGGATAACATTGTATGCTTCCCTCTGTCGCTCGTAATTTTCAACCAATTTAGTTGATTTTTTAAGGTTCCGTTTCCTAATGGAGGGACATTATTGCTTTCGCTACGATGTCTTTCCGAATAAACTAAGCCAATTTTGTACCTATGTAGGTCTATCTCAAGAACTGATTGACGTAGAAGGCTGAAATTTGCACACAACAGCCGCTATAACCTCTAGTTAAGCGACAAATACCAATGATAGCGACACATTGATTTGTTTTGGAGTAATAAGTAATTTAGCGAAAAAAATATTTTCATTTGCACAAAAAACAGTTTTTTTCTTGATTTACAACAAAAAAAAATGTTCCTATTTTGTAGATCATATTCGTAGCTGTATATGTGCTGAGGACTGTTTTGCCGAAAAGTTAATATTTTACGAGATATTTACAAAAATATGTCCAATATGTAATTCATAAGTGTGTCATCTTAAACGTTACCTTTCCAATTGGAATTGGAACTCCAAGAAATACTCATTTTCATACACACACATACATAATATTGTTTCTTCTTTTGCTCTCGGGTCTCGGCCTTGGCTGTGGCTCACTCGCTGTGTATCGGTCGGGGGCGGGGCGTCGGCATGGCATCGGATTCGGCAGGCGGCACTTTGGCTGTTCTCTTAAGGCTGCAGTTATAGCTATCAGTAAAATGCATCCGTAAAAAAATTGTTTCACTTTTTTGGAGCACTTAAACTTAATCGTTGAACTCAATCTTGGTCTTAAATAGTTGCTTTTGAATTATAAAACTAATTCGTCAAAAAAAAATTAAGCAATTGATTTTTAAATTTTCTAAAAACAGAATTTCTTTATTTTTCCGTACGAAAAACTTTTTTTGTTCAACTTCTCAACCAGTTTCACGAAGTATTCCACTGAATTCCTATGATATGCTATGGTTGAATGTTTCAGTTTTGTTCTGTTGCGTGTTTTTACGGATGGACTTTTCTGATAGCTATAACTGCAGCCTAAACTTAATCCCGAGCTTAATCCTTTCCAATTGGAATTGGAACTTCAATAGATACTCATTCTCTTGTACACATCACATTCTTACTTTTGTTTCTTCTTTCGCGCTCGGCCATCTACATTCATATATGCGTTTTTTTTTAGTTTCGCATTTACAAAAAATACATAATATAGGTACTAATTTTATGTAGATCATGTTCGTAGATAGTATGTGCTGATGCCCTGAGGGCTATTTTGCCGAAATTTTAATACAGTGGTGGTCCAGTATAACGAATGCCGAAATAACGAATAATCGATATAGCGTACCCTTTTTTCAATTTCATTGGTGTCTCTATATAACGTATGCAAAAAAGGGTTGACATTCGATATAACGAATGTTTCTGTTATACATCTTTAGAGAAGAAATATGTACATACAGTGATAGGCACAATTATTTACATAAAGGAAAAGTTAATTCTACTCATATTTGAACTTACTTCATTTAAATTTTGGCATCAAGGGAAAGGTCATTTAAATTCCCTTTGAATGATACAAAACTTTCCTTAACCCATTAAATACGCATTGGAAATTTGGAGCTTTTGTAAAAGTCTACTTTTTTTACTTTTTTCTTCGGTCCCAAAAAAAATGTTTTGATGCAACAAGTTTCTTCAAACAATTCTTATAGTGACTGCAAAAATATTTTTCCAAAAATCTCTAGGTAGGGGTCTTTTCATGAGCTATTAGTTCTGTAAAATTGGTAAAAATGCCTTAAACTCGCAAACGCCTTCCTAAGAAGTCTTCAGGAAAAAGCTGTAATTTTCAGCTGCGTTCAAACTTCACGAAAACAAAAGTTTATTTGTGATTTCTTTTTAAAAAATTAATAATAGAATCCAGACTTTTTTACTTTTTACTGTGAAAGATTTTGTTTTTTTTTTTACTTTAAGAATTAATGAAATAAGACGAATGAATAGAAACAATACTTGTACATTTTATTTAACGTTTCGTACAGATATCACGAATTTTTCGATTTAACAAATACACCTGGACATTATATCATTCGTTATACTGGACCACCACTGTATTTTAGAATAAAATACGCTATATTTGGAACTTCCATGTTTCACTTCCTTTGCATATCCATTACCCATTCTCCATGGATCATCATCATTATTGGTTGATTAATGATGGTGCTCTCTAATCGGCCGCGGTCGTAATTTTTGTTCTCATTCATGGGTGCTCTTTGTATGTGTATTATTGTTATTGCTAGTTGGGTGGAGCCGAGTCGGTGGACGAGTGACGATGACGATGACGGCGTTCTACACGTACTGTACCTATGAACTAAAAGATTATGTAAATGTAATTCAATAGTACTAAGTACGTACGGAACCTTCGGTGCGCGAGTGAATCGCACCTGGCCGGTTTTTTTTAAAGGCCTGGCGAAGCCGGCGGGGGTTGAGCTAGTATTCTATATTGCGTATTAAGAGAACCAGCGAAGCGGTTACAACCTAGTCTGAGAAGATAAGCAGACAACTTAATATAGTATTAATAAATATGTTCACCTTTTCCGGCTTTAGTTTCATTTAATATGTATGTATTATAATATGTAACTAGACGGTTTAAATACAAGCATTTTTTATTATGGGGTGTCTCTCCGTTTAAGCGGAAGGGGTATTTAAACAAAAACACTTTAAATTAAAAAAAATGAAAAAAACAATACTCAAAAACAATGGCAACATTTTATTGTAAGTTTTGCCATTGTTTTCATTTTTCTTAAATCATTTAAGTTTTTTTTTTAAATTACTATAGCATTTGTGAAAAAAGCTAATAATTTATTGGGTAAACTAATTCAAATATAAGTTTTCTATATCTAATAAAAATCAGCAAAATTGTGTATCATCAATCACGGTGTAATGTGTAATTTTAGGGCAGAGAATGTTGATGAATACCTAATGTTGTTGTTGGTGACATTGGGTAAACTAATTTAATTTAAAGAAAGTTTGTATATACTCAACCTTACAATCCAACAGTGATTGTGGTACAAGGGTATGTAACATTTCACGCGCTATAGATGCTGTTGACATTGCCGCCTGCCAGTCAACTGAACGGAGCAACATATAAAATAAATTTTCCATTTTCTCTAAAACTATTAAACATAAATCAATCTGGTTTTCAGTGTTCGATTAAAATCTCGATTTCGCCAGTAAAAGCAAACAAATTCAATTATCTAATTCCACAATATCGAAAAAAATCAGCATAGAACTTTTTTTTTTAATTTTTTTCCTTAAATTTTAAGCTAAAATGTTTTTTTTTTTAAATTAACAGAAATAGCTTTATTTAAAAATACATAATATAACACAACGGATCTCCGGCTTTCAAAAATGCTATAGGCCTTTATTGTAAGTGATGCCATTCTTTTCGAAAATTTCATTTTTTTTTAAATTTTAATTTGGTACTTATTTTTAATTACCCCTCCCTCCTAAATGGAGCGAGATGGACCTATGCTATAATAAAAAATGATTGTGTTTAACCTCTGGCGGCGCCATTAAGTCCACATTCTGGATGGAAACATTGATTTATTGCAGCCGATATGATACTTTTAGCAAAGCTGTACTGTATGGTCATGAGCATTAACTGCCTGTCTCGTGGGGCACCCAAAAGTTGCATTTCGAGGGATAATGTCTTCGAGTTCCTCAGAACATGTACTATAGAAGTAACTATAGAAGAAGCACAGGTCAACGACTTGTCTTCTGTACACCAACGGTTGTAGATTCGATATGAGTGTAGGGTCTCCAATAAATCGAACTGCTCGTCTTATGCTGTCAAGTAGGTTAAGTTAATGTTTTGGGGCCGAGCTCCATATATGGGAGCAACATTCAAGGCCTGGTCTAACCTGTGCTTTGTAGAGAAGGGGAAGTTGTTTGGGGCTTAAGTACATCTTTGCTCTAAATAGGTAGCTCAACTTAGCAGACGCTCATCTTGCGATATGGGATATGTGGTCCTGCCATGTGATTCCTGAATAATTGACTGTGACTCCTAGAAGGTGCATTGAGTCCTTGGATGGTCATCCTTTTGGAGCTGTGGGGAAGAAATAGAGTTGGAGAAAGAATATATCCTTGGGGCACTCCTACATTTATAGCAAACGAACTAGACGATACACCATCTACAACAACTTTGATCGATCTTCCCAAAAGTTGTTGTGGTAATCCATAAGACGCTAACTTGCTTAATAGAGCTCTATGCCGGACTCGGTCAAATGCCTTTGATATCTCCAAGGATACTTGCGTCCATAAGTGCGTTACGTAGCTTAACAGGTATCCAGTATCCCATGCCAGATGGGAGACCCGACTAAATTCCACACACAGGGTGACTAGTTTATGACCGGCAGGTCGTAGCTTAAGGATTAGGAAGTTAATTTGAAACTAAGTCAATAAGTTCAGAATGGTCAAAGCAACAATAATGTCCAATAACGGATTCTAAATAACAGTGCAAAAATTGTAAGAATCTCATACTTGACCCTTTCCATGGAGCACTTCTTATAGTCAAGCTATGAAGCGCTCGCTAATGACTCATACGCTAATGAATCACAATGCGAACAATCAAAATGCGCTGGGATGTTTTGCACAGAGAACACATTTTTAGCCTTATATGGGTCCATTTTTTAGTTATGTTATGTGTTGCGAAACAAATAGAACAAACCAAATGACAAGTAGACAGGCAGGTTAGATGTCAGACACCAGCTGTCACAACAGGGTTGTTGTCGAGGGTACAAGCTAAACTGGTATACTGCTTGCATCTCGTAAAAGAGAAGGTTGTCAAATTCAAAAAAATCGGTTATTTTGGCTCTGGCAAAATTGAGAAGAGGTGAAGGTGGGGAAAGGGAAGGATGAAGCTGAAATAAAGGAAGAAGAAGATGCCATGATAAGGGGCTGTCAAGGCGAGTACGACGGCCAAGGAAGGGTGGGTACAGACAAATTTCTCGCAGCGTAATACCAGCAAACGCGAAGTCTGGCATGAAATTTTTGTGACGTGCCTGGGTCAAGCTCCTACGCCCTCCGGCTAAACAGCGCGTTACAAAATGGCGTCCAACGTGTAAGCTGTAAAGACCGATGCCTCGGCTACAAAATGGCATCTTCAGCTTGCATTTAGATATCTTATGATAGGATTGTAGTTTTTTTTTATGAGCTTCACTAGTTTTGTTTGATTTTGATATTTTTATACCCTCCACAGGAAGGTATATTCACTTTGCCATTACGTTTGTAACGCCAAGAAGGATTCACCGGAGACCATATAAAGTATATATATTCTGAATCAGGATCACATTCTGAATCGATTTAGCCATGTCCGTCTGTCTGTCTGTCTGTCTGTCTGTCTGTCTGTCTGTCTGTCCGTCTGTCTGTCTGTCTGTTGAAAGCACGATAGCGTCCAAAGGAATTGACCTAGACGAATGAAATTTTGTAAGACAACTTCTTTTTACCGTCGTCAGGTTGGTATTGAAAATGAGCTATGTCCGTCAAGTAGTTCTGGTGCCTCCCATACAAAACCACTATTAGACCCATGTGTCTCTCTGTCTGTTGAAACCACGACAACGTCCGAACGAATCGACTTAGGCAACTGAAATTTTATGAGACGTCTTATATTTATGGCATTTAAGTTTGTACTAAAAATGGTCCATGTCAGTCAAGTAGTTCTGTTACCTCCCATACAAAGCCAATATTTGACCCATATATCTCTGTCTGTTGAAAGCACGATAGCGTCAAAACGAATCGACTTCGGTGAATGAAATTTTGTGAGAGGACTTTTTTTAACAGTCGTCAGGTTGGTATGGAAAATTGTCTATGTCGGTAAAGTAGTTCTGCTACCTACCATACAAAACTAATATTAGACACATACCTACTAACTCGCATGGCAAACATTTTGCATGACTTTTATGCAGTGGAGGGTATCAAAGCATCGGCCAGGCCGATGATAACACTTTTACTTGTTTTTATATTTCAATCGCTGGTTCCATATATCATTAGTCCCGATGACTGAGTGGTACACACTTAGTATCGCGCTGCAGTGAAATAATATGGAACCATGGGAAACTATAATTGTGTTCAGGTGTGTTGGAGTCTTGTGCGAATTTGTACAGCAAGTTCACACATGTCCTAACGCGCAAGGACATAATTGAAACGTTTTAATACATCCTTAATGCATTATGAGACTCGGAGATGTTGAGGGACGTCTTTCAGCAGATCCTAGATGCAGGTTTGGATGAAATAATATTCTTGAGTCGTTGGCAATCATGCTTAATTTGATTGTCCATGTCCTAGAAGAAAAAAATTAGTAGAGTAAAGTTATAGATTTTAGTACAGTAGATTCAAAATTTTACCGGATTTAGTATACTTTAAATTTTTTTTTTTTTTTGCTCATAGTAATTTGGCATCTTCTTCTTTCTCCAGTGTAGTTCTTCCTCAGCCGTAAATCTCATCCTCAACCTGTTATGAATTTGATAGTTTTTTTTTATTAGACTTTTATTTTGATTTATACTTTTTAGAATTGGCATACTTAGAATTTTAATTTAGTTAATCAAGTAGGTTTATTTTATATTATTATATTATTTTATTTTTGAAATATTAATCTTCTGGCGTATTATTTTCTTGAATTTTGCTTTTTTTTGTTTTTGTTTTCTGTTTTCAATTGTGCTTTTTGCTAGGTTTGAAAACGATTTCCTTTCTCTTTTGCGGTTTTGCTTTTGGTTGGTTTCGTTGTTTGTTTTTTTTAATTGGTCAAGTTTAGAGTGGTGCGAAAATTAGCGGGTACGTCTATTGGTGATGAGTGGTACCAACCAAGAAGTTCCTCCAGACGAAGGTCGATATAGATTTCACACGACAACAGCGTCACGTTTTGAAAGGTTTATTGGTCGCTTTAATAACACGATTGACCGTTTCAATTTCGATAGTTCCCTGAATTACTCGCAAGAATTAAATTCCACTGTGGTCAACTCTTCGGCTACTATGTCTGAAGAGGATCAGCATTTACCGCCCACCAATAATGGGGAGGACATGCCTCATCCCTCACCAGCTACTGCCTCTGCTCCAGTCAGCAATGAGTTGAACAATTTGGCAGATAGGATTGATAGGACTCTAACAATTAATCAAGTCCATTTTTTTCAGCAAATGGATGTGTTTATGAGTAGAGTTTTAAAAAGCTTAGAAAAATCGGGACCAGCATGCCATTGCCAGCAGGGACCCAGCTAAACAGCGCGTTACATATGTTCACCCTGAACTACAAGTAAAATAGGTACATTTATAAAAGAACATAATCATTATGTTGAAAGAATTCCCTGGCCTAAAATGTTCGTATTTAACCAAATAACAAATTGAAACAATTACCACCCCTATAGCTACTCACAAAATGGGGTGTGAAATAATTCAATCTGTATTGCTTGATCTATTTGACACACAGAACGAGCTTTTGTTTTGCACCCTTCTACCTACCTACAATACCTACCAAAACAAAGAACATTATATTTTCGAACCAAAAGTGTACGTGTACGACTGTCAAACAGACTGTGATAACAACCCTCCCTATACACTTTCAATTTCTTCTAGCTAACCCCAGTGAACTGTTTATGTATCGAAGGTCAACACCACAGTCCACCCATCCCTTCGAAGTCATCCGCCTTTCAGATTATTGGCACTCATTCAAGTACCACAAACATTTGCACTACTACGGTACGTCGAAATCAAAAAACAAGAGAGGTGTTGGGACAAAATACTCAAACGAAAAAAAAAACTGAATCTTGATAAAAATATATAACAATGAGCTCCTTTATTTGCTCATCATCGCTCCCATTCAATTTTCCACCCCATTAAAAATCATTTTTCTCATAGTTGATTTTCTAACAGAGTCGACACGGACACATAAACACTGCAGCAAATTAAGGGTGAGAAATAGCGATCTCGTTGTATGTATTCTCTCAAACTCACCCCCTGGAAGTATGTGACCTCTAGAATAGTACCCACATACCTATCTAGCAAAGTACGATGCCATATCGCTTCACATCCGGAGATAAAAGAATAAAGAGGAAACTGCCAAGTGAAATGCTATAAGAAAAATATAAAAAGGTCCTTTCGGCAAAAAGAATGTCCATTTCATCTCAAATAAAAGAAGGACTCATAACGCTGTGGTGGCCGAGACCAACAGCGTATTTTCTATGGACTTTTATACTTCTTGTTCTTATCACTATCTTCTGTTATACTTATGCACAATAAAGTGTGAAGGTTGCAGATCGCAGAGTATTCTCATTTTTATTTCTGTACGTACACCGGACGGCCACAATCCCCACACAGAAACCAATAAGAAACGAAAACAATGTCATAATTTAGACTTTCTCGCATTTGCACCCCTCCATCCGCAGAGAGGAGAGATATATAATAATATGTACAATGTACATACTTACATATTTATTTTCCTCTTGATTTTTCACTAAGTGTATTCAAAGTCCAATTGATTCTTGAGGATTGATTTTGTTGTGGCGGCGCGTAGTGTGAAAGGAAACAAAAATATAAATGATAAGAAAATGAACTTGATGAATATGAAAAGAAACTGGGGGTTGCGGTATAAGTAAGCATGTTTATATTGAGTTCGCCTTTCTTCTTCTAGTTGGCTTTTGTAAAATCTTCCACCCAACCCAGTCCCATTCGTGAAAATGAACTTCCACAAAAAAAAATGTTAACTTGATTTGGTTGTTATCAGCGCGGGAAATGTCTGGGTGGTGAAGGAGCTTCTTGTCTTGTTTATTATCCTTCCCAGCGCATGAGAGTATAAATTGCTGAAATAAAATCCGAAAGGAAGTTTCACTGACAGTGAGGTATGAGCTTCTGTGGCTGGGGCTGTAAATGTTTTTTGCGTATCTATAGATAGCTAATATACATACAAGATTTGATTGTAGGTAGATAATAAACCCATCATGAGTGATGTGATGGGTGATTTCGGTTACTTATGTTTTAGGGTGCAAGCGGTTAAGGATTATATTGGCTAATACGACAATTTGTAAAAGCTTGTTGAAAATAATGAAATGGATTGATCGCTGCTGGATGGATTCTTAAATTAAAGCAGGTAAATGGTGTTGTTTATGAGGTACACCTACCTCAAAGGACACGGTATAACTCAGGCTGTTTTCGATCCCCCTCTAACTTCGGAAGCATTCTAGCCAGAAACTTTAAACTTGAAGCATTTTATAAGTTCATTAAAAAGGTCCACATCGTCAAATTTAATCTCTATAGCTTTAGTGATTCTCAACATACAAGACTTAAAAATCAGAAAAACCGTAACTGACTCACTCACTTAGATGATGGTCATCAAAATTATGAAGCACTTCTGGAAACGTGAAATTTGGCGGAATGTTAGATCCTGTGGTGCATACACCGGGAAAAGTCTTGAGATTTTCCATTCAGGGAGCGTGGTATACGCACACTTTTGAAAATTGAAAATTTTGTAAACCAGCAAGTTAAATGTAAGCAATACAACAATTTTAGTTCATGTGTTTTATTCTTTCCCTCGAGGAAAGAGCGGAAATCCTACATTTATTTGGGTCACTTCTCATTGCCGCGGATTGTTGAAATTGTTGGTAGAGCGGTAGGACTTGCATTTGCAGTGTACAGAAAGGAGAAAATCAAACATTATATATTACCTATCTATTCAGGGGGCGAGGTATACTTTTGTAAATCCGTTATTATTTATTTGGGCAACTTCCAGTTGCTGGCCGTAGAATGTTGAAATTTGGTACAGCGGTAGGACCTGCATTGTACGAAAGGAAAAATATTAAAAATTAAAAATTGTCTATTTAAGGGGCGTGGAATCTGCCCACTTCAATTATGAATAGAAGTTAATCTACCTGGCTGAGTATAATTATAATGAATAGAATAAGAAAGCCAATGTGATGGTAGTCAGTGTATACCTACTGACATATTAAAAAGCAAAGACATTTCAACGTTGTTTTTTAACGTTTAACCTTCTTAAACTAAGAACTTGGCGTATATTAGATCTCATTACTTTTCGTGGCTGACTAGTTACGCACCTAATTTGTGCTGTTCTATATAAGAGAACTTGGCTCTTTTTTTACATTTATGTTTTTGAAATACCTACATGATATAAAGGGTGATTTTTCACACAAAATTTTAATTTTGCGAAATTTAATAGTAGGCACAGTCATAAAAACGTAAAAAGAGACAACAATGTGGCAGTTGGCAGGTTGGCAGTTCGTGGTTAGTAAAAATGGAGCGCTATACAAAAGAAAAACGCATTTTGATTGTTGATCAATATTTTAAAAATAATGAAGGTTTGTCAGCTATAGCCAGAAATTAGGCATTTCGAGATGCTCTCTACAGCGATCGTCTTTTAGGAATTCGTGAAATATGAAATACATATAAACTTAACTAAATACATATCCTTTTTAGTCAACCATTATCAATCAATCAATCAATCAGTACTAGATACAAACAACACAAGACTATGCTTTCACGCATTCGAGAACCTAGAGATCAATTTTGTACATTAGGACGTTATTTTGCTTTACGTCCATAGGTTGTCGTTATATGAAAAGCAAAGTTATGTAGTTTTAACACCGCTAACAACTGAACGTATATTGAATCCTAATGTCGCCCCAGTTCTAGTGCATGAACCAGAATGTCCAGTTGAAATGGTGATCGTCTTCTCTTTTCTCTTATTGATCTTTTGTTAAAATATTCTCTAAGACTCCTTACCTCGAGTGGGGTCGTGGGGGTGGGGGGCAGTCTTGAGTTGTGTAATTAAAAACACGTACGGTCTTCTGGTACTGAATGAATTCTTTTATTAATTTGCTTCCGTATAATAATACTAACAAAATAGCTTACATAACAAAATAAATAATTAACTTATAATGCTGATACACAAGAAACAATGAATAATGAAAATAGTTTACATAAACAGAAAAAACAGATACAGAAGAAGAAATGAAATGTATAGTGCCGCTATAGAGCAAACAATTAATGGGAATGTGCCAAAGGGGAACGCATTTTGATGTGTAAAGGTAATGCCTTTTAAGCAGAAATATGAGTTATTGGGTTTTTTATATTGAAATTAATGTCGTTTTCCATTGGGACCATCAGATTTTTATTTCAGATGTCAGATTTTTCGTGGCGAATGGAACACGATAGCAGATTGATCTGCTTTTGTGAATGTATTAGTGCGTTATTAGACAGTACATCAGCTGTGCAAATTTTTTTCGTTTGTCGATGAAAACATACGAACTTAATAGTGGTAATCATATCAACGAAGATTTGATATCTACAGATGACGAGGAAGAAGAAGAAGATGACGAAGATGATAGTAATTGCTCCAAAATTAAATCCATTTCCATTATTTACGTTTTTGTTCTGAATAATTGCATTTCGCGAGGCTTTTCGTTTTGAAAACAATTTCTGAATGACGTAAAACAGCTGTGCAAGGTATATTGGTATTAGTGAGAGTATGTGTAAATCTTGAAAATTATTCAGATCTGCAAAAAGTGATCCGAATCAAAAAAAAGATTGATTTTTTGTCCCAATGGAACACGAAAAGTGATCCGGATCAAAAAAAAGATTGATCTTATGTCCCAATGGAAAACCACATAAGTGTGCGTTAGAAATGAGTAAAGGTGCTAGTACACGGTATGTAGCACGCCACATATATACATATATATAACAATAAGTACGTACAGTTCTAGTGCAAGACTGCACACAGGGCAATAAAACTGCGGATAGCAACATCATAAATGAACGCTATCGGCGCAGATCTATAAATCATGGACTTCTGCCCGAAAAACCGGGGGACACATTCCCAGTATCGGGACTTTGGTGTTGGGTCCAAAGACACCAGCACCGACACAATATTCCATTTTTGATCCGTCTGTGTACCATACCATACTTTTTGGGTCCAGTGACGGAGCAGGAGCACCATTGGTCCATTTATGTAGTACGGTCCAGTAATTCTACCTCAAATAATATCCCAAAAGTGTATTCGCTAACCAAAATGTCGGGGATAGAACAGAACAGCAAAAATTAGGTGCGTAACTTGTCAGCCACGAAAAGTAATGACTTAGTGAGATCTAAATGTACGCCAAGTTTTTAGTTTAAGAAGGTTAAATGTTAAAAAAAAATTGGTACCAACTAATACCAGTTTAACCTTCTTAAACTAAAAACTTGACGTACATTTAGATCTCATTAAGTCATTACTTTTCGTGCCTGACTAGTTACGCACCTAATTTTTGCTGTTTTATATAAGAGAACTTGGCTCTTTTTTTTAGGTTTATGTTTTTGGTGTGATTTCACTACTTTTTGCAAAGTTTTTTTTATTAGATTTCACAAACAACGTTGAAACGTCTTCGCTTTTTAACATGTCAATAGACACTGACTACCATCACTTTGTCTCTCTTTCTTATAAACTATTCATTCAAATTATATTCAGCAGGTAGATTAACTTCTATTCATATTTTATGTGGGAAGATTCCACGCCTCTTAAATGGACAATTTTTAATTTTTGATATTATTTTTCCTTTCGTACACTGCAAGTCATATAGCTCTACCAAATTTCAATATTCTACGGCAATGGGAAGTGACCCAAATAAATATTCACCCATTTTCAAAAGTGGGCGGATACCACTCCTCCTGGATGGAAAATCTCAAGTTTTGGACTTTTCCCAGTGTATGCACCACATGATCTAGCATTCTGCCAAATTTCACGATTCTAGGATGGCCGGAAGTGCTTCATAATTTTAATGATCATCTAAGTGAGTGAGTGAGTCAGTTATACGGTTTTTGCGATTTTTAAAGTATGTTGAGAACCACTAAAGCTATAGAGATTAAATTTGGTGAGGTGGACCTTTTTAATGAGCTTGGTAAATGCTACAAGTTTGAAGTTTCTGGCTCAATTGGTTCCGAAGTTAGAGGGGGGGTCGAAAACAGCCTGAGTTTGTTCCTGTAAAAAGGGTTAGAGCCTTCACTAGAGAACTTGGCTGGGGCACTACCGTGCCATTTGATAAATTAATTGGATATTACCAGTGAGTATTGGTTTATTAAATTCGTGTTTGGACCCCAAACTTTTTCAATGAACTGCAAACGAATCGAATATTAAAATTTTCCTTAACAAGCAACTCGCACAATACAATAAGCAATAATTCTCTACTAAGAACCTTCCTACCCCAAACAAAATGAAAATAAGAAATTAGCTAGCTTACAAATCTCAGCTTTCAATTGATTTGCTTTTCCATTATTTTTATGATAATTCGAATGCTCGTTGAATTGGTGACAATTAACTCCACGAATAGCTAGCTGCGTTTTTTAAACCACTAATAAAGTCAAAGTTAAGAGAAAAAAATCACGCTTTTCCTGAAAAGACCCAAAAAACTGCTTTCGTCAGTACAATACCCTAATTACAGAGTATTTCACTTGAAAAATGTATTTTACAGCGAATCATTCTTGTTCGCTCCTTCGCTAGACCCAACCCAAATCTCATTATGCATTATAGGGTATTCGGATTCTCTTCTAATCTCCTTATCCTTAGGAGAATAATTTCTAAATTGCTAAGAACTGCGTCCCCAAACCACAACCCAAATCTTATTTCACACAAAGGTAGTGATTAGCAGTCCTTTTCTTCATTTGCCTGGCCATATCTTTTTAAAGGGGTGTTTGCTTAAGAATAGAATCGCTTAAGAAAAACACTTCAGCCGGCAAAAGCCCCTTGAATGAAGAAAAAGTTCCGAATTAGACGTCATCTCTTCACTCCTCAATAAAGATAAAGGATTTTCTCCTTGAATGTCATATGTGCTTGAGTTCGAGCGATGTGTGCCGACTGTAATATAAACGGAAGACAATGTGGGAAAGGATCTGTTACAGAGTAGATGCGATTTTATGCGATGATATTGTTATGATTACGAAAACGGCTGCTGCGCTGCTGCTGGTTCGAGTCCCCATGGCAACAAATAGAACACTTGATTTGCCTGTTGTCGTCGCACTTGAAAATCTTTATGCCAGACGGAAGTTAAGTCGGCGTCGGTAGCGTTTTGGTTTGGTATACTCTTATCTGGCATAGAACACACGTCATATCTTTGCATTAATGTTTTCGTTTCTCCTTGTTTAGCTAGAATGTTGGCTTTTCCTGGGTGTGAGAGCGGGTGGTACTGAGTATTTAGGTTTTATATTTTGGCTGGTACTGGTATCTATAGCTAGTTGTTGGATAAAATAAAGGCATCTTCGAAGATGTGGCAATCACAATGTAGGGCATTAAAGAATCATTTAATTTTGTGATAATGCTTGTGAATCTAACAAGGCATTTTTGTTTGTTTCAGTACTGCTGATATATTGCTTTACGACAAATGAAGAGAAAGGGAGAAAATAGTAGAAACGGATTAGTGAGAAAGAAGAAGAATAATATGAGGATGTCGGTGTATTGAATTGAATTTAACAATAACAATGTTGCGAATGACTTATTTTGTTCAAATGCTCAGATTTATCCGAAGGGATGCTATTTTATCACATAAGGAGGTATTTAAGGAGCTTATGTATATGCTTACTTGGGAGAATAAAATATATTACGATTAAATTGTTGACACATACGTATTATATGTATATATAAAAATGTTTCTCTATACTTACTTTGGATGGCTCTCACAGTCCGTCGTAGACCACGGATTCAACAAACAAGCCCCTCCCAGCCAGATCGGTCCCTAGCTAGCTGCCTCCAGTTACACACACCGCGGTGTTTGAGATCGCTCTCCAACTCCATCGTAATCCTACCCATGCGGACGAGTTTGGCAGGAATGCCGAAATTTGACATGGTATTGTAATTGTATAATACGACCCTCATTCGACCTTGAAGTCGATAAAGAAATGGTGTGTATCGATTTGAAATTGCTACTTTTTTTAAGATATCCGGGAGTGTGAAGATTTGGTCGATAGTTGACTTTCTGCCCTATAGGTTAGGTTAGGTTTGTGCGCAGGCGAGAAGTACTCCGCTCCGTTCCACAATCAAGTCAATACTGGATAATCCAATGTGATGCCCGTCGTGGAAAGAAATTGTCCCTTAATTATTAGAACCCTGTCTAGTCTAATATCTAATAGGTAGATGCTGTAGTGACATAGTAGGTGGGTTGTGTCCTTAAGAGCTCCTTCATCATCGCAGCCTCTGGAAGTTCTTCCTCCGGTCAAGCTCACTTTCTTTAAGTGGTAACGCAGTATATTGTGCCCCGTTATGATTCATATACCAGGGACCCAGGGTAGAAAGGGATTTACTATCCTTCGTATGATTCTCTCTGGTTTTATTAAAGGACAGTCATATCATTCTTATGGTACAACAAGAAGTTGTTGATTTTAATATACACAGCGAGACGCCTGACCCTACCCCAGTGTTTTTATATCGTGGGATTTATCCCTTTTTGTGTGATTTTCGATGTCCGAAAAGCCTTCCGTGAGATAAAGGGAAAAAGCACCAAAATCGTGGGAATTTCAGGAAACTGACAAAAAAGTGTTAAAATCAAATTTTTGTGAAATTTCATCAAAACTACATAATTCAATTCACAAGAATTATCAGTTGGGATGGTATTGGAATAGAACCTGTTTGAATTTTTATTACTTCATCTTAACGAGCATCAACAATGCATTTTGTGCCATAATGTACTATGTAAGAAGCTAGACCTAGAGTGATATGGACTTATTACTTTAGTTCTCTAAATGATGATCTGGACAAAATCTTGAAGTGGGGAAAAGACAATGCAAACAAGACAAGACACAGCTCACACCTTTTTCTAGGAAAAATGCATCAACAGTTCCTCAGATCCAAATGGATGACCTTCCAATCCATCCCAACGACTCAATACACCTTCTAGGAGTCACAGTCAATTTATGAATCACATGGCAGGACTACATATCCTAAGTTGAGCTACCTATTTAGAGCCAAGAGGTAATCTAACCCCAAGCAACTTCTCCTTCTCTACAAAGCACAGGTTAGACCAGGC